>CM067882.1:0-1305343 GCA_034621355.1 Mycalesis mineus
TCGGTCGGTCAGTCGGGCGGTCGGTCACCGGTCGGTCGGTTGGTCGGGCGGTCGGTCGGGTCGCAGGTGTGCGGTGCGGTCGGACGCGCCGGCAGCCAACAATGGTTTAATTAAGCACGGTTTGAGCGCGAGAGCTCTCCAACTGCAGTTAAAGTGAGCGCCGCTGCAATTTGGTAATTGCGGGCGGCGCGGGGCGGCGGGAGGTAATCTCGCGGCTCGAGAGCCCGTCGGCATCGCACAGACAATAAAACACTTTAATATCGCGCAGGGCCGCGCGCTAACGAGGAATTCATTTCGCCCATTAGCCACTCTCGCAGTTTCTTTAATTGCGCCTCGTTACCGCCTCGTCGCTGCCTCGCCACACAGGGGTAGTGGCTGCATTCAGCGCGCCCTGCCTGCAGGCCTGCACTGCCGCCGCCTCGCGCGACCGGAGCGAGGCGCCGCGCACACAGGGGTTGTGGCTGCATTCAGCGCGCTCTGCCTGCAGGCCTGCTCTGCCGCCACCTCGCGCGACCGGAGCGAGGCGCCGCGCACACAGGGGTTTTTTTTTTATAAGTCAGGCAAGGTATGTCCGACTCACACGGACTAAGATAACCCCCTACTCCTTGGTCAGCATGGAACCGCTTTGCATTACTTCATGCTGACCCCTCTGGTATTTTATTTTGCTCTCTTAGAAAAGGAGTTTTTACCCTTCTAATCATTATCGCCCGGAACATATGGGTATATGCGTATATCTGCCATTTATCCTCGCCTGACAGCATGCGAGCGGTAACATTACTGGCGTTCACCGCGTCGTCCGTTCCCACGGCAGCTGCTCTGAGGTCTCTGCGACCTAGACATTCAAAAAGCGCATGCCGTGGGGTATTTCTCCGTGATCTCTCTTGTGCCATTTTATCAGGTCTGGAATCAGTTCCCGTGTTCAGCTTCCTATTCCCGGTTCTGTCTACTCTCTCCCCCACTCTTTCAGTGAAATCTCTCGAATTTCTGTGGGAGTCCGATCCTTGCTCTCGAACAGTACCGCACGTTCGTTAACCAGCTTGGCTATCGGTACTAGTCCCGCTATTACTAGCACTGCTTCGGTGGATACTGTCCGCTATGCTCCACTTATACCAATTGCCATGCGCCTTTGCACCGCCTGCAATTTTTTCCGGTACAAATCTACCTTCATAGAACCGTTAAATATGGGCACCCCATACAGGATGACGGAGTGAGCCACGGATGCCAACACCCTTCTTCTACTGGCTCTTGGACCTCTTTTGGTCGGCATCAGTCTATAAAGAGCTTCTGTTAATTTCTGTGCTTTCACTGCCACCTCATCAATATGCCTCTTAAAATTTAGAGACTTATCGAGCCACACGCCCTTTACGTGCTCTTTCGGAGTCACCGTAGCGCTTTCAACTAAGAATTCAATGCGGTCCAGCTTTCGCCTCCCACTAAATACTACCGCAGGGGTAGTAGCTGCATTCAGCGCGCCCTGCCTGCAGGCCTGCACTGCCGCCGCCTCGCGCGACCGGAGCGAGGCGCCGCGCACACAGGGGTAGTGGCTGCATGCAGCGCGCCCTGCCTGCGGGCCCGAACTGCCGCCGCTTCGCGCCGCATCTGCGGCTAAGCGGCGCAGGAGACCAGTTCAACTGGTTCGCTTTGTGAGTGCGAAACATCAGGGACTGACTTTTCAAATTCAATAGCGAGTCTCTATTCAGTATTAGGTCTCTATAATTTGAATGGTTTATGTTTACAAATACTTTTGAAAGAGGTAATTGTTTCTGATAAAATCTGGAAAGAAATTTAGTAATTCGTCTTTTAATTAAAAAAAGTATTATTTAGAAAATTACTAATAATAGAACCACTTAGATCGTAGACCCCGCGTAGAGGGAGTGCTACGACCGGCCACAGTGCCTCGCACTCCGTCCGGTAAGTGGCCGCGCTCCCTCGCCTCGCTCAGCTCGGCGAACGTTCCTTCGGTTCGCACTCGATCGAGCACGACGCGATAATTGTAACGTTTAAGAGCAGTCAATTTAACCTCACAATCACCCCCCTCTAGACCCCCCACCCCCCGCCTGCCCGAGGACTCGCTCGGAATTATGAAATGATAGCATTTTTGTCGCCGCCGACAATGTCTTGCTATTAGCGCGGAGGGGTCGTCGCGCTGCGCTGCGCGGTGCGGTGCGGTGCGGCGCAGAGCGGGGCGGGCGGCACGCGGAAACCACGTATGCGTAATTGCTTTTCATTACGACCTATTGTAGTGTAGAGCGGCAAATTGGCGACGATTACGCGACAAAAAACATGCAAAGCGACCGCCGCGCAGAGACGCGCCGCCGCGCCGCACGGAGCTAGACTTGTTTCGATAAATCAATTTTCTCATTCGTTTAGACTAATCTAAGTAAGGCGCGGACCCCGGCGGCTACTCGCTCGACTGATCTGATCTGTGTCGTGTGTTGCAGGTCTGGTTCCAGAACAGGCGCGCCAAGTGGCGCAAGCGGGAGAAGGCGCTGGGCCGCGAGCATGCACCCTTCCTGCATCATGAGCACGGTTCGTACCCGCCCTGTGCTCCCTCCCCGTGCTCCGTGCCCCGTGCTACATGTGCCGGACCACAGGCTATTTACGTCTACATAGTTTTTGGTCGTGGTCGGTTGTTTTTGCTTTATTAACTACCCTTTCGACATTCGAAACTACGGTTTCTCCTACCAGAAGAGATAAGAAGCGTTTTTATAAATGTAAACGGTATTAAAGACGTTTAAATTTGTATTCAATATAACTTAAGAAAGTATTATATACCTACTCTGCCATATCAGTTCGCATGTTCTGTAAGTACCTACATCTCAAGGCGGTGGGTGGTTGCCCTGTAACTAGCGCCGATACCATCGTGTCACAAACGGAAATTGGTATATTTGTGAACACGAGCCATGTGTCGCGTCGAATCATTTAGTGATTGTAATCGACCGGAACCAAAACTTGTAATTATTATCGAATCATCGCCTCAGCGTCGCGCGTTACGTCGCCGCGGCGCGATATCGTCGGTAAGGTTGTTATTTACGGACGGGCCATTAGCGTGCTTTATCCCGTCACCATCGCGCCGAGGGCTGTTATTTACTAAGTAGATACGGATATCTTTAAACCGTCATTAATTTGTTGTCACGATATGAACTGATTGGTGGTACTGTATCTACCGCTAAAACGGATTTTATCATAATTCTTCGGACGAATTATAAGTCATTAAGATTTCTGTTTACCGCCTGTCGCCTGTCGGTTATAGCTTGTATGGCTTCCTATCGCGAGTCCTAGTTTCTAGTCCTGGGTCGGAATATTGCATTATTCTGATTCAATTAGCAGTCCGGTGTTAGGCAGCCGGTGGTGGCAGTGACGTCGGCGCCCCACAAGTACCTAAATGTCGGAATCGTTCGTGGTTATTGTCTAACATATGACAGTGACTGCTAAAGCGTCAAACATTGTCACGCTCAGCGTGCAGCTGATCAACTCCTCGGAAATAATCTATACTAATATTATAAAGAGGTAATGTTTGTAAGTTTGTTAATAAAGTTCTGTCGGGGCTAATCTTCGGAACTACTCATCCTATTTTAAAAATTCTTTCACCAGTAGAATGCTACATTATCGGTGAGTGTCATAGGCTATTTTTTATATTTGCATTTTATCTATTACCCGAGTTATCACAGTTTTTGTCGCGCGAGTCGGGCCCTGAAATTTATTAAATCGCGCGTACGCTGCCTTAGCTATTGGATATAATTGAAAACATTGTATTAAAACTCTATGCATCTTAAAAAGTTCTACAAAAAAGTCCGCAATAGCATGTATCGATCTTTTATACGTTGGCAGATATATAACTTTTTGTGTTTTAAAAAATAATTTAATTAATATGCTTACGTTTAAGTCATTGTTTATACAACTAAACTTAAACCCTTATCAAAATAAATTATCTAATAATCACAAGGATATTATAGAAATAAGATTTGCCTTTTACAGTATGTTAATTAGTCATATAGTTTAGGAGATATTACAAAATTTCTAAAAAACGCGACTCTGTAATAAATCATTTAACTCATAATTATGCTCAAGTTTACGTCATTATGTATACAACTAAACTTAAATCCTTATCAAAACAAAATATTTAATAATCACAAAGATATTATAGAGATAAGATTTGATTTTACAATATGTTGATTAGTTATATAATTTCGGTGATATTACAAAATTTCTAAAATTAAGTTGACTTCCGCCGTGTTATGTTATACGTAGACACGGTCAATAATTTGGTATTGATATTCGTTGAGAATTCGATCTTTGATCTTTTCTTTCAATTTATTTGGCATGGCAGACCATATGTATATAATATACGAAAAAGTTTGTTTGTTTGTTTAAACGGGCTAATCTCTTTGCATGTCGGATTGTAAATTATTTTGTTTATTATGAAAACTAGACTCAAAAGTGAAATAGACTATTTAATACAAGCTATACACAGCAGCTTGCCATAAATATATATTGTTAATGTTAATGTACTGTAATATCGTACAATGTTTAACAAAAATGTAAATCTTTAGTACACGGGACTGAGGATATTGCTTCACGGGAAACTATAAAAATTGAGAGGGGTTGTGGGGAAAGAGCACACTTTATATGAAAGTTTGTCTTTAAAATTAAAAAGATATCTAAGAGGTTTTCACGCGGGCGACTGCTAGTTATCATATATAATAAGCATTCCTATAGTACAGAGAATGAAGTAAAAGGTTGGGGAAAAAGTCTTTTCGCATTACAGTGTGTATGAACTTGTAATAAAAATAAAATCACTTTGCTATACTATGTGTACCTATCTGGCTGGTTTTCGTTTCATTGAAAGTTTAAATTTTAAAGAACATAAATCCAAATTCAAATTAGGTAAACGTGTGATTTACATTTGTTTTTCGACTGTTAAGATGAGTAAATCTAATGAAGAACGAAATTTGATAAATTTTAAAATTGTACTATAAAAAGCTGTTTATGGACCTAGTGCAGTGTCTGCGCGTAGTACACATTTGATTTAAGCGTTTTCAATCCCGAAGTTTGATGTCAAAGATGCATGTCGCTCTGGTCGTCTATTACGAATAAAATGGATGTCATTTTTGAAAAAGTAGAGCAATATCGGCATATCAGTAGTTACGACGTAGCTGAAGAACCATTAAGGAAAATTACCACAAAACAGTTTTGGCGCATTTGAAAAAAACTGGGTTGTGTACCCAGTTTTTTCAAAAGCTCGATAATTGGGTACCACGAGCTCACTGAAAAAAACCTAATGAACCGTCTACTCGTTTGTGATTCTTTATTACGACGTAATGAAACCCAGCCCTTTTTGAAGAAGCTGATATCTGATGATGAAAAGTGGATAACGTACAACAAGAACGTGTGAAAAAGGTCTCGGTCAAAGGCCGGTCAAGCTTCACAGACAGTGGCAAAACCCGGGTTAACTCGCAACAAGGTATGCTGCGTTTGTGGTGGGATTGGAAGGGCATTATTCATTATGAGCTGATAGCACCAGGCACAGGCAGGACCATCGATTTTGAACTGCAAACAACTGATGAGAATAAGCAAAAAGTAAAAAAAAGCGGCAGGAATTAAACAACAGAAGGGGTGTAGTTTTCCAGCATGATAATGCTATACCTCACACATCTTTAGCCACTCAACAAAAATTAAGAGAGTTTGGCTGGGAGGTGTTAATGCATTCGCCGTATAGTCCTGACCTTACATCTTCAGATTTCCAGTCTCTTCAGAATTGTTTAGGCATTGTTAACATCACGAGAGGACTGCCAAAACCACTTATCGCGGTATTACTACATATATTAAAAACATGTTTTATATTTTCTTAAAAAATGCGAAGAAACTTTTTCCCCAATCTATTAGTAAAAACCATAGAAACAATGGCGACTGTGTCATACGACACAGTTTAAATGTTCATTTCTGTAAGAAGCGGTGTGTGTGTGCACAGGTGTAAGCGAGTGGGCGCCGGGTATGGGCGTTGGTGGCGTGGGCGTGGGCGTGGGTGCCGGCGAATGGTGGCTGGGGCTGGGCGCGCCGCTGTGGCACGAGGCCCAGCCCGCCGCCGCCTTCCGCGCGCTGCTGCACAGGTGAGCGGAACATCTGCAGCATGTCGTGCTGTGTCATGTCGCCAAGTCACCGCATGCCGCTAATGACGCGCGCTCTGTCCCAGGTATGTGCTGGCGCTGCCGCCGCCCGCGCCGCCGTCGCCGCAGCCGCGCTCGCCGTCGCCCGTCGCGCGCTGCTCGCCGCCGCGCGCCGCGCCGCTCGCTGCGCCGCACGCCGCGCCGCACACTTCGCACGCTGAGCCGCTGCGCCTGCTGCACGACCGCTACAGCCGCGTGCACACGTAGCGCCCCGCGCCGCTCACCGCGCCCGCACTGTACGCCGCGGACCCGGGGCTGATGTCTCGTCTGACTTGACCGCATAGCTGGAGCCCTACCCCGCGGGATCCCCGGCGGAGCAGCGCGCGGCTGCTTCTGGTACTAAATCGCGTTCCCCTTTTCGATTCCCTACTGGTGACTACGTGTCGCCCCTCGACTTTGATTGAATTCCCCCGGGCTGACCTGCAACGTGTCGCCGCTCCCGCGAGGGTCCTCCGTGTGCCTTACCGGCGCCGCGTCGGCGCTCGGCTCTTCCCTCCGACGGCGGAGGCGGCACCCCGGGGCTCGACGCGGAGCTGCACCGAGACCGTAGAGTCGGGTGTTAGCGTATAGATATGATAAGTGTAAGATAGCGTAGCACGTAGCGAATAAGTTGTACATATTGTAAAGTTAGATACATCGCCGCAGCGCGTCAGCACCGCCCGCCCTGCCCGCCCCCGCCTTGTGGTCGTTGTTAAGTTACCTAGGGTAAAGTAAATAAACCAAAGATAGTATATTGTCGGGCGCTGCGCGCTGGGCGGCGGGCGCTGGGTGCTGTGAGCAGCACCGACTGTAGCGTGTAGAGCTTGCAATGTTGTCGTGTAGTCAGTCAATAAACACATGAGAACACAACCTTCTATTATTGTCCGACCCCAACCACCCCCAGGGAGCGCGAGCCGACCGCTTGAACCAGAAGAGATGCAAGTAACCGGGTCCTGAATGAGAAACGTTTTATATTAGAAGGCTGAAAAGGGAGTACTGTAAGGCAAAATTTTACCTGTAGAGGTTAGATTTACAAATCTGTTAGTTTCTAATATGAAAAAACGTTGACATCTGGACTATCGGACATTTCAAATTTCAACTTTTTCTAATATTTTTTGAATTATTAGAAATCTATACAAATGTATAAAATTTAAATATCTGATGTAATTAAAAAATAGCTTTTCGCAAAATGCTTATGACAGTATCAACGAAACCTACATACATCATAAAATTAATTCTTGTCGGTTTGTATATGTTTGTTGTGACTAATCTCTGAAACCGGAGAGTCGGTTTGTAAGACACCTTTTGTTTGTAAAAGCGAGAGACTCATAAAGAATGACGTAGGTTAATCTGTCCTGATACTCTGTTAGTACGCGAGAGAAACCGCGCACCCCCGCTAGTATTTACTTATTTTAATGAACAGTATTTATGAAAATGAACAAAAGAAGCTTTTCATTTTATTCATAATTTTTACACAATTATATAGTTTTTAAGATACTATTATTCAAAAACTAAACCTGACATAGTTCTAATAAAATAATCATTAAAAGAGGCTTTGGTAAATGATGCTTGCAAAAAATTAAGCGTATAAAGCAAAAAAATATGTGATGTCACCAAATCTGTTTTTTCTGTATACATATAATGCATATTTTTTCTTTATATTTAGTTAAAAACTTTATATATTTAGTTATAAATATCAATATTCTAGATTGACTGGCAGTATGGTACCTTTAGAAGCTTGATTTTGTTACAGCTTAAAGGTGTTATACACCTGAGTTTGTGATATTAATTTCAATTTAATATCTCTATCTATGCTTTCATAAAGAAAGAGTTAGTAAGTTTAAAATTATTAATAATATTTTTATTATGTAGTAATTAATTATTTTCGCAATTTCCTCTCTATCTGTGCTATAAGACGTTGCCTCGTATTAATTTTCAAGATTATGAGTTCACGGGAAGGACCTGTAGGTTTTGATTCTCTTGCAAATGTAAGAAATTTGTATAAACGGCCGTATCTTTTGATAGCATTGGCTTAGAAATTGAATTTTTTTCCCAACTCCAAGAGACGTTAGATCTGAGTATTTGATATAAATTTCAGCTTTATACCTTCACGCGTTCCTGAGAAAAAGGGTCTTGATAGACGGACGGATAACTAAGTGATCCCAAAAGAAATGATTACGTTTTTCCTTTCGAGGTACAGAACCCTGAAACTGTAGGAGTAAAGTAGAGTAACTCGTAGGGTTTTCGTCGCTTGAGAAGGGTGTATTCCGCTCTTAATACCGCCGAGTGATCACACCCCGCCGCGTGCACAACCACTTGCCAACTTTAATAGTAGTACAGTACTCAATTTCAATAAAGCAAAATAATTTTTATTATAGGTTTTATATCAAATGCATATTTCATTGTTTGACTATCGTTACTCGGTCGAATTAAAATTGTGTCACAAGTAGGTACCTTAATGCATAGATGCAGAATTTGAGTCCAATCTTTTTACGAACATTCCCGGACCTACTTAACGGATTATCGTGCGATTTTCAGAGAAACATAAAATACGATATAACGCATAACTTAAATAGAGATAAAAAGGCATCGTTTTATTTATAATATGGTTTAGACACTTTAAGAAAAGGAGTCAAAAAATAACGAAATAAGCAAATAATTCTATTTGACTTATTTGCTTATTTACCGAACCGAAATGCATACAAAATAGAAAAATTAGACTCGGGGTCGCACCTATGATAGTGATGATTATGTGATTGTCTTTCTATTTGCTTCAACGTATTCGGTACTCACTGTAAATACCAATGTTGCACGTATTACGTGCAGGCGAACAAAGCGACAGGTGTCGCTCGTTCCAGCACTCAACATACGACTAATCGGACTAGAGTCGCAGCTCCTTGTGGGCATCTTGCGGGACACTCGGCTGACATCACTAAGCCAGTGTTGAGAGCCTAATATCGAGTATCGGGTGCGCTCTTCGACAGCACTAGACACGTTGCCATCAGCACGAGATTAAATTTGCAGCCAACAAAGACGCCGAGTGTTTGAAGAAAGATTAATTTGGTAAAAATTGGGCGCGGGCTAAGCCCACTTGCCCCGTCCCCCGCGCCCCCCGTCCCCCCGGCGCGGATTACACGACGGGCCATTGTGCGGCCCGCGCAGTGAGCCGCCCGCTGCGTCGCCACACCGCTACACTGCTGCTCGCGCACTCTCCACTCCGTACGAGTACGTGTAGATATTACGTTTTAGAAAAGTTTTCATTAAATGACGAGAAAAAAAATTCTGAAACAGGAAGCGATTCAAACTGAGGACAGAATAGAGTGAGGATTGCAGTGCAGTGCTGTGCTGTGCGTAGACGGCCACTTGTGACATTGGTTCAGTAGTTAGGCTAAGTGGCTTCAGATCGCGAGTTCCTGGGTTCGAATGAGAGCTACAAAATAGTAAAATCTTTGAATTATTAGACACTCGTGCCTTTGATAATGCTTGAAGGCGTCGTTCGCAGTGCTTATCATTAACATCTGATAATAGATCCTTACTTCCTTATCACTCTGAACACATTAATAACTAAGGCGAACTTCTATCTAATTTTTAACAATTAAGGGAGCTAACAATATTGTTACTACAAATATGCAAAATATGTCATTATGTCTAGGTGTCCATCTGTAGATACTGTACACTTCACATCCCCGCTCGTGCGAGGAGGGAGGCCTGGTACTGTAGATACTGTATACACTTCACATCCCCGCTCGTGCGAGGAGGGAGGCCTGGTACTGTAGATACTGTACACCTCACATTCCCGCTCGTGCGAGGAGGGAGGCCTGGTACTGTAGATACTGTACACTTCACATCCCCGCTCGTGGGAGGAGGGAGGCCTGGTACTGTAGATACTGTACACTTCACATCCCCGCTCGTGCGAGGAGGGAGGCCTGGTACTGTAGATACTGTACACTTCACATCCCCGCTCGTGCCAGGAGGGAGGCCTGGTACTGTAGATACTGTACACTTCACATCCCCGCTCGTGCAAGGAGGGAGGCCTGGTACTGTAGATACTGTACACTTCATATCCCCGCACGTGCGAGGAAGGAGGCCTGGTTGTGTAGGGGATACACTGCCGAACTGGTGAGTTGTGTCAGAATGTAAATGAATATTAACGATCTAGACATACATCTCAGACAAGAGCGGCCACTGTACGCCGAATAGGAGAGACTTCATTTGAGCATACACAGCGTCTTGTGAATGCAAGAGAATATCGATCATAAGCATCTTCTAGAGAGTCTAGCACCGAAAGTTCTCAGTGACTAATTAACCACAGACAGAATATGTCGGACATAATATGTAATAGGGAATTTAGCACCAAACGTTCGCTGCAGCTTGCCAGCCAAAGAGCTTATTACCTCTGCAGGACGTGTAAGAGAGTCTAACACTGAAAGGTCTTAGCGACTGGTTAACCACAGATTAAATATTTCGAACCTACGTTACAGGGAATCTTGCACCGTACGTTTACAGCGGCTTGCCAGCCTAACCGCTATTAGCTTTGCACGACGTGTGAGAGATTCTATCACTAAAAGAACTCAGCGACTTTCGAACCGCTACGTAATAATAGGGAACCTAGCAAAGATCGGTCGCAGCGGCTTGCCAGCCGAAGAGCTAATACCTCTTCAGGACGTGTCATAGAGCCTAGCAATGAAAGGTCTCAACCACTGTCGAACCACAAACTCAATATGTTGAACATACGAAATAGGGAACGTATCACCGCAAGTCCGCAGCGGCTTGTCAGCCAAAGACCTATTACATCTGCAGGACGTGTGAGAGAGTCTAGCACTGAAAGGTCTCAGTGACTGGCTAACCACAGGCTAAATATGTCGAACATCCGTAATAGGGAATTTAGCACCGAACGTCCGCAGCGGCTTGCCAGCAAAAAAGCAAGACTTGGTAATCATAATTTTTATTTATCCCGGACTTTCTACCTGAAGTATATATTACGCGGGACAAACGGGCCGGTACAAATATATTTGTAATGCGGAACGGAGTCCGCGGGCACTGCTAGTATAATATAAGATAATAATACGATATAAGTTGTCGACGCGAAATCAATATTTTTTATATTTTGTTATTCATCTAAGGGTTCGATCAAGTCTATCCCTTGACGAAATTATTAATATAGATTAATAGCCAAAAAGCAATCGCCACTTTAAAAATACCGATGTCGTTGCAAGTGTGCCTAGAAGAGTTCCCTTGCATTACCGGGCAGTCAACATCAGATCCTAATGAATATTTGACCATTTTGGAAATATGTATACCATTTTTAATAAAAAAAAATTATAATCGGCCTACTCTGTAAAAAGTTATGCATGATCATATTTAAAAAAATATACATATCGAATTGAGAACCTTCTCCGTTTGTTCGTTGGTTAATGAAACAAAAATAAACAGAGGATGACAATTTGTATTAAAAGTAAAATTCATTTGCTTTAAGCAGGCTTAATTGAAACATGACTAATTTCCCATTTCCCCTCCTAATAACAGAGAGA
Source organism: Mycalesis mineus (assembly GCA_034621355.1). Classification (NCBI taxonomy): domain Eukaryota; kingdom Metazoa; phylum Arthropoda; class Insecta; order Lepidoptera; family Nymphalidae; genus Mycalesis; species Mycalesis mineus. The sequence continues at coordinate 11,678 of CM067882.1, forward strand.
GGTCTGGTAAGATAATAGTCCACCGGCCGAGGATCGAACCCGCGACCTCGCGGGGGCGGCGTCTGCGGCTGACGCGCGCTAATGAGGATCAGGTTTCAATCAGAGCGGCGCATTGTGCGGCTGCAATTACGCGCCACAATACTCGCGGAAAGAACAACTGAACGTTACTCATTCACTTCCAGAACATTCGCCGAGGAATTGAGATGCTTTATTAAAAGGAAATATCCTATGCGATACTTTTTGGACTCTTACAAGCTAGTCCCGCAGGTGCACCGCGCGCCGCCACGGGAACGCTTCCGGGCACGCCGCAGCCAGCCAACGACGCGCAATAACAGACTTTTCTTTAGAGTTAATACAACAGTAATGTGTTGAACAACACTAGCTACGAGCGTAGTAGAACATTTTTATTTATTTGGTTTTATTTGAGCATAGGATTATTACAGGTGTATCACCATCAGTACACAGAAAAAAGCATTTGCTTATTGTGGTAGTACTATATTATGCTTCGAGTGTTTCTGCTAGATATCATATTGAGTTTTCAAATGGCATGAAGAAATATCAATTTTGGTACTTCAAGTTGATCGAACGACATTGTACAGACCAACTTTTGCTCGCGTCGATAAACTGAAATTGTAGTCACTTTTCAGATCATGATAATTTGATAAAACTGTTTGTAGCAGCCCATCTGATCAAATCATTCGCAAGTGTACGGCCTGCACATGGAGTGCGACCGCGGTGGCTCTGAGTGCGACCGCGGTGGCTATGAGTGCGACCGCGGTGGCTATGAGTGCGACCGCGGTGGCTCTGAGTGCGACCACGGTGGCTCTGAGTGCAACCGAGGTGGCTCTGAGAGCTGGCCAGTTTCAAAGGTCCGGTTCACAATCTTGAAATTATTATAGAGCGCATTTTGATATGTACAATATGAGAAATTTTGTCCCTCGTTAGCAAACACTTGACTTCGCAGCCACCCCTTGGAAAAAAGATTAAAGTTTAAGAGTCTCCGGCGAAGGGGTTGCCACGAAGTTAATTGTCTGTCGATTCGGCACATCATATCTCATATATTGCAGACCAAAATAATCATGCATGTTTTGTAAGAATAAGATGAAACTCTCAATTCCAAAGATAACGAATGTTTCGAACTTCTTTTTAAAACTTCTCCACTTCTAAATTTCTAAACTTTTAATTTAGCCTCTACTATTGGTAGGTACTTACTCAGGATTGAATTATACTTTTATAAAATCACAAATTTATAGAGCAAAGCTTTTTGTTACAAAATAAAGCTAAAAAGTTAAAAGTGGATATTATTCGATTATTTTATTCACTTGTGTTAAATAACGAGCGAGTTCATATTAAAACAACCTGCCTGTTGTCACCGCTAGAGTCACCGCCATCTGTCTAACTTGACTTTTCAAAAGTGCTTGTAAACTGAACTTACTTGAAATGAATGAATTTGAATTTGACTTTTTACCAAACAACGAGGAACCTAAAATATTCCATCACCTGAATGTTCCACCATAGCGCCTAAACTAGTTACTAAAACGATATTCCGGAATAAGGTATCATCAAATCCGCAACTTTATAAAAGTTTCAAGACGCAAAGACGCTAATAATAATTATACAAACTATTTTTTTTTACTTTTTAGTAATTTTAGAAATCGGTTTTATCTTTAATTAAATTTTTTTACATTGTTAGGTTTCTAAACTATATATTTTTCAAATTCTGTAATAAATGTTTAAAAATAGTCTAGTAAATAGTTAGTTAAAATACATATACCCACTTACCTGTACATATTATTGAGTTAAAATGGTAATTACATAAATATTTATGTCATTAGGTCGATTTTTGATTATTACTTTTCTTGATATTCTAGTATTTATTAACATATCTATAGCTCTAGCACTTCACAAGCGAGCTTCATTAGTTATTGCTGTCCTTTCTGCCGGCTATCTACTCATCCAATCATATTAAGGAAGCCAAGAACATGGACCTTATGATGCGTAAACTTGCATCTCTACAAGATGAGCTATTCGACTCTGCCGTCCGAAGCTCAGAGGCGTGCAGAGTAGCCCGCCCCGCGACAGGTGGGGCTAAATAAAAGCTGGTAATAGAAAACGTCGAGTCACAAATCCGAAGTCGGGATTAGCCGCAGTGCGCGTCGCGCCGCCCGCCGTAAAGAAGGGTACAAATCGCTGTATAAACTTAATATCGGGCAAATTGGCGGCGCCGGAGGCGGGCGGCGCGCGGTGCGGCAGCGGGGGGCGGGGCAGGGGCCACAGCAAACATCTGGAGCTATTATTGCGATGATCGCGTATTGATTCCATTCATAAGCGGCGCGCGGTAATGTCATCGGCGGCCGCCGCTCACCGCCGCCTGCCGCGCTCCTTGCGCCGCGCGGCGCAGCCGGTAGTCTGTCACATCTTTTATTTTTATGGCACAATTCATTTAGGCGTTAATTTTTCTTTCAATATACATATATTGAGATATTATAATCTATGTATCATAATAAAGTAGGCTTGTTTTACAAAAGTTATTTCAGTTCTTACTTCAGTGTGACGTCATAAGGATGTGAGGCCGTCTCTGTCTAATTAGAAATATTCAAACACCTATAATTATTTTTATAAATATTTGATTAGTTGTCCATAATTTTGTTTGTTACTACATCAATATTCCAAAAATAATTTAAAACACAAATATTTTGATATAAATGAATTATCTATATTTTTTAATGCACCATTTTTGGGAATTTGATAATTTAAAGTAATATTGTAGCATTGTAAGTCATCTGTTGACAGAGCTTAGCAGAGTGTATGCACTTTTTGTAATAGTAAGCTCGACTGCTAACTCACCTGGTGGTAAGTGTAGATGTGAACTACATGTGAAAGGACACAACACTCAGCCGCGCGGCGCTCCGCAGCGAGCGGAGCGGGCGCGCGTGTGACGCTCGGCGGCGAAGGGACACGCTGAGGTTTATTAAAAGGGTAGAAAAACTGTTCTGTTTGCTTCCCCCGCCCCCGCGCCCCCCGCAACACCCCTCCACCCGCCGCCGGCAAATTAGTTTTACGAGGGCGTGATTATCCGTATTAGAGGACTATTTGGAAGTTTTTTTATGGATTCCGTTTAATTAAAAAAGTTTGATTTTTGAAACGAGGCTGCCGTGCTGCAGCAGGCAGTACTTCAGGACAGTGCTGCATACAGAATTAAGGTGACATTGTATTGTTTAGAAACCGAGGTTTAGATGGAGTAGGAAAAGAACACAAAAATTTAAATTGTCAAACTGTCAGTTTAAAAATTACAAATAAATGTAGTTAGTTTTGAGTGAAACGAGTGAGTACCGAATAGGATTTATTTTATGGAGATCAAATGATAACTTAAATGTAAGGCCACCAAGGTTAATTTGCTGCAGTGGGAAATCAGCGTTGTAAACATTATTGATATTATCCCCTCTCCTATTAGGAGGGAGGCCTGTCCCTGTAGTGGGCTGATAATGATGATGATGAATGATGATATATTATAGACGTCGGAGATCAACCATCGAAGGCAGGGTATTCCTCAGACGATATCGCAGATCTCGTCTTCCCTTCAACAGCACCCGGCGTGCTCTTGCGAGCGTGCGGCGTGCGGTGTGCGTGTTCTCGCGCCGCGCGGCGAGTGGAAGTAATGCGCGCGGCGAAGTGCTCGCGCAAGAACAACGCCTTTAATTGACGCATTGTGCGTGTGCGGCGCGGATGCTAATGTTTGCAAACAACTCGCTCAGCCGCGCGATCTGAGAAGAGGTCGGCGACGAGTTCCCACGACGTCAGGCGGGAGTGCTGCTGTGCTCAGTAGTCCAGCCTCTGACTACTCAGCCGCTTTGCCGCTCTGCCGCCCTGCCGCCCTGCTGCCCTGCCGCCCTGCTGCCCGGCTACTCTGTCACTGGTTTACTAGATGCCTGTCTAAGGAAAGTAGATATAATTCCTTGAAGTAGATACCTACGTCTTGTAAAAGATAAATATATTAAAACATAATATTCTGTTAAGCATTCATATTTGAAGCATTTATTGGAAATACTTTTTGTAAGTTCCGTACCTATAAAAACAGGATAAAAACAGGATCCACTGTTAAGACTTTTACTGTGGGTCTGGCTGCCTATCTTTCTGTCACCAGGTTGTATCTCATAAACCGTTACAGTTAGACAGTTAAAATGTTCACAGATGATCTATTTCTGTTGTCGATATGTCAAATGTTACACACAGAATTGAATAAATATTTAAGTAGAGTTCCCTTACGATAAACGTTTTTTCCGTTTGTACGGAGCTCGTCGTGCACGAGTCCGACTCGCACTAAGTTGATTTTTTGATTTGAAGTTTGATTGAATTACGAGTAATAATGTGTTTAGTATGCGAGGGGCGCCGGCGACCACTTCACATATCATTACCTATTTCATTACGTTCTGCGCTCGCCGAGCGTAGTCACTGGAAGGCTATCGGTTGCTGATGTAGGGGGTGAGCGCGGCTTTGCTCGCGATGGATCGCCCACAAGCGGTCCGTGTACACAACCCGCGATAAGCATTACATGTTGTGACAATGAGTGATGACCTTCATATGTTCATTATTAAACTATTCGCACATCTAACGTTAAGTTATAATGCTATTATTATCTATTAATATTAGCGATCTAAGATTTTATTATCCAAAGGGCCCCGTCTCTCGCATAGGAGCAAGATTTTAGATGCGTAAATTCACCGCGTCGATTTAATATGGGTTAGTGGGCTTAGGTAGGTATGTGATAGCCTGTGATAGGTATTTTTTTATTTATCGACTGCAAGTTGACCCTTGACTGCTATCACACCTGATGTTAAGTGATGATGCTGTCTAAGATGGAAGCGGGCTAACTTGTTGGGAGCGGGACGAAAATCCACACCCCTGTCGGTTTCTACACGACATCGTACCGGAACGCTAAATCGCTTGGCGATACGTCTTTGTCGATAGGGTGGTAACAAGCCACGGCGAAAGCCTCCCACCAGCCAGACCAAGACAAATTAAGAAAAATCTCAATCTGCCCCGCCGGGAATCGAACCCCGGACCTCCATCTTATAAATCCACCGCGCTAACCAATGCGCCACGGAGGTCGTCAGATATATGACGTAGTGATGGTCGAGTCTCTCAGACTACCTTATTTATTTTCAGAGACGCTGGAGTTTACCACTTCACAATTCCTTGCTGAGATTTTCTCTGTAAAAACAGAAAATTCTAAAAATGGCATAGTTTAATCTAAAATTTAAAAATCAAATCGTTATAAACTGTAGCATAACAATTTGATTTCTGAATCAACAAGACACTTTAGAAAATTATGTACCTACACAGTAACATATACTAGGTATAATGATTTACTATTTTGAAGTAATTGCTAAAAATAAGCTTATTATCATTTTTTTCTATGTTTGTCGGGGATTCGCAAACATTAAATGTTTAAGAAACTATGTCATGATATCTAAAATGCAAAGTTGTATCTAAAATTTTGATTTCAGAGCAAATTTTCCTGGCCTAAGTGTACGATAACTATTTTCCTTTCAGAGAAACATAAAATAGAGCTATAAAGTGCTAATTAGTGCGTCGTATCGTAACGACTACACGCGCGCTAACTGCCGGTGCCGCTACAGGATGCTCCGACGCACGCATATTATACACATTTTAATAATATTAAAATAATTTAATTTTAATAAGGTGCGTGCTTTCAATGGCTGGGTCATGCCCTTACTCATATACACTTTTGGCATTCTAAAGTGGACTCAAACTGAACTGGATACCCTGAACTGTAAAGTCCGCAAACTGTTGACGTCATACCGGATGCACCACCCACGTTCGTCTGTAATGAGGTTGTACCTCGCACGCAAGTGTGGTGGACGTGGCTTCTTAAATGCCAAGAACCTCCATAATCGTGAGGTGTGCAATCTCAGGGAATATTTCCTCAAGATGAATGTGTGTATGCATAAGGATGTTGTTGCAGTGGACAAGGGTCTTACCCCGCTATCTCTTGGCAAAGAGAACTGGCGCAAGCCTAAAGTAATTAGTAACTCAGATCGCGTGGCGGTATGGAAGAGTAAGGAGTTGCATGGACGATTCTACAAGGCTCTTACGGGGCCAGATGTTGATCAAATAACGTCAGTATCTTGGTTGCAATTCGATGACCTCTTTGGGGAAACTGAGGGTTTTGTCTGTGCAATTATGGACGAAGTGATCAAGACGAGAAACTACCGGAACGCATATGGGTAAAAAGATTCCTATATAAAAAAAGTGCAAGTACCAAACTGAGTTATTCCAATATTTAAAGCAAAACGCACAATGTCGAGTGTCATTACATTTATTACAGAATAGCCCTAGCTAGCCCGTGACGTCTGATAGCACTCGTGATACATCGTTGCGGTTTGTTTATATCTATATGTTACTGTCACGTTCCGTGCGACAGCCAGGACTGGTGCGACGAAGTGGGTATACGCGTCTGTGGGTCGATGACAGCGACCTCGCACAACGCGAAAGGAGCACCCCGTGCGCGCGCCGCGTGTTGCCAAGCCGCGGGCAGTAATTGGGCGAACAATTAGCGACGCGATCTGCACCGAGCGGCCACCGGCGCATTGTTTGAGCGACATGCGTGGCTTGCTGCTGCTGCTGGCGTGCTGCGGCGGCGCGGCGGCGTACGGAGACGGCGAGGCGCGGCGAGGCCCCCCGCCCGCCGGCACGCTGAGCTCGGTGGGCGCGGGGGGCGAGCAGGCGCCGCCCGTGTTCCGGCCCGGCTCACAGGCCTACGTGGTCTCGCAGCTGGTGAAGCCCAAGCCGCCGCACCAGTACTGGGAGGAGGAGACGGCGCCCGCGCTGATGGCCGAGAATCGCAACTGCCTCCTGTGCGAGGCGCAGGACTCGGGGGCGTGCCGCGCCATGCCCTCGTGCGTGTACTGCGAGCCTACTGTCACGGCGCTGGCCGAGCGCAGCACGCCGTGCCTGCGCTGCTCCGGTCAGTCAACTCCGCCTTCTCTCTTATAGTATGACAGCTTCTTCCTCCTTCTTATAGTATGACAGCCGCAACTGCAACTGCCACTATGATTACGTCTGGTGATAGGCAAAGATGCAAAACGAAAACAAAACAAAAAACGTTTTGTACGCATCCAAGGTCTATTGACTTAAGGGTGCAAATTACTGCGATGCCGCCGTCCGCGTGGTCTGCTTGGTCCATCGAATCTACTACTGGATCAGGTGATAAGCCTAACAGCACTGCTTGCCCACAGCCGCCTATGCAAGACCAACTTTTTCTACGATACTATTTTGCATTTCTCTGTTGCGTAATCAATGCGTTCTATTTTCCGATGCGGTCTTGTGTCGGCAGTGATCAAGAACCCGTTCTTCAAGTGCGTGCCGGGCGAGAAGTACATGGACGAATGTGACTCGTGCCGCTGCAGCGACGGGCACGGCGGCCGCTGCACCAACCAGTACTGCGAGTTCCGCGCGCTGCACCTCTACGCGCTCAAGCTGTCGGACGGAGAGTTCTACTGACACGATACATGTGCATACAGTAAAACAACTGCGTACACAACCGTCGAGTTTTAATTGTAGTAAGCTTTTCTGTCTGCTTGTCTATTGGTCAAGGTATCTGTTTCTGCGAGGAAAGTAGTGCGAGTAGCGCGCAGACAGCGCGGCGCTACCTGATCGCGCTAATTGCTGCTAATATTTATCCGGTTGAGCTCAGCCGTGTATCCTCCGCTGTTCGCATCAACTACGACACCTCTGTTGCCACTACGATAAAGTTGCAAATTGCTCATTTTGCTGGCGGATGCGGCCGAGGTGGGTGGGCAGTGGGATAATCCCTTGGACAATTTGTTGTTAATACTTTCCCGCAAGTAATTATTTTCTATTGAATTAAACCGTCTTTGCATCATTTCTTAGAGTCGCGCCTGTCAGTCTGTACACGGAAGCTGTGTTCATCGTTTGATGCTCACAGAGATCTCATTAGTTCATAGATTTATTTCCTCCATATCTTAGAACTAGCACACGCCCGCCTATGCGCCCAACTTTGCCATATAACGCTTTTACATAGGACTTTTAGTTTTGCCGGAAATCGAGAAAATTCGTATTCTACCCCTAAAACCTGACCCCCTATCCCTTCCTGACCTCAGATCGCTCGTAATTTATTTTTCATTTTATTTTAATAATATTCTCCTCCTTTTGCAATGGGTTTCATCCTACTGCGATTTTTTTATTTTTTTTATTATTTTTAAACCTATCTGCACTGGTCTATTAATGGAAGCTGTTACCCGTTTGATGACAACCATTATCAAACGACTTGTAGTAGCTTTGAAGCTTTGTGTTAGTGTTTGAGGTATATTGAGTAGTTAAATTAGGAAATAGGAGTAGAAAATATATTTTTTTGATCAATCGGTCAAAAAGTCAATAAAATGTTTAATTATGATTTAACAGATTATAAAAATTATTTAATAACTTGAAGCGAGCCTCGCAGCGCCTTCCCACGGCTCGCGTCGATCTACTCAAAAGGCAAGGTTTAACACTCGACTAAGTATCAACCTTTTTTTCGTCACTATTTTTCTATTGCGGCGACAAAACCCAAACGTTGTCGTCACCGGAACAATACCGAAATGACAAATAATGTTTACTGGGACGTAAACATACTTCCAGCGTATCATATAACATTTGTGCGGTCTATAAACCGACTCGATAACAATTTGCGGATTGTCGTAAAAAATGTCTAAAAGCCTTACCTTTTGAATACGAAAATAATTTCCGTTCGGAACTCAAAGGCTAATAGTCCCGAGTAATTGATATTCGAGTAACACCTTTGTGTCGCGATCTGTCATTACGACGAGGAAAAAACGCAAATAGAAACGTATCGCTGACACAAAGACCCACCCGGCGGGCCGGCGAAGTGCACGACCCGAATGGAACTCTAGTGCACGAGCCTAAGGTCGACTTTCGCTCAGCGCGGCGCGTCGTCGGTTAATAATGTGTATACATAACATTTGATGCTGCACACTACACGCCGGCGCAGGGCCGGACGCGACAAGCGAACTTATTATTGGATGTTAGCTCTATTTACTTGACTTATTTGTCAATCAACATGTGATGGTTTCAGTTTAAAAGAAACCGCAATAAGTAAGTATCAGCTAATATGAAGCTTAAACTCAGCGATATCACCACCAGCTCCAAACTGACTTTAAGGGATAGTTAGATTATGATAACGATGACCTGGAGCGACGGTGCATTGTGCTCTCCGAGATACGGGGATGTAACACAAGTGGTTTAGGAAAAGTGTAGGCTACTACTGAGACTGAATTCTCCGGAGAAATACCTTATATTTTATAGTCCAGGTCTCTAATCAAAGAACTCGTGGTAAATAGCCCTATTAACCACTGCAGCATCGAGTTTAACTCAGCATAAATTGCTTTAATATGAGAAAAGTGAAGCAGCGGCACACCGCAGGAAGCGACCGCCCGCCGCGCCATTGTGCGCTTGCGGCCGACCGCACGCGGCGCGAGCGACACGCGCGGTTGTGCGCGGTGTTCACTCTGCTACCCAGCCTTAACGTTATCTTAACTTCATAGTAGAATACAACCTATTTTCAAACAAACGGACCCTTACTTCTTATGTATGAATAGGTAATTACTCGTAAGTTAAGATATTTTAATGGAAACGTAGAGCTTTATCACAGCAATATTTTTTATGGTATCGTAATCCTATTTCATTTCATTAAAAATATGAGCTGAGCCGACAGCTTTACATAATTTAACCATAGAAGGCTATACAGTTAGCGTGATTTGAAAACTATTTAGTTACAATATTTCAATTATTTATTTACTCACGCTCGCGCTATCTTTTTACCGTGAACTTCTGCATACACGTTGTTTGTTACAACTGCATTTATTACACCGCAACTGCACCAGTATATACTTGTGCTGCCAGGTGTTACTATTATTTTATATTATGAGCGTCAAAAGTTAGATATAAGCAAATAAATGTTAGCGTAAAATGCATGTATAAAGTAAGCTGGATCTCACAGCCGCATTCCTGACGCGTAAAGACGCTTCTCGACATTGTTTATATTACAAAGAGTAATAATATAATTATACACTTTGTTATACAGAGAGATGCATCATATGTATATAGTACTAATAAAATAAAACTCAAAAATGGTATAAATCTGTTTTATTATCAATAATACCGCACGCCTCGTCCGCGGGCGGCCTGCGCCAGCTGCGCCGGCGCGTCGGGATATAATAACACGTCATACAGCGACGCGCCTCGCTGCGCGCGCACAGAGCCGCGTGTTGGCACAATATTACCGCTAGTTATTGCTACTTAGCCTTTGTCTAGTGCAGGGCGGTGCAGCTCCCATGCGCCGGATAATAAGACTGTGTGGTTACACAATTTTTAAATCGATAATAAGTTACAAAAACACGGGGTTGCGATAAAAACGGATAACAGTTTGTTTATTGTAAAGGCTTTTTAATGATCCGCTCGCAATAAAGGAATATTGCTGGGCTGACATTAAATATTAGTTCTGCCCTCTTTAATTTTGAAACTAAATCATTACCCTGCCTCTGAATGGAGTTTATCCAAAAAATGCACTTCAAAGAATAAAGAGATAAGAAAGGATAATAATATAATAGAGTATTTACAGCAAGACGCGAGCATTCCCTCGCCTCAGCGCGCGCTGCGCACTCGGCGGCGTCGCCGTGCGTGTGTGCGCGTGTGTGCGCGTGTGTGCGCTCGCAACAACTTGACCCACAAACCCTGTTCACACGTGGATTGTGTGCATTGACACACAGAGACTCCGCTGCGTCACCCACTGCGTGCAGGAGATCACAATATCAAAGCATTCAAGAGATCTGCGAAAAAAACATTTCATACAATGGCACAATTCCCTAAAATGGCAAATTGTGGGTTTTTGAATGTCTTAATATACGAAATAACAATGTAACAAAAATATTATTAGTTAACACGAATTTGGACAGGAATAGGTGTATGTGTACGGTTTAATATATTTTGATGTATGTGTACGGTTAATAGTGAAACGAAGACGTGGAGTTACGTAGAACTGTGAAATATGCTTTGATAAAGTTACAGCTAGGAGCGCTACAAGAGATCTGATGACATATTTACATTACAAGACGCATTCGGATGTTGGCATTCGCATGATAATGCTTTTGGTAGAATATATGCATGTATTTACAAACAAGAACAATGTTCGGTTTATTCTGAATACCGCCTGATATTAGACAGATGGCAGTGCGACTGTAGGACGGGCCCTTCTGAGACACAATATGAACGAACCGACGAGCAATATGAATGTGCTCCAGTACATAGCCCAAAAGTAGCCTAACTGTGTGTTTATACGACAATTAATCTATACTAATATTATAAAGAGGTAAAGTTTGTAAGTTTGTAAATAAAGACCTGTCAGGCCTAATCTTCGGAACTGCTAATACGATTTAAAAAATTCTTTCACCAGTAGAATGCTACGTTATTGGTGTGTGTCATATGCTATTTTATATTTATATTGTATAAGCATTAACCAAGTTATAACAGTTTATGTCGCGCGAGTTGGACCGCAAAAATCTGTTAAATCGGCTTTATGCGTACGCTGCCTTAACTATTGGGAATAATTGAAAGCAATGTATATGAGATTTTATGTATAAGTCCGCGACAGCATATATCTTTTATATTTTGGCAGATATAGAACTTTTTGTGTTTTAAAAAATCATTTATTTCATATGATTACGTTTACGTCATTATTTATACAACTAAACTTATCAAAAAAATCCTAAAAATCCTTATCAAAATAAAAATTACAAGGATATTATAGAGATAAGATTTGCTTTTTATAGTATGTTAAATAGTTACATAGTTTAGGAGATAATACGAAATTTCTAAAAAGCGCGACTCGCGATATGTACGTAGGAGTACCTACTGAATAGGCGTCAGCATTTGTTTAAACGGGCTAATCTCTCGATCTGTGTGTCGGATTGTAAAATTATTTTTGTTTATTTTGAAAGCTGAACTCAAGAGCCTAATAGACTATTTAATATCAAGCCATACATATCAGCTTGCCATAAATATAGATTGTTAATGTTAATGTACTGTAATGTCGTACAATTTTTTTCAAAAATGTAGATCTTTAGTACACGGAGCGGGATGGAGGGTATTGCATCACGGGAAACTGTAAAAAAATTAAATTGAGAGGGGATGAGCACACTTTATATGAAAATCTGTCTTTAAAATTGGAAGGGTACCTAAGAGGTTTTCACGCAGACGAAGTCGCGGGCGACTGCTAGTATTAGATGAATGTAATCTATGTAATAAATCAACCTGAAGTATCTATTTGTAATTTAACTAACATTACTACATTACAAAATCAATTTTTATAATATTTGTGTATATGTACACGTAACAAGTAACGTGCACGCAACACGTACGTTAACGTGGCCGTGACGCGCGGATGTACATCGTTCCTCAGCGAGCTCCGGTCAGCGACGCGTTGGGCCGACGCTGGGCCTGGCTCCGAGAGACAACGTCCGCCTGCGTCCGCTACTCACAACCAGCACCATGCAAGCAATAGAACACTACGTATGGGATCTTTATAGCAAGGCAACAGGATTGGTTTGAATTTCTGAAATATTCAAGAACAAACTAAACCCCTTAAACTGATTGTATTGTACCTTTGATTACTACGTCTTACGTTCGATAACATCTGCAGTGTGCTGTTGTATAAAGATATAAATGTACTAATGTCACATTTGTTGTTGTTTCCGCACTAAACACTACGAGAGATTCAAGGAACACATCGTTGTGTAATCGGAAGTGTACACGTTTCCATTGCCCTATTAATAATATATGTACGGCTTATGGCTACCCTACATGGACGCTAGTAATCGTCTCCTGTACACTTGTCTCGGCCATAAGCTAGCGTCTCCATGAGGCGTGTGGTCAGGAGCGGTGCGCGCGCGTCGGCCGACCCGCCGCCACTGCGCGCGCTGACGGCCAGCGGGCGCCCGGCGCATACGAGCACTGTTGTATGATCATTTGATCACTGGTTAACTCTGTACAATCTACATTACAAACCGGTAGTAGAGTCACAGCAAACAGACTACATTGACGTTTCAAAGTGTTTGTGTAAGCGTATTTTAAATAAGGAAGTACATTTTAATTAGTTCAACGGACAGAAATCAGATAGATACTGGATTTAGTTCTCTCTCCTTTCTTTATTATAGCACCTAATTATAGCATTAATTTACAATAACCCTATTAAATGAATTATAGGCTTACAAAACATAGCGGGCGCCCGCGACTTTGTCCGCGTGAAACTAGGTGTAGAATTGAACTCCCTGTTAAATATATACTATCTGTAAATAGTAAATGTCAAAGTTATCACTGACATCACAGTTGTCACTGACACTTGTCACTTGTCTCTTGTTTTTGTGCCGCAAGAAAATATAAGTCGTGAATTATTAAAACAGAATCGATACGCATCTGATGTCAGAAGTAAAGCGACGTAAGTTGTAAAAATGAATACGGAATCGATAGTAATTCATATTGTTCCACTTATTCTCACACTTGATATTGTCATTTATTCGGTATTCGAGCCTTCGCAGACTTTTTCACAAGTACTACTCCGTATTGTATGTACTTTAGTTTCAGAAGTATTACGTATTTACTTATCCAGTTTAGTGTTCCTAAATTTTCAGCTTCGTCAACTGGTATGTAAGTAATGGTCAAGGGAAACAGAAATTAAACATAATTCATAAGAGACGTATTACATATTATTAACAAACAACATCATTAATCAGTTCTGAATTTACTGTAATCTGCAAAAATAATCAACTTCTGCAAAAATATCGTAGCTCTGAAATCAACATCTGCCGCGTTCTACCGCATCGCTCCTAAACTTTAACACAGCACAGAATATATAGTTGACTATTGTCTTGTACAAGCACAGTTAGAGTTAATCATCGGTTATCCCGCGTGTGAGCCGGGCCCGCGCGCCGCGACTATTATAGCGACGCGTGGTCTGCGGCGAGGTGCGGGCGCGGCGCGGACATATAGAGCGTTTGACGGATGACAGCCGCCGCCGCGTGTGACGTCACCGCGCATACTCTACCCGTGCACATGTTACATTCATTCAACATTTATGAGCTCCATGCGAGGGCCCCTATTTCGTTACTACTAAATGATCTGCATGTTCATAACCCCATATGTTTTAACATGTAACCTATTATACACTTATGAACTTTTTTTAGCTTAAACTGTCTGTAGTCGTAATTGCAGCGTTGATTTCCTTTAGGATGCATATGAATCTCAAATCATATGTCGGGCTATAAAAATAACATTATCGGATTGAGGGATTTTTTTTCTGCAGATTTTTGAATACAGATGAGAAGAAAAGAAATCCCATTTGCTATAAGAAGGGAGGCCCGGCCCTGTAGTGGGCTGTTATCAGCTGATAATGATATTTTTTTTTCCTATCGTGCATCGTAATTAAACTCACTTATAGCGACAAATGAATATTATACGCAAGTGATACTCGTACAGCGAGCAGGAATCACTCTACCTACTCAATGAGTCATTTGCCGAACTTAACTGATCGAGATTTATCCGCATACTATGCTTGACAAATAATAATTGTTAAGTAACTCAGATCGTGTGCCGTTATAGAAGAGTCAGGAGTTGCATGGACGATTCTACAAGGCTCTCACCAGGCCGCATGTAGATCAAGTAACATCTCTATCTCGGATGCAATTCGGTGACCACTTTGGGAAAACCGAGGGGTTTGTCTGTGCAATTATCGACGAGGTTATCAAGACGAGAAACTACCAGAAAAATATTATGAAAGATGACACTCTAGGCATATGTCGAGCGTGTCATCATCATGGGGAATAATTCAGACATAGTTTCCGGGTGTTCTCATCTTGTTAATAGCGAATACTTGCACAGACATAATGAAGTAGCCAAAATAATCCACCAACAACTTGCTCTTAGTATGGCCTTGTCGATTTTGAGATATCTTACTATAGGTACAATCCAGCGTCAGTTCTTGAAAATACCAGTGCGTTGCTCTATACTGTAGCCGATAGACCTAGATATCTTCATGTTCATCATGTTGCGCCACATGACGATAAACTAGTGAAAGCTGAAAAGGAAAAAGTACCAAAATACCTTGCTTATGAGACTTACCTTACCTTGTTTATGATTACCGCCATGTGAAATGTTGAGTCAACGATGATTTTTCCTATACCTAGTCGTTTCAGTCAACGGTCTCATAGCGAAAAGCTTTGACCAATATCTTAAGAAGCTTTCGCTTGGCTGTAGGATACAGAAAGCGGTACTTTTTGAGACGGCGCGTATTGTGAGGAGGTTTCTCACTCTGGAGTTGCTTGGACCCCCGGGCCCCGCAGGAGGTGGATTGGATTATTTTTTTTAAGTGTTTTTTATTATTTATATAAGCATTGTTAAAGATTTTAAAAATAATTGTAAATAAATAATTGATAGAAAAATATAATTGTTACAATCATTATCACCTATTTGAATGATCACATGACAAAAGCCAAGGAAAAAGGCGTTTCAAAGCTCGGACTCACCACTCTGCTCCATTACGGTTTAGTGGATTCAGGATGAACGTATAACTGTGTTCCCGCAGCGATCGTCGTTAGAGTACAAGTAAGGACCGACAAAAGCATTCTTCTACTTATCTAATTGATATCTTTAGTTAGGTGCGAACATTGAATTGAATATCATTTTAAGCTTCAAGACACATTTCTGGATTATTTAATCACGACTTCACCTGCGTGCAATTCGTTTATTAGATCACAATTTTAAATCCAAGAGATCCCAACTCCGTAAAATCGCTCTACAAAGAATTACGAGTCTTACATGCGTTTGATCGTTACGACCTGAAACAATACGATGTTTAAACATCTAACCAGTTTGCTGGTGGCGGAGTTAAGGTATCTCTTCCATTTACAACCGCAAATTACAAAACAGATCACTTAAATTGTCACATGCCCTCTAACATTCGTTGCTTGCTTGCTGGAACTTTAGTCCGCCAGCCTACCTGATGACCCGATGTATATCTTCATTATCATCATTTAATAATCTTTCGAACGAATTGTAGACAGATGAAAAAACCTTCAATGTATAAGCTTCTTACGTCGAAAAACTTTTCCCCTTGACTGAGCTTGAGCTTCTTTTCTTTCTTCTTTATATTTATAGCAAAGTATTTTTTTGGTAGATAACTTGTAGTAAGTTGTAGTATTAGTTTGGTAGTAAGCAGTGCGATGAGTCAGCTCGACATTTTTCGAAGAGCGCGTTTCGAAGTTTTTCCGCTCGTGTCGCTATGCCCTTCCTTTTCGCTGTGAATATGAGGGAATAAGGGCTGCACAATATGTTTGCGTGCACACTTGTGCAATATAATGACACACGGCTAGTGTGAACTTGAGAGTTACCATTGTTACAATGAACGAAAGATGCACGACGATGCTGCAGTTCGCGCAAAAGGCGAAGAAAAACTACCAACCTACAAATAAGTAAATACTCGTAGTAAGAGTATAGTTTTCACAACTTCAAGCACCACTCGCTGTATTTTATCTCGCTTAGAATAATTCTCGGCCACTCCGCAAGAGTAGTTTGTTCTAAGTTGCAGCACGAGCTAAGCGCTCAGCGCCGGCTGTGTACGGACCGCTCGCTGTGCCTTGCGACGTGCAGAGCTCTAAACAAGGTGCTCTTCTGCCGAACGTAGTCCACAGCTGGCAGCTTACTTGGAATATATATATCAGTAACTACCTTAACTTGTGTTGTAGTGTAGTATTACGTAGTGTTTAGTTGAACTCTTTATGAATTCATTATTCATAGCAGTCCATTGCAGGGATAGATTTCTTCTTTTTAGAAGGAATCAGGAAGCTTAAACCCACCATGCTACTCCAATACAGATTTGCAGGCTTAGAATGATGTTTTGACTCTGTGGCGACCACTGTCAGATGTTGATAATAATAATCGGCACGGGCATATTACCATGTTTCGTGGCACAACTTTACAACTCTTACGATTTCTTAACACTTAAAACCGAGACCTCGTGAGCCAAATTATCAACGAGGCAGAGGCCTATCGTTCAACAATAAACAAAATCGTACGAGTCGTCCGACGCGCGCTCTCACCAAATAAGTCAAGTGAGCGCGCACTCTGCAACAGTCTATTAATACGAGTCGCGTCGCGTGCCGGCGCGATGTGCACCTTGCGGCGCGCGCTCACGGCTCACAGTCGCTCGTGCACATCGCATCTCGGAGCTCGCCGCGTGCTTTCCAACTGACTCAAACATTCGGCACTGTGTCGCCTGCAGCGAGCGCCTCGTGGCTCCGTGTCGCTCCGTGTCGCCGGGCGAGCGGAGTGGGAACGGCTAATTGTTCGCTCGCCGGCCCCGCTGCGCCCGCAGTATTTAAATTGCACTTTAAACTTTTAGCGGTTGAAATGAAATTTGTTCCGCGCTATGTAAATCCAGGAACGCTTACTGAGCTCCGCGTTCCAAAGTAGACTCTGCGTCGTCGTACTGAAGTCGGTAATCACTCGACGGCGACGAAACCGGCAGTCTCGTAGAACCCAGCGGTAGGTTTCACCTGGACCGGTGGCCCGCAGTATTCGTTGGATGTATTACTCTCCCCGCTATTACAAATGTACGAGTTTTCTTCCTTGCTTAGTATATGAGAGCAGCGCGCATATAGGCGTAGCCCAGAGGCTCGCAGGCCGTAGCGCGTAGGCTCGTGCACCGTAGACCTCGCTACGCGTGGTACTATGGCGCGGAGGTGGAGTATTGGCCTCTGATTCTACGAAGTATATTGTTACCACTGTAACTACACTTCACTCGCAAACGTTATTTAATCGTTTTATACAAAGATACAATTTTCTAATTAATGATACGAACTTCAGCTTGTGCTATAAAATACTAGCAGTGCCCGCGGCCTCCGTTCCGCGTTAGAAATATTTTTATCCCGACCCATTTGTACCGCGTAATACTTCATGTAGAAAGTTCGGGATAAATAAAAATTATTATGATGATAACAAGTCTAGTAGATGTACTCGCTCTTTTGCTGGCAAGCCGCTGCGAACGTTCGGTGCTAGATTCCCTATTACCTATGTCCGACATATTCAGTCTGTGGTTAGCCAATCTCTAAGACTTATCAGTGTTAGACTCTCTCACACGTTCTGCAGAGGTTTGCAGCCCTTAGGCTGGCAAGCCTACGTAATAATAGAAAATACGTAATAATAGATTGAAGAAATTAGTAAATATAGTTGAACCAAAAAATTAAGTTGTTGAGAAAACAAAGAATTAAATGTAAGTACATTTAATTCTTTGTTTTCTCAACACTGCCTTACATTTTTTATTTTGCTAATATCTTTGAAGATATTTATTTAAAGTGTATAGAGTAAAGGGCACAAATATTTTACATTAAATTTTCGTTATAACAAACATATTTAGAAAGATATAGATTAATAATATAAGGGCTAATAAGCCTCACAAAAAAATAATTATTTTTAATCCACAATTTCACTGTAAAAGCAATTATTGTGAGTTATCCGTGGGAGATAGGCATACGCTATTGCAAACTATTTTACAGATACATGATACGTTCCTGAATATTGTAGTACATTGTTTTGACCTAACCTCAATAATTTTCGCAGAGCACGCAACTAAAGCGATTTTTTACAACTTGCATTACATAATTCAAATTTAAGTAAATATGCGTAATTAATTTAAAAAAAATTGTAACCTTTAACACTCCACAATAACGTAACTTTCCATTGGTGTAATAATTTTGGAAATTGGTTCAGTAAATTAAGAGATTACCCCTTACAACGTCACAAGATCACAAACTCAAAAACGCTTCCTCTTTATAATATTAGTATAGATAAATACAAATTGTAATTCTCTTGTATCGAATACGTCGTCCACCATTATGATAGGTCTAATCTGTACGATATTTTAAGGGCATTTAGTTGTTAAACTCACTAAAAAGTAAAAAATAATCGTGTCAATTAGTTTTTTTAATTTACTTAACCATGTCTATGAAGTCGATGCCACCCGATCTTTCTACTTTAAAGACGTTCTCCTCCTTTTCCGATGGGTTTCACTCTACTGCGATTTTTTTTGGTTTCAAAAATTAACTGCACTGGTCTATAAACATATTTAAATAAATCATCATATCGCATTACATTAATAAAATGAAGGTGAAAAGTGTTTAGGTTTGAAAGTGTATTAGTCCACCACACCACTAATAATGTACCGATATGCTGAAATTAAAAATTATATTACGTAAACATATTGAACAGGCGAGTGTTGTCACTGTACAGCGAGTGGTACAGCGCGCTCCCACGCTCCGCTACACGTCTTGGGTATACACCGGCTCAAAGGGGCGATGTTGACGAGATAATTATATTATTTACCGTTCACAGCCTTCGCAGATTGTAAAAGTTATTGTCAGCCAGCCCCGCTGTTTCCGACAGTATGTATACTACGAAACTATGGTGACTTGATGAAATAGATTGTTTTATTGCCATGTTCGATTACGGATAGACGATACATACCCAACTCAAAACGCACTAAAAAGTAAAAAATAACTGTGTCATTTAGTTGCTTTAATTTACTTAAGAATATCTATGAAGTCGGTGCCAGCAAGTTTAAGGAACATTTATTTTACGTAGTAAAGCAGTTTGTGGGTTCTAGGTAATGTCCTTAAAGTAGAAACCTTGGCTGGCACCGACTTGACCTTGTCATTCAACTCTTTTCCATAGGACTTGTAGTTTTGCCGAAAATCGAGATTACCCCTAAAACCTCACCCTCTACCCCTTCCCAACCTCAGATCGATCGTAATTTTTTTCCTTTCATTTTTATGATACTCTCCTCTAATATTAAACTTCTATGTCAACACAATCAAAAGATTTTTTTTATTGACTACAAGTTGGCCCTTGACTGCTATCACACCTGATGTTAAGTGATGATGCAATCTAAGATAGAAGCGGGCTAACTTGTTAGGAATAGGTTGAAATCCACACCCCTTCGGTTTCTACACGACATCGTACCGGAACGCTAAATCGCTTGGCGGTACGTCTTTGTCGGTAGGGTGGTAACTAGCCACGGCGAAAGCCTCCCACCAGTCAGAACAAGACAAATTAAGAAAAATCTCAATCTGCCCCGCCGGGAATCGAACCCAGGACCTCCGTCTTATAAATCCACCGCGCATACCACTGCGCCACGGAGGCAGGATATAGCATTATACGCCGCATATTTAACTCACAACTAGATGCAACTAAACTAAAACCTAACGGGTACCTCCCGTAAACTTAGAATCTTGAAATTTGGTACGAAGCAACGTCATATAGCACAGATGACGAAAAATTACGAAAAATGTAAATTTTTAATGACATCATGTATTAAAAATATTTTTAATAATTTTAAACTTACGCCTTTTTCTCATGAACGCGTAACGTTATTAAATTGAAATTCATATCAAATACTTGAATCTATAAAACCTTTAAGCTGTGACAAAATTATAAACTTTTAACTCCCTACTATTCGCAGATAATCCTATGAATCTTGAAATTTCGCAATAAGCATAGTATATATGAAAGAATAATTCCGAAAACCTTACCCACTCGCACTTAGCCGGTTTTTTTAAAGCTGTCTGCACTGGTCTATTAAGCGATTATAGTAAAAGTAGTCTATGCCCTTTCTCAAACGCTAGACTGTCTCTGTACCAAATTTTATTTAAATCGTTTCAGTAGTTTAAGCGTTATCGAGTTACTTTCGCTTTTGCTTACTAACAGACAGTTACTTTCGCATTTACGTTTAAGTTTATAGTTTGACCAATCAGTTTCAAACCAAACGTGTAATTTCATATTCATTTCAACCATGATAATTTAGCTTTCTTTAAATATTTCTTTCAGAATGGTTACTATCTCACTATATAATTAGTTACTTTCAAACCAATAAAATGTCATTCTTATAATAAAATAAATCAATTGTACAAAACAAACATTTACTTCCACCCTGCGCGCCGCGTGCGTCGCCGCTCACTGAACGAGCTAATTGACATCTCCGGCGCGCGGCTAATACAATCTGTCAACTTAATAATGGTCACGTGGCGTCCCAAAAGAGCAACAATCGGCAACAATCGGCAGCGGGCGGCAGCGGGAGCAGCGCGCGGCGACAATGGGCAATTAATGCGGCAAACGAGCCGCAAGCGATATTATCGCGCCGCACCCCCACCGGGCCACGGCCGCCGCCGCTCACATGCTTCAACTGCGGCTTACGAGTGCACGCAACTACATATCCTCTACTTGAACAAAATAAGTTTACCTCGAGCATGTTACGTCAGGCCTGTATAAGAAAGACCTGTGACATAAATATTTTAAATGTTTGAAACAACTTACAGGAAAGGTTAATATCCCGCACATGAATCTTCTCGGTTATTTTTTTTGGATTATTACAAAAGTATAAAAATTTTATATTTTTAAAATTACCTAAGATTTTTAATGAAAATAGCAAAATGAACTGGTCAACTAAACTGTCCATCATGTGTTAAAGCGCCTGATTATATATTACAATTGAAATAATTTTGATGGTAGAAATATGAAGCACCTATGTGAGTACACGCGGCGCGGTACGTTATGGAACGCCTATTAAACTAATTAAAATTAACCTTGTGTCTAGCTTTCAAAATAAACAAAAATAATTTAACGATTAAATTAAATAATTAGAGATTAAACAAACGAAAGAATTAGCCCGTTTAAACAAACGAACAAACTCTTTATATTAATAGTATAGATATGGTCTTTTATGGCAAATAAATTGAACAAAGATCAAATTCTTAACCCCGTTACCGTATTATAGTTTCTATGAAACAGCATAATTACCAAAATAGCATATTCACGTACTCGTACGTACTTAGATTTTAACTTGATTTGGACTTAATAGCGGCAGTCACGCTTTTTAGAATTTTTTTATTATCTCCTAAACTATGTAGTTACACATTAATATACTGTAAAAGGCAAATTTTATCTCTATATTATTATTTTGATAAGGATTTAAGTTCAGTTGTATAAATAATGATGTAATAAGCATATGAAATGATTTTTCATAACACAAAAAGTTCTGCCAAAATATAAAAGATAGATATAACATATATTGCGGACTTTTTTGTAGATATTTTTAAAGATACATAAAGTTTTCATACAATGTTTTGAATTATATCCAATAGCTAAGGCAGCGCACGCGCATAAAGCCGGTTTAATAAATTTCATTTCCGACTTGCGCGACAAAAACTGTGATAACTCGGCTAATATATATAATACAAATATAAAATATAGCCTATGACACTCCCCGATAGTGTAGCATTCTACTGGTGAAAGATTTTTTTAATCCGATCAGTAGTTCCGATGATTAGCCCCAACAGATGCCTTATTTACAAACTTACAAACTTCACCTCTTTATAATATTGGTATAGATTGGAGCAAAGTTTAGTGTGTAAAAACTAAAACTTAGTTATTTTCGTGAATTATGAACCTACCAATATAAAACTGTAACAGTTTGGATTTGCATTACTTATCTAGATTTTTATTTTCTTATCAAAAACAAAAAAAAATTATGTACATACTTATACGAAATAAATTTTCAGTCTTAATTACGCATAAAACTTTTCTGCATAAACCTCGGTAAATCGAAGGCAAATTGCGCTTAAAAACAATTCTTACATATTCAAACGGAACCTTTTATTTGCGAGGTTGCGCGCTATTAAGAAATCGAATATTTTGGATTTTGAAATCGATTTAAAAATTTGAAATCGGATAAATATCAGTTTGCGTTGCAAACCAAAAACGCCCATCTCTAATTAGTAGTGAGCGAGGTGATCGGGTGATGGTACGGAGTTGATGTAGTGAGTGTATGCCCATACAAAGAATACTAACCACTCGGCGAGCCGGTGCGGGTCGGGTCACGGGTGTACGTAATGAGCTATGATCTGTACGGTCGTGGCCCGGCGGAGGCGTCAATTAGCGCAGTGCTGGCGGCGCACACGCGGCGCGCACGCGGCCCGCGTCCGACGCATAGAGTAGCCGACGCAGATGGGTACCTGGCTCATTTTTGATATTATTTAATTTTCCTGGACACTCTTACATTTTTTACTACGAATAAATGTAAAAAAATTCCGTAGATTTTTGTGAAACACATTGGAACCCAGATCATCACTATATTGCTTATAAATATACACCTGCATCTACTCGTATATAAATTATTTTTATATACGAGTATATATATTTTTGGAAAAATTGCCTTCCGTAAGTCGAACAAAGTGCTCAGCTGCTATACTTTTGCCCAACAAATATTATCAAATATACAAAAATATTAGGTAATTCAGTCTCTGTTTACATTAGGTAGATTAAAAATATATGTAAAGCAACTTCTTAAAAGTTAGTTGCAACATAACTTAAACTTATGGAAATAATTAAAATAAGGTAAAAGCACACGTAATACCTAAATTTCAATAATCCTACACATAGATATTTTAACAGCAAAGTACTTCGTGTTTTACTACAAACTATACATTTCTCAAGTATACACCAAACATTTCATTTGAAGTAAGACTTAAATGTGCAAGAGAGACGAATATCTTAGCATTTCATGAATTCGCTACTTTGTGTTCGTGCAAGTACTTATAACTACAGGCCTGTCTGCGGCGGCACACTCTTTGTCGGGTGCATCTCGTTTGATTTCATTTGTCAATGCATTAGTGCCGCCCGCTCCCCGCCCAGCTCCTCGCCCCGCTCGCGCGCCCGCGGCCGCCCTTTATTGCAGTGATTCGGTCGCTAATTGATTTACAATCTTTCCGCCACATCACTATTATGTCTCTCATTACAGATTTATTACAACATACGTTTTGTTCGTCTTTCGATCATTTCATGTGATTATATTTTTATGGTGGATAAAACGAAAGCAATTTAGTGTGTATGCAGATGAACCATACAGCGAGCCGCGTAGGACGTAGACATGGTTGCTACGCATTGTCGCATCGATGACTTTTATGATAAAATTTGATGCAATTACGTCAAGTACATATTTTTTGACCTCTCTGATATATTTTTCTTAAATATTTTTTCAATAAAACTCATAAATATACATCCTTGAAGCTCTGCTGTTACCTTTTAAGGAGTTAGGCATCCTGCGCACTCCAGCAAGGGCAGCAGGTCGCAGGGCAGGTGTGCGCTCCCACCAGGCGAAGTTTATATTGTTGCCGTTATCTGTCGGCTCAGTAATACCTGTGGGAGCCGCCGCACTCGGGGCGACGGGGTAGCGGGGCAGCGGGGTGGCGGATTAATACAATCATAACAGATAATACTATCTAATATATTAATAAAAGGGAATCGTTGCTACTCGCTGCGAGCTCTATAAACTGCAACAATATAATTGCATTCACCGTACCATGAGACCGACGCTTTATCGAAATCAATTCTTTTGTCATCGAAATAGATTCTAAATTAGCTTGTCGTCTTTAGAGTCAACTTAAGGTGTCATGTCACAGAAAGTACTAAATGAAAAATAAACTGAAACACTACGCGATAAGGTATAGTATGGCTCGTAGCAGTGTCCTGGGGTCATTAAAGCCGCGCGTGGATGCGCAGAGGATTACTCTCGATGTCAGTTATCGCCAATTAACGATGTTATCGCGTAATCCACTACAATTTGTCAGCCGCTAATTGGCCGGCGCTCGCCGCTGATAAATCGGTGCAGTGATACACTGCAGTAATCGCCGTGTTTAAGGGCTATGGAAATTAATCTCATAAGTTCTATTACATACAATACATACAAATACGAAAACGTCTAATATTAACGTCTCTCCTTTATTTTAGTGTTCAATAATTCTTGTATTTTTAAGGCAAACGAGATTAACAATATGTAAGTTGTTTAGTGTAGAAATAAAACAGAGACGAGATCGAAGGCGGAGCGTTCTCCTTGCCTTGGAAACGTTCTAATAGTAAGAGACAGGAAGCACAGAAGCGGGAACGGCAAACGCTTAGTGCAAGATATCTAGATATGCAGTACGAAAGTGCCAGGTGTCGTCGCTCCCAGATCTTGCTGTTCTCTGCTAGAAATAAGAAGAAATAACGAGACTTCCTGAGCACACTCTTCTAAGTATATTCGGTCCAATTGAGTTGGTATTCTACTTTGTCTCCAAAAGGTGACATGCTTGATATATTTTTCAAGGCCTATTTAATTTCGGTATTTATGCAAATCTTTGTCTATCATAATATTCTTTTGAACATGAATGTTATAAATAAAGTTGGAACCATAAATGCGCCACATGTCCGCGCCGCTCGTGGCCGCACGGCGCGCGTTCGGCACTAAACTTGCAGTCTAATTATACGTAGCCGCCCTCCGCGCCACTACACCACTGCGCGCTCACGCGCGACATATACTCGTACTATACCTACTATCGAATTTTTTCTAGTTGTCTGTTGAATACCTTCGGAGTACTAGAACAAATCAAATACAATATTGTTAGCAGCATTGAGCCTGCGCTTTAAAAGGCTGGAGTCTAGAGACGAAAATCACAAAAAAAGAATGTACTCTGCAGCGTTTTTGGTTTATATAAAGGACGGTTTATTAAATTGCGGACATTATCAATTCCAGTTCTAGCATAGGCAGAAATGCTGACTGACTTGATCTTAAAACTAAATTCAAATAGTGTTTAATGTAAGATAGTTTAATTTTGATTTGATTTAAGAAAGTTTGTAATTAAAATGTGTTGATATTTTGATTAATGTTGTTTTCCTGCTTGTGCCTTTTGACCCCTTCTGATGATGTTGCTCAAATAAGTAGCGGGATTAACGCCTACAAAAAGTTAACAGAAATCAAAATGAAACCAATCTGTCAGAAAATGAAAAAGAGTGAAGTGTAATTTTATGTACATTTGGGTCATTATTGGCACGCCTCTGCGGGCCTGAGTTTGGAACCAACCAGTGCTGGCAGCACCTTACTGTTTGGCACTATGCAGCACGATGCCGCAAGCATTATGGTATGCCGCCGCTGACATGTCCAGGCGGAAAGTTACCAGGAATACAAGTATGTAACGCTGACTACGATATCTGGTAAGAAAGAAATTCCATTCGACGATATTTCTGTGTACAATTTCAAATTTTGTTAAAAGTCGATTTGCTATTAAGAGTAACCTAACTGTTTGAGTTATTGCAATAAGAAAAGTTAATTACGTTAAACTCTTTACTTTTTAGTTGAAAAACAAAGAACGAGTTAACGATAAACAGTCATACTGAAAATACGAGTAATTGTTTCGATACAATTACAGCAACTACCTTCATGTTACTATGCTGGTTCAGTAAAAACAAAAGAATTATATCACTGCAATTTATAAGCACTTTTTAGAAACCTATTTATAAGAAACAAATTTTGAGTGCGAGTTAGGACATTTAATTGCAGACGAGAAAATCTTTTACTCCATTATTGTTTCTACCCTAACGATTCAGTTGTAAATTCTTTAGTACACTTTGCTGAAAAGAGAGTAGTTTGACTAGTCAATGATTTGAGTTTGGTCTAAGCTTAACGTATAGTTCAAGAATAGGGCAAGAATTGGTAAAAAGGTCCTTGCGATATTGACAAACGCTTTGTACGCTTTGTAATTTTACATCTTTCAGATAACATTCCTATTTAGATTACATATCGCCCATATATGGTAACTGAATTTGTCAGTACAGATTATTTTAACACAATTAGGTGTAGAACTAGGTCGGTAACGTGTTCGAGTTAGAGACGTTTCTGATTAGTTAAAAACTTTATCGATTAACTTATTGTGCACCTAAAAACTCGCGAGGTCTTTAAGATTACTAGTTCATTGTATTGTACAACGAACTAGTAATCTAGTAAAAGTTAGTAGTCTAAAGGTATTTTCAACCAATTAAAGAAACCTGTAGTGCATATATACCTGGCAATGGTTTACGCAGAGCACAGTCAATTGTGTCGTCGGCGGTATCTGTTGGTAGACACAGCGACAGCCGAGCACATCATCTCATGATGGTGATCAAGGACCCCTGACGTATGTGACGTATCTTTTTTGTCGGGAGGCACTTTATTCTTCCATCGGTTCCGAGGTTAGCTAGTTTGGATTGTGAGAATAACGTCCAGGGTTCAAGTCCCGGGTTAGGCCAAAAAAAAAAATCAAAAAGAAATTTTATTTTGTTCAAATTTCAACAACACCTTCTTCTGAGGCACAAGCCTCAGAAGTTTTAGAGCACGTAGAGTCTTCAGTCCTGAGCCTGATCGTTTCTCAGTTGTATTTATAAGCTGTTCCTCTCGACATAAAGATAATCTGCCCTGATCGAGTAGATATTCTGAGTTGAGAGATACTCACTTTCTTTTCATAAGATTCCAAATTGCTTTTACGAAACTTAACCTTGTTGCAATTGTTTGGAGACGCAATTTCCTAACAATGGAAGGATAAGTTGAGGAAACTTTGTGCCTGTAAGAATGCCATATGTAATAAGTTGCGTTAACTTGTTGATAGAAGTCATTTTAGCTCTATGAGCTCTATACAGTTCTACTTCCCTCTATCAAGCTCTGTTGCCCTCTAATAAGCTTTATCAAGCTCTACTGCCCTTTGTTTAACTCTACTCATACGTTGATGAAGTGATGCGTACAGGTAAGTGATGACAAAATCTAAAGATGGACGAGGGCTTATTTTTTAGGAGAAGGATCAAATCTACTCTTCATTTAGTTTCTACGTTTCTTTTGAGGGTACCTACGTCTTCACCGGAGAAGTGGTAAATAGCCATGGTCTAGACCAATTAAGAAAATGTAAATTGACCGGGAATTAAATCCCCGACTCCCGCTTTGTGAATTCACCGCGCACACCGCTGCGCCACGGAGGCCGTCAACACAGATGGTTTCAACAGATGCTAAGTTATTTAGCTCCGCGGGGCGAGTGCACTGGCCTCTACTGCAGGCACTCTGCTCTGCACAGTACCGCATCATTCACGATCATTACAACCATCGAATGACGTACCCCTAGCACGCTTACATTATCCATATAAAAACCAGCTTACTTGAAACCATTTCCAAAAGTTCTGAGCTGGAGTAAGCATTTGCTCACTCCCGCGGTCAAGGTCATCAGTATCAGTGGACGGAGCACCTGTTGCAGTTGTTACACTGGCTATTGAGCAATAACAACTGTTAATAGCTTCTCAACTGTGTTGACCTCGATTCGGACTATACATACTCTACTGCATACATACTCTACTGCATTCCTCGTTCATTCATTTGCGTTCATAATGGAATGGCAATGCCAGGACCTGACATAGAAACGCCTTTACCAGACGATATCTCTACTTGAACCTGCTACTAAAAATTCTTAAAATACAGATCCAAAACTGATATATTTGTTGATATAGCTGTGGACTCAAACCCCGGCCTATACTACCTGTACTCTAACAATCTAACCTCTGAAGCAATGTAGGAGCGAAGTGCTAATCTTAAGATTCGTCATAAAACTTACATAATATTATACGCACCTACATGAGAACAATATAGAATGTGAAACAGCACTGAAAATCATTCATAGTACGATAATACTATTGAGGTATGCCGGATGATGTACACTTCTGACACAGTGCAGGCTGATGCACCCGTGCTGTAAGCGGCGCGGCGATGTACAGCGCCCGCGCAGGCTGCACGTGCAGGCGGGTGCATTGGCCGGCTATTTCCGTCGGGCAGGTGCTTGTATGGGTATAGCGCGACTCGCGATGGTTATCGCCATCCTCGAATAGAGGCGGCGCGTGGGCGTGTATTTATTTCTGCAGTGTTACGCTGCCCCACGCCGCCCGATGCAAACGGAATTTCTTCGCTAACAAACTTGTGTTTACTATTAAATCGAACAAACCTTATGAGGGAGGAGAAGAGGTAAAAGACTAAAAAGCACTTGAGCCTTAAGCTTAGATATATTTCCTCAAGTCCTCGGAATTTGTAGTCCTACGAGTATATCCTGAAGTCTAAACAAATCGTCGCATCATCTGAAAGCTATGTAGGTTACAAGCTCTTTTAGTGCTTTTCAATCGACCAAAAATGAATATGGTTTTTTTTTCATTAGTAACTTGAGGTTGAGGAACCCATGAGTAAGTGTTAAGGAACGTTCCTTTACCAGTTACCACGGATGACACCAACTTCGTAGATATGTGAATGTAACTATAAATAATAATAAAATGAAAATAAATACATTAAAATTGTTTTTAATGTATTTATTTTTGACAGGATTTTTGACATTAATTTTTTAAAATAAAACTAACTTTATTTAAAAAAAATAATGTCAAAAATCGTAGTAAAAATCCTGGATTAGTAACCTTCTATTAAGACTAAGCTCAATAGGCTCAATTTGTTTGCGCACATGTATATGATTGAATTTTTAACCTCAGATCTGCATTATTTATAAACCGAGAATTATTGTTTGTTTTTTTTTTTTTAAAAACAACATACCATCATTGAAACCGTGTCGATAGTGAAATTACCGGCTTGAGTGATGTTGAAATTTTTTCATTATTTAAATAAATAAATTAAAGAACCAAAATCCAATCCATGAAGTCTTAAAATAAGATCTACGAGTCCCTAAGTCTTAAAGCTTGAACTTTTTTTGACAATTGAACCTTCTTTACTGGTTTTTGAAACCTGTAACTTTAGTCGATCTCTAGAAGTTACAATGTTTGGCTAAGCTCGAATCTTTTTGTAGACAGTACATAAAATGTGGGAAAAGAAGTTGGTATAGATGTTTACCACGTCCCCAAAGACCTCCCTATTTTCTTTATACCTGCAGCCAGTTACTCTGGCATTCCACAGCACAGCTCACTAGCACAGCACGCAGCAGTAGGCCCCCAGTGCATGTCATCTGCAGTTTTAAATGATCTCTACCAAAAATTTACTCTAACAAACACTATGATCGCAAAATTTTGAGATATTTCATAGATGTTAATTGTAATCATTATAATTAATTGTTGTAAAAATAAACGTGGTGCCGCAACAAACAGAGATCCGACGACCTCCGTGGCGCAGTGGTATGCGCGGTGGATTTATAAGACGGAGGTCCTGGGTTCGATTCCCGGCGGGGCAGATTGAGATTTTGCTTAATTTGTCTTGGTCTGGCTGGTGGGAGGCTTTCGCCGTGGCTAGTTACCACCCTACCGACAAAGACGTATCGCCAAGCGATTTAGCGTTCCGGTACGATGTCGTGTAGAAACCAAAAGGGGTGTGGGTTTTCGTCCCACTCCTAACAAGTTAGCCCGTTTCCATCTTAGACTGCATCATCACTTAATATCAGGTGTAATAGCAGTCAAGGGCCAACTTGTAGTCGATAAAAAAAATCTAAATTAAAAGGAAATCAAGAAAAATGGACAATTCAATTCGTGAGATAGCGTGACTAAGTAATCCAGAACTAAAAGTGCATCATGTAGATACTAATTAGAGTTATAAATTGAGCCTTTGTTTATCTATCTTTCTCAAGGTAAGGGATGAACCACCCCCCAATGGACCGCGGGGCGCGCGCCTGCTGCAGGGGCCCGCAGCGCAGGCGGTGCAGTGCGGCGCGCGCGCAGGCCGGCGCGAGGCGCACCTTGTATGGCGCGCGGCGCGAGGCGGTGGCGGTAT
The DNA here is from genome assembly GCA_034621355.1 of Mycalesis mineus. Lineage (NCBI taxonomy): Eukaryota > Metazoa > Arthropoda > Insecta > Lepidoptera > Nymphalidae > Mycalesis > Mycalesis mineus. Next base: position 42,390 of record CM067882.1, read on the forward strand.
ATAAGCGCCGGGCGCCGCCGTCCGCCGCACTCGCAGTCTCGCTGCCGTAGAGTCAACTTCCTGCGCGTCCCGACACACACCCCGAAGCCGAAATGTGCGACGACGATGTTGCTGCGCTCGTAGTGGACAATGGCTCCGGCATGTGCAAGGCCGGTTTCGCCGGCGACGACGCGCCCCGCGCCGTCTTCCCGTCCATCGTCGGTCGCCCCAGGCATCAGGGCGTCATGGTGGGCATGGGTCAGAAGGACTCCTACGTAGGTGACGAGGCCCAGAGCAAGAGAGGTATCCTCACCCTGAAGTACCCCATCGAGCACGGCATCATCACCAACTGGGACGACATGGAGAAGATCTGGCACCACACCTTCTACAACGAGCTGCGCGTCGCCCCCGAGGAGCACCCGGTCCTGCTGACCGAGGCTCCCCTCAACCCTAAGGCCAACAGGGAAAAGATGACCCAGATCATGTTTGAGACCTTCAACTCCCCGGCCATGTACGTCGCCATCCAGGCCGTGCTCTCCCTGTACGCGTCCGGTCGTACCACCGGTATCGTGCTGGACTCCGGTGACGGTGTCTCCCATACCGTCCCCATCTACGAAGGTTACGCCCTCCCCCACGCCATCCTCCGTCTGGACTTGGCTGGCCGTGACTTGACCGACTACCTCATGAAGATCCTCACCGAGAGGGGCTATTCGTTCACCACCACCGCTGAGAGGGAAATCGTGCGCGACATCAAGGAGAAGCTGTGCTATGTCGCCCTGGACTTCGAGCAGGAGATGGCCACCGCCGCCGCCTCCACCTCCCTCGAGAAGTCGTACGAACTTCCCGACGGTCAGGTCATCACCATCGGTAACGAGAGGTTCCGTTGCCCCGAAGCTCTGTTCCAGCCTTCCTTCCTGGGTATGGAATCGTGCGGCATCCACGAGACCGTGTACAACTCCATCATGAAGTGCGACGTCGACATCCGTAAGGACTTGTACGCCAACACCGTCATGTCCGGTGGTACCACCATGTACCCCGGTATCGCCGACAGGATGCAGAAGGAGATCACCGCCCTCGCGCCCTCCACCATCAAGATCAAGATCATCGCGCCCCCGGAGAGGAAGTACTCCGTATGGATCGGTGGTTCCATCCTCGCCTCCCTGTCCACCTTCCAGCAGATGTGGATCTCCAAGGAGGAATACGACGAGTCCGGCCCCGGCATCGTCCACCGCAAGTGCTTCTAAGCGCCTCATTAACCCTCGCGCCGCTGCCGCTGCCGTTGCCGCGTGAGCGAGTGCGTGTTAGCAGCTCCCGAGGAGCGCGGACGTTGTGCATAGTGATACCTGCCAGGACTGAACATCTAAGTGACGCCATCTATCGTAATGTAATTTATTGTAAAATTTATATAAATTTAATTTTCTTTTTTATTTTTATTATATTTGGGATCGTTGTGGATCCCGCGCCAAAATGTAATTAATAAATAAACGGTTAATTTATTTATTTTAATTACATCATTTCTTTTTATACACTCGTTGACTTTCGTTTTTGATTAGAATTCCTCCGCCCCCTTCCTCCCTCCCCGGTCACGTTGCATTTGCAGAGGTGACGCGCCGTGGGCAGTGACGTGATGTCAAGGCCCACAGCGCGTCAAGCTCTCGGGCCACCCCGACACTGCACCTGTGGGAAAGTGGGTCAACCTCGGCGACGTCCACGAGCGGCCGACGCGCCCGGAGCGAGCGGGCGCGGGTGTGGCAGGCGGGGCGCGGGACGCTCGCGGCTATCTATAGCGCGAGGTTGCCCCACAGGTTCGGAATTAGCCGACGCGTGCACTACCATAAATAGTCAAGACGGCTCCCGCGGCCGAACCATTTTCTAATTTTATCGAAATCAGGAGGCGCCAGTCGCCATAGAAACTTGAGCCGTGCGCTCTCAGCGAACGCGCGTATTAATACCCGCCCCCCGGCCGGCGGCGTCACGTGTAGCGGCCGATGTCTTCGGATGACGGTTTCCTTTGCTGACTCACATTGTTTTGGCGACGAAAATCGTTTTGCTGGGAATGCGTTGTCGGGTCTGTTTCCGATTACGCCATTTGTCTCTGTTCAGAATTAGCAGTCGTCTGTTTGGATGCTCGGATTTTATACGACAGTTGATCGGCAGTATTTCAACGAAAACTAATTCGCGTTAATTGCCGCGAGTGGCAGCGACGTGTAATGCAGATCCAGTATGATCAACTGTCTCTCGACATAGGATTTAAGCCGGAGGACTTGTTTCAGTAGTAAAACAGTTGTTTGTTTACTTAATGCCATGATTTATGATTTCATTCATGAGTAACCACAAATATTTTAATACTTCAGTAATTGTAGTGCTGGTCGACATCACAGCGCGAAGTCGTTTGCGTCACACGTCACACGTGTGTGACGTACTGCGTCACACGCTGACGTGCCGCATCACGCATCCCTGCAGCACGAGTTGTGGCGAACGCTCTGCTACTTGTTAGCCGACAGTTGGCAGTTGTTGCTAGTTCATTTTATTTTTCGACCTCACTGTGAAATTGTCTGAAGCTTTTTAAAGTGATGAATGTTTTCGATTCAGCGTCTGATTATTTTTTTCTTCATCCATCGTATTTTATATTATTCAGGGATTAGGGATTGGAATTTCAAAAAAGAAAAAGTAAAACAATTTAATTTGACCAACATATTATACTTTGCATGCGTACTGTCCAATACACATTATGACGAGGGTTGGAGAAAACTGAAACCTCCTAAAAAAAGACACTCAGACAGACTAGGTTAAGCTGGTGGCTTTATTTTTCATTGTAGGTATAGGTCAGTGATTGACTACATTCATGCCCGATGGTAAATGATGGTGCAGTCTAAAATGGAACGCGCTCGCCTGGACGGTGCCTAATTTCTGTATACTTGAAGATTCCCACGTTGTAGGTATTGGGGAATGCGAGATTGTCACCTTGCAGTGCACATCTGGAATGAAGAACTAAATAGCTCTGTATTGGTCCACGGGTCATCAACCACTTAAGAATGCAGATTACCGCGATGCCTTGTTCTAAAGTAAAAGGGTGAGGGAGGAACTCAGATGGAAAAGTTCCTGGCAGCAGTCGCCGAAATAAACGTTGTAAAAAACCGACGGACAGGTCACCTTTCGGAGCCTTTTGGAGCCTTGCTCAAGTTATGGATTGTTACCGATGACCCTGCTAGCGCGGTGACTGTGACCAACTCCAAAGCAACGAGCCGTGACTTGGCTGATACATCCCAAACATGTTCAGCAAGTACTCCGTGAACGAAAGTACTCCAGCACAGTATAAAGTGAGAAGCTGTTCCGTCGTGAAGTATCGCTACAGACAGCTTCTTAAGGAAACCAAGCTTCTTACCAGCTGTTTCTGATAGATTCGATTCATTCCCCAAAGTCGGCAAATACTCTTGTTTTTTGGTATAGCTTTAAACATCAGATTGGCGTGTCCTTAGTCGGGATACCTCGTTAATGAATGAACTCTACCTAGCCCAGTTTTTACAATGTATGTACAACTGGAATAATATTTAGAAGAGAGAACTGACCCCTGAGCATTGGGCATTTGGACGATCGAGGTGCTACCTCAGTCATCAGAGAATGATCGTTTATTCGAGAGTTGCTTTGTTGTCTGGACTTCTTGTCAATTCACTGTCAGTTAAGATTGTATTTTTACTCAAACTTATTTATTTATATTATAAAACGACTTGAAAAAAGGAGTTTCTCACTTCCACCATACTTATGTTCCTTTTTTTATGTGTGTTCGCGGATAACTTCGTCGTTTATGAACCGTTTATGAATCAAGCCTGGTGGTGGTACCCTGATAAGAAAACCAAGATGAACTACAATTTTATAAAGGTCTGGGGTCAATCTGATAATGGAGCTGAAATACAGAAGAGGGAACTCTTAAATGACTAACTGCACTTACCTTGTGTTTAGGATTGATTAATTTGGAGTTCTCGATGGGAACTTTACATTTAGATGGTCTGTGAGACTGTGACTGTCATTAGGGATCTGGTGATGAAGTCAGTTAAAGGAGTTCCTTAACGTTTACGGTAAAACAGCTACCTTGTAATATTTTTGTTTAAAAGGGTATTGTTTCCAGTTGGTTGATTGATTTATATTGACGAGGACTTAGATAGATTATGTCTGTAATTATTTTTGTACGGGTCTACGTATGTGCTGAAGACGAGGGACAGTTAAAGGTACTAATTGTTTACAGTCAAGGAGTACATTACTACTCGAAGACAGCTGGACCGATTTGATAAAATATTTTTGTTTAAAATGGTATTGTTTCCAGTTGGTTTAATGTTTACCATGTCATGATCTTATCATTAGTTCTTGGGAAACTCGCGGGAACTCTTCAAACTTTAGAGGCGATTACGGTATTTTATAACTGGCTGGGGAACATTGGTGGTGATTTACTGCGAGTAGGTTTAACGTATGTTAGTTGTCGATAAATGAAGTATTTGATAAAATTTCCGGACCTCCAGTGTTAAGAGAAGGACTCGCGGACGGGCGAAGTGATCCTATAAGGATTACGTTTTTTTCTTTATAGTTACGGAACCCTAAAAAGTATGAAAAAAAGTGTTCTACTTTGAAGTCGTTACCCACCAACTAAAACCCACAAATTGATTTGTTACTTTGTTAATTAAACTTTTCTTAAGGTGGTTTTAAGATATGGTTAAGTAAATTAAAATAACTAAATGACGCAATTATTTTTTACTAAAAAGTAAAAAATAATTGCGTTTTGAAGTCGGTTTTATTTTTACTGATAGCTGTCCATTTTATTGATACATAAATTTGCAAACCTAATGTATGGTACATTAGGTTATAATTGACTCTGTGTTTTAGTAATCAGACGGTAACCGCACACATTAGCTGTGCAGTCGTCACCAAGTGCTCCGAGAGCCCCCTTATTGGCAGTACGGTGGACACGCTGCATGCACTGAGTCACGCCGCCCGCCGTCCCGCGCCGCGCGCTACTATAAAAGACCTGCGCTAAAAATACCCAGTACAATAGTTCTATTACCGCGCTGCGGGGGGCGGGGTGCGGGGCGCGGGGCGGAGGGGACGATCCTTGACCGAGAACTTCACTGACACCTGCGACCTGGCCAGCCTGCACTGTCCTGGCTCAATACTCAAGCCTCAATTTTTGTTTCCTTTAATTTTGCATTTCTGCGGAATGCTTTAAATTCTTGTTGTCTGTCTGTCGATGGCTTAGTCGATCTCCGATATGATGACATATCCTTATAAGAAAAAGTCTTAGCTACTTCCGGGTGTCCTAGATCAACTGGAAGTGGGTGTCAATATTTTTTTATTAAGAAAAATATACATTTAATACATTAGAAAATTGTTAAAACGGTAAATTGCCAAAAATAATGCATGTTTTGATGGTATTAAATATAAACTTGTTTATAATATTCACTTCCGGTTCAAATTTTCAAATCGAAAAAACCAAGTATAACATTAGGTTCAACATAACGGCTGGATTTTTTGTTAGATATTCATCCATGTGCAAATATTCATGTGTTACAAAACTATACTATGACACTTGAATTGTCCGTCAGCTTAGGGTGTGTACACATAACTGCGATGCGAAGAGATGCGAATTCGCAACGCAGAAAGTTGCGATACAAATTGCCGCGATGCGATTTCGCGCGACAAAGCCTCTCCCTTATACGACAAGGGTAACCATTCGTTCGACGACCGTCAACCGTACTGGACGTATTTTTTAATGAATACTTAATTTTTTAAAAGTAGGTCGTGTCATGAATGGTAATAAAAATTTTTAACAAAAAATAGAACCGAATCAAAATGCATTAAAAAGTAAAAAATAACTGCGTCATTTAGTTACTTTAATTTACTTAACCTCATCTATGAAGTCGGTGCCATCCAATACTTTTTAGTGCGTTTTGAAAGCGTTTTTATTTTTTGTTAAAAAATTTTTATTTCATACTATTTAGAGATTTATCGACAATGAACATATGTAAAACCTTCTCGAACTAAGACATAAGTACCAAATTTTGCCAGCCACTTATAACATTCGGACATCCCTGCAAATGTACCCATAAAGTTTGAAGAGTTTCCTGGATTTTCCAAGATCTCATGATTGGATCATGACTTAGTAAACTTTAAACCAACTGGAAACTATAACCTTTCAAATTTCTAACTGAGACATATTAATCGAGCCCAATCACAAAGTAGCTGCTGTAAAAGTTTGAAGAGTTTCCTTGAGTTTTCGTAGATCTCATCATTGGATCATGGCTTAGTAAACATTAAACCGACTGGACACTATAACCTTTCAAACTTCTCATTGAGACATATTAATCGAGCCCAATCACAAAGTAGCCGCTGCAAACCGTTAAAGAGCTCCCTCAGCTGTCCTTTTTCTTCATCGCTAGACACTCAATGACAGTCCCATCTAAATGTAAAGTTCTCATTGAGACAAATTAATCGAGCCCAAACACAAGGTAGCTACTGTAAACCGTTAAAGAGATCCCTCAGCTCTCCTTCATCTTCATCGCCAGACCCTCAATAACAGTCACAGCCCATCTAAATGTAAAGTTCTCATTGAGACAAATTAATCGAGCTCAAACACAAGGTAGCTACTGTAAATCGTTAAAGAGCTCCCTCAACTGTCCTTCGTCTTCATCTGCAGACCTTCAACAACAGTCACAGTCCATCTAAATGTAAATTTCTCATCAAGACAAATTTATCAAGCCCAAACACATGGTAGCTACTGTAAGCCGTTACGGAACTCCCTTAACTGTACATCGTCTTCATCACCAGACCCTTAATGACAGTCACAGCCCATCTAAATGTAAAGTTCTCATCAAGACAAATTAATCGAGCCCAAACACAAGGTAACTGCAGTAAATTGTCAAGGAGTTCTCTTATATGTAGATCGGCTCCATCATTAGATCGACTCCAAACCTTTATCAAATTACAGTGCTTTTAAATACTTACCGGAAAAATTAACAAACGTACTTGTAGTCCCTTCAATATTTGAAAAGAAAATTTGAAGAGTTCGTTCAATTTCCCCAGGATATTATCATCAGATCCTAACATGATGACAATGGGACTACCTTGAATGTATGCCCTTTCTAATAAAAAAAGAATTATCAAAATCGGACAACTCTGTAAAAAGTTATACGTGGTCATACATAAAACACAAAAAATATATATACGTGTCGAATTGAGAACCTCCTCCGTTTTTGTTCGTCGGTTAAAAAGTGTTGTTAACAAGTGTGACGTAACGTCGCAAGAATGTGCGATGCAAATCAAATCGCAAGTTCTTGCGATGCGACATGCGAGTTCGCAGGTTTTTGTTTTGTGTACAAGCCCTTAGTGCAAGTAACTACCACGCAGCCCTCCCATATCACAACTTTTCCATACAAAGAAAATCAGTAGGATTAGATACTTCAAAATCTCAAACAACTCTGTAAAAGAATTATTAAAGTCAACCCGCGAGTGGGGGCGGGCGGCAGCTACGGGCGGCGGGCGGCAGGAAATGCTGCCCGAGTACCTGCGCCGTGCCGCTGTGCCGCAGCCGCACCGCTTGGTGTAGGTACGCGGTTTGACAGTAATGAACATTTCGGGACGTGATCGTTTGTTTGTCTTGCTGCAGCGCCACTCTGCGCTGTCGACACCGATGTCGCTCTTCGCGTCTCCACATTGTATTACATGCAAATATGATTCATTGCGGCCGCGCGCGCATGTGTGTGTGGGTTACGATACGTTACACGTAGTCACACACACTCGCGCATTCTCGTCTGCTTCGGGACGGATTTAGACTCGTAATTACTTTTATTTACCTGTGTCATAGACTACTCATATTGTTGCTTACTGAATTTGACTAGTGGATGGTCGCAACTTCGGCACCTACAATTTGGTTACTTCTCATACAACAAACAACATTCAACCTACAAATGTATTATAATAGAGTATATCTCTTTGCAAACAAACCTATGCAGTTATGCACCTATAAAAGACTCCATGATCTGCAACGCAGGGACAAACGGGAGAAGCGTCTGCGTGTTGCGGTGATTTTGTATCTATTCAGAAACTACAATATGATGATTATTATCATTTTCATATTTCTCTTAAATAGTAAGAGTAATTAATTAAAAAGTTACAAGCTATAATTCTGAGATAGATATGTAAATATTGCGAAAATATACTACAAGTATGTCTGCCTACAGCTTCCATGTCTCACGCTGCATAACAAGATAGTTGTAACTACAAGAAAACTATTTATTTTATGAAGTACTTACGATAATAAATATTGTAATGACATGTTTGCCTTTCAAGGAAGTTATGAACTCACAACCGACGGTGTCTGCGAGTTCACATAAATCTATTTTTATAATTAGATCTCACGAGCTCTCGCGAGAGCCGACATGTGTGTGTGCGTGTGTGCGTGTCTCTCTAACATCGAACGCCTCACAGTAGTTGGTAGTGATATTTCCACGAGTGCTAATAAAGTGCAGAGTTTGAGAACAAAACAGTGAAAGGGTTGGTTGCGGTCGCGCGAACGAGATTATGAGACGAGCTCGGAACTACTTGTGAACAGTAGGAGCGAGATATAGCGAGATATTGTGATCCGCTCTACAACTTGTTACTGCTAATATCTAATTACATTCCGTACCAAACAACTTGTATGTTAATTATGTTAAGTTCATTTCGATTGTAAGCGGAGGTCGTCCGTTTGAAATTTAGTTTTATCATTAACTAGCAGTCGCCTGCCACTTCGTCCACGTGAAAACGTCTTAGGTACCCAGCCAATTTTAAAGACAGACTTTCATATAAAGTGTGCTCATTCCCCGCTCCCCCTCTCAATTTTTTTTATAGTTTCCCGTGCCAGTCCCGTACTTACGTAACGTAAAGATTTACATTTTTTTAAACATTGTACAACATTACAGTACATTAACATTAACAATATATATTTATGGAAAGCTGATATGTATAGCTTGATATTAAATAGTCTATTAGACTCTTTCAAAATAAACAAAAATAATTTTACAATCCGACACGCAGATCTAGAGATTAGCCCGTTTAAACAAACTAACAAACTCTTCCGCTTTATATTAATAGTATAGATATGATATATTCTATGGCAAATAAATTGAACAAAGATCGAATTCTCAACTCCAATAACGTTTTATTGTTTCTAGCATGAAATAGCATACTTACCAAAATACTGACGCCTATTCAGTAGGTACTCGTACACACGTGTTGCGTGTCGCGCTTTTTAGAAATTTTGTATTATCTCCTAAAGTATGTAACTAATTAACATAGTGTAAAAAGCAAATGTTATCACTATAATATCCTTGTGATTATTAAATAATTCATTTTGATAAGGATTTAAGTTTAGTTGTATAAATAATGACGTAAACGTAAGCATAAATAAATGATTTTTAAACCGTAAAAAGTTCTATGTCTGCCAAAATATATGCTATCGCGGACTTTTTTGTAGAACTGTTAAAGATATATAAAGTTTTCATACAAGGTTTTGAATAATATCCAATCGCTAAGGCAGCGCACGCGCATAAAGCCGATTTAATAAAATTGTGATAACTCGGCTAATATATATAACACAAATATAAAATATAACCTATGACATTCCCCGATAGTCTAACATTCTACTGGTAAAGAGTTTTTTTTTAATCGGATCAGTAGTTCCGAAGATTAGCCCCAACAGATCCATTTACTAACTTACAAACTTAGAAACTTTACCTCTTCATAATATTAGTATGAATATAAATATAAATATTATAGGACAATTACACACATCGCTATATAGCCCCACAGTAACGTACTCGTAAGTAGCTTGTGTTATGGGTGCTATGATAACTGATGAATATTTTTATATATATTATACATAAATACTTATAATATATAGATAAACACCCAGACACTGGAAAACATCCATGCTCATCACACAAACATTTTCCAGATGTGGGAATCGAACCCACAGCTTAGGGCGCAGAATCAGGGTCACAACCCACTGCGCCACTCGGCCGTCAATATATAAAGTATGGATATAGATTTTTTAAAACACTAATAATAAAGGCGAATGTTTCTGCATAAAATTCAGAACATATTGAAATTTGACAAGATCAAGAGCACCCTAAACCGACGAATAAAATGAAAAGTATGCATGGACCGTGGCAAATAAAAGGACGTAGTCTCTACCTACCTTAATAGGAAAGAGGCGTGATTTTATATAAGTATGTATGTACATTAATAATGAAAACTAACCACATTAACTGAAAACGCATTAATATCGTTCTGAGTCTTTATGGATCCCATTACTCAAGGGAGATGTGAAACTTATCTCCTCCTTACCGACTGAAGTGTCACGGTGTTCCAATTTCAGCCAACCTCGAGGTGGACGAGACATGGAAACTCTTTCGCACGAATTCAGGAGCAGACGCAAGCCAAGTCCCCGAGGGCCCATATGTACACGATACCCATATAAATGCTGTAGATAGAGCACCTGCAATGTACTTACCTGCTAGTAATTGAATTTAATAAAAAAAATTAAGAGCATTGTTTAAAAAATAAATCATCAATTTAATTTAGAACCTAGTCCTGACAAGGAATACAAGCGAGCGATGTGGAAGCAATCGGCATATCTTTTTTCACACAAGATAGGAAAACCAACAGTATGAATTAGAAAATAAATTGTAATATTAATTTTTTAAACAGTAACCGCTAAATTTCTTGCCAGCTCCTCTCGGCAGAATCAGCCTTGCGAACCGGTGGTGGAGCCCATATGCCCTAAAAACCTGCACACTGAACCAGTCACACGAGGCGCTAACGCAGCAAGATTTACATGCAAGTCTCACATGAACCGCTGCTACTTCTAAAGTTAGGAGCCTACGAGAATCATTTCTTGATCGATCGCCGATCGGTAGTCACCTTAGGCTTAGCTAGGATGTAGAAGATGAATCGTGACGCAAGCTCAGCGTGAGTTAACTGAAACTTTTGTTTATTTACTACTGTATATGTGTCCACTCTCTACCACTGAGCAGTATCGCACGGGGCGGCGCGAGGCCGCGCGGGGCAGCGCGGGGCGGCAGGCAGCAGTACAAAGAAGCGAGATTCCTCTCACGGCACAATGAGAGATCCTCCGCATCGCTGCGACCGCGGCGTTATTAGACAAGTTGCTTATTTACACCTCCCCTCCGCCCGCCCCGCACCCCGCTCCGCCCGCCCCGCCGCCCGCGACTTCAAACTATATTAATCAGAGTTATTAACCCGGGGGGAGGGGGAGCGGGGTGGTGTTGCCCACCTCACAGCATCTCCTCGAAACGTACAGAAATCATACATTCGTTGTGGTATTTTATTAGAGTACGTTCATTATATTAATTAATCTGCTATCAAATTAATATTGCGAATGGCACACCGCCCGCCCACGGTAACAGGCCCGCGTCTCTATTGGAAGAAGGCGAAGCAGTTGAGGTTGAGCTCTGCACCTCTGCCGCCTTTCATAAATTACTTTACGCTTTTACGATATAATGAAAGATAAATATTATATTAATCAGATTTGATGTGTACTTATACAAAATAGATAACTATTGAATTACGTTAATAAAAGCATAATTAGGAAAATTTAAGTTTGGATCGTCAAAATAATTTTTGTGACTTTTATCTGCTTTAACAATATAAATGAGTATTTGTTTACAAGTTACGATTATTGTTTTAGTATCGAAATCTCACGTTCAGCCTGTGTACCTATGCTGTCGCTCGGTCGGCGGGCAGCAACCCCGGGCGGCGTTGATAAAAGAGCATTGTAGGAATGCCGTCAAAGCATAGATGAATTTAATTGCGATCTATCAATAAGGGCGCGTGTCGGGACGAGCGCGGGGCGCAGGCGGGGGGAGGAGGGACAACTGAAAGGTTTTATCGAATGCGAGATTCGACCTTAATAACGCGACCTGATATCCGATTTCAATAACGATTGACATTTTTTACCCTGCGTTGGAACCCTGTCGCTGTACGGGCGCGTCGAGCTGCTTCCCAGCGCGGAGCGGGGAGTCGTGCGCGTCTCTGCGAAAAGGTTCCAAACTCGTTATTGTTGTTTATGAGTGTACAAATGGAACGCTTTGATATCATTGTGTCGGGATTCGATGATCGGATACAATGGGCGGGGGGTCGGGGGGTCGGGGGTCGGGGTCGGCTCGCTCGTGTATCAATTAATTTGCGCTTATTAGAATCTGTGTCAATACTTTGTCGGCATCCCTCCGTCGCTTCACATTCAGATGACAAAGCACTTGACACGGCGGGCTCTTCGCTAACATAATATGTCGATCACTTTGCGATGTATAAATCATGTCTCTTGTCGGTAGCCCGGAAGACATTTGCGATGTTAAATATTTTGTAAGTATACTATCTGTCGATTGCTGGAAGCAGCAAAAGTTTTCACTTTAGGTTAAGTGAAACAGTGTTTCAAGAGCGTTTATGTTTTGTAACTCCTTACGAACTCAAATAGGCTTTAATCTGCTTCTACTGATCCCTTATTTTCGCGTGGGGAAGTAGGTGACTTCCGGGAGCACTGAACGATAGCATGTCATTAATCACATCAGTATTTAGTGTTATCACAGTGCAAATGAACCTTACTTGATAAAATCATTAATTTTAATGTAACCTCTACTTAGTAAATGATGTTTTACTTCCTATGGTCCAACACTATAGTACAGTGTTACCGCAGAACACTTTATCATACGCAGTAATACTACAAACTGAACCACGCTTTTATCATTTTTATAAGAAATTCATATTAATAAAATTAATCACCGCGTAAGTTCTTGAGTTCGTGAAGTCCCTGAACAATAAATACTTAATTGCTATAAATATTTGTCCCGATCTTTCGCTGAACTACATTAATCTATTTTCTTCAACGAGTAATACTTGTAATGGCTGTATTTGTTGTGCTGTACAGTGCTAAGAGGAACTAGTTTTAGCCAACAGGCTAATTTGTTAGAAGTTGGATGAAATTCACACCAATTTCAGTTTTTACACAATTCCCTTCGCTTGGCAGTTTGTCTTTGCCGACAGGGCGGTAACTAGCCACGGCCGAAGCTTGGAACAATTAAGAAAATCTCAGTTAACCTATTCCGGAATTGAGCCCGGGACCTCCGTATTAAAAATCCATCGCGCATCCCACTGCGCCACGGAGGCTGCTGCACTGTTGCTTACTCCGATAATCTTATTTCTGTTGTTGTGTAATCTGGCTACCTGGAACTATGCAGCTCACATTGTTGGTGGTGTTTGTCCAGCTCACAAAAGCGATCATGTTTGAAAAAGTAATTAGTTTTTAAGTAAATTACGCGGAGTCGGTTTCAAGCCGCATTACAGCCATTCAACTGGACTTAGCGACTGTTCAGTGGAGAGGAATGATGCGAGAACAAAGGGAGAATTACCACTTACTGCGTAGTGTGCAGCCTGCTCGAGAGAGAATGGACTTCCGCTGCGTAAGCGACGATTACGCGGATTACGCTGTATCGGAGTTAGCTTCTGAGAAACTTTACACCGAGATTATAGTTCTGTGTATGTATTATTAACGTAACTAAATGATGATCATGAATAGATGACGATATTTTGGCAAACAATTATTGTGTATTCGATGACAGTTTGTCCACGTTCATGTTTATAGTAAAATTCGATTTCGTTCATTTCGATAACTGGTAGGTACTAAAACCACAGACCTAATGTAGAAATTTAAAAAATGTAAGTGATACTTTATTTCCATCGTTTCAAATTATTTTGTCCATCATTATAGCATATATATATATATCACCTTTTTTATATTAAAAAGTATGTAGCAATTGCTTTGTGGTTTCATAAAACCACGCAATGTAATTTTATTAAGAACAGTTAAGAAATACAAAAATGTAGTTATCTAATTAATTACGGTAGAAGTAGTTGAGCGAGTGCTGGTGTCCGCCCGCCGGCCGCTCACGGCGCGCGGTATAAATAGACGCGCGTACGAGCGCGCACAGTAAGGAGAGCTGCTCTTACAGATAAAATTAAACGCGTAACACACCGACATCGACGGTCAGTGGTTACGTACCTACCGGCGAGTACATCGAGACGAAACTATCTCATATTCGTCATCATCATGTAATACCATCTGCAGTGCCAGGTTTATGACTAATTTATTTCCGCCGCTACTTGTACCTTTCCAAAATAATAATTTTGAATATGTGGCGCTAAAGTAAAATAAACGAATAAATAAGTCACTAAGAAAGAGTGTACAAAAAGAAACGATAATTACATTTTAATGGAACTTTTAATTGCAAAACTAATCTTTATTTATGTTGTTCATTATCTCTGCTTCTATGCAGAGAGAGCAAAGAACTGTCTTCTAACAAAAACCAGCCTGTAGACCCTTCTGTGTTGTCCTAATCTAAAACTCTTCTATCAATTTAAGATGATTTATGGGTACGTCACAGTTACAAAATACATCCCTTGTTTCACTTCCTTCATGATTTATTTTCAGGACAAAAGTAATTCTCAGCGAATAATAAAATATTGAATACATTGTGTAAAGTATGTTGAGTAACACACAGTACAACTTGCGTACGTACTTATTACGCACTCACACACGTGTTGCAAAAATAACGCACATGTGCCTCGTATGATTGTTAATGCTTGTGATATCCACACAAACAACTTATATACATTAACTATGAATATTAGTTGTTGTTGAAAAGCGTTGAGGTTTTCTTCGTTCCAAGTAATTCTTACTAACTATCAGTATGGAATTTGGAGTAGCAAGTATTTCACTTCCTATTTCGATTATAAATCCTTCGTTACCTAATCCAAACTTCATTCAAAAATCCAAAGCTGAAAGTATTGTTTGTTCTTTTATAAGAAGAACAAACGTAAACAAAGTACCGCTTAACGAGATGTAATGTGTGTCGTCCCAACGATGGTATGCCAATCCGGACGAGTACTATATCTGTCATTATCTGTAATAAGCAAAAATAATGTGATATTTTAAAAAATATTCATTTGTATTCTGTCCTCTCGATGGCTCAATTATAGTTCTCTGTCCAGTCGACGGCGTAGCAAACGAACAAAGTATCGCTGGTGGCCGGTGCGGGCGCTAAGTGCAGTGTACGCGAAGCGGGTAATGACGTGTGTGAGCCGTGACCCCCGGCCGCTCTGCGCGACGAGCCCCCTCATTCAGCACTGCGTCACAGCGACCCCTGCTCAGTGGCCTCATTGTGCGCCCCTTCACTCGCACTGCGCTCTTTAACTGCAGTTAGCAGTTAAGCCGCGCAGGGTGCGCGGGGTTGCGGGGGGTGCGGGGATTGCTCCTCGGCTGGTTTAATTTTTAATGCGACTTGTTTTTTGTCAAAACAATAACATTGTGTAATTGAAGTAGCGACTGTCAACCGTTGTGTGGAAGAGATTAAATAAACGTTTCGCTTTCATTCGTTTTGTGTAAGCTCTCGACAATTGACAGATTACCGTGCTAATACTTGACAGGCTGGGATATTTCAGCCCGTTTGTCTGTCTGTTTATCCACTTTCTTATTATCTGCACCCTTTAATATAATTGACTA
Source organism: Mycalesis mineus (assembly GCA_034621355.1). Taxonomy (NCBI): domain Eukaryota; kingdom Metazoa; phylum Arthropoda; class Insecta; order Lepidoptera; family Nymphalidae; genus Mycalesis; species Mycalesis mineus. The sequence goes on from CM067882.1 coordinate 57,970, forward strand.
GACAGGACCACCTTTAAACGTTGATAAAATTTAGGGGTTTTACAAACAGAAGCGCACTTCTCTCATCTCGTGTTACTATAACGCCAAGTAGTTATGGCGTAGAGGATTCATTATAAAATCTTGCATCATTTTTATTGCTGACTTTGATTTCATTAATTATCATTAGGAAAGTGCCAAAGTCCCACGGTGCTCGATCAGAGTTTTAGGGAGGGTGCTCGAGCACAGTGAGATGCTCGATGTACTTGAGTTAATTGAGCGCGATATGCAGGTGAACAAATCGCCGAGTTTTGATCGACTCAATCAATTAACGAGAACAATTTTGCAAGAATAAAATTACCGCGTCATGTTCTACTGATTATAGGTACGTCTTATGCTAGAGAACACTACTTACACTACTTACATAGTGGCTAATGCGTAGGATTAAAACGTCAGAACTGTGAAACGTGCACTCCAGGTTACGGACAAAACACAACTTTTCCATATAAGTGAATATAATTTAGGTGGTTAGATTTTTATTATAATTTAATAATACATTTTGCTGACGGAAAAAGCGCTTGAGCAATTTTTAGATTTTATTACTCTAAACTTGCTACTTACTAATAGTAATATCTATTATGCTCGTGCCAGACATAGGTTCAAACATTTGAACTTTTAAATGCGCAATTTTGTACTTATTGAAGCAAGCTGCTTCTACTTTGTAGTATGGTAAAGTGCACTTCTCTGTGCACATAAACAAAAAAATAAAAAAAACCTTTTATTTCCCAATAACAATCTTTAGTAGTACAGTATAAGTTAAGTATTTGGTTTTATAATGTGATGATATTCTAAATCTTGTATTGGGAACCTCCCTCGGGTGAAGGCTTCTTCCAAAGATTGTCATCTTTCTCTATTTTGAGCTATTCCACTTCCACTCTGATCCAGCTACATTTTTAATATCATCCTACCAACGCGTACAAGGCCTACCTTTACGCCGCTTGCCCGGGGGACCCCACCACGACGATACTGTTTCTGTCCATCAGTTATCCTTCAGGCGTGCCACATGTCCGGCCCATTTTCATGTTAACTTTAGTGCTTGTTTAGGGGCATCTAATGCTTTTGTCTTTTCTCTTATGTCTTTATGTCTTAGTTGTTGTATTCTTTTAATATTCAACATGCTGCGTTCCATGCCTCTCTGGCATGTTATTATTTTATTTCTTGTTCTACTTGTGAACTTCTATGTCTGGCACGCATATGTTAAACATGGAATAAGACACGAATCCAGTACCTTAGATTTGAGCTTTATGGGTAAATCGCTCTTGAATACTACTTTGAAACTCCAGTATTTTTCTATTTCCACATTTGTGCACATATTTGAACAAAAATCCATAGTGTCATGCAAGATATAGCTGTATTGAAATGTTTGAAATGACGTGTGGTACCGGCGTTACTGTTTCAGTTGTGGAATTGTCCCGCGTTGTCACACACTGCTCAGCTCGTCGCAAATTATTCGACAGCTTCTCGCAGCTCGCAAGCGGCAGGCGGCAGGCGGCAGTAAACGACACCGGTGATTGCACACAATTGTATTAAAATTACTGTATCTACTGTTGTAACGAGCTGGGCTCCGGAATCGTATCAGTAATAAACATTCACAAAATGTTCTTTAACCGTCATTTTGAATACATGTACAATACAATACTTACGTAAATGGATTGATTATTATTTATGTACAATGTTGTGGGTTGTTCGTAAATTACAATTTACTCTTACTTTTTATTTGTTTTTCGGAAACTTTGCAAGGGTGCGGTTATTTTTAAGACCTTTAAATATCGAATTAATTGTCTACACAGGTACTGTTTATTGTACCTATGTAGAAAATTAATTCGATCAGATTTAAACTTTTTTGAGAATGAATAAACTAACTGACATTGTCTTATAACAAACAGATCTTGTTTATAAACGGTGACAAGAATAACGTAGTTTTTTAATTGTACGAGTTTTAAACTGATTTTTTAAAAAGCTTATTTTATAAAGTTTCTAAGCGTATCACATCACGCTAAAGTTCAATTTTCCTTGAATCAAAACGATCATCAAAGTCTCAAGAACAATCACAGTATAATATGGACTTTGAGAATGCCTAACACAACGTCTGGCTCCACGGCAAATGAGCAAATGAGATTAAAATCCGAGAGGTCTAGGGTTCGATTCAGTTGGATTCACTTGAAGCAAAACATTTTCATTCGTAACTGCAGCTGAAAGCGTAATATTGGTTATGCACATGAAAGTACCATGTTATATGTGCGTCATATATTTTTACTAATACAAGAATTCTAAGGTCTGACAGAGTGCTTCCAAGGTTCTATGTGGGGGCTGTAAAAGACAATTGTGAGTTGTCTTGGACGGTTGCTGCGACAAGTGGCTGGCCAAGTTAAGTTAATCAGGGCTCTTGCTGAAAATATTCTGGATTTTTATTTTTTATTTATTTAAGAAAAATAAACATTTTAATACAACATTAGAAAATTGTTAAAACTGTGCAACAAAAACTTACCTGAGTTTGTCCGTACACCGGCACTCATCGTTCAGCGCTCGGAATTCCTAATTATACTTTTAGGTAGGTAAGTACGAGTATATGCGTGGATAAAAGGTGAAAGTAGGAGTGTGTCTTTTCTGCACTTGGCTATGATATTGGCCGTTGTGCGTGATTCCTCCGCTGTAGGTCTCCTCTGGTTTATTCCAACCAGCTGAGCTCACTCCAGAAGCTTAGCAGGCCACCCAGGTCAAAACAATCCAAATGCAAAGTATCACAGTCCTTGTCTCAACAATGGAGGTGGTGCATGCATATAAATGAATTACCCTGTTATACTTTTATTTTTTAGAAAAATAGAAGTGTTCAGTTTTGCGTCTCTTTCATTCAAGGAATACTAAAAATAAATATCTAGTTAATTTAATTCAGTGTTCTTAAATTTCCTAGTGCTTTAAAGTTAAAACTTGCATGCTTCTATTCCGCGCTACGTTTCATATCTTGATATTAAAACGAAATTCATCCGCGTAACGGTGAGACTTGCGTTACATCATGTTACAATCTTTCGATATGAACACCCGCTGTAACCAGCGGCGACCACCTACCGCGCAGTAGGCGCAGGCCGCTAATGAGTGCCGCCCAGCAGCACTCGCGGCCGGCCGCACTACATCATGTAACTCGTGTACCGCGGGGCGGCGCGGTGGCGGGGGCAGTGGGGGTTACCCACCGGCGGGGAGGGGGGCGCAGAATTTAATATTGGAGCGCGGGTTAAGGCGACGCGCAAATAAAACTCTATGAGACCGCACCCCTGGATTAAGGCGAGGATATCGCGGCGAAACAATCCGCCCACGCCTAATCCGCAGGTTATTTAAATGCTCAGAGCGAATGCTGCTGAGCGGGCAGTAAAAAGAAATACTTAATTACTTAGTGTTTATTACAATTATACATATTCAATCCGGTGCGTGAAGCGCAGAGCAGCCGGAAGAAGAGAGATTACAGAAAGATACCACAGACTATGTAAAAAGTCATAGATACAAAATATAAGGGCGAAAACATACGGTTTACATTTCACAACACCCTCCCTTAAACCTATGTTTATAAAACGACCTCACATTAAACTTGTTACATAGTTACCTCTAACAAAAATATGAACTCTAGGACCTATACGTACATAATAATACAAAACAAACTTAAAGATTAAACTTATTACATAGTTACCTCTAACATAAGCATGAAGTAGGACCTATACATACATAATAACCTTAGCTAAACAAAATCAAAAACAAGTATTATTTAAAACAACACTCTTAAGTTAATCTCAAATTTATCAAAAATCTATGATGTATTTGTTTAGACAAAGGCTTAGTTAAGATATCCGCCAACATCTCATTGGTTGGTAAATACTTAATATCTACTGAACCTTTACAAATATTTTCTCTAATAAAGTGATATCTTATATCTATGTGTTTAGTTCTAGCATGAAGCATCGAGTTGTGACAAATTTTCTGTGCAGACTGATTATCATTGAAAATAGTTACTTTTACAATTAAACCACATAATGCTTTTATAAATGCACGTAAAAAGAGTGCTTCTTTACAAGTGTCTGACAGTGACATGTACTCCGCTTCTGTGCTAGATAAGGCAACTGTACGTTGCTTCCTGCTCTCCCACGAAACAACAGACTTGCCTACAGTAAATACATACCCAGTGTAGGAGCGTCGATCTGGTTCATTCCGGCCCCAATCTGCATCTGCATATGCTGTCACGGCCAGCCCGCTCTTGTTGAAAGTTAAACATAAATGCTTAGTACCTTTAAGATAGCGTAGAACTCGCTTAGCTGCTTTCCAATGTGACTCATCGTGACAATCGTTAAACTGGCTCAGATAACTCACTGCATGTGCAATGTCAGGTCGCGTTCCTACTGCAATATACATAAGAGATCCAATTAAACCTCTATAATCATAATTACTATTTTTTGACTTTCCCCCTTTAGTTAACTTTATTCCTGTTTCCATTGGAGTTTCAGAAGACTTACAATCAGACATTTTAAATTTTTCTAATATTTTCTCAATATAGTTTGATTGATCGAGAGTTATTTTACTTTCGTATTTGCTTATTCTCATACCTAAGATGTGGCTTGCAGAACCTAGATCAGTGATCTCAAATTCACACTCAAGTTTTTCCTTAATCAAATCCTTTTCATTACAATTGGGAGTAGAAAACAGAATTATGTCATCAACATAAAGAGCTATTATTATTAATTTATCATGCTCATTTTTATAATATACACATGGTTCTGAAGAACACTTTGAGAACATCAATTTTTCACATAAAACTTGGTTGATCTTCTCATACCAAGCCTTTGCTGCTTGCTTTAATCCATATATGGCTTTATTTAGTTTGTAGACTTTATCTTCTTTACCTTTTATAAGAAAAGCTTCAGGCTGCTCCATGTAAACTGTCTCTTGAAGATCTCCATTCAAAAAGGCAGTTTTTACATCAAAATGCTCAATGCTCATGTTGTATTCAGCAGCAATAGCTAGTAAAGTGCGAATACTCGAGTATCTTACAACGGGAGAGAATGTCTCATTGTAATCAATGCCATATCTCTGAGTAAACCCTTTTGCCACTAGTCTGGCTTTATATTTCAAAAGTTCACCATTTAAACCTCGTTTTTTCTTAAAGACCCATTTACATTTTATAGGTTTATGATCTTTAACCCTGTCTGTGAGAGTCCAGCACTTATTGGTAATAAAAGATTGGTACTCATCTTGCATAGCCTGTGTCCAGCCTTTGGCATCAGCACTACCCAGTGCCTCTTGCACCGTTGCAGGTTCCTCAGTGCTGCTCGTAGCATTGGCTAGAAGATTTTGTAATGAATCGTTGTAGTCCGAATCATCCGTGGAGCTTTCCTCCGATGATTCATCTGGAATATATGTTTCATCGGCAATATCATTAGAGCTAAAACTCTCCTCACCCTCTGTATCAACTACTGTGGCTGTACTGTTTCTCTGATTATGCTGTGTTAAATTTGTGTCATCAGAACGGTTCTCACTAGGTGTAGTCTCAGTAGATACTTCTGTGAGAGGTTCAGAGTTACAACTAAATTTTGTGAATAGTTCTCTACACAAATTGTCATCATGTGACACATTATTGTAAAATTTATTTTCTAAAAATGTTACATCACGAGCCTTCCTACATTCTGTAGGGTACTCAGGATTTATTAACCTGTAACCCTTCGAATTTTCACAATAGCCCACAAATATATATTTGTCAGCTTTCGGTTCCAACTTAGACCTTTTTAGCCTTTGAGCATACGCTATGCAGCCAAATATACGTAAATGAGAAATTGATACCTTTTTATTTGTCCATTTCTCCTCTGGAGTAACTCCTTTGACAGCTATTGTTGGTGACCGATTCTTTATATATACAGCTGTATTCACAGCCTCGGCCCAATATTGTGGTTTAAGGCCTGCATCTTGTAGCATACAACGTGCCTTCTCCATAATACTTCTATTAGCTCGTTCAGCAACTCCATTTTGCTGAGGCGAGTAGGGCAGCGTGGTTTGATGTTGGACTCCTTGGTCCTTCAGGAAATTCTGAAATTTAGAACTCATGTATTCACCACCGTTATCACTACGAATTGATTTTAACCTTTTATTAGTTTGATTTTCAACCAAAACTTTCCATCTTTTAAATATATCAAATACTTCATCCTTTTTTCTTAAAAAATAACAAAAAGTCTTTCTAGAAAAATCATCAATGAATGTCAAAAAGTATTTGTATCCACTAAATGATGCACATGGTAATGGACCACACAAATCAGAGTGGACCAACTCTAGTAAATCACTAGCTCGATGAAAAGATTTCTTCGGGAACGGTGATCGAGTTTGTTTACCTTCTATACAAGAAACACACTGCTGAAGCTGTACATTATCAAAAGAAATACCTGTAACCATACCTTGTTTAAGTAGTTGCATGCTCCTGTGGTTTAGGTGCGCTAAACGTCGATGCCAAACCTCTTGAGTGACCTTGCAGCCATCAGACACATGTGTGATGCCAGACTCACACTCCACAGGCTTCTCTTGACTTACCAGGTTTGCTGATTTTAAATTCACCATGGTACCTAAATTGTTAGTTAACATGTCAAGGATATATACCCCATGATGATAAGTAGCAGTCGCTATCAATTCACTACCATCAAGTATCCTACACCCTTTCGGACTAAACAATACAGTAAATCCTTTTCTATTTAGTTCACTGACTGACAATAAATTTGCTGAAAGCTTAGGAATATAGTAAACATTACTTATTGTCTTTAAGCCATTGCATAAATTAACTCTAACACAACCATTTCCTTCAGTTTTCACTATGTCACCATTTGCAATATTCACTTCTAATGGCTTTGTACACTGAAAGTCTAACATCATTTCCTTGTTGTTAGTCATATGGTTGGTAGCGCCCGAGTCCACAATCCAGACATCGCTCTTCACACACACCGACAGAGCTGCTAACAAAGATTTATCTTGCTTCGTTGACAATGTTGGGTGTTTGTCAGTCTTCCTTGACTTATTATTTAAATTTACTCTGCAATCCTTCCGAAAATGTCCAGTCAATTTACACCGGAAACATCTGGGAGCCTTCTTCACCGCCAAGGCATTTTCACAGGACTCAATCTTATCATCTCTTCGAATATTTTCTTGTAATAATTTTCCTTTCACTATTTCACTGGAAAGTTTAAGATTTGAATTTTCCATAGCCATTATGAGTGGATCATAATCCGATGAAAGACCGCTTAACATAATGACAGCTATGAAGTCGTCCTCTAGTCCTGAACCTATTTCATTCAATTGTTGAGAAATTTCGGTGATTTTATTTATATAGGCTTCCATGCTCGCGCTCTCTTGTAACTTGATTGAAAATAATGTGCGTAATAATCCCAATCGGCGACATAAGCCTTTATCTTCGTAAGCCTTTTGTAGATTACACCATGCTTGATGCGCTGTGGTGGCATTCCGGATGTGGGGAATGGCTGCCGGCTGTATTGACAACGCGATTCTCGCCAACGCCTTCTGTTGTCGTTTTGCATCACCGCCATCACTCTCCACAAAATCCCAAAGGTCTTCGTGAATTAATATCATTTTCATGTGGAATTTCCAAGTATTGTAATTCTCAATACCTTTGAGTTTATCTATAGAGATCGTATTCGAAGCCGCCATCTTGCACAAACTTGTAAGTTGTAACTGCGTAGTACGCCGCACGGCCACACATCAAAATACGTGATTTTATTATGGAATTTATTTTAATTTTGAATATCTGGGCCCATAACCTGACAGAGTGGGCAGTAAAAAGAAATACTTAATTACTTAGTGTTTATTACAATTATACATATTCAATCCGGTGCGTGAAGCGCAGAGCAGCCGGAAGAAGAGAGATTACAGAAAGATACCACAGACTATGTAAAAAGTCATAGATACAAAATATAAGGGCGAAAACATACGGTTTACATTTCACAACAAGCCGCACTCGCGGACAGTAATGGAGTTAGCTGTGTGTTCCACCAAATGTTATATTGCCACTTACATCGCTTCTACAGATTATGTTCACATTATACATAGAAAACATTATAGCGGTCGTTTTATAGCGACGTGAAAGAAGTGCACGGCAACAATAACAATTAAAGTAACGAATGAGCAAGTGCTTATTAATGTGCTGGATACATTCGAACATCACTTAAGGACTCGATGTAGGTATTTCAATTTTTTGTCCAACAATGTCTTATGTTTATGTTTTCCTAACATCAGCTGATACAAGATAAGTAAACGTACTTTCGAGTAAAGACACGGACCTTGTAATTATTGAATAGTAACACTATTATATTCTCTCATGTTTAGCAAGTGTTCAAAGGGTTGTAGTTAGCTTCGAAAGCTCTGTAATATGGTCTCAATCGAATGAAATCTTAAAAAGTATCTACCTATAAGGAAATTGAAAACGATTTTCAAAATCAGCAATCATTTTTGCTTAACGTTGTTGAAAAAAATCGCCTCCTGCCAAGTGATTTATTCCTGTTCTTACAACCGAAACTAGTTTTAACGCGTTTTTCATCAATAGAAAAAGCTAACTCTTGGTTAGCTATTTGTATTATCAGTATCAGGAATAAGTTTCAGCGAAAGGTACGCTAAGATAGAAGTTACGTTAAGATACGTTCTTAACAAACGAAGTCACGTGCGTTTCTAATCACATTATTTATCTAATTTTGCCGAAATAAATTAATTATATCTGATATTAAACTATATTAAAACACTATTTTTTATTCTCAGATTTCTACGGTAATAAATCCTACGTCGGCGAACCCGCGCACATCTAGTTACATCGATTAGATGGCCAGGTGGTCTGAGCTTCTCGTCATTGCGACGATGCCATGTAAGGTGCGGGTGCGCCGCGTCTGGCCCTTAACACTGTGTCTGCGGATATTTTTACAAACGCTATTAGGGCGGGGGCGGGGGCGGGGGCGGGCGCGGCGCGTGACGTCACCGCTCAGCTTTCTTTATTAAATTGTCCTCCGCGACCCGCGCGTTACTGCACTATCCCTCCGCCCTCTCACAGCCACCGATCCGATTGCGACCCGACAGCTACGCGACCGTCGCGCACTTACATCCACAACATCCAAATCATATCATGTTACACTTTTAGTTATGTTACGCATGTTAATCTTTCATAAATTTATTTACATTATATTTTAAATTTTCAACAACGGTTATAAAAATGACAAAAAAACATTATTCAAAATATATAAGAAAGATCCAGTCCGGCTTTTGCGGGGCCCGGTAACCCAAGCAACTGATTGTCAAGGTTCTAGCGTGAAGAATCTCCTCTTAGTAAGCGCCGTCTTAAGTATTAGCACGCAATAATTATTACTATTTGACCAAGTTTTTCATTTAACTAAATAAAATCATGTGTTGTGAATTAAACAAGGGGCGACGTAGGTTACTTTTTATTTTCATAGTCTTCTTTGTAAAACATGCAATATACTCTTTTTTTTTTATCGACTACAAGTCGGCCCTTGACTGCTATCACACCTGATGTTAAGTGATGATGCAGTCTAAGATGGAAGCGGGCTAATTTGTTAGGGGTAGGACGAAAATCCACACCCCTATCAGTTTCTACACGACATCGTACCGGAACGCTTAATCGCTTGGCGGTACGTCTTTTGTCAGTAGGGTGGTAACTAGCCACGGCGAAAGCCTCCCACCAGCCAGACCTAGACAAATTAAGAAAAATCTCAATCTGCCCCGCCGGGAATCGAACCCAGGACCTCCGTCTTATAAATCCACCGCGCATACCACTGCGCCACGGAGGTCGTCAAACAACTCTACAAAATAGTAAAAATATTGTACTTTTTTTTTGTAATTTTTTTCTTCTTTTTGTAGTGGAGGAACCGTCCTGAAGGTTTTCAATTGGCATCCCCGACTTATAGCATCGTAGCGCTCTACAAGCTTATATTTTATATTTTTCTATATTTATTTATTTTTTTATATTTATATTTTTATATTTTTCTTTTACTTTCGGTTCTTCTCACAGGCCCGCAAGGGCCTGGGGGAATCTTGTCCAGGACTGTGTGTCCTCTCCAAGAGGTGTCTATCGCACGTCATTACGATGACGCGGTCATTGGATAACTCCCGTGTGGGAGTTTTGAGTAGTATTCATTTTGTTATTTATTTTGTTCTAATAACCATCTTGTTCGGTCCGGTGGTTCCCGGCGCCTCACAATGAAGTCTCTATGTTGTGTTGGCTGGCAGCAGATCCTGGGGCAGGCCGTACCTGTCAGGTGGGCGAGCGTGCCACGGTGCGATGTCACGCACGTGTGGGATTTGTGATGTTCGGATTCGGGCGAAGACTCGGGATGCGAGGTTAGTGATCACCGAGTCTAGGCCTTCGATACGCAGGTCGCGCTGTATCGTGCTGTTCCTGACGTACCGCGGGGCTCTCGTGATGGCTCTAAGTGCCTTGTTCTGCTGCACTCTGAGGGTCTTCCGGTTCGGCTCTCGCGCCAGCGCGTACCAGGCCGGTGCCGCGTATGTAAGCACCGACCTGACGTACATTTTGTACACACCGATCTTGGTTTTAAGCGGCAGGCGCGAGGCGAACACGGGTCGGAGCAGGTATTGTGTCGTCCGGGCTTTCTTGGCCGTCTGTTTGATGTGAGGCTTCATTGTGAGCTTCCTATCGATGGTTATTCCAAGGTACTTCACGGTATTTTGCCAAGGTATTTCTTGGCCTTGAAACTGGAGTAACGGCGGTGCCACGCCTTTGCCTAGTGCGATGGCTTGCGTCTTACTCACGTTGGCAGTCAGTCTCCATTTTTGGAGCCAATCTGGTAGAGCGTCTAACTGGCTTTGCATGTATATTGCGGCGCGTGCTTTGTTTAGCGATGTCGCTATGTACGCCGCATCATCTGCATATAGAGCCAGGGTAATCCCGGGGAGCGCGGGAATGTCGTTTGTGTAGAGTGAGTAGAGCGCAGGCGATAGGCAGCTCCCCTGCGGCACTCCAGCTGAGATGGGCTGTTCTACCGACATCTCTGATTCCACTCTAACGCGGAAGCGTCTGTTAGTGAGGAAGGACCTTATTATGTTTATAAAGCTCCGGGGCGTGTTGGTGTTGTTTGCGATCTTATAGAGTAGGCCTTCGTGCCAGACTCTATCAAAGGCTTTCTCCATATCTAGGAAGACCGCTATCACCTTCTCGTTTTTGTTTAATGTGCTCGCCATGAGGTGCAGTACTCTTGCGAGCTGGAGCGTGGTCGAATGTTCTGATCTAAACCCGAATTGCTCCGGGCGTGGGGTTAGGTACGGCGAGAGCTTCTGCAAGAGCAGCACCTCGAAGACCTTTGATAACGTCGAAAGGAGCGTTATCGGTCGGTAACTTCCGGGCTTTCGAGGGTTCTTCCCAGGCTTGGGCAGCATAATTATGTTGCCTACTTTCCAGGTGTCTGGGAAGTGGCCGGTGCGCAGGATGCCGTTATATAGCCGCGTCAGAGCGACTATTGTCTGCCTCGGCAAATGGCGAAGCGCAGTGTTTGTAATGCCGTCTGCGCCGGGGGCCTTTTTGGGCTTCATCTTCATTATGGCCTTGCTGACTAAGCCTGGAGAGAAGAACGTTGGGGTCTCTACTTCCTCAGGAGTGGAATCGAAGTACCTTCTGTTGGCCTCTTCCACCATCTCATTGTGGCCCTCGTCTGTGATGGTGTTCGGCGTGAATTGCTCCGCTAGATGCCTCGCCAGTATGCCCGCTCGGTCCTCCGCGCGATAACGGAGAGTTCCGTCCTCGTGCAGGAGAGGCCGTTTGGGCTCCGGCGTCCTGGTAAAGCGTCTGCAGAGCTTGTGTAGAGACGGCTGATCCTGGCTGGCCGACTCTACATACTCGTCCCACTCTACGGTTGCCTTGTCGTAGAGCAGGACGAATATTTGGTGAGAGAGTCTGTTGAGCTCTCTTTTCTGCGTCGGGCATCGGGACCTCTGCCACTGGCGTCGTAGCCTCCTCTTCCTCTCAAGTAGTTGCTTGATGTGGAAAGGCAGTGGAGGCTTAGCTTTCCAGTCTGCGGATTCTGTTGTGGCTTCGGTAGTGGCTTCCCGGATGGCCGACGTTATATCCACCGCTAGGGACTCCACCTGGTCTGGTGTAGAGACAGGCCTACTCGGAGTTTTGACTTTCATAGTCGTTTGGAATTTTTCCCACTCTATTTTGCGCCTCGGAGGTAGAGTGGGTAGCGGTGGTTGCTCTGGTGTTAATACCGCCAGCACTGGCAAGTGGTCTGAGCCCAGGTGCTCGTCCAAGACCTGTAGCGCCGGTCTTTGTTGGAGCCCTTTTGAGACGACGATATCTAATACGTCCGGGGCGTGGTTGTCATTGTAATGATAATGTGTGGGCACTTCCGGGCCCGTAATATCATACCCACGGGTTTCGGCGTCGTGCAAAAGGGCTCTACCTGTCCTGCAGGTGGTGCTGGAGTGCCAAGCTGGGTTCTTGGCGTTCCAGTCTCCTGCCAGTGCTGTCGGTATCCCTCCATTATTGTCTAGAAGGCGGCTTACTTCGTGTAGGTCTAGTACCGTTGTACCCGGTCGGTATATCGAGTATAGCCGGTGTGGTCGGTCCGCGGCTAGTAGCTCTACTCCCAGCGCCTGTAGCGATTGTTTGTCTACAGGTGGGAGCGGCTGGTGCGTGAGTCCTCTCTTGACGAGGACTGCGAGGCCTCTTATCGGTCTAGTTCTCGTTTCTGAATCGTCCAAACGATACGTGTAGTAACCGGGGAATTTGATGTTTACTGCAGGAGACAGGAAAGTTTCACAAAGAAGCGCTACATCTATTTCCTGTTCCTGCAGTAGGGCCTTAAATTGTAGAGCTTTTCGTTTGAGTCCACAGGCGTTCCAATAAAGGATTCTCAGAGGCTTAGCCATTGAGCTGTATTAATTGGCTCATGCCTCTGAGAATGGCTGCCGCGGGATCGTCGCCCGACTGTAGAGCCTTCAAGATATCGGTAAGGGTTTCTAGTACCTTATCGATACCTATTAGGCCGCTACCTGTAGGCCGTTTTTCCTTTGCAGCGGGGGCTTGTTGCGCCGGCTTCGTTTTGTCCTGCTTGGTTTTCTTGGTCTTGGTCTTCTTTTTTGTTTTGGGTTTAGCACCTCTTGCGGTGGGCTCGTTGGCCGGGGTCCTAATATTAGAACCCCCAGGTGCTGTGGGCGCGGCGTCCTCTTCGAACCCGGTTTGTGGTCGGGTTGGCGGGTCTCCGCGTCTGGCCGTGGCCGCCACTGTGCCGGCTCGTTTGTTTCTAGTTTCTCTTTTAAACACCGGGCACGCGGTGTTATTAGCCGGGTGCGGGCCGCCACAGTTTGCACATGTGGCCGGCTCCTCCCTGGGGCGGGGACACTCGTGAGCGCTGTGCTCCTCTCCGCAGCGCACGCAGGCTTGTCTGCGGTGGCAGTGGTGGCTGCTGTGCCTGAACTGCTGGCACTTGTGGCACTGCGCGGGTCCCTTCTTCCCGCGCCATGCCTCAATGTGTACGCCCGGCATGCACAGCAGTTCGTTTACCTCGTATATTTTTGGTATGAGGTCCGCGGTCCTTCTAAATTGGGCGAAGTAAATGCACCCTGGTCTGCCCTTGCGGGCCCGTATGGGACGGACCAGCTCGGGCTCAAAACCCAGGGTGCGCAGCTCCTCTTCGATTTCCTCCGTTGGAGTGTCCACCGGGACACCTCGGATGGCCACCTTTAGGCTCCTCTCGGACGGCAGAGAGTAGGAGAACCATGAAATGCTCTCCTCCTTCTCCAGCTCCGAGAGGTACCTCTGGATCAGTCGGTATTCTGTCTCTTCGGTGGGTATAAATTTAATACCCTTGCCGAAGGGGCGGGCATTCGGCGTCCTGCCTAATTTCCTCTTTATCTGGCGCAAGTGATGCGCCCAGTTGGGGAGGCGCTCTACAATCAACGGTGGATAGCGCTGTTTCTTGGTGGCTGCTGTTGTTGTTGTGGCCGACGGCTGTGATGGTGGCGCGGCCTGGGCGGCGGTGGGCGGCGCTCCGGTGTCGGCGCGAGGGGCGCGGGCGGCGTCGGCGAAGCTGGTGCTAGGCCGCGCGGCGGGCGGGGAGTTTGGTGGGGGCTGGGACGGCGCGGCGTCGGCGCTTGACTCCGTCTCCATGGAGACCACCCTCGGGCGGTGGAGGCGGGGGTCGCGCTGCGGGAGCGGGAGCGCGGCGAGTGGCCGCTTTGATAGCGGCGCTATCTCCGTCTCCGTCCTCTGTCTTTTCAAGGGTCCGGCGGCTGGCGTCGGTTTGTAGGCCGGTATGGGCGTGTGGGCCGCGAACTGTTTCGCGGCCTGCAGCTCCTCATCAGCCGGTGTCGGGAGGTCTTGCATCGCTCGCTGTCGGTCGTTGAGGTTCATAGCGATGACCTCGGCTAGAGTCCCCGATAGTAGCCCCGCTTCGTGTAGGCGGGCGGCTAGTATGTAGTCTGATTCCAAATCAGACTTCGGGGATCTTGTCGGTCGCGCTATGTCCTGCGACTGCGGCGGCGGTTGGCTAGACCATTGGGCTGCGTCGGTCGCAGCGGGTGTCATGTCCGATAAGGCTCGAACTGCGCCTCTGCTCGCGCCGGCTTGCGCGTGCGACGGAAGGGCGTCGCGGAGCGCTGGCCGGGCGGCTGGCGTACGTAGCTCGGAGCCTGGGTCAGTATATTTTGTACTCGCCTTATTGTTATTCGCACCGGGCGGTGCGAACGGCTGGCGTCCAGCGGGCGTCGTTTGTTGCTCGGCGGCGGGTCGGTGGCTCTCGCTACGGTATTGCAGCGGAGCCACACCCCCTTCCGCTCGGGCGACGGCGGGGACGGCGGTGGGAGGGGCCGCGGGACGTGCGGCGGGGGCGGCGGCAGCGGCGGCGGGCGTCACGGGGAGGCGGGGCTCACCGGAGCTCTCGCCGCGCTGTCGCGGTGCTCCACCTCCGCGGGCGGGCCCTGCGGCGGCGGGCGGTGGTGTGCGATAACTTAGTATCGCTGCGCTTGTTTCCTCTACGCGCTGGCTTGCGGTCTTCCTTGTAGCTCGGTCCGCAGACGAGCTCGATATGGAGCGAGGCCTGGGCTTCGAGCCTTTTGGTGGTGGCTCCATTTCCACTTCACTTTTCACTTCCTTGGCACTGTGCACTTACGCGGTCAACAACCTGGATCGTGCACTCCAGGTTGGGCTTCGCATTTAAAGGCGCGACGCGACGCGGTTGCTTGCGCCGCAGGCTCAGCCCGATTGGACTGGGCCCGCGGGTGGTGTCGGGCCGGATTTACTAATTAAATCCGCCGGACAGACGTGTTTGGTATACGCACTTATGACCCGTGCGAGGCGAGCGAGACGGAAGTAATCGACGATTGACCCGTCTGCTCGGCGCACAGTGGGCGATCCATTTACAAATACTGATGGTAAATGGAAAACTTTTTGCGAAAAACATGCAAGGTTCATCAACCTAAGCCTCATCGTCGTCATTATCAGCCTATTAACGGCCCACTATATGTTAGGCTTATCTCCTTGTCAGAGATACACCGTAGATCCCTCACACTGTGCGAATTAGAGGGCTTAGGGTGATAATATTTTTATACATTAACGATTACAATCAGATGTAGATGTCATGATGATAGTGATGATAGTGACCGGGACCGGACATGACGTACACTCTGAAGTACGGGGGTGTAGAACCACCAATTTTCCGACTCCAGCGTCGAAGTAACTGTCTTACCCTACACCGCAAAACAGCATGCTTTGCGGCTTAGGTTTCGAACGAACTATCACTAAAATTCCCCTCCTCTAGTCAACTTCCATATTGATGTGGGTCGTGACCACCTCGACCTTTGAGCGAATACGAAATGTGACGCCACTTTGTTCTATCTTCTGCTACCCGGAGAGCATCATAGACCGTAAAGTCGAGTGTGGTGCGGTTCTGAACAGACAAACGCGGCCTTTTCCCTTCCACTTTGCCAGTAGGTAACTATTCGTTTTTCGAAATTATCTCTATGTTTCCTGGCAATTTGTCCGAGGAAGGTTAGGATTCGCTTGGTCGCAGATGGTCAATAGAGCTTTTTTTTTTAATTTTAAGCTTTGCCATAATAGAGGTTTGGTCCGAAATGCTGCCCGCGGTAGTCGGAGCAATTTTCCCTAGCACCACTTCTTGAAAAACTATAAATACTAACTACTTTTAATAATACTATTTTCTGTGTTTTTTAGCCGACGAAAAAAAAAACGGAAGAGATTCTCAATTCGACACGTATATTTTTTTTTATGTATGACCACGTATAACTTTTTACAGAGTTGTCCGATTTTGATAATTCTTTTTTATTAGAAAGGGCACACTTTCAAGGTGGTCCTATTGACATCATGTTAGGATCTGATGATGATATACTGGGAAAATTTAAGGAACTCTTAAAATTTTGTAGGCACACTTGCAGCGATTTCGGCTTTAGTGTAAGTATCGGTAGCTTTTTGGCTACAAGTGCCGTATAATATACTATGACAGTATAGTATGAGTACGTTACGTGGCGATAAATCACTAAAAAGTAAGAAATAAAAATTTTTAACAAAAAATAGAACCGACTTAATACGCACTAAAAAGTAAAAAAATAACTGTGTCATTTAGTTGCTTTAATTTACTTAAGCATTTCTAGGAGTCGGTGCCAGCCGGGGTTTAAGAACATTACCTACAACCCATAAACTGCTTTACTACGTTAAATAAATGTTCCTTAAACTTGGTGCCAGCAAGTTTAAGGACTTCATAGATATGCTTAAGTAAATTAAACCAACTAAATGACATAGTTATTTTTTACTTCTTAGTGCGTTTTGAGTTGGTTCTATTTTTTGTTAAAATTTTTCTTGTAACATTTTGCGTTTAACGTTTCAAAGATTAAAAGTGAAAGGGTGATCAACTTTTGTTCACGTTCTTAAATAACTTTAATATTATTTGACCCCCCTTAAGTCTAGCGTCGTCAGGCGTTATTTAAAGAGAACGACATAACAGGCAAGTGGCCGGTGCGATACCGTCTAGCCATTTTTTATTTATTAATGTTTAGTGTTGTTGCAAGCTTCGCGCACACCACCATACGACGTCGATACGTCGGACTCTTAACGACTACAACCCCACCAAGTTCCATCTCACCCTTGTCGCCGGTGGAGACACGGAGGCGCTTGAGTACATCATACCCAACCAATTCTTTTTACTGACGTATATTTGTATTATTGTAAGTTACGTGTTAGCGGCTTCTAGGAGCTGGAGCTGACGTACTGCAGAAGTTCGAGATACATACGAGTATACATATGTGGGGTATGTGATACCCTGCCACATAGTGTACGTGTGCATTTAATCATAACATTATTTACATTAAATTTTATTATTTATTTCTTGTCTTTTTTAGGTTTTTCACAAACATGAGTGAACAGTAGGAAAAATAGACTTAGGTCGATACGAGCTAGATTTATTTGAAGAATTTCCTAATATATTGAGTATTGGGAAATTCTTCAGATGAATTTGCTCGTTGGGTATATTTGATTATCACAGTGAACAGAATATAGATATCAATACGAAACAGGAACTAAATGTTGAGGATTAACTTGTCTTTCAATTCTCAGAACTGGTCGTCCATCTACTCAAGATCATGCACCTCATTATAAATCTAAAGATAGTCAAATATGGTACAAGCAAGTGCTTGCAACAACAATAAACTTGACGGCCGAGTGACGCAGTGGGCAGTGACTCTGCTTCTGCGTCCTAGGCTGTGGGTTCGATTCCCACATCTGGAAAAATGATTGTGTGATGAGCATAGATGTTTTCCATTGTCTGGGTGTTTATCTATATATTATAAGTATTTATGTATAATATATATAATAATATTCATCAGTTATCATAGTACCCATAACATAAGCTACCTAAGCTTACTTTGGGGCTATATAACGATGTGTGTAATTGTCCTATAATATCTATTAATATTGTTTAATGTGTCCTTGTTGGTCATGACGATCTTTTATGACGAGTTCTGATCATGGCTGCTATCAATGCAAACATAATAATTAAAGACAATGCAAGCAAAACTACTAAACGTAGAGACTGTCTTCGTAAATTGTGACTGTGTGAAGAAGTTTGATACAACAGCATTTACGCTCTGTTAATGAAATAGTCCCATTCTAATACGTCTGAGAATATCTTCCCAACTTTCTGAACCATTGCAATAAGTTGTCCAAAATATTCCGGGACGTTATGTTTGATGTGATGACTGTACACGTGGTAAAAATCGTAAAAGAAAACACATACGTGAATGCATTTGTCATTAACACGCAATTTTTTCCTGCAAAGATTGTGCAAGTTCTGTATCTAGTTTTTATCCGACTGCGTCAGAAGGAGGGTTATGTTTTTCGAGCGTATGTATGTATGTATGTATGTATGTCCATTTCTTCGGCCTGCGCTACAGCCTAAACGGCTGAACGGATTATGACATGTGAGGTGTCGTTGAATTTGTCAAAATTGTGGTAGTGACATAGGCTATATAAATTATCAAAATGGCGGCTATAAATGGGGATGTGTGTATTTTTTCTCTTATCTTAGCAATATGGGTATCAATTGAAAGGTCATAAAAATACCATTTCAAAAATATAAATATTATATCATGTTCATATTACTTTCTTAACAAAAAATGGCAAAAAGTGTACCAAGTGTACCGTCTCATTTCTATACCATAAACTAAAACTAAAAAGTCTCAAATAAAATTATTATTATAAAATCACTATATCTGTATAAAATTCTAAATACTTTATGGTGCTGCAGACGGGGACAAACGTAGTTTTGGTAGATCTTTCTTTCTCCGCAGGTTAAAATATTTTGTCCCTGTTTGCAGCACCATAAAGTATTTAGAAGTTTATACAGATATAGTGATCCTTGTTTTTCTCTTTTCAGTTCATAACTTCTAAGCAGTCGGGTTTTTTGTTTTTATAATAATAATTTTATTAATGATAACTTTAGATTTTTTGATGTTTTTTTATTCAAAATGTCATGTTCTGTATGTATTATAGTTTTATTTTATTTAATTTGGTAATATTATAAAAGATAAGATTTAATAGAAATTGATTAGATGCTCTTTATGAAATACTGTTTTGATTTGTAAATAAAAATTAGTACCTCGACATTGGTAATAAAAAGTATTAAAATATATAAATATGACTAAGATTTTCATTTAAATATAGGAATAGGGATTGTGTTTTAAGAAATAAAATTAAAATTTCAATTATTTTCAATTATTATAATCATATACAGGCAGTTTAGTTTAGTCCCGCCGGGTTAAGAACTTCACCGACAGATATTTGCCTTAGCAGACCTGCCCCGACATCCGAAATTAACGGAAACAAAGCACGATATCTAACACCAAGGCAGGGCCGACAGGCTGGCAGGAATGAAGCATTTGTATAAAAACTTCTAACTATTGACCTTTCAATACCGTCAGCAAAAGCTCCGCTTACATAACACACCTAACATAACCGCAAACGTTGCCATTAAGTTCCACCCAATCACTGACCGGCCAGATCACCTCACGGCACTCGCCCCCCACCACGGACCAGCCTCTGCACCCTCGGCTACCAGTCAGAGAGGAACATCACCTCGCAGTCTCCAGCCAGCAGCTAACCATAAACCCCAGGAGCTGTAGTAGCAATGTCCGGTACATTACCGACCAGCCCAAGTAATTGCGCTTATACTTGTCCCAAGAATCTGCAGTATTCGAATCGAAATTGAAAAGTCAGCAGAAATGCTAAATATACCTATAGTATTTTTAAACTATTACTTTAAAATTCTAATTATTCATATTCCAATTTTTATTACTTCAGTATTAAACCCATAATTGTACATTTTAATCAAGTCTGATTGAAGTTTTTGTTATAATCAATACTAAGTGAGAACAAAAACTAAATTTAAAAAATCTAGTGCGCGACCGAAGTAGAGTAGGTTAAACTTTAGTTTAGTTAGGTACTAAATTTAAACTAGTCCTTTGTACGAGTACATAAATGCATCCTAATTCATGTGGTTTTTTATTCTCATTAAAATCGGTCAAATGATTTTTTTTTTATTGGTCCAGGTCTGGTTGGTTTCCACCAGCTCAGGCCTCGGCTAGTTACCACACTAACGACAAAAACATACCTCCAACCGATATCGTGCAGAAACTGATTTCATCGTACTTCTAGCAATTCATCAGGCTATTGACGACCCAGTACAGAGCCAAGGGTCCGTTTTGTTGTAGAACAAGATTAGCCACCAATGTGTAATCAGCCCTAGGGAGATAATGTTTGAATATTTGAATACTATTACATATTTTGATGGAGACGAAGACCGACGACTAACACTGCCTATAGCTTCCCGACTACGGACTTAGACTTTTATTGATTAATTCTGCGACGTAAGAAAAACAAGGTTTATTCCGTAGCCCAATCCAGGATCCGAACCTAGAACCTCGTTATCCGAAACCACTTAGGCTAACCACATTTAAAGAATACTTTTTTACATTTTTCTGTCCGTTATCGTATATTTACACAAAACTCTTTACATCAAAACTATTTACTGCTAACTAACAATAATTAGAACAAAAATAAAATTTGGGTCAATTCCCATACAATAATCAAATACAATCTCTATTCCTCACTGGCAGGTGGAATAGAATTAAAGAAAAAAAACTTCGACACCAAATCGTACTATTGTATTACTTAGTATTGGCGTATTGCATAAGGAGATCTGATTAATGTGATCTAATATTGAAAATCACTTTTAATTAAAGTAAAAATTTCAATTACTTCGTATTCTTGCTGATTTTAATAATTTGGTAGCTTAAAACACCATCTATGTCATTTAATTGTAAATAAAATATTTTGTCTATTCATTACTAGGTGGCGCTGATGTAACTACAAACTTACAAGAAACAAGAACCCAGAAATATCATCACTTAGCGTTACAAACATTCATCAAAAGATGGCACTGAACAGTTTTATTGCAAACTACGTTATTTTTACTAACTTTATTTTAACTTTAATATTAAGTAATTTTCGTGCTATTCGTTAAAAACCTTGTTTTTAGAAAAAGTAAATCGACATTTTTCGTATTAATGCTATAAATTAAAATTAGTATATTGAAATTTTTAAAGTCTTAAATTAAAAAAATATATATACCTATAATTATTTCAGAAGTTCCGGCCTACGTATCAATATTCAATATGTTTATAAGGTACAAGCTGAATGATAATAGAACCTTCTCCTTTGCCTTTAATAATAATTGACGAGACAACTACATAATTATATTAATGTATATTACTTTAATTAATTTAAAACCGTTGTTAAATTCATCGCTATTACATAAAAGTTTTTAATTAGCGGTGTAAACGTAAAGGGCACAATCATTAGCTGTAAGTGAGGTGGATGTCGGCGCGGTGCGGTGCGGTGCGGCGCGGGGGAACACTCGCCTGTAATGAAGTGTCGTCGTCAAAGAATCGAAACAAAGTGGTTGGTTGCTTTATGAAGCAATAAGGCAATCCAATAAGAGCGGCGGGAGGGGCGCGATATCTGCAGCAATTACGGCTAAACAAATGAAACCTAACGAAATTCACCTCCGAGAGCGCGCGCACCGCACAGCGCACGCATGGAGCCGATGTGCGAACTTCAATCATACCAGTTACTCCAATTGCACAGTTAGCCATTTCCTAGTTCTTAGGATTAGCTTAAATTGGCGCAGATTAAGTGTTGCGTTATGATTTCTGCCTGTAGCAAATTCATTTTTAGCCATTTGTGAATTTGTTAATGTTTTTCTGCATTTGAATCACAATAAAAATTGGAATTCTCGCAACATTCAGTTTTAACACTAATTTCGATTACTGGAGATATTGGAACGAAGTTCCTTATCGCGCGTTGTGAAAGGGGGCTAGACGGAAAAAATTGGTACGAAAAGTTGTCACGACACTTTTTGATCAAAGGATCTTGCCGCCGCCTTTGATGTGTGTGCGCGTGAGCGGCGGGGGGCGCCCGCGCTGTATGCTGTCTCGCGCTCTCGTGGCGCCCTCTGGTGTTTCGGTGTACAACAACAAACGCGTGTGTGGTACGCGTTTAAGTTTATATAACATTATATTTGTTAATAATAAAAAAAAATATTATTATTACTTAAAAAAAATAAAATTTTATTACAATTCCTTCACTAATTAATCGAAAGGAACTTCGTTCCATCCGGGTGTCCCTTGACACCTCTCAACTTTTTCTTATTAGATTAGTAGATTAGCCTATTAACGACCACTATAGAGTTAGGCATCCCACCTATTATGGGAGGGAATATGGAGCGTAGACCCACCACGCTGCTCTAAAGCGGATTAGTGGGCTTAGGGTGATAATGTTTCACTTATTAACAATCACTATCAGAAGTTGATTATAATGACCGAGACTGACTGCTTAACGTGCTCTCCTAGGCAAGGGGGTGTAACACCACCAACTATGGAATGTACTAAAAATTTATACAATTATGTATATTATACAAGCAGTTTTGAAAAGTCAAATCAGTGCGTAATGACTCTACCACTAGTTCAGAAAAAATATTACAGCAGATATTACTTTAGCAAGGTAATTAATTATATTATACTCTAATTAAGTTATAAGTTCATTGAATGCGGCCTGAGATCTAAGCATGCAGTCATGAATTAAATAAAAAATAGAAAACAAAAAATATAATCCAAGAGGTCGCATCTACGAAAGTTCCTGTTCTCAGCCGAGTGCCAAAGGGCTGTGTGTCGGGTGTTTTAGGTTTTTTCAGCGGCTTTGAATTGCAAATTGTCGTCGGCTCCCCGCATCCCGCGCAGCGCCGAGCGCCTCCGCCCCGCGCCTGCAGCTACAACAGTAATTAAAAATTGGACAGAATGTGTAGCGCTACAGCGGCGAGTAGCGGAACTACTTGTTGAAAGAACTTATAGAGTACTTTAATAGTTCATATCTATATTAAATAAAGTAAGTGTCAAGTTCAAAGTGAAAACTTTGATCTTTATTATTTATATTAAGCTAAATTTTAGTTTTATTTTATACTGAAACACTATTTAAATTTTTAGATTCTACTTGTGTCATTCCACAATAGATGGCGTTGATATTAAAATAAATAAACGATAATATTCTTTCGCAGTGTCGTATCGCAAATTCTCATTTCGAATTGGAAATCGAAATTATTTTACTGTTTTTCTTACTTGATGTCGGTAAAGGATTTTTTGCTTGGCTTAAATCATTACCAGGCTAAAATGTTTTATTGAAAAAGTTTAGAAATAATGTATTCTTTAAAAGTAATTTATTCGTTAGTTTAGTTTATTGACATATTTATTTAATTCCATGTTTTAAAATTGAGAAATATTAAGCAGACAGCTATTTTATTTCAAATAAAAGATTTAGCAAAATAGAATGAATAGTTTTGCAAAGTATGGGACCCATATCTGATCGGTTTTTTCAATGAGGTAGTATGTATCTTTTCAGCCAAGTTATACTTAAGTCTCTAAGCTATACCTACTACCTATTAAGTAGCTGTATATACAAGAATTGCTGGTTGAAAGGTAACAGATAGATGTCATGACAATATACATACTTACAACGTTAGTTAGGTGATGTGTGAGCAGGAATAATTAGCTTTTGTAGATACCATAAATATTATTATATTTTAATTTAAAGGTATATTTATTAAAATATGCAAATAAAAATTTTGTACACGATTTGTGTGACTGGCGTAACTCAATTAATAATAAAAAGTAAATGTGGCACATTAGTCTCGTAGCGGCGCTGCGGCTGGGCCCGCGCGTCCATTTGTCGGCGGCGTGGCGGGCGGAGGCCGCTAATGCGCGCGTTCCGTGCTCGCCGTGTTTACTTATAATTATCCCGCAACCACTCTTATAGTGTAGGAGCCGATACTCCTTACGACGCGAGTTCAGACGATTGAGTGAAGAGTAATTAGCTGTGCTTAAAACCTTCGTTTTATTTAGTTTTGTTTATATAAATTTATAGATAAATAATAATTTGTTTGAGTAATCACTAAACATTGCAAGCTGTAAGGCGGAATTTGGAAGAACCTGTAATATTTATATAAGATCTCCATGTACTCAATTCGCAATAAATGAATTTGAATTTGAATTTGAATTTAAAATTGTAAATTATTACAAAGACCTCAATGAATCTCTTCGATTTATAATTTAATAAAATTTTATTTGAAATGAACCAATCGAAAAACAAGCAATACTAGTAAGTATTTAATCAATTTTTTTCCCTTTCTTCAAATATATCGAGATTGTTTTAGGTAACATAATAAAAATATTGTAGGTTCCTATTTACATTTTTTTACCATTCTGTCTGTGAGCAGCAGCTCGTGTCAGCTTCGCCCCGGTGTGGCGCCGGCTCTCGGCTTAGTCGGTGGCGGTCGGCGGCGCGCATTAATTCGTAGATTCAGTTAAACTAAGCGCTTTATGCAAATGCCGCTAATATATTCCCGCGCTAATGGCCCTAATTTGTTTTATTAAATCATTTTTAGCTTCCCTAATTACTTCCATGTCGACTCGTTAGCGAACATCAGCGATAGCGATTGTGACCACCGCCCTCGCACAGTCGGTCATGCCTTGGCTTACTACAGAGAGGTCATGGGTTCCATGCCCAACATTCATTACATTAGAATGTAATACTTACGGCATTGACTCACCTATGGTCTAGTGATTTGGAAAGTTTTGTGTTTTCCCTGTTACCCATCTTAGACTATAGTGTAATTTAACATCAGATGAAATCGCAGTCTATATCTACTAATATTATAAAGAGGTAAAGTTTGTAAGTTTGTAAGTTTGTAAATAAGACTGTCGGGGCTAATCTTCGGAACTACTGATCCAATTTTAAAAATTCTTTCACCAGTAGAATGCTACGTTATCGGTGTATCGGTGAATGTCATAGGCTATATTTTATATTTTTATTGTATAAATTACCCGAGTTATCACAGTTTTTGTCACGCGAGTCGGACCGTGAAATTTATTAAATCGGTTTTCTGCGCGTACGCTGCGTTAACTATTGGATATAATTGAAAACATTGTATGAAAACTTTATGCATCTTAAAAAGTTTTACAGATAAAAAATGTTGTTTTAAAAAATCATTTAATTCATGATAGCATATATCTAATTTAAATCTTTAAATTATAATTTGGCAGATATATAACTTTTTGTGTTTTTAAAAAATCATTTAATTCATATGCTTAAGTCTACGTCATTATTTATACAACTAAACTTAAATCGTTACCAAAATAAATTATTTAATAATCACAAGGATATTACAGAGATAAGATTTGCCTTTTACAGTATGTTAATTAGTTACAAAATTTCTAAAAAACAACACTGCCGCTATATCGTCCAAATTAAGTTAACCTCCTCCGTGTTATGTTATACGTACTGAATAGGGGTCAACATTTTGGTACTGATATTCTTTAAGAATTCGATCTTTGATCTTTTCTTTCATTTATTTGGCATGGCAGACCATATTTATATAATATACGAAAAAGTTTGTTCGTTTGTTTAAACGGGTAATCAATCTAGGCTCAAAAGTGAAATAGTAGATAATACAAGCTGTACATATCAGCTTGCCATAAATATATATTGTTAACGCTAATGTACTGTAATATCGTACAAAGTTAAACAAAAATAAGATCTTTAGTACACGGGACGAGACAGAGGGTATAGTTTGACGGGAAACTATAAAAAAATTAAATTGAGAGGGCTAGCGGGGAAAGAGCACACTTTATATGAAAGTCTGTCTTTAAAATTAAAAGGGTACCAAGGGTATTAGGTAGGGTAAGGGTAAGAGGTTTTCACGCGGGCGAAGTCGCGGGCGACTTCAAGTCATTGTATAAAAATAGATATCCCGACAGCAAATCGCTGTAGCACAACTACTTTTGGGGGGCACAGAATAGATCTTAAAGTTCTACATGGTAATAGAAGAAAGAGTAATAACTGAATGGTCATCATCCTCAATCTCTCTTCTTATATGCGAGGAGATGATTCTTCAGCGTGGGTTGGTGAACTGCTGAACGTCATAAAGTACAATCACTTAAAATTCAGACGAATTTGTATACTATACCACTAAATCCTAGTTTTTTTAGCTGTCTGTCTGAATATTTTTTTTTCTCTCTAGTCGCACTAAATATTTAGTTAAATGCTTACGAATTTTTAAGTTTTAATACTTGAGCACAGCTTAGTAGGACATCATTATTTATTGATGACAACAATCAGTATTTCCTGTTCAACAACTGCACTTCACTCTTGATTCTCTTCAAGCCTGACAGCACTGTGGTATATTTCTAGCAGAGCGCATTCAGCCTGACGATCACACCTACATCTTTATCGTGTGCTCAAACAAATGGCACGCGGCATAAAATACTAAATCAGGATAATAAATTATTATGTTGGTGCATGTCAAATAGATTTCAATACTTACTTTTCTCTAGAAGAGCTTTTTCAAGTTTCTGAATATTAATTTATTATTGAAATATTAACTGCCTTGTTGGTCTAGTGGTTAGTCTATGTAGCTTCGATTCCTGGGTCGGGTCATATGTTACACCCCCGTGGCTCGGAGAGCACGTTAAGCCGTCGGTCCCGGTCACTCTCATCAACATCTGATAGTGGTCATTGATAAATGAAACATTATTACCCTAAGCTCGCCAACCCGCACTGGAGCAGCGTGGTGGATGTACGCTCCATATCCCCTCTCCTATAAGGAGGGAGGCCTGGCCCTGTAGTGGGTCGTTAATAGGCTGATAATGATGATGATGATGATGATAATGGTGGTGATGATGATGATTGAAATATTTGTGATTATGTTTTCAGTTCATGTCTACGTCATTTTTCATTATTTTCAGCCTATTTTAACGACCCTCGTTAGGAGGACTCTCTTCTTATAGAAGATAAGTTATAACACCGTGCTGCTCCGATGCGGGTTAACATCTTAGGTAGACAATGTTTACTCTTACAACAGTCAATTACCACCACCGAAAGTTTAACGTGCATCCCCGGCACGGGGATACATATACATAGATCTCAGCTCATCTAATCATGCCGCTGAATCCAAGACTTGAACTGGCAACCTTTTGATTTGAATCCACATAGACAAACCACTGGATCAATGGGGCAGGTCAATGCTGAAAGTAATATTTTTTAAATACTAAACGCTTCAGCTGTGGCCAATTACCGATCACAGTTGATACTTTTAGGTAATATGCATGGGGAACTTTTAAATATAGATCTTTTATAATGCTATTTAAATGGTGATTGAGTAAATTAACGAGGCAGTCAAGCTACATACAGATAGTTTAATTTTTATTTTACTAATTTACTTCTACTACTACTAATACTTTCACATAGGAAGCGTTGTTAAATAGACACTGACGTGAACTCAGTTAAACTGTCTCATTGTAGTGTTGCTACGACTCGTAGCAGTCGCTACGAGAGTTGTCGCGCCTACGCAGGGACGGCCTCGCTGCGCATTGTAGCAAGATAGTAGCCGTATTAAAATTGACATCATTTAAGTATACTTTTTAGTAGAGCCCTCTAAATATTAATTAGGAGATCACGCTCATTGTGATTATTTTTCATTGTGGCTTTAAGTCACTTAACCGAGTTTATTGTGATACTACCGGTTTGCAAGTATTTCTATGATATACCTTTCTTGAGAAACGATACGTGGTTGTCAATTCCAAGTCGTTTATTTCAAGTAGATTTGGTTTACAAGCACTTTTAAAACGTCATTTCAGACTATTATTTTGTAGTCGTGACTCTACCACCGTGTCGGAAGACAGGCGTTTCCTAACATATTCATAAAATCAGTTGTGTCGCTGCGACACTTCACATGATGCTGTCGTCTGTAGTAAGTTAAGAACTTGCACCCAAAAACTTAAACTGTTATGAAAGCGTACAAGATCGTAAATTAGGTTCATTTATTTAACCTGTCGTTTTACTCCTCGCATAGGGGACACGGAAGGTAAATGAAAAGCGCACATATGAAAGAACACATTTATTAATCTGTCGGTGTGTACACGCGGGTGTAGCGTACACGCACGTACACGCAGCCCCCACCCCCGCTACACGCACCACACGCACGCGCTATGTACACAACTTACACTACTAGAGTCCGAGCTTACACGTAAATACAATACATAGTTTAGTTAAGGGAAAGTCACGTCCCTGCGTCTGAGGCGGTGTACAGTTTAGCGTCCAGCGTCCGATCACGTAACTTAAGTGTGTACGATGTGATGGGTGGACTCTCGACGCTAGCCTAAACGTGCACCAGTGGACGCAACAGTGCCTTCTATAAAAAAACTCCACACTAAGGAGCCTTGAGCGAATGTTTAAAACTGAATATAAATTCATCATTTTAAGGCAATGAAACTCATTTGGGCAAAATTAAATATTGCTTGTATCGGGAATCGTGATGATTAGTGCTTGCTGAAACTTTACAGTAGCAGGCAATTTTGTCTTTATTTTATTGCACATAACACTGTATATTTTAATTTACATTGTACATGACACGTTATAACATTTCGGCAGAACTATCTCTGTTACACGACACCTGAGACTAGCACTATGAGATAAATAACAAATATACATAAAAATCATTTGTATCTATTACAATATTCAAAAGTCATTTAGCAGTGTTGAAGTGAACCCAAAATATTTTCCAAATTAAAAATCCTCCCCCTTGCAAACATTAGAATAAAAATTCTATACTTTAACCATAATAAATTATATTGTTCTCGATATTTCTTATAATATCCAAATCAATAAAATAGCCTAAGTTAAAAATTACACAATATTTACATAGATTATGTACAAGTGCGCCTACGCTACATATATTCTCCTTCCGTCGGTTAACATCACAGAGATAAAACAAATATTAAATAATGCATTTTTATTTTCAATTAACTTCATTTACAAAATCCGTAATTTAACGTAATTATTACAAAGTCAGATCTTTATATGTAGAATTGTAGAACATAAAGAGGTGTTTCTTTGCACATGTTTACTATGATCAATAAATTATAAAATGTTGCTGTTCGTGCCCGATTGCAATGTCCTGATGTTCTAACTGATATGCGTTTAAGATAATTCTTAAATAATGGTTACCTTACTGCACAGAATAGTTGGTTTTTGCAAAAACTAGCAACATTGTATTACTTATTGATCATTATATTAAACTAAAAACAACCGGGGCAACAAAAATCAAAAATAATTCAAGCTATATAATTTTCTATTCTTGCCCAAGAAGATCGTGCAGTGATTATTTAATAATGTTTCAAAGTGACATTATGTATGTAGATCTAAATTATTTATTTTATATAATATCTCTTTATTTACCTAATTTATATAGTTTACAATATTTACATTAGAATACTTATCTAAAGTTACATTCTGTTATATTATTTATAAGGATAATTCAATCTTTAAAAATAGTTTTCACGCAACAATCAATTCAAAATAATAATAAATTAATAAATTGTAAGGTAGTGAAATAATATGAGTGGTTTAAGTA
The DNA here is from genome assembly GCA_034621355.1 of Mycalesis mineus. Taxonomy (NCBI): domain Eukaryota; kingdom Metazoa; phylum Arthropoda; class Insecta; order Lepidoptera; family Nymphalidae; genus Mycalesis; species Mycalesis mineus. The sequence continues at coordinate 87,579 of CM067882.1, forward strand.
GTCTTGAAGATACGCGTCGTACCAGCACGACAGTCGCGCGATCGATACCTACTGACGCGACTGTCGCACTGTCTACTGACAGTTTTTATAGAAGATTTATCTACCTTCACAGTATGAACGAGGAGCTCATTCTTATCACCTATTCACTTAGAACTACATCCTATTTACATTTATTGCTTTATCTTTTTCTATATTCATATAGCATGTTGTTGAAAAATATATATCGATTGAAAGGAACGCTATGTGTAGACACGTACAAACAACATAGGGCCAGGAGCAGAGAGGTTGTTCATCTGTCGAATTTGATGCAGTTCATTTGCATTGAGATCTGCAGCTACGATTTCGTCATCGGGAATTTTTGCCAGAAGTGTTTGACCTCGTACAGTCTATCTATTACATGACTCAGATATTCTTACCAGTGTTTTAGATTTCTAATAGATTCAATAAAGACTATTTTGATATTTGAAGCTGGTATCCGACGCCATTGATCTCGAGTTGAGTGTTCTGTGTGACATTAAAGCACGCTCGAGGTAATAATGTTTAGTACCGACAAAGGAATGCACTACCGTACTGTCGCTGTGTGGGTTGCGACTGACTGTGAAGCCGGAGGAGCTCCGTATCTACAGAGCCGAACGTCAGACGGCAAGCTACACCATCTGCAGCCCTTTGCTGATGCTCTCCACGTGCTCCTTGGCTTTGAGGCGCAGCGCGGCGATGGAGGAGGAGCGGGGGTCAGGCGGCGCGGGGGCGGGCGGCGCGTGCGGGGGCGCCGGTGCGGGTGGCGTGAGGTAGGACGGGTAGCCGGACGGCGGATGGCTGAGGAAGCCGGGCAGCGCGCTGAGTAGCGGCGGTGCCAGCCAGGGGTCCACGGGCAACCCCAGGCCCGCCAGGCGCGGCACGGGCGCTCCGAACTCCGAAAGGCCGAGCCGTGCTGCCTCCATCTTTTCCTGGCGCCGCCACTTCGCGCGCCGGTTCTGGAACCACACCTGCAACACAACATGTTTCGGTTAGTTCAGTAATACAACATGTCGACGTACATGCGACAAGTTCGTGGTCTCCGTTAATACGAAAGTGGTCAAATATTTATTTTAATAGCTACAATATAAAATGAATTGGCCACCTCGTCACAGGCAATTGACAAAACGACAGTAGTGTTAGCGCGACGACGGTTCCCGGAACAACAACTAGCAGGACGCCGCTACGCGACGTTACTCACTCGCACTAGTGGCGCCGCGAGGCGACTGCTGCGCCCTCAGCAACCTTGATTGCCAAGGTGCATGCGGGGCCACAACTTGCAGTTGGGCCACTAGCCGCTTCATACAGTGAAATTAAGTAAAGTAAGTTTTCTACAGTGACTTTTAGAAAAAATTAAACTCGATCTACTCTGTACGATTACTCCCAGTCCCATCTAGCATTCTAAACAAGTCTTAGTTAAATTGTGCTAAACTGTAATCAATTACTTAGTGATAAGTTCTTCGCGTGTTTGATTTAGATTTTATATGATGGGGGTAGATTTTGCAAAAAAACGAGCGCACTCGAACAGGATATACCTATTCAACATTGAAAGAGTCGGGAAGTACAAACCAAAGGTATTCTCAACACTGTAAAGTGTTAACAGATAGGTATTGGCCAACAATTTAAATACTTTGCTAGTTTATGTCGGTAATAGCAATTTATAATTCATACAACTGGTAATTATATCACTTAAATATAACGCCCCGCTACCGCAGTGTGGTCGTGGCCAGGACGACACCGACCCCAAACAATGCTCTATGTCGTAAATCAGCGACGCTCGCGTTACAACCGGCTCCTCGTAAAACATGCTTTACGTTCCACCTGAAGTTTAGGGGAAGGACGCGCGCACCGGGCACTGTGCAAATCATGTATAAGGTTATCAAATAAATATTTGAAAAATAACAAAATTTAATTTTAATGGTCTATTTACCGGAGAAAATTATAAGATATAAAGAGCTCAAATTTTGTGCTCATATTGAATAGTTTTAGATATTTTATAGATAGTTTAATCTATGTTTGCATGATCCATCATAAAAAGTATACTAAACCGTCACTAATCTGCATAATATAATTTGTATATAATATATAATCAATAAATAAACTGAACATGTCAACTAATGAGACCTGCAAAGAGTGTAGGCGTTTCAGCAACTGTAGAATGTCATTAGAAAGCATCCTCTAGCAAGTGTTAGGAGCGTGGGCGCGTGGGAGCAGTAGCAGCGAGTCGGCAGAGGAGCGCCGCTCGTGCCTCGTCCGCGTATCGAGCGCGCCAGACATAACAAAACTATCGCCGAACACCGCCAACCACAAAACGCGAGCTCGCATGAACGCTGCAATGTAATCGTGTGTTGCGCCTCAGCTGCGTGCAAGCGACACTCGACCTTGTTTTCGAGCGATAGAGCACACTTGAGAGTGATTCTCCTAAATATACGATTCAAATGTGGTGTCAAAGTGTAGTGTGAACTGATGTATTCGTGAGGGGAGCGGGTCGAAGGGGGGCAGATTGGTGAAAACTCGCGGTGTTGCGTGACCGATTCGATTTCAGTTCAGAGACAGGCCGCGACATGCGCCCGGCGCGTGACGCGGGACGCGCGACGCGGGTCAGGTGACGGTAGCTCCCACTAACTATTATAGTCACTTGTTTCACTTATATAACACACAAAAAGCATCATCAGAATGCCCAGCGCTGGGCACCGGTCTTCTCTCTCGATAAGATGAGTGTCTGCTACAAAACGAGTGGGGCAACACTAAAAGCGTCGCTGATTAAAATTACGTCATAAATGCCAGCGACTGGAGGATGAAGTGTCACTGAAAGCGTTACAAATTAACGGCTTAAGGAAATAATTATTATTAGAAATTAGGAAATATTAACCCCTTTATGCGGTAACATAGCGAATAGACCCTGCTGTATTTTTGACCTTACTAAGTAACCTAATGTACTAAGTTAAATTACATGTAAACAAACACCTTGTACAAAAATTCTGCTTATCAGTTGTATACTATTATACATCAATCAAATTATAATCAATAATTCATCAATTAATGTTGAATACTGCATATAATATATTTTTATTAGTACGTTTACACATTGTAGCAATTGAAACTAAAATCATTTACATGGTATGTGCTAAAAAATTACAAGTATAAGATGCTAAACTAATGTCTGTAGCGATGTAGCGCCTGTAACGAATCGCTCGTTACTAGAAAGCGAGCGGCGAGCGGCGAGGTGTACGCAACACGCCACTAAGCGCTCCGCACGAATTACAATGAAAGCACAAATTCCCGCGGTCGGCACGATAGCACATCGGGGCACCAACCGTCGGGCCACAGCCTTGTTGCTGAAGCGACATTGACAGCTAATAAAAAATATATAAAATTAACTAATCAATTACATTTTAGTCACGCCTCGGGTAATGCGTTAATTTAGCCGGTTTACCATTTACATTCTTTGAGATATCTGAGGTACTGTAAGGTAGGATAGGCTATTTTCCACCTTTGAAATCAATTGAAATCAATTGAAATCAATTGGAAAACCTAATTGGCATCGATAATCTAATAATAATCTAATAATTAGGTACATATTTCGAATTCCCAAGTTCAGGAACGGGTCAGTAATGATAGATGATATAGGTATGAATAATTTATCACTGTGTTTTTATTTCTATAAATTTTCATTAGAATTCTCAATCAGAAAGTATTTTGTCATTATAAAACCAACTATTCAGGTTGAAATTGCAAAAACGTGAGCGGTTTAGCGTCTAATTTGGTAAATAGTGGGATTAAATGATGATTTACAAAGTAAATAGTTTAAGTTGATTATAATGCTTAGCTGCAAATCGTATGCTATTTTATTTGTTCTTATACCAATCTTTGACAAATTTGGAACAAGCAAATGACCTACCTACTCTTAAGCCATAGCCGATAACAGAGTTCAAGAAATTTATTTTTGTCTTTCACTGTCATTAAGCGACAGCTGTGGCCCGTAGCAAAGGTTCCGTGAAGCGACTCGGAAATCTAATTATAACTGAACAAACGGACGCAATAGGCCTGTTTTGGCAATTAATAAAAGTGAAATTACACTCGCGACCATGTAACGACTGGTTCCCTGCTCGCTAACAAGTGAGGCGCCGGCACGCGACGCGCCCCCGCCGCCGCCGCGCCGAGCAAAACGCGCCCTAGAGGACCCCGCCGCACGGCCGCTGCCACTTGCACTCCACAGCCACATTTCTTATTTAGGGCTCCCTCAAAACAATGTAATACTATGCTCACAAGTCGTAAAAATTAAAAATAATTAAAACATGGCACAAATAATTTGTTACTTCGTTTGGTATTATGTTGAATGTTACTCCATTGGATGAAATTTTCAATTTATAAGTTGGATTAGTATTTCATGTGTCAATGTATCTTTGATCAATGCAATACTTTTGTCCTGGTCCGTTTGTCGTGTTGTTTCAATCTCAACAGCTTTACATGTGTTTCTGTAAGGTAGATTAAACCTAGCTTGGAATAGGAGTAGGCTCCGAATCGCTGACATTTTAATTCACAAAATTCCAATTCCTTGTACGTAATATCTCAAGACCAGGCTGTAAGAATTAACTGATGCTACCTTTTGATCTTTTCTTACAACTTAACCTATCCAGTCGCTTGCGATCACTTTTCTTTAATCGATTCTCCAGTTTTAGGTTGTCGATATTTTGAGTTACATAAAAATCGAACCTATAATATTACCTTTTCACTTTAATTTCTGAACGTCAAGAGACCGTGCTGACTCTAGATAGCGGCCCGGCGAGCGTCCCCCGGGGAGTCGGGCGCGGTGTCGTGCCGCTCGTCGGCTGGTGCCACTTACGCTTTTACACGGAAACTTTACGCGCCGCCGTCTAACTTTAACATGCTACTAATAGACTAATCATTCCCAACTTTATATTAATGGCCCATCAGTGCGCGCGAGCCCGCCACACTGAACGTTAACGACGACACGAAACACACCGACCTTGTTATCATGTTTGCTTTACAATAATAAAACCCACTTAATTTATACTAAGAATAACCAAAATAAATATTAATAGTAACACCAATTGTTCTGTAAAATGAGAGACTTTTAGATGGACAAAACACATTAATAGTATTTACGAAACAAGAGTCTTTCTGTCTGTCTGTGTATTATATTTCATAAACGGAACGTACTCGTAGTAAAATCGTATCCGAAATATATGAATACGGAGAAAGGAAAGGACATACGAATGAAAATGTCACATTTCTGTGTACTAATGAAGTAAACAATAATATAAAAAATAACGTAGTAAATATAAACAAATGTCATACATCAATGCAGACAAATGCCTCCCGCGGTGCGGGTGATGGAACCCGCTCCCGCGCCCGCGCGCGCCCCCGCCAGCTGTCGCGCCGCGCCCGCACCGCACGGACGCGACAGATGTCCGCTCGGTGTCCGCCAGCACTGGCTCCAATCCCGCCGTTTGTTATATTGGATTGCACGTAATCGAGTTAGTCGGCGCTCGCGAGCTCTTTTAATGTTAATCGAGTGACAAATTGACTTTGCGTTACTAACATGTGTTGTTTCGCCGTTTCAATAATGTTAACATAATATCCGCAAATTGAATTTCGCAAACGAGTCTGTTTGGGTCCTTTCATGTCTATATTGTTTTTTGAGGGAATTATTTTTCGTTTTGCCGGCCGACTTCCCCGCGCCCGAATGTTTGTATTGCCGTTTGTGGCGCGTGCGCTGTGAATGTCTGCCTACTGTAGTGAGGTGCGGACGAGCCGTCTTAGGAAACTACTTTGTGATTTAGGTGTCAATCTGCCTCAGGTATCTGCCTATCCAGGTCTTCAAAAAGGAACCAAAGTCGTCTAGACAGATATGTCACAATTTCTGTTTCCCTTCCAATAGATTTTGTTTTCATTGATCCCACTAGGTAGGATGTTGTTAGATAGTTAGGTCTTTAAAAAATACTTCTTCTTGAATTGCCTCTTCTAACGAAGGTCGGCGATCATTCTGAAAACTTAAATTTTGTACACAGAACCCCTGAATAGTGACCGAGTGCTTTTATTAAACTACTGGCGTAGGTTTTTCAGCCAGGATGTGTTTCTCCTTGCCACGCCCCGTTGGCCCTGTATCTTGTCCTAGATGATTAATTGTAGCAGGTCATATTTTGGTCCTCGAAGTATATGCCCCAACTTCCTTTGTTTTGCAGTATTTAAAAATACGATGGATGCGTAAATATCAGTGTAAGATTCAAAGATTTCTTTTGTGTGTGTCTACTAAAGTGTCTACATAAAATACTATTATTTTATGCAGACACGAAAAAATTAAAAACAATTAAAATTCGTTTAACTCATACACGCTTAGTTTACAAGTAAATACTTCTGAAAAGTTAAATTCATCTGTTTGTAGTCACTCTATTTATGAATCTATCATTTATTTATTTACTTTTTTTTTTAATTTTCAACAATGCTTATAAAACAATTATAAAAAACACTATTAAAAATTTATAAAAAAAAATCCAGTCCGCCTGCTGCGGGGCCCGGGGGTCCAAGCACCCGGTGGTCAGGGCTCCAGAGTGAGGAACCTCCTCACAATACGCGCCGTTTCAAGAATAACCGCCTTCTGTATCCGACCCTTGATCCAACAGCTAAGCGAAAGCTTCTTAAGGTATTGGTCGAAGCTTTTCGCTATAAGACCATTAACTGAAACGACTATAGGAAAAATAATCGTCGAGTCAACATTATCATTATCATATTAACAGAATATTAAAATAAAAACTATCGATGTATCTAACTAAAAAAGTAGTTAGATAAAGTTGTATTTAAGTAACGTAGCTCAGATATTTTACTGAGAATTTTTAATTAAAATTAATTAAGAGCTTTAAATTGTCATAGATAATAAATGAATGTACAGTGTATACTATGTTAAACACTATAAACTTAAGCCCGCCAAACCGCATTGTAGCAGCGGTGTAGGTCTACCCTCCATATTCCATCTCGTATGAGAAAGGACGAGAGAGGTCTGGCCCTGTAGTGAGCCGCTAATAGGTTGACAATGATGATGACACCATATTAATTCCACCGACAAGTAAAATGTTTAAAAAATAATTAATTTACCTTTTTCTACATGCAAATTCCGGATGAACATTGAGAAAAATCATTTTCTCTTTTGCCTTACAATGCGCGGTGTCAATGGAAAGAGCTTTTAAATTATCGTAAGGGTCAGTATTATACTCGTAAGTCAGTAAAGTACAACTGCGGAGCCCTCCACAGCACGGTAAACAATAAGCACTTGGCCGGTTCTTTTTAGGAATTGTTGATGAGCAAAGCAGAGGGCTCACTTTAGTAGAAGTGGAAAACCATCACATGTACCCAGAGCAACACTTGGCAGACTAAGTATCGCGCTGAGGCGTACACCCGCAAACGTGATCTTTACACCATAGCACAACAATGCTAGCGGCCGATTTAAAGTATGACTACTAACTAAGTTATAATATATAAGTATGACTACCAAGAGTTATAACTCTCACGTGTGCTGAGACGTGATGGTGATAACCTCAGAGTCGTCTCGCCCGCGGAAGTGTCATGCTCACCCCGCCCCCGCCCGCGCCCGCGCCCCCGCCGGCTCGCGCGGAGCTTCCGATTTAATAATCGGAAGGAGCTTACATTTGACAAACAGTCACATCGGCGGAAACACGCGAGCATTATATTCGGCGGATTGTGTCGCCTGGCCCCCGGCCCCCGCGCCCGCCCCCGGCCCGCTCCGGGGCATCCCGCCGCTATATTCAGCTTCTTATGAGTAAGCAAGTACCGAGATGTGTGGAGGCGTTACTCTTTCATACTACGATATTAAAGTTTAGGTGTTATTTATGTAATTTGATAAATATTTAGTAGTAGTACTACTTACCTACTCATAATTTAACTTTATGTTTATATTTTTACATAGTAACTTAATTTCATTGTATTCATTGGTGTTAGGTAAAAAAAAAATACAAAAAATTTTTAATAAAAAATTAAACCGACTTCAAGACGCACTGAAAAGTAAAAAATAAATGCTTCATTTAGTTACTTTAATTTACTTAACCATATCTATAAACTCGGTGCCATCCAAGTTTAAGGAAAGTTTATTCAACAAAGTAGCAAAGCCATTTCAATTAAGTATCGTCTTTAAAGTAGAAAGCTTACAGGTGGCACCGACTTCTTAGATAAGTAAATTTAAGTAACTGAATGACGCATTTATTTTTTTTCTTTTCAGTGCGTTTTGAAGTCGGTTTAAATTTTCATTAAATTTTTTTTTCATATTTTTTAGTGGTTTATTAGCAACGAACATGCGTAAAACCTACTCGTTCTAAACTATGCGTACCAATATTCGCCAGCCACTTATAAACTACCGACACCGCAATGTGCCTATGAAGTTTGAAGAGTTCCTTCGATTTAACCAAGATCTCATCATCAGATCCGAACATGATGACTATGGGACCATTTTGGAAGTGTACCTTTTCTAATAAAAAAAGAATTTTCAAAATCGCACTATTTTGTGAAAAGTTATGCATGGTCATGTATAAAAAATCCATATTTCAAAAACTATTAAACCGATTTTAATGAAACTTACAGCATTCCCTAAGTTAAACAATATCTAGTACAACAAAAATAATTACTATTGTAGTTAGTTAAAGATATGCGAACACAAACATTAAACCATAAAAATTGCCTATCTCAAAAGCTACTGAACCTATTTTGATAAAACTTGCAGTGTACCCTAAGTTAAACAATACCTACCTGAACTAGTCTCGCACGAGGCCATCTCATCACCCTAACCGGATAGGTATTTGAAAAATAATTAACAACTAAGTTCAGGATAACAAAGAATATAGATCTAGATTCACCGTTCACATGATGTTGATAACTTTAGACGGACGGCGGTACAACGTCACAATTAATAACCGCGACGTGACGTGACGTGACGTATCGTGACGCGATGTGACACGGCGGGACACGGCATGACACGCCGCAGAGCAAAAGAAACAAGCGCGCTCGCGGCTGCCGGTGACGTGTGGCCGTTATATTGTAGATGGGATTTTTAAAACGGTGACCGCGTGAAATTGCTTCTTTTTGTGTAAAAATTTTTTTACCACTACGTCTTCAATCATACTTTAGACGACAATAATCTATCAATCATTGTTCTGTAGGTAAGTACATGAGAGATAGATAAGTATCTATAGAAGTATGAAATAATAAGGAGAACAAAACTGAACATAATTCATATCAAAGAAAACAATGACTTGATGAAAAACCTATCATATTAATGGGTATTATAAAGGCGAAAATTTATGTGTGTGTGTGTGTGTACAATATATTTGTGTGTGTGTGTGTACAATATATTTGTGTGTGTGTGTGTGTGTGTGTGTGTACAATATATTTGTGTGTGTGTGTGAACTCATTAAAAGAGAAATCTTTAAAAGTGAACAATCAGCTGATAATCCTTGGATTAAGCTCTCAAAACAGATAAAGGTCCAAAACAGCTACTTTTAAAAGTTTTGTTTGTTTGTTTTTAAGCAAATCTACGCATAAAATCTGCTCTTCATGGGAGAAGAGAAGGAATAGGATATTCATAGGAGAAGTGAAGAGGAAGGCCTGGCCCTGTGCTGGATTGGTAATACGTAGACTGTTTTTGATACAACTTTCGCCGGTTGCTTGAGGCAAGCCTTAGTGTTAATATACAAACTAATTGCATTGCAATACGAGTATATGCTTTATCCTTACCCTAAGTATGTAAGTAGGTACCGACGTACATTTTGTAATGTTAGTAGGTACGTAATTGTCTTTCTTAAACTAATTTAAAACCTAGCTTTAACTTTAGTAATTATAAATTGTATATTAATTGTTACAATAACCTTGGAAAATATTTAGCTTCATTTTGAAAATAAGTTTGTGGGGCTAGCTCTAGTTTTCTTTATTTTAACTTTTCTTAAGCTGACGTGTATTTAATTTCATCTCAATAGGGATGTACAGACCAAAAGCGTGCGTCTGCATGGAAACATACATGTGCTATATATATTTGACGGTCGAGCGGCGCAGTGGGTAGTAACCCTGCTTCTGCGTCCTAGGCCGTGGGTTCGATTCCCACATCTGGAAAATATTTGTGTGATGAGCATGGGTGTTTTCCAGTGTCTGGGTGTTTATCTATATATTATAAGTATTTATGTATTATATATATAAAAATATTCATCAGTTATCATAGTACCCATAACACAAGCTACCTAAGCTTACTTTGGGGCTATATAGCGATGTGTGTAATTGTCCTATAATATTTATTTATTTATTTATATTATGTATAACTTCTCTATGAGCTGAAGGGAAAATTTGCGCAACCCAATAACCGAAACTTAAAAACAATAAACCTCTCCCGTCGCCCGGCGCCTCTCCCGTCTCCATCGATCCCTCGATACCTCTTTATTTACCTTACCCCCCCTCCCATCACCCCGCCCCGCCTCGCACCGCGCTGCTACAACACAAACACTGACTTCTTTCAAGAAACAAAAAGAGACGCCGCCGGCCGCGGCCGCGCGAGCGAGCGGGACGGCGACACATCGCCATCTTAGATGCAGCCTGTGGACCGAAAGTTAGCCAATAACTTGCTTTGTTTCACAACAAAAGAACCTATCTGCTCATCTGTGCGTGTTGCAAATTGAACTGTATTGTTACGGCGTGAGCATTTTATTTCGCTCGGCGAGGCGTGCGGAGAGATTAATAATAGCGTCTGTAACGTCTTAAGGGGAGGGCGAGCTGTCTGCGACGGGGCCCGCGCGCCGCCTGCATGTGACTCCGTACGTCACGGGGCCTTCAATCGGAACACAGTTTCTCGTTTGTGCCTGTTGTGCCAATTATTGCCTCTATAACTGTGTTCTGAGCAACACAACGTGATTAATATTTCCCTATTCATGCGTTCTCACTGGAGAATTATGTCCTTTGAATTTACTACAATGATATCGACAGCAAATAATTACAGGCAGTTTTAAGTTTATATTATGTAACAAATCACACAACAAAACCCAATTTATTAAAAATCACTACTATTGTAACAAGTAGGTACCTTTTTAAAGTGATAAGCTCTTTCACACTGAAAAAACAAAAATTAAACTCCAGTAAGTTACAGTCCACCTATTTTCACAAGTAGTAGATAGATTAAAACGTTTTATCGTGAGAATGGATACAATAGACAAACATATAAACTTGACGTTTATACATGATTTTTTGTAGGTAAAGTAGACGTATTGCATAATTTAATGAAAACATAACAAGTGTTCTTTCAATTAAAAATAATCTACCTACTTGCTTAGTATATATTTTTTTCTCTATTACTTTCAGGTTTTTAAACGAGTGTTTGATATGAGATTAAATTACGTAATGGACTATTTATTTAATTTTAATTAGCGTTAGGTAGGTCTTAAATATTTTTTATATAAATAAATAGAGCGCAGAGCGGGTAGTGGGTAGTGGGTACACGGCATTAACTCGCCTGTAGCGAGCCCAAAAACATCAATCACTCAAACTGAATAATCCACAACTAAATTAACTCTCGAGTCTCGACAAACAACCGGCGACCCCTTAACGCGACGTCGTGTCAAACAATAATTGGCTTTAACACCGAGCAACAAGATTCATTTTGCATCAACTATTAAATCTCCCCCTCACTATCGTCAAGCGAGTTTCGACTGTGTGCTGTGGCAATACAATTGAAAGTTAAATGTAGTTATCTCACTTCATATCTTTATCAATTTAACCTCATCAATGGTAACGTTTCAAAGAAAAATGACTTTTATTAACCGACACAAAAGGAGGAGGAGGCGGCTGTCACAGTTTTTTCTCTCCCTCGGTTTTATTTGCGTATTACTTTTTTGTTACTTTTGTTTGTGTACCTACCGACGAGTATTCCTATGATGATTTAATTTATGTCGTAATTTAGTGTAAAGTGAGCAAGACAGCAATACAATGTAGCCCTCGAATGCTTCACTCTGTCTTAAACTTATTGTCTGGCACTTCCGGTCGTGGCACTTGAGAAAGCCCTATTAAACATAAGCCATAGACACCCACGAACGAAACTAAATCCCAAGTATTAACTAATTAACACAAGTCTGTTAATAAGTATGTCTAATGTTTGGATGAAGTATTATACCTCGTAATGTTGTGCTGTTAAGTGCAATACATAATTTTTATCAAGATGCTATTTGTGAATAAATTCGTCAGAAATAAACACTTTTATAATGAAATTTCGTAAAAGTTTAAGGTAGTCATTTGTCCCCCATTAGGTACCTCTTTCTTGAAAAGTTTTGACATAATTAGATATGTTGGTATTTTAGTACCTAAAAGCGGTCGATATGACAGTGTATCTTGAACAAATGAATGGATAACAATAGCAAATCTATAATACTAGGTATATACACTGAGTCTGTGAACTATAATACTAGGTATTATAGTTCACAGACTCAGTGTCTGTGAACTATAATATTATCTGGATGACCTTACTTGTATGCTCAATGATCTCAGTAGAGATTCTTAACAGACTGGGCCTTGAAATGAAGGCAAAAATGTAGAATGCTCATGTACCACTCCACTCAGTTATTGTTGAAATTTTTGTGCTCGAAATTTTAGACGAATATACCAAGAACATAAATGATTCAGTAAGGTAGGTGCGGTTTCGAGAAAGAAGTGAGCGTAGTGTCAGTACCTTCTCTATGCGGATCAAAAACATCCATCGGCTTGTATGGAGCCGTTGGATAAATGCGACTCAACATGTGGTGTTCGCAAGGCCCTACGGGTGGCCAATGACCTACTGTGGATGTGGATTGCACCAGGATTTCCAGAATTTAGAAACACCACGCTGCTCTTAGGCAGAAAGGCTACCTTCTAGTTTAACTATCGCCATCTTATGAATGATTATGCGTCTCATTCACACTTCAACAGGTACGTCGCGGCCCCTCGGCGGCATGCGGCGGCATGTTGATACAGAGCTAATGTGCCTTGTATTGCAGTATTGCTGTAAGTCAAACAGCAGCCGCTAATGAAACGTTGTGCAAACAGACGCGCCGCACAGACCGGCACGCGCCGCTCCGTGCCGCGCCGTGCCGCCGCGTGCCGCCCGCGTGCCGCCCACGTGCCGGCCTCTAATTGGCCCGCAACCGCCAATCTACGCAACTGTATCGAGTTACATCGAAATGAGTTTGTCGTTTAACTAATAGTTAGCGTGCTGCGGGCGACGTGTTGATCACACGACTTGTGCCGTTCAAACAGTAATCACTGCTTCCTTCCGAGCGTTGCTGCTGCTGATGCGGCTTGTCGGCACAGTTTCTTTGTTGAAATATTTGATGTTATTTTTCTTATTTTCACAGGCAAAAACATCCCGAAATTAAGACTTGAAATCTCTTACTATCCCGAAAAACTTTTGATGACGATTTTATCTTTTAAAACCACCATATATACGTTCCTAATTTCATCATATCTAAGTTACCCACAATAGGTGCTTAGGTACCTACCTAACCAAGGACAACTGTATCATTGGAAAACACACACAGGTATCTGTCGTATGAACCGCAATCAAATGTAAGATCAACAAAGTAAGGACAGATCAATCGCACCGGCAGCCGGCTACGGGCTATATTACACTAACTAAACGAAATTGATACGATACTATAAGTGCGCGAATTCAAGCATCTTAAATACGTTTATTGTGCTGTAGGTAGTACGTGCAGTCGGCGGTATCGATGCATCAAACAGCATCACAGGACACCTGACACCGCCTCGAGCCGCTGCGACGAGCCACGGGCTGTTCAGCGGATACGCTCTCCGCTGCATCATGTTTAATATGTATTCAAACATTCAACATTATTTTTAACCGACTTAAAAAAAAGGAGGTTATCAATTCGACCCATATGTATGTAATATTTCCAGAACTGCCCAAAAAAATTAAACCGATTTCAAAAGGCACTGAAAAGTAAAAAATAAATGCGTCATTTAGTTACTTTAAATTACTTAACCATATCTATGAAGTCGTGCCATCTGAAAACTTTCTATTTTAAACACGATACCTAATTCACACAAAGAGTTTTGCTACATTGTTAAATAAACTTTCCTTAAACTTGGATGGCACCAAGCTTATAGATATGGTTAAGTAAATTAAAGTAACTAAATGTCGCATTTATATTTTACTTTTCAGAGCGTTTTGAAGTCGGTTTAATTTTTTATTAAATTTTATTTTAAGAGCTATATTTGAATAAATAAAGCATTTTACTAAGGAAAATGTTTATATGCTATATTTCGGGTCGGTTTCAGACAGTAAATCTTTTGTGACCTTTGCGACTAACGAACTCCAAGCCAACTCTAGGCCGTATCCATTAGCAAGCTAGGTACACACGTAAGTTATATACTTACTCAAATCCATTTAAAAGTGTAGGGTTTTGTTATTATTCCTATCAAAAAGGATATTATCGCTTGAACTGTCTGTGGGTAGTTAACATAAACTACGAAAAAACTAAATTTGTGGATTCAGTTTTTTGACAGGAATTGTAGTTACATAATCATTAAATACCTTTTCATCTCATTCAAACACTAAGCATTGAACCAGTCCAAAATAAAAAGTTTGTGAAGTTATCCGTCAACAGTTCTGAAGCAGCGGCCCGACACTCAACACCGAATTGAATGCTATTTAACTATAGCTATTGAATAGAATAGAAAAGCGTTGAATTGAATGGAACAGAGCAAATTGGATGGATAATCTGTTCGAGCGGGCTTTGTACCGCGCGGCGCTAGCTGGAGCTTGCTGGAGTAGGTATTGTGTTACAAGTTTCACTAAGTAGTTAATAGTTATCTACGACAACTAGTTGTGGTTGGATTTATTGTTACATTAACATTATTATATTTCATTTAAGTATTGAAAAATTATTGAGATATAAAACGCTTCGGAAGCTTAGCTAAGCTTTCTAAGTTATTTGTAAATTGTAAAATTTATTAACTACCTTTACGAGCCTACTAAGTATTTTTTTAATATTAGCCAAAAAGGAAATTAATATACTTATCTAAAAGTTTACGATTTCTAAAAAGTGAAAGATGGTTTGTTTCTCACGTTTTCACATCTATACCTACCTAACCTTACCAAGATTAATGAAATTTGATCCCACCAAAACATTTTCATGTAAAATGTTGCCAATACAAGAACATACATTATGACGCTCACCGACTTTCAAAAAGGTAACAAATTTCATCTCGGACTTCTAACTTTACATGGCCTAACTTTACGAAGTCTATACTTTAGTTAAAATAATATGTGACCTGCTATCTAACTCTTTACTTATATGCACGTGGGGGTAAGTTAAAATGCGAATCCTCTGTTGATTTATCTGTTATACAATAGTTCCTGTACTAACAAAACAGACAAGCTACATATTTTGAGTAAGGTGTCGAGTTTGTGAAGAAGGCATGCATGTAGTGATGTGCAGATCGGCGTTCGCTGACGCCAAACGTTTGCGAAATTCCCATAATTGGCCAGAAAATAAAAACGACAGAGCGGAAATATCAAGTTTAGAGTTCCGCCGGCGACGAGCGTAATCCACACCGACATGATACGCACGGAACCTACAATTAAGCCTTCTAAAGGTAATTCAGAGCTTTGTGCGCCGCCGCCAGAGCACCGAGACCTCTCGCCGCGGAACAAAACCATTCAAAAACTTGGCTCTCGCGGCTCAGCGTACGCCGGCGCGGCCGAGCCAGTAATTCAATTACCCTTATATTTAGCCGTTTCCTGTTTTCAAAAGATTTTTTTCCCAGGAAGGAGCCGTCAATTTTTAATCAAATTATTCGATCACAATGCAAGTTATGATTTGGTCTATTATAATCATTTTCTATTGATTAGTTAAATAATGCAATCTCCGCCGTTGAGAGATTTGTTTGGAGTTTAATCACTTTATTATTTAGGTTACTGGGGTGATCTCGATTACAAATCGATATCCGCCTTAAATTTTAAAGAAGGTAATTCGTAGATCACCCTAAAATGAACGCATTGTTTTGTGCGAGGAACGGAACAATTTGTCGATTTGGTGAAACAAGCAGATATTCCACCTGATCTGTGTCAGCGCCACAGTTTCGATAGAACTCTTATAAGCAAATCTGTCTGTTTGTACTGACACTACTACCATTACAGCATCTCCTCACAGGAAAGGGCACAAGCTTAGTTAATAGGTTGATCTTCGTAACTGTTCATAAAAACTACTAAACTAAACTAAAAAGTCCGTTATAGCATATATCTATCTTTTATAGTTTGGCAGATATATAACTTTTTGTGTTTTAAAAAATCATTTAATTCATATGCTTACATAATCATAATTGCATAATCCGTAAACGTAAAGTTTACGGATTCGGAGTCGGATTGTAAAATTATTTTTGTTTATTCTGATTGCAAGACTCAAGACTGAAATAGACTATTTAATATGAAGCTATACCCATCGGACTTGCCATAAATATATTGTATGTTAATGTACTGTAATGTCAACAAATACAAAGTTTAACAAAAATGTACACGGGACGGCGATATTGCTTGACGGGAAACTATAAAAAAATTAAATTGAGAGGTGGAGCGGATAATAAGCACTCTTTATATAAAAGTCTGTCCTTAAAATTAGAAGGGTGCCCAAGAGGTATTCACGCGAATGAAGTCGCGGGCGACTGCTAGTATTGTATACTACCATAGCTTAGATTATGCAAGAGCACTCGCCTTAAGCCTAAGGCATATACCTACATCAGTGCGAGTGGTTATGGCGTCAAACTGTAACAAACAAACATAGTCACATCCAGTTTTTTATAACATTTAATGAAGACAAGAATAAAGTAGGTAAATAATATAAATATCTTTTTTAAGCTGATAGCAGGCAAATGTGTATTTATATAGTGCTATGTCTGGCAGGTAGATACGAGCGCGAGCACGAGCAGGTATAAACTAATGACAATGTCATAAATCTAACGATTTATTACATCCCATACGGAGTATATAACCTTGAGATTGATTAGCGCACGGCAGGGAACGCGCCAAGCTCCTTACATGTTAATAACTCATATGTTTGTTTGTTGGTGTCATTTGGACCGCTAAAGTCTATTCATCAAGCCTTATCTATTAAATTATCTGATTCTACTCCATACAAAGTTACGTCTAGGCACTTGATGAAATTGTCAAGGTGGTCAAGACAAAATCAAAACACTTTAAATAAAAAAAAATGAATACACTGCGTAATTTTCAAATATTCTGATAATCTTCAGGAGACTTATAAATGTAGGTAGGGTCAACTTCCTACATCTAGTTAGTTAGTTCAGTTGTTAGTTTGCTTATTTCAGCGCAGTGGGCCGTTCGGCTCAGCGTAGACACAGTTCCACAGAGAAGCGTAAAATCAATTGCGGGCTAATTTTATTTATCATCGTCGCGTCGTCACGGAAAGTAAGCGTGTAAGATCCGTGAGAGCCGGAGCGTGCGAGCGATTTGATACGGTACCCCCGGCGCGGCGGTGAGCTTTGTCCCGCGCCCGCACGCGACTCTAGGCCTTGCCACTTACGACTCAGAGCCTATGATGTCGTGATCCAATTTGAAGTTCGGCAGAATGCAACGTTTATTAAACGATCAATTACCTCAAAATTGATACGCGGTACTAAAGTTCTTACATCGATGTGCGATAAAAGTCAAAATTGTTTGCGCGTGTTTATGTGCTCGGGCGACCGTACACCGTTTTACTTCCTTAGGGTGAAACGCTATGGGGTGTGATAGGTCTTTTTTCGCCTGTTTATGAGGGTAATGAAGAGAGTTTATACTCGAGCTCATGATCCCGAACGACCCCAAGTTCAATTACTTTTGCGATCAAACTTCGTGTTTACATTGTAGCACAATATTATAAACGAGTGTTTGTTTATTTATTACTTGCGATTTAATATTTGAACTTGGCGATTTTACCATGAAAATGGCTTCATACGAACCTGTTTTAAATGGCTGGCAATAAAAAGGCCGGCGGTAGGTATCTTTAAAAATATTCATTGTTGTTCTTCGAGGACACAATATGAACGCACTATTTCGCGACTTCATAAGTTTTGACATACTTGTGTACATATAATTATGTACTAGCAGTCGCCCACGACTTCGTCCGCGTGAAAACCTCTTAGGTACCCTTTTAATTTTAAAGACAGACTTTCATATAAAGTGTGCTCTTTCCCCGCAACCCCTCTCAATTTTTTTTTATAGTTTCCCGTGAAGCAATATTCTCCATCCCGTCCCGTGTACTAAAGATTTACATTTTTGTTAAACATTGTACGATATTACAGTACATTAACATCAACAATATATATTTATGGCAAACTGATGTGTATAGCTTGTATTTAATAGTCTATTTCACTTTTGTGTCTAGCTTTCATAATAAACAAAATAATTTACAATCCGACATGCAGGTATAGAGATTAGCCCGTTTAAACAAACGAACAAACTTTTTCGTGTATTATATAAATATGGTCTGCCATGCCAAATAAATTGAAAGAAAAGATCAAAGATTGAATTCTCAAAGAATATCAGTACCAAAATGTTGACCCCTATTCAGTACGTATAACATAACACGGAGGAGGTCAATATAATTTGGACGATATAGCGGCAGTGTTATATTTTTTAAAAATTTTGTAATATCTCCGAAACTAATTAACTCACTGTAAAAGGCAAATCTTATCTCTATAATATCCTTGTGATTATTAAATAATTTACTTAACCAAAACCGCGGGCAAAATCCCGCGGCTGGACGCCTGCGACAATTCGGGGATTTACAAATTCTACATTAAAATTGATAGAGGCATGGGGGCATCATAGTTGTCTGGCGCATGACGTAATCCAGGACAATTTCCTGATGGCAGAGCAGCTTTAACGTGACCGTAGGTCGCGTGCTAAAATCGGCGGATTAACGGATTTCACATAAAAATGAGTAAGGCACGAGGCATCGTAGAGCTCTGGTGCAAGGCAGGGTATAAAAGAGAGCGAGAGCAAACCTGTGGCTCAAGACAGGAGGCTGGCGACCATTCGAGGATTTGCTGATTCTACATTAAAATTGAAAGAGGCATGAGGGCATCAGAGTTGTCTAGCGTAGGACGTTATTCAGAACAATTTCCTGATGGTAGAGCGGCTTCAACGCGACCATGGGTCGCGTGCTAAAATCGGTGGATTAACGGATTTCACATAAAAAATCAGTTAGGCACGGGGCATCATAGAACTCTGGTGTAAGGCTGGGTACGAAAGAGAGCGAGAGCAAACCTGTGGCTCGAGATAGAAGGCTGGCGCGACCGAAAGTCACGCGCGAACATTTGTGGATTTGCTGATTCTACATTGAAATTGAAATAGGCATGGGAGCATTATAGTTGTCGAGCGCAGAACGTAATCCAAAACAATTTCCTGACGGCAGAGCGGTTTAACGCGACCGTAGGTCGCCTGCTAAGATCGGTGCATTAACGGATTTCCCATAAAAATTCAGGTAGGTACGGGGCATCGTTGAGCTCTAGCGCAGGGTACGAAAGAGAGCGAGAGCAAATCTGTAGCTCAAGACAAGAGACTGGCGCGACCGAAAATTTGGGGATTTGCTGATTCTACATTAAAATTGAAATAGGTATAATTGTTTGGCGCAGGACGTAATTCAGAACAATTCCCTGATAGCAGGGTGGCCATAACGCCACCGCAGGTTACTCGCTAAAATCGGTGGATTAAAATCCTGTCTCAGTGCTCACTTGCTTCACTGGTGGAACACACATACAAAGTTTCAAGTGAATCCATCAAGAAATTAAAATTTTCACCCCCCTTTTCTCCCCCTAGGGAGGTAATTTTTCAAAAATCTTCTCTCAGTGGTCACTTGCTTGACTGGTGGAACCTACATACAAAGTTTCAAGTAAATCCATTAAGAAATTAAAATTTTCAGTTTACCCCCCTTTTCTCCCCCTAGGGGGGAAATTTCCAAAATTCCTCGCTCAATGCTCTCTTCCTTCACAGGTGGAAGCTACATACAAAGTTTCAAGTGAATCCATCAAGAAATTAAAATCTTCACCTCCTTTTCTCCCCTCAGGGGGAAAACTTTCCTAAAATATTCTTTCGGTGGTCACTTGCGTAACTGGTAGAACCTACATACAAAGTTTCAAGTGAATCCATTAAGAAATTAATTTTTTTAAATTTACCCCCATTTTCTCCCCCTAGGGAAGGAATTTCGGAAAATCCTCACTCAATGCTCACTTGCTTCACTGGTGGAACCTACATACAAAGTTTCAAGTGAATCCATCAAGAAATTAAAATTTTCAGTTTACCCCCCTTTTCTCCCCCTAGGGTGAAAATTTCCAAAATGCCTCGCTCAGTGCTCACTTGCTTCTCTGGTGGAACCTACATACAAAGTTTCATGTGAATCCATCAAGAAATTAAAATCTTCACCCCCTTTTCTCCCCTTAGGGGGGAAAAATTTCCAATAATTATCTTTTAGTGGTCACTTACGTAACTGGTGGAACCTACATACAAAGTTTCAAGTGAATCCATTAAGAAATTAAAATTTTCAATTTACCCCCATTTTCTCTCCCTAGGGGAGGAATTTCGAGATATCCTCCCTTAGTGGTTGCCTACGCCCCCTAACAAACATACGTGCCAAATTTCAGCTCTCTACGGCCAGTAGTTTCGGCTGTACGTTGTCTGTCAGTCAGTACATCACTCAGTAACGGAAGAGTTTTATATATAAATAATTAATAATTATATCTTTTAGTGGTCACTTACGTAACTGGTAGAACCTACATACAAAGATTCAAGTGAATCCATTAAGAAATTAAAATTTTCAATTTACCCCCATTTTCTCTCCCTAGGGGAGGAATTTCGAGTTATCCTCCCTTAGTGGTTGCCTACGCCCCCTAACAAACATACGTGCCAAATTTCAGCTCTCTACGGCCAGTAGTTTCGGCTGTACGTTGTCTGTCAGTCAGTACATCACTCAGTAACGGAAGAGTTTTATATATATAGATAACATATTCAGTTTGTAGAGACTGACATACAGTGTGAACACGAGTGCGATGACTCTCACTCTTGACTCCGTCGCACCATCATCATCTTACTCAGATTAATATTTGGCCGTCCGTATAAAATTGCTGTGATTTTGTCCACAACAAACGACAAAATAATATATAAGTAGGCATGTTCGAATCGCTGTTTACCTCTGCGTCTGCTCTCAATAAAATAGCTCGTAGTCACTTTGCTTATTCTATAGAAAATCTAAAGAAAACCAATTTTGAAGTATCGGATATTAGAGTTAATACTCAAATATAGGGTATATTGTTACTAATAAGTTTTTAAGTAATAAGTTTGTATGTATAAAGGGATGTGTGGTAACTATTTGAGGCAAAAACAACTGAATTGATTTTAATGAAACATTAAAATGATGTATAATCAAAATAACAAACGAGCTGCCTTAGTCCTTTCAATCTTACGGGAACGTGAACTTTCTTAGTACAAAAATAATTTGGCATTTTCGTCAGTTAATGTCGGTAAGTAGTTTTAGACTTAAACAGTAATAAAGTGTTGTGTTACGAGATTACTCTGCGGCGCGGGTCCGGCGGTGGCGCAACGGCTGGTAATGAGTTAACGGGGCGTAGCATCGGATGAGCGCGTCGGCCACTCATTACTATATTATAATTGAATTCGCCGCCTGCCCTCAGCGCCCCGCCCCGCCGCTGGACGAGCGGTCCAAGCGGACAGCCTCCACAGGATGTAGAACTTGCGATGGACAGCAAACGATCTAGCGAGGAGAGGTTATAGCGACGGTGGAACTCTTTACGAATAAGCATCTCTTCATTAGGACTTGGTTATATTTTTCACGCTGCTCCAATATATTATAAGTTCATTGTAAGTAATTTAAAGTAATTGTTCCTTTGACAATTAAGTAACATACTAAATCTATACTAACTTAGTTAAAAAGAACATGCGCTTTTATATACTTTCTTCTCTGCTAAATTTCGAATTGCTACAGAAAATATCTTTAAAAGGACATAGGTAAAAAATGTATGGAAGTCTGCCCCAAAGATGCCCAGAGATGATATATATGTCATTAAATAGTACAGATCTTCTATTTAAATAGTAATAACTTTACTTGTAGCTAAGCAGCTGATAAAAGTTATGAATAGTAAAAAAGATAAAAGTTGACTTTTCATAACACTACGACGGTCACGTGATTCAGAACACAAAAAATCGATTGAAATTCTTATATTTTTGATATATTGTGATGGCTATGCAACATGTGTAGTTATTTAAATATCATTGTGTATTAAAATAAAATAGTTAAATATGAGCATACGTTTGCAGCCTGGGGTAAATTATGGCAATGTCCTTTTAATCCAGGACTTCAGAATCTACACTCATTGGACTGAACAGGATAAACAAAGCAGCTTTACTTCGTAAGTAGGTGTTAATTAAACTTTTAGAATTACCTATTTCGTGACTTTCGATTTGGCTTAATACACTTGCGTTATAAGTATCTACTCTATCATTAGATAAGCTACGTAACACCCGCAATCTATATACGAATAATCATTATATATTAGCAGAATTGAAAATTAAATACATACACTATACTAAAGCCAAACTCGATTGAGAATGCTTGTCAACAAAGAAATTTAAAACGAAGGTAGAAAATGCAACACATTTTATGCCTCATAAATTTAAAATCATGTTTTGTTTTTTATAAAATCTAATTTAAAAGATATTGAACATATTCATTACTTTTAAGTTTACTAATCTAATTTATTTTCATGAATTCGTCATTAACAAGTTAACTAAGAAATTAAGGTGTAAAATGACAAGTGATTTCTACCTTCATTTTTATTCTGTTTGTTGACAAGCATTCTCAATCGAGTTTGGCTTTAGTATAGCATGTAGCACTAGCAACCTATGATCGGCTTATGTAACAGCGCCGCCGCGACTATAACTCAGTTAGCGACGACGGCTCGTTATACGCCTCGCTCGGCCGTACGTTGTGTGCTCCGATATACTCCTCTAGACACTGCTCTAGCTCCGCACTTCTTGTGCTAAGTACTTGCTGCTTTAATAATATGGTTTACTACGCCCGCGACTTCCCTCGCAAGGAAATCATCGTATGCAACTTTCCATCAGAGAAAAAATTGCACAAGTAGACCCATTTTTTAAACAATGGGTATACAAAGCTGTCCTAAAAAGAACATAAGCATGAACAGTCCTAATAATGAACAAAAATTCTTCCATACATTGAGTTGTTATATCTCAAAGGAATTAGGCAGCGTTTTTAGTTTAAGCTTACAGGCGAACTCTATCTATTATATATACTAAAACCTTCAGGAATCACTTTAGATATTTATATTGGTGAAATCCGCATGAAAATTTTTTAATTCATAAGTTTATCACAAACAGACAAACAGACGTGGCGCGGGGCTTTATTTCATAATATTCAGTGATAATACATGCGCCTGCACCGATATATTATTTTTATCCAGATGTAGCTACAAACAAAAATAATCGCTACAGTAGTAGGTATTTCCCCGGATAAGCCCTTATACAAAGAGCTTAACTATGTATTATTAAAAACTAATTCATGAATCGTAAAAAAGGTTACTAGCAATACCTACTCTGTCTCTACCTGAGTGGTGAGCTAATGACTAATTACTGCACGAGCAAATCAAATGTATCCGCGACATGACAGCAATTAGCGAGCTCAGTGTTTTAATTAGATTTACATGCAGGCAAAAAACGCAAACATGACGGCACTTGGACCAACAACGCTACAGGATAAAAAGATATATATATATATATATATATACCTACATTTGAAAGGAAATATATACATGATTGACTGCCTCGTTGGTCTAGCGGTTAGCCTATGTGGCTTTGATCACGAGGTCCTGGGTTCGATTCCTGGGTCGGGTCATGGAATAATTCTGAGCTTTTTCATTCTTCTATGAAATGTTCAGTACATTCCAAGTCCGGAGTCTGGAAGTTGGTGGTGTTACACCCCCGTGCCCCGGAGAGCACGTTAAGCCGTCGGTCCCGGTCACTATCATCAACATCTGATAGTGATCGTTAATAAATGAAACATTATCAACCTAAGCTCACCAACCCGCATTGGAGTAGCGTGGTGGGTGTACGCTCCATATCCCCTCTCCTATAAGGAGGGAGGCCTGGCCCTGTAGTGGGCCGTGAATAGGCTGATAATGATGATGATATACATGATTGCAAAATATACGTAAAGGTTAAGATCGATTATTTGTATTATTAGATATTGGCTTATGAGTCAGGCTTTTTATTCGGGTAGTGTTATCATACAAATATAACATTCACGTGCAAATTGCAATCCAGCCTATAGATTAGATTTCAACGAGCGACATATTAGCAACTACGTACTGGCAAGTTTTTGAAAACGTTCACTAACTCAATCTACCGCGCTGTGTCGGCGCAGTTGAATTTAGACGCGTTAAACGACCTCAATGAAACTGTTTAGCAATTAATTACTCTCACTGCGGCCAGGTGGCGCGGCACTAGTGCGAGCACTCGGCGCCGCCCTATCGTTGCGCAAATGCCCTTTGTAAGCGATACCCGGAGAAAACTGCGAAACAATGCCTTCACGCTAAACAAACACTGAACGTATTTTCGGCAACCCTAGCGTATGTTACCTACATTAAAATTAACACCTTGAGTTTGAAGAAATAGGGTATGTTTTTAAGTGAGCGATGTCATTGAAGGTGCTTGAAAAAATGCTCAAAAAAAGGGGCTCTATACACGAGAATTTAAATTGCAATTTACGATTGTTAGGGCGATTGTACGAAGTGTCGGCGGAACGTTTAGGAGCGAGGCAAGTCGGGCGTGCGCTAGTACGGAAGGGACTGTGTAAAGGGGCATTTAATATTTTGTTTAAGTAATCCTTACTTACGGTTAACAGTTTAGAAGTGGTTGATTGAACTCAACTTTGGCAGAAAAGGGAATTTCTTAAATACCATTTTTCATTAAGAGTGATCAATAGCGTTTTATTCATTCTGTTACATGTTTATTTTCTAATGGGAACAATTTAAGTGCTCACCAAAATAATTTTTATACCCTAAGACTAAGTACCGAGTATTATAAATTGACTCCACATAAATTAAATCCACACTATACCGAGGTTTCTTAAATATAACATTTCATGTTCCAAAATAAGTATACATACATCGGAATAATTTTATGTTTTGTTCAAATATTATATTTGCTGACCAAAATTAATAAATGCTCACCAAATATTTACTGAAACATTAACATTAATGCCAAATACTACAGATCTAATTTCCTTTAGTGTAATCAAATTATTCAATCTAAACCCAAAATATATTATTGTCAAACTAAGATAACTTTCGTATGCTGATATCTCAGAGGAACGTTCTGCACAAAAACTTTGGGATGTCCCATTGGTTCAACGGACACATGAAAATTTGATTCAAAAACTTACAAGTGCTACAGATCGAGCTAGGCTTCTAGCTTTATTAGAGAAAGAATCTGGGTACTGGCTTCATGCTTTGCCATCAAAAAATCTCGGAACATTTTTGGATAATGAAACATTTCGTGTGGCTCTAGGCCTCAGGTTGGGAACACCACTGTGCTTAGAGCACAGATGTCCATGTGGAAAAGAGGTAAATAAATTTGGTATTCACGGGCTCTCATGTCAAAGGAGTGGCGGTAGGCTTTTTCGGCATGGCTCTCTTAATGATTTAATAAAAAGGGCTCTTGCCACCATAAACGTTCCTGCGCTAATCGAGCCGTCATGAATAAGCCGGGATGATGGCAAGAGACCTGATGGTTTGAAGCTGGTTCCCTGGGAAGTGGGGCGGGCCCTAATGTGGGACGCTACTTGCGTTGACACATTGGCTCCGTGTCATATCAGGGAGACAGAATCAAGACCGGGAGCCGCAGCAGAAAAGGCTGAAACCGGTAAGTGGCACAAGTATGCCTCTCTGACAGAGAGTTACATATTTGTACCTTTTGCCGTGGAGACCCTTGGGCCATGGAGTCGCAGTGCCAAAAAATTCTTCCGTAACATTTCACCGCGCCTAATTGCCTCAACTGGTGACCGAAGGGCTGGCTCATTTTTTGCGCAAAGGATTAGCCTGGCTATCCAACGCGGAAATGCAGCCAGTACCTATTCTTGCCACTATTCCACGTGGGCATGATTTGTATAGTTATTAGGATAAGTTATCTTAAGTTCCTTATTGTATTCTTTCTCAATAAAAAAAAAACTTTCGTATTCCTATTTTTTACCCCGCAACGTGCACGGCCACCACCAGTAGAGGGCGTTTAGGCGGCCGACCGCAACCACGCGCTCCTCTTTCATCTCTGTGTAAGCGTAAAGGTTAGGTGTGTGTCCAATATTTTTCGGCGCAGAGAGCGCGCGCTTCCGCGCTTTTTAGGCTACAAGGTCCGATCATACTCTGACTGGGCCAAGTATAGTTGAAGCGCCTCTGCTTAGTTCTGAACCTGATTCTGACCAAGAAAATAATCAATTACGACCGAAACGAAGACGCAAACAAGGAAGATCTTGGGTGTTTGTCAAGAAATTTTCAAACATTCGAGATGCCGAAATTTTTATTAAAAACGAAAGCGTGTGGTCTTTCTAAAAGGTACATAACACTCAAGAAGGCGTAAAAAGATATTATTGTTGCAATAAAGTAAAATGGCGCGGATTTCAGTGCTCGGCTGCAATTCATTTGTTATTCGAATCCTCGTCAGACGATGTCATATTATACCGGACGGAAGAGAACCACGACCATGATTCTTCCGAATTCCTCACGAGCCGTGGTATATCCGTGGAAACCCGTAATGAAATAGATAAACTGTTTGAACTCAAACTGAAACCAAAGGCAATTATGAATGCCTTATCAAAAAAAAAGGAATAAAAGTACCATCTAAGACGCAATTGAATAATTATCTGGCAAAAATTTGTCAAAAAAGTACGGGCCCCCTACTATTAGCTTAGGAGAACTGAAAACATGGCTTGTATCTCACTCACAAATTCCTGAAGATGGGCATACTGCTTTTGTGGTTTCCTTCGATGTTTCTGATGATGACAAAAACCCCTACTTTCGTTTTATGGTATCAACTAAATACCTATTGAGCCTTGCATGCAATTGTAAAATTATTCACGCTGATGCAACCTATAAATTAAATATTTATTTAACTACTTTTACCATTACTCTTTTATTTTTGTTTCTGTATATTTCCTTATTATATTTTATCATAATATTTTTATTAAATTAATAAAGCAATAAACAAGTAACTTGTGTTTGGGGAAAACAATATTATTTTTTGTTTAAAAAAAGAATTCGATCGACCGTTAGTTTTTTCTCTCAGCAAAGATTACTAAAAAGAATGTCATAAAATACAATATTGGTAATATCTATTTAGCGATAATATAAAATATTTAGTCTGTAATTAACTTTAATGGTGCTTGCATACTTTTATGGCATGCAATAAAAAGGAAATTAGCTTCATTTGTATAATAATTCATGAAACACAATTTGGTGAGCATTTATTATTTTTGGCAGGTATTGCGAATTTATTGGAAGTAATATAAGTGGATTTCTGGTAGGAATTTAAATACAAGCCTTTTCTAATACCTATTCCTATAGATAATTTTACAAGAACAATGAATTAGATGTGATTATGGCTAAAACATCACAAAGTTGCGGAAAATTGTTTGTTTTCACAAAAATAGACAATTCTAGTACATGTGCCAGCCTGGTCCCCCCCGCACTTGTGCGCCGCGAGCGCAGTCACGGGCGTTGTGTTAGTGTAGTGTCGTGTGATGTTATTGACTCATGACTCTGCGCGGTTTTTATCGCGTTTCTCTATAACTAAACTGTAATCTAAACAGTATGGCCACTTCTTGAGAGTGCCCTTTTAGGCGCGTTCAGCATACTCAATTCAAATATCATCTAATTCTAATGCAAGAATCTTTGAGAATTTTTCACATTTGAAACGACACATTTATCACGTAATAAATACTTATTAGCCATCAGGTGTGTTTGCTGTCAAAGAGTAACTTATTATAAAGTTCAGACGTCACCTCATCAGACGTGCTTCACGGAAGACCAGCGCGGTGTCCTGAAGGGCACTGCAAAATGCTGAATGAGGTCCTTGGGATCACATCACTTTCACATTCTGCATTTTATTGTATGTTATTGTATTTTATTTGTATTAGTGGTATTTTTCCTAAATAAATATTTTTCTTTCTTTCTAATAAAAAAATCTTTAAATAGTTACTTAAAAATAGTTGATTTCCAGCGACGCGACGCATGCGCATTTTATTACGACGTAATATTATTGTTGACGTAGGACACGACCTTTCCCAAGGCCAAATCTATTGTTGGAACTAAACTCACCATAATCGATTCAACCGTTCAAGCGACACGTTACAGAAAGACAACGTTACTTTCGCATTGACAGTGTTAATATAATATAGATCAACAAGATTGTGATTGTACGAAACACAATGCCAGTAACTCAAGAGGCTACAATTGGCAACAAAGCTCTCTCGAGTGAGTGACTCCATTGAGCCGTGAGTGCACCTTTGTGAGGCTGATGGCGTGATAGCATCAGCAGCGGGTCTGTGGGGCGCGGCGGAGACCATCTGATACTGAGCACTGCTTGTTTGTTTGCTGTTTCATGAAACGTCGTGATGCTACCCCCCGGAGAGTATGAGAACCCAATTAACGTCTACGCGGGCCCTGGATTATGCACCCACCAAAAAATAATAGAGATATGTCAAATATGATACAAGAGATGATAACTAAGGAATTATTAGATAGACAAAAACAAAATATAACATGGAAATGCTACATTTTTCATTTTATTTAAGATTAACCAAAATTGTCAGTAGATGATTATTGATCTTGTTTATTATTCATTGTATATTAGGCCTTTGCCGCAATTACACCTCATAATAAGTAATGGAAGCGCTAACGCGTTAGGACTAGGATGAAAGATGGATTCACACTCCTTTCGGTTTCTACACCCCTATCTGTTTCTTATCGCTTGGCGATACCTCGGAAGTGTAACTAACACTAACACGGCCAAAGTTTCCCACCAGCCAGACTTGGGTCAATTTAAAAACCTTAATTAGTCCACCCGGTAATTGAACCCTGGACCTTCGTCTTATAAATCCACTAAGGCCACGAAGGTTATCAAAATTATATTATGGGCTCATAATATAATTTTGATAACCTTCTATTTTCGTATTTTCCTCGGGCGATGTAAAAATATTTAGGTTTTGTGACTTAAGCTTTTGTCTAATAATTTCCAGTCCACTCATTAAATTTAGAAAGTCTAGCCAAAACGCACGCGCGCAAGCGCAGAGCGAGCCGCTCGTGAGCGAGGAGGCTCTCGGCGGTAATTCGCTTAATTCGCTTAAAGCGGTGCCTCCACCTACACGTTGACTGAGGCAGGTGCTGCGAGCGCGATACTGACACCAAATTATGTCTCATACAGTACCTCATAGGTGTAGTGGAGATATTTAACTTACGTTGATTTTCAATTCCTACACTTTTGACTAACAGAACAAGGAAGACAAGTTAATGATGGTTGTAAGAAAAATAATACTTGCAACTAAACTGATAGACTCTTCAGACTTTTTAAGGCGTTTGAAAGAAAGCAAAATCTACATCGGAAATATAAAATACCTTTCAAACAAAAACAAACTGCTTAACAAAATTAATTAACACTGTAGTTGACCATTAGGCACTTTACCCCCCGCCCCCGCAGTCCGCTAATGTAACCACAAGAAACGTAATTACAGCAATAGCTGCGCTGTTGCCAAATTACTCGCCGTTTTTGCAGGGTTAACTAATTAGGTGTTAGCGGGAGACGTTTCAATTAACCCTTCCCTCGCCGCTAATGCGCTCGGCCCTAACGACTGCCGTCTACATTATTCCAAGGATGGTGTTTTTGATATATTTTGTTCGGACTTCGGACTCTGTAATGATACAAAAGATACATACGCGAGCACAGCTTCGTAACATTCAAGAACATAATTCGTACCTACCAGTGAGTTTTGCTGTCTTACGACATTCGCATTCGAGTCACTGGCAATAAGTTAATTAAACGATAGTAAAGCATTTTTACAGAAAAGAAATTTATTGTCAAAAAATCGATATTGCTTAATCAAATTATTATTTTGAAGATAAAGTAAAATTTTGAAGATAAAGGTGATAAAGATTTACCTTTACCACTAAAATAAAGACTTATAAGTAGTGTAGTAGACAAACTACGTGACATTTTAAAAGCACTTGTGCGCGTGCACTAATTTGATGTAAGTCAAAGGCGCCTAAGAGAAGAGAAACTTCAGTTGCCAATATATTAAGGTCAAAATAATAACGTCTTCGTGTTAACTACACGTTATTATTTTGACCTTAATATATTGACACTATCATGGAGAGTAATTTACAGTATTACCTGAATACGAACTGAACAAATGTCAAGTTTGTTGAACGCATTAAGACTTTAACAATGGGTTTACTAACAATAGGTTAGTTTGTGTCGCCGCGCTGCGCCCGAGCGTCGCGAAATGCCACAGTTTCCCATCGAAAACATTCCTAACCCTTTATTAACTACCAGATTAGCTCCGACCGCATCGTTCGACAAGGGCCCAACCGCGGACTGCGGTCCGCCAGGCCCTGTGGCCGACGACACAGAAACTATTTTCACTTGAACTTTTGCGTTTTTGCGTTTGTCACAAAGAAGCAATTACGGAGCGTCCAGTGCGCGGAGAGCTCTCAGCGCGAGCAGCGCAAACCCGCGGGAGGGAGTCGCAGGGCTCCAGCTACGGTGGCGCGGTTTGACATATGCTCGTCTTGCGTACGGGGGATTGAGTGACATAAGCCCCTTGGGCTCATTACGGACCCTTCGAGCCAATTCTGTTTGCGAACTTCACATTTCACTTAATAAAGGGCGATATTATTTAATACCGTTTGTTGTTTGTTAAACGGCTCGGAGATGCAATATGCGATAGTCGTGATGCCCCATTACACGACTCATTACAAACTTCATTGAAAGCTATTTAGAGACGTTGTATTCGCAGAAAACCTACACTTGGAAGTTATACTATATTACTTAATTTAGCATAAGGCTGGCCTATCATTAAATACCTTTAAAACTAAAATCACAACGGATGTGGTAGAGAAAGTTATAGAGATTGAATAGGAAAACAAAGTGCATGAAAAAGATTATATCCTTTAGTCTCTTTTCAAAATTGCATAGCACAATGAACAATCGCTAACCATAGAGAAAACGAAGCAATGTAGTTTGAAAGATATACCGAGTGAAAATAGAAGACATGAACCAGAGTGTAGAAAAACTTTTCTATGTAACAATAGTAGTAGTATACATGTGCCAAAAATGAAATGGAAAAGGCTATGCTGCGTCTAAAATCAAAAGAGCAACATACTGTAATCACAGTGTGGGTAGAAGATTAAGAGATATATCTGAATACGAACTGCCCGCAAAAAAAGATCTAGAAAGATTTAGGAGAAGTCAATGCCAAAGAGGCGACATTTATTATTTAGGGCGTTTTAAAGGATCGTCATCAATAGCTTCGGTTTATTTAATGTAATAACCTTTTCAACATCAGATGTTGCGCAAAACAACAAAAGACAAAAATATCTCACGCAACAGACATCACCGGTTACACAAAACCACTTGCTATTACTATCTACTGATAACTCACTAAACTTCTTCAATCAAATGGTGAGATGTACCTACAAATTGGAAATCAAATTGATTAAGTACTTTAGACGAGGTAAAATAAACATTCGTAAGTGAAAGTTAATTTGCTCGTTATTATTTAATGTCCAGCGGTAAGCTGGTGCGATAGAACCCTATCAAGTGGTAGGAAATGTAGGTAGATAAATAACGAATAGTCAATTCAGCCATCTGTAGCTCAGTGGAGGCATAAGGTAGAGATCACTCCAGCTCGTG
This sequence comes from Mycalesis mineus, assembly GCA_034621355.1. Taxonomy (NCBI): domain Eukaryota; kingdom Metazoa; phylum Arthropoda; class Insecta; order Lepidoptera; family Nymphalidae; genus Mycalesis; species Mycalesis mineus. The sequence goes on from CM067882.1 coordinate 119,629, forward strand.
CAGCTCCAGGTGGTGGAGGTCGGTCACTCACCTGCACGCGCACCTCGGGCAGGTTGACCTTCATGGCGAGCTCCTCGCGCGAGTACACGTCGGGGTAGTGGCTCTTCTCGAAGGCGCGCTCCAGCTCGTGCAGCTGGTAGGTGGTGAAGGTGGTGCGGTTGCGGCGGTGCTTCTTCTTGTCGGCCGCCGAGCCCGGCCGCGGTGCCTCTTCGTCGCTGGCCGACTTGTCGTCCGTGGGCGCCTGGAACCCGTCGTTGCTGTTGCACGAGCCCTCACCTGCAAACGGGCGACAGCTCAGCGTGAGAAGTAAAGGGTTGGACAAGAATCAATCAGTTCTACCTTCTTCCGCAAGTAAGACAAGACGACTTAACACTAGAAAGTCGGGAAAATCTATCTACCTACAAAGACGGCAACCGGTCAAATGACTCCTCCATTATTTTTATTTTTTATTTTATTTTAACTGTTAAAACTGGTAACTGTAGTAATAAAGCAGGGTTTCATGTATGATTATTTATTATATTTATAGACATATTTTACATTTAAACATTTTGTTTACATTACAAATGCCACAAAGTGGCTTTTTACAAATGTCGCAGACTTTATTAGTTTTATTTTTGCACTTTTGTACATAACATTCCCGCCTTTTCCGAGTTTCCGGATTTTGAATAGAAGATCGAGAAGTAGATGGTGTAGACTCTTTAGGCAATTCTTGGGTTCCAGAAAGTTCGGCATCGATTTTTACTTTGCCGCAAAGTTCACTAGCTAAACTCAGTATGAAATTTCTTCTTTTTATGTTGATACCTGACATTTTTTTATACAAAATGAAAGAATTTATCCCTGCTAGGTCTAGTATATTGAAAAAAACCTGTACGGGCCACCTTCGAGATGCCGCTTTGACACTATATTTTTTTGCCATCTGGTCAGCCACATCCACGCCGTACTTGGTAGCATTGTAAAAAGTCACAGTTTCTGGTTTTTTCTTAGGGTGATTGAAGTCTATTTCAACATTATTATGTAACGTGCTAAGCAATAATACGTTTTTGTTTCGTTTTCCTTGATAAATTTTGAGTGTACATCTATCAGATTTCAGGATTTTTGTTTCAAACAAAGTGATATGAAGTGATTTGACGTAAGGTGGAATCTCTCGTCGTGTCCTGTTCATAGTTCCTACAATGGTTGTGCGTTTTGCGAGCAAGTTATTTGCCAATTTTACCGATGTAAAGAAGTTGTCAGTAGTTATATTTCGGCCAGTATTTGCAAAAGGTTCCACAAGACGCATAACAACGGATTCACCAAGGCTTTGGTTTTGTGACCTGCTTTCATCCTTTCCTAAATAAGGAAAGCCGTTGAGTACAAACTTCGAATCCACATCGACACAAAGCCAAAATTTTATTCCAAACTTATCAGGTTTGTTAGCAATGTATTGAAGAAACCTGCATCTAACCTTAGTAGAAAAGAGTTGTTCGTCTACAGTAATATTTTCTCCTGGTTTGTAGCAAGATAAGCAGTTCTCAATAAATTTCTTCCAAACGTCTGATATAAGTGCAAATTTGTCTTGTTGAAGTCGTGTACTTCTTTCAGATCTGTGATCGAATCGCAAAAACTTCATAATTTCTTTGCATCTGTCACGAGGCATAACACTTGAAAAAAATTTACTCCCCAAGTTTTACTCCATAGCTCGTTTACTGGAATATTTTTTGCACCGTAGGCACCTCGAGCATAGCAAATACCGATAAAACTTTCCAGCTGTTCCAAAGTTAGTATCCAATTGTTGTGGCCTAGTTGCCTATTAGCTTCTTCTTAAGTACATTTCTGAATATGTCTCAATATAGAATTATCAATCACAAGCCTCCACGAATCCAATATACTTCCAGTGAAATTTCTTCTTGCATATGAAGTAGGCCCTGCTTGCTCAGTTATTATATTGTGCCGTGCTCGGCGACCACTTTGAGTTGACTCCACTTGAAGTGACCAAGACGTACCGTCGGTAGCGGTGATAAGACCTTGAAGCTCAGAATCATCTGAACTATGACTCCTGTCCCGGCCTCGACCACGGCCTCGACCACGAGCACCGCCACGACCATGGCCACGAGAACTCGAACTGTGAACGTTTTGTAAAGTTGCAAGAGGTACCTGATCTTCCAGGTCACTTTCTTCCGAAGAGGAACTCGGACTGAATTGTGGTACCGTACAATCATCGTCACTATCGCGTACTGCACTCTCAGAGTCACAATCCGATTCATCTTCACGAATATTTTGCAAGATTGAAAGTATTTCTTTATCCTGAAGCCTTCGAGACATTTTTCACAAATGACTTACAATAATTTCGACTAAATTCACGGGCAGTCGAAACAATACTAACTTTTTTGACTTACAAACCACAAACAACTAATAAGCGTACCTAATTTATGTTCTACCCTCTCATATTACAATTGTTAACATTTATCGGATCTCAGCCGTCAAATGACTGCCGCCGTCTTTGTCGGTATATCAAGATTTTAAATAATAAACAAAAGAGATGTGAGTTATTTTTATACATAGTTCCACTTAACTACTAATATTATTAAAAGTCACAAAATTTCAATACGTTAAGTCAAATGGTTTTTCAGTTAATCAACATTTAAATTAAAATTGCAGTCAAATGACTGCTCCCGTCTTTCTAGTGTTAAAAGAATGTATTCATTATTTATTTCTAAATTTTATACAAGTACAGAAGTATAATTTCAAAAAGTTGAGGTGGATTGCATGGTTACACTGAGTAGACTTTTGGTAAAATTTTATGTAAGTCAAGGCTGATGTTTCACACAAAATATTAAAGCGTAGTCGCTAGTGAGGTAGGAAGTTGAGATCATAAATAATTGCAAACTGCTACCTCGCTGAAACCCCGAGTGAGTTAGTAACTGATACCGCCGGCATGTGTTGGTATGTGTCGGTAGCTGCAGCAGGCGCGCAATTAGCGGCTGACAATAAATCAAACAAGTGTGTGTTTGCGTATGCTAATGCGCCGTGATAATGCAATTATATTCAAATTCCGCGCCCGTGCGGTGACGCCGTATCTGATGTGTCTACAGACGAACAGACAGGGAAATAGCTACGTGTGCTCTATGGGGTTCTAGTTTACTTAGATAATTGCTTTGTTGCCCATCCACGTCAGAGTTTCCACTTTCATTTGGAATTTCTGGAAAATTATTAAGTATAGTCGTGGAAAACATTTGCTTTACTTAATTTTTAACCTTCAAGTAGTTATAGATCCCATAACATAAATAAAAAATTATAAAAACAAAAACCTGAGTGCTTAGAAGTTATTAACTGAAAAGAGAAAAACAAGTATCACTCTATATAAAATTTTATATACTTTATGGTGCTGCAGGCGGCGACAAACAATATGTTTACTATGGGCAAAGAAAGATCTACTAAAATGACGTTTGTTCCCGCCTGCAGCAACATAAAGTATATAAATTTTTTTTTTTGTTTTTATAATAATATATTTTTTGAGATTTTCTAATTTTAGTTTGCGGTATAGAAATGAGACGGTACACTTTTTGACATTTTTTTGTTAAAACAGAAAAATAAATATGATGTGGTATATATATATTATTTTTGAGATGATCTTTTTACGACCTTTCATGTGACACCCATATTGTTAAGATAAGAAAAAAAATATACACATCCCCCTCATTTGTCCCGACTTACAGCCGCCATTTCGAAAATTTATATAGCCTATGTCCCTACCACAATTCTGACAAATTCAACGACACCTCATGTGTCAAAATCCGTTCAGCCGTTTAGATTGCAGCGCGTGCCAAAGAAATGGACATACATACCCACATATCCACATACATACATACGCTCGAAAAACACTACCCTCCTTCTGACGCAGTCGGGTAATAAACCAAATAATTTATGAAATTTGCAATCTTGAGTGGAGTTATACAATTTGAACCTTCATCACTAAGCACTGATTCGCTCAATATCAAAGAAGATATAGAGAGTGTGAACGTCGTCAATAGGCCTTCGGACGAGTTTAAATAAAATATTTTTAGTTTTTTTTAAATTATTTTATTATATGTGACAAATATATATTTGTAAACAACTAAGAAGAGGCTATTAAAAATGAGAAATAGTTGTGCCAAAAGTATGAGAAATTACAAGCAAAAACCTATCAAGTACGGTCGATTGGACCATGCGCGCCTTTTTGAAGGTTAACTGACTTTTTTGTACTGAATGCTTTTCAGTATCAGGCCCTTGCATTTCAAAAATTTATGACGTTACAGATGTATTAAATAGCATATTAGTATAAACAGAATGTGTCTGATCGGACGTTCAGTGCATGTGCGGTGAACGCGACATCGCTTATGGCGTGTTTACACAACTCTGCGTGTGTGGACACGCTGCAAAGGTCGCGGCCGCAGTGGCGCCGCCGGCGGGATAATGTTTGTCTTTTGGGGACCAATTCATAACCTCTAAAATACGACCATAAACTGCGGCTCCAGTTAAACGCATATATCGATGTCTCTCGTTGATTGCGTAGTTAGCAAACAGCACGGTTCTAGTAGGTACCTATATATTGAACAGTTTCAAAGCGAGCTTTTCATTTTTTACGCAAACAGATTATAACAACACTACAAAGAATAATTTATGTTATGTCTGAAACTGATTACGTATGCTTACTGAGATTACATTTATTCGTTGTTAGAATTTTCTACAGAATTTCACGAACGATGAACGCATCAAAACGGTCGCCTTACAGCGTCGCAGGTAGTTAATGGTTATGATCAAGATCAAAAGTTAATGTAACAACAAGTATTTTGACATGTGTAGTGTGCTGTGTAACTCAGGCACGACGGCCGCCGCTCGACTACCGGTAAAAGTCCGCTCCTAATTCGCGATAACCATTAGCTCTAATGCGTTCCAGCGTTATCTATTCAGATCTGCGATAATACAATTTAACGACTTGATCGAATTACCCAACGAGAAACGAGATTAAATAAACATTTTAATTCAATAAAAAGAAACTGAAATCGACTGTCAATTGTAACACAGATTAAGTAAAATCAGTGACAAAAACTTCAAGTTAAACATTTGAGATTGAGCGATCAGACGTCAAAACAGATTCCGCCTCTCGCTCTGGCGCGGGCGAGACGTACTCGCGGGAAAGAGACGACGCCGCGAGCCACAAAACAAATAAAGACATTACGGACAGCGCATTAAGATGTTTTACACTTAGCGCGATATGATCTATCTCTTTTTGTAGTAATTATCGGTAATCTGGCAACACTCGCCGCGCGGCACATAATGGCCGGTGTTTTTTGTGCGGCAACCCTAATCACGTGTCAGATTTGCCGTGTTGCTACATATTAAAGCTCTTCGATATTAATGATTTTACAAATGCGTTCGTTATTCAATTTTGTTTTTATTGGCGGTCGGACCGGTGTCGAGATTACCTTCGTACCCGCTGCCCACGCCGCGTCGCGAGTGGCGCCGGCGTAGGCACCTACAGGCTTCCATATACAAAGTATTCTGTAGGTATTACAGGCTCAGACCTAGAGATCAATGTAATTTTGGAGGGTTATAATGTAGTTACGTCAAGTAACAGGTGCTTCTTAACATTGATGTCATAGTGAAACCAATTACATAGGTTGCAGCAAGTTTGAAAATAATTATCTCGTCGTTTTCAAATATGAGGTCCCTATAAATAATGCTATTTCTGGCCTACGTTATTTTGTATTCTTTACACAATTTGGTTTTGATACAGGTCAGATCTATACGCATACTGTATGTAGGCAAAACTGTTATCAATATTTGTAGATCAGTATAATGTTATGTATTGTGATAATAAACGAGGAATGTGTTGTGCAACTAATACGTCACCTTCTTCATAATTTACATCAAATTATTTTTGTCTCTCATTGTGAATAGTATCGGGATGAGCGGCGCGGTGCCTGCCAGTGCACGCCATGTGAGGTTACGTGTTGTCGTGTCACGTGTGGATGTGCCGTGACATGTGCATGCGAGTGGCGCAACTCGGCGAAACTTCCCAACAACGTTCATGTCTCATCAAACTATCAATGGCGACCGTAACGTATGGCGGCGCATCGCGATTTATGGCGTTTCCTATACCGTACTAGCTTTGAATAATGTCGGTTAGTTTAGTGTTAGTTTATGCGGCTACGGGGTTTACAGTCACGGGAAAGGTTCTTGGGATTAAAATGTTATGGGATTTTCATTGTGGCGGTAATAGGCTTAGCCTAGAGTTGGGAAACGGTAGGTAGAGCTTAACGGAGAGGACCTACAGATAGATCCGATCGAAATCATGAATCTGAATTTCTCAGTAGATACAACAAATAAGTTGGAGGTAGAGTCACTAAAAATATTTACAAACACGACTTTCAAATTATTAATTTAAGGATACTTGAAATAAACGAATTAGAACTTGAAAGTGATCTTTTTTAATCGACTACAAGTTGGCCCTTGACTGCTATCACACCTGATGTTAAGTGATGATGCAGTCTAAGATGGAAGCGGACCAACTTGTAAGGAGTAGGACGAAAATCCACACCCCTTTCGGTTTCTACACAACATCGTACCGGAAAGCCAAATCGCTTGTCGGTACGTCTTTGTCGGTAGGGTGGTAACTAGCCACGGCGAAAGCCTCCCACCATCCAGACCAAGACAAATTAAGAAAAATCTCAATCTGCCCCGCCGGGAATCGAACCCAGGACCACCATCTTATAAATCCACCGCGCATACCACTGTGCCAAGAAGGTCATCAAAATCTACCGTTGTTACTGATTTCCTGTGTACTGGTCTTGCGGACGCTTACGATCGCATGGCTAATCTCAAGACAAGATGGCAGCCGAGGATGAAGCGACTTCAAGGACTTTACAATTGGTTTACATAAAGGTTAATGCTAAGGTTATGCCTGAAAACCAGCGCTGCAGTGGCGAACATTGTAACAACATGCTGAGGCAGTAACCTTTTTAGCTGAGATGTAAAATATGTATTAGTCATTTAATTTAGCTTTATTTTAATGATGTTTTAGATTTATCTTTAATTTTTTAGTCTATTTTTAAGCTATAGGTTGTACCATAACTACTTTCAGCTAAATAAAATATTTTATTATTTTTATTATTATTATTACATCGCAAAGTTTTTACCGCTGTAGAGAATTTAAAGTTAATATAACACGCGGCCTTTTCGAAATCGATGATACAATTAGCCTTTTAATGAAGTGTATATAAATCATTAATGAGCAATTAAATGTCGTCACAGAGCAGCGCCTCATTACACTTGCTGATGCGCGCCGGACCACCGCCGGACAGTCGTGTATGTGTATGTATGTATGTCACAGTTACAATCACACACACATAAAATACTTTTGTAGTGTTGCTACAAATAATCATTACAAACATCACATCAATGCACAATTACACGTACAAAACACTTACAACCTTTGTAAATATTATAGAGATTTAAGTTTTATAAGTTTTTATTTGACGGCCGAGTGGCGCAGTGGGTAGTGACCCTGCTTCTGCGTCCTAGGCCGTGGGTTCGATTCCCACATCTGGAAAATATCATCATTCAGTACCCATAACACAAGCTACCTAAGCTTACTTTGGGGCTATATAGCGATGTGTGTAATTGTCCTATAATATTTATTTATTTATTTATACGCCGTTATTTTAAATGGTTATTTCTGAAACTGCTTTAAACTAATACGTCTCTCGGCTTGGCACCAGCTTGAATTCGATCAGTAGATAGTGCTTTTTGTAGTGTATTACGCACTTTTGTGTTCTTTACGTCTGTTAAATGTTCTTATAAATATTCAGTTTCATCGACATAATTATTATTTATTTGTATTTTATTAGCGGCTACTGATATACCCCCAACCAATTGTAATTCACCATTGCGGTTTTCAAAATACATATTCATAGTTGACAGTACTCTGTTCGTCAAGCGCTTTGATTTGATGCTCGTCATAGATTAAAGACTACTAGATGGAGTCATAACGCGGCTGTAGGTTCAAGAGCGTGACAGACTTATTTCATTCGGCCTTTATTAGAAAGTGATACAAGATTATTTTTTGTCCCTTTCAGCGTGTTCGTTTTTATTATTTGTCAAGAGTGGAATTTGTGACAGACAAGGGACATATCTGAGCAATTATTAGCTTTTTATTAAATATGCTGATAAATAATATAACTTTGCGGTTACTATATTAATTTAAACATTATCGTGCTATGGTGGGTTGTAATATTTTCGGCTGCAACAGTCGCAGCGAAGCGAACAGAAAATCGAAGGAAAGGCATAAACTTCATTGATTGATGATTTAAAGCTTAGATATGTTATTTTTAGCAAATTTCATGTATTATGCGTTTACTAAACTATATTATATAAAGTAATATTTCGTATTTTACGATATTTTAAAACATAACGTTTTATGATGTACTTTAAATGTTGACATGTCATGTCAATAAGGCTGATTTGCTGTCTCACGAGTGGACACGCTATGGGCTCTATCTAATAGTCTTTAATCTATGATACTCGTGCTTGTGAAAAACGTAATGCGGTATTTTGTGGCGGCGGGCATTTCGGACCGATTTTCATGAAACAAGCTAAGAACTGACGAAGATGTAGGCGAGTGCGTGATGCGTCGCGTGCTCAGCGCTGGTAAACATCGCAGCGATCCCGCGGTCGCACTCATTAGCGCGCACATACTTAGCGTTCTGCAACCGAGCGATCCCAACACCGCCCCGCTCCGCACGCTGTGCGTGACCGCGCCGCTCATGTTACCTATTAAATAATTAGCCAACTATTTCACTATAAAACGTTATAACTTTTATATTTGGAGTGAGATAACACTGGGCTCGTAGTAGAGTCCGACCGAAACTGGTTTTCCGGCCGAAACCGAAACCGAAACTGAAACCGAATATTCGGCCCTGGCTTAGCGAAACCGAAACTCATGTGGTCAAGTATAAAATTCCTTAAAATACTGAAATTTGATGCATTTTACACATTATGCTGCATTAACTGACTAAGTTTTACATTATTGACTATGTTTTGTTGCAACGGATCCGAATGGCGCACGACAATTCCCGAACAGGGCCACCAGCGTCCGCCATAGTGTTGCCGAAGAAACGAAGTCAGGCGATCGTGCACGACTACTTCCGAAATCAGTTTCGGTTTCGGCAAAAGTTTCGGCTAATTCAGGCCAAAACCGAAACTGCCGCCGAAACTTGATTTTTGGCCGAAACTCGGCCGAAACCGAAACCGAACTTTCGGTCGGACACTCGCTCGTAGTGTTTCAGGAGGGATCAAAATTAACGAGGAAGAAAAAATATTGTTAACTAAGTAAATGAAAAGTGACGCTGAGGACCTTTTAATGGCATAAAATAAATAGGTAAATTGTAAGGAGTTATCTAAGTAGTCTTTTTGTAAATTATGGAAGATAACCTGGATTTGTTTTCAATATCTATATGGAATAACTTTCTAGTTTATGTACATCTTTATAGCGATTGATCTTAATGCATCGTGTATTGCTCATTTCATAGAAGTAAATTCACATTCACAGCTGATATTTTTGTACTACAAACTAAACTAACGATCCTAAAAAGGCACACTACTTATATTCGAGCCGGACAAAGGATAAAACGATGCGTGAAGATAAACTAAAAAGGTTCATTATACAATGCACTAATGTTGTAAAAGCGAATTAGTGTGTCTGTATGTTTGTATTCATTCACGCCGCAACTACTGAACCGTTTCGACTGAAGTTAGTACATAGGAGTAATTACGTGGTTAGACACACACAGCATGCGCGCCGAGTCGCAGCTCGCAACGCAACAATTACTCCGTCCGCAGCGTCCATTAGCGCGCAAACAAACGCAATTTCATACATAAACAGCGCACTACCGCGTACCGCACCGCGGAGGGGCGGCCGACGTAATCGAATCGTAATGGCGAATCGATTGTGACCGCAAATCGAGAGCCAATGAAGCCTCCATCAGCCGCACCCCCCCCCCCCCTGCCCCCGCGCCACATGCTGCGCTCACTACTCTGTGTGTTCATTACTACTGCTAATCTGTAATTAACCATATTTTAGTTGGCAATCATTAGTCGCGGCCCGCGATTAACTCCGCCTTTAATAACTTTTCATTAAAAAGACTCGAGTGTGTGAGCAGGCCAGTTCAAGAAAGCTTACTGCTAATGTAATTAGGTTTACACGAAGTTCATCTAAGCTTACGCTTATCATCACTTTTTAATAACTCAAAAATGTATTATGTGCACGTCATAGAAATCTTATACACAGGGTTTCTCATAATTAGCAGATAAAACGAAAATGGGAGATACGTCATCTAATTACCTAAAACTTATTTGACTAGTTTTTAAAAAAGTGTAGGGTGGTAAATGACAGTATTATTTTTAATTTTAAATTTTTCAAGTCACATTTTCAATGCTGGAGCTGCTGTAGTTGGAATTTTTAAAATTTGATTTTTGTTAATTATTATTATTATTATTTAGCAGCGTTAGCGTTAGTAATATTTTTGTCCCGGCCCGTTTGTTTCCCGCGTAATAAACACTACGGTAAGGAAAGTTCGGGACTTGCTCTTTTGCTGGCAAGCCGCAGCGAACGTTCGGTGCTAGATTCCCTATTAGATACATATGTCTGACATATTCAGTCTGTGGTTAGTTAGTCGCTGAGACCTTTCGGTGCTAGACTCTCTAGAAGATGCTTGCGATTGATATTTTTTTTCATCTTATTTTGTTAATAACAATTGCAATTTTTAACCTACACCAAAACCCTTAAAAACATTTTTCTAGAGGTGATTCCGAATCGAATAAGCTTTATCTCTATTTTTCAGGTTTTTGAAATTGCTAGCTAGAGTATCTCTTACATTCGCAAGACGCCATGCATGCTCAAATGAAGTCTCTCCTATTTGGCATACAGTGGCCGCTCTTATCTGATATTTATGTCTCAGTAGTAGTAGTTATTAGAAACTTTAATAAAAAAAGTTAATGAATAGGAAATACCTAGATTGAAGAAATTACTAAATTTAGTAGAATAAAAAAACGAAGTTGTTGAGAAATCAAAGAATGTACAACTGCCTATATTGCCACACAACGGCCGGGGCGGCGCGCACCGCACGTTTTTATTTTGCTAATATCTTTGAAGATATTTGTTTAAACTGTATAGAGTAATACAAACAAATATTATACATTAAATTTCCGTTAGAACAAACATAGTTATAAATATATAGATAAATATCATATCGGCTAAATAAGCTTCACAAAAATTAATTATTTTTAATGCTCACTTTAAACAGAAAAAGCAGTTATTGTGAGTTATCCGCAAGAGATAGACATATGCTATGCAAACTTTTTACAGATTTTGATACATTCTTTAATATTGTAGTACATTGTTTTGTTCTATCCTCAATAGTTTTCGCAGCGCACGCGATTAAAGCAATTTTTTTTACAACTTTGATTAAATCATTCAAATTTAAGTAAGATGCGTAATTAATTTTGGAAATTTTTATAGCCTATGACACTATACAATGACACAGCTATCTATTAGTGAAATAATTTTGAAAATTGGTTCAGTAAATCACAGATACCCCACAACACACAAGACCACAGACACTCACACACACACAAACACACACACACACACACACACACACACACACACACACATAGAAAGTCACAAACTCTTTATAATATTAAGTATAGATTACATTACCAATGTATTTTAATAATATTTTCGTAAATAATCGTTTTATTAGTTTTCTAAATAAATTTTTAATTAAAATAATTATTTTTCGTAAATAACCTAATAATTATTTGATAAAATATATTCTGTCCAATAAAATATATATATATGAATGTCCTGAAAAATGTATGACACCGAAATGGACCATCATCTTTAACTTTACACTTACTAAGTTTTACAAATTGGTATCAAACTTGTGTTTCTCTTCTGTGATTACAAAGATGATAGATAGTAAAAGTCTATTGGAAGTGCAGAATTTGAAACATAAAGAAAAATTTTTATATGTACGAATTATTACTTTTTTCTGGAATCAATCTTACAAAACCACTTACGGGCTGTTTTATTATAGTCTAATCGTCTATTAAAAACATTACCCTCGTTCTGTCGCAGTCAGGTAATAATATTAAACTTGTTCTTCTTTTAAGGACGAGGAAATAAATAACAATCTGTGTTGTTGTTAATGTTCTTTATAAAGTGTCAAGTTTCTGGACGTTATGCTACGCTAGTAAATTGGGATGCCCTGTACCTAAGTTTAAAAATAAATTATTTATTATTTAATGAACCATATATAGATATACCATGAGCGCAGTTGTGTAAGAGTTACGAGTCACTTGTTGGTGCAGTTTGTTTACTCAGCACAGCGAGCAGCGTGCGTGAGTCGCGGCTCGCAGCGATCAAACGCGATAAGCGATAACGATAATTATTAATTTCACAGAAATTATACTCGACGACCTTTGCACCCCCCACTCCCCCCCGCACCCCCGCCCTACAATGTTCACATCGCATGTTTACTTTGACCACTAACTGCGATTCGTTAATTAGAGGACATCGTTTATAACTTTGTACTGAAACAATATCAGCCCTATTTATAGAGCAATCAGATATAAACGAGCCTTTTGTATTAGTTCAATTCATTTTACAGGAAAAAGATGCATATCTACAAATTGTTGTTTTGTATAATTTATTTTTTTGCTAAGCGCTTCATGCCGCGCGGTTTTACTCGCGAGGATTACATTCATGTGAGACTATGAAGATAAGAACACACATATAAACTAAATAATAATAATACGGTTGAATTGAGAAACTCCTTTTTTTGAAGTCGTTTAAAAAACCTATGTGCTGTATCAGACTATAACCAATCAGCTGTTGAGCCTCAATTGAGCAACAAATTGCCGAGATATCGACAAGGAAGCCGTTGCATAAAAAATGCATAAATAATTTCTTTTTGCTGATAATATATTTCATTCCTATTCAAATTTAATATATTTTAAAAGTAATAAATCTATTTTATACTCATGATAAAGATAAATATAATCTAGCGATGGACCCGGCATCCGCACGGTGAATCCATGGTATGGTTAGATATTCGTCTCTCGTGAATACCATAAAAATCAGACCAGCCGTTTTCGAGTTATAAGTGGTGTGACCGTCCCGGATATTGAACAAATAAATATCTTAAACCGACTTTGTTTTATAATGTAGAATGTGACGATCGGATAAACTAATCCGAAATTAGCACATTATTGCTATAATTACATAGGTATAAATATAATTTAGGTTACCTACTTGGTTATAAAGTAAAGTAATCCTGTGCACCTCCAGAGGTCTTTAAAGGCAATAATAATAACAATAATATTCGGTCGTTGGCATCACTTAGATTGTCTAAAAATTCGAAAATTAGAAAAAACAATATTTTTTGAAAACGTGAACATAATCAATAAGTAGTGTTACTCTCCGATTTATTGTATCATATTTATTTATTAAGTGACAATATCCTGAGGTTCACAATGACAATATAATACTTATAATAGTGTATCCAGTTACCGATCCGACACTAATAGAGCTTTCTCCTAGTGTCGGAGTGTCGGCTAGACATTATCAGCCATCTCACAGGGCAGCAGCGACACTCGACCTAGAGCACACGGCGCTTCAGATGGGATTACGATAAAGAGACATCGATGTGATGCGATCTGCACCACCCGGGGAACGCTCCTACGTACATCCATAACCTTACGCCACTTTCACCCGTCTCACAGACATTCGCAATAAGCTAACTTCACCTATGTTATCTATGTATATATGGTCGTAGACGTATTAGAGACATAAATATTATGTGAGCGTGTGCGGATATAGAGTAGATATTGTAAGATTGGTCCAAAAGAGTACACTGCAATCAAAATCACAAGTTCAGTTACACAGCCATACAAATTCCACAGGGTTTCCTCAATGTACCCACCCCTGAATCGAAGTTTCACCCTTAAAGAACATGTCTTTACTTTTTGTAAGCCACGGTAAAATTCTAGCACTAGATAAGTCTGAATCAATTCAAAATATATATCATAAACGAACCGGAAGATTTATTCCCAAAAAATCGAAAAACCCTTTATTCGTACAAACAAGATATTAGGACATAATCTATGCAACGCTATCAAATTTACACTAATCATTGATAACTTCTTTATGCCATCACCTTCCTAGCAGCAGCACTGGGCCAACAATCACTTACCCAATAAAAGCTCATTAACGTTCGGAGATTTCACAATTAGAGCACACTGATCTGTCAATCCGCCGAGCGATCGGTCGATCGGTCCAGCTAATGTGTGATCATGATAAACAATTGCGCAACGAATCAATTGACTGCTCGGCGCTGATACCATCTGCGCACCTACTTGCGCAGAACCTTGCGTTAATGGTGCCGTGAGACACACAGCAGGCTGCTACGTTTTTTTTATTAGCCCTTGACTGCAATCACACCTGATAGTAAGTGATGATGCAATCTAAGATTAAAGCGAAGAACCTTTACCACTACCCTTTCGGTTTCTACGGTTCGTTAGGATGGTAACTCCATTGCCTAAGCCAAACCTGGACCAACCTGGACCAATTTAGAAAATCTTATTATATCCAGTCGGGAATCGACCTCAGGACCTCCGTCTTATAAATCCAACGCGCATACAGCTGCGCGACGGAGGCTATCAAAACGTACAGTCTACTAAGAGTTCGTTTTGTTTTGCTACTAACTGTAACCGTCATGGAAACACTTAAGGGGTCATATGTCGTGAATATATTGAATGTTAACCTTCAGATGTCTACCGTATCCACTACCGAAAGCGCATTCTTTATTAAAAACTGCCTAAATATAAAGTAAATAACTCGGCTATGATTTTTGCTTTGGATGTTTCCTACTAAACGAAATTTGTGTGAAATGATTTTACAAACACAATTCCTCTTCCTGTCTATAGTCTATCCTTACTAATATCACAAAAGCGAATGTTTGTAAGTATGTATAGATGGATCTTTCACGTACAGTCTACTGAATGGATATTGATGAACTTTACGAAAATATCACTTACATAATATGTACTATGGACTAGATTGGTAGAGTTTAAAGAATGTTACGTAAACGTTACGTTGGCACCGACCTCATAGATATGCTTAAGTAAATTAAAGGAACTAAATAAAACAGTTATTTTTTACTTTTTAGTGCGTTTGAGTCGGTTCTATTTTTTGATAAAAATTTTTTTTTTCTTTTTAGATTGGATTACTTAGCAATATCTACACGGAGTTATCGTAATCGGAGCTCACTCTACATCTATGAGTTGGTCTTTTTACTCACTGATGAGTGCTTGTCCGTAAACGTTTTTTCTAATTCTGATCGAAAATAATTTTCAACTTCCGAGTGCCCGCATACAAATTACCCTTTAGGTTTATAAGAGGTTCATGGGTTGGAATAGGTGTTCTAAATACCTACGTTCATGAAAAAATAGTTTTACAATTTACACACTTGTCATTATTGTCGTATTTGTTTTATATTGGTGTTGTGTTAATTAACCGACGATAGTCTATAATTGTGCTTAATTTTATCTAAATCTGTATAGCTGCTGAGCCACTGACTGAGTAACAAAGCCAAGATATTGATGGCTAAGCCGTTAAATACAAAACGGAGGAGGTTCTCAATAATCGACAAGTATATTTTATGAAAACGCATAGCTTTTTACAGAGTTGTCCGACCCTTTGTTTTATAGATAGATAAGTTCTATTTTTCTTTTATTAGACTAGCAGTCACCAGCGATCCGCGTGAAAACCTCTTACGTACCCTTTTAATTTTAAAGACACACTTTCAAGGTGGTCCCATTGTTAATCATGTTAGGATCTGATGATGATATTAACAGGGGATATTTAAGGCAAACTGATATGTATAGCTTGTATTAAATAGTCTATTTCACTTTTGACAGCGTTATTTACAGATAATTTCAATCGTCTCAGATCAGTAGCCCGTTTAAACAAACGAACTAACGTTTTTTATATAAATATGGCTACCAAATTAATTGAAAGAAAAGATGTCGTATTATATACTATGACAGTATAGTGCGAGTACGTTACGTGGTGATATTTTAAAATCACTAAAAACACTGTAAAAGGAAATAAAAATTGTGTTATTAAATAATTTACAAAAAATGCGAGAACCGACTCAAACGCACTAAAAAGTAAAAAAAAATTGATTGTCTGTAAAGTCGGTTTACTGACGATAGTCGAACGTGACAACGTCTGAAGAAAATACTGATGGAATGGTAGCATTTAATTGGTTATTAATATTTTTAATTTAAGTATATTTTATAAATATTAATTTAAATTAATAAAATAATTGATTTTGATTTTATAAATTTATAATAAATATATTAATTTATAAATATATTAATTTTTAATTAATACGGTTTTCAGCAGTTTCATCCGCGTAAATTCTATTCTCTGTCAAAATATTGGAATAAAAAATAGCCTAGGTACAATACCAAACTATAGTTTATAATTGTACTAAATTTCATCTAAATCTGTTTAGCTGCTGAGCCACTAACTGAGTAACAAAGCCAAGATATCGATTGCTAAGCCGTTACATACAAAATGCATGCATGGTATATAAATAAATCTACTAATCAAATATCATGAAAATCGGTGCAACATATCTTGTTTTATAGAGTTTTAACTAACCCTTTGTTTTATAGATAGATAAGTTGGTATTAGTTCTTACTGACCTACTTACCTGACAATTTTGCTGACAATCAGTTGGTGAGAAAATTTGGGTAATTTACATGCATTAATAAAATAAAAAGTTATATTAGCTATGACCACTTGTAGAAAAAATAGGCATCTCCTTGCAGTGCCTTTGTTTTGCTGTCTAATAATTCTTTAAATTCATTTAAAAATATTAAATAGCTTCGACAGCAACTAGCTTTAGCTAGAAGAACTGTAGAAATTGCTTTTATCATTTAAAGGCTACCACTGACAATCAGCGCAGCAGCTCGCTGAAGCATTATGCTGAACGTCGGATCTACATTTGGCAAGTCTCCTTTGCTTTTTAAATTCATTTAATTTAGGTTGCTTTATTTTTATCTAAAACAAAATAGTAACTTCCACATACCAAGTCAAGGTCCTACAGTCGGATACGGGTTTGTAATATCAATATCAGCTTATCGCTTTCTCAAAGCCCGAAAATCGTTCGTTGGGCCAGGTGGGTTTTATGACAATAAGATGCTTGAAACAGTATTGGATTTACCATTACAAATGTGTTAAAATAAAACAGTGTTGGACATATCAATGCATACATTTAAAATATTTGTAAAAACATTTACTAAACGGTGATTTGTATACCATTGTTGATGAATTCCGTACCTAATAACAAAGATGGTTGAAATTCATTGGATAAGTTTACACCTTCGCACAGGAACTAAAAGAAATTGTAATTGAAAATAGTAGTTGTGTCCCTTAACAAAGTATGATTTTTAAAAGAGGATGTCAGGATTCATGCCGGCTCTTCTCAGAAGATGATTGCCTTTCGAGCCGGTGGTAGAGTCACTACAAACAGATTAATTTGACGTTAGCAAAAACTGTATGAGTTAGTCCATGACAAATAGCCCAATAAATAAAGTATGAAATCAAGCTACAACTTTGCATTTTGTATGTAACGTGGTCTGAAATTAACTAAAACAGCGTGTAAAGGTTTTAATGTTGGCAGCTCCCGACAAGTGTAGAAAAAAAGTGTTTTTTCGTGAAAATGGTTAGGTATTGAAATTTTGCATAAAAAAGTTTTCTTAATTTTCTTCCATTCTGTAAAATTAACCGGGTAAGTAGTAAGTTAAAAGACTTTAACTGTTTGTTACAAATATTTGTAATATCTATCTATTTTTGAAGTATTCAACATGTGTCTGCATGAAAAAATCTGCTCTAACTAAGCACTACAATAAATATTTGAAACTTTTTCAACTAACTTTAACCGTTTTTACGTTATTGCGAAAAGACACTTTAATTTTTTTTACATTTTCCGGGGGTTTCAAAAACGTAATCATCAATTATCTATTCATTAGAGGCGATAGATATAGTTGTAGGTACATCTATCTATCATGAATCAGCAGGCTCAAATTATGTAATGTGTTTTAGGGGTATTTCACCGCAATAAAGTCAGGAATGTTTTCCTCATCGTAGATGCGTCATAAAAAAATTTTCAAAACGCACTTTACCTACCTAACGTAAAATTATTTGCATTATTTAGTTACTTTAATTTACTTATGCACAAGTTTGAGACGTCCTTAGAGCAGAAAGCTTAGGTAGCACCGACTTCACAGATATGCTTAAGTAAATTAAAGTAACTAAATGATGCAATTACTTTTTATATTACTTTTAAGTGATTTAACGATAGAAATACGCGCAAGTATTCGATTCGAGTTTTCTCCTATCGAAATCAGCCTATCAAATTTGACGAGTTCCTTCGATTGTCAAGTCGTAACACGATGACTATGGGACCAAATTAAAAATAAGTAATAATTATTATTATAAGCTCGCGTCGGAGAACAACTTCCAGCCATTCATACTCCTGTATTTCTGCTACACCCGATATTTAACACAATGTTATACTTTATTCTAAACAATTTTATTAATTAATATTAACAACAATAACTTCAAAAATATGCACTGTTAGGGTGTTTTTCACATTTTACACCCGCTTGGTAAAAAATAACTAACTACACTCCTCAGACATTTTCCTATAAGGACATATCGGGGATCGGCCAAGCCGTTTGGGAGATATAAGGGAACTATAAATAGTACATACAGACAGACAACTGGAATTTAAAGCATACCGCAAAAATACAAAAATCGGACTACTCTGTAAAAGTTATACTATACATGAAATAAAAATTTTTAACAAAAAATAGAACCGACTCAAAACGCACTAAAAAGTAAAAAATAATTGTGTCATTAAGTTGCTTTAATTTACTTAGCCATATCTGTGAAGTCAGTGCCAGCAAGTTCAAGGAACATTTATTTTACGTAGTAAAGCAGTTTGTGGGTTGTAGGTAACGTCCTTAAAGTAGAAACCTTGGCTGGGCTAGGAGCTTAAGTAAATTAAAGCAACTAAATGACACAATTATTTTTTACTTTTTAGTGCGTTTTGAGTCGGTTCTATTTTTTGTTAAAAATTTTTATTTCTTACTTTTTAGTGATTTATCGCCTCGTAACGTACTCGTACTATACTGTCATAGTATATTATACGGCACTTGTAGCCAAAAAGATACCGATACCGAGACAAAAACCGAAATCGCTGTAAGCGTGCCTCCAAAATTTGAAGAGTTCCTTCAATTTCCCCAGGATATCATCATCAGATACTAATATGATGACAATAGAACCACCTTGAAAAAATGCCCTTTCTAATAAAAAAGAATTATAAAAATCGGACGACTCTGTAAAAAGTTAAGCGTGGTCATACATACAAAAAAAAATATATACGTGTCGAATTGAGATCCTCCTCCGTTTTTTTCGTCGGTTAAAAACATCCTTTACAAGCAGAATGCTACATTCACAGTATTTGTCGGGCAAATCAGACCAAAAAAACAGTTAAATCGGAGTTATGCATGCGCGCGCTGCCTAATAGTTATATCTATACTAATATTATAAAGAAGTAAAGTTTGTAGGTAGGTTTATAAGTAGGGGGTTAACCTTCGGAACTACTGATCCGACTTACAAAATTCTTTCAGCAATAGAATGCTACGTTATTGATGAGTGTCATAGGCTTTATTTTATATTTTTATTGTACATATTAACCGAGTTATTACAGTTTTTGTCGCGCAAGTCGGATCGCAAAAATATGTTAAATCAGCTTTATGTGCGTGCGCTGCCCTAACTATTGGGAATAATTGAAAGCAATGTATGGGAACTTTATGTATCTTAAAAAGTTCTACAAAAATTCCGCGACAGCGATCTTTTAGATATAGAACTTTTCGTATTTTAAGAAATCATTTAATTTATAATGCTTACGTTTACGTCATCATTTATACAACTAGAATTAAATCCTTATCAAAACAAATTATTTACTTATGACAACGATATTATAGAGATAAGATTTGCTCTTTACAGTGTGTTAATTAGTTTTATAGTTTCGGAGATATTACAAAATTTCTAAAAATTGCGACACTGTAATAAATCATTTAATTCAAATGCTTACGTTTACGTCATTATTTATACAACTAAACTTAAATCCTTATTAAAATAAATAAATTAATAATCCTAAGGATATTATTTAGATAAGATTTGTCTTTTACAGTATGTTAATTAGTTATTACTAAATTTCTAAAAATTGTAAATTTATTTTTGTTTATTCTGAAGGCTAGACTCAGTATTGAAATGTTCTATCTAATATCAATTTATACCCATCAGCTTGCCATAAATAT
The DNA here is from genome assembly GCA_034621355.1 of Mycalesis mineus. Classification (NCBI taxonomy): domain Eukaryota; kingdom Metazoa; phylum Arthropoda; class Insecta; order Lepidoptera; family Nymphalidae; genus Mycalesis; species Mycalesis mineus. The sequence continues at coordinate 140,110 of CM067882.1, forward strand.
ATATTGTTAATGTTAATGTACTGGAATGTCATACAATGTTTAACAAAAATGTAGATCTTTAGAACGTGAGACGGGACGGAGGATATTGCTTGCCGGGAAACTATAAAAAAATTAAATTGAGAGAGGGAGCGGGGAATGACCACACTTTATATGAAAGTCTGTCTTTAAAATTAGAAAGGTACCTAAGAGGTTTTAGTTATAATAGAAAGCAATGTATAGTATATTTATGTTTCTTTAAAAGCCCCGCGACGCCATATATCAATTATTTTGGTAGACATACTAAATTAATGATATCCTTTATGAAGATATCCTTTTCTCTTTAAAATTGGACTGTTATTAGGAGATAATAAATAGAATATTAGGTAATACAAACAAACACAATGCAGGTAATACGACGCGGACGGGCGTCAACATATCGTTTGACAGGAAAGTATTTGAACTTTACAACTTACAAGGGAGAGGTAGGAATAGGTGGAAGGCCAAAGTAGTGACCTATAAGTTAAAACTTAAATTTGAAAATAGTTAGGCCTACCGGAGAGATTGGATGAAGTCGCGGTCAACTGCTTGTTTTAAATAGAATATACTAATACTACATTGGAGAAACACTACCTCATAACCTATTTATAATGGGTCATATTAGTCCATGCAGTCCTAACAATCATTCAAATTTTGTTTTCGTAAGAGTCTACATACATACATAACTTTACACCTCTTTTCCAAAGGTAGGCAGAAACTACTTGCCATTTGCCACAGCCCCTGCATACTTCCTAAGCTTCTTCCACTTTCATTAATCCTTTTATACAAGTTCGTTGGATTAGGGTTCCTACTCTTAACCCGGCCATTATTTAAAATGTCCCGAATTTGGTCCTGGAACATTCGCCTCATAAATCTCTTTTGTTAGTATTCTTTCCATTCTCTCTATAACCCCAAACCATCTAAGCATCCCTTTCTTAATTTTAGTCACTTCATCTTCTTTTACACCACTCTTCTCTTATCATATCATTGTTAACCCTGTCCCTTAGATTTAATCCGCACCTCCTTGAAGCTTTTATCTCTAAAACATTTATTTTACTTTTATGCTTTTTCTGCCATACCCAACTTTCGCTACCATACATAAGTATGGCCACCAACACGCATTTATGCACAGCCATTCTTGTGTTTTGGGACACTTTCTGGCTAATGCATGTAGAGCACCATTTACCATGTTACCAGTATTTACTTTTCTTTCAATATCACTCTCAAACGCTATCTTTTGTAAATTTACTACCCAGGTTAAACACTTACATTTTTCACTTTTCCTCCATTTATCAAAATATTAAAATGTGTCACATATTAATGTCTTCCAAATATCATTACTTTGGTTTTGCTAACATTTACTTTCATTCCTTTCCTTTTCAAGGAGAATTCTACAGCTATGAACTTCTTAGGATAAAGGATGGCTAAATGCCATTTCAAAGAGAACGTTTATGATTAGGGCCCACTAACAGGTTTAAATATAATCACTAAAACTCCTTTCAAAAGTTTCCGTCGGAAGTTTGTTAAGCACATAACGACCCGGGCGCGGGAAACGCGACGGCGCGGCTCTGTAACGCGGGACACCCCATCATATTACCTATGTAAATTATCCTATTTAGATCTATAAGAATAAAAAGTGAATCTACTTAATTTAAAGTAATTAGCGTTTTTAGCTATAAATAATTTATCATTTGTAATGATTTAAGCTAGTTGTAATTACTAAGCACAGACACTAAGGTAATTGTAAATCTTACATTTTTTTATCAACTATAAGTTGGCCCTTGACTGCTATCACACTTGATGTTAAGAGATGTTGCAATCTACTATGGAAGCGGGCTAACTTGTCAGGAGCAGGATGAAATCCACACCCCTTTCAGTTGATTCTGGACCAGAAATAGCTACGTTTATGTTATAAAATATTAATTAAAATACGGTTACGAAAGGACGTTAAGGATCACTTATACCTACTGACATTGTGCATCAGATCAAGAACATTGTCTCAAGAAGCTTACTTTGCTGTAATCCGCGACAAACAGACCAGCTAAAGGGCACATAGACTCCTTAATGTTACACTACAATGTCCGTAGATGTGCATCCCATAATATTTTCAGCTGTTCGATCTGGATTACAGCAAAGCAAGCCTCTCGCGGCACTGTGCGCGTCCGGAGCACGCAGCACGGAGCACTCACCGGCACTCTCCACGGCGCCGGGCGACACGGGCACGGCGTCGCACTCGCGCTCTTCTCTTCGCTGCTCGAACTCACTGGCCACTCTCCCCCCCTGCCTGCTGCCGTTCAACCCCAGGATCGCGTCTATCGTGTGCCGCGGACCCTGGTTCATGCTGGGCACTTGGGTCAAACCTAGCCTAGTCTTCACCACGTCGAAGCTTTGGTTGAGGTGCATCTGCTGCGCGTGAAAGAACATCCCCATCCTGTTCAGCGTCTCCAGATTCTGCTGGTGCTGGCTCATGGACATGGACTGGTCGGTGACGTTTATCGAGGACGTGGAGTTGGGACTGCTCATTTGCGATCGCGGACTGTTGGTGTCGGACCGGTCCGGCGTCTGCGAGCCGAAGAATCGGTCCTCGGTTACGTCCATCTTGCCCGAGCGGACGAGCGCGACTGACTGAGGCCGCGGAGCCGCGTCGGGGTCGGGAAAGGGGCGGAGCCTAGGGTGGGGGTGCAATTGCCCATTGAAAGTGCGAATTTTCGGGTCGCGAAGTGATTTTGTTTGGCAAGGCGCGAGGCACTATTAGCATTTGCCCCTCGGGACTTCCTTATGGTATTGAAACGTTCAATAGTGTTTTTCGCCTCTGATTGGGCCGATTGTGGCAAGTGTTTGCTGATCGAATTCTTTGACTCTCAGTTGTTACTGTTTAGTTTGCGTTCTTTAAACGTAATAAAGGGTTTTGATTGTCTGTTTATTTACTTGTGCTCTTATTGTTCTGATTGTTGTTTTTGGCGTCAATTTTATTGCGTGTCTTGATGCGATGCGTAAAAATATTTATTATCATTAAGCATATGATGGATTCATATGGCACATATTTTGAACAAATTCCGCGAAGTTTGTTATAAAAATATTAATATCTCTTAGAAATCCAAAACATAGCCGGTGATGGTGAGCACGTGGAAGGCGCAAGGCGCACAGAAAGAGCGCTAATTAATCAGACTGAGGCAATTACAATCGCAATTGGCGGGTGAGCGCTCGGCCGAGTGCCGAGTCGGAGCGAGCAAACAGTCGCCCATCTGTCTGTTAACACACGAGTTTAACCAAATCGGTAAACCGGTAACCCAACAATAACAGCTTTCACGACTGACCGCTTCGATACATCTTTTAAAAGTGACTTCAACAATTTCCAATTTGAACTTTATCTCCTATTTGCACAACGTCTCTGTTCCCGCGACGCGCGCGCGGTGTTAGGCCCATCCGCGCTCGGTCGCGCGCTCGTCGATAGGACGACGTCTCGTTCGCCGCAGCGCGCGTCCCGCTCGCGTTCATCTCGGCGGTGGCGACGGTTGCTAGGGGGCGGAGCTTGCGTGACGTCACCGACGCTCGGCCAATCGGCGCGCTGATGCTTTTTTGCTCCGACGCGGGTCTTTTGTGCCTCGTTTCTTTTGTCTGCGCGTCGGAGGGTTAACTCGGGGAAATAACGAGTAGCTTAGAGAAAACCGCTTTAGCTTTTGACCGGCTTTTTTAAAGTTAGCGCCATTAACACCTTGTTATCTGCGGGTCTGCGAGCTGCGGGCTGCGGGGCTCGGCGCTTCCCATTCAGACTTGTTTGAATAATTTACCTTTAAATGTATTGAACTTTTTACTGTATTTGCGAAGGAGATGTTTTATACGTTAAGCGACTTTAACGTTTTAGCGTTTCGCTTTGATTGTCGACTTCTTATTTTGGAACTTGATTTATGGTAGATACCTATTGTGGTTAAAGGTGAATTATTATTTCATTAATATTAATAAAGTGATTATTCACTGGCCTGTGCTATTTATGCTTAGACAAAGATTCCTTCACCTTCTTTCGCGTCGATTTTTTTAAACTGAATTATTCCATTCCTTCATTCCTAGGCCATTCCAACCAGTCACCATCCGCCTGGTGACTCGTTCCCGAGAGCATTGTGAATGTTCCGTGACCTATTCAGCGGTAAACACCGAGGCAGACCCTCACCTGGGCCTTACTACATATCTGCTATTTCGTAGCAGTATCTAGTAAAAACCGTTAGTCTAGTTTTTGCATTTTCTGAAAAGATTTATCTACTGAAGTAACAGATATATATATTTTTTCACCATCGTAAAGAAGAGATTTCAACGAGCAGAAAGCACACCAACTTTTTGAAAAAAGTGACATTTTGACGGCCAACTTTTCCGTTGAAATATAGGTTATATTTTTCGATTTTCATTCAAAATTAGGTGAAAAAATAAACATTTCAAATCAAATAAATTATAGCGTGTTTGGGGCATAAAAAGGCAAGGTTTCACCAAATTTTGTAAAAATAAAATTTGGTTTTTGAAATTTTCACATAAATTTTGAAGTTATGTGAAAAAAATGTATATACAAAAGATTTAGATCTTTTTATTACCTACAACATTGTCTTTCAACTCTTTTCCATAGGACTTTTAGTTTTGCCGGAAATCGAGAAGAACCGCTTTCTACCCCTAAAACCTCTCCGCTTACCCGTTCCCGACCTCAGATCGCCCGTAATTTAATTTTCCTTTCATTTTTATAATATTGTCCTCCTTTTTCAATGGCTTTCATCTCACTGCGATTTTTTTTGGTTTCAAAAGCTATCTGCACAGGTCTAGTAGGCAGACAGTGGGATGAAAGTATTCTGTTTAATAGCAAGCAGGATAATAGACATGACTAGTGCGCATTTTAATTGAAATCCGTTTAGCCATTTTATGTGATTAAATTCAAAATTACGTAACATCATACTTCATAAATGTGCTGTAAGGAATTTCTTTCCAAATGTTGCGAAAGAAAAGTAATTGAAGAAATTTTTTGCAACTTTGCAGGTAGGTAGCTCCTGGAATTGTATTCCGTAGCTAGACTTTGATAGCTAAAAAGCAAGAGATAGTTGTAGAACCATGGCTAACGGCAGGGGAGGTTTTACTGACTATTCATTTTAACAAATTATGATCTCGTAATATGGCTGTATTTTTTCTTAAAGAAAATGTTTAGATATTTTTAGTTTTATCTTTTCAATAAAAATAAATTTATATACGTAAGTAAAAATGATTTTATAAAATAATCTCAAAAATATAATGTAGAATGGTTTTTGCAAAACTAAGTAGTTACATGAGTAGGTACCTTTATAAATATTAGATTTTATAAAATATTTTTTAATAATTTAGAAAATCAAAATTTCCCTTCAAAGACTATACAACAAAACAGTAATTAAAAAAAACAAACTAAGAGTCGAAGGAGAGACCAAGGAGTATTTTGATAGGTAAAGAATAAAATTTGTAATCCTGAATTCTAACAGAAATCCTTTGCCGGAAGTAGGTAATAATGTAAAGTAAAATGGAAACGGCCTAAGTTAACCCGTTACTTAGATAAGTATAGCCCATTGTATAGGATCGGTGAATTGTTTGACAGCACAGTTTTTCCAGCAAGGCAGTAGATAACTAACCACGCCCAAAGCCTTCCAGCAGACAGACATGGACCAATAATCAAGAAAATCTCAATAAGCCCAGCCAGGAATCGAACCCATCTTATAAATCCACCGCGCCAGGGAGGCCGTCAAAATCAGGTTTGATATGTATACAGGGTGATCGGTATTTACAGAGCAAAGCATTATACCTATAGCGATTATTCTTCATCAGACGGATCGCTAGTTCCAAATACAATAAATTATAAAAAATACCAATTGATGAAATAAAGTGATTCCTTATCAGTGCGCGAGTACTGAAGCGACTAAAATCATTACAATAATGAACGTTTGACGCGCGCCGACAAATTGCGGGAAATTAAATGGCTTTTGAAAATAAGTGCAAATAAACCGGCGCGGATCGCGTGTGGCGTGGCGGCTAGCGCTGTGGCCGTTAGCCGTTAGCCGTTAGTTGTCGTTAACTATTTACACTCAATCCAGCTAATGCAGCGATTTGTTTGGCTGGCCTGGATGCGGTGGCGCGGACACACTGTTGAATTTTTTGATTACTAACTTTACACTGACTGCTTGATTATTTATCAAACGCTATTTCGGAGGTAGTTAAATAAACAGCGCGATCTCTTTCATTTGTTGCATTAGGACTAAAGAGAGCCTACATTTCGATTTTGCCGGTATTGGTCGACGTTTGTCATTTTCTTGACACGATATAAATTTTACTAAAATAAACGCGTATAATTTTGAACTTATAGTCATAAGCTCGCCTGTTTATGAGATATCTTTTCGGGAAAATGTTACACCTACAAGTTTATAATAATTATTATCGGTACAAAAGGTAGCTGATCCTTTACCAAAACTAAGCTGTTTGTAGACAATTTTCAATAGTTGAAACCAAATTATCATACAGAAATTCCATTGTACAATACTTTTCACATCACCACCCGAACAATTTACTTCCAAACACAGCCGATGTCACAGTGCGCGGGAAACTACCTGCATCATATATCTACCTATCCCTATGCTCCACTGCAACGATCATTCTACAATAACATAATCGAATAAATGCCTAACTTGTGTCATCATTAACAACCTACGGTTTCTACTGCTGGACATAGGCCTCTTCTGTGGACGTCTAAACGCCACGCCACGGTCCCGATCCGCTGGCACCAGTGGCGCCCTACAATCCGCTTAATGTCGCCTAAAAACTAGATAACGAGGACACGGAAAAGATGTTGGAAATTATAAAGTAATCCTTGGATGTAAGGTCTGCACTTTAACCAGAACCAAAATTTGATTATATTATAGCCCTTAATTAACAACATCAGTACCATGTTCTTTAAAATATGAACTCTGAAACCAGGTTTAATAAACCTAGATCAGGGGCCAGGACCATCAAATTGATCTACAGCTTCCCATGTAGCTCAGCTAAATGTACAGGAGTTTTCAATGATAATATAATGTAAATTTTCTACTGATGTAGATCTGGCAGCTTATAATTACGTAATCTCCTTAATGTAAATGAACTGATTGAAAATAAACGATTTTTATTATATTATTATTTAGTCCATCTGAGACCTAATCTAACGTGCTGATGAGTACCTAATTAGTAAGTTGTAAAGACTACAGTGAGTCCGCGGCTCGCGATCACGCCGTGCAATTCATTACCGATATTGCGCCTGAATACTTAATGCGTCCGCCGCCGCCCCCTCCCCACCCCCGCCTACATATAAATTAATTACGCTTTCCATACATTCCGATAATTGAAGATCATTAATGGCAACAACGACGCGAAATTCTACAGGACTGTTCTGTACACGTTGTAGAGAAGGGTTGTTTGAACTTGTAACGATCATTATCAGATATTAAAATGTTAAATTATGATCAGAGATGAAGACTTTATATGCTCTCCGAAATGCAGCAAAAATACACAAAGTCAAAATTCATTTATTTCAAGTAGACTTTATTACCAGCACTTTAAAACGTCACGTATTTGTTGTAGTGACTATCATTCTGAGTTGTTCAATAGATATAGCTTCATTTTATCATCAAGAGAAAAATTCAAATCGAAGACAGTAGTCGATTCTTTTACTGTGTGGACGACTTCATTATTTTTGTTCTTCTTTGACCTAGCCTGTTCCCGTTTAATCGGGGTCGGCTTTTTTATCATGTGGTGCCACTTCATTCTGTCTTTTGCGTCATATTCTGAAAGACCAATTTCCTTCATGTCCTTACGAACCCTCGTCAACCATGTTGTCAACAGTCTTCCCTTTTCCTTTTCCCTCTTCTTCGTATTCATGGAAAGGCACTTTTTCACCACATGATCTTCCTGTCTTCGCATCACATGGCCATACCATCGCAGTCTAGACTGTAGCTTTATCCGCTATTTTTGTGACTTTAAAACTCCCCCTGATATATTCATTGCCTATTTTGTCCTTCAGTTTCACTATAAATAAATTCTTTCATAAAATAGATCAAACTTATGCTAAACCAATTTTGACGCGATGTAATGGACAAGTGTCATTTTAAAAATGATATTTAAAGGTTAAATTAAATAAGGGATTAAAGTACGGACAATTCACCAATTTTTAAGTTAAGAGATATAAAAATGATGGTTATGAATAATTAAATTAGATCTACCCAAAAAGTCAGTGGCGTGCTTGAGTCTGGAAGCACTTTTAATTAAAGAAATAAAAGCACTTTAACTGAGCACAATATATAAAGTAAGTATAATAAGCTCGTTCATCAAATCATGTCTCATCTTCATTACGGAGACAATATTTTTGGAGCAAGTACGGCAACTCTTTGAGGCGGTAATGATCGTTTAATGGGGCCGCAACAATCACTGCGGGCGGCGCGGGGTTGCGGGGGTGCGGGGCAGCAGGAGGGAGCAGCGGGGGAGCCTTCGCGCAGAAAGGATAATTCTGTGATCAAAGCCTGACAACGACAGGTGGAGAGAAGGGCGACCACGCGCGCGGGACGTGCCCATTGAGCTCCTGATTATGTTACAAGATCATAATTCTTAACTAAATAATATTAGTTTTCAGTTCTTAACTACATAGTAACATTAATTCTTCGATAGCAAATATGTTTTCAAAATTAAATATCAGAACACATAAATAATTCTTTTGTAATATTTTCATTTATTCTTTCTTTTAGTGCCTCTATATTAATGAAGGTCGGAGGTCAGCTTTTTGAACCTCTCCTTGTCCATGGCTAATCGGAATAATTCTTCAACGGTCAATTTTTGAATTGCTTATTCATAACAACGATCTGACATGACTGGCGAGAAATCTTCGCTGAGTCTAAGTAAGAAAAATAATTAAAATATAGTATAAGTAAGAAAATATATATACGTTTAAAATTATGTGCGTAGCTTTTATCAAAATCTATTTTAAAAAAATCCTTCAAGTGAGATCTTTTACATTGAAAACTAAACTTAATTTTAATGAATTGGTAATTTTTAAAATTATTCATTCAAGTTTTACTATTTCAGAGCCATAGTTTTTCAATAAAACCTAGAATCATATATTAATCATAAGTTGCACCCCTTGTAACTTAATAGGTACAATGACAGATCAGTAAGAACATGTTTGATATTTTTTGTTAACGGACTATTTTTAATTAGATAATATCAACTCGTGATAAAAAATAAACTTTGTCTTCTCACTTGCAACAGCGTGGTCGCCGCCGCCGCCCGCAGAGTCCTATATTAATGGTCGGTCCGCGATACTAATTAACCGCCGGTTGTCTGCGCGTACCGCTTGTTTAACCCGACTTTGTGCTCCGCGCCGCCCCGCCGCCGGCCCGCGCCGCCCGGCCACTCCGCTACACAGCCTGCCTACTAATGTTTGTGTATCTTTCAACTTTGCGGACACTTTTTTGCCATTTATTTTACTCACAATTTGTTTTCATTTTCCTTACCACCACACCATCATACTAAGAAATACCTACTAATTGGCACAGTCTAACCATGTCACCTACAAACAGCATTGGAGCAAATGATCGTAAATCTAAGTTGTAAACTTCTCTGTCGCATACAAAATACGCTGATTACGAATTTATATGAAAGTCGAAAGTCGTGTAAGAGAATGCCGATGAAATTAATAATAAATAAATAAACTCCAGTCGCAAGTAAGCAGATAGATTACGAAAAATCAAGACTGTATACGTGTAGGTACGGGACAGAACGAATCTATCAGCGCGTTCGCTCGCGCGCTGAAACTGCACGAAGCGAAATAAATTAACCCGATTAAACTAAACAGCAACAGCTTAATTGATTGTAGTGAGGCGAACTTTTCGTCCTACCCGCGGGAGAGGGCGGCGGGGTCTGCGGGGCGGGGAGTGCGGCGCGGGGGGCAAGCAATCAATGTCGGTTAATTGGCGCTTTAATGCTGCCTCATTCAACAATTACAGCCCTGTCAACTGGCAGGCTGCTAGGGATGCGCTGACGACGGAGGATCTGCTTCTCTCGATACCCTTTCGTGAGTCCAGCATCATCGGGGGATCTCTGAACCACGTATTCGCTTGAATACAATCAAATCTGTTATTCAGCAATGATAAAATGTTCTAACCTACGAAATGCATATTTAGTTTCAATTAGAGTTATTGACAGGCAAACTTTACGGTGGCACACCACACTTTGTTGTCTAGTGCTTGTCAATGCCAATATTGAAAGTCTTCCGGCCTGGTAATTAACCAGATCTTGGCAGAGTCGTCCCCGCGGGAAGAGTGTACAAGCGCTTTGTATCTACACGATCGAATCTAAGCTTGCTCTAAGGTGAAAAGCTGTTCCGGTACTGCTGCAGTACTAATGAGGGTACCGAACTTTAGCTAAATGCTTTTGTTTCGATGTTTTGTTCAATGTTGATTAGACCTAGAGTATTTGTTCAAGGCCCTCAGCTACAACACGAAGGTTGTAAATTTGGTTGATCAGATAAGATGCTGTGGAGGACCATTAGGGAATCTCGTAAGAAGAAAGCTTATGTATGTAAGTTGACGGCCGAGTGGCGCAGTGGGTAGTGACCCTGCTTCTGCGTCCTAGGCTGTGGGTTCGATTCCCACATCTGGAAAATGTTTGTGTGATGAGCATGGATGTTTTCCAGTGTCTGGGTGTTTATCTATATATTATAAGTATTTATGTACAATATATATAAAAATATTGATCAGTTATCATAGCACCCATAGCACAAGCTACTTACGAGTACGCTTACTTTGGGGCTATATAGCGATGTGTATAATTGTCCTGTAATATTTATTTATTTTATTTATTTATTTATCTACTTGTCATGGCTTGCTTGCATCTATAACATACAGTATAATCGAATTGTTATGTTCATCGACACGGGTCGCATCACTACGTCACGTTACGTGGTGGTTGTAGATTACTCCCCCCTCCCCACTTATTGGAATCAATCTGGAACGTAAACTCGTTTAATTTAACGTTCAATTCTCGATTAGCGACTCATTATTTTAACTTTAAGGGTAATGTTCGTCCGTTAAATATCGCGCAGATTGCTGTATTGTGTGCAATTTTGATACTCAATATGATTATTTGCATTTTAACTGCTTCAGATTCAGTAAGAAGTAAAAGAATCATTCTGTCGTTCTATCTTTTGAATAATATTATCAATATAACGGAAAGAGTTTGTTCAACCGTAACTGTATTTTTTCTGAATGAGAACAACCCAATAAACCTCCCTGTAATTTATAGTAACAGTCTTACGTAATTCTTAATTTAGTTAGTTATTAAATAATTAAGTGCTACGAATTCTCTTAAATAAAATATATAATAAGAAATATTAAATGTTACCAACAGATTCTTAAATGTATCGCACAATCTTATAGAGTCTTCAATAAGCAGCAACACTGCGCCAAGTGCCGACACTCGAGGGTGTCCACAGAAAGGGAAACTCGCGAGCATCACAGCGCAGCGATGTGCGCGGGTCTTTAAGGCAGTTCATTTGATTACAGCTCATAATGTTTGCGGCGGGGGTGCGCGGGGGTGCGGGGGATGTCGGAACGCGGGGGAGGGGGGAGCGCGTATAATTAAATAGTTCGGTTCTAAACCCACTCCGAATATATAAATGAGTAATCTGTTTTGGCGTACAGTTCATTTGTTAAATAGTCTATAATTGCGCCAAAATTCACAGTCAGTATCAAATCATAGTCACAAACTTCCATTCCCCTGCACGATTTGCTATGTAAGCCTTATCTACTCAAAGATCAGGCGTAACTAAAATGTACGTGAAAGCGACATCCGACTTCATATTAATTTATCAACAATGAAACACTATTATTCTATATCCCACATTATTTTAAAAAAGATATGTCAAAACGTAAACCTTTATAGCCCTGTGTTTGTCACCTACAGGTAGGTGAACCAAATTTACATTTATAGTAGCAGAATTAAGCCTTATGTTACCACTTGCCCGGACAAGTTGTCTGTCCAATAAGTACTAGCATGGAAGCGCAAAGGGGTAGGTCTCCTCAGCACAGGTTTTCGCCTCTACGGAAACCTCCCGCTATCGAGCATCATTAGAAACATTCTCAACAACTACATGGTCTCACGTTCCCTGCTTTAGTGAGATCGTAATTGACTGAAAGAAAAGGTGAGGGAAAGATAGCAGTCTCCTGATGCTTGAATGCTCTGCAGAAAAAAAACACTCATAAAGACACCAAGGAGTAAACTGGTGTCCGCGTCGGGACGGGTGTCAAAGTGCCTGCTTTTATGATCCTTTGACGTTTCTACTAGGACATGTATGACATACTTGGTGATAAGTAGTCGCTGATGATATTCTTGGTGCTGCAATAGTTGCTACAAGTGAGTTAGCGCTGAATGGCGCGCGTATTAGCGCGATCGCCGAGTTACCGGCTCAGACGAAGAGCACTTCTCTTGCAAGTGATGCTAATGCAGGTCACTGATGACATACTTGGTGCTGCAATAGTTGCTACAAGTGAGTTAGCGCTGAGTGGCGAGCGTATTAGCGCGATCGCCGAGTTACCGGCTCAGACGAAGAGCACTTCTCTTGCAAGTGATGCTAATGCAGGTCGCTGATGACATACTTGGTGCTGCAATAGTTGCTACAAGTGAGTTAGCGCTGAGTGGCGAGCGTATTAGCGCGATCGCCGAGTTACCGGCTCAGACGAAGAGCACTTCTCTTGCAAGTGATGCTAATGCAGGTCGCTGATGACATACTTGGTGCTGCAATAGTTGCTACAAGTGAGTTAGCGCTGAGTGGCGAGCGTATTAGCGCGATCGCCGAGTTACCGGCTCAGACGAAGAGCACTTCTCTTGCAAGTGATGCTAATGCAGGTCGCTGATGACATACTTGGTGCTGCAATAGTTGCTACAAGTGAGTTAGCGCTGAATGGCGCGCGTATTAGCGCGATCGCCGAGTTACCGGCTCAGACGAAGAGCACTTCTCTTGCAAGTGATGCTAATGCAGGTCGCTGATGACATACTTGGTGCTGCAATAGTTGCTACAAGTGAGTTAGCGCTGAATGGCGCGCGTATTGGCGCGGTCGCCGAGTTACCGGCTCGGACGCCGCGCGATTGCTGCCGCCGGCAGTATAGGCGAACTCGCAGAGCAAATACTGCATAGTGCATACTGTTTACACTAAGGATGTCAGAGCGCTACAAGCTTACTCATTGTAACTTTACAACCCGCAAGTTATAATGCACTCAGAGCTTAAAGAGAGCTAAAAATTTTGCTATTGCATTTCTCATCTTTAATCAATAGTGGGGAATGCCTTTTCCTATTTCTGTTGTCGGTTGTTTATCATTTCAAAAATATCAAAGAATGAATTACTAGCTGAACCCTAGATCAAATTATTGGTTACCATGGGGCATTATTACAGCGATGCGAAAGTCAAACAAACACATTGAAAAAGAAAAAGTAAAAGTTTAGTAAAATTGTTACTGCAGCGCCTCGATGTTATCTGGCGCAAAAGAGCACTATCACATTTTCTTCATAATATCAACATCCCTGAATTTTGCATGGTTAGAGATGCTATTGATAAACTCATATGGTAAAGAATATAGATGGCAATGTACCTATCTATTTTCCTGCTGATGGCTGAGCAAATTTATTGGCCCACTGTCACTGTTAATTAATGAGCACAATATGTAATCCTTTTTATTCACTTCCTTCAAACGAGCTCTCCTTCTTATTTGTGTTACGCACCTATCACGCTCTTCGGCCTTCTGCCCCTCTTCGTCTTGCACAATGTCAACATTATTCTTGTGATTATTTAACCTCCACATCACACATGCCCATACCAAGCTAATCTGTCAGTCCTCAATTTTTTCGTCAATGTTGCCAGTTTCTGGCTCGCTCTTAAATACTTTTTCGTTTCGTTTGCTCTTGTCACACTACATTTACATATTTACATAGGCATATCATTTTCATGATCTTATTGTCATCTTTCTATTCTATTACGCAGCATTTTCATACATGAAACACGAAAATTAACAAAACATAATTCCAGCTTCTGGTGATCTGGCGCGCACTGCCGTGTCCGGGCAAGTAATCCCGGGCTGGTCTCCGGCGTCCGCAGTAGGTGTCTGTTCCGTAACTCGATTGCACCGAGATGACCCCCTGCGCCGCGCCGCCCCGTAATTGACCCCTTGTCCGATTAGTTTGTTGCTAATGATGTTCTGTTGTGATCTACGGACTAACTCCACAACTTCCTGATGACAAGCTATTGGGCGTAAGACGAAACAGTTATTAGATAGCAGGTACTCCGATAAATACGTGAACACGTAAACAATTCAAAATTATTAATACCTCTAAGAATAGTTTAGTAGTACTATATTAGTACTAATTTACGCTTAGTGTTAAGTTTATCATATACTAAGTTACCTCGGTGCACCAACTTTTCAATTCTAGGCCGCTAACGAAAGCCTAACCTTGGTCACAACCGAGTACGTCATGATTCGCTAACCCACATCGGCTAACCACTGTAGCGATAACAACACCGACGACCTCCGTGGCGCAGTTGTATGCGCGGTGGATTTATAAGACGAAGGTCCTGGGTTCGATTCCCGGCGGGGCAGATTGAAATTTTTCTTAATTTGTCTTAGTCTGGCTGGTGGGAGGCTTTCGCCGTGGCTAGTTACCACCCTACAGACAAAGACGTATCGCCAAGCGATTTAGCGTTCCGGTACGATGTCGTGTAGAAACCGAAAGGGGTGTGGATTTTCGTCCCACTCCTAACAAGTTAGCCCGCTTCCATCTTAGACTGCATCATCACTTAACATCAGGTGTGATAGTAGTCAAGGGCCAACTTGTATAAAAAAAAAAAACACGTTCCACAAAGCGCCGCTTTGTGCCCGTCTATCTGAACTACAACCTTCGTGTACCACGGTGCATCTGATTTAATAATTTTCATGTTATCGTATGATCAAAATAGCACAGAATATATAATAGTACAAGCCTACGTCTATTAATTAAACAAAGTCTGTTGACTGATCTTACAATTCTCTTAATGTCATTTATATTTTGGTTTTTCGATCTTTTACTGAACTGTGGGTAGTCAAAAGACATGATTCTAATGAAAAATGCTCTTGAAGCTATAATTATTCATAAAATACTGACTATAGATATTTCAACATAATCTTACACCTACACTACTTACACAAGGACTTTTACACTTATAACATTGGAATATTTATTTTTTTCTTCACTTCATATCCCCTCTTTCACAAGGAGGGAGGCCTAGTCGTGTAGTAAGCCATTAATAAGCTGATAATAATAATCTTTTTTTGAGTCGCTTTTATTCATTTCCAACTTATAATTTTTGTTTTCAGCGATAAACTTAGGCCTATATAATATAAAAATATTTTTAATTTTATGTACATAAATATTATTTTTATTACGTCTGAACCGAATTTGCTTGTCATAGAGCCAGAAATGTACAAAAAATCGGCTCGTGCAGGAAACAAAGCGAAAACCACTCACCAGCGGGTGTGTCATTAGCGAGGCCGCCGCTCGCTGACAACTCGTCATAACCTGATACGGATCTGTTGCAGCTCTACAGTCTGTCTGATAACATCTCTGTAAGCTCTTCAAGGATTTGAAGCAATTATTAATATTTGTAGACACTTTAAAAGTTGATTATTAGCTCTCTATCCCTTATATTTTCTATCCAATTTCTGGACGCAGAGGCAATTTTTTGATATTATTTACCACTACTACCTAACTTCCGCCTGTAAACTATCATTAAATGCAGTAATTACCTACCTCAAATATAAATTCTAATCAGAATTCATTGTTTCAGTTCAATAACATAATTTACATAAATTTTTCGGCTGATATCAGAATATAGTGTAGACTTTTTTCCTAGGGATGAAAGCCACAACCTTTTATGCCGTAATTTCCAAATTCAATCTTGTTAAGAAATAATACGGAGGATAAATCAAGATTTTTATAGAGATACTACTCAAATTAATTTCGATCAGTTATGTCGATTTTCTTCACTCTTTCTCCAATTTTTACCATTCACAGAATACAATTTAAACTTAATATTTTGAAAATGTAATTTAAAACACCTAAAAATATTAAAATAAACACTGATCGTCATAGCATTCTATACATATATTCAAAAGCACGAGTATTTTAAAGAATAATCGAAAACCTATCACGAAACTATAAACACAAAGCTCGCATGATCGTAGTGAAAGGAATTTGATCCAACGTTTGCTCAAATCCCAGTTTAAAAGTCCAAACAAATATCCGCTGAGTCAGCCAATCCATCACGCGGATCATAATAACACGCACTCAAATTAATACCTGCCCGAGCTCAAGTAGATTTGAAAAAGCACCCGCCGCCCCGACCTGACCCCACGCACCGCCCGAGCGCATATTGCTGTAACCACCCTAACACAACGGGACAAAGTTCAAAATAGTTGGAGCTGATCAAAACATCAGCTGACATTGTAAAGGTCATACGGTTTTGGTTTCGATGTAATACGGGCTTATTAGTAATGTTAATTTTTGGGATATTTGAAGTAAAAAAGTTTCGAATGGCATTTAGAGTGCTTTTAGAACCGCCACCGATATATTTACGTACAAACTGCTGGTTTTTGTAAGTTGTGAACTTTATTGGGTGCTATTACCATTTTTTTAGTTTTAAGTGGGCGCCTGTTAGGCCTGCTTAAGCAAATTATATTCTGAACAAATTGAAGAACAGCTGTGCTGATTCTATTGTATCTATGATCATCAGCACTTCTAGGCATATAACATTTCTGTTATAAATGGAAGATAGAGCTCTGACTGCCACTGAGGAAAAGATTTCAGGAAACGTTCGGTTTGAAAATTTGCACCAGAAGTGCATATTTTTGTTTCAACAATACTATCAAAAATATGTTAGGGTGTTTATCGCAATTAACACCCACTTCTGGTTTTTCTTATAAGGACATGTCATCATATGGGATGATGGGATCAACCAAGCCGTTTGGGAGTTGTAAAAGAAAATATAAATAGTGCGGCCAGGTAGACAGACAACAAGAATTCAAAGCATTCCGCAGAAATGCAAAAAATAAAAACTTGAAAACGAAATACTTATATTATCAGTATATTAGCGGCCCACTACAGGGCTTTCCTTCTTAAAGGAGATTTACCTACTGAAAATTACATAGAAGAATAAAAAACCTAGAATTCGAACCCAGGAGGGATAGGCTAACCACTAGTCCAACGAGGCCCACTCAATACTTACTCAAACTTATTTCATCTGCGTTAACATTTGTGCATTTAAATTAAAAACAACAATTACCCATAATCCTATTGAATAACTGAGTACGTTCTATAGTAATTATTATATTTGTCAGTGTAATCCTTTCACCAGAGTGTTTATTAAATAACAAACTATCAACAAAAACTACAACAGTTTGTGATGAAGCTCCGAGTACTTCATTGTGGTGTGAAGAGTGAATGGACGCGAGTGAATGAGCGCACTGAGCGTGTAATCCCTTCGTACAACACGCATTGAACGCTCACTTGAATGTATCAAATGAGTGCATCCAATACATGTCTCAATAATAGAGGTGCATCTAATCCTTTTCTGATACATTATAGAGAAGCGTCGCTTTGTCTGAGTCGTTAGGGATAAAGATATGGTCAGGTATGTCATTGTTGAATAAATATAAACTAACCTCTCTCTCCACTCAGTAATATCACTAATACAATAATTTAAAGTTAAGCAACTATAATTCACTCTAATTTAAAATCTTTTATTTCAAGTAGGCTCAGTTTACTATCACTTTTGAAGCGTTATGTTAGACTATATGTAATGACTCTACCAGCAGCTCGGCAGGTCTTTTCATCAGTTTTAAGTCTTCCGTGTATTATGCTAACAAATTGAGTATTTTTAACCGACGAAAAAAAAACGGAGGAGGTTCTTAATTCGACACGTATATTTTTTTTATGTATGACCACGCATAACTTTTTACAAAGTTGTCGGATTTTTATAATTCTTTTTTATTAAAAAGGGCATACATCCAAGGTGGGCCCATTGTCATCATGTTAGGATCTGATGATGATATCCTGGGGAAATTGAAGGAACTCTTCAAACTTTGGAGGCACGTTTACAGCGATTTCGGTTTTTGTCTCGGTATCGGTAGCTTTTTGGCTACTTGTAGCCGTATAATATAGTATGACAGTATAGTGCGAGTACGTTACGTGGCAATAAATCACTGAAAAGTAAGAAATAAAAATTTTTAACAATAAATAGAACTGACTCAAAACGCACTAAAAAGTAAAAAATAACTGTGTCATGTAAAATAAAGCAACTAATGACACAGTTATTTTTTACTTTTTAGTGCGTTTTGAGTCGGTTCTATTTTTTGTTAAAAATTTTTATATTCTAAAGTTCAATTGCCTGCGAGTAAATATTTACTCTATTTAAAAATTTTAGGTACCAAACAGCATTGCTGTGTTATTATTTAAAATGTATACTTGCTGGAAACAATGCAAATATATAACTATAATAGGTTGACAAGCATAAACAAGGTAGTGCATTTCATGATATATTGTATGCACGAAGCTTAGTGACACTGAATAAAATAACTTGATTTTATTCCAGTTGCCACTTCGTAGAGGCTATAAGACGTCGCAGGGAGCTGCAATAAAGTGCTGATCGTCTATTAGGCGCGAGGCGACGCTCTCAAGTCTCAATAAAATGCGATTATCTCTTAATAAGCTCTGTCCAGCGCCTCCAGCTGTGAACACTACGATCCAGGTGAAGCGGGGACATTCGGGGAACAACGCCAGATAGCGCCTCTTTTGTTCAGTGGTAGAGTCATTACAAACAGTTAAAGGAGAATGCCAGATCCTAACCAAGAAAGAACACAAACTGTTTATATACAAAAAATATTCTATAAATGTTTTACAATAAGCCATTTTTAATGTTGGACATCGGAATAAAATTCTGTTAAAAAAGTATTTAAACTATTTCCTTTTAATTTACACTGTTTACGCATTTTTTAATCTTTATTGCACTGGGTACTAACTAGCCTTTTAAATCGCTTTTATTGTATTTTCATTAAAAGTGGGCTCTAAAAGACTAGTATCCAGAGTCGTTAAGCCTGTTTAGAAATGTATTTAATGAAGCTTTCCGGTTGTCATGTTAGTGTGACGGCTGTGCTATGTGGTTGTTTACTATGTGTATGTTTAGGCTCATATCAAATACTCCGACTTCTAGAACTTTTAAATGTAATTTATATTAAAAAGTAAAAAAAATGCAATAAAATGATGCATACATTTTTGTACAATATGTTTTTGTTTTTGCTCCTATAATGTTTCAAAAATGCTTGCCTACTGCAAATAAACTAATTTTAAATTGGATATTGGAACTGAAGTTTTCCCTTTCACGCGTACCTTGCGCTGTCTGACATTAGGTACATGCTACCACAGTTACCCGAGCCGTCAAGATGTCACTCTCCAAGTTTCCAGTCAGTGATACTAATTCGCTATATGTACTATGCTCGAGTTTAGGATCTCTATACCAGTTTTAAAAATTTTATTGTAGGAGGTATTGCAAACCAATGTTTTAATTAAACTATTACTGGGTTTTATTCTGTGAATATTTGTTAATGTAATGTTCTCCAACTATAGGAGGGGGTGTCCAAGGGCCGCCAAAAGAAAAAGGGGCAGGCCAATCACCAGGTGAAAGGACGATCTAACTGCCTTCGAAGGCACACATTGGATTCGTTCAATCCTAGATAAAATGCACTGGAAGAGGAAGGGGGAGGCCTTTGCCCAGCAGTGGGCAAAAAAAAATTAGTAATTATGTAAATGTATGTAAGATATTGTATTTTGGGCTTAAATAAATAAATAAATTACTGGGTTTGGTTATGCATCTTTATACACATACATACTTTGTATCTACAAAATTATCTATCTATCTACAACCTGATTGCCTCAGTGGCTAGATTGCTCGTTCGGCTACGGATAACGAGTTCCTGGGTTCAAATCCTGAGTCGAGTAAACGCATATACATACTGCAAGTAAGTTACATTTTCATAAGATAAAAGATATAATTTGTTCTACGCTACATGTAACAAGGTGAATATCTTAATCACAGTCCGGCCAGCGTCTCCAGCATCTGTCTCGCACCGCCGCATAACTCCGTCCCGCTCGCTCTAATCGCATTAAGCATCCATTTTTGTAAGCGCTCGGAGCCCGATCCAATTTCAAACTCATTTGTTAGAGCGTAAAACAATTATTAAAAAACGCCAGCGATTCGACGCGCGATTTTTGTCGTTTACATCACTTAGCGGCGCCGACGAGACGCGGGGGGGGGGTCCTCGCTCTGAATATGGAAACGTCAGTCAAATTGAAGCCCACCTGAATTTTAGTACTGCTTTAAACTTGGTATGCTAATTTGGACTCTAGAAGGTGCTTAGTATTTTTTTTATGACCAATAATAAGATGCTTAATAATTGAATGATCTTCAACATTCGGGCATAAGCTGTCCTCGCTATGAGTTGTACTTACATCCATTTGTTTAGGTACAAGTGTGTAAACAAAATATGTAGAATATACCAATTTCATAATAGAATTCTATTTTTAACCGACGAAAAAACGGAGGAAATTCTCAATTCGACACGTATATATTTTTTTTATGTATGACCACGCATAACTTTTTACAGAGTTGTCCGATTTTAATAATTCTTTTATTATTAGAAAGGGCACTTCCAAGGTGGTCCCACTGTCATCATTTTAGGATCTGATCATGATATCTTGGGGAAATTGAAGAAACTCTTCAAATTTTGGAGGCACGCTTACAGCGATTTCGGTTTTTGTCTCGGTATCGGTAGGTTTTTGGCTACTACTACCGTTTAATATACTATGACAGTATAGTACGAGTACGTTACGAGGCGATAACTCACTAAAAAGTAAGAAATAAAAATTTTTAACAAAAAATAGAACCGACTCAAAACGCACTAAAAAGTAAAAAATAACTGTGTTATTTAGTTGCTTTAATTTACTTAAGCATATCTAGGAGTCGGTGCCAGCCAAGGTTTCTACTTTAAGGACGTTACCTAGAACCCA
This sequence comes from Mycalesis mineus, assembly GCA_034621355.1. Classification (NCBI taxonomy): domain Eukaryota; kingdom Metazoa; phylum Arthropoda; class Insecta; order Lepidoptera; family Nymphalidae; genus Mycalesis; species Mycalesis mineus. The sequence goes on from CM067882.1 coordinate 161,282, forward strand.
CAAACTGCTTCACTACGTAAAATAAATGTTCCTTAAACTGGCTGGCACCGACTTCATAGAGATGCTTTAGTAAATTAAAGCAACTAAATGACACAGTTATTTTTTACTTTTTAGTGCTTTTTGAGTCGGTTCTATTTTTTTTTTTAATTTTTATAACAGGCCATTACCAATTCAACTTTGTTTTTGAAATGTTATAGATAGAATAAATACTAAAACTTTAACCCGTTCAGCAACATTGCAACAGCTTGGTGAGTGTAAACTCGAAATCGCCCCGGGCGGCTTGCGTCCTGCAGTGAGCTCATTAAACCCAGATGGAATATTTTGTTACGAAGTACAATATCAGATCTATTGGATCACAAGTGGGTAATAATTTATTTATTTTATATTTTATATTTTATATTGCGAACTGTTCGCAATTGAACATTGCAGAGTCAACATCTTACTTTTGAAAATGCTTTGGTTTCGGAATGAAACATACCTACAGCAAGACAAATTATGATAGACTTCGACAAAACGTTCGCTTACTTTGTATCGTCAAGCTCATCTTTGTTTTCAAACGTAGATTGTGACGATATTCTTGAATTTTGAAACATCTTTAAGGACATCAACGACGAGTTTATAATAATAGTCTAATAGTTTTTTTTTAATTATAATGTGATACTTAATACAATTAAGACATGAAATCAACTTTAGAATTACAAGATTACCCATGAAATAGTTGAAGTAACTTTAAATTGGGTTAAGATTCTGGCAAATCGGCAAATCGTCCCTGCCTTAATTTAAAAAAAAATAAAAAAAATTAGCAGAAAAATAGAACCGATTCAAAACGCACTAAAAAGTAAAAAATAACTGTGTCATTTAGTTGCTTTAATTTACTTAAGCATATCTATGAAGACGGTGCCTGCAAATTTATGGAACATTTATATAACGTAGTAAATCAGTTTGTGGGTTCTAGGTAACGTCCTTAAAGTAGAAACCTTGCCTGGCACCTACTTCATGGATATGCTTCAGTAAATTAAAGCAACTAAATGACGCATATATTTCTTACTTTTTAGTGCGTTTTGAATCGGTTCTATTTTTTGCTAAAAATTTTTATTTCTTACTATTTAGTGATTTATCGACACGTAACGTACTCGTACTATACTGTCATAGTATATTATACGGCACTTGTAGCCAAAAAGCTACCGATACTTACACAAAAACCGAAATCGCTGCAAGTGTGCCTATAAAATTTGAAGAATTACTTCAATTTTCCCAGGATATCATCATCAGATCTTAACATAATGAATATGGGACCATATTGGAAGTATGCCCTTTCTAATAAAAAAGAATTATCAAAATCAGACAACTCTGTAAAAAGTTATGCGTGGTCATAAGTACATAAAAAAAATATACGTGTCGAATTGAGAACCTCCTCCGTTTTTTTCGTCGGTTAAAAACAAATATACATGTTAATTTGTCACTTTTGTCATTTTTGTGTGGCTTTGTCACTTGGAAACGTTGGTATTTACGCGGGAAATCATTTAATTATTAACTATTTGTAACTAACTTTAGCAAAGGAAACTGCGCGGGTGTGCAGTAACTTCTATTAAATAAATTGGATCATCAATTATATTATCTGTAAAGGACCGACCAAAAAACTTAAACTTACTGAAGAACCTATTAATTTAGTAGGTACTAAAGAGTACCCTGCTAGGTTAGGTTCACATTCACTTAACATGAAATAAATAATCCAATTTGTCAGATTGTGCAGCGACTTACATAACAAAATATTTTTTAGTATGAAATTGTTAACCCTGCACAGGCAACAATAACCCGCAGATCAGCAATCAGCCCGCGGCCCCCCTCCCCCCTGCGCAAACGCACCCCGCGCACTCCGCGCCGCACCCCCCCGCGCCCTGCACTCAAACAGTCTATTAAAACGTTATCACAGAATCGCCACACAGAATTACACTCTGCGCAATTTGTCACCCGCACTCGCGACGCTGTGAGCAGAACGGACAAACGCGCAGTAACTTGTGCTAAGCTGCCAACAAGCCACAAAAAGAATAATCCAATAAAAAAATAAGAAACAGTACATTATTTTATGCCAAAATTCGCATTTTTTAGGGTTCCGTACCTAAAAAAAAATGGAACAAGTATAGATGCGAAATCAAGACCCTTTTACTTAGTAACACGTAGTGGTATCAAAGTGAAATTTATATCAAATACCCAAGTCTACTGTCCCTTAGAGTTATGAAATAAAAATTGGTTGTCTGTAAAGTCTGTTTACTGACGATAGTTGAATGTGACAATGTCTTAAGAAAATACTGATGGAATGGTAGCATTTAATTGGTTATTAAAATTTTTAATTGAAGTATATTTTTATAAATATTAATTTAAATTAATAAAATAATTGATTTTGATTTTATAAATTTATATTTTAAATTTATAATAAATATATTAATTTATAAATATATTAATTTTTAATTTAAAATATTTAATAATTATATTTAATAGACGGTGTTGAACTGCCGATTGCAAAGCCGATTGCTTCGTTGTCGCTCGTTCCGCGCTCTCGCTTGCACTTCAAGCCTTACATGGAACGCCTCAAAGCGAGGTAACGACGTAATCATGTTTTTTCGTGTAGCCGGCTAATGATAAGACGACTAAAAATCAAACTTCTAGGCCAAGGCCATTTAAAGATACAGCTGTTTATGCCGAAAGCAAATCAGAACCTAACGGGTAGTTCCCGAAAATTTAGGATCCTGAAATTTGTATAGCAAGATAAAGAAAAATTTTACACTTACCCCCTTTTCTGATATATGCATAAACGTATTAAGTTGAAATTCATATAAAATACTTGAGCTTATAAAATCTTTTAGCTGTAACAAAATCAAACTTCTGTGTTAACACAATCAAAGGATACAACAAAATTTTTCTTTTATTATGAACGCGTAAAGGTATTAAAATTGAAATTTATATCAAACTAGCGGCCCGGTACGTGATTCGCAACGTACAAAGTGAAATAATAAAAAAAAAGGTAATTGGAACATCAAATTTAATTATTCAAATAAAAATATTTCATTAATTGCTAGCTATTTTAAATCTTAATCGCATACAATATTCTTAGTTTTTCCATTTTGAGCATGAATAAATAAACGGCTGGGGGTACCCACTCTAGAACAGGCAACATAAAGTTGGCCATGTGAAAAACATGATTCCTCCAAATTCACACCACAAACGTGTAGTGTTTGCCCTTGGGCCTTGTTGATGGACATCGCAAATCGTAAACGCACAGGATATTCGCAATAATATAATCAAAGAACCAATTTTCAGAATTTTTTTCAGGTATTTGCTCGTCTGACTCCTTCATATAAAAAATTTGATATTCCTTCCTTCATATAATTCCATTCCTTCATATAAATAGATAGGTGAGCCCGTTCTTGAGTTATAAAATAACAAAGAAAAGTGGCATTGATTTTTATATATATTGATACTTGGTTTTATAAGAACTTTAAGCTTTGTAATGTTATGGATTTTATGTTGCAACAAAAACACCCTAACTATGACTCGACTGTCGTGATGGGTAAACTGTTACTTATAAAGTATATATACAAGTTTGTACAGAACCCTTTGAAGAGAAGAGTTGTTTGTCTGAGTCAACATCATCAATATCTAATAGGTAATGAATTAAACAATATCACCTTTAGTCCGCTGAGCTGCATTAAAGCATAATGTTGGGTTTAAGTATTATTAGCATTTCTCAGTTCCTTTCAAGAAAGGAGGCCTAATCTGAAGCTGATAGATGATCCTCAATAATTTCAAGGCTGAGAAGAGCAAATTGAATGTGTTTAATCTCATTATGAATATTGCATATAGATATAATGTAGCCTTTCAGTACCCTGTCTGAATTCTTATTATAAAAAACCTTTCAATTAATATTTGTTACTGTCCTTTTAGCCTTAATCTCAGGTTTTTGAGCTTCAGGTGCCTTTGGTTAAAATCTTTTATTTTTTCATCGTTATTAACAACCACAGCCGCTCTGCTCTCACACGCACGCTGCGAATATCTGTGGCAGTGCGCGCCCTCGCGAGGGTCGCTAATCGTCGCAGATAGCATCTCTTGTGATGTAATGAAATAAAGCGCGTTACGAGCGAGTTTGTAACAACTTTGTGAACTTTGTTACAATTGATTTGTTACATTTCACATTGTGATCACATTGTAACTTAATTGAGCGTGAAGTTTGTCTTATTATGTGAACCGTTACAAAATGTGATCACTACGAGTTGATATTATGTATTTGTTGTTGTTGTTAGTGATTTTTATTTAACTCACATAATATCCAGGTTCTTGAAACTGGTAATGACATCATATTAATATTATAAACGCGAAAGTTTGTAAGTATGGATGGATGGATGGATGGATGGATGGATGGATGGATGTTTGTTACTCTTTCACGCAAATCTTGGATAGTGCTGAAACTTTACAATAATACAGGTTATACATCAGAATAACAAATAGACTACTTTCTTATCTTAAATCTGTGCGATCGCGAGCAACATCTAGTTATCATAATTGTAAGACGTTGATAATATAAATTTATAAACTAGAATTAATTTAATGAGCTTTCAAAGTTTTAAGGACAACAGCTTTGTTGTGTTACAAAAGACTTTATTTTTGAGTTATATATTGTATTCTTATAAGTCAAGCAATAAGAATATTAGTGTAGTAGAGCTCTTTGTTACAGATCGTGACCGAGGAAATACTTCTACTGAGCTCAACAACTACGCCTTAATTTAAAGCACGTAATGAGACTCTTGCACGCCTTTCTTGTAGTTGATGGTTCACCTAACTTAACTTATTTACAAACTATAACTAATTCAAAGAGTAATTTGAAAACGACAAACTAGTCAGTACCCAGTTAGGGTCTAAAGTATGATTGTTGCTCCATATCATTTGCAGTGCGCGCCCCCTACCGTAGTGCGCGATGGGCCGGCATTCGGTTACACTAACAGCCTCCCGCTGGCAGCATGCGTGAGCTGCGCCACTGTGAGCAGGTTCCACACACGTCACTACGCCCTGTAGGGCAATGATGCGACGGAAAATATATAACTGAAAAATGCTACCTCGGCAGCATTATCTAATAGATACGGGCCTCCCGGAAACAATGTCATAAATACATTTAAATTTTAATAATAATTATTAAATTTTAATAATAAAAATTAAATATATTTAAGTTTCAATATAAGTTGCATCTCTCCGCGGAACCCCAGCAGCAACACAAAGGCATCAATCTGAATGGTATAGCGGTGCCCCGCGGCGTCGCTCGCTCGCTAATCACACGGTATAACGACGGGTTTGATGTCACAATTAGATATGCGGAAATTGTATTGTTGCTACGGTTGATGGCGACTGCAGACTCACGGTTATAATAAAACTAAATAAACATTACACAAACTAGCTTTAATATGATAAAAATTTTTAACAAAAAATAGAACCGACTCAAAACGCACTAAAAAGTAAAAAATAATTGTGTCATTTAGTTGCTTTAATTTACTTAAGCATATCTATGAAGTCGGTGCCAGCCAAGTTTAAGGAACATTTATTTTACGTAGTAAAGCAGTTTGTGGGTTCTAGGTAACGTCCTTAAAGTAGAAACCTTGGCTGGCACCGACTCCTAGATATGCTTAAGTAAATTAAAGCAACTAAATGACACAATTATTTTTTACTTTTTAGTGCGTTTTGAGTCGGTTCTATTTTTTGTTAAAAATTTTTATTTGTTACTTTTTAGTGATTTATTGCCACGTAACGTACTCGTACTATACTGTCATAGTATATTATACGGCACTAGTAGCCAAAAAGCTACCGATAACGAGACAAAAACTGAAATCGCTGTAAGCGTGCCTCCAAAATTCGAAGAGTTCCTTTAATTTCCCCAGGATATCATCATCAGATCCTAACATGGTGACAATGGGACCATCTTGGAAGTATGCCCTTTCTAATAAAAAAAGAATTATCAAAATCGGACAACTCTGTAAAAAGTTATGCGTGGTCATACATATAAAAAAAAAAAAAAAAAAAATATACGTGTCGAATTGAGAACCTCCTCCGTTTTTTTTCGTCGGTTAATAAAATAATCTTTAATATGATAAAATAATCTTTAATATTGCAGGTGAATGAGCCAATAACCTATGGAGTTATAATAACATGTAGGTTAAAAGTTCTTTAGGAAGTCTTTTACCTATATAGCCAGTTGCATGGTGCCATAATTGCTAATAGAATTGCAAAGATGCGAAAGAATTTAATGAAAATTAAGTAATTATGTAATTATAACTTCCCAGACTTATTCATAGGCTACTTAAATGAACTGCACCTTAATATTTAATTACCATGTAGAGATGAGTGCTGAGCAATGCGGTTACTGTTTGCAGGTATACTTGTGTATTATTTCCTTGTTACTTGAAGCTTACACTTACTGTAATAGTATTTTGGATGAATTTCATTTAATTTTATTTAATGTGGGTTTCTATACACAAGAACTCGCTAGGTATCATATATTCTGTTGTATGATAGTAACTGTAACTTGCCCTGGCTGCAGCCTCTGACTTTGGCTTACAGTTAGTACGTATCTTACTCTTGTTCTGTAACACTGTTCAAAATGGCGACACATTTTCACCGGAAAATGACGAACTTTTCTAAAAAATACTTTTTAAAATACGAATTCCTGAATTCCTGAATGGCGCAGTGGAAAAGGAGGCACAGGGTTCGATTCTTGACTGGGCCGATTTCGAAATTTGTTCAGGTCTGGCTGGTGGGGGGCTTCGGCCCTGGCCGGTTTCTACCCTACCGACAAACACATAGATATTGCCAAGTGATTTAGCGTTCCGGTGCGATGTTGTGTAGAAACCGATAAGGTGTGGATTTTATTCTACTTCCAAAAACTTAGTCCTCTTCCATCATAGGATCATCACTTTTTATCAGGTATCATTGCAATCAAGGGGCAATTTGTGATGATTGAAAAAAAGACTAGAGCTGACAATCTAACACAGGAATCTGAGGATCATATCCATGACAGCCTATAAAGATTTATACCGTCCATTGCTGGTTCAGTTGCAACCGAACGCTCTTCTCTCTGTTTGTATCCATTGCGCAATCACACGCACTATCTCACTGTATCTCAATAAGCCCCGAGAGGAAAACATTCATTAATCTCATTTTAACGACATTACGACACAAAGTATCTCCATTAAACACAAATGGGTCGTCGCGTCGCCCCTCGCTACAATTAAAAATAGAAAAATTACATTTTATTTGGAGGCGCCATATTGAGTGCCGCCTCGAACAAATGCCAAGCTTTTTACACGACTCACCAACTTACAAAAAGGTTCTCCGTTAAATAAAGTGAACCTAACTACATTGACTTAAGGTTTTTGTATGTGCAAAGCGAGTGTGGTCGTAATGTGAATGTAATTCTTTTTGTTGATTTTGTGTTTTATTGTGTTACAACGTTTATCAATCGCTAACGAGTGAGCGGGGCGGGGTGCGGGGTGCGGGCGCGGGGTGCGGGGTGCTGTTGTGTTGTGGTCGTGGGTTATTGTGTTATTTTGTTTGTGTTGTGTGCCCACGGGCAGCGGCGAGGCGCGGAGGGCTCTGCTCCACGCTGGACTGGTTCACATTCAACTTTGATACATAAGTCTCTCTTTTGCGTCAAAATGATTGTTACTTTATGTATATATCTTGCAAATTTAAAAAAAAAAGTAAATACGTCTCATCCTTCACTATTCCCATATCTTAAGGTAAAAGATTTAAGGCACGCACCAACAGTCGTCTTCAACAGTGTATGAATAATAATATAAAGGCAGGTTTTCTTGTTATGGCAAATTAAATGAGCAATAAGGTAGCCCATAGCAGCCGTAGCAGTACACAAGTCATTTTAGTTCTAGATAGGCAGACCTTGCAAAATTATCGAGGGTATATTATAAAGTATAAATGTATGAACTAGACGTTTTTTTTTATTATTTTTTTTTTATCGACTACAAGTTGGCCCTTGACTGCTATCACACCTGATGTTAAGTGATGATGTAATCTAAAATGGTAGCGGGTTAACTTGTGAGGAGTAGGATGAAATCCACACCCCTTCGGTTTCTACACGACATCGTACCGGAACGCTAAATCGCTTGGCGGTACGTCTTTGTTGGTAGGGTGGTAACTAGCCACGGCGAAAGCCTCCCACCAGCCAGACCAAGCAAATTAAGAAAAATATCAATCTGCCCCGCCGGGAATCGAACCCAGGACCTCCATCTTATAAATCCACCGCGCATACCACTGCGCCACGGAGGTCGTCAAAAACCACGTTTGCAGTGGTTCTCGTTCCTGTGGAAATTTCAGGATAACATGTGGCCTATGTGTTATTCTGATACGTAAGCTATATTATTGTGAAGTTTCATCAAAATCCATTCAGTACTGTTTGCGTGAAAGAGTAACAAACATCCATACATACATACTTTCAAACTATTGAGTCAACGATGATTGTTCCTACAGTCGTTTCAGTCAACGGTGCTATAGCGAAAAGCTTTGACCAACATCTTAAAAAGCTTTCGCTTAGTTGTTGGATCACGGGTCGCAGCAGATGGACTGGATTTTTTTATAAATTTTTAATAGTGTTTTTTTTATAATTTTTGAAAATATGTATATTACTCATAAACTTACTGAAAAACCATTCATCATTATAATTTACTATAGTTTTAATAAGTATTACCATTAACTCTTTTCGTACGTAGGTACTTAGATATTAAATCGTTTATCCCTTCTCTATCCATTGTTATTCTACTTTCAAGTAGCAAGATTCATTTTGCGTCCGCCAACAGTATCCCGATCTGCCGACAAACAAAAAACAGCGCAAACAAACAATACAAAACGTCACCACAAAGTCTGAGCAGTACTTGGAGACTCCATTACTTGAACAAAAACTAGAAATAGTTGCGTTTTCGGAAGGTATTGAGTTACTCACTGTGGCCGCGGCGCAGACACAAAGCGCAGTCTCGTATCTGCGGCTGCGATCGACTTGCGCAAACCATTATGTAATGTAATTGTTACGTTTACGACAGTCAAATAAGTATTGGGTTTCAATTACTTAATCGTGTGTTTGACTCTATTTTCAGCAATTCAAAAATATGTTACCTAAGTTTGGTAACCGATACCCAGTCCTTATAAAAATTAGTCAAAGAAATAATTCTGAGTTTAGAGAATAGCTACTTATTTCGATACCTTCATCACGTTATCTTTACTGGCCTATGTTATAGCTATTTTATATACCTACGCACTTTATAGTTGCTTAATGTACTTTATTAGTAAAAACCTTTAAATCAATTTTTCATTTTGTTTGTAATGTATGTAATGTAATGATCGTCAAAAAGTTTTTATTTTCCTCATCAACTAAGAGAAAAGTGATCATGACAATATTCTAACAGATCGAAACTTAACATAAGTGTTAGCGAATTTGAATGTAGAGCTATTGGAATTGAGTTTAATTTTTCAACACTACATACAAGCACACTTTGCTAGCTTAACAAACATTGTAAATATTTCACAAAGCAATCTCACGGAGGCGCGGTAATCAGATAGTGTCACAAACACAAGGAGATTTCTCAATCGAATTCAATGAAGGCTCTCCACAGTCCGAGCGCATTACATTACTCGCTTGTTATACAAACGTAACAAAGCTCGCAACAATGCGCGCTCGTCCTAATCCCGGTAATGGTCACTTGGGCCCGGGTCGCAGCTCACTGTGCCGCCGCACCGCGACCCATTGTCGCACAACTTTGTATAAACCGCACAAAAAATACCATTAAACTTCGTCCATTCAAACTCGAAAACTGCAGAAAACGCGCGGGGAAAAAAGTTCGGGGAATTTTTGCGGCGAGATTGGTTTGTTGGTTGTTGTGGAAAAAGGATTTATTCCGCGTTATTGGACACAAAGAGGTTTGTTCGGAAGCGTTCGGCGCGGGCTCGAGTGGACGACAATTAGACTATTGCTTATTTATTACCTTTCAATATTTGTTTGATTTACTTTAGTGGGGAACTTTTCGTACAGTCTTAAAATTATTGTGTCACTAATATAATTTGATTGTATTATCTTGTACTGTGATATGAGTAGGTATGTTTTTGAAACAAGGAATGGTACAAATAATAGTTAAGTTGAGTTCAGCCACAATAACATTATGCCGGGCAGGCATGTCCGGACGGCGACGGCGGCGGCGGGTAATCAGCCGCGGGAAAGTCGCCGATACCTCCGCCCGCAACGCGCAAACACGCTACAAATGTGTGCTGCGTAGAGCGGCGCGTGGTGCAGCGCCACAATAACATTATGCTGAGCAGGCATGTCCGGTCGACGGCGGGCAATCAGCCGTGGGAACGTCGCCGATACCTCCGCCCGCGACGCGCAAACACATTACGACTGTGTGCTGCGTGGAGCAGCGCGTAGTGCACGCCACAATAACATGATGCTGAGCAGGCAGGTCCGGTCGACGGCGGGCAATCAGCTGCGGGAACGTCGCCGATACCTCCGCCCGTGACGCGCAAACACATTACGACTGTGTGCTGCGTGGAGCAGCGCGTAGTGTACGCCATAATAACATTATGCTGAGCAGGCATGTCCTGTGTGCTGCGTGGAGCAGCGGGTAGTGCACGCCACAATAAAATGATGCTGAGCAGGCATGTCCGGTCGACGGTGGGAAATCAGCTGCGGAAACGTCGCCGATACCTCCGCCCGCGACGCGCAAACACGCTACGACTTTGTGCTGCGTGGAGCGGCGCGTGGTGCAGCGCCTCAATAACATTATGCTGAGCAGGCATGTCCGGTCGACGGCGGGCAATCAGCCGCGGGAACGTCGCCGATACCTCCGCCCGCGACGCGCAAACACGCTACGCTTGGGGTTGTTCCTGATAAACTATATCGATACTTGAGAGAAAATATCAGCATATTATTCACATTGTTTAACATAAATACAGAATTATTTTAATTTTATTGTTTCATAAAAAGAAAAAATAACAAACAAATAAACAGTTAGAACATATTAATTTTAAACGACGCCACTAAATAATCAGCATTGTTCTTCTATTATTATATATACACTACTAGCAGTCGCCCGCGACTTCGTCCGTGTCGATATCGAGAACGGTAAACGTTTTGTTATATGACACTGACACTCACCCATTTGACAGGGGCGTTGCTTCAATTCTATATAAAACTAGCTGACCCGGCAAACGTTGTTTTACATTAAAAATTAAAAAAAAAATAGATGAAAATTAGATAGTAGCCGATTCTCAGACCTGCTGAATACGCACAAAAAATTTCATCAAAATAGGTCAAGCCGTTTCGGAGGAGTATGGCAACGAAAACAGTGACACGAGAATTTTATATATTAGATTTGTCTTTACGCGAATGTGAAGTTTTCGATTTGTTTTGGTGAAAGCTCACACTAGACACTCAGCTGACGTTATTGCGTAATAATAACCTAAACTGCAATTCAGTTTAGATCTACAATATTATAGTTGATGATAGGTATGCTGATGGGTATAGCTTGATAATATGAATGAATACCAGTTCCAAAATGCTAACTCCTATTCAAGTTAATTTGGACGCCATAATGGCAGTGTCACACTTTTTCAAAATTTTCCCGACAATTATTCTAATTTTTCTCACCTTTTAAACCTTCCCTAGACCTCCACGAACATTTCAAGATCAAGATAAGATAAATCCGTTCTGCCGTTCTTAAATTTTAGCGAGACCATCGAGCAACAATTCATTTAAGAAGAAGATAGAAGATAAAGAAGTGGCAGAATGCTTCAGATAAAAACAGAATTCTTTCTAAGTTATGAAAACAGCTCCGAAATTTTGAACTTACAAATATGCAATACCTAATGCATATTTAAAGTGAGACTGTTTTGTTTATTAAGTAAAAATTATATTGTGTCCTTCAAGGACTTTAGGCAAGACCAGCATTGTGTTTGTAGAGTTGTGGAATAGCATAATTTTAAGTTGATACTTTGTTTTGGGATCACATCACGTTACATATTGTTACACTCTAGTATTTACACACAAGGCCTGACATTTTCACGTACGTATAAATATTTTATCGTGGCGTCGCTCGATATCGACTTGCCGTCCCTTTGTTTGCCGAGCGTCACTAGAGGGCGGGCCGAGAGCGCGAAATTGCAGGAAAACTTTCGTAAGGGGAAATGAAATGGGATTGATAAAAATTGGAACCAAGCCGCCCGCGCGGGGCCGGACTCCATCGGACGCTCGCCCTGCGCTATGAGCTCGCAGGTGACGCATCGTTGAATCAATTGTTAAATTACTGTTGGGAACCATTGGTGATAAGAATTTTTTTAGCTACAATCTGCAGCCTCGTTGGTTGGTTCAATAATGATCTTCTGAGGCTTCAACATGACTGCTGGGTTTATAGTCCCGGGATGAGCTGTGGCTAATTGAACGTCCTTTCTTCGTAACTAATTTCATTTAGCAATTTCACCCCGTACTTCCGAAATCAAGTGATAAATTAAAATAAATATAGACATCTTCATTTTAATATCGAAGCTAAATAAGTAGTAATTAGTTATAGAGTCATACGACACGTGACGTGATTTATAAATAAAGATATGTTATTTCTTTCTTCACTCATTCCATGCAGCACCGGAGTAGCGTGGTGGGCTCCAATCCTCTTCTATAATCTATCTAATGCTAATAAAACATATCTATAAATATTTTCATTTCACAAGCAAGTATAATCGAACATTTTTAACAATACTAGGAATTATTTTATAAAATTTTAATCCTCTATCAAAACCTACTTAATGTGTAAAATAAGTGTTAAAGCCTCAAAGCTCGTTATAAAGAGGCAGCCTTTTGTTCTATATCTGCTTGTTACACTATTTTCAGAGAAATGGCCTTTTGCTACAGAGAAGGGGTAAACACAATGAAAGTCATGCATAAAAACCTAGAAAATTTTCTATTTATTACAATGTAGGAAAAGCAATAAAAATACGTTTGCAGCCGGCCCTGAGCTCTCCGAGGGCACGAAATTCACTTAGCGTCGTTTGTCGAAGCTTTTCGCCTCTTGAAACTTTTCAATAGCCGGGAATCGAATTCAGTCCCCCCGCGCCCGACACCCGACACCCGACACCCGGCACCTGGCGAGCGTGACACGTTAGTGTATATTGCCAATACGGACGTCTTGAGATTACAATTTAAATCTCGGCGCTAGGAAATTCAAATTATAGCTGAGAATACGGACTCGGCAGCTCGGCTCCCGCGTTATATAATAGTTGTTATTATTTTGTTTTCTTTCAATATTTCGTATTTACAGCGCATCATCTGAAGATAGACTACTTATTTGGGGATAAGGTTATGCAGCAGTAACCCTACTCATCGCTTCGTATTCCCCATTCCTACAGCCGACACTGTGTTGTGCCATTGCATCGGTTTCTCGCGTGTAAGAGAGGCTAATGTTCTGTGGTGTTGAGGAGGCGCGGATTTAATCTGACCAATCAGGCTGCCTCCACGAGGTCACCTTGCTTGCAATTTGCCAGTGATTACCAGTCTCATATTTGTATTTATTAAATGCAAATGCTTTCAATTTAGATTTCATACATAATACAAGAACAATATGATGTTTTATAATATGTCAAATTGGAACCCCTTTAGGGGTACAGCAAATGACATAGGAGGGAGACGGCGACATGGCTTTATTTACATATTATTTTAAAGAATAATATGTTAAACAAATAACAAGTAGATTCATTTAATTTCTTAGATTGTCTCCTCTTGAAAACTAAGTAATCGAGAGTCCTCCAAAAATTGATGGCAGATAATTTTTTGACAATTGCTTCAACTAATGCTGCGCTCTCCATAGTATATAGAGCATTCGTCTACATCTCGACAGGATATATGCGATGCCGATCAGACGTTTTAAGGATCACAGCTTCCTTCCGTACATTCCCATGACATTGGTCGCGTGGAGCTGAACACTGCACACTACACACGCTGTCAGCGGCTGCACACACACAACACGACAATGATCCGTGTTCACAAAAAGGTGTTAATGTGTTAGCGAGGGACGCACTACATGCTCCACTGCACGCTACAGGATGCTCCCAGCAGCGAACAACTCTACCGACTTGGCTCTGCACACTCAATTCTTGATTTAACTTCCAATGTTCTATAATTTCAATTCAGTTTACCTTACAAAACTATTAACCAAAACGTAATATTATATTTGTTGTAACTCTACCTACTGCCAATTTGTCTTGGTAACTGGCTAATAAAACTAAACAAGTTAGCATTTAATAGAAATCAAATATATTGAAAATGTGTAATTAAAAGCAATATATTAGAGTATCTGTTCAAGATTTGATGAGTAATTAAAATCAAATCTATAATAAATTACTTAACTACAGACATTTAAAATAAACTTACACAGCTAACATTTGGAACGGCCTGTATAAAGAAATTCGTTCCATATTCTCCGCGCATCAAACCGTGAAATGTCCCACTCATAATCTATTACCATTATTGCAAAAAACCATTACATACAGCGAGCTGCGCGACAAAACCGTGCACACGAGTTTAACCCTTACAGCCATGTGTAGTAGAAACAAATCAGCGTGCAACTAAATCAATGTATCACAACGAACTGATCGTGTTTGTTATGGCTCACTGTGCCCGTGTCATAAGCCTCACACAAGCGGCTATTAGCGGCGGGGGGTCGCGGGGGTCGAGGGGAGTCGGGGGGTTAGTAGATTACCGCGTTACGTGTAAGCCTATTGAGAATTACTGCTAATGATCATTGTTATGTTGTAATGCGGTGTAATAGAGAGATGTGTGAACTGAGGACGTTATTACTTACGTATTATGTTATTTTTTACGTTATAATAGTTATTTGATGTGCAAGGCTGCCATATTGTAGTCAATTGCAATAATTGATACCGAGCCAGCGAAGTAAGACTCCAAGATTTAACCGCAACACCAAAATTGAAGGTTCAGACATGAGGAGGATTTCCATTTTAACAATAACCCTCCTGGAGCTTTCTGTTGAAATGAAATGAAATCAAACCAAACGAAATGAAATGTCAGGTAAAAACATAACAATAATAAATTTATTTATTACCTAATAAAATATTCTCTCTTGAAGAATTTATAGCATTGCTTGAATACCAAATTATATAAATGACAAAATAAATGTACAGGTAAATTGAACCAGTATCTAACTCCAATGCATCACCTAAGCTAAAGAGTATTAGTGCGTCCGGCAAAGAGCTGTAGCAGGAAGGAAGTCATAGAGAAAATGCATTTCGCATCCCCCCGCCCAACGCACAGGAGCAGGCGGGGCGGGCTTATTAGCTACATATGAACACACTTTAAGTTTAACATATTATAAGAAATAGTTAAATAAAAATAGAACCGACTCAAAACGCACTAAAAAGTAAAAAATAACTGTGTCATTTAGTTGCTTTAAATACCATATCTTAAGTACTCTTTCAAATTTAAGGAACCTTTATTTTCATATAAAGCATTTTGTGGGTTCTAGGTCCCGTCCTTAAATTTGAATCCTTTGATGGCATCTAAAAGATAGATATATGTTGTCCCGGACTTTTGAAGAATTTTTTAAACATTGAAAAATTACATACATTGCTTTCATTATTCCTAATAGTTATGGCAAGCTGATAAGTCGATTTAAGAGATTTTGCGGTCCGGCTTTCAAAAAAATAAAAATAATTTTAATATACACAGTACAAATATAAAATTAGCCTATAAACAAACGAACAATCTCTGTGTGTAAGTAATTTTTTAAATATGGTCTTCTATGGCAAAGAAATTGAACAAAGATCTTATTTTCAACTCCAGACCGTACCTATTTATAATATTATATACATTTACTCCGATATTTTCTACTTTCCAAAATGTTTATGCTATTCAGTATTTTGTTTTTCATTAAATTGTAAATAGGACAAAATTTACTATACTTCCTTGTGAATTAAATAATTTATTTTAATAAATTTAAGTATATTGGATAATAATGACGTAAACCTGCACTCTTGTGAATAAATGACTTTTTAAAACTTGTTTTGTTATCAGCCACGCATTGCCCCGGCAATCCATAGCTAAGATATTTGTCTCATAGTCTGTAGTGACTCTACCACCGGTCGCACGCCGCCGCCGCTGCAGCGGGCGCTCGCGTACAATGAGCGGAGCCGTTAATCGCGTTAAGTTTTCCATTTCCCGTCTGCGTTGTCTCTCAATTTCATTACGCGCGCAATTACAATACGCGCTCTGCTGCTATTGGCTGCTGCTGTTTGTAGTGACTCTACCATCGTTTATAGAGCTTATAGTGCTCAGATTTGACGCATAATATATAGCTATTGTGATATGGACGAGTGCTAAGACAGGGATTTCCTTAACTAAAAGGATGCAACGGTGGTTCAAAATTTGTAAGGAGTAGTTCCGCTAGTTAAAATATAAGTCTATTTGTTCATACAGCCGTTATTTAAAAATAAATGTTTCTATTTTAAAATTCATTTATATTTTTCTGTTCCCAATGAGTTAAAACTTTAGCGATCTGTAGATCTTTACTGAATTGAATAAAATCCTTCACTACAATGCTTGCCGGCTATAAGCCCGCTTTCCAAGCATTTTTAAAATGTTTGTACCTTCCCATGCACTCCATCGCTACTTTGATCTTAAGGAGCTTATTATTTTTTCAATTAAGCTCGAATCAAACCCGCCGCCTCAACGTCCTCGTCTTTTAACAAATATATCAGTTTCTTGCACACGCGTACAGAAATCCTTTTACAAATCTCAACACACTAAGAACTTATTTTACTTTACGCTTCCTCGAAATGACGCTAAACGAATTTAAGCTTTATTTTAATAACATAAGGTCGGTTGCAAATCGGATTGAACGTAAATAAGCTTTGGTAATCCGCGACAAATACCCAATTGTGCAATACCGCCAATGAGAAGTACAATTTTCGTTTTTCTCTCGAATCGAAATGCTATAGCTCTTAACACCTACGCATTAAATTACAGTTTAATTTGCAGTTGTCTTTATTAGCTTGATGGATACAGTTGTTTCAATCATTATTAGGTGTTAGATTTGACACAAAAGTATTTTTTGTTTGGTAGTGCGGAACGTTAAGAGGAATCGTATTGTCGTACAACACGGCGTTGTTTGCAGGCTGTTGAGTGCACACTAATCTGCAGATTAGCGCGTTTTGTGACAAACAAACACACTGCCGCCTCGAGTGCTGCGCTTGCCACCATATCTATTGAACCTTATTCATTATCCAGGTATTTCAATTTTTTTACGTTTCTAAAAAAAATACTTAGTTCTAAGTTCTAGTTGATAAATTCTTTTATTTTTATTAAATTGTATTAACCACAGCTCGGGATATTTTTAAAATTTTATACTGTTTCTCATTTGAAATACCTATATCTATGGGATATACCTTGTTATTTTTAGTTAGAATATCTTTTTGCAACATAAAATTAAACAAACGTTAATATTATACAACATTATACATAAGTAGTTTATTTGACACTTCACATGTTCTGAAAAAAATGCAAATGCTTTAAAATCAAAAGAATACTGCCAATTTGTTTAGTTTTATTATTATTAATTTCAGGAAAGCTATTAACAAACAAGCGACGTACAAAGTGCATTCCAAACAACTCGAACAAAATTAAAACGAAATGAAACGACAAACATTGCAATCTCGCAAACTAATTCCGACTGAACATTCGCGAAATCGCTTACGAATAATCGCTTGCCAATTAAGCTCGCTTATTTCCTTAATTCTGAGCGATTGCCCGCTTAAAAAGCTTTCATTTCTGCGCACGTCGCTTCTGATCTAATTAGTGTCTTAAAGAGATGAATCGAGGGTTGAAAGTTGCATAATTGTCTTGGGTATAGAAACGGTGATATTACAGTTGATTATGAGAAAGGGATATTGACTCTTATGTGGGGGACGCAGGGCGCACAGTGGCGTGGCTCGAGGCGTGCGCTAAATGGGAAATTGTGAGCTAACTCGGCGACGACGGAATAAAACAACTCTTTGCGCTAATAATGAGAAAGTATGCGCAGAGTACGCGCCACGCAGAGACTTGCATTCCTTTAGATGTCTGAATAAACTTTTACTATATCAATAGAGTAGTATTGAAATGTTACATTTTTTGATTGGAATTAAATTTGAAATATACAAAATAAGATTGCGTTCTCTGACAAATGAAACCCCAAATGTAGCTTTCAATAGATTACACATTTAGACTAAACTCGTTAGTAAATAGAAATATATATAGTCAAATTATTTCAAAAACTACAAATGTGTGTAATTTTTACGGATAAGATTTATTTCTAGATTGGACAGTTTAACTAATTCATGATGATAAGGACTCAAAAAAGTTAAATGTTTACATACTTAATCATTACTTATTGATGTTTAAATACTTTAGGTATATAAGAATAGCAACGTTGCAAACTTTATTAGATGCCTGATGTCAGCTGAGGATAGAGCTAAAAGCTATCAGCTCATATTCTTGTAATAAATGTGTAACAACGGTATACTATTAAAGACGTTTGGACCGTGGTGGCTTTGTGAGGTACCATGCCTGCTACTGGAACTGCTGGTTAGAAACACGATATAAAATTGTCTAAAACTCGGTTTGTCACAGACTCTCAACGTACTAGAGATGCGACAGCAAACAATCGCCCTGTGCTACTGCGCTGCAGCTGCTCTGTGCGCGCTGAACCGTGAGAGAATCAGGCAGCAACGCTAACTAATCGTTTATTGAGGATGTTCGCCCGCCGCCCGCGCCACCGCCTGCAGCCGGATACCCTGCCGCGTGCTGCTCATCCCTGTACCAAACAACCGCCCTGCGCTACTGCGCTGCAGCTGCTCTGTACGCGCTGAGCAGTGAGAGAATCAGACAGCAACGCTAACTAATCGCTTATTGAGGATGTTCGCCCGCCGCCCGCGCCACCGCCTGCAGCCGGATACCCTGCCGCGTGCTGCTCATCCCTGTACCAAACAACCGTCCTGCGCTACTGCGCTGCAGCTGCTCTGTGCGCGCTGAGCAGTGAGAGAATCAGGCAGCAACGCTAACTAATCGCTGATTGAGGATGTTCACCCGCCGCCCGCACCACCGCCTGCAGCCGGATACCCTGCCGCGTGCTGCTCATCCCTGTACCAAACAATCGCCCTGTGCTACTGCGCTGCAGCTGCTCTGTGCGCGCTGAGCAGTGAGAGAATCAGACAGCAACGCTAACTAATCGCTTATTGAGGATGTTCGCCCGCCGCCCGCGCCACCGCCTGCAGCCGGATACCCTGCTGCGTGCTGCTCATCCCTGTACCAAACATCCGCCCTGCGCTACTGCGCTGCAGCTGCTCTGTACGCGCTGAGCAGTGAGAGAATCAGACAGCAACGCTAACTAATCACTTATTGAGGATGTTCGCCCGCCGCCCGCGCCACCGCCTGCAGCCGGATACCCTGCTGCGTGCTGCTCATCCCTGTACCAAACAACCGCCCTGCGCTACTGCGCTGCAGCTGCTCTGTGCGCGCTGAGCAGTGAGAGAATCAGACAGCAACGCTAACTAATCGCTTATTGAGGATGTTCGCCCGCCGCCCGCGCCACCGCCTGCAGCCGGATACCCTGCTGCGTGCTGCTCATCCCTGTACCAAACAACCGCCCTGCGCTACTGCGCTGCAGCTGCTCTGTGCGCGCTGAGCAGTGAGAGAATCAGACAGCAACGCTAACTAATCGCTTATTGAGGATGTTCGTCCGCCGCCCGCGCCGCCGCCTGCTGCCGGATACCCTACCGATCCCTATCAGATGTTGCAAATAGTGACCGGGACCGAGCTCAGGCTTAAAATTTTACTGAAAACTTAGAAGAAAGAAACACTATAAATTATTCTTCAAACCGACCCAGGACTTGAAATTATATCGAGGATAGAAACTCCGCGATCGAAGCCACATAGCCAAACCACTAGACTAACGAGAGAGTCCTCATTATAAACTATTATTAGATGCAACGAGCAGTGGGCTTAGTAGTGAAAACTCCACCTGTATGAGATCGTTACATGACACGCAGCACATTCGCCATGTGTGTTCGACTACTGCTATAACTACTACATAACTCGACCAACGACGTAGCAACGTATGCGGAATATGTAGGTACCATGATATGAGGCAGTCTTACAGTTAGTTGGTAAGGTGTGTCATTCGTGTCTCATTCGTATGTCGGTCATTATGTACGTTATACAAAAGACTGGTGTATTATTGCTCCCAAACATTTGAGAAGCGTTGTTTTGCCGACGACCAACTCAGGCTGTTAGCATGGCCTGTATCAGGTCAGTTAAGGACAATGACTTTAAACAAAAGATTGCCTATATGGAATGGGAAGTGTTTATCGTTTATTGTAATTACTGAAGTTTCTTTTTAATATTTTTTTAATCTTTTTGTTTTATCAAAAATTACATAGTTATAACTTTGATCCAAAATTTTTTTAAGTGTTAGTTTTTACATCAAATAGATGTCCCGTTTTTGTAGCGAAATATCAATAGGTACATATTATAATAGAGATTATAAGTACATATTATAAGTTAACTCTTCACAAACAAAAGTTTCTTCAGAAAGAAAAACAGCAAGCACAAGGTCTCATTTCAACAAAAAAATATTATAATAAGAAATCAGCTGCAGCTGATATATATAACGTATGCACACTGCTGCTATATTACGTTCATGACATCAGTGACAAACCAGCCTTACTGAAATTCGTATACCTACGTTTTTACCACTTTCCCCAAATACAAAAGGAAATTGTTTACGAAGATGTTGTAGGTATCATCTATATCAATGTTCTGTTCTTTTTTATTTCAAAAGAAATAAAAAAAATATTTCAAAAAGGCAAGGCAAAGGCAATTCACAAGCACTATTAAA
Source organism: Mycalesis mineus (assembly GCA_034621355.1). Taxonomy (NCBI): domain Eukaryota; kingdom Metazoa; phylum Arthropoda; class Insecta; order Lepidoptera; family Nymphalidae; genus Mycalesis; species Mycalesis mineus. The sequence goes on from CM067882.1 coordinate 182,257, forward strand.
AAGTCATGAGAGGATAATTTTATCTAAGCTTATGCATTGGCAGGTATGAAACAGCTTAAGGAATCCTGTTGTTTAAGAATACAATTACAATAATGCTTTGTAGAGTTCGGCACTAAGCATTTTGGTAATTTAACGAGACCATAAGTAGATATCACCTACTGATTTAATATTGCGAATAACTCTGTCGGTTTTGCGCCGATACATAGGTATTAACTATATTTCAGAGGTCCAAATAATACTAATCCTCGAAAACATTTAATTTGAGTAGGCCGGTTGCCCAGACTAAATTTAGAAATAACTCTTGTATACCTTCGTCATATTTATCTATACTAATATTATAAAGAGGAAAAGTTTGTAAGTTTGTAAATATATCTCTGTCGGGGCTAATCTTTGGAACTACTGATCCGATTTTAAAAATTCTTTCGCCAACAGAATGCTACGTTATCGGTGAGTGTTATAGGCTATATTTTATATTTTTATTGTATATATTACCCGAGTTACCACTGTTTTTGGCGCGCGAATTGGACCGTGAAATTTATTAAATCGGCGTTATTTCGCGTACGCTGCCTTAGCTATTGGATATAATTGAAAACATTGTATGAAAACTTTATGCACCTTAAAAAGTTCTATAAAAAAGTCCGCGATAGCATATATCTATCTTTTTATTTTGGCAGATATATAACTTTTTGTGTTTTAAAAAATCGTTTAATTCATATGCTTACGTTTACGTCATTATTTATACAACTAAACTTAAATCCTTATCAAAATAAATTATTTAATTATCACAAGGATATTATAGAGATAAGATTTGCCTTTTACAGTATGTTAATTAGTTATATAGTTTCTAAAAAAAAATTCTAAAAAACATAACATTGCCGCTATATCGTCCAAATTAAGTTGACCTTCTCCGTGTTATGTTATACGTACTGAGGGGTCAAAATTTTAGTACTGATATTCTTTGCGAATTCGATCTTTGGTCTTTTCTTTCAATTTATTTGGCATGGCAGACCATATTTATATAATATACGAAATATATAATAAGATAAAAGTTTGTTCGATGTTTAAACGGGCTAATCTCTAGATGTGCGTGTCGGATTGTAAATTATTTTGTTTATTATGAAGTTGGACTCAAAAGTGAAATAGACTATTTAAGCTATACACATCAGCTTGCCATAAATACATATTGTTAATGTTAACGTACTGTAATATCGTACAATGTTTTACGAAAATGTAGATCTTTAGTACACGGGACAGGACGGAGGATATTGCTTGACGGGAAACTATAAAAAATTGAATTGAGAGGGGTAGCGGGGAAAGAACACAATTTATATGAAAGTCTGTCTTTAAAATTAAAAGTGTACCTAAGAGGTTTTCACGCGGACGAAGTCGCGGGCGACTGCTAGTCATTTAATAAATTGAGAGTGAATGACTAGGAAATCGATCTCTTGCTTACCTTGGCCACCTTTGCTCGTAGAGTACTTGCCAATAAATTCTAAATAAATCAACTCATTTATATTAAACTAACTTGTTCACACAAACTTTTGTGTTTTTTTAACTTATATAATATAATGTTATAAGTTGTATGTATTATTTTGTACAATACACACGTTATATTTACTTTATCTTATTTGCTTTCTCAACTACCTTGTTTTCACTCTATTTAAAATTCTTCTTACTGATTATTACCAACCTACTAATTACTATTTAAATATTATTATTACAAATTAAAGCAAATGAAACATAATATTATTAAATCATTATATTTAAAACCTTCACTAATTAAGTTTTTATTAAACAATTTCCTATTAATACACGCCATACTTAAATTTCTTCAAACTAGCGACATCTAGCGATGAGTAGTATAATTATAAAAGCTCTCTATATTAATTATCTTACAAATATTTAAAAAAAATGAAAAATACTTAATATTATCATTATTACTTATTTAACAGTTTTCAACTCTTATTTAATCTATTAAAGTCTCGTTAAAGAAACCATGTTGATACAAGCTTTGTATTTATCACAATAACATAGGTGTAAAAGTCTAGACCTCGATTTCTAAAATTATACACTAGCAATAGCTTATAATAACTATTATTTTAGTTACAATTAATGTATAAACAAAATTTTTTCTTATACATAAAGACTTAGAAACTAATTACGAAATATGTGATAATTTAAACATTATTTATTTACAAAAAAAAGCTTACCAAAATTTAGATATTCAAAACTCACCATAAAACATTATTTTTAGATAACTAATAAAAATCATTTTATATGTCACAAAACATTTAAATGTTTTTAACTACATGTGCTGCCATCTATTGCTCAGTAGCCAACCTGCGTTGTCGCTTGGCGAGCTTCTGCTCGTGTCGCACGATGTCCGCCAGGAGGCGCACGGTGGGCTCGATGTCCTCCACATTGATCTTGCTGAAAGTGAGGCGCAGGAACTGGCAGGGCCCGCTGCTGTCGTACTGGAACGCCTGGCCGGGGACCAACATGAGGCCGCGGTCGAAGGCCGTGTGGAACACCTGGGAAAATTAATATTATAATAATTATAATGTAGCTCTTTTAATAATTAAATAAGATTGAAATCTTATACCTACTAATTTGTAGATTCTACAAGTTAATATATTATAATAACGTTGTTCAGGGGTTTGACGCGTACAAAATTGCAGGCGTCGGCTAGTATATGTTATGATTGAAATAAATTTGGGATGGGATTTGGATGGTTTGTATTTCTTATGAATCTTTATGTATAAAGCGAATGCCCACGACTTTGTCCGAGTGGAATAAAAGTCCGGTCCGTAAAGATGTTTTTATACTATTTTAAAGTATTTATATTTTAAAGTAGGTTATAAAGTTTTAATTTATCAGTTCTGCAAACTTTAAAAAAGGGGTTTTAAAAATTTGTGGCCTATAACCGACCGGTATTTTAAACTTTTACAAATATGATGCCGCGCTCTAAAGACTGAATCACTCGCTATTATCTCTCTATTTCGCCTCAACGAAACGAAAGAGACAGCTATTGTTTTCTATTTCACGCTGTTGACAAGATTGTAAATTTTCTCTAAATAAGATGTCTCCGCGGGCAATCGAGATAGATTTATTAATAGTTACATTTATTAGCTGCTATCTACAAAAGAATTTTAATTACGAAAAGTTTTCGTAGTTTACAGCATCTTTATAGTTTTAAATAATTTACTTGTCATGACATGAGTATCGTACAACGCACCTCATGTAATCTATCCGAAAGTTCATTACAAGCACTTTTACAAAAGATTTATGAAACCAAATCAATCATATTTAAGATTAATAGATTAGATAGTCAGGCTCCTACCCCGCTATAATCCCGCCTTGCTTTCGTACACAACGCGCGATTTCTAATCTCTGGTAAATCCCAAATGCAATTTGTGTTTATATTTTTGTATTGTTTACTTCAGACATTTTTTACATCATCTCCACATTATCACCATTAATAAGAAATTGTTTGAATTGTAAGGTAATGCAAGCAATACATTGTGTATTAATAAAGTAGAATCATTCAATATTTTTAAATGGATGTAACATCACAGCAAACTTTTAAAATGTGACCCTTGAGTGACACCAGATGGTATTTTACTTTGCAGACTTCTAACCATTAACCACTACAACAATTTTCTAAATAACAATCGCATTATCGTAAGTTTAAACCTTTTAATTTTAGATTTATGTAAAAAATAAATGTTTCTACTCAGTTCTTTTAACAAAACACTATGGTTAACCATATCAAAAGCTTTGCGAAATTCTGTGAAAAGTTTTTCAGTCATATCAGATATGCTGATATTTTAACTATATTGAGAAACCCCTTTTAATGTTTATATTAGCTGGTACACTCCCTGTTGTAGTGCTCGAGGATATATGATTGTCGTGTTCGACAGAAGATGCGCATAATACATATGTCCTAATCTTGTTGACCCTCTCTCACTCTCTCACCAGGTTGTAGACGTCGTGCACGTCGCGTACGCGCACCCAGTGGAACAGGCCGCCGGAGGGTTCGCTCCACTGCAGCAGGTCGCCGGCGCCGCGCAGTGCGCTGCTCAGCGCGTTTCGCCGTAGCTCGTAGAAGGCGCGCGTGGCCAGCAGGTGCGAAGCCAGCGCGTCGCGGTTCGTGATCAGGTGAAACGAGATCGCCTGCGACAAAAAACGTTGCTAAATTCCAGGGTTTTGGCACTTGCGTCACGTCTCACAGAATGGAATGCTCATCAAATCAATTGGAGTATATTAAATAAAAAAATAAACCAATTCCATACCGATGTACCAAAAGTAAAACAAAGCGAAAATGGGCCGGAATGAAGCAAGCATACGAAGCTGCAGAGCGACGTGAGCCCGTGACCTCTGTATTTTTAACGAACGACTGTTAGGTAGGTACAGTTCGATGTTGGGACGACGAAGTGACGATTCGAACTTAAAAACGTTATTATATATAGAGATACGTTTTTAAGTTCGAATCTATTCTATTCTATTATATCTAGTTCGAGTATATATAAATATAATATTACGTTTTTAAGTATCTATAATTATCGTCATTCCATCGCCCCAAGTAAATTTGGACCCTAACTCATTATTTTCAGCCGTTTTGAAAGACAGGTGAGTTGATTAGATCAATCCTATTAAAAATATTTTTAATGTATTTCAGCTTACATTTTAAAAAAAGGTGTCCGTTGTCATGGTGTACAAAGCTCATAAAACTCCACGCTCTTACCGAAAACTCATATTTTTATATTATCACAGCATAGGTAGGTATAAAGTTTTACGCAAATCCTTGTTTTAAGTTCTCTTCAATTATTTTACAAACTAGTTCTCGCATGTTTCTCCCTCAGTTCACAACAAATAGACGTCCACACATACTTGCTAAAAGTTCAAAACTAACTTAAATTTAAAACAATGTATATCGCAAGAAAATATAACAATTTGTGTGTTCACTTGCTCTTAACGCAGGTTAAGGCGTCGGTGGGAGAGTTATCACCTTACTGTCAAAGGTCAGCCTAGTAACTAAGCAGCATATAGATGCATCGACGATAATTGCAGTATTATTTAGTACATTCTATGACCGCAAGCAACTCGCTCACGTGCTGATACATCACGCTGACGGCGCTAATCCCTATATCACCTGTGCGATTAGCTTCGCCAAGTATTTTGCTTGCCTACCTCGCCGCTCAGTGGCGTGTTGATCGCTGCACAGTGACGTCATCAGATAACACTCATTATAATTAACTAATTCGACTTGTGATGATTTAATTTAACCGATAACATATCTACAGTAAGGTTCAGTGGTGGCAGAATAGTACAATAAGTAAAGTAAAGTTCTTAGAACTTAGATCATAACATAAAACTTTGAGACAAAATTGTTTTGAAAAAAAAAATTTTGTAAGGATTTGCAGGTACATAGGATAATTGAGAAGTGATCCAATCGAAGATATCGCGAGTCTGACAGCTATTAATGTCATAACCGGGTGCATCCCAGTAGTACCCCCTAATTTTAGTTCTATAGAACTGTTGATACACCATATTAGTGCTTAGTGTCCCATTAGTTCTAGTTCTATAGAAGTAATGGGACAAAATTAAAGAAATGACGATATCAACATCTTGTTTGTATGTTACATATAAAATATCTATAGTTTTTATAAGTATAATATGGAAACTCTTTTAATTGCAATAATAAAAGTCCACTTAAATTTGAGAGTATCTATAAACATACAATATCGAATGCAGCTTTCCTTAAATTGCACAAAACGTCTTTAAAATGGAATTGAGGTTCTTAATATAATTTTTTTCTAAACTGAATAGTTTGCGCGAAAGATACATCCAAAGTGGTAAAATATGCCCTCCCCCTCCTTTAACTTCTAAAATAAGAGAATATTTTTTTAGACACAACTACTACTTGGTTTTAACAACTTAGCTTTTGTCGCAAGGGACATTTTTGTGTTAAAAACAAAATGAAATATGAATCAAAATAATATAAAGTTTATAACTTAGATGCTATAAGTAAAATCAAGAGTAAAAACTATACTACAGTTCTATATATAACTATTGGGATATAATTTGACAGCCCGGAAAGTATCCCAACAGTTCTATAGAACTACAGTATGGGGTACTACTGGGATGCACCCTCATAACCCTAGTTAGAGATCAGACTTGCCAACTAGTTAGCGATAAAAAGGTCATAGAAAACGACTAAACGTACAAACAAGAGTCAATCGCGTGTCTGAACTTGATAATTATAAACAACAAACATGCTACGAGTACAATCAACCGGCGACTTTCCGCGTAACCTACATGAACAATGAATAATTTGTGTGATCTTTAATGAGAATTTGCAAAACACAAAAAGTAGGTACACTTTTTTACGGCAGTCGACAGTATATGAGGTTGATATGTCTGCCACATTTCAGACGTAAACCACTGCAGAGAACGGAAGTTCAATCTGATAATTCAGAAGATAACATAATATCAATTGTAAATTAAATGTAATCTGTAACAATTGTAAATTAAAAGATCTGTCGTCGGATATTCTAACAGAACATAAGCTCTCAATTTGAAAGTGTACATACTCGTATCTACGTCAGCATATGATATGTGTGTGTTGCTGTGATTGAAAATGGTTGTCACCTGATATATTAATCTTTTGTTTTATAAATTATTTTGAATTTCGCTATTTTCTGAAAAATATTGATAACATAGACACACCGATTCCAAAGAAAACCCGACATACGCGAAATAATGGGCAATCAAACATTGTAAAGACAACAAGGATCTGCGAAGGCTGCTCCAGTTAAACGAACGTTGAGAGATAAATGTTCCTGCGCTACATGTAAAATATTCTATAGTTAATAGAAACTACTTCCAAAGTGGTTAATCTCCAGAGGTCATTATCATACGACGTGTGCGATGGCGCGCGCGGCACCGATAGTGTGTTTATTGACTTACAAATTAATAACAATGATCATAACCGAGCGAAACATTGATGATTAAACTATCTCAGCCCGTGATAGCCCAGGGGGCAGGGTGACGGTCAGGGACCCCGCAGTTTACTAACAATACCGAATTCGTGCCATAAGCAATTCATAAGTGTAGGAGAGGGCCTTGATGCATTCCAACGGACGATTTCACCGAGGATATGTGGCAACCACTTGATATAAGTATGTTTCGACCATTATTTTCGGCTTGCCGCGCTGTATAAAAGGCGGCGGATGCAGTGACACGAGAACGGCCGCCGTACCTGCGTAAGCGTGCAGGAGTGCAGGATCTCGGCCTGCGTGTGCAGCTCGGCGCGCTGGATGAAGGCGGTGGGCGCGGTGATCCAAGCGGCGCGCATGCCCGAGCTCACCACCTTGGACAGCGAGTCGAGGCGGATGACGCGCCCGCACGAATCCAGGGACAGGAACGACGCCACTTTCTGCAACCACACACTCGATATTAATATTGTGTACGGTGCTACAACAGTGTAGACGTACAAAACAAGTTAAATGAAAAACCGTTGCCTATTACTGAGCAACATAGCATGTAAGTAACACTGGCTATAATGCGTTCTAAGGCGTAGATATAAGTAGAAAGTCAAGAAGTTCAAAATACATCGAAACAAAGTGTCATTCTTAATAAATTGACCGTGCTATAACCATTGGCAAAATCCCTAATTCCAAGTGAGTGCCTCAAGGTTTGAGAGTATTCCCGATATGACGACATAACAGGTCACATTATTAGCACTCGTTTTATAATGGTCATTAACAATTAAACTAATAACATCGACTGTAACGACAATAAGTGTCTTACGATGAACCCTTTCCTTCTGATTGGATGGAATGCGGATAATATAATAGTTCCACGACATGGATGTGAACAGATATCTTATAAACAAAGTAGAGTTATTTCCGTATGAATTGACGATAACATGTTATGATGAGATGATCACTAACTAATAAATTATTACAATCAAGATATAAAAAGTAAGATCCTTGTAATCATCAAACACGTTGGAATAAAACTCAATTTATGCAAATGATCAAGGCCCTTTGAAACAAATAATCCTCATTCTTTAATCTTCAAGATAATTCCTCGATAACATAATTAATCTTACGGTATCTATCGAGCCCCAAAAATGCGTATCTAGTATCTACGTATTAATTATCACGTTTCTTAAGAATACTGAGCGTAAACACAGAATAATTAGCCACTACGTGCTTGAAATAAATTAAAGGAGTACGCAGTTTACAAAACAGAAATACCTTGCTAATCCGCAGCTGTAATATTCGGAAAACAGTCGTCAAAACGTAAAGCGTACGTAAATGGTACAAGTTACAGGATCTAGCATTGTACAATTTAGTACATGTCAACAACGTAATACAGACTTACATCTGTGTAGTTCAAGAACATGTAAGGATCATCCTCCAGGATCAAGAAGTCGTATTTGCAGGCCATCTCGTATATCTTCCTACGTCTGTCCTCGGGCAGCACGGTGCCGGTGGGGTTGTTGCCCGTGGGGATGAGGTACATCACCTTGGGCATCTTCAGCCCCCTCACCAACCTCTCATTAAGGACTGACTCCAGCGTCTCGGGGATCATGCCGTGCTCATCCTCTGGTATACCGATGATGTCCGGTTGGTAAGGCTTCAGCTGTAATAAATATTCATTTTCAGAATTTATATTTAGTTTGTTAAGCTACAACGGACGAGAACCTCAGAAATCTTAAATATTCAACAGGCGTAGCCATTGTTATCTTCAAAAAATACATTGTCAAAGTAATTATCTACATTCTGTTGTGACTTACAGATTATCTGTGATAAACGCTGACCCCTGTGAAGTCGTAAAAGTGATAGCACCAATAAAATTTAATTTATGAAACAAGTGCAAGAGTGGTAGAGCGTCCCTGGTGGGGCCCACAACTCACCACGCTGTAGACGCCCGAGTAAGAGTACTCGGTGGTGATGATGGCGTCGCGCTGGTTGAGCAGCAGCTCCACGCACTGGTAGATGCCATGCTGCGAGCCGTTGGTGATGAGCACGTCACGCGCCAGGGGCGGCGGGCGGTGCAGTGCCTCCTGGAACGAGCGCAGCTCCGTCAGCAGCGATGGAAGCCTACGAAACAGACTAGTTATGAGTTTTGCGAAGGAGTACAACAAATAAATAATCGACACGAAATCAAGACCACTTCATGATCATAATAAAAGTAAAAAAACATTCAAAAATCGAACAAAAACCCATACTGTTACAAATTAACATTAAGGAACAGCCAAAACATGAGACTGAGAGAGAGAGGGAGTAAAAGAGAGAGAGAAAAAAGTACAAGATATGCAAGCTATAAATAAATAAAAAGCTAAAGAGTTAATGATCTGTTTGCAAACAATTCGTATTAGTATAGCCATCTATGTGTAATTGAGTAACGAATATGGTACATTTGTGAAATTTCAAATTTGTAATATCAGAACAACAGTCACCCCTGCGAAGGCAGATACTGCAGCGCGGTTCCCAGCTCCTTCTCGTCGAAGACTATCTTTCCGCCAGCCCTGGAGGTGAGCTCCAGTCGCGTGAACGGGAATATTGCCTCGTTGGGCATACCTTCCGCCAGCGATATCATGTTCTTGCCCACTTTGTAGGCGAGCGCGGCTGCAACAATGACGATTTGTTAGATTTATCATCACCAGCTTACTATAATGGTGCACTGCAGAACATAGTACTCCGTACTCCTATAAGAAGCTTACATCCACCACGGAGCTTCAGTGCAGGTGGACAGACTTTGATTGACTTAGATTGAGTATGTGTATAATAACAATTAGATGTTAGTGATCTTTGCTAGTACCGACGGTTCATCTGATTTTAGAAAATCTTTAATTTAACACCAACTTCCTAAATTTATATTGTGCTTATAATTTCTTGAAAATGACAATTAATGAAAACACATAAAAGGGTCAACCAAATAAGGAAAAAGTGGACGTAAATGACTAAAAACCTTATCAAATTATTAATTTAAAACAATATTCAGAATATAAGCCAAAACGGGCTGCAGATTGATAACAGGTCATTTACTTAGTGATTTCAATTTTGCAAATTTATTTAAATGATCTGAATAAATTTTAAGTTAGCGTATAAATTCTAACAGTTTATACACACCTACTCGTACATTCATAAGATATGTTACTACTGAGTAGCTACAGCTTATAATAATACTTAGTACAAATGTAAGAAACAACCTTGGTAAAGCAAATTGGATTAAAAAAGAACCAAAAATCACACGATTACTTCAAATCAACGCGATATTGGGCCAATTTTCTAATTTAAAAAGCTCAAGTGTAGAATGCTCTTCCGATATGTGAAGTTTAAATTATATCCATAAGTAACCTTTCTTAAATCTTTAAACATATTTAGTTTAGTATAAGTAAAATAGATGTTCAGATGAAGCAACTCACTGATCTGTCTTGTGAACGCCGGCTCCCGCCTCAATGCTCTCTTGCTGAAGAATCTGGAGTAATCTTTCTCGTCCATAACCCTGTATTTCTGATTCACTTTGCTCTCCTCGTCCGAATAGAACTTGAAAATGTCGTCTACATTCGTGGAGTAGCGACATTTCAAAAACGCACATAACGATCGCGTGTCGAACAATTTCTTAAACAACTTGGGATTCATTTTTGGAACAGGTTGCGCCATCATATTTTGTTAAAATTTAACAGCGTTTTTGATTATTTTTTAACCTTTAGATTAAAAAAATATAGATTAAAAACTACCAGACAAAGACCCTATTTATTTGCTTTATTTATTTTGATGAGAATGTTAATTTTTGTAGATGTTGCTTTAGTGATATTATAAGCTATTTCAGTAATTTTAAAAACGCGACCACTCTGGTGGTCGCTGGAAGGCACAATGACGCGAATCCAATTGCTAAAATTTGATAAGTGTTTTAATTATCATACATTTTCGGTAACGGCGCCCAATTCATACTGATAACGATGTACGTGTGTAATTTGCAAATTATTAATTTAATATGATATTACGTACAAATGCCAAACTAACGATTGATGCTGGTATGTTATCAGCAAATTCTGTAACATAAACAGTAGATAGGTTTTACAGTAATGTCAGTTGAGGTGAATATTCTAAATATACTCTTAACCCGCCCACCGGTGACGTAAGTTGCGCCTCGCAAACCGAGCAAATTGAACATAATATGACAATTTTTCTAACGCGCTATCAATCACTTTTACTTGTATTATGTGAGTTCATGGTATCAAAAACATAATACAGAAATATTTAATAACAAATATGTTGTATAGGTGTATTTATATTTTAAAATGTATTCAACCACAAAATTAAAAATTTAAATGACTTCTTATTTTATTTGTAACTTGAAAAGCTAACCAACTCTAACGACCAAGAGTACTAATGGCAAACATTATATAATTAAATTTGTTAATGTTACAACCAATTTTCAATAAATTGTTGGAAAATTTTTAGTGAAACCTAGACCTTAGGACGAAGAACTATAAATCAAATATTTTGAGTAAAATCTAAGTTACTCATGATGGGTTATCTTTAAGGAAAAAAAATAAAAACATAAAGAAGTATAAGAAGTTTTATCCCAACCTTTTCACAACTTAAATGTTTTGGGATTTCGCGGTGAAGAGAAATCACTTCCTGAAGGCGTAGCGGCAGTGTTGGACTCTACAGGATATAATCTGAAACAAAACAATTATTTTTAACTGCCGTTGTTTCATAAAACTATTACAATATAACATTGCTTCAAAATTACTGATAGTAGATATAAATCGTAGCTAATTATTGTCTCTCTTGAACAAGTTTCAGAATCACTCAGCAGATGATGTGCAAACACGATCGAAGTATCCCTGCGTGATCCAATCGGATTTGAAAAAAAACAAACAAAACAAACTTCGAGATGATGGATATTGGAACTAAGGGACTAGTATAGTGGCCCCAAACTGGAAATGACAGTATTAGTCGAACCCTCACTAGATGATATGAATCAACAGAGACCCTGGATACATGTTGCTTGAGGTGTTAGGCTTTGTCAAGCAATAGCTGATAATGATACTTTTATAGATTAATCCGAGCATATTGATAAACTCTCAAAGCTGTTAGTATGCCAACATGTCTCGACCTCATGACACGCGCGCACTGCTCCGCCAGATGGTCGAGCGACGGCAAGGGCTCCGGCTCGTAGCTCTTCAGAGCCAGGTAGGGCGCGCCGGCACTCACTGCTGATCTCATCTGCACAACGATAAAAAGGAATATTACATTTATAGATTATAATAACTATATTATTAATTAACATCCTACAACTATTGAGGCCTATCTCCTTAAGGAAAATGGGAATTAGAACAAAATCTCTCCACGCTGCTCCAATGTAGGTTGGTAGACTTAGAGTTATATATTACTAGCTGTACCCGGCAAACGTTGTTTTGCCATGTATATTATTTCTAGAAAACATTTTTTTTACATAGGGGTTGATCGTGTAGGGGTGAAAATTTAGGGTTGTATGTATTTTTTAATGCCACATTATAAAAAAATTGTCCAAAAAATTAAAATACAATGTTAGGGGTGGACAACCCTTATCACTTAGGGGTATGAAAAATAGATAGTAGCCGATTCTCAGACTTACTGAATACCCATCTAAAATTTCATAAAAATCAAAAGAGTATGGTAACTAACTAACCCGAGAATTTTATATATAAGATTAGCTGACCCGACAAACGTTGTGTTGCATTAAAAATTTAAAAAAAAATTTAGATGAAAATTATATAGTAGCCGATTCTAAGATCTGCTGAATACGCATACAAAATTTGGTAAAAATCGGTAAAGCCGTTTCGGAGGAGTACGGTAACTAACATTGTGACAGGGAAATTTTATATATTTGATAATGTTTGACTCTATATCGATAACTTTGAGATTTATTTATTTATTTATTTATTTTAAGTTACATTTCCATTACAATTAGACTTATATATAAATAATTTATAATGGAACCCTGTGAGGGTGTCGTAACTTGTAGAGAGGAGGACTTATTTTTTATCATTTAGAAAGTCATTTATTTTATAATATGCTTTTTCGTATAAAAAGTTTTTTAATGATGATATAATGTCATTAAATTTTTCTTTTTCTTTAATGTAGTCTGGTAGTTTATTATATATTTTTATGCACATTGTGTGTGGGCCGGTGCTATGTATTTTCAAATTTGATTTTGGTAGCATTAAATTATGAATAGGCGCACGCCGCAGTGTGTTTTGCCGTGGCATATCGGCTAATTTCTTAAAGTAATCTGGATATTTTCTAACAAATTTGCATGTCTCAAGAATGTAAATACATGGTAGGGTTAAGATTTTCGGCGATTTGAAGTGGGGGGCACAGCTTTCCGAACTTTTTATGTTTTTTAAAATTCTAATACATTTTTTTTTGTAATATAAACAATTCGTGTGCATCTGTGCTATTTCCCCACAGGATGACTCCGTAGCTGAGATAGGCATTTGCGTACGCGTAGTATGCTAATAGCGCTGATTTCGTATCAGTCGATTTTTTTAACTCCCTAAGCGCGTAAGTGAATTGAGACAATTTAGTTTTTATTTTTTGGACGTGAGATTTCCAATTTAAGTTATTGTCTATGTCGATTCCGAGTAAGGTAAACGAATTTACGCATTCCAAAGCAGTTCCGTTGTATGAAATATTTATATTTAGTGCTGGTTTTTGGTAAGGTCTAAATTGCATGATTTTGGTTTTCTGAAAATTTATTTCTAAGTTATTGTCGCTTAGCCAACTATTCACATTATTTAAGATATTATTTATTTTAAGATCTAAGCCCTCGGTGTTATTGCATGCGGTTTGTATAGAAATGTCGTCCGCAAACAATACACACGGATCCTGTAAGATCTTTGGAAGATCGTTAATGTATAGCAGGAACAGGACGCAACCGAGTACACTTCCTTGTGGTATTGAGTGGTTTATGTACTTCACATCCGATCTTATATTTTGTATTTCGCCATATTTGTGATTATAATGTGAAACTTCTACATATTGTTTTCGTTTTGTCAAATAGGACTTAAACCATTTATGTGCGGGGCCACGGATGCCTAAATCATACAATTTATTTAAAAGTATATTATATTGAACTTTATCATAAGCTTTCGTCATATCAAGCAATATACCTATCGCGTATTTCCTTTCGTCAAGAGTGCTAAGTACTTGGTCTATGTATTTGTAGGTAGCGAGTGTAGTTGACTTGTTTTTCCTAAATCCGTTTTGGCAGTCGTCAAATATTTCATATTTCTCGCAAAAATTGTATATGCGATTACACATCGCCTTTTCGAATATTTTAGATATTGTTGGTAATAGTGCGATGGGGCGATAGTTGCTTGGGTCACTATTTTTATTTTTTTTGTAAATAGGTTTTATTATTGATATTTTGAGTAGATTTGGAAAAACGCCTTCAAAGAATGATGGGTTAATTAGTTTCGTCAGTGGTATAGTCAGTTCGTCAGCGCATTTTTTTATAAGGGAGGGTGGTAGCTCATCTAAGCCATAACTGGTTTTATTTTTTAAGTTACGTATGATTTGGTGTACTTCTCGCTCGTCCACCTGTCGAAGATACATACTATTTGGTGTCGCGTTTAGCACTGGGCGGCCGCTCGGAGCTCGGCCGGTATCGAGCCGACCTACCGATGCAAAAAAATTGTTAAACTCATTTGCAACTAGCTTCGGGTCTGACGTCGTATCATTGCTGATAGACAGTTCTATGTTATTACACTTTTTTGGTATAGTTTTGGTCGTTCGTTCCTTGATAATATTCCAAGTACATTTCATGACGTTATCTGCTTTTTTAATACGATTTTTGCTGTGAATTTTTTTAGATTTTTTTACTAATATTTTTAGGGTTTTCTCATATAGCTTGTAATGATTTTTTAATATAGAATTTTTCGAGTAGTTAGCTAAGATTTTTAAAAGTCGTTTGTTTTTGCAGGATATTTTTAGGCCTTTGCTTAGCCAATAATTATAAGTTTTAAAACCTAGTTTTAAGATTATTTTTGGGATATGGATATTAAGGAAAAAATTTAATTTTTCGTGGAATGCGTTGTGGTTATCGTTAATTGTTTTATTCGGTTTTATTATATCATTCCAGTTTATAGTTTTCAATTCATTTTTAAATTTATTTGTATTTTTGTTGTTGTATAATCGTCTCTTTGTTTTCCAAAGTGTGATGTTTTTATTTTGAATTGTTTTTATTTTTATAACTGTACCCTTATGGTCTGAGAATCCAAAATCTTCTACAGACACCTCAAAACTTTTTTTTGGCATATTGGTAAAAATTAAATCCAAACACGTTGAACTGTTGTTTGATTCTCTAGTAGGTTCCGAGATATTTTGGTTAAAATTATATTCTAACATAAGGTCAAGTAATCGCATCGAGCTGCTATTTTTTTGCAAAACGTTAATGTTGAAGTCGCCGCCAATTACTATGTTCTTTTTACAGTCCTTTGTTTGTAATAAATCTAGAATTTTTAATAGTTGTTCATAAAACAAGTCCGTCTCCCTACTATTCCAATAAATTACAATAATTATCAAATTTAATTTCGTCAATTCAACAGCGCAAACTTCTATTATATACTCTAAAGATTTATCCATTAGGTCATTTCTTGCTATGTATTCAATGTCATTACTTAGTATTACGCAAGCGCCGCCCCCAGTGTGACGTTGTCGACAGTAAGACGAGAGATGGTAATACGTTTATCCTAACTACTGGATTCCTATCTAACTCTCTAAGATGATAAAAAATCTGAATAATTCATAGCTCAACCCTCAAGATTTATCAGAAGAAGAAACACTTTATTGCACATAAAAATAGATATAACAGAAACATGAAAAAAAAGGATTAAAATAAACATGCAAAGGCGGCCTTATTGCTAGAAGCAATATCTTACAGGCAACCTATTGAAAAGACATTTGAGTATCGTAAGCGGGGTGGTGCAATGAGAAAATTTATTATTTTAAAAAAATTACTTAAATTTATTATAAATATAATATTTAAAAATAAATAAATAAATAAACTACATAAAAAGTAAACATAATATATAAGTGTATATAAACAATATTAATATACATAAAAAAATACATATAATTATTTTCTATTTAACGACAAATAGTAGCTTTTCAAGCGAGACTTAAAAATGGACAGCGAATTACTCGCGCGGACCTCGGATGGCAGATTGTTCATATATCAGATAAAATATTAATTTATCAGATAAAGTGTTAATAGTTGTATTACTATTTATTTATTTATTTATCATAACACATACAATCTTTACATATACAGCTTGGTGCTCGTAAGCTCTTGTCGGCTTTTCTGAGCTCTGCACATTCCTCTCTTAATCTAACTTATGTCTAATTTACATACAAATATTAGCTTAAAACACGAAGAAAACAATTCAGTGAGTAAATATTATTATAAACGAAAAAGTTATACTTACTGGCAATAAAAAATAAAAAAATAAGAAAAAACTAAATCTATAAAAAGTAATATGTGGGTAATGAGGTAAAGTAATAAAAAACATCGCGCAAAGACATTGCGCCCGAGAAAACATTTTTATAACACTTGTATACAGGTTGTTCCACTATCAAAAAATATTTGAGTTGCTAGTAATAAAGTCTTTTAATTTATTTTTGATGTTATATATATTTACTGTGCTTCTTACATCGTTGGGTATCAGATTCATTAGTCTAGGGACGAGATATTTTGTCGTACGCTTTCCGTAATAGTTATTTGCCATGGGGGTTATAAGTTTGTGTTCATGCGTTCTCCTTGTTGTAATATGTAATTTGATTCACATAGTTATTATTATGATCAAAAAAGTTTTATGTAAGGTCAGTTTGATTTTTAGTTGAATAGGTAGAACTTTACAGTATTTAAATATTTCTTCATCCTTTTTATTGCGATAATCACATCGTATTTTGGGTGGTAGGAAAGCTTTAAGGGCCCTTAGTTGTAAGTTGTATATTTTATTTAAGTTGGTTTTAAAGGTACGATCATAACTACTTAGACCATAATGACACTATACATGAGAGCTGTATATAATTGTATTAACGTTCCGAAATGTACCTTATTTTTGACAATTACCAGTTTAGCAAGAACTAAGCGTAGTTTATTACAAACAAGGTTGATATGTTTGTCCCAGTTAAACCGATTATCAATTATTAGCCCTAAATATGTGTGTTCGGAAACGTTTTCAAACTTGGGACATTTGCATCCGGGAATGTTGGAGTGCATGCAGTCATGGGTATGGGACGTAAGTTCCGGCTCATTAGCGCTTATATTGTGACTGGATCGTATGTGTAGAAACTTGGTTTTTTGTGGATTCAATACAAGACCAACATCATGCGACCACTTGCATAACATATTATAGTCGTTTTGCAGGTCTTCCATAGTTGTGATTATATCTCGCCCTGTTGCTATAATAGATACATATATCATCCGCATACTGAGATAGTTTACACTTTTTAATAATATGTTTTGCGTGTTTTACATAGGCCAAATAGTGTAAAGGTCCTAGTATATAGCCCTGCGCTGTTCCTTCTGTGCACTATACCCTGTCACTCTTCACTGTATCTACTTTACAACGTACATGTACAGATCTTTTTTCTTTTATTTATTGTAGTACAAATGATTACAATCCATATGTTTGATACATTGTATTCTATTCTATAACTTACGGCTTCCTTATTTACTTCCATTTCGTGCAATTTCTTGTTCAGGTCATGTTTCAGTCCACGCATTAACACAAAATCTTTTTGTAGTAGCCCTTGAAGTCCTGTAATAATTTTAAATAATATGTTGTTTAAGTAAAGACTATTTTTTGTAAATTTTACTAGGTATAATTACAACAATGATTAAACACTTGACATCGGCCTTACCTGGGTGACAATATCACATCAATCGTCTTTCATCCTACACTGTAGTGTAGTAAATGATCGTGATTATGAACTTTAAAACAGACCTTAATATTTTTTATATACCTTATTATGATTATTATATTGAATATTATATTGAATATGATTTCTGTTCTAGTAGAAGTAGTACAGACATACAAATTCAATTTATCAAAAGTACGTGAAAAAGGAATTGAATTAATAATAATCTGATAAAAGTGTAATACCTGCTTTCTCCAACAGCTCGTCGAGGTCTTGCACGGACTCCCCCGCAGCGACCGGCGCCAAGAGTTGCGGAGACGGTTGATACGGCTTAGGAGGCTTTGCTATTGGAGACGCTAAAAATATATAGACTTTAATAACTGATATTTTTTTTATGGAGGCCTTGATTACTTTAATTATAAAAGTGAATATCATCTTAAAGTTAGACAAAGATTTTGAAGCAAGAGAAAATGTATTTGATCATGGCGCGATTAATAAAGGAGAACAGTTGATGACCACTACTATAAGTACATGCCCAATAGGAACGGAACGCTTTATCTACAGTCATGGTCCCCACAACCAGACCAGACTTGATACAATTTAGATATTATAGACTCCAAAATGTAAGCAAATAGAGGAGAACCAGGAGCTGGATATCGGAATACTCCCCCTGGTCTCAGAATTACGCACACTCATATTATACATTAAGTCTTTTCAGGTTTAGGACCGGGAAATTAAATCACCAATGAAGAAGCATTTTGGGAGCTCAAGAATTTTTATTTTCTGCTTCTTCTACTCAAAATGGCCCGGCTTTCTGGTATGAACTGGCCCACTTAGCACGGACTTGTATATCCGCTATTGTAAGTTTGTTGGCTCTCATGATCGCGGTTACAATACCAGCGCTTTAGTGTGTGGTCACAAGATTTAACTTCAGTACCCAGATCTATTCAAAACATTCGGATTAAGATATTTATGGGAGCTACCTATTAGATCGGCGGGCAGTTCCCAGAAGGAGGGTCTCCTGGCACGCAGCATGTCGCGCGGCGGCGGCAGCACCGCGCCCGGAGCCGCGCGCAGTGGCAGCACGCACACGCAGTCGCAGCACGACACCAGCAGCTCCGAGCGGTCGAAGCGAATGTTCTCCCTGCAACAGGCACAGCAGTCCATGCAGACACGTGGAGCGTCCATGCAACCACGGTAACACTTTCCCGCTATACACTCACGGGTCTTGGTCCAGGCCGCGCTGGTCCCAGGAGGCGGGCTCGGGCTCGGGCTGCAGCATCAGGCCGCCCGTGGAGCCCTGGTACACACTGGAGCCGCGCCGCGAGCCCACGGGAGCACCTTGGATTTCTTCATCTGATTCTTTCTTCCGCTGAGGCCCTTAATAATGTTATAATGTGAAATCGTGCATCTTAGCACTTTGAGCTCCTTCTCCTAGCCTCTTTTTCTATAAATGCTTACCAGGGTGAATGCTAATAGTTCCGAAGTCAGCTTTCTTGCCGAACACTCCCAGGAAAGGAAACTTAATTTTGACCGTCTGCAGAAGACACTCCTCGTAAAGATCCCAAATATGCACGAACTATTAAGAAAAAACATTTTTGTATAAAACAATGACACAATAAAAGTAACGGATCATTAAATCAGCACAGCACATTAGAAATATGTTTAGAGATTATCTTATATTATTAAAATTATATATTCTATTATATAAGTCTGTCAGGTGTAACTCACACAGTTGCTGCAGTAGGCCACCACGACCTCCACGGCTGCCACTATGGCCACGTCCAGCACGGCTGCCGCTGCCGGCGCGCGCAGGCTGGCGAACAGCGAGCCCTGCGTCTCCCACAGCCGCACCACGCCGTCCGGCCCACCCGTGGCCAGTGTGTGCAGCGCGAACACCACGTGGAAGCACGTCACGCCCTGGACACCGACACCGATTGGATGCCTGACACCCGGGTACAACGCTAACTCAAGGTCATTATAGCGAGCTAACATGTTAATATCTTGGAAACAAAAGATAAAATATAAGTTTTAAAAAATTAAATAAAGTTGTCGAAAATTTTGGATATTTATTAACTTTGTAGATACCTGCTAGTATTCCAATACCGGCTACAATTTTACTCTCTCTAGCTCTATAATTTTTGAGTTGGGTTTTCCAAAATCAATTTAGGTCTGCATGTCTGCTTTGTTAATATATAGCCCATATAGGTAAGGTCCCAAGCCCTATTATAGTTTTCAAAATACGCTACTAATGGTGTTGAGATAGCACAATAGATAAGCACGCTGAACTGGCAGTAAGCAGGCTATATAGGTCGAAGAACAGATAGTCACTGGGGCCAGTAGTGAGCAGATCACGTGCTACTAAGCCCAGAGTAGGCCGACCTCCAGCTCGATGGTAAAACAACCTCAAAATGGAAGTGAGAAGTGGCTGATGAGGAAGGGAGAGGACCAGATGTAGTGGCTCGCTCGCAGAAAGACCCATATCGAGCAGAAGACGATGTATGCGTAAATGAATGATGGTGTTGACAATACTGTTCGATGGTCACGTGCACTCACTCTGGGCACCTTGAACACGTAGTCGTCGAGCTTGCCCGGCGCGTGCCTAGCGCGCACGGCCGCGGTGCCGTCGTGCGAGCAGGACCACACAATGTCTCCATCGCGCGCGTAGCTGACGCGCCGAACTGCGCGCGCGTGCACGTTGCGCCACGTCGACACGCTGACGTAGTGGCTGTGAGGCACAGACGACAGCTCCTGGACGTCACGAGGGTTTGAAGTCGTATGTTAGAAATACTTGCTATTCGGAAATAGGGTAGGTGACAAAATGTGGTCGCCATTTTGTTATAATTTATGGCATTCTTTAATGGCCGATATTGACATCATGTTCATTCATTTTCAACTTTATTTAAATGTCTCCCAAAACAATCTTTTTAAAACTAGACAAAATTCTCATGTCAGATTTATCGCCCGGATCCAACCTTCTCCTACGTGACGGAGGCCTGGCCCTGCAGAGTGCGCCGTTAGTAAGCACATCCTGATGAAGATGACTAACCATCCAGAAGTAATAGTTGATGTTATCAGTCGTTTTGCTGTGCAGCAGTCCCAGCCGTGGCTGCAGGAAGCGCATGCGCGTGAGGTCGCCGCGCTCTGTGCCGAACACCAGCTCTGACTCGCCGCCGTTGCGCGCCGGGTTGTAAGCTAAGCACTGCGGAAACCAAATAGAAATATGTTGTTTTGTTAGATTCGTCATCATCATCATCATCATCAGAATTATCATAATTATCGGTCAATAGACATATGCCTCTTTTATGAACTTCCAGGCACCAAGAATATAAGCCAACCGGATCGGCCAATACAGAGTTTTCCTTACACTCTAGAAATTCCTTTACCAACCTAACGGTATAATATAACAGATCCTGTTCTGCTGAATATGGTTGAAAAAATACGCGTTACCATAGGAATGTTGGGCAGGCCGGTGACGCAGTAGACGGGCGTGTGCGCGAGCGTGGTCACGTCGTATATGGTGAGGCTTCTGTCCGACGCGGCGAACAGCAGGCACTGCACATCCTGCCAGACAGATATCGTGATATAAGCTCTGTAGCTCAACGGTTCTCCGCACAGCGGCTCAGACAGGGGGTGACGTGTTCGGCGTGACGTTCTGTTTATGTTCTATTAGCTACATGAAACAAGCCAAGGTCGCTTCGCCGTCCTGCTCCGTGCGTTAATCAGATGGCGTAGCGCGATGCGAACCAGCGGCCTGGCATTGATGTCAGACTGACGGATGTACTCGTCGTAGACGTCTCTTTTTGACGTGCTCTATGTAAAACTTCAGGCTCACATCGCACCACGTCCACTGTCTGACGAGGCAAAAACTACATATTATATCGGCAGACCAAACCTAAGCCTCTCAAACTATATAAATGGGAAGATAAACTTTAATAATGCTGTTGATAATGATGTAGTCCAGTTGCTTACGTTCAGGTAATCAGATCGTAGCGTGATCCGAGCGGAACAGTTCTTTATGCGACGACGGATGTACTCGGTGGAAAAATATCTGAAATAATAATATTTATTAGTTCAATGGAATATAACAAAAAATAGAACCGACTCAAAACGCACTAAAAAGTAAAAAAAGTATCATTTAGTTGCTTTAATTTACTTAACCAGTTGCTTACGTTCAGGTAAACAGCGTCAGTGATCCAAGAGTTCTTTACGCGACGATGGATTCCCGTTCGATGGAAAAATATCTGAAATAATAATATCTATTAGTTCAATGGAATATATAGGTAGCAAAAATATAACAAACAATAGAACCGACTCAAACTACAATTATGCTGAATACGCGACAACTATGCTATTGTATGCTGCTAGTGTGAGTGTGTAATACCTCATACTCGTGCAGCAACTGCAGCTCGCCGCTGTAGACGCCGACGCGTCCGCCGCGCGACACGCACGCGTAGCAGAACGAGCTCTCCCGCTCTATGTTGACCAGCTTCACGATCGTCTCGCGCTGTGGGAAACGATGACATTATATGATGTGCTATGATAGAACGTTGAATTGTTCAGCTCTGTTAGTAAGTCACCTTGCAGTGATCCAAACGGCGCACGCTGCGCACGCCGACGGGCGTCCAGCGCTCGCAGCGCGTGCTGGTAGTGCGTGCGCCCGCGGCCACCAGGCGCGCCACCACCTGCCGCCACCACACGCGCCCGCTGCCGAACGTGTCGAGCGCACGGAACAGCTGGTGCGCATGCGCGCTGTACTTGCGGTGACCTGCACGACACACGCATCAGGAGATTCGCAATCGTTTGTTAAATTCCTTAATCAACGGCTTACTTACCAAATATATTGTCCACCGCCGACACAAAGCCCTTCTCGTCGAGACACAGCGGCGCAGGCTGCACCGGAGCCGCCGGCGCCGCGAACTCGATGCCCTCCTCCGCCGCCGCCGCTCGCATCACCGCCTCTACCTTCCTGAGAAGAATATCTGCTATACGAGTTGGCGAAACGAGCAGAAAATTTATCAATGGAACAGTCATAGATAATTACAGTCATACGTAATTATAATACCTGCGGACGTCGATTTTCGATGCAGTGTATTCGAGATGTTAAACAGCCTAATCATTCGCCGACAACCATGCCAACCTTCAAATTAAGCACACACAAACATCCCGGAATGGCTGAATGAATCATACACACATTCCATTTCCTAAATTACTAACTATTGTAGAACCTTGAACGAAATTTCTCACCAACATCCTCTTTTCTTTTGACCTTGTCACTAGTACGTTGATACCTGTCAATTTCCATGGCCGCCGCGTTCTTCTCCTTCGCCCTCTTGAAGCAACGACGTAGCTTGCTGAGGGCGGCTGGAGTCAGCTTCTTCATCAGGTCGCGCGACAGCGACTCCTCGTCTTCCTCACTGAAGAGTAATTTAAATATATTTTATTATATTCATCCCTGATACCTAATATGGCTAAGCAATTGCTTAAATAACTTATACAGAGCTCGCTGCTATGGCTCCATATGATACGCACCAGGTCAAGCTCTCTTCTGAAACACTCCTCACAGAATAGCTCCTCTCGAATATCTCTGAGCACTCTTCATTGAGGGATTTCTGAGATTTTATTGACATTTCGCTGTTATAGGCAGAATCTGCTCTGCGAACTGGTAGTAGAGTCACTACTTGCTGACAGGCACGAATTAAACTATCAACTCTACAGTATTGTTCATGTTTGTGTTAGATCTATATGAAATGGTAACCATGATATCATCTTTGTTTTATCGATATCGCATTCGGGATACCTACCTAATAGGAATAATAATAAACCAGCTTTCCAGATTTATTATATTAATATACTTTTCTGTAATTTGGTTCAAAGTCGTTTTACTTTGGTATTGTGTCATAATAATTTAAAATAATACAAAAAGCAATATTCTCCTATTACATTTAACGTTATGTTGTACACAATGACTGTCAAATTGAATTGATTTTTTGGTTTTGGTGAAAGTTTGCAAGATTTATTTAATTATTTAAAAAATCTCAATATTTTCTATTTCATACTTTATTTTTTTGTAAAGTTAAAAATTCTTATTTTCCGCCATCTATTATAATTTTAAAGAACTAGCAAGTGAGATGAAAACCGCCGAGCACTACAACCGTGTGCGACCTAACACAATGTAATGCAGATATTATTTGATAGATGGCGGTAGTAGTTAAAAAGCATGTGCTTGAAACTTCATTATAGGTACATAATTGTATTTATTGTTAATTAATGGAAAAATATTACTTCCTCAAAAATATTTAAACATTTCATTAAAAGTAAAATGAATGAAAATGCTAATAAACGAAATAAACGGATTACATAAACATGGTTATTTTTTGACACTGGCGATATTTTCAGAAAAAATATAAAATCGATTTAATAACAACACTAATGAACTATCAGGCATAGTTGTGAAATAAATTTAACAATTTCTTTTTATTGCTTTTTGAATCATAAATCCAAAATATTATCAGTTTCTAAAGATCCCCTGTACAAATACCTCATTTCATCATTTCGAAGCGTTCATATTTTTAAAACGTTACTTTCGTTGCCTTCCTAGGCGGCAAAAGTGAAACACGTAAGGCTTATTATTAAGGCTTATTATTAACCGACTTCAAAAAAAGGAGGTTATTAATTCGACCCGTATGTATGTAATATTTCCAGAACTGCCTAGTTTTCGCATATGTTAGTCTATATCAGCGTCTGAACAAATGTGCCTCAAAAGTGTTTGTATGTAAGTATTTATGTATATAAAGGCATATCTCTAGAACTACAACCGATTACCGATTTAAGTATTGTACTAGACATTTTTCAACTTAGGTATACCTACTGCAAGTGTCATCAAAATCGGTTTAGTACTTTTTGAGATAAGGAATTTTTATGTTTTTATGTTTGTGTTCGCATATCTCTGGAATAAGAAGTCCGATTTAAGAAATTCTTTTTTTATTGTTAAACTTAGGGAATATTGCAAATTTCTTAAAAATCGGTTCAGTTATTTTTGAGATAAGGATTTTTTTATGCATGACCACGCATTACTTTTCACAGAACCCAAAAATGCTTTGCACTTAAATTCCTTTTTTATAGATAGGGTTCACACTTTAGCAACTAAATGACACATATTTTTTATTTTTAGGATCTGATGGTTCTATTTTGGTTAAAATTTTTAAATAAACCCTTAAACTTTATGGCACATCTTCATAGATTGGTGAATATTAAAGTAACTAATACTCATAACGAGTAGGTTTTAAGTATGTGTTTTTTTTGATAATTTTGTACCACTAAAAAGTATGAAAAACAAATTTAATAAAAAATTAAACCGACTTCAAAACTGAAAAGTAAAAAATAAATCCGTCATTTAGTTACTTTCATTTACTTAACTATATAAAAGTACTTATACCTAAGTGCTCCTTTCAGAAGCAATCCAATGTGCTATGGAGATCTTACATACATAACTAGTTTCAAAACTTAAGTAGGTACATTGTCTGTCATTGTCAAAGCTTTAGATCCTAAACATGCGTATCCAAAATTGTTTTTTAAATAAATTATTTTGTGCGGGATAGTGCTTTATAAACTGTTTATTAGTGAATTTGTGAGTGATAATAGACTCTTTATAGTGTATAAACATTAGTTGTGTAAAATAATAGACATTTATAGTGTGTTTCGACAGTGTAAATAGTAGTTACTCGCATTCTTCTGCTCTCTGGGGGGTACCACCTTCGAGGCTTATCCTCCCGGGTGTGGTGTCAACCGCAGAGTATGAATATACTCCCGTCCTTGGATGTTCCCCTTGTTAGAGGAACTTTGGTGGGATCTGTGAATTTCAGATCCTTCGAAGGTCCTTCTTAGGATCCTTTTCTTGCATTGCTGTGTTGAAGCTTCTCTGGGGAGCGCGTATTTGTCAGGAGGTCTTGCGTGCCACGGGGCAATGTCCTTGATGTGTGGCCACTGCGACGCGTCGGCTCTCGTGAAGGTTCTGGTTGTTTGCCCCTTTATCCAGGAGTCCAGGTCCTCGATTCCTAAATCTCTCGCTATAGTGCGGTTCCTTACGAACCGATCAATTAATAAGTCAAGTGAAACGCAATTTAGGGGTGTGTGGTATGGTAGACATAGACAACACTGGCAGTTCATATTATGTTTTATGAGATATATTGCACCTTCACCATCGTTATCAGCATATTTTAATTATCTACTCGGGGACCACGCCTACTTTCTTTTATAATGCTTTGGAAAAATGCTCAATATTTTTAGCAAACGTCGAGCGGACACTAAATCAGTGTTGCTATAACACTTTTAATTTTATACTAATCTTTTGATTTGCGTAATTGATTATCTTTAATAATTAAGATTAAATCAAAAATTGTATCTTTATCTAATTGCAGAATATGGGTAAAAAAAAAGATATTTTATTTGGATAAAATGGATTGTCTTTGTTATTGCTTATTTATTATTTATTATTATTGCACTTGCGGGGTCTTTGAGGGCCTAAACGACCGGTGGTCAGTACTCCAGAGTGAGGAATCTCCTCACAATACACGCCGTCTCAAGAATAACCGCTTTCTGTACCTTCCGACCCTTCATCCAACAGTCAAGCGAAAGCTTCTTAAGATGTTGGTTGAAGCTTTTCGCAATAAGACCATTGACTAAAACGACTATAGGAACAATAATCCCTTAATAAATAGTAAAACCCTTGTCCACTGCAACGACATCCTTATGCATACCCACATTTATCTTGATAAAATAATCTCTGAGATGGCACACCTCACGATTATGAAAGTGCTTGGCGTTCAAGAAACCACGTCCCCCACACTTGCGTGGGAGGAACAACCTCATTACAGATGAACGTGGTTGGTGCATCCGGTATGACGTCAGCAGATTACAGACTTTACAGTCCAGGGAGTCCAGTTCAGTTTAAGCTTCTTTTATTATTTTATAGGTACTTTAAAAGGAAACTTTCAATTAAAAAATTTTTTCTGTTGGAAATTTACGACACAGCATCCAGTAGGAAGAGGTGGGGGTGAAATAAAAGGCCACAAGTGAACATTGTCTATCGTATGTATTAATACTTACTACTAGCGTACCGGTACGTACACGCACGCACGTACTGGTACGTACACCGCTGTACACGAGAGACGGTCCACTGCTCCGTTCACATCATGAGATTTGCTCGGCTTCAATAAGCTCCTAATTTTTTTTAAATAATTGAGAAAAAAGCGACAATCTTAACAAAGCTTGTAGTTGATAACTATGCAAAAATCTTGTTCCTTATTTTGCATGACGAATAGTTAAAATTCTTTTAAGAAATTAAATTTTCAAACGTTTTTACATAGTAGACGGAATAAACAGATTTCATCTGATGATAATTGAAATCTATCGCCAAAGAATTACTCTAATAAACGGCAATTTTTCACTCAGGAGTAACGTCGAGTAGACCATCTGCTTAGGTATATACGTGAATAGCCCTAGCTTTTAATAAATTCTAGTTTAATTTGCAGTGGAATCGGAAAATAATAGAAATAATGCTACAGGGACGAAACGACAAACGACTTCGTTTCACGGATAAATAGCAGATTAATTTTTTAATTAAAATATTAATCCACTGGTTTTGTGTAGAAGGCCAAGTTTCGGCAGTTTAGGTGTGGGGAAACCGAGAAAATGCCACGAATGCGTCTCAACTTAAGTAAATGGTATCGTTACTTGCACTCAGTCGGTTGCACACAAAATGCAGTTATTACTCTTTTTTTCGCAAACAACGAATCTCATGCAAAAACTCACATCGCATGATGCTATATCGTTTTTTTCATTAACACTTACGATTTTATATGAGATTTATTTATTACATTTAATATTTGTTGCTGCCTCAAAAACTTTATTTTTAAGATTTTCCAGATTAAGAAAGTATTCTTCTTCACTCACGCGTATACATATGTCGGCATATGTCCAACTGATTCTGAAATACAATTGTTCATCGATGTTCAAGTGAGTAAAGACGAATTTTTGTTTCTCTATATTTATTATGGTTTTATTACTAACAATATTTAATGCGTATAAAAATTATATTATCTTTTACAAAGCAAGCTAAGCCAAATAAAACTTTAAAATCTGCGATTGAAATATAACTTAATTAAACCATGAGGTACCGAAGTGATATAAACGAACAAAATACTAATACCTACTTATAATATCGATATCATACAAATTAACGGACGGCTATGTTAATGGAAATTAATTAAAAATAATAATAAATAATCTTTGTATCGACGTATCTACTTAAATACAATGGAATTCACTTCGGTACTCTAAACATAAATAGGAACTGTCAACCACTTATTTTTTTTATTACATCATTTTTGACATTAGTGGCCGTCGATCCTGAACAATTAAATGCTAATATAATCTGTATAATAACTAGAATATAAAATGTACACATTCACACTGAATTAAGCAAGGGTAGGCAGTATCTTTATGTATGGATTGCTAGTATGGGCGCACGGCTGTTAAAGTTCTCCAGTAAAACATTAATTTTATATTCTACCCGCTGAAACAAATCATATCAGTGTTAAACGTATCTACATGAATAAATAATACTTGCAGCTGTTTCATGGACTCTATACGACAATCTCTTTTTCATTAACTGTAAAGTTATCTTAAGTATTCACGAAGTCGGAATGTACGTAGTTATCTTACAGCTATAACCTCGAGTACAGTCGCAAATACATCAATTATTGTTTAGAATAACATTACCTAATACTTTATTAATATAACTTATGTAATAAATAGCTTAATATTGAAATCTATCATTATAATTATTTATTGTACGAACGCGTATACATGTATTTCCAGATACAGCTCACATTTTACACTATTATTACTATTATTGTTATTATTTTGTTAAATATTCAATGTCTTGGACACGACACGACTGGACTCACATTAAAAATAAATGTATAAAACTCTGACAGTTATAGGTGACGAAATATGAACAAAAGCGATGCAGACTGGGGGAACAAAATTGTATGTATGCTGTCTAATGTACAAGAATTGTAGAGGTGCAGGCCAGTACTAATTAAAATAGCGATTAAAATAGATAAATGATAATGTAAGAGGAAAGAAAAAGTAAAACATTTTTAAGCACAAAGAAATCTAAAGAGATTCTGTGAATTGGGAGTATCTTTAAAATACAGCCTTATTCAATTGTAAATAAGCTAGATGGTAAAGAATACGAAAGTTAGAAAGGGGTTTAGGACTTAACACCAAGCTTTAAAAACAATTAACCAGCTCTCTTTGCGGTGCATATCTCTGCATTTAGTAGAGAGATCGTCAGCACTTTGTTCGAAATGAATGTGACCAATGACGGCTAGGCAATCCTTCGACAATGCCTCAAATTTTGACAATGATGCTTCTGACTCGCATGATGTCAAATCCCAGTAATGGTAAAATGAAAACAAAGCAGCATATAATACAACATGGCAAGTTATCTGCCGTCGCCACGGGCAGGTTCCTGCAGTTGTAAGGTCTGTGTTCAGTGCGTGTAGTGCGCGGCGGAGGGCTGTCAGTAGACGGGGCTGTGCGCGTCGTAGTTGAGCTGCAGGTAGGGCGGGATGGCGGCCGACAGCTCGGACGCGCGCCGCCGCAGCGCCGCGATGCTGTGTCCGCGCCACACCTCCTCCTCGCCGCCCTCGCCCGCGCCGCCTGTCACAGCCAGTCGAGATATGGTATAAATTAACAAAAGAATAAACAGACCACTTTTTGATTAATATTTTGAGTTCTGTGAACACTGAATTTGAGTTATTTCGTCTGATAACATATTTGGACCTCTCGATCTAAAGTCAAATTGTTTATATAAAATGTACCTGAGGTGGTGGGCGAGGCGTTGTTGTTGGCGCAGTGGCCCATGTGCGGCGGCGTGGGCGAGCCCTCCAGCGCACCCTGCTGCCCGCTGATGTTGTTGCAGTACGACATCATCGTGTCTCCTACGAAACGCCGTATGAGTTATTGGCTTACTTTGAAAATAATCTCTGACCCATGATTAAGATTCCCCTAACATCGCATGGTCTTACCGAGAGAGTTGAGCGGGTAGTGCGACTGGTATGGCTGCGAGCCCACAGAGCTGATGGGCAGGGAGGGATTGAGGTCGGCGGCCAGCTGCGGCAGCGCGCCCGCACCGAACCCGCCCATTGACACGCCGCCCTGGGACAGCTGACCCAGGCCTGTCGACAATGACATGAGTAATATGTCACGGCGAAAAGCATACTAATCAATTAACTCATGATCTAAATTTTTTTCAAACATTATTTGTCTATACCGTAACACGAAATGGCTCTAGTTCAACAGAATTTTATATGGTGTCAAATAGATTTATTATTACACAAGCTAAGACATAAAAAACTAGGTCTCGATGGAAAGGTCGACGAGGAAATAGTTTTACTTGAAGATGAGATTTCAATCTAGCGACAGATGCTCACCTGCCGGCATGGACCAGGGCCGGTCGCCGAACACGCCGGGCCCGCACACGTCGCCTCCGAAGGGCGGAAGGCCGTGCGACGGCAGCAACGAGCCGGGCGAGCGGAACACGTTGGTGCTCTTCTTGCGCTTCTTCCACTTCGCGCGGCGGTTTTGAAACCACACCTGGAGATAAAAGAAAAATTCAGTTTTTGCTCAAAATTTTGATGATTTGATGGTGATCCATTTTACAATACCATTATATCGATTATAAAACGAGAGATAGTTTAACGGAGCAATAATCTATACCAATATTATAAAGAGGTAGAGTTTGTGACGTTGTAATTTCTGGATTTACTAAACCAATTTTTAAAATTATTTCACTAACAGAAAGCTACGTTATTTTTGCAGTGTCATAAAAATAAATATATAAAAATTTCCAAAATTAAGTACGCATCTCTACTTGAATTTGAATTTACATAATCCAAGTTTTAAAAAAATTGTTTTAATCGCGTGCACTGCTGAAAACTATTTAGGATAGAACAAAACAATGTACTACAATATTAAAAAACAAATCTGTAAAAAAATTTGCAATAACATATGCCTAATTGCCTATCTCCTACAGACAACTCACAATATACAGTTAAGATTGTGCACTAAAAATAATTAATTTTTGTGAAGCTTATTTTGACCATATGGTATTAATCTATATCTTTATAAATATGTTTGTTAGGACGGAAATTTAAATGTAGAATATTTGTGCCCTTTACTCTATACAGTTTAATTAAAAATTTTCAAAGACATTAGCAAAATAAAAACATGCGCTGCGCACCGCCCCGGCCGTTGCGTTGCGATATGGACAGTTATATTTAATTCTTTGTTTTCTCAACAGCTTCGTTTTTTTGTTACTAAATTTACAAATTTCTTTAAGCTATATATTTCCTACTCAACTTTTTTAGATGAATTTCTAATAAAGGTCACCGTTTGATTATTTGAAATAATCGCATTATTCTGATGAAATTACGTCAAAATGCCTAGAACAAAATCAAATCTAGCTAACCACAGACAGAATATGTCAGACGTACGTAATAGGGAATCTAGCACCGAACGTTCGCA
The DNA here is from genome assembly GCA_034621355.1 of Mycalesis mineus. Lineage (NCBI taxonomy): Eukaryota > Metazoa > Arthropoda > Insecta > Lepidoptera > Nymphalidae > Mycalesis > Mycalesis mineus. Next base: position 213,789 of record CM067882.1, read on the forward strand.
GCAGCTTGCCAGCCAAAGAGCTATTGACTCTGCAGGACGTGTAAGAGAGCCCAGCACTGGAAGGTCTCAGCGACTGGCTAACCACAAACAAAATATGTCGGACATACGTAACAGGGAATCTAGCACAGAACGTTCGCAGCGGCTTGCCAGCTCACAAAACTTCTGCAGGATGTTGAGAGAGTCTAGCACTAAAAGGTCTCAGTGACTGGCAAACCACAGACTTAATATGTGTAACATACGTCATAGGGAATCTAGCACCGAACGTTCGCAGCAGCTTGCCAGCCAAAGAGCAAGTACTTAGCAAGTAGTTATTTATCCTGAACTTTCTTTCCGAAGTTTTTTTATACTGAAGTATTACGCGGGACACTGCTAGTTATAAATAAAGTAAATACTATAAATAAATATTAGATTTCAAAAATTGCCGTAATTCTCAGTCAAATATAACTTCGAGCAAGCATTTTAAGGTATTCCTTTGAACGAATTGTAAAAAATGTTACTGACAACTGAATCGGTAAATCTCGTATCGAAGGGCACGGTAGAGGCAGCAGTCACCGCTAAACTCCCAAATCTGCAGATCATTCGCAAATCGCAGCTCGTTTGTCATTCCGCGCGCCAACGGGTATTAATATTTATTGAGGTCCGCAGCTGACCTCAAGGATGTCTCTATTAGTACACATCTGTAGCTTGTGGGATATTGAGGTGGTACTACGATTATTTTGAGGCATTGAGCCTTCTAATTTTACTACTTCTTTTATTACTACTAGAACGATCGGGATTAATTTTAAAAATTTAGGTTGCGGTATAAATCTTACTTAGAATCTTAAATATTAATGTTTTATGAATGTTCGGATGTTTGATGCTTAATGAACTTATTAATCAATATTTACTTTGATTTGTATATTTTAATATAAATTTCAATATTTACTTTGACGGATGTATGTAACATTTCCAGAACAGCCCAGTTTTCGCATATGTTAGTCTATATCAGCGTCTGAACAAATATGCCAAATATATTTTATTATGTTTGACATATCTATTTACAGACCGTAGAATTCTTTTTTGTTGTACTAGTAGTACTGTTCAATTTTGATACTTTTTCAAAATCGCTACGTAGTTTTTGAAAATTCTTTATGAATGACCACGCATAACTTTTCACAGAATATTCCGATTTTGAAAATTCTTTGTTTATTAGAAAGAGTACACTTCCAAAATGGTCCCATAGTCAACATGTTAGGATCTGATGATTAGATCCTGGTTAAATCGAAGGAACTCTTCAAACTTCATAGGCACATTTGCAGCGATGTCGGTTGTTTATAAGTGGATCGCGAATATTAGTACACATAGTATAGAACGAGTTTGTTTTACGTATGTTCGTTGTCGATAAACCACTAAAGTAAAGTATGAAAAAAATTTTAATAAAAAATTAAACCATCTTCAAAACCCACTGAAAAGTATAAAATAAATGCGTCATTTAGTTACTTTAATTTACTTAACCATATCTATATATTATAGTATTTTTTTAAGACTTTGTCACGTTCAACTATCGTCAGTAAACCGACTTTACAGACAACCAATTTTTTTTTATTATTGGAAAGGGTATACTTGCAAGATGGTCTCATAGTAATCATGGTAGGATCTGATGTTAGGATACTGGGAAAATCACTGAAAATCTTCAAGTTTGAAATCACTGCAACACTGGCGTTGTTTAAAATCGCTAAAGAGTAAGAAAAATTAAAAAAAATATATATATAACCGACTTCAAAACGCACTAAAAAGTAAAAAATAAATACATTATTCAGTTAGTTTATTTAAGCATATCTATGCAGTCGGTGCCCAAGCTTTCTACTTTAAGGACGTTACCTAAAACTCACAAATGCTATGGTGCTATGGTAATTCTTTAAATAAATTTTCCTTAAATTTAGATGGCACCGACTTTATAGATATGCTAAAGTAAATTAAAGTAAGTCTTTTGTAACGATTGTTAAGTTTTAATTATTTATTGCTAAGCCGAAATTAGTTAATTATGATTAGATTTTAAGTAGTATTTGTAATTATCCTGCATGTAAATACATGTGAAACCGATAGATTTCATAAATTGATACTGATGAAATTAAAAATAAACTTATTTAAGTAAATTAAAGACTGAACGAAGATTGCCGAAGTGTCCATAAATACACTAGAAGCGCTGCAGTACGGGAGCAACGGGTTGTAGAGCTTGCCACCAGTCCTGATGCGACGACCACGACCGTTCTGTCAACAGTGTGTCGATGAGGAAGAAGAGTTCAGCAATGCAAAGCAATGCAAGTTGTTAGCTTTCACAGCCGTAATTCTGAACACCTCCGCTGAAAATACGAATCTATTTTTTATTTTCCATTTGAAACACGTCAGCTCCATCACTATTCGCAATTACCTGCCTACATTCATTCTATTTTAAATTTCCTCCCAAAAAGTTAAATATTTAAAATAAGGAAAAACCAAAAAGCCAAACAGTGTATACGACAATCACATTAAAGATGCACCGCGTGCGAGCGAGAGGGCGGCGCGCGGGAGGGGGACGGCGATACTCATTTCGCCGGTGTCAGGAGCAAACTCTATTATTTATGGTTTGTCGTGAAGCGTTTATTTGTACGCGGTGGGAATTTTTCTTTTGTCTTTGTTTATTCGTTCAGAGGCAAATAGACGATTGTATACTGTGCGGCAATAAATACATTACCATACTCGGAATTTACTTACTTTTGTTACACGCGATTGCAATTTTAAAAACTCTCGTGTATTTTAAAAATTGTGGATTTTCAGATTTAAGGCAAGATTAAAAATAAAAAATTATAAACACTGGCGTGAATTTATATAAGTGCAGATAATTTATATAAGTTTCAGCTACAGGCGACAATTAATGTAGGCGACGTGTTGCAACGACACGACCACTGCGTTACTGGTTTGTATTTTTATGGGAAAGCCGTGTCGCTCGCCACAAATGTTATTTACAGTAGTGTCGCTGAAACACGTGCAGTTGTCGTTTGCCTACGAATCGAATCAACAACCTACTTTGCTAATTAGTTAAATTAAATTCTAAACATTTTTATTTTCAGTCAACTCTTTAATCCGCGAGCTTCCGATATTATTTTAAAAGACCTACATAATCATTATTTATTTATTAGAAAGATTTACCTAGTCATTATTATTTCTTAAAGTTATCCATTCTTAATATAAGAGAATTTTGGTATTTAATAGTTTAAATGTAAATGGGTTGATTTGAACTCATGAACATACAAGTACTGGACCAACAATATAATTTACTACTTCAATATAGTTTACTACTTTCAATTATTTCTTAAAGAACCCATCCATTGTTTAGAGCGATAGTTAAGCGGTGTAAGCTCCCGGGCGGTGGACGCAAAGGGCTGATCCCGGCCGCGCAAATCAATAAGTCTCTGATGACGTGCGATTCCCGCTGATCCCGGATCATTTGTCATTGTTATTGCTCACAGCCTGGCTTTAAAGGTGCACCAAATTGTTATTGATAGATTTTATTCGTGGAGGTTACTTTGAAATTGAAAATTTTCTTAATAGTGCATAATATATTAATACTTCTTACCCGAGAGAATTTAATCAGACTTGAAAACAATATCCACGTAATAAGTTATAAAACCAGAGCATCTTCTAATGTTGACTCTATAGTGTTAAACTTAAAAAAAATCGCATTTGAACGATGTGGAATCAATTATTTGTTTATAGCATAGATTAAAGACTACTAGATGGAGCCCATAGCGTGTCCACTCGTGAGACAGCAAGACAGCCTTATTGACAAGACATGTCAACATTTAAAGTACATCATGAAACGTTACGTTTTAAAATATCGTAAAATACGAAATATTGCTTTATATAAGATAGTTTAGTAAACGCATAATACATGATATTTGCTAAAAAAAATAACATATCTAAGCTTTAAATCATCAATCAATGAAGTTTATGCCTACTTACGTATGAAACGTAATTCCTTCGATTTTCCGTTCGCTGCGACTTTTGCAGCCGAAAATACTACAACCCACCATAGCACGATAACGTTGAAATTAATATCGTAACCGCAAAGTTATATTATTTATAAGCAAATTTAATAAAAAGCTAATAATTGCTCAGATGTGCCCTTTGTTTGTCACAAACTCCACTCTTGACAAACAATAAAAACGAACAAAAATAATCTTGTGTCACTTTCTAATAAACCGCGTTATGATTCCATCTAGTAGTCTTTAATCTATGGTTTATAGAATGTTTCTCTGTCAATTGGATTCTTCAGTATTTATTACACGGAAAATAATAATACAATTTAATTTATCGCTGATCATGAAAACATATGCTTCTATTTAAAACTTTACAGTACATGTAGGTTTTGCTTTTTACCGCACCACTATAAGGCGATAATGTTGTACAAAATAACTAAGCTGAGTATCTCAAGGTTATTTTCCTTTCCGAAGAGCTATTAGTTAATACTTACTCATATAAATCATTCAACATATCGTATATATATAACTTTGCATAATTGAAAAAATGAATGTAATTTTATTAAATTAAAACATGCCACGTAGCAATAAAACCCCTATTATTGTTACATAAACATATCCCATTTCATAAACTTCAGTCGCTACCAATTCATTAAGGCTTACTGAAAAGGCAACTTAGCAAAGCTTTAACTTCGGGCCTGGAAGCGGTAGGGTCGTAAAGACTTAGTAGTATGTGCAAAGTTCCACTCGAATGAAATCTGCGTCGCCGAACAAATTCAATCACTGCGCCGTTCTAACTTCTATCACGAGAATCGTTTCCATTTCACAGATTCTTTCTCTGCTTATTTTTAGAGCATATTATAAAATCTGTTCCGAGTCCATCCATTCCTTTCTAAATAATTGGCTTTTTGTTACAAATTAACGGTATTTCATCATCACGCATTAGAAACAGCAAGCGAGAGAACTTTAGATTCAGAATAGAACTTTACACTTTCAAGTACCTTCTTCAAGCTCTTAGGCTCCATTATGAAAGAGGTTCCGTTCTTGCGCAAACTCTGTGGTGATATTGCCGAGGACATATTAAAGAGCCTTAAGCAAATACACAAGTAGCAAAAAAATTGATATTAAGAATTCAATTAGAAGTAAATGATCTCTCGCGTGTGTTGTCGCAGGTAAGAATCATTTTACTGCAGTTGAATGAATAACTTTTCTGTTCAAACTATGAAGTATAGGTAATAAACATCTGATAGTCTACAGTCCATTAACACAGCGCGAGCAAACAATCGTGACGCGGTGGAGAGAGTACCTTAGGGAGGATTCACACGCACCAACGTGGCGCAGTGGTATGCGCGGTGGATTTATAAGACGGAGGTCCTGGGTTCGGTTCCCGGCGGGGCAGATTGAGATTTTTCTTAATTTGTCTTGGTCTGGCTGGTGGGAGGCTTTCGCTGTGGCTAGTTACCACCCTACCGACAAAGACGTACCGCCAAGCGATTTAGCGTTCCGGTACGATGTCGTGTAGAAACCGAAAGGGGTGTGAATTTCATCCTACTCTTTATTTCTTTTATCTTAGATTGCATCATCACTTAACATCAGGTGTGATAGCAGTCAAAGGCTAACTTGTAGTCGATAAAAAAAAAACCAACCACATCACATTGTAGCCACACGTGGTCACGTGTGAATAGTCCCACTACAGCTGCTTAATGTTGCTCGCCGTAACTAAATGGTACTATAATATTATCTAGCCGTAGCACCTAATAGTCGCCAGCAAAAGTAGATGCAAGATCTTGTCTATAACTTAGTAATAAACTTGAGGCATATGTATTATGTACCTATTAATTTACTAGCATTTACCATAATTTTAACATTTAAACACAGCGATGCTGTTCAGTCCCGGAAATGTAACCTAAACCACAGAAAACACACTGATACAAATACAACTAAAACTAACACTTCTGTCGAGGCAACGTTGCATTTGCGATGTGACTAATCGTTACTTTACATTACTGGAGGTGGTAACGTACCTCAATGAACAATACACTCGTGTGAACTAATCTACATACGTATTTATTTTAGTACAAAGTATTGCCATTTTTCTGATTGTGTGTAAGCTTGGCTTGGCCTAAGCTGCCCGCTTACGTCTAATCGTAATCTGTGACCGATTACTTGTAGGATAAAAATAGGACGTACTGATTGTAACAGAGATACGCAAACGAATACAGAAAGCATCGCATGAAAAGTCGATCAGATCATTAGTCCTACAAAAAATTTGACGTGGGCGGGCATCTTTAATGCTGGACACTACGTATAGTACATGTACATTATGTATACAGCAAGTATCGCTTGTCGGTCGGCGCGTGAGCAGCGAGTTAGCGCCGCGCCGCGTGTTTGCGCGTCGTGCGCTGAAGCAGCCCGTTCAAGCGACAGGAGCTGCTATTGCTTGTGACTGCGTTCATTAGGGTTCCATACCTCAAGGCGAAAAAACGGAACTTTTATAGGATCACTTACTTCTCTATCAAGACCGTTTTTCTCGAACGCGTGGAAGTATCAAGCTGAACTTTATATCAAATACTCAGGTCTACTGTCTCTTGAAGCTGCAAAAAGATTTCTAAGCCAATCCAATCAAAAGATACAGCAATTTAAGCCTCATAGTTTCAAACTTGCAACTTTGATTCCCTTGCGAGTGAATCGAAACCTAAAGGATAGTTCCAGTCTACCTAGATTTTGAGATACATACATTCCTTAAATAATTATAACCCTTTTCGACATGAGATATCAATTTGAAGCAACAATTCAATCAGAAATTATATTCTACTGGAACAAAAAATATGTCTAGCGTAATTAGCTACACTAATTGTGAAATTAAAATAAAATAAAACTTATATTTGAAGTTGTGAAACAACTACGAGTAGCTAAACCCGCCCCCGCTCGTGACTGACGCCGACTGGTGTAACGCCAACGAGCTACACAAACATACAGCTCACGGTAGCTAACTGTTGTCGACACACACACACATACACACACACACACACACACACACACACACGCCCGCGCGCGTAGGTATAGGCTATGGCAAGGAGAAACTAGGTGAAATACTATTAGTGCAATACCTACTGTTCCAATAATTGCCGGACTATGCGAATGGTCCAAGTAAAAAACCTTCAACACTTCGCAGGGAACGCAATGGACACGTCTTACAAAGTGCTCCCATGACTACCCGCATCGTACTTTTAGCGTTAAGAACGGCTTAACGCGTTCAAAATTAAGAGATATTACGGCAAGACAAACTGCGGCGCGCGCATATATATTCAACTCAGTACAACCAAAATCCAACTTGAAAATTCATAGCATTGGCTCACTTGTGAGTGCATTAAAATATACAATGAAATGCATGATATATTAAAGAAAAAATAGATAAACGGCTTTTTGAAAACTAATAAAAATTTTTAACAAAAAATATAACCGACTCAAAACGCTCTATAAAGTAAAAAATAACTGTGTCATTTTGTTGCTTTAATTAACTTAAGCATATCTATAAAGTTGGTGCCGTAGCATTCTACTGGTGAAAGAATTTTTAAAATCGGATCAATAGTTCCGAAGATTAGCCCCGACAGAACTTCATTTACAAACTTACAAACTTTACCACTTTATAATATTAGTATAGACAAGTAATAGCCCCCAGAGAGTCAAATAATTTAGTGCAAATTAAAAAATACATCATTACTGTAAAATTGAAAGGAAAAGAAAAACGTATGAGTAATGTTGAGTGATGCAATGGAAATAAGGAAACGGTGGACGCATGGATGCGGTGGACGCGGTGGACGCGGTGGAGCCGGGATACATTGCTTGCCGTTTTCAGTACATAAGGCGTAATTGGCGCTCGTCGGAGGGAATCGCTCGATACATAAACGCGCAAGCGTACACTCCCCGCCTAACCCATAGTGTTGTTGAACACGTCGATATCGAAGCTTCAAGTGTGCAATAATAATTATTTAAATGATCGACTTCATAGCCATTCCAAAATAAATAAACAAATTCACAGTAAATATGAAATTGACGACCACGGCGACCTTCGCGCATCGGGTTTCTTGATTTTAAACTAATATGCTCGCTTGAGTTCAACATAGTATATAAAAGAAATATTAAAGAGGTACCTTCTGAGTAAAAAGCTACTTGTCTCTGAAACTGATTGTTAATTATACTTTAATATTAAGAAACAAATAAAAGTCAAGTAAGCGAGAGATTTTTTCTAGCTTAGCCCTCCAAGCCATCGTGACCTTAAAGTCAAAGACTTTGACTTTAAGGTTCTTGCTTGAAGTCAAATTCAGTATTCTGAATTGATTTTCATTTTCAATCTAAATTTAAGGTTAAAGTCGTTTTTCAAATAAAAAACACTGTCACGCTATAGGTCCTTGTCAGATGACATGTTGCGATTTTTTTCTCTTCGTCCCAAAAAATCCCAATTCGCCTAAAGAAATTCAAATGTTCCTATCGATATAGTAATAAGTTTATCGACATGCATTACTCAAGCCCTGCGCCGCCCGCCCCCGCCCTACGCATAGTTTCCGGTCCATTCCCTTCCGCCGCACACAATTACCGACAACTAATACAATATGCCCCAAACACTGATTATTGCGCACTACATAATCGTTCGGTAATGAAATACCACAGAACGTATCTACTTGTATCTAGCCGGTAATAATGCATTTGTATTGAAAATTCTATAACAGTACAGTCGAGTTAAACAATGGTTCAATACTTCAATGCATATATATACTATACGCATATATACGTAGTTGTAGCAAGGAAGTTATCTTATACTTTTAAACGAGCTTAATGTCGCTGAAACAGCTCCAAGGATATTCATGAATTTTTATATTTAGAGTTAGGGGAGCAATACCTACCTTAGTTTTATTTTTAAAAATGTTATTTTATTAGTGTTTTTACGCAATAATAAACTGTACCGACAGCAATTTAATTTGTATCAAAACATAATTTCTTATGCTTAGCATTAGGAACGCCCTCCCTGAAAAATATAAATAATATAAATTAAATAATGAAAAACAAAACAGTACAGTGAATTTGTAATAAACTCTTCTCAGACTAAAGCACGATAGAAACTTCATAGGATAATTTATCACTATCATTATACAAATGTATTGACGATTAAAAATGAACATAACTGGAACTTCTTACTGAATAAATGTAATTGTAATATGGATTAATGAAACAAACCCCGTCATAATACCGGCGCCGGCGGTGAAACGGAGCACACCCCGTGATTTAATTACAAGTCTTACACAGCAACCCCCTACCAACTCGCGGACAACTCGCTAACCCCCGGCTCTAAGTTGACGCTCAATTGAATGCAATGTCTGAAACATTCGCAAACTCGACTGAATGTTGCCACTTCTCTGTACTACATACCTGCTGGCGGGAAACGAACAAAATTAATTCAGATTCGTTCGTTTATACTTTGAGAAGAGAGGCTTAGTTCACAAGCTTTTATGTATATAGTCTTAACCTTTGCGCCTTTTACGGAATATTTTCATTTTTTTTATTTCCATGCCTTCTTCAATTTCAATTCAATTCGAATTCCTTTATTTCTAGCAAGCTTAGTTTTCAGGAGCTTTTAAAGAAAGCTTAGTTTGCAAAGAAAGCTTTTTTCTAATATTAATTATTAGTACCTAGTGACTCTACCGCCAGTTCTGAAGGCTGAATCTACAGACAAAAGGCGTCCATAAATTAGAGTTTTTCTTTAAAAATCATTCAAAATAAGTTCTAGTTTATAAGTAAATACGAATAAAGAGAGCTTCAAGACTCTTTGTCAATAACAGTTTTAGGTAGAGTAACGCAAATGCTAAATTTAAATTCCTATTATTGCTACGACGGTATTTGAAAGGGCAGCAATAGAAGCCCTCTGATATAGAAACTATTGAAATTCTAAAAAGACGTCAATTATTTACATCCATAAGTAAACTAAAAAGCTATTGGTTCTTAATAAAATTATTAATTTAATATAGAACGCTCTTTTCAAATAACTCTAATATTATAAGCAATTTTAGTGAGAACTCTTCGTGATTCATTGACCCAATTAGTAAAGAACTTGCAATTAACACTAAAATAATTAGGCCACGTGTGCGTGTGACTCACACTAGCGCTGTGTGCTTAGATAGGAAATTTTTTTAACAAAAATAGAACCGACTCAAAACGCACTAAAAAGTAAAAAATAACTTTTTTCCTTCTGAGAGTTCCTTCAATTTCCCCAGGATATCATCATCAGATCCTAACATGATGACAATGAGACCACTTTGAAAGTATGCCCTTTCTAATAAAAAAGAATTATCAAAATCGGACAACTCTGTAAAAAGTAATGCGTGGTCATACATAAAAAAAATATATATACGTGTCGAATTGAGGACCTCTTCCGTTTTTTTTCTTCGGTTAAAAATTAAGATTTTCCATTGTGAAAGTTGTGCAAGAGATCTACTCGTCTATGCTACTCTCGTTTAAGGTGAAGCAATAGATAAACATGGAGAGGCGCCTGCCGTCTCTCTGGATATATCTAAGGCATTTGATCGAGTTTGGCATGGCAGCCTTCTTCACGAGCTTCCAGCTTATAGTCTACCACAGGGCTTGTGCGATTGGATATCCGACTTCTTGAGTGATCGAACATTCCGAGTGATCACTGATGGCCCCTCTTCAGATCTAATGACTGTTAATGCCGGAGTTCCTCAAGAGTCAGTTCTCTCTGCTACTTTATTCTTACTACATATCAATGACTTAAAAGTCTCTGATTAGGGTGATGCCAATTTGGTGCAGTTCAATCCAATCAAAACTCAGGCGTCTTTGCTCACTGCGAAACGGAGTCCTTTTTCACTGACTCCTACTTTCCGAGATATATCCGTACCTATGATAGGTGATTGATCTCCTCAGTGTCGACATCTCGGCTAATATTAACTTTGGCCGTTCCATTGAGAATAAAGCCAAAACCGCTGCAAAAAAGCTTGTTATCCTTAATATGGTGAAGCAGTACGTCACGCCACGCCAATTGCTTACCCTATATAAAGCTCAAGTCCGGTCGTGCATGGAATATTGCAGTAACCTTTATGATGGATCCGCTAAATACCAGTTGACTGGTCTGGATGCTGTGGACCGTCGAGCCAGAAGACTTATTGAGTCTGAACCACTTCTAGTAAATATCCACTGCCTTGATCATTGTCGATTGGTTGCAAGTTTGGCAGTATTTTACAGGATATATTTCTTTAAAACAAGAGTGAATAGGCGTTTTCTAAGCGAGCGCGCCCCACCTTAGACCGCGTCTACACTTACCATCAGGTGAGATCGTGTTCAAGCGCGAGCTTCTTGCACATAATAAAGAATTTCTCAAAACTACTGATTCAATTTTATTTAATTGTAAATTTTTAGAAATAATTAAACAGGTTATGTTTGATAATACTTTGTTTTTTTAAAGAGATTCGATATCAATTGATAAATTCCGTTAATAAAATTCAAAACATGTTACTACAGTAAACCAAATACTTAAATGGTTCCCTATGAAAAAATCGGATCGAAATCGAAAGGATCAGGCGTGGTGCCGCGTGACTAACATGTACAAGAAAGCGGCACCCGGCTGCCGCTCCAATTCTTGACTATAGCAAAAATGTATGCACAATTCCCAAACGATAAACGAACCGAAAAATAATTCAACGAACTAATTATATATTTAGTTTATTGCAATAATTTGCTCTTTACAGTTAGTTAAAAAGTTAAAGTAGGTAATGAAAGTACAAATATCTTAAGATAAACTTGTATGTTTATATTTATGTCACATGATCTGTCTAATATTTAATAGAATAATAAATAGATTAAGCTACACTTGTCGTTGTAAGTCAAACAAAAGCGTCACTACCTTGTCCCAACACACCGCTCGCCGCACGAGTGGCAGGAACAAGTAAAAAGAATTAACTCTCCCCAGAGAGCGGGATGCTGCGACAGTGAGCACATCTGCCGCCTACAGCCAACACGCACTGAGATGCGTTCCGTGTACCGTTTCATTATGTCTAATGGACAGCACTGTTAGCGACTGCACTGACACAATGCAGTGCAACAGTTATGAGGAGGCAGTGACTGATTCGAGGCGAGGGTGGGTACGCAAAAATTATAACGACTGGTCACTTGATCTACTCGTATATCAAATGGAATACCAAAGACCCTATAAATTATATTTTAGGTGGTTTTTAGAGAGTTGTTACAATGTGTATTGGATTGGAATCTAGACCACTAAGACCTATCTAGTAAAGCTAGTTTAAAATTTATAGTTGTATACCGTACGTACCAGTGGTAGGAACGTTTCAAGAGGATGTCGAGTAGGAGAAGGGCAAATGTTAACACGGAATGGAAACCACAGATAAAGAGACACAAATGACCTAAAAAGGTTATAAACAAGAAATTTATTTTACCAGAATAAACAAAGAAAGAAGATATTACTAAGGAACTTAAAAATAGATTGAAATAGAGAAAAGTGGTAAGGGAGGCCAAGACCTAAGTAAATAAGTAGTAAGGTACATATGGTGGGAGCATAGGCTCCCAAACTTTTAGCTTTCATAAAATCACAAAGATCTGACAATCACAGGCTCTCACTCAACAGAAATAATGACGGATTTGACGCTAAGTTTGGACGAAAAGCGTGAAAAACCTTATTAGTCATTTCCTTTTACATCATTTCTAAATATAATTTTTAAAGAGTCAGTGTCACCCTCACGCCGGAGAGCACATTAAACGGGACATTTTCATTAACATCTGATAGTGATCGTTACAAAGTTATCTCCCTAAGCTGCCAATTCGTATAGTAGCAGTATTTTAATCCATATTTAGTTTAGTTTACTCCTATAAGCACTTTTAAGATGTCGAGTTTGATTATTATTTAGTTTGCGTAATAAATGTTTTAATTTAACACTGTTTAAACTTATGACACGAAGGAAGGACTGATCTCTAAAACTTCTTCTATATGTAGGAAAAGGACTCAACTTATTTAAGAGCCTATTAGAGTAGTGAGGCTCTTAAATAAGTTGACCAAGAAATTTTTGACATTTACATTTGAACACTTAAGTATTTTTTCCAGAATAAAAGTGACAATTTCCCAACAGATATATATTAAATTCTTCCCTACTGGAATCTCAGAAAATATCTAAGCTATTAAATCGCCCCTTCCTTGTTTATAGACAACAATTTATTCATAATAACTATAAAAACCCGATTTGGCGCCCCCTGCCTTTTAATTACTGGCCCCCTGCTACAGTACGGGTGCGGGGGTACTGCCGCTAAGCCGCATCGCGGGGGGCAGTTGTTAGCGGATTAGCCGCTCAATTAGTTGCCGCTGCATGTTTGTTTTGTATTTGATCCCGTCAATATTTTGTTAGAAGAAAGTTAATATTGTTGACTTTAAAGATTCGCACATTTCGCACAGAAATTTGAATTTAACTAAAAAATAAATGTCCGTCACAGCTTTCGAATACGAAAGGCGGTAATTCTTAAGACTGTTTGTATTGAGAGCAGGATCCTCACTTGAGAACCCTGACGATCGATTTCTTAAACCTTTCCAGCCCCACAGCAGGGAACGGATTTTATTTTTAATATTTAATAGTATTTCATATATCTATTGACAGTTGTATATGCATTGATTAAAATTTATTAAAATGCGAGTTAAAAAAAAATTACTTAAATCAGACTTGTAATTCCGGAGATATGCCTCCACAAACATAAATACATCCATACATACATACATACATACATACATACATACATGCACTTATGAAATTTGGCACATTTGTTCAGACGCTGATATAGACTAACATATGCAAAAACTGGGCTGTTCTGGAAATATTACATACATACGGGTCGAATTGATAACCTCCTTTTTTTAAGTCGGTTAATTATAACAAGAAAGAAAGTAGAACTTAGAAACTAAAAATAAATTACTTTATAACATACATTTAAAAATGAATAAAAAATGTATTTTGAATTTATACTTTTCTATCCACAAAATATGTGCGTTGACCTACTTGTATGAGATTATATAAAAAGCTTTTTTAAAGTACTAACTGAGGTTAGTATAACCTAACATAAGATCAAAGATCGCGATGCCATTAACTCACATAATCACGTAGTTTGCTAAAAACCAACTTATGAATAAAGTAGGTAGATACACGTTCATTCATTTAAGTCAGTTTATTTATAACAAATTATTGTATCACGGGGAGATTACCACGAGAAAGGGCAGTAATGGTCACCGCGTGGATCTCATCGCTTTAACCACCTGGGAATCGAATAGATGACCCCGAGCTCGCCCTAAGCCGGGAAAATTAACTTGCAGCCACAAGCCCTTGATACTGAACGAGAGCGACACGACATCGACTGTCAATACTATCTATTTTATGATTGTAGTGATTGATAAAGTTGGTAGAAGTAGATAGGTGTTTGAAAAGAAATAGACTTTCCAGAAATGGTTAAAAAAATAATTACCTACCTTACTTAAGATAAAGTTTTTAACCGACGAAAAAAAACGGAGGAGGTTCTCAATTCGACATGTATATTTTTTTTATGTATGACCACGCATAACTTTTTACAGAGTTGTCCGATTTTGATAATTCTTTTTTTATTAGAAAGGGCATACTTCATGTTAGAATCTGATGATGATATCCTGAGGAAATTGAAGGAACTATTCAAATTTTTGAGGCACGCTTACAGCGATTTTGGTTTTTGTCTCGGTATCGGTAGCTTTTTGGCTACTAGTGCCATATAATATACTATGACAGTATAGTACGAGAACGTTACGTGGCCATAAATGACTAAAAAGTAAGAAATAAAAATTTTTAAATAAAAATAGAACCGACTCAAAACGCACTAAAAAGTAAAAAATAACTGTGTCATTTAGTTGCTTTAATTTACTTAAGCATCTCTAGGAGTCGATGCCAGCCAAGGTTTCTACTTTAAAGATGTTACCTAGAACCCACAAACTGCTTTACTACGTAAAATAAATGTTCCTTAAACTTGGCTGGCACCGACTTCATAGATATGCTTAAGTAAATTAAAGCAACTAAATGACACAGTTATTTTTTACTTTTTAGTGCGTTTTGAGTCGGTTCTATTTTTATTTTAATATTAAAAATTTTAATATTTCCTATGTCCATCCCCTTCAATTTATCTAAGTATGTATCGAATATTGAAAATTTTTTAGCGATTTATATGTATCGAGTCGTTAAAACAAAGGGACGAAGTTTTGTATTATTTGTTAGCGCTAAACATTCTCAACATATTGATGACAGCTCAACATATTGTGTTCTCTACTATCAAGTCAGACTTTTGAATGGGTTTTGAATGGCTGCTAGCGATATCGATTATATATGATTGTCATGGGTAATGACGAGTGTAGCATCGCACGGTGTAAAGCCGGGTAAAGCACGTTGATATTGCAAACGGCACAGAATAATGGTAAATCAAGGCTAAGCCGTCGAATGGCGGCGGAAGCGGGCGGCGGATCCTGCGGGCGGGCGGCAACGGGCGGGCTTACGGAGAAAAGTGGTTATGGCGCGTTGGATCGGGTTTTATTAACGTTTGGTTTTTACGTCGCCATCAAAGATATCGCCGTTTTGTTTTGACGCCTTCCGGCGAACCGCCACGATCCACGCAACTAACAACAATGCATTATAAATAAATGTTGTAACTTGTTAGCGAATATGTTGGACCCCTTTATAAAGCAATATCTAGAGGAGAATTTTAACATCATATGAGCCGATATAAAGCGCTTTAGGTAACGCTTGTAAAACTTATAAAACCGAAGATTTTGTTGTATCGTTGTGCAAACTTAGTCTTCATTATCAGTGACACTATAAGAATGCGATGTCTATGTCTGTCTCAGTTTGACGGCAAACCCCGAAGTTGTGAGGATGCTCTGTTTGGAATTAGAGCTTAGCTGGTAAGTCATCGTCGGAATAAAGTGACAGTGTTGTGTCACTCAAATTAGAATACAACTAACGTATGTCAGTAAGTGATCTAAAGTTATACGTAAAAGACGAATTATTAAACAGCACTTTTATTGACCAGTATGTACAGTAGTCCATCCGAACTAGGTTTCTAATAGAGTTAATTATAAAGGTTATTGCGTATATTATTGTTTGTACAATTATTCTAAAAGTTTTAGTTTAGTAGTGATTAATCCCCTCGTGGTAGTGGTGCGAGTAGTCGATATCACCTGTCGATCGATAGAGCGGGCGCTGTCCAGGTGCGCTTCGTTACTTTCATTTGTTCAGAACCCTAAGTTATAACCAAATTACAGGATTCAAGGGGTTTATTGTTTTTAATCAAAATTTGATTGAAAATAATCATTAGTTTTCCCTGGTATTATCTCAGCCTAGACTTAAAATATCTTCAACGTATGTTGACCATGACTCTACAATATGTATTCATAGGTTGATTCTTTACAACTTAATATTGTAGAGATATCATATTTTAAGTATACATCAATCTCAAACAAAACTTCACTTTGAATTTGGATTGGAAAAAATGTCTTAAAGATTTTAACAATGTGTCTGAAAATACCAAAAAAAAAGTTAATTATTCATTGTATACACTGATTTTGCAAAGTATTTGTAAGGAATACTAACCATGTAACTTCTACTACGATTAAACCAGACTGTGCTAGGAGAGGATAAGACAGTAGTGCAATGCACGGTAATCAAAACCAAGGATTTTCTAGTTTAGGTCCATACATCATAAAATACTTTGAAACTCATATTAAAATTGATTTAATTAATATTTTTTTAACTAATTTAATTGTTCAGTCAAAAAAGGTAATTGATGAAATATTTTATTAATTAGTGTTCTACGAATATCCCAAAAATATTTTTGTAAGTTTGCCCGTTTCCCGTGCACTTCCCAGTACAAGCCATCGGGACACAACAGTAAGTTGTAATCTCGCCGTAACACCACGGGCAGCATTACAGCATTACACTGACCGCGCAACTTATAGGCCAATAAATCTTAATACTGCGCAGGGCGCTAATGCTCCCTAATGCCGCCCGCCGCACGCCGCACGCTGCAGGGACGAGCCGCGTCGACGTTACAGACCAAATACCAACGCAGTAATATTGTACTCTACGAACAATATCTGCATTTAAAAATAAAACTAACGTCTACTACCTACTCAGAAAGTTTTACTTTTTCAGTTTTACGCTATACTAAAATAAAACACTAAATAAAATTATCTCTAATCTGAGTTTCTCGCAAATTCTTACAAAGTCAGGTCATGGTTCAAAGAATCAAATCCATCAATTATTTTAATAGCAAATAGAATAATCGTCATCATCATCATTATCCGCCTATTAACGGCCTACAACAGGGCCAGGCCTCCCTCCTTACAGGAGAGGGGATATGGAGCGTACACCCACCATGCTGCTCCAATGCGGGTTGGCAGGTAGTAGAATAATACTAAACACTAATTAGCATGAAAATTCAACATAAAGTTTTCTTAACTTTGTTTTCGTCAAAACTAAAGCATTTAAAATTTTACAACAATGATAAAATAATTTAATACTTCACGAGACTAGTAATTTTGCGTGCTTGTGGCATTAAGCATTGAAAGATTTAGCGATACTTGTAATTCACTTCAGTGCTGTTTTATTGTAACCAAACATTTCAGAAAATTGGATAACCTTGTGATGAGACAAGCAGAGCCAACTTCGAAATCGTAAGAGATGACTAACTTACATAAATAAATAAAATTTCCTTTATTAACAACATTTATTTTATCGATAACACAAGTCGGCGTGGCGACATCACTAGCCGTATATCTTTTTAATAATGAAAGGATTTAGTAAACAAAGTGCGCGTCGTGCCGGGCGAGGGGTGGAGTGACATTTTTTATTTATTTTTATTTGAAACAGCACTTGTGAATTTAAAACGAATGAATAATGAGGTGCGATGATGTGACTGCCGTAATATACAATTATTCTTTATTAGCAATCTCATTAAAATATTGCATATATTTCTGATTGAGTTCAAACGCGTCTACTTTAAGAAAATCTTAAACAACATATTCGCATAGTTAGGCATTTATTTGGTTATCAAAATCCGGTTCTTAAGGAGAACGGGATTCCCCAGGGTGGACAAACAGAACTCTACGATATATAGAGACCAGTCACCAGTAGCTCAATACAATGATGTGCATGCTGAGTCACAAGATAACACAGGCAGGCCATAACAGGCCATAAATGTGAAACAATTGAGGTAGAATAAACGGAACAGTAGCCGATTGTACGAAGTAGTCACAGCAACACAGGCGGGTCGTCACATTCTCACTTCGGACCAATTTAGCCAGAACAGCCGGAACAGTAGCCGATTTTATGAAGTGTATGCTTAATTAAAAAGCGACACAGGCAGGCGACGTCACAGGTCATTCTCGCTTCAGAACAATTGAGGCCGAACAGCTAGAACAGTATCCGATTGTACGTAGTGTATGGTGAGTCACCTGACAACACATGCAGGTCGTAACAGGTCGTTCTCACTTCGAAACAATTGAGGCAGAACAGGCGGAACAGTAGCTGTAACATTGTACACGTATATGCTATGGTAGCGCTAGTGATGCTCCTGTCCCGATATGAAGGTTCCGATATTCAATTGCAAGCTGAGCCACAGAACAGGATAGGCTACCATCAGTTATTCATTACTTAAGAAAAATAGGCTCACAAAATTAACATAAGATTTGCTTGACTTCGAGCGTGATATATATTATGTGATTATTCGCATAGTTTAAAAGATCTTAGCCTCACTCAATCTATATGATTTATAAAACTTACTACTGCTATAGTGAAAAGTTACAGACGACATAAGTCTTGTATCTTTAAATATTTTTTACACCCTCTTAAATACCAGTTCAATTGAAAAGTATTATCGTCAATTAGATAATTGCCACGAAGCAACGCATTAGCCCGCACTTAAAAATACTACAACCTGAAAGTTACAGACAATACAGCCACAGATATTAAAAATCAAAAGATAAACACGTCAGCTAGCTCTGGTTCATTGTTCTGTGTTTACAATATAGATGAATAACAATGAAATCGTAGCTTTAATTTTAAGTTTCCGACCTTACATTATCATTATAGTAAATTAAATTATAAATTGCAAAAGTAAATTGGAGTAATAGTTTAACTTGACGTTTCAAAAGCGGTAGTAAGCAAAGCCTATTTGAAATAAATGGTTTTTACTTTGACTTTGAAATGACTTTTAATTATAATAAATGTCCCGATTTTTTCTGATAACTCCGTCCCGCTCACTCAAATTGAAATCCGCCAACACTACTGGTCCCGACGACCACTACTTCGCGCCCAACTGCGAGATTCTTGTAGGCTCTATTGTTGATGTTGATAGCGTGTATGTGTGCGTGTGTGTGTGCGTATGTGCATGTGTGCGTGTGTGCGTACGCTTTGTGGCTACTTTTTAAGCTCGGAGGTGTAATGTGGACTCATGTTTGCCAAGTCTCGGGCTTTTTATGGTGTTTTGGGTTGTTCAATATTTTACGAAATTTCCGTCGGAATCTTTATTTGTTATGAACGCGACAGTCTCGGTTTAATGTTGGTTTGATTTTTAATTCGGATACATTAAAGTTTCTTAGTTAGTGTTCTTAAAAGATAGCTTCATTCAATTAGCAAATGTTGAGATGAACAAAAACATGAGTACCATTCCTGAGTAATCTCCTCACAGTATCAACTGCTATGTTGTATGTAAGATTCATCATTATATGAGTCGATAGGTGTCCACTGGAAGCTCAAAGCTTCTTTGGCCGGCGGATCTGTACATGTTTCTGCTCTTTCTGGTGCAGGTTTGCTATAACAACGTGCCTCGCTCGTTGCTACTTTAGGATCTTTGCTTGTTGAACTTTTCTCGTACATCTCACTTAAATGTTGCCCACTAGCAGGTATTCGACTGTTCCCGCGTGTAACCGGTATGGAGTTTCTACTTCGAATGTAAGTATTGGCGAGGTGTTAGCTCACTTCCACGCTATTTGCCCGTCCGTATTAACTAAATACGCAGCTGGCTGGCCTCGGCAAACAGATGAACATGGGAACAGTTTAAATAAGACTAATGCACAGATTTCTCGGAACCCGCGACCCGCCGAGCGCGCAGCCTTCGCACTAAACCACCGTCACTTGATGCTAGATGACGTCATTAACTAAATAGAGATACCTACATTTGCTCATGATTCACATCAATGTTACTTATAAAACAAACAAAATATTTATTGAACGTTTTAAATGCTTTGGAAGGAATTTTGCCGATTCTACCAATGCAGATTTCTAACAATGCAACTTTAGATGAATTAAGGAACTATTCCATTGATGAATTTATAATGGCATACTTTGAAAATAAACTGATAGCTTGTAACAAGATATAATGGTTAATTGAATGATGTGATTTAATTTAAATGTTGATTGTTTGGAAAAAAATAGTTAATTAATTTATTTCCGCGCGTTATTATTTATTTCTGAACACACACACACTGAACACACTGTTTACGCGTAACCACAGTTTTATGTCAAATAACAAAAGTTTAACGGTACTGAATTAAATTGAATCAAAATTCTCCTAACACAAGAACAAAGCATCATCGATGAACAGAGAGTTCAAAGTGAATATCATTTCAAAATATGCATTGAAATGAAATAAATATGAACCCAGCTATATGCCAGCTGAATAGTAAATGTAAAGATGATGCGTAATAAACATTTATAAACAGATATTTAAAGCCCAGTGGCAGTGTTGCAGTAATTAATATTGATCGCCAGTTATCGCCTGCCCACCAAACGACGTGCGCCGCACGGTAGCCGTAGGACGGAGTCGTAAACAGAGTTAACGCGCTCCCGATGCCTTTCACGGATTACAAATCGACTTATACCACACACACTGCCGGGAACACCGGCTAATGTAAAGTATTACTTTTATTAACCGACGAAAAAAAACGGAGGAGGTTCTCAATTCGTATATATATTTTTTTTAATGTATGACCACGCATAACTTTTTACAGAGTTGGCCGATTTTGATAATTCTTTTTTTATTAGAAAGCGCACACTTTCAAGGTGGTCATCATGTAAGGATCTGATGATGATATCCAGGGGAAATTGAAGGAACTCTTCAAATTTTGGAGGCACGCTTACTGCGATTTCGGTTTTTGTCTCGGTATCGGTAGCTTTTTGGCTACTAGTGCCGTATAATATACTATGACAGTATATTATGAGTACGTTACTAAAAAGTAAGAAATAAAAATTTTTAAATAAAAATAGAACCGACTCAAAACGCACTAAAAAGTAAAAAATAACTGTGTCATTTAGTTGCTTTAATTTACTTAAGCATATCTATGAAGTCGTTGCCAGCCAAGTTTAAGGAACATTTATTTTACGTAGTAAAGCGGTTTGTGGGTTCTACGTAAAGTCCTTGAAAGTTGAAACCTTGGCTGGCACCGACTCCTAGATATGCTTAAGTAAATTAAAGCAACTAAATGACACAGTTATTTTTTACTTTTTAGTGCGTTTTGAGTCGGTTCTATTTTTATTTAAAAATTTTTTTATTTCTCTGTCTTATCTTTTTGTAGTTTCAAATGTGTCTATTAATTGTAAAAATTATTTCTTTGTAAAATTCTTTGAAAGAAACGAAGAATGTAAGCTGAGTTAATAGAAATTCTGTCACTGGTTCGCAAGGTTGTCGAAAAAATAATTATAGTAATAACCTCCTTTTTACGAAGTCGATTAAAAATAGTTTTTATGTGAGCACATCTCTGTTTGAGCATGATTAAACTCCTCGTAGCTTTAATTTTAAGTGAACGGCGTAACTTAACTTAATTTTGAGTAAAATAAATAAGTAATTTATCACCATAATAACCACTTGAGTAAAAAATAATTCATTGAGCACTCAGAATAAACTCAGGTTTCTATTGAATTAAATTAATTATGTTTGATTTGAATCTTATTCAATTATTATTTTTATTATATTAAGAGAATTTGAAATCTAAATATTATCAACTGTACTCGTTCATCTAAACTGCTTTTCTCATTAACTGGTTGTAAACATCAGAAGATAATCAATCAAAATAAAGCTGGTATCCTGTCGACTCGATAGAAAATAACGTTATTGAAAGTTATAAATAATGTTATTAAAAGTATCATAAGTTGCCAGCAAATTTTTTTTTTATATTAATTTTTTTGTGATGCACCTTTTAACATGAAATATATCACTTTTTACGCACAAAGAAACACATTATCATTAAAATTCAGCAATTTGTTAACAAACATTACTATGTGAATAAACTTTATCGAAGGTCCAATTAAATGAGTTAATGCGATATTTGTTTAATTTTTTGTGAAGGTCCACAGTTATCCGACGGTACCAGCCGTGTGTCCGCGTGTTAACGAAATACAAATATTGGTACACACGACACAAATTAAGACTAATTCCCAACGCAAAGCATAGTTTATCCGGAGACTAAGTGCTTCGACAAAGCTGCTATTAGCGGACCGCTGTGCATTTTATACCTTCCACGATTGACAGTTACACCGACACTGGTTACTGCTAGATTGTCCGTTAAACTATGAACATAATTATACAACTATATACTATACTTCGAAACTGATACTTCGTGAATAATTTCATGATGACTTTATAGTGAATTCATTAACAAATGAATGCCATCAATTTATTAGAAAGAGTAGTTTTGTTTTCACGCTACTTCTAAGCTAAGTGTTATACCATTCATTTTGATGGATTTTAATAATAAATTAAGAACCTGAAGAGTATAGACTATTTTTTGTCGTTCAGTCAGCTTGCACGGTATCGTTTTTTTATGTTGTGGTTTTATTTGAGTAAAAGCGTGGGTTTGAAACAGGCATTCTACACAGCCCAAGTCGCTAGCGCGGCGGCTACTTGTTTGCTCGCGCAAGGTTGGTCAGGTAGGCCTTCCACTTTATCTCGTGAAATGTATCAATGTAGTGCAACTTTTGTACGGAGCGTGCGAAGTGAGGGTCGCGCAAGGTGATCCTGTGGGGCCGCCGTTTTATTTTTTATACATTTCTCGTAAAACCAATGTTCAGCGGATGTCAGATGTAACGGTTTGTTTTCGATTCAATCGGAATAGGTGAACAATCACACGTTTATTTTTATAAAGAATATTAAAAATTTGTATTAAAAATATTGCTTTACGAAGAGCGAAAACGTAGAACTTTGTAAAAACTTTTTCTAGTAAAGGTAAATTTACACGCACAACGGCCATCATATCGTGGCCAAGTCTGAAAAAAGCCCGGGGAGAAGAAGAAGGTATATTGATCTTTAAAAGTCAACTTGGTGTTTACGAAAAATTTTAATAAAAATAAAACCGATTTCAAAACGCACTGAAAAGTAAAAAATAAATGCGTCATTTAGTTACTTTAATTTACCTAACCATATTTTTAAACTAGATGCCATATAAACTATCCTTAAACTTGTTAAGGAAAGTTTATTTAACAAAGTAGCAAAGCACTTTGTGTGAATTCGGTATCGCCTTTGAAGTAGAAAGCCTACAGATGGCACCGTCTTCATAGATATGGTTAAGTAAATTGAAGTAACTAAATGACGTATTTATTTTTTACTTTTCAGTGCGTTTTAAAGTCGGTTTAATTTTTTATTAAATATATTTTTTTTCATACTTTTTAGTGGTTTATCGTTCTAAACTTTGAGTACCAATTTCGCCAGCCGCTTATAATTTTTTATTAGATTTTATTTTGATGACTATGGGACCATTTTGGAGGTGTACCCTTTCTAATAAATTATCGTGGTTTATCGACAACGAACATAGGTAAAGTTAATTTGAACAATACCTAGTACAATAAAAAAGAATTACTTAAATCGATCTTGTAGTTCCGGAGATATGCCACCACAAACATAAATACATACTTACATACATACACTTTTGAAATTTGGCACATTTGTTCAGACGCTGATATAGACTAACATATGCGAAAACTGGGCATTTCTGGAAATATTACATACATACTGGTGAAATTGATAACCTCCTTTTTTTGAAGTCGGTTAAAAAATAAGATTAAGCTGTCCATTCAAAATTAGGCTACTATAGTCGGTAAATCAAATTTAACTAAGAAGGAATTAATTATTTATTCGGTCGAGCTAGTTTCCATTATCAATCAGCATAAATATAGCTCTGACAGCAAATCATTGACGAAGGATGACCTTGAGCCTCTGAAGCTCTTATTGTGTTAGTTTTGTACAACTTCACAACCGCAGAGCACTTCTCAACTAACACAAACAAGTAAGTAGATAATAAATAATGGACCTTTAGTTTTTAAGAGTCTACTCTCGTAATGTGTATCATTAAACAGTTCAACTGTACTCGTATATGCGACTTTAATCACAAGGTCATCGGTTCAAATCCGGTGTCGGGAAGTTGGTAGTATTACAACCCTATCCATGCCTTGGGGAGCCGCATGCATTTAGCCGTCGGCCCTGGTTAAATTATCAACATCAGAGAGTGATCTTTAATTAAATATTATTCCCTAATCCTGCCAACCCGCATTGGAGCAGCATGGTTGACCTACGCTTCATGCCCCCTCTTCTACAGGGAAGGAGGTCTGGGCCTGTAGTGATGACTAGACAGTTCTGCTATCGTGCTCTACAGGTCGGTCATTAAGAAGTCACGCACTGACCTGCACCCTGCTCTCCGTGAGTCCGATGCGCATGGCGATCTCCTCTCTCATGAAGATGTCAGGGTAGTGTGTCTTGGTGAAGCAGCGCTCCAGCTCGTTCAGTTGCGCCGGAGTGAACCTGCACGTTACACTGTTTTGATCTCTAATTTAAACTTCAATTAATCTTCTTATTTCTACACAAACAAAAAAATGACAATTCCTTCTTATTCAATAATTGTATTGCTCAACTGTTTTATTACAGATGTATAGTTTTATTCGAACACATCGTGTGTCGTCACTAAGAAATATTGAACTTTTTTTACTTCCCATAAATTCTCGCTAAAAGTTCTCATCCCAAACTTGGGAAGTTGGTGGAGTTACAACTCCGTAGGTGGATATCTTAGAGAGCACGATACATTAGCCGGTCTCGGTTCCGGTAATCAAATAATGATCGATACAAGGCATAAAAAATCATCCTAAGCCTTAAGGATTAGGATATAAACCTACCACCAAGCTTAAATTCTTATTCTAAATTCTCCATAGGTACATTCTCTTAAAGCCTGGCCCTGTAGTAGGCCGTTAAAATAAAAGCATATTAAGTAGATGTAATCTTAACTTATGTGGCTTTGGAAAGAAAATCTATAATTTACAGTTTCTGTACAAAAATTATCTGCTCATTGTCATTGACATCTAATATGCCATATTTAAAAAGTGATCTTGAAGTACAAAAGCAATTGTTACTGTTGCTGTTAGTTCTTTAACTATTTATAAAGCTAATAGTAGTACACACCTCGTTCTGTGTCTCTTCTGTTTGGCGGGCTTGTCGCTGTCGGA
Source organism: Mycalesis mineus (assembly GCA_034621355.1). Lineage (NCBI taxonomy): Eukaryota > Metazoa > Arthropoda > Insecta > Lepidoptera > Nymphalidae > Mycalesis > Mycalesis mineus. Next base: position 239,344 of record CM067882.1, read on the forward strand.
GGCGGAGGACGACATGCCGACCGGCACCGACATGTGCCCGCTGTGCTGCTGGTGGATGCCGCCTGCAACAGGTGCCGCTTACAGATACTGTGCATATATCATGTGAAATTACATCAGGCGTGTCTAAATTACTGGCGAATGTAGACATTACCTGCTATGCTAGCATGCTGTGCGCGAGCAGGCGCACTCCGCCGGGCGCATGGTGCCGCTCCACGCTCGGCTTCAGCTCTAGCTCGAGCTAGTCTTCACCGCACTCATTGTGTGGTCGGCGTTACCTTGTCGATGGTCGGCTCGTATGCTGTGCGCGAGCAGGCGCACTCCGCCGGGCGCATGGTGCCGCTCCACGCTCGGCTTCAGCTCTAGCTCCAGGTAGTCATCACCACAGTCATTGTGTGGTCGGCGTTACCTTGTAGATGGTCGGCTCGTATGCTGTGCGCGAGCAGGCGCACTCCGCCGGGCGCATGGTGCCGCTCCACGCTCGGCTTCAGCTCTAGCTCCAGGTAGTCATCACCACAGTCATTGTGTGGTCGGCGTTACCTTGTAGATGGTCGGCTCGTATGCTGTGCGCGAGCCGGCGCGCTCCGCCGGTCGCATGGTGCCGCTCTACGTTCGGCTGCAGCTCTAGCTCGAGCTAGTCGTCACCGCACTCATTATGTGGTCGGCGTTACCTTGTAGGTGGTCGGCTCGTATGCTGTGCGCGAGCAGGCGCGCTCCGCCGGTCGCATGGTGCCGCTCTACGTTCGGCTGCAGCTCTAGCTCGAGCTAGTCGTCACCGCACTCATTATGTGGTCGGCGTTACCTTGTAGGTGGTCGGCTCGTATGCTGTGCGCGAGCAGGCGCGCTCCGCCGGGCGCATGGTGCCGCTCCACGCTCGGCTTCAGCTCTAGCTCGAGCTAGTCGTCACCGCACTCATTATGTGGTCGGCGTTACCTTGTAGGTGGTCGGCTCGTATGCTGTGCGCGAGCAGGCGCGCTCCGCCGGGCGCATGGTGCCGCTCCACGCTCGGCTTCAGCTCTAGCTCGAGCTTGCTGTCACCGCACTCTTTGTGACCTGTCCAAATTTACAAAGGCATTACGAGATCGAGCAGTAATAAACGTCATCATAGAATTTCACGCGCGCTGCTAAGGTGTTAGATCAGTAAAATTAAGTCTGATTTCACAATTACAGACACAACTTTGCATTTTGGATAATTTTAAGGCCACCAAAACAATGTATTATAATCAAAATCATATTTTACATATACATACAGGCTTAGCTTAGTTCTAGCATTTTTGAAACGTTATATTTGATTATTTTTATAGTAACTCTACAACGTGCTCGGAAGGCAGAGTCGATCAGAAACAAATGTTTTCACAACTAAGCGAAAACGGTGAGAATCATAAAAAAATGTTCAGATAAAGTTGTAGAACTTAAAATTTTACATAATGAATAGTTTCTTAACTGTTTCGTCCCCTGAAAATTATCTAATTAGATAAGAGAAGTTTTAAGTTTAAGGGATGAATGTTCGAAGTATTAATAAACCTTAGAAGATCTCTTATACAGTTAATTTCAAAGGTAGAGAAAGAATTCAAGGGACCTGTTGTACATATAAACATAACAATTTCTATAAGTAACTTTGTGGGTAATTTTTACCGTTTTTGAGAAGATAATTGTACATCTTTTTAGTTATTGTTATTAATTTTTTTATTGCTAGAGGTTTCGAACTTTTAACGTTGTTGTAGTTTCTTTAAGACTAAATTATACCCATAATGCATACCTAGTCATATTTAGAGATGTGCCGACTATGTCTTTGGCCAACTAACCGATCGTCCGATCTTATGTTCGTTCGTCGTCGTTACGAAGGTAATTTGGGCAATTTCCTGAAGCAACGACGTACCTACTTATATACTGAAGTTAACAATGGTGTTGCTGAAATACGTTATTTGTTTTCATGTTAACATCGGAATCGCAAAGGACGACCTTTAAGTGTCCCTGTAAAATTTTTAACAAAAATAGAACCTACTCAAAACGCACTAAAAAGTTCGAAATTTTTGTTAAAAATTTTATATTTCTTGCTTTTTAGTGATTTATCACCACGTAACGTACTCGTATTATACTGTCATAGTATATTATATGGCACTTGTAGCCAAAAAGCTACAGATACTTACACAAAAACCGAAATCGCTGCAAGTGTCCCTGTTAAATTTGAAGAGTTCCTTCATTTTCCCCAGTATATTATCATCAGATCCTAACATGATGACAATGGGACCGTCTTGGAAGTATGCCCTTTTTAATAAAAAAAGAATTATCAATATCGGACAACTTTGTAAAAAATTATGCGTGGTCATACATAAAAAAATATATTTATACGTGTCGAATTAAGAACCTCCTCCGTTTTTTTTCGTCGGTTAAAAAATAACATAATAATGAAAACACTGCGCATTTTGTGAGATAAACTTTATAATAAAGGGCTATTTGATGGTAATATTCATGTTCTAGATAGTTAAATAGTCCTAGAAATAATAATAATGTATGGAATGTTTCATACCAATTGCTGAACTTCATTATTTACCTATTAGCAAAAAGGTATAAATTTCAACAAAAACAATTCTTGTTCTCTGTAATCAGGACATTCATAACTTTAACCATTGATTTAAAATAAGTCGATGGTTCTAACAGTAACAACATAAACTTCTGAGTCTTCATAACAAAACTTACGAATATTCAGCCTGCTTTTGGTGAAAGTAATTGGGGCTTTTTATAAAAAATCTTTATTCACATTAAAAAATCTCAATTCGTTTTAAAGAAAACCAAACCCTATTATTTTTTATTTTTTTTTTAAATACAATTTAGTTGGCGTTCAAAATGTTCTAGATTGTACCTTATAGTTAAAACAATTATTAATAAAACTCTACTAATCACGTAACAGCAACAAAACCAAAAAATTTAAAATATACCTATTATATTTAATTGTTACATAAGTCACTACAAACATTCACACTTGACGTATCACTGCTTGTTTAAATAAAGCCAAAAACTCGAAAAAATTGAACGTTTTCATTTTTGAAATTATTAGATAGTAAAATGTGGAATGTGCAAGCAGGATTTAGGAAAGGTATGGGATGTACAGATCAAGTATTTTCCTTACGAATAGCTATAATTTTTTTAGTTTAACACCAACAAATCTATTGTGGTTTTAATACTTAGGAAAAGGCCTTTTACTGAATGGCAAGAAATGAACTTTGGTCAACATTATCCACGTGTGGGGTGAGCAGCAGTCTGATCCGTGTCAGTGCTTGTGTCAGAGGTGTACGGAAGGGATGTATATCATCGGCATTGCTGTTCTACTTATTCATGGAACAGTGGAACAGCTTCACAGATTTAAAGGAAAGTGAATTTGGACTAAGAATGAACGAGTAGGTATTACTTACATCGTCTGCTAATTAGTCATAATGTAGCTTTGAAAAGAAAAGAAATGAAAGTGAATGTCAGCAAAACGAAAGTAATGATTTGTGAAATAAATGAATATGTGACAGGTTATAATATTTTAATAGATGGAGAAAAAGTGGAAGAAGTAAAAGAGTATACCGGCGTAAAAAATTAACGTAAGATGGAACGTTCGAGAGTGATATTGAAAGGAGATTAAATGCTGGCTGAATGATGCTTAGCATGCATTTATGACTAGCCACAAAGTATCCCAAAAGACAAGACTGGCTGTGCATGGAGGTTTGTTGATGCCTACACTTATGTATGGTAGTAAGTTACGTATGGCAAAAGAAGCAAAAAAGTAAAATATAGATAGAGAATATAGGTAGAGATAGGAGGATTAAGGAGTATGTGTGGATTAAAACTGAGTGATACAGTTAACAATAGTATTATAAGAGAACAGGGTGGTGTAAAAGAATATTTAGTGGACTAAAATTGAGAAAGGCATACATAGATGGTTTAGACATATAGTAAGAATGGATGAAAAGGATTTGTGAGGCCAGGAAATATTGTAAAGGGAAGGCCTAGGTTCTGAATCAAATTCAGGACATTTTAAAGAATGGCCAGGTCAAGTGTAACCTAACCTGACAAATTTGTATGAAAGGATTAAAGAGAGTGGAAGTATGATATGATACTTTTCGAATAACCATTTATGATAGAACATCTAATTGTTTATTTGAATGAGATGTGTTCACTTGTATAAATACTGTACCAAAGAAAATTAAATTAAAATATTGCATATTTAATGTAGTAGTTTTTTTTGAAGGAAATGAATGCTGCTTCGAACCGTAATTTCGAGTGCAAATACCAATAATACAAAAAATGCAAACGAAACGTTTTTATGACATCGCCACCCCCCGCAGTCGGGTCGCGCCGGACTCATAAACAGGGCTTACCGGGATCGAACCCCGGTACTATAATTTGTGCTAACGACCCAATGCTTCTTTCTTTATTTGTCACTTAAGATTTCATACAACAATATTGCCTAACAAAGGATATCTAAAGATATCTTTAACAAGATTTCATTCCTAAACCGTTTAATTAATTTTGATGAAAGTTAACTGAGATATTTAGATATAATGATGATATTAAATGTTTGGTGGACGTACTACGTATCTACATAGTGAAAAAAATAGGTGGGTAATTTTCGGCGACAAATTTACTTATACTTTGCTTATTCCACCGTCAATTATTTCTTATTAAAAAATATCTTCTTATCTTGGTATATTAACATTCCATGGATAAGTAGTGTCGGGTTCATCGTGTGGTAGAGAGAGAAACGCCGAACAGTGTCCGGGACAAATAGCCATTTTTTTAGTTCATTTGTAAGGTCATAATACTTATTCACTTTTAATGTTTGGTCTTTAGGGATATTTGTTTCCCCCGGCACTGTAAACTCAATTATACGTTTAATTTGTTTCGAAAAAAGGAAAATGTCTGGTCTGGATCTTGAAATAGCTAAATCTTCTGAGATTTTATAATATGTTTCATACGTGTCCATTAATGTAGTTCTATCAGATGCAGTGCTTAAGATTGATTACGGCTTGTTTTTTTGCCTGCTTTTACGAATTTAATTTGTCTTTACTCGTAGTCAATCCTTTTTGAGTTCTAGCAACTGAGCTCAGCTTTACGTACGATTTCCAGTACTCTATCATGGCGGCTTGAGTAAAGACCCCTGTCCAGAAGCACCTTGCATCCTACCAATAAGTGCCTTTCTTTACCTCGTACTTCACCACAGGTATAGAAAGATTTTCACTTAGATCTGGGAGAGTCAGTTGGAAGGCATTAAGATAGAATTTCGATAAGGCAAGAGACCAGTCATATAGCAAGCCGCGCCCCTTCAGAGCTAGAGGCATGCAGAACTCATCTCAGTTTAACCACTCATTCTGCATTTCTAGATTCATTGCATGCACTTTATAGTTGTCGTCTTCATCTTGTTTTAGAAAATATTTTATTATATCTCGATCTTCCTTCTTTTTTCTTGCACCCAGCCCAGGTCTATTAACTTGTGCCTCTGCCATAAATTGTTGAATTGGTACTCTCTTCTTTTGGGAGTGACGCAACCAATTCGTCCTGGGGCTTGAGTAAGATAAACGTTTAGGCAATTCTAAGGTGTTTTTAGAGTTCCGATGGTTGTTTAAATTTCAGCCCAAAACTATTGTGATCCCTGAATAAAGTGGAAAGATCAGCCAAAAGTGCCAGTCCAAACCAACACTTTAATATCTATATGACATTTGCATCTAATTTTGCCAGAAAATAATACCTATAGGATTTATCTCTGCGTACCTTCTTAAAGTTTTACAGTTTTAGGTGTTGACTTATTTTAACTTAAGACTTTGTAATCGGTAAATGCCTATTTAGACTTGTGTAAGTTACTACTAACATTTTCAAAGTCCAAGATATAATCAAAAAAATAAAATCTTTCACAAACTCAGCTATTCTGTTCTTCTTTCTATTTTAAAATTAAAAAAAAACAAATCTCGCTTCGCATTTAAAGTATAGGCTTTATTTAGAAGCACTTTTGAAACGTCGAGTATGACAGTTTGTTTGACTCTACCAAAATTTTTTTTTAAATATTTTTATATTTCTTTTTCGTTTCTAATCATACGTACGGGCTGTGTTACATTATAACTACTTATTTTACTTGCCATTCGTTAGAGTCTATGCCCGCATCAATTCTGCATACCTAGCAACGCTGATCCACGTAGGTCCTCGATTAACGAAACGGCCTTACCTTTGACCATATACGGGATTGTAGAGAGATTACGAGGCTATGCAGAGTTAAAGGGTAGGTATGTAGATTTAGGAGTTTTGTTGTTAAGGCTTTTTACATTGCAAGCTGTGTAGTCACGCTATGCATTCACTTTATAAGAAATTGTTTGAGTGGGATCTATCGTTGGGCTCCAAATCTTTTAAAAGTCATCGATGCTCTAATTAGAATCCTACAAGTAAGTGAATGGATTAGATAAAGTAAGTGTTCAGGTACAAAGCTGAGTGATCATTGTGAAGGTTGATTGACTCTTGGTTTTCATTTAGCATTAGGTATGTGAGTTACTTTTCTTTGTTCTGTGTTTACCCGCATGTCAGCAATAGGTGTCCCGTTAAAATCTACTTTTAGGGATTTTAAGCCGAGGCTAATTTAACATACCCACAGAACTTTGAAGTATGAAAACAATAAATAATTATTATTTGTGTATCTTCTATTGATTGTCTACATTGAAGGATATTATCAAATTATACCCACCTAATTTTGTTTTATTAATTAATTTTTATTTACTTAGTAAGTCACTCACCTCCTAAAGCTGTCGCCGTGAGGTTGTTAAGCATGGCCTTAAAAGGCCAACCCTGGCCGCCCCCTATGCCGACATCCTCGCCGCCACTCTTTCACTGAACATTGGCACTGCTTCGAACACCAAAAATGAAAAGCACTGAAAAAGCACTGACGGCACGCACGCTACCAAACCCGGTCACGAGAGCGCAACTGTCATTTTTGTATTTATTAATTTATTTGACTTCAACCGAGCGACGGTCCTCAAAAAAAGGATCAACCGCGCCGCGGACTGTCAAAATACCGTTAAAATCCCGCCTTAATACAAAATAATTATCACTTTATTACACCCAATTAGTTTTAATTACGGCACCGCTCAACTTATTTACACACTTAATTTTTGTTATAAAATTAATATAACCCGTTTAGTATCAATTTGTATAAATTTGCAGTTTGATTGGTTCGCCCTTACAATGATCGCTTAATGTGAAAACTCGCCGTCGACTGGTACAAAAACATGTACCGCTCGCATCACCAGCGCGCGGACGGATGCGCGGGCATCTCGTCGTCCCTGTCGCACTCGGGCAAGCGCCGCAAGCGAGCGGCGGGCCGCGCGCGGTAATGGATGTTAACATTTTGTTTACGGGCGATTCGAACAAACGAATAATCTATTATTTCATTCGTGCACGTATTATTGATACGCCGCTTACGACCGTCTCCAATATTCAACGCGTCGCGCCGTCTCGGTCTCGCGCGCGGGCCGGTGCGCCGCGGCGAGTGCGGCCGTCCTCCTCGCTCGCACAAAAGGCTCGCCGCCGCGGAGGCTTCGACCAGTCAGCGCTCGGGAAAATCACTTCCCGCGCGGGGCTGCGGCGCGGCGTGGCGGGCCACGGCGCGCAGCGAGCGCGTGCGGGGCGGGTCCGTAATGGAAAAAACAAATACCGGCTCCCGGCGAGCGGAGCGGAGCGGCGGGCGGAGAGCGGAGAGCGGAGGGTAAAGAGTGCTTCGGAAATATTTCAGGGCTCGCTCTGAGTGGGATTTCTTGTAACGTTACGTTTTCGGACGTCGTTGAATAAGGAATGTTTCGGATAATTGTATTTTTTTTATTAGAATCGTATATCTCTTTGTGTTCGGATGCTGTCGCTGATTTTCCCGATGTGTATATTTCCGTTGGTTCGTGAATTATAAACGAGTGGGTCTACTTCCCGCTAGTCGTTCTATGAGGCTCTACTGGTTGTTGCTGAACCAAATATCGTCAGTGTTGAACTCTATTCACTCTATGCTCTTTCAATAGGTACCCTCGCGATATCTTCTTAACTTTGATAGACTACCTGATCCAGAGTTTACCTGAAAGAAGCAGATGCAATGTGTAAAATAAATCACAGATAACCTGGTTAATTTATCATTAGGTATACTTACAAATTAAAAAATATACGCGTCGAATTGAGAACCTCCTTCATTTTTTTCGTCGGTTAAAATACATATTTGATTTGCTTTTAAAAGTGGTAACAATTGTATAGTAACCTAAGAAAGATTTTAAGTCGTACAAAACTTTTTTGAAATAAAACATCATTGAAATCTTTGAATATATAGAAGTTAGTAATAACAACCATCTTTTACTTATTGCCTATTAATTTTTTATTTAAGTACAAAACTTTTATTACTTCACAATTATTACCTTCTTTTACTTATTATAACTTATACTATAAAATTGGTTCCAATTTTGCTTGGTTCCTTTTAACAAAATATACCTAAGTATAGGTAGATACTTCCTATCAAACATATAATATATTATCTACCTAGGTGAGCTAGCTACACATTAAGTGTTTATTATTATTATTAAGTAAGTACCATCATTCAATAACAAACAAGTTATCAACTAAATAGATAGCTAACAACATTACGAAAAATTATTAATAAAAAAATTGAAACGTCGTCAAAACAAATTTTTATCGACAGTAGGTAAACACAAGAAAACCTACTCTTACGGAACTATAAGCATTTGTAGCTAAAAGCTACTGATACTTTAACAAAATATCGAAGTCGCCTATGAAGTTACTACTTCTTACTATGTGAAAAGTAACTTTTCCAGGATCTCATCATTAGATCCTAAGATCATTTTGAAGTATAGGCAGGAACCGTTTCTAATAAAAAATCAAAATTGGACTACTCTGTAAAAAGTTATGTGCGAAATTATGATAACCAGATATACGTTTGAAATTAGTCCATCAGATACGGATTTGAATGATTGATAAGTGACTATGATGGGAAACTATAAAATTAGAATTATGCTAGCTATGGGAGCCATCTTTCGGTCAAAGTCTCAAAACTGAAGCCTTCTACTATGTAAAGAGCAATTTCTCATTATTATAGTAGGTACCCAGGTACTCTTAGGAAAGACTAAAAGCTTAGCTTATCTTTCTGCCTCTCAATTTTCGGCAAACTTTAGACCTATAACACATACTTACTTTTAGAAGCTTTTCTTCTAGTAGGTGCTGAAAAAGTTTCAAATATTCTAATACGATGAAACTCTGTGAATGATAGCTGGTAAAGTGTGAATTCGAATGATTTATGTTTATATTAACTACAGCCATATCTCGGAAAACCTTTTTAACCTTTTTTTAAGTAACACGTACAACAAGGTCTTATTTCTGCCGAGAATAATTAGCTTTCAAACTGCAAATGTATCTCGGAAAAATCTTCAAATAATGTTGACAATATATTCGGTATTTTAAACTACTTAAGTTTATAGATAAAGCCTTTTTTCTGTACAGTATCATCATAATCTGTTTAGTAGTTTTTGTTTGGAAATATCAAACATTCATTTCACAACGTTTGTATATAACTGTCAAAGGACGTTATTTTAGTCTCACGAAAAGAATACAACAGCTAATTGCACTTTTTTAATTTTTCAGTGCTTCTCAGAGAGAATTGTAGCTACTCTAGTAGTCAAAGCGACTCTGAAATGAAATAACAATAAAAATATGCGGCGGCAGTATAGTAATATATCAACATTAATATTTTAATATGAAACAGCATCAAAGCCTTTCACAAAAAGTTATATTAAAGCTACGGCTGAATTATTCCTGCGCGCCAACGCAGACATAAGACAATAATTATGCGAGAAAATTAAATAAAAAGTGCTAAAAATAATTTAATAAGACAAGGTTAGGTTTTTACGAATTTGTTTACGTCAATATATACTATTAAGTTAAGACACTACTAGATGTACTGTAAATGAGTAGGCTACCTAGTACGTCACAATATTATTTTAGTAACAGTGCACTGCTGTACTGGGTACGAACGATTATCACTGACAGGTATTTTGTAGTAAATATAAATGTGATAGAACTGATATAGTGATCATTCATCGCTCAGTGCGCTGTGCAATGATTGTTGATTTTAATGTTCCATATGACGATGATCTGATGAAAGCCAAAAAGGAAAAAGTATCAAAATACTTGGACCTTGCTCATGCGATTACCACCATGTGGAATATTGAGTCGACGATTAAGGTAAACGTCCCAATAGTCGTCAGTTTCTGAACTTCGCTACCTTTGCAGCCTTGCCAGATTACTACTAGTCATAGTAGAGAAAAACTAATTACATGACAAGAGAGCAAATTTAATTATTTTTTTAGAAATATAATTTTGGTATTAATTAGTTAATATAATGTAACTAAATATTTAAAAAAATTTCAAAATGAGCGATTTGTACCAGTATCCGCCAGGTTTGTCCTAATTATCGTCAAAATGTCCCAGAACTCGTCAATTTTGAAAAAGAATTTGAACTTTATTGACTTAGACATAAAGTTCATTTTATGAATTAATTTTTTTAGTTCAATACATATGATATGATTGTTTTGACACTCCAGCTTTGAAAATCTGTAGTCATAATGGGGGAATAGTATGCAGTCGATCTGGTGGTACTTGTTAATGGTAAATTTCCGAGCACCGTGTCTTGCCAATCGATCGAACTATAACCAAATCCTACAGAGATTTTGCAATGTGACGTACTAGTTATGGGAAGAGACAAAATCAAACATAATATGATTGACTGTGAGTTGTTATGTTTCATCGGGTTCGATGCAAATTTGTTTGTGAAGCATTTGTTATAGGCAACATTGTTTGGTCTCGTTCCCATCCGTTCAGAACGCACAATAAGAAACTGCCCTCCGAAACAAAGTTATTAAACTAAAATCAGCGACTGACTCGAACCTAAACGTGAACATGTGTGACCAAGCGTGGAACACGGCATGTAACAAAAAGATCCAAATGCGGAACACTTGAAGAAAACTTTTAACTCTGCCTCCAAATCCTACAAAAGTACTATTGCCAGGGCAAAGTGCAAGTTCATCAACGAATAGGTCAGAGGTTGCTTAAAATGCCACCTGGATCTCGTGCTTTTTGGTCTCTTTCCAAAGCCATTCAAGGCAACTTCTGCCGTTCTTCTTTTCCATCACTCTGCAAATTAGACGATACACTGGCCTATTCTGCTAAAGAGAAAGCAGAAATTCTTGGTACTCTCTTTGACAATAATTCTACGCTTGATCATCGGGGAAATACACCGCCTACCATCCCGCGGTGTAATAGCTCTTTGCGTGACATACTTTTCACCCAGCGTGAAGTGCACAAAGCGCTTTTGTCCCTAGACATCAACAAGGCAAGTGGGCCGGATGGTATCCCAGCGGTTGTGTTGAGAACTTGTGCACCAGAGCAGACTTCAATCCTGACACGTCTGTTTCAACTATCCTACTCCTCCAGTACTGTTTCTACCACTTGGAAGACTGCCTTGGTACACCCAGTACCCAAAAAAGGCGATAAGTTAATTCCATCCAACTATAGGCCTATTTCTATAAACTCCCTGCACTCCAAAGTGATGGAACAGATTATCAACTTCTTGCGTACCTAGAAGAACGTCAACTCCTCAGCGATTCTCAATATGGCTTTCGCCATGGCCGATCAGCTGGCGACCTCCTAGTTTACCTCACTCACCGTTGGGCACAAGCTTTAGAGAGTAAAGGAGAAGCTCGCGCTGCGAGCTTCGATATTGCGAAGAAGTTTGATCGAGTATTACATAAGGCACTTCTGCCCAAACTAACTTCTTATGGACCCCCGGAGAAGCTATGCGATTGGATCGCCAGCTTTCTAAATGAACGGAGCATTAAATTCATAGTCGACGGTTTGTGCTCCCTTCCCAAATCAATTAACACTGGTGTTCCATAAGGTTCAGTGCTGTCGCCCACGTTATTCATTCTGCACATAAATGACATGATTTCCAGTAACAACTTGCGTTGCTATACGAATGATAGCACGGGCGACGCCCTTGACAATGATCACGTACAGCTTTCTCTTAAACAGCTGGAGGAGTGTAGGTCCAGACTTGTGTCTGAAATTGAGACTTCCCTGAATCATCGTTACTTTCAGCCTCAACATAGGCTCTTGCCGTATAAAGCCCAAGTACGTCCGCACATGGAGTACTGCTCTCATCTATGGGCCGGAGCACTTTAATACCAACTGATTCCACTTGATCGCATTCAAAGGCGGGCAGTTCGCTTTGTTGACAATTCCAAACTCACCAGCAAGTTGGAGACCTTAGAACACTGTGGGGACGTTAGCTCTCTAGTTGTGTTGTACTTCTATCGTATTTATTGTCGCTGTTCAAACTTATACTACCCTCTGTCTTCTCTCAGCGGAACTTGCAGCGTAGAAACCAGTTTCACCTACACCATCTGGATGGCTGGCTATCTACAACCTCTAGATTTTATAGATCGTTTCTGCCGTGCACATGAGACTCTGGAATCAACTTCCTGCTGCGGTATTTCCTGCCAATTATAACATAGGGGTATTTAAGGGGCAAACAAATCAATTCCTCAAAGGCTGGCAACGCATTAGCAGTACCTTTGGTGTTGCAAATGAACATAGGCAGTGGTAATCACTCAACATCAGGTGACCCGCAGGTGAGCTCGTTTGCCCGCTTTAATAGCGATGAAAAAATACATATCTAACGATATGTTTAAACAAAGCAGCATAACGAGCTAGTAAAGCTAATATTTATATATAACACGTTAACTTAAAATCATATTTAACTTCAATTTTGACTTATGTTAAAAATGAAGGCATTGTAACTATCAAGCGGATATATTATCATCTTAACATTTAAAGCTAAGTTAAAGACTTAACACTACCAGGCCGTGCCTTGCAAATGCAACTTTCACCCTTATCCCCACGCAATAAAGCTGAAACTAGAAACGGTGTCAGATTTACGTTCATTTGCTGTGTATGTCCCAGTGGTCGTCAAAATTTTGACGAGTTCTGGTTCAAGTTGGGAATTCAAAGTACGAGTAGACGTCACACGCCCAAAATAAAAATAAAAAGAAATATAACATGGTTTTTTTAATTATTTCGGTAGAAAATTAAATTAACTCTTCTATAAAAGAATTGGATATATATCAAAAGTTCACAACAAATGTTACAAAAGTTACATCGTATACAAGCATGGCGAGCTGCGATTCAGTGCCTAAACTTGTAAAAAAATACAAATATTCAAAAACGCAAACTTTCGTTTATTGTTTCTCAAACACCAATAAAGTGCTGATTAAAATTTTGCATACAAATTATCGTGTATAATACCACAAATATGTTAGCATAAATAAATTTTACTTAGTTATTATAAGAAATAAATAACAGGCCTTTTTCCATATTATGACGGCTATTGGGACACTGTCGACTTTACCAGCGTTTACCTTATTATTCCTATAGTCGTTTCAGTCCACGGTCTTATAGTGAAAAGCTTCAATCAACACTTTAAGAAGCTTCGCTGTTTGATCATAGGTCGGACACAGAAGGCGGATAGTTCTTAAGACAGCGCGTATTGTGAGGAAGTTCCTCACTTTAGAGCCCTGACCTAAAAAGCCCTGAGAAGTGGAAAAGCAAATATTTTTTATAAATTTTTAATAGTATTTTATACCTATATATATTTTGACGACGTAGCTTTAGAACTGGGAATTGACCACAGAACTGGGAATTGACCGCATTTGAACTGGGTACACAAAAGTGATCGGCATTTATGAGTCCCTCATGAGCTCGCTGAAAGAAACCTAATGAACCGTGTACTCGTTTGTGATTCTTTAGTACGACGTAATGAAACCGAGCCATTTTTGAAGAAAAAATTTTTTAAGAAAAGTGGACCACATACGACAAAAACGTGTGAAAAAGGCTGACCGGCCTTTGACTAGTGGTCAAAGGCATTATTCATTTTGACCTGCTGTTACCACCAGGCAGGACCATCGATTCTGAACTCTACTGCAAACAACTAAGGAGATTAAAGCAAGAAGTTGATAAAAAGCGGCCAGAATCAATCAACAGAAGAGGTTGTTGTTTTTCATCATGATAACCTTTAGCCACTCAGCAAATATTAAGAAGTTTGAGATTTCCACCTGTTTCGGTCTCTTCAGAATTCTTTAGACTGTAAACCAATTGTCACCATATTTTGATCAGAAGTCTCAAAATTTCTATAGCAATAGGATCATGTCCCTATCTTAAAGATGGCAAAAAGTTATCAAATAATATGGTACCTACATACTTTAGTCAAATATTAAAAAACTATAGTATGTGTATATATATATATATATATATATATATATATATATATATATATATATATATATATATATATATATATATATATATAAATATATAGTATAGTAATATGTTTTGTAGTTTCTTAAAAAAAAATTTTCCCAGCCTATATTTAACGTGGTCTTGTCTTGTGTCTGCGGCGTCAGGCGCGTCTGCTCCACGCAGTTTAATATGAAAGCGAGACAACAGACTCGCTCGGCGCTTTATTAAAAGATCTACCTTCGCATACACCTGCCGCCCTTTTGCTGGACGGCAAGCGGAGCCAGTCTTGCATCCGAGTACAGAGCTGGTACAATCACACTCTCAGGCCTAAATCAGCGATAGAAATTATGCCTACACACGACATACGATGAGCTGCTTACCCATTATTTTTGGCCATTTTACGTCTGGATCAACTAAGAAAATCTCAGTCAAAACCAAACTTAGGACCTCCTTCTTATAAATCCACCGCGCACGACGTCGTCAGGTAGGTATATGTGAAGTCTTACCTAATAACTAAGTAGCTATTGAGCTTTAAAAGTCTGTTATTTCACTAGATTATATATTATCCACTTAATAATGTAATATATTATATAGTATTTCTTTTTAATTTTTTAAAAATGTTATATATTAATACTTATTTTATTCATTTTTTATAATGAATCTTTAAAAAATAAATAATCTTTTAGGGTAAAGTTGCCAAATATCGTCCCCTTTTTATAAAACGGATGTAGAAAATAAAATAGGACAAGTAAAGGTATAAATAAAACGTTAAAATAGAAGTAGAACATTCCTTTATTATTAACCATATTCAAAAACTCGCTAATTATGTCATCTTTTTTGCAAAATAAACTTCAACAAAAAAAGGGAATTTCTAAATTTTTTCTTTTTTTCTATTTATTTTAGGGTCCCTTATTTCATCCCGGGGACAATAGTGAGATCAATCAATATCTTCGATCAACTGTTAGGCAATTATCCTTAGTGTAAAAGTAAGTTACCACAATATCGTCCCGGGGACGATATTAAGAACTTGCTATGTTTGGACACAACAACGATTTAACATCAAAACATAGGCAATAGTCATTGAATTTAACAAGAATATCACTTCATGCAGTCGCGTATATCATTAACTTAGCAATTCAATTAATATTTCAATCAAAAACTCACCTTAGACAGTTTTTTATCTTTTTAAATATCTTGACATAGGAGTAACGTATCACCACCAATTTCTTTGCAATGGCCTACTGACATAAGTAACTTTAATGTATATACATTGAAATTAGGAGGCGCTAGTTGGAAATAAAAGAAACCGACGGGGAAATTAGGTTCGGGGACGATATTTGGCAACTATACCCTACCTAATATAGAATAACTATTAAACATTTACAATTAAAAGCTGCGTCGCTTATGAGTTTTCAATCAACCTGCAACCCATCAAGTCTTCAGACTATTTCACAGTGTTTAACACTCTTCAGACTGTTACGCAATTTTAAGCATTACTGCCTTCAGTCTCCAACTCTTGATCCAACAGCGAAGCGAAAATTTAGTCGAAGGTGTTTGTCGACGCTTTTCGAATTATGCCATTAACTAAAACGACCATTGAAACTTTTCAAATTAAAGTGTCAAATGACACTAATATAAAATCTCTTTCAAAGTTGTAAAATATCAATACAATTCCCATTTCCCTATTCTATTTCACAAAAAATAGTGGCGAATAGTAAAGGAACAAAGTACCTATTACATCAGACGTAAACCCTGACGTGTACACGAGTGGCAATACGGCAGGCCCTCCACACGAGTGGCCACCTCCCTACCTCTACCTCTACCTCTAGCTACCTCTACCGCCGCTACGCCGTAGCTCCGTAGCGCTCGGCTGCGGAAGGAATTTAGATTAAAAATACCTGCTTTGTTTCAAGTCGAGTGCGCTTCTACCGCCCTCGCTCGGCATATTCGGATGACTGTTACTGCTAGCTTCGTACTTAAATTGTTTTCATGCAGGTACTTTGGGAATATATGTTTTACAATTGTAGAAACGATTAACATACATTAACAACGACTTTTTGCGAGAAATTATGGCATTTTCTTGGTTAAAGAACTCGAAGAGTCGTAAGTAGAAGTAATTTTTAGAGTTGCGTACCTAGAAAAGAAAAAACGGAATCCTTATAGGATCAATTTGTTTTCAGTCCATCCGTCTATCAAGAACATGTTTTTCTCAGAAACATGTGGAAGTATCAAGCTGAAAATTATATCAAATAGTCAAGTTTACTATACCTTGGAACTATAATAAAATCATATTTCTCAGCTAAGTAATCAAAAGATACAACCATTGCCGAAATGCCAAAAATTTCGGCAAATTTTCGACACTCGCAAGGAAATAAAAACCCACAGGCTAAACCTACTTAGAAGTTTAAATTTGGTACGAAGCAACATCATATAGCACAGATAAAGCAAAAATTACAAAAACCGTAAATAATTAGATACATCATATAATGTAATAAATAAAAATATTTTTAATAATTTTACACTTACTTACCCCAGATCATTCTATTAAATTGAAATTCATATCAAATACTTGGGTCTATAAAATCTTTGAGCTGGAACAAAATTCTAAGTCAACACAAAAAGAAACAGATATTTAAGCCGCATATTTCCAAACTCGCAAGGGACTCAAAAAAAGGTACTCTTTTTCTTGATCGACTGACAGTAGGTACTAACCTACTTTAAATCGATCAAGAATCTTCAAAAATTGACATAAAACAATCGACATAGCACTTATGAACGAAAATTTTGAGAATTAATAATTTTTAGTTACATACTTTTTTTAATTATAAAGTTTTTATATATTCGCTAGCCACTTATAAACTACCGAAATCGCTACAAATGTGCCTATGAAGTTTAAAGAGTTCCTTCGATTTAACCAAAATCGGATTATTCTGTGAAAAGTTATGCGTAATCATGCGTAAAAGATCCCCATCGCAAAAAGTACTCAACCAATTTCGATGAAACTTGTAATATTCCCTAAGTTGAACAATACCTAGTACAACAAAAAAAGAATTACTTAAATCGGACTAGCAATTCCGGAGATATACGAACACAAATATAAAAACATAAAACTTCCCTATCTCAAAAACTACTGAACTGATATTGATGAAACTTGCAGTTTACCCTAAGTTGAACAATACCTGGTACAACAAAAAAGAATTACTTAAATCGGACTTGTAGTTTTGAAGATATGCCTCTACAAACATAAATACATACATACATACACTTTTGTAATTTAGCACATTTGTTCAGACGCTGATATCGAGTAACATATGCAAAAACTAGGCTGTTATGGAAATATTACATACATACCGGTCGAATTGATAACCTCCTTTTTTTAAGTCGGTTAAAAATAGACTGAACTAAGATTAATAATACACGAGCAGACTAAGATCACTTATATAACCAAGTTTCATTTCTGTGCTTCTCTAAAGGATATAAAATAATATTTTACCTACTTGTAAAATAAGACTCAGCCCTCGCAAATGGTCAATTAATGACGAGAATTAGTGGTGAACGCGCAGAGTGAATTGTGATCCGACACTTATCCTTGTAATGAATACTAATCCCGTGAGTTCTCGAGAGTCCGTACACCCTGCATGTAATTTAAAATAAGATGTTCTTCAGCTTGATGTAGCTAGTTCAGAGATATTAAGGTTAAAAGTCTTAATTTCTGAAATCAGCAACCAAAATAAACTATAAATAATAAAAGCGGCTTCAAAACGCCCTAAAAAGTATAAAATGATTGCGTCATTTAGTTACCTTAATTTACTTAAACATATATGTATGAAGTAAATGACGAAATTATTTTTTATTTTTAGTGCGTTTTGAAGCCGGTTTTATTTTTTTTTCAATTTTTTTTATACTTTTTAGTGACAACGAATATACGTTTAGCGACAACGAACATACGTAAAACCTACCTACTCGTATTAAAGTATGAGTACCATTATTCGCCAGCCACTTATAAAATACCGAAATCGCTGCAAATGTGCCTATGAATTTGAATAGTTTCCTCGAGTTTCCGATCTCATCATCAGATCATAACTTGGTAAACATTAAGCCAACTAGAAACTATACCCTTTCAAACAAAAAACAATTTATTAAATCTATCCAGCGGTATTCAAGTGGGGCAGTTAAGCAGAACCTTACATTCTCCTTAACTGTCCTTCGTCTTCATCACCAGACACTTTTAATGATAGTCACTGCCCATCTAAATGTAAAGTTATCATCGAAACAAATTAATCAAGCCCAAACACAAGGTAACTGCAGTAAACCGTTGAGGACTTTCCTCATCTGTAGTTTAGTTCCATCATCAGATCGACTTCAGACCTTTATTAAATTAATTTAAATACTTAATGGAAAAATTAACAAACGTACAATTTTTGAAAGTTGCCCTCGATTTTTCTAGGATCCTATCATCAGATTCTGGTTTTCTTGTCATGAATTACCAACACAGAACTATCTCTCCAAAAAAAAAAGGAATCATCAAAATCGGTTCATGAACGACGAAGTATATACGGTCGAATTGAGGAAATCCTTTATTTAAAGTTGTTTAAAAACAAAATAATAATTAAGATCAATTGATTTTTTTGGCAGATCTGGATAAATGTAACATTTTGTTCATAATAATCTTTACGAAAAATGTGATTCTGTTCAAAATAATAACATTTAAAGACAATCAATTGGCAGACGCATGCGACGTCGCTCGTGACGAATATTATATATTGCAATCTTCCAAGAACACCAAAAGCAATATGACTTATGACCCCATTTAAAGAAAACACCCGGACAAATTTAGTTCTAATTCAGAGGAAAAGTCCTTTCGTACACACTTTTGTTACAAGGCAATCTGTCGGCCGCGGGCACTAGCATCAAATTCAAATTCAAATTCATTAATTTAACATTCATGTCAATATTCTAATGGTTGTACTAACATGCTTTACATGACATGGATCCTGTCAGGGCGTTGCTAATATAATATAAGCTTATAATCATCATCATCATTATCAGACCATTAACGTTCCACTACAGGGCCAGGCCTCCCTCCTGGTGGTACAGGAAATATGGTGCATAGACAGCATGGTGGATCACCTCTCCTACAAGGAAATAGGCCTGGCCCTGTAATAGATCGCTAACAGGCTGATTCTAATGGAAACGTCGTAAGTACTATGCAACAATGATTGCGCTCGAATGTCGAAACAGTCGTGATACAGTAATTCGAACATGGCTCACGTCGTGCAACTCAACCGACACGAGTTAAGCAAATAAAAGCGTATAATAACAAAAATATCCCATTAACACGGCGCGGAGGTGCTAAGCGATGATTTTTAATAAAAAATACACCCCTGCTTTAATATCGGTTATGCCTTAGGGTATCTCTTTTGTACTCCTGCCGGAATGAATTATAAACCTCAAGATATTCACAGAAAAATAACTCTTACGGTCTTTAAAATACAACACATTATTTATAGTTTAAGTACAACTTTCGTTATTTTTGTCATCGGTAGAGTTTCCAAGCTAAAATCAACTCTGTGTAAAGATTATAAGGTTGATTATGCATCAATGATAAAGATGACTAAGGCCGTAGTCACACTGAGGGTAAATGTAACGCATTGTAGCCGTAAAACCACGCGTAGTTTATTATAAGTTAATACGCGCCCGCACCCGCCTTAGCGGGTAGCTTGTTATACAACGCAGTGCAGAAAAATTACACGCTTTATGTTAAATATAAAACATTGTAAAGTACAAAAAAAAACTGAAATTAATGTCAGTGCTGAGGTTAACGAAGGATCATATTAAAATTTCAGCAATTAAACAATTTGCAATTTGATGTACAGGTACCTATTAAATTTTAATGCTTGGCGTTATTTAACATGATCACGTGCTTACTACCGCGGTTTAATATAATATACATTATCTGCTAAGATCGATCAAAGCAGAAATTATAGCTCATTGAGTTATTTTCGTAATCGTGCTAATTTTTATAAGAAATATTTCTTGAATGCTAGGGACTGAAACAATGTTATTAATGTTATTGCTAGAGTATCGCTCCTGATATGGCGATAAGATTGTTAGATCCCTCTCTTCAACAGAACCTCTTCATTTCAACCAATATAAAGAAAATCAAACTTGAATCAAGCAAATTAAATTTTTTTTATTGTGTCATATAAATATTCCTTGTTATAAACCTGGTGCAAATTCAGTTAAATATTAAAGAATGTGTCTAATTTATTTGTGCCGCAGTGTACGGCACCCCAGTCGAGGTCTATTGTAATAAACTTACACGGTTTTTAACTCGTCGTCCCGCGTCGGGCCCATCCTGTGCTGTGCCCTGTGCCCCGTGCCCGTGCCCCACGCCGCGTGCCCCGCAGTGGGGAACACTGACTCTGTGTAATCTAAGTTTGTTTTGTGTTAGTCAGCATGCATCGATTTGCATAATGACTATCTGTACGTCACGTCATTGAATACACGTCAGAGAGAAAAGAGAGAGTCATCAAGATATATTGTTTCTTAATATACCTGGTTAGGCACATGTTGGTGACGAGAGGGTCTTACACAGGAGAGACTTGTCGGTGTTACAGGCAGTACGTAGTAAGTAGGAGTATAGTAGTTTTTCAAAGTAGTTCATGCTCAGGGTCAAAATGAATTATAATTAATTGTAGTTGAGCCATCGAAATGTGAGGTCGCGACTTAAAGGAGGGATGAACTCGCTGTTTGCTGTAGGCTGATTTATTATAAGCTTCAGAGCTACATAAGTACTATACATATACTAGTCTATCGTTAGAATCTACCCTGAAACAACAAATGAATCATTATTGAAAAATTGACAACATTTTCGCTTGCGAGAGATAAGAACATAGAGAATACTCGCTCGCGTTTACATATCGGTCCTTTGCTTACGTTTATTCTTTTAATAAAATGGCCAAACTTTAGCTAGTGATATTTATGGTAAAAGTTTAATAAATATCTCCAACGTTCAAGGTTCCTCTACAGATATCGCACAAAACCAGACAGATAATCTTTAATCTACAAACTAATATGTCAGCATTCCATGGATTTACCGTACATACCTACCGTGAGGGTGTCAATTGAATTGACAATTTTGGAATCGACTCAATTCTATCGTGTGGCTGAAAAACTCCGAGCAGAGCCCCGGACTTGGGATACAGGTATAGTTTTAAAGTAAGTTAAATGTAGTCAAATAAAAAGCCTCGAGATATATTGCACTACCGTTAACTAATTTCCAGGATTCCATTGTAGAAGAGCTTGTTGAAGTGTAATCCAGGTGCGCGCAGGACTCGCTGGAATGAAACGGTAAGAGAAATGTGAAATTAATAAAATTTCCAGCTCAGCGCGTGGAGGCGACGGCGCGAGTATTTCATGACGAAATGAATATTTCTTCCCGTTAAATCGTTTCCCGCATAAACTTGACGAAAATAGTGAGGTGCTGTTTTAACAATTGTATGTATCGATAAAAACATTTAACGCTGAATAAACCAATGAACTGTAAAAATCAACGTCTGTAAAAAACGACCACGATGCTTGGTAGAGTTTTTGCTAGAAAAACTATTTTTTATTGCTATTTTGCGTCCTGAAATTACACACTTAAGGTTACAAGCTGATCTCGAGACGCTTTTAACCTTAAGTGTGTAATTCACATACAAACATTTCTTTTACACGGCTACAGCAATGCTGTCTAGTGGTAGTACTTACCCGAATGAGCTTCATTAAGCTCGTTGTAGCTTTGGATATGTATCTTCTACTAGGTTAATGTTTGCATATGCTTCAAAGATGTTATGAACAAACGAACAAGAATACCTAATTGACATCACATCTGTTTATTTCTCATTTTTGAGGACAAATTATATCTAAGGTACAGATGAATCTATAATTTCTTCTCAAAATTTTCAGCTCGGTATCCGTATCCGCCTCGGAGAGCATGTTAAGCCCTCGGTTCCAGTTTTCATCATTTAAAGAGCTTAATGCTGCTACTATGAGGAGTCTACGTTTCATATCCCGTTTTCCCTAACGAAGAAGTGCTAGCCTTGTAGAAGACCAATAAAGTTGGCTCTTTATAATGAAGTCAGATAGTTTCACTATTTCTATCGACAAGTGTGATCGGGCGCGTCTCTCGGCTAGGTAAGAGCTAAGCGCTGTTCTCCCCGGAGAGCTAATATATTGTTATTTGCTCCCCCCCCCCCCCGCCCGAACCGCGCGCCCCGCTCCCCGCCCGCCCTAGACGCACGTGTTACCTACTTGTGCTAGCACTAGCAATAGGGAATTATGGACTGTGCATAACTCTAATTATATTTTGCTACAGGTACAACTTCTTAACTGTGGTCTCACAAATACTAATTTTGGCTTCGTTTAACACTAAAGTACGCCCGCGGTTTCATCCGCGTAGCTCTCGTTCGTGGGAATTTCAGCATAAAATGTAGCCTATGTGTTTTTGTTTTTCTGATATGAAAGCTATATTATTGTGAAGTTTAATCGTTCCATTCAGTAGTTTTTGCGTAAAAAGTAAGATTCATTCATTCACAATAATAGGTATTAGTAAGGCTTTTTAACCTGCGAAAAAAAAACGGAGGAGGTTTTCAATTCGACGCGTATATTTTTTTTATACACGCATAACTTTTTACAGAGTCGTCTGATTTTGATAATTCTTTTTATTAGGAAGGGCACACTTCCAAAATGGTCCCATAGTCATCATGTTATGATCTGATGATGATATATATGGGAAAATTTTAGGAACTCTTTAAATGTTATTGTCACACTTGCAGCGTTTTCGGTTTTTGTGTAAGTGTCGATAGCTTTTTGGTTACTAGTGCCGTATAAAGTACTATATTAGCATTGTACGAGTACTTAATTACGTATCAATAAATCACTAAAAAGTAAGAAATTAAAATTCATAGATACCTAGGCTTAACTAAATTAAAGCAACTAAATGACGTAGAGAGAGACGAATATCTTAGCATTCCATGGATTCACCGTGCGGGTGCCGGGTCCATCGCGTGGCTGAGAGAAAAACTCCGAACAGAGCCCGAGACTTGTGACTCGGGTGTAGGTTTAAGGGTACCCTTTGTGACGCTTTTACTTTTTAGTGCGTTTTGAAAATTTTCTTTTAAGTTCATACATTTTGTTTCTCAGGAAAATCTTGGTAGAATTCGTGGACAACTATGTATAAAATGCTGCTATATACATAATAGACAACTTCTAGAGCAGCAGTGGTAACAAAATAATAAAACTTCAATTTTTGATCAATCACCGAAAGTTTGGTGATCTATTTGGAATTAGGATGCAACAGACAGATATACAATGATACTTCCAATTGCACTTTTAGTTACTAATTTTTTTTTGTATTCTTAAAATAAACTTAGCCATAGCTTATTTGGTCAAAAATACTGTGAACATTCCTATTCGTATGTGTAATTGAACTCAAATATCGGACTATGTTCAGGAGATACTAGAGTTGACTTTCAATTCAATGCAATATACTGCAAACAACATCATTAACTTATTCACTAATACAGGGTATTTTTATACACCTATTATTTCTATTTTTCGAAATTAAAACGATAACTTGGAAGATGTAAACAAACTCTCTTTATCTCTTTCTATCATCACAGAAAGCCAAATCGCTTGGTACGTGATATAGTAAACGCTTGGCGGTACTTGCTCTTTGTGAAAATGTCCCGAATAAGGAATCGAATCCAGAACGCCTATGTTCGAAACCAAAGCATTATCATTTCAGGCCAGAGAGGTCATCAAACTCTCCAAACGTATCGCCGCGACTTTCGCCGCATGATATCGTCGCGCAGACACGGCATAAATCAACGGTAATGCAGTTTGAATTATGTGTTTCGGTAATCGGCAGTTTGTATTCCGCAGCGGCGGATCCGCACCGCCCGCCCGCGCCCGCCGCCTGCCCTCGCGCGGACTACGGCGGAAAATCTTAACATGTTTACTAACAATAGTAAAATATTGTTTGACATATAATAGTATAAACCAGCACATTGAGCGACCCATTACAATACACATTGCATGCATCATGTTTTCGATGGCTCTAGGGCTGATCAAAACTAAAAACCAACAAGAAGAAGCATCAAACACCACTTTCGAAATGTGTGGCGCTTGCCTAGAAGCTGTTAACTTAATGATGCCCACATTGTAAGTGGTAGGGAAAACGGACGCTCGGAGGACATTTCATTATGTAAGGAACAAAGAATTAAAACGCTTCCTATTACTGCTCAAGGTATATAATCTATAAACAACGCAACGATGCATATTACTGCAATGCCTGCCAGTTCTATGGTAAAAGGTTGAAGGAAAAGCTAGATCTATAGAAAAAGACTTTCCTAAGCGCAAATACTCTGCAATATTTGATGTAGAAAACTGACAGGCTAGCAACTTTTCGGCAATGCTCTAACGAAGTAATCTTACGTTAGATGACACTTCGGTATCCGCAGCAATGCAGCAATACTAGTTCTAGTAGAGCTCTTTGTAATACTACCGTCATACTCACTTGTGTCGCCAAACATTAGCAAGCAATTCATGTACACTGACAGTATAATTACATGCAAATGCCTAGGTATGATTGAGACTAATAGACGCAGAATTTGGCGTTTTGCTGTCGCTATTTGTTACGATTTCAATGGTATGCGGTTGTCGGTGAAATTACAGGCAAGTCTCGAATATTTATGCTTGCCAGTTGAGAATTATCAACTAGTACGCGTAGCTTGAACTTTTTTTACCTTTTAGCAACCAATAAAAACAGTCAAGTCTTTTTTACCAAGATGTAGAGTTTATAGAGTTAGGGGCGCAGAGTTGTTCGTTATTCATTTTTTATAAATATCGTACAGTCAAGAGCACATAGGGAAGTCTAAGTAGTTAGATAAGTTAAGTTCACATTAAAACTAGGAACTTAACTTGACTTGACTAATGGCAATATTTTAGCATTAAACCAATATTACCTTCTAAACAATAAGTAACTAGTAGTAACACAACAAACGACGAACGAGTAGCAAGAGAAAAAATTTGTAAAATTCCGTTTAAAGAACTATATAATTATTATAAAACTGGAAATATATAAGTGTATGTACGGTAACGGTCACCGTGGTTCGGAAGTTAATAAAAATGTGTACATAAGCCGCGCCGGTCGTAAATCAGCCGTAATGCGGTGGAAATGCGAGCGACTGTAAGCGGCACTTTGTATTCACGCGCGGCACAGGCTTAGCGGCGAGCGGCGCCGGGCGCGGGACATGAGTGTGCTGGGTGCGTGCGAGCATGTTATATGAATGTACATAATGAAAGTCTTTAAAATGAGGTTTTATCGGACTAATAAAAGCTCTGTAAGATACCTCTAACTGTTATTTTTGGTCCAGTTGTTAGCCTGTGTGGCTGGCCGGCTATTCTCAGTAGGAATCTTCCTTCCGAGCCGGTGGTCGAAACAACAAACAGAATAGTCAAACTGGACGTTTCAAAAATTTCTAGTTCCTGTGAAAGCCTATCCAATGGCTGAATTTCTTTATTCATTAAATCCAAATGCGTTTTCGCTCGGAATGTACTCATCCAAAGGTTCTGGATTCAACCCAGAACATAAATAACTTGATACGTCATAGTTGTGTAATGAAGTATCGAGGATTTTTCTTTTAAGGAATTTTCAGTAGATACGTAAAAATTCTCAGTTCAGCGGCACAGGCCTTGATAACAGCCCCTGTGCCGCGGCAAGCAGATCAACTTCTTTCATTTGCACAATTAATAGGGTTTCTTCTGCTCATAAGTCGAAAACTGTGGTGTTTGTTACCATAATTGCTCAAAGTAATACTTAAAGAACAATAATTAGAAAAAAATAAAATAAGAACTAGCATATGCACGTGACTTCGCTCGCATGGCGAATAATATTTGTTACCACCTTCAAAAACATCAAAAATGTACTTTTTTTAAGAAAAATTGCAAGTTATAAAAATAATCCGCTGCCAACCCCGACGACTGGACCTGGCAACATTCAACGCACGCACTTTGAGGACTGACGAAAAGGTGATCGAACTGGAAGAAGTATTAAGTAAGTTGCGCTGGAGCATTATAGGATTGTCTGAAGTCCGAAGAGAGGGCGAGGACTCGATAATCCTGAATTCCGGCAATTTACTATACTACCGGGAGGGCGAACATCTGTCCCAAGGTGGTGTTGGGTTTATCGTTCACAAGTCCCTCGTTAACAATGTTGTACGAGTCGAGAGTGTGTCGAGCAGGGTAGCGTTCCTTGTCCTCCGAATTACCAAACGGTATTCGTTGAAGGTTATACAGGTTTACGCACCGACCTCGGCACAACCCGACGAGGAGGTAGAGGTATTGTATGAGGATATTTCAAGAGCCCTGCATGCTTCGAACTCCTACTACAATGTTGTTATGGGGGATTTCAATGCAAAGCTGGGCGAGAGAAGTGGTTCAGAGTTGAGAGTGGGGCAATTTGGCTATGGGCAACGGAACCACAGGGGCCAAATGTTGGCTGACTTCATGGAGAAGGAGGGCCTCTTTATGATGAACTCCTTCTTCAAGAAGCCACCACATAGGAAATGGACCTGGTTGAGCCCCGATGGTTCCACGAGAAATGAGATTGACTTCATCTTGTCGACCAGACGGCATATATTCAACGATGTCTCTGTGATCAATAGGGTCAAAACCGGCAGTGATCACCGACTGGTAAGAGGCACGTTGAATATCAATGTACAGCTTGAACGGTACCGACTGGTGAAGTCAACGCTCCGACCTACTCGTGCTCACATCCAAAACCCCGAAAGCTTTCAACTGGAACTACAGAACCGTTTCGATTGCCTAGCACATTGTGTTGATGTGGACGATCTGAACAACAGGCTAGTGGAAACTGTCCATTCGGTTGGGTCTAAGTTCTATAAGACCCACCGCCCAAAAACCAACAAGAAATTCTCTGACCAAACACTCAAGCTCATGGAGGAAAGACAAGGAATGCGATTACAGTCTTCAGGGGACGCTCTGAGCTACCGACGTCTCAATAGACAGATCTCTAAGTCGCAGAAATGTGACTTACGCCGCTACAACACTGAGCGTATCATAGATACAATAAAACACAACCGTGGCTCGAAAGTGTTCGCGAAAGATCTGTCTATTGGACGCAGTCAGTTGACGCGTCTGAAGACCGATGACGGTAATCTCATTTCTTCCAAGCCCGAGATCTTGGGTGAGGTCGAGAAGTTCTATGGACAGTTATACACGTCAACTCAAAGGCCTGTTGACAATTTGGCTGAAGACCCCAGAGCCAAATTGACCCGACACTATACCGAAGATATCCCGGACGTCAGCCTAGACGAGATTAGTATGGCTCTCGAACACCTAAAGAACAACAAGGCGCCAGGTGATGACGGAATCACAGCAGAACTCCTGAAAGCGGGTGGTAAACCGATACTTGAAGTCCTTCAGCGATTGTTCAATTCCGTCATTCACGAGGGCAAGACGCCTCAGGCGTGGCACAGGAGCGTGGTTGTTCTGTTCTTCAAAAAGGGTGACAATACCTTGCTGAAGAATTACAGACCAATCTCGCTGCTGAGTCATGTCTACAAGTTGTTCTCCAGAGTCATCACGAATCGTCTCGCTCGTAGGTTTGATGACTTCCAGCCTCCCGAACAAGCCGGTTTCCGACAAGGCTTTAGTACCATAGACCACATCCATACGCTGCGGCAGGTTATACAAAAGACCGAAGAGTATAACCGGCCACTTTGCTTGGCGTTTGCGGACTATGAGAAAGCCTTTGATTCGGTGGAAACCTGGGCTGTGTTAAGGTCATTGCAGAGGTGCCGAATCGACTACCGGTACATCCAAGCGTTGCAGTGCCTGTACGAAAACGCCACCATGTCAGTCCGTATACAGGATGAGACTACGAGGCCAATCCAATTGCAGCGAGGAGTGCGACAGGGAGATGTTATCTCCCCGAAGCTATTTACCGCCGCATTGGAAGACGTCTTTAAGCTCTTGGACTGGAACGGACTTGGCATCAACATCAATGGCGAGTACCTCACTCAACTGCGGTTTGCCGACGATGTAGTGATAATGGCAGAATCTCTAGATGACCTTAATAATATGCTCAATGACCTCAGCAGAGTTTCTCAACAGGTGGGCCTTAAAATGAACATGGGCAAGACAAAGATCATGTGTAATGCTCATGTTTCGCTCCACCCAGTTATTGTTGAAAATTCTGCACTTGAAATTGTAGACGAGTATATATACCTAGGGCATATGGTCCAGTTAGGTAGGTCCAATTTCGAGAAAGAGGTGAACCGCCGAATCCAACTCGGTTGGGCAGCGTTCGGGAAACTGCGTGACATCTTTTCGTCCAAAATTCCTCAGTGCCTGAAGACGAAGGTCTTCGAACAGTGCGTGTTGCCAGTGATGACATACGGATCCGAGACTTGGTCGCTAACTGCGGGCTTCATAAGAAGGCTCAGAGTCACTCAGCGGGCGATGGAAAGAGCAATGCTCGGAGTATCTCTGCGTGATCGAATCAGAAATGAGGAGATCCGCAGAAGAACCAAATTAACCGACATAGCTCAGCGAGTCGCAGAACTGAAGTGGCAATGGGCGGGGCACGTGGTTCGAACAGCTGATGGACGTTGGGGGCCGAAGGTGCTAGAATGGCGACCCCGCACCGGAAAGCGCAGTGTTGGTCGACCCCCCACCAGGTGGACTGACGACATCAAACGGGTCGCAGGGAGCCGCTGGGCACATGCGGCTCAGGATCGTTGTGTTTGGAAGTCCCTAAAAAAGGCCTATGTCCAGCAGTGGACGTCCATTGGCTGATAATGATGATGATGATGATGATAAAAATATACATATGCCAATGCGGACTTTTATTAGTCCTAATAAAAAACATAATTCTTTCATACATTGTTTCGTTATATCTCAAATAGATAATGCAGCAATTTGAATTAAAATACCCTGGCGGCTTAAATTTCCCCGACTTTTCTAACAATTATATTATATATATATATATATATATTTCATCCAATTTACATAAAACCTTGACAAATTATATACTTAAACCTTCCTCAGGATCTATTAATGAAAACGGTATGACAATGACAGACAGACAGGGGCGATGCTGGATTTTGTTTTATAATATGTAAGGACATACTTTACTTGCAAAACTAAATAAAACGTTTGAATTGAATCACAAAGGTGTATCGAGACATGTAATCTCGCCTCCGACGCGACTGTCCTGTAGACGAGTGATGCGCAGTGACAGGTCGCGTGTCGGAGGTGCGCGGGTTCAGTATAAATTGTTTTTGGCGCACTGTTCGCTGCGGGGCAATCCTACACGCGTGCCGCAGACAGGTAATATGTGCCGCTTGGGGCCCGCGCCTGTTGCCACTAATAAACTGTTGAATCTATTCAATTTTAACAAAAAATATATTTATATTTACATTGAAGCGTACAAGTAAAAATGCACATAAGAAACCAAACATTATTATCGGCACAGCGGCGTCGGTAAGTAATGATACCAAAATATGAGTGTTTCGAATCGACGATGACCCTCTTTCTACTCTACTCTGTCTCTACCTTAACAAAGTTAAACAAATTTTTACCTGTAAATTTAAAAACTCGCTTCTATCTGCTCCGACTGATTAAACAAAACAACTTTACAATTAACAATTGTAAATACAACCTCTTCCAAAGATGCTCAGTTTCAGAATAAAAGTACGAAAATTTTATAAGATTTGACTGAAACAATTGATTTTTTTCACGGAGAGTACATCAATATTTCGTACTTAGATCACAATGGATTTCCGCTAAGTGTAATTCTATTCTATTATTTTTTTTTATCGACTACAAGTTGGCCCTTGACTGCTATCACACCTGATGTTAAGTGATGATGCAATCTAAGATGGAAGCGGGCTAACTTGTTAGGGGTACGATGAAATCCACACCTCTATCGGTTTGTACACGACATCGCACCGGAACGCTAAATCGCTTGGCGGTACGTCTTTGTCGGTAGGCTGGCAACTAACCACGGCGAAAGCCTCCCACCAGCCAGATCAAGAAAAATTAAGGAAAATCTTAATCTGCCCCGCCGGCAATCGAACCCAGGACCTCCGTCTTATAAATCCACCGCGCATACCACTGCACCACGGAGGTCGTCAAATTATTCTAAGCAATTAATTATTCTAAGCAATTAATTGCAAACTTAGCAACGCGATCAAATATACAAAACAGTAATACCTACTCGTACGTACGAGTATATCAGTGAGTGGGATCCAAGTGGAACGTGCGCACTGCAACTCAAAGGTGCATCTAATAGTAACTTGATTGATGTTTGTTACAGGGGGGCATTTCATTTGACCCCCGCACCCCAACTCACCAACGACATCCAATAAACTACAACCGAACTCTATTGCCATGGTTTTAAAAGTTATTTTTGTATGTTTTTTATTTAATCGCATGTAAAAGTATCTTTGTAGTTCAACTTTAGGTCGATTCTGATGTTCACGTGAGAATTCTTTATGTAATGAGCAGATATTGATGTAATCGCATCGACGTACGCAGCGCGAGCGTTTCATTAACGTTACCTTTGTGCCGTATTGTCTGCAACTCAAAGGGGAGATGTACTAATTCGTTTGAACGTTTATATTAACTTTTTATTTGAAGCAGTTACAGGAATGCAATATATCAACGGGAAAGAGAAGATATTATTTGTTTATTAAATACGTTTTCAACGTAAGTAGTGACTTTTTATGATTTTTGTTATGAGATTATTACAGAAATAAGTTGTTTCCTTAATTTTAATTTAATTTATCTTAAGAAAACTTTTATACAAGCACGTCTGGCAAAAATCGTGTTTCTTGATGATATCCTGGGGAAATTACGAATATAAATATTAGAGGCAGATTTCGTTGCTGGTGCGAGTGCCGGGTCCATCGTGTAGCACGAGACGTGGTGATAAATCACTAAAAAGTAAGAAATAAAAATTTTTAACAAAAAATAGAACCGACTAAACAGTAAAAAATAACTGTGTCATTTAGTTGCTTTAATTTAGTAAGCATAAGGACCAGTTTCTACTTTCAGCAGGTTCCTAGAACCACAACTGCTTTACACGAAATAACTGTTCTAAACTTGATGGGTCATAGTATGCTAAGGGAATATTTTGTAGTTAAAAAATTTTATTTTAATTTCATTTATCTTAAGAAAGCTTTTATACAAGCACGTCTGGCAAAATCGTATTTCTTGTTTCATCACGAATATAATATTAGATGGATTGCTGGTGCGAGTGCCGGGTCCATCGTGTGGTACAGAGAAAAACAACTACGTGAGGCTTTAATGACCAATCAACTCAGCAGCTTTGGACACTCTCATTACACTGATTAACTGACAAACGTGATGTGTCAAGTCAAGGGCCAACTTGTAGTAGTTAAATAAAAAGAAGACTGTAGATAGACTAGACTTTTAATTCTAAGCTGACAACGCAGGATTTAACATCGTAAAATTAAAAAGATATATTAAAATAAAATGAAATTTCAGCAGTGAAAGTAAATTTGAAATCATGACCTTTTTATTTTCTTCCAATAACTTAAAATATAACAAGGAAATATTTTATTAAATAACAAAGTAGAATACTCCCTCGTGATTGATCTCAGTTAATACAAACAACATGAACTGACGATGCAACTATTATAGAGATAGATAAACAAATAGTTTGCGTTAACGCCCCGTTTACACTAAGCCCAATATTCTCACGACAATATGACGTATAATAAAACAAGCCCACCAAATACCCCGTGACGTTAATTGTAACACAAAGACATACAGACAAATCAATTCGCCGTCAGCGCACACGCGCGCCCGCTGCAGCGTGGCGCCGGTGGAGGCTCGCACTAATGTATGACTGCTTCTATACTAGAGGGTGCGAGCTATACGACACACTCAAGACTCCCGCGATTTTACCCGCGTAGTTCCCGTTCCCGTAAAAAAATTTCGGGATTAAAAAGGTAAAATTTATTTTCTTAATTTTAAATCTTAAAGGTTTTTAAAAAGCTTTTTGTTTTTAAGTAATTTATGATAGTACTAGATTTTGTATGAATATAGTGATGTTTAAAATCTCGAAAAATTGTCAAACAAAATAGTTTTTATGTCCACATATCGATATTAATTAAAATTTAATATTATTTGTAGTATGAATCTATTCCTCTATGTGAACATTAAACAGATTGCCGTAGATCTCTACATGTGGGTGGCTAAGGTCTATGGTGTTGCTATGGCGCTACAGAATCCCTATCCATTGGCTGAGATAACGATAATATCTACTTATTTATTAATAGTGAGTATTTTAAATAATTATCATTTGTAAAGGTATCACCGTAGGTTATATTGGAATCAATAACTTACCGTACCGTTTACCGTAATAATATACCTATTTGAACTTAAATAATAACGACAAAATATAATAGACTTATTTTATTCTAACACTAAGACGGATCGTTTAGATTCTCTACAACAGAAGTACCTATGGGTTAGATCGCATAATATGTAATCCTTAACTTAAACTTTAACATTCATTAAGGATCATAAAAATGCCAATATTATATTTAAAAAGAGTTCACCCTATTCGGTCGTACGGATGAGCATGCCCTAGGGCAACGTCACACCCCGCTGTGTTAATGAGCTTGCGAACAGAACAGCAAACAGATATAGAGGATTACCCACCACGCGCGTGCTGCCGCCCGCCACGCCGCGCCACGCCACGCCACGCGCGGGAGGCAAATTATCACCCCACGGTGCAATTGGAATTATAAACAATTGTTTTTCTAATCGGAAAGGTGGATAGATACCGGTTGAGTTGGCTTGCATATCTACGGGCAGGTAGATGGCATACCTGCTTACCTGGTACCTTATTATGTAATATACTTAACTATTACTAGGGACTAAGCAGAACTTTGCAGGTCAAGAACGGTAATGTACCGCCGCCCGACTTGACGTTGAGCTTTAACGGTAGGTTTGGACCTTACTGACCAACGCTCCCCCTTCGCCATCCGGGCTTGGAACCGGCAACGGCGGAGTAACACAATATACTAGCCCTTTAAGGCAACCCCTGGTGGAATTGCCGATGCAGTAAGAGATGAAAGCGGTCTTAAGTTTCTACACGACATCAAACCGTATCTACCGCTAAAATCGATTTACAATACGTTTTTGTCAGCAGACCTAAGAACAACAATTAAGATTAAAATGGGGCAATGATCTAGTCTGTGTATAGTTTAGAGATCTGTATTGCGATGCAGTCATCAATACTGCACGGAACACGCACGGGTACCGCTCGGTCAGGTCGCAGCTATTGATTGCTCGTAATGAAGCGACCGCTCGCTGCTGCTGCTGGCACATACACGACATGTACCTGAATATAGTCCGCTACTCACTTTGAGATCATTACCTACCTGACTATATAAGGATTGCAAGAATGTTTGTAACTTCTAATAAAGGTTGGAAGCAATCGGCTCTGATTTCTTCCGACCTCATACCATAAAACAGGATGATAAAGTAATATTCATATTTGTTAATCTTAACATAGGTATAAAAGTTGATTTTTATTTTACGGTCTGGAAATAGATAGGTACGCTTAAATTTTTAACTAACTGCTGATCTACTAGTTAACTAACTGCAAAACATTATTTGTCATCTATACTAAAGTCAAACTCGATTGAGAATGCTTGTCAACAAACAAATTAAAAATGAAGGTAGAAATCACTAGTCATTTTTCACCTAATTGTTTTGATTAACTTGTTAATAACGAATTCATGACAATAAATTAGATAACTAAGCTTTAAACTAATTAATATATTCAATATCTTTAAAATAAGATTTTATAAAAAAACCAAACATAATTTTAAGTTTATTAGGCATAAAATGTGTTGCATTTTCTTCCTTCATTTTAAATATGTTTGTTGACAAGCATTCTCAATCGAGTTTGGCTTTGGTATAGGTACCAATATGACTATGCAGAAATTTAAACTTGAACCTCTGCTTTAAGAGCTTATCGTTTCTCACTGCGCCTGCGCCAGATAACTCGTAATTTTGTAAAAAAAATATACGATATTTCGAGTAAGTGTAAATGCAACGTTCTTGTTCCCGCTGCCCACAGCAACGGACCTCCCGCGCGCTGTAGATAAAAGATAAAAGATGAAAAAAGAAAAAGAAAAGATAAAAAAGGAACGAAAGCGGCCGGAAGCGGCGCGCGGTAGCGGCGAGCAATTAGCGCGCACTCGCGAGGCTGTGTGTGAACTGCGCCCGCCACACAGGATGCTCCGTGCGCGGCGGGTGCAGCAACGGACGGGGTCACACCGGACTGAGTCATAACTTCATATCTGTAGAGTCATCTAACTGTGCTGTAGCTGGATTCTCAGTCGTTGTAGAAGAGACACACACACACACACACGTCCATGAGTTACGAACTCCAGCTAAAACAATCAGACTCAGCATGTCGATTAACTGTAACTTCACTTGGGATCATCTTAGTTGGTCCACACATATCTTACCTCACCTACATTGTCTACACACCAAGCGTTAGAAGTCAAACTCAGTGCTACTACTAAATGCAGATGAAAAATAAACAACAAGAATACAGATAACCGGACAACAATTACGATTTTGAATCATCTCAATTGCCTAATAACTTAAAAACCGAAGAGTCCATGTCATGTTTGAAATAAACATTTGGTCTTGTTCCAATTCTCTTACATATTTTTATTTACATTTCTGTTTTAAATTTCCAACAATGATTTATGCTACAAAGATGTATAAACAACATATATTTCAATATTATTATTCTGTGTTCGAGTAATTTATAAGTTGGAGCATCCTGTAGCTTGTCGGACGTGTTCACACGTAGTAGCGCCGCTGGGAACTTTCCGATCTGTATCACGCTCTGCCACACGCGCTCCGACAGCGGGGAAAATACCCAAACATTGTACAATACGCTCCCTAACCCGCTCTCTCTGCGGAAATTACCTGGGAGTACAAAATGTTCCGAAAATACCTGGGATACTGTATAACGCGCTCCCCAACGAGCTCCAAAAACGAAAACTACCCGGGAAACTGCACAATACGCTTCTTAGTATGCTCCAAAAACGAAAACTACCCGGGGAACTGCACAATACGCTTCTTAGCATGCCCCAAAAACGAAAACTACCCGGGAAACTGCACAATACGCTTCTTAGCATGCTCCAAAAACGAAAACTACCCGGGAAACAGCACAATACGCTTCTTAGCATGCTCCAAAAACGAAAACTACGGGGGAAACTGCACAATACGCTTCTTAACATGCTCCAAAAACGAAAACTACCCGGGAAACTGCATAATACGCTTCTTAGCATGCTCCAAAAACGAAAACTACCCGGGAAACTGCACAATACGCTTCTTAGCATGCTCCAAAAACGAAAACTACCCGGGAAACTGCACTATACGCTTTTTAGCATGCTCCAAAAACGAAAACAACCCGGGAAACTGCACTATACGCTTCTTAGCATGCTCCAAAAACGAAAACTACCCGGGAAACTGCACTATACGCTTCTTAGTATGCTTCAAAAACGAAAACTACCCGGGGAACTGCACAACACGCTTCTTAGCAGGCTCCAAAAACGAAAACTACCCGGGAAACTGCACAATACGCTTCTTAGCATGCTCCAAAAACGAAAACTACCCGGGAAACTGCACAATACGCTTCTTAGCATGCTCCAAAAACGAAAACTACCCGGGAAACTGCACAATACGCTTCTTAGCATGCTCTAAAAACGAAAACTACCCGGGAAACTGCACAATACGCTTCTTAGCATGCTCCAAAAACGAAAACTACCCGGGAAACTGCACAATACGCTTCTTAGCATGCTCTAAAAACGAAAACTACCCGGGAAACTGCACAATACGCTTCTTAGCAGCGACACTTACTAGGATGCCCCAATAGCAGAAAATACTCGGGAAGCGGTACAATTCGCTCCTTATTATGCTTTAAAAGCGGAAAACATCTGGTACACCGTGCAACTCTTTCCCTAATATACTCTAAAAGCAGAAAATACCCAAAAAACTGCACAATACGCTCACTAGCATGATTCAAACGCGGAAAATACTAGGAAACTGTACAACACTGCCGCTAGTACAACTTTCCGCTGCGGGAAATAACTGGGAAGTGTCGCACAATACGCTGACCAACCAGCACTTTTGCGAGTACCTTCATTGCGAATGCTGCCGTACAAATAATTTAGGCCGTAATTCGTTTAATATCTGGTAATGGTTTATGGAGAATTGCGGTTTAGTTTGATACAGGCAGATAAACATTTTGGTTCATTTATGTAGTCTGAGGTCGACGGTTGTAGTATTTTATTAAACGAATCTTAAATAAAGATACCTGTATTAAATAATAAATTGTGATACTTAAAATAAATTATTTTAATATGATTTCCCATTTTTGTCCCAATAGTCATATTCAATTACATAATGTCCCTCTAAATTCTTAAACCTCCTCTGCCTGCATCCAGCGGTAGAATAATATAGAGCTTAGAGCGGTAGCAAAACATTACTTTTATTGATTAATATATTAATAACACTGCAATCAGGTAATTCGGAATTAACATTATCACAAACAAGGTACACTTATAAATAAAGCTTTTATATAGGTAAAGGCTCTAAAGGAGCCTTTGAAGAATACCTAGCAAATCAAATAACCTTATTTAATGGATCCAGCGAAAACTATTTCTATAAATCTTTAATCAGCACTAGAACCGATCAAGCTCGAAAACTTCCAAAAAACAGAGGAAGGAAGAGGAAATTACTAATTTAGTAGAAATTGATTATTATCAATAGTTTTATTACGAAAAATCAAAAGAAATCGTGTTATAACATAACGGTGTATTCGTGTATGTGTGTGTGTGTATTTGTGTGTGTGGGGTGCGAGGGTGTGACCCCGCGGCGCAAATCCTTCGCGTGATTTAATATTAATGATGTTTTAACCTCAGTGATTTATATGAGCGACGCAAGCCACGCGCGCGAGCGGGGCGGTCTCTCAGCAGGAAAAAGAATATTCCTAACATTGACCAACCAGTGTCTGACAGACGATCAAATCAATAGAGCTTGTTCGATATTAGTATACATCCCAACTTAATTGATGACATCGCATGACGATCATTACAATCAAATATTTTGTAGCATGTTTTTCAAAACCATTAAATATTAAACGAGTTTTGTGAATTTCATATTCTGAAAGCAGATCAGATCAGCAGTGACAGTGAACGGTCCAGCTATATTATATTTTTTAGAAAATTTGTAATATCTCCGAAACTATATAACTAATTAACATACTGTAAAAGGCAAATCTTATCTCTATAATATCCTTGTAATTATTAAATAATTTATTTTGATATGGATTTAAGTTTTGTTGTATAAATAATGACGTAAACGTAAGCATATGAATTAAATGATTTTTAAAACACAAAAAGTTATATATCTGCCAAAATATAAAAGATAGATATATACCGTCGCAGACTTTTTTGTAGAACTTTTTAAGATGCATAAAGTTT
The DNA here is from genome assembly GCA_034621355.1 of Mycalesis mineus. Taxonomy (NCBI): domain Eukaryota; kingdom Metazoa; phylum Arthropoda; class Insecta; order Lepidoptera; family Nymphalidae; genus Mycalesis; species Mycalesis mineus. The sequence goes on from CM067882.1 coordinate 277,317, forward strand.
TTATACAATGTTTTTAATAATATCCAATAGCTAAGGCAGCGTACGCGAAATAATGCCGATTTAATAAACTTCACGGTCCGACGCGTGCGACAAAAACTGTGGTAACTCGGGTAATATATACAATACAAATACAAAATATAGCGTATAACACTCATCGATAACGTAGCATTCTACTGGTGAAAGAATTTTTAAAATCGGATCTGTAGTTCCGAAGATTAACCCCGACAGAACTTTATTTACAAACTTACAAACATGCAAACTTACAAACTTTACCTCTTTATAATATTAGTATAGATAGGCAATAATCACAGAACAATGACATCATTACTACGTCATCACGTTCACTTCCCGCTGCCGCTCGTACTCGGGCTGCTCAGGCGGTTTTGTTTATTGCTAATAAGGCGCCGCCGTCGGGGAGCGCGCTCTTCGACTATTGCCTTCATCTTTATGTGGATACGTTTAATTTTACTAGCCGTTAGTGTTCGCCCCTTTTTTAACAAAACTAGGGGTTAGGGAAATGGGACAGAAGGTTTATGGATGATATTATGATCCCATTTGTGGTTGCGGCGCAAAACAACTTGACATTTCTTCAGGGTAATATACTTTTGTTGGTTTTTTTGGATGTCCATGTCATGATATAATAATTAATTTTATCTCTTTTGTTTTGACTTAATTAAAACTCTTAATTAATTCAACAAATCCCTGTTAAACGTAATATAATTAAATCATAAATTAACCATCAAGTTGATTGCTCGGAACTAATTTACAGTTTTTCGTTTAGAGCACCACGCTGTAACAGACCTCGCTACCCCTCTAACTTGCTTTACCATAGGCCCTATAGAACACAGTTGGGCAAATATTCGCCAATACCAAGAATTTCTGACCTATATAATGACTGTGTGAAACATCGAAACGAAATTGATCTATTCCATAATAATTACTCTGACTTTAGGAGGACGGTATTAAATGTTTTAACTTCTAATAATAATATATTGACTACCTAGTAACAATCCTTGACATGTAAAATTAATGAATGAATTCTTATTTTCTGACATTTGCCTATTTGTTGTAATTAATATTGTTTACTCTTACGCTGTTTTGTTATTTAGTGTTTTTTAGGTTTTAGCTTTTAGTTTGTAATTAGATATCATTTGTTTTATATAATTTGTATTGTTGATATAACTGTATTTTGCCTAGATTAATATTGTAGACATAGTGTATATTAACAACTGTATTTTATATTTTATTGTGAAAGTTGTGAAAACCTATAATAAACTGAGCATTTTACAAAAGTTACCTTTGTATAAATGTAATATTAACATGTATTAGTGTATCAGTGGTTGGTTTTCCTAAATAAATAAATAAATATACATATCACTGAATATCGCAAGAAGCTTAAGTGGCTACCAATTAGGCTTCGGCGTAATCTACATGTACTTTCCCTTCTTTATAGTATTCTGTTTCTTCCGTGGACACCCCCCTATCTCAAAGAGCGCTTTAAATTCCTTGGACCTTGCACTTCTGAGGAGTCTCAGCGATCGTGCAGGGAACACATACTTCGTTCAATCAAGTGTAACACACAAACAGGTTTGGATTCTTTCACCCATAGAGCAATCTCACTATGGAACGCACTCCCTGATGACATAAGAGGGTCAAAATCGTTAGCGATATTTAAAAACAGTGTTAGACAGCACTATCTATCATTGTAATTTATTTATTTCATGTACAAATATATATTTATGTGTATTTATATTTTTGTATGTATTTATTAGTATTTTATATTATTTATTTTATATGTAGGTATATGTTTATTAATTTGTATGTATAATATATATTTTATTGTATATGTAATCTGTTGTACGTTTATTCATATATTGTACCTCTTCAATTGTACATTAATTTTTCTTTATTTTTATTGCAATTCCCCGTCACTCAAATGTAAAGGTCCGATAATCTAGGTTACCTGGAAGAGATCACTTCTAGTGATAAGGTCGCCTTTTGCGCTTAAGTTTATATTGTACCATTGTTTCTTTTTTTTATGTGCAATAAAGATGTTTAAATAAATAAATAAATAAAATAAATAAATCTGAAATTAAATTGAAGAAAAAGAAACATTGGAAAACAGATATTTAACGATATGAAGTGTCCGATCGCGATCACACCTCTATATTTGGATAAAAAACTTGTCGATCCATAAATATTCACACAGCGCATTCGAGTAAATACTTTATTTACAGTATCAAAGCGAATGGAAGTTTTCTGTACTGAAGTAACACAGACCTGTGAAAATCAAAATACCAAAAACGTTAGTCAAACTGTAGCAATGAGCGTTTCGATATGCCCCGCAGCGAGCAGCGAGCAAACACGCCGAGCCACACGTGTCGTAACTATTTAGTTAAGAAACCCGAGTGCGCGCTATTTAGATAAGGAATAGCATCTGTTTGTAATTTCAAACAATTCGTGCGCCGAGCTCTTAACACCGCCCGACGGCGACCCGAGCGCCAATCACACGAGCAAACACAAGGCGGAACCGGAGCAACGCTGGGCCAGGAGCGGAGCTATCAGCACAAGCACAGAGCCCAGTATGTGCTGCGCTACAAATGTGTCAGGCGACCAAACACGTACCAGATCCGGAACAGTACTGTGCCAGTGGCGAATCTTACATAACTGTACAGCTGGGCCCACAAACATATGGCCCAAGGTGACTTTTGGACCCTTGTCACCAAGCCTGCAGCGAGCTTTTTAATAATCATGCCCGTTGCTACGCTATAGACATGCCAATGATGTAAATCAGAGCATTGCTAATTGTTATGCTAGCGACAGAGCTTCTGAGTAGTGAAGCCCTAAAGTAGCGTAGCGCTATGCCTGTGGTGGAATGTCTGGCTGTGCAACGGGGACCGCAAACGCAGGGGGCTTATTGTTAAGTCCGAATGACTTACCTATCACTAAACTTGCGATCGGTTTACTTTTAAAAAGAACTTTGGTTGTCTCTAGCACGTTTGTAATGTTTTGATACCAAAGAATTCCTGGGTCAAACAAGAAAATTTTTAGCTCAGCTCGATATAAAATTTTCTATTTCGTATTGGTCTGGTTTGATAGGCTTCGACTATTGTCATTTACGACTCTGCTAGCGTAATTTCGAGATAGATACTCAGTGTAAAAGCATTAAATCCCCCGCCGCGTTTGGCTGTCTGTCTGATCGCGATAAACTCAAAGGCTACTAGACGGATTTTTTTGCTTTTCTTCAATAAATAGAGTGGTTCCTGAGGAAGGATGGCTGAAATATGACGAGAACTTTTGAAAGCTTTCTTTGTAAACACTGCCTAAACTATATATATGAAATGATTGTCTTTATTAGAACTACAAAAAGTCCGTAACGACATTTAAGTATCTATTTGTTTTTCTGGGAAGGATTCAGTACATATTTTCCTCGCGAGTGAAGTCGCGGGCGTCTGTAAATGCACTTCTTTCAAGTTAGTGAAATACTATTTTAGACTGTAGTGTCATTTAACATCAGAGTGTTAGTTAATATCACCTACTGGTGTCAACCGCTATTTGTTAATACATAAAAAATATACGCGTCGAATTGAGCACCTCCTTCGTTTTTTCGTTGGTTAAAAATCATACACACACGCAAAGCAAACACGTAGATGTGCTTCCCTGAGTTCTACAGAGCTCGACGGCAGCAAGAGCTGATGATAAAGACCCTTTATATCTTTAAAATATTAATTTGTTACACTTTATAAAGCCTCTTTTGCTTTAGGGCCTTACTGTACCTAGCTCCGGCACTGGCTCAAGGCAGTACGGTAATGGAGTGTGCAATAAACACTACTCGCCTCACATTGGATGCCCGGCATTTCCAATGTAGAACGGATGCTCCACTGGTAGAACAAGGTGCCTTTCATATAAGATGTTACATGAAATCAATGCATTCGACTATAATATATCTATCTAAGACTTCGCAAGTATATCTTGTATGTGTCTTATAAAATGTGATTTAATGACAAAATGTTAAGTTTTTAACGGAGTCGTACGAGTGGACACTAAAAGTACCTACTATCTTTTGATCAAATACGTCGATAAATGAAGCTTAATTTTTTCTTTACGGACACAAAAATAACAACTAAAAATGTCATTCCTGTGTATATAAATAAAACTAGCAGTCGCCCGCGACTTCGTCCGCGTGAAAACCTCTTAGGTACCCTTCTAATTTTAAAGACAGACTTTCATACAACATGTGTAAAATCACATATAGTGTGCTCATTCCCCGCTCCCCCTCTCAATTTAATTTTTTTATAGTTTCCCGTGAAGCAATATTCTCCGTCCCGACCCGTGTACTAAAGGTCTACATTTTTGTTAAACATTGTATGACAACAATGTATGACATTTCAGTACATTAACATTAAAAATATATATTTATGGCAAGCTGATGGGTATAAATTGATATTAAATAGTATATTTCACTCTTGAGTCTAGCCTTCAGAATAAACAAAAATAATTTTACAATCCGACACGCAGATAGAGATTAGCCCGTTTAAACAAACGAACAAACTCTTCCGTGTACTAAATAGATATTTGAACAAAGATCGAATTCTTAATTCATCATCGTATATATAACATAGATCTAAACTCCCCTCCCGCACGCGCGCCCCCGCCTTGGTGACGCTCACTTCGCAACGCAGAAATAGTAATATTTTAATTTCGCCATAACTTCAAAACCAAAAGTCCAATTTTAATCTTTTAAATACCAAATATTATCTACATACACTGTACATAGTGATGAAATTTATTTTGATAAGGATTAATAGCATGAGTAAAATAAATGCGTTTAAATGTAGTCCAAAAAAAATTTAAGATTTTTAAATAAAAAAAAGGTTGTTGTGCCTCACTCGACATAGATAGGTATAGTGTGTCGCGGACTTTTTTGTAGATATTTATAAGATCTCCAATTAATTAGAACATTTTATAGTTCTATCTTTTATAGTTTAGGCAGCGTACGCAAAATAAGTAACTTTTCTGGTTGATTTTTTACACCTTGTGTCCGAAATACCCAAATATTTTACGGAACCCTAATTTTTTTCAAAATAAAATTTAGCCTATGTTACTCGTGGATAATGTAGCTTTCGAATGGTGAAAGAATTTTTAAAAACGGTCCAGTACTTTTTGAGCCTATTCATTACAAACAAACAAACAAACAAACAAACAAACAAACAAAGTTTTCCTCTTTATAATATTAGTATAGAAAAAAGGCCCAACAATTTCCACTTCTATTTATTTTTTTCTGACAGAAATATATATACAAATAGAAACGCCATTCTTGTGTCCATAAAGAAAAAATGAGCTTTAGTCTTAATTTGTAAAACTTAACTACGAATATGATATGTATTTGTAGCACTTCGTTTAACATCAACTGGTTTCTAATTTAATGACTACCTCATTTACTTGTTACTCAAAAGTATTTTACAAACGAAGTACTTTCTAAATTATCGCTCCAGTTAATGCAACCAATGGCAGGCGCCTCAAACGTGAACTGTAAAGTAGAACTTGTGGAAACTACCTACAGCAGCCGCATGAGGCAACGCAGCGAGTGTCTAACGAAGAACAAACAAAGCTCGGAGGCGTTAAAACACTGTGTTGTCACGGCAGGTGATAATTGACGCTCCCTGACATCGCCCGCTGCCTGCTGCCTGCTGCCTCGGGGCAACTGTCACTTGCACACCACCGAAACATGCCTCCTCACCATTCGTCAGTTTTTGATGCAATTACATAATTACAAAAAAGAATTATCAAAATCAGCTCATAAACGACGAAGTTATGCGCGAACACACATAAAAAAAATATATATATATACGGTCGAATTGAGAAACTCCTTTTTTTTGAAGTCGTTTAAAAAATAATTCGTAACGCAAAAGAATTTTATTGCACATAATTTTTAACCGACTTCAAAAAAGGAGGTTATCAATTCGACCCGTATGTATGTAATATTTCCAGAACTGCCCAGTTTTCGCATATGTTAGTCTATATCAGCGTCTGAACAAAAGTGTATGTACGTATGTATTTATGTTTGTGGAGGCGTATCTTCGGAACTTCTAGTCTGATTTAAGTAATTCTTTTTTTGTTGTACTAGGTATTATTTAACTTAGGGAATACTGCAAGTTTCATCAAAATTGTAGTTTTTACGATAGGGATTTTTACACATGACAACGCATAACTTTACACAGAATAGACCGGTTTTTTTTTTGAAAATTCGTTTTTTATTAGACAGGATATACTTCCAAAATGGTCCCATAGACATCATCAAACTCCATGTGCACATTTGCAGCGATGTCGGTAGTTTTTAAGAGGCTGGCGAATATTGGTACTCATAGTTTAGAACGGATAGTTTTTACCTATGTTCGTTGTCCATGAACCACTAAAAAGTATGAAAAAAATTTTTAATGAAAAATTAAATCGACTTCAAAACGCACAGAAAAGTAAAAAATAAATGCGTCATTTAGTTACTTTTTTTTTACTTTTTTCTTAACCATATCTATGAAGTCGGTGCCATCTGTAAGCTTTCTACTTTAAAGACGATACCTAATTCAAACAAAGTGCTTTGCTACTTCGTAGAATAAACTTTTCTTAAACTTGGATGGCACCGAGTTTATAGATAGATAAGGTTAAGTAAATTAAAGTAACTAGATGACGCATTTATTTTTCTACTTTCCAGTGCGTTTTGAAGTCGGTTTAATTTTTTATTAAAATTTTTTTAATTATGTTCTAGCCAAAAGAACTTGTTTGAAAAAATATTTCAAGACTTTACTGGCTTTGTTTTATAAAATTCTACATACCTGTTACAGTAACTATGGTTATTAAATTTTAAAGTTTAAACCGCTATACCATTTCATAGGTCGCAAAAAATATGACAAGTACAGCAGTCAGCAGTGCAATTCACGAAATGAAAACGTCACTCATGGAGCTGATGCATTGACTATGAACCAAAAATCATATTCACGTAAATTTTAACATCTCTAAAACAACTCACTATTTGCTCATCTTAGACGTAGCGCTACGTCAGTTTCAGTTTTATATGAAAATTCGTATTCTCGACTAACATATTACTTTATATCTTTGATACATCGTTCGCTTTCAAATGTCAAAGTATCAGGGGTTAAAGTATGAAATTGCCGATTTGTACTGAAAAATAAAATATCGTTTTTTTTAAATTTAACATATTTTTTAATCAAAATAATTACCATTATTATCTATACATTGCTGCCATCTAATAGAAAGCTCTCATTTATGCCTTTGCGATAGAACTCTGGTGATCTAGATTCGACAAACTGTGTGAAAGCATTTTGCACTGCCTCTTGAGTAGAAAACTTTTTATCACGTAGAAAATTGTCCAAATCACGAAAAAAATGGTAGTCAGTTGGAGCAAGGTCTGGCGAATATGGAGTGTGACGAATGGTTTCTAATTGCAGTTCCTGTAGAGTTAAAACGGTTTCTCGTGCTGTATGAGGTCTCGCGTTATCATGGAGCAATAATGGTGAAGATCGATTCATAAGTCGGGGCTGTTTCACTGCTAGTTTCGCTATCATTGGTCGGAGTTCGGAGAAAGCTATAGTGAATAACACCACACTGAGACCACCAAATAGTTACCATTACCTTTTTATTGGTAAGCTTTGCTTTAGGGCACTGTTGCGGCGTTTGACCTGGGGTCAGCCATTGCATTTTCCGCTTACGATTATCGTAAAGAATCCATTTTTCATCACATGTCACAATTCGATCCAATATTTCTTCATTTCTGTATCGACGATTCAACAAGGCAACGCAAGTTTCAACACGCGTTTCTTTCTGCAGATCAGTCAAATCATGAGGCACCCATTTTTCATATTTTTTTATTTTATTGATTTGTCGCAAATATGTCAATATTGTTGGTTAAGTAACGTTAAACCATGCCGCTAATTCCTGGGTAGTTTGCCCCGGATCGGCTTCCACCATCTCTTTCAAATCATTGTTATTCACCTGTGTGGGCGGTCTTCCACGTGGTTCTTCAAATCGAAATTTCCATCACGAAAGCGTTTAAACCAAAATCGCACAGTGCGTTCATTAGCAGTCCCCTCTCCAAACGCAATATTAATATTGCGCTGTTGCTGTTTCTGCCGCGTTAGTTCCGCGTCGGAACTCAAAAATCACACGAATTTTCGAAGTATCCATCTTTATTGCCTAAGCTGAATAAAAAAAACAACTAAAAGTTGATAATCGAATGTTGCACATTTTTTAAAAGAAGAACTACACAGGTACCGTATGAAAAAGTTTCACTTTAAAATTTTAAACCATGAAGGTTCCATGTCAATTCGAAGTACCTATCACAATAAAACGGCAATATCATTCCTTAGCCTTTTAACCTTTTAAATTTATTATTATAGTTTTGTTCTATCCTCAATAGTCTTCGCAGCGCACGCGATTAAAGAAATTGTTTTTACAACTTTGATTACATAATTCAAATTTAAGTATAGATGCGTAGTTAATTTTGGAAATTTTTATAGCCTATGACACTCTACAATGACGTAGCTTTCTATTGGTGAAATAATTTTGAAAATTGGTTCAGTAAGAGAGATTAACCCTTACAACGTCACAAGATCACAAACTCACAAAGTCACAAACTCTTCCTCTTCATAATATTAGTATACATGTAAATACAAGAATTGCTTGTTTAAGAGTATTTTATAATGCTTTAATATAGAGTAAAATTAATTAATATTATGAATAGAAAGCGTTGGAGTACTAGATCAAAGCCTAATCAGGTTTAGTGCCTGGTGGACGACTCCGACTTGCTGATTGTTGACGTGGATTGATGCCACATGCCAGCCTGTGGCAGAAGCACAGACAGATGATATATTGATTACACGTGATTACACAAAAATATGATATATATATATATATATATATATATATATATATATACCTAACTAAATACCATTACCAATACCATTGCCTACATCTTATATTATGTCCTATAGCTCAAGCACCATCGGTAAATCCATTCATAGCAATAACCTTATCATGGATTTCGTAAACAATAATAGAGTTAATCAAAGTAAACATTTCATAATTAAAATGTTTCCTCAGAACGGGAGCTTCCAAAGTAATAATAAAAATAAGTAAACAAAGCGCAGCCGGCGCCCTCGTCTCGATCTAATGAATTTTCCGTGTTCCGCGACTGAGTCAGGGACAGAGACAAATGACGCGCTGTCTCCGGGGAGCACGCCGGGAGCAAGTACTTGCCCAACTTTGCGCAACTGCGAACGCTACCTTGCTCCGAACCCTTATCAAAACAGGCGAGTCAAAAGAAACTTTTGTACACCAGTACACTGCAAATTACGTAAAAAATGCAAATTTGAATTATGAATTTCGTATATCTCTCTTACATTTATTATTTATATACATTTTAATAGTACTAAAGTACTCTAATTGAAATGAAACATTTAGTTTCCAAATATTTTCGAAGTTGGAAAAATACAAATTTTCATTTTAGATGCCATCACTGCTATCTATATTTTTAAATTAGCCTTAGGTAAACGCCATCTAGTTTCGTGATAATATATTCGAAGGGAAGTTGTAAGGAAGTTCAAAATTTAACCACGGTAGGTACCTTTTGGTTCATTCATTATTTTTTTTTTAGTTTATCACTTTGTTACTTTATTGTATATTTAAAAATATTGTGTCCGATCCATCCATGCCATCTTACCTTGACGGAACGACTAACGTCATCTAGCGTCACTATAGCACATCACGTATCCCTTTTGGCTGCCAAGCTTTGAATTACTTAGTTTGAAAGATATCTTACAGATGGCACTGTTTGTGCATAGAGTTCTAAAGCTGAGTTTGTGGTATTTTGCTTGAATGTAGATTAGAAATAAGGCTGAAGAGAGAGAAGGCTCTATTGTTTTTAAACATACTGTTTATAACAGCTTTATTTTTCTTTTAAAAATATTTGGTGACCCATCATTTATCGTCCGCAAGCAAGTTCCCTGATTATTATTGAAAAAAAATAGTTGTGTTATTTGTTCTAATCAATAAATAAATTAATAGTTAAGCAACATCGGGCGCAGTCAGCATTTGGATGGGTGACCGCCTGGGAACACAGTGTCATGTTGCCTTTTTGTTAACTCCGTTTTGTCTATTTTTCAAATATTTGAAAAAATCTTCGATTTGCTGTTTCAATTTGGATTCGTACTCAGATTCCTTTAACGTTTAATAGTTTAAAGACAAAGGTGGTTCAAACTAAATGTTGTAATGCCAACAGCTCGGAATACAGATACGTCGCTTCCAGAAGGCATCTTGCATTTCTTGTGAGTGCTGGAAATTCGAAAATTTTCAAACGCCAATCGGTTATCAGTACGCAGAATTGTAACAATTTATAATGAACTGGTTTTTTACATGAGTATAATGGTGTGGAATAACTCTTGGTCAAATAACATAACGCTTCATTCCCATAGGGGTAGACAGAGACTCCATCCTTACATTTGGATACTTCCTTAGCTTCCTTTAAAATGTCCTGAATTTGGTCTAGGAACATCTGCCTCATAAATCTCTTTTGTTAACCATTTAAGAATTGTCTCGTTTGTCTCAATTTTAGTCATTAAATAATTCTTTTGCACCACACTGTTCTCTTATCACACTATTGTTAACTCTGTCACTCAGTTTTAATCTGCACATACTCCTCAATGCTCTCAACTCTATCGCATTAATGTTACTTTAATGCTTCTTCTGCCATACCCAACTTTTACAAACATACATAAGTGTAGGCACCAACATACCTCTATTTGCTTTGCCTTTTGGGACACTTTCAGGCTATTCATAAAGGCATGCAGTGCGCCATTCACCATGATCCCAGATTTTACTCCCGTTTCAATATCACACTTATATATTCTATCTTTCGTAAAACTACCTAAGTATAGAAACTCTTTTATTTCTTCCACCTTTTCTCCATTAATCAAAACATTACAATCTGTCGTATTTTTCATCTCTTCCAAAAAAAAATTACTTTCTTTTTACTAACATTCACTTTAATTTCTTTCTTTTTAGGGTTCCATACCTAAAAAGGAAAAATCGGAACCCTTATAGGATCACTTCGTTGTCTGTCCGTCTGTCTGTCAAGACCCTTTTTTTCAGGAACGCGTGGAAGTATCAACCTGAAATTTATATCAAAAACTCAAATCTGTTGTCCCTTAGAGTCGTGAAAAAACCAAGCTTCTATGCCAAGGCAATCAAAAGATACAGTCGTTTATGCCAAAAAATTTCCCAATTTTCGACACGGACAAGTAAATCAAAACCTAACGGGTAGTTTCCGTAAGCTTAGGATCTTGAGATTTGGTACGAAGTAACGTTATTTAGTAAAGATAATGGAAAAATTACGAAAACCGTAAATTTTTAGTTGCAACGTACAGTAAAAATGCTTTTAATAATTCTAACCTTACCCCCTTTTCTCATAAACCCGTAAAGGTATTAAATTGTAATTCATATCAAATACTTGGCTCTATAATACCTTTAAGTTATAACAAAATAAAAATTCTATGTCGACACAGTCAAAGGATATAGCAATATAGATAAGCCGCATATTTAACTCACAACAAGACGGAACCAAACCAAAACCTAACGGGTAGTTCCCGTAAACTTAGAATCTTGAAATTTGGTATGAAGTAACGTCATATAGCACAGATAATGGAAAAATTACGAAATCTGTAAATTTTTAGTTACATCATGTAGTAAAAATATTTTTAATAATTTACACTTACCCCCTTTGCTAATGGACGCGTAGAGTAATCAAACTTTTATGTCAACGTAATAAAAAAAACAGCATAAGCCGCATATTTAACTCTCTACTACTCGCAACTAGCCCTAGAATCTTGAAATTTCGCATGAAACAATGTGTAGGAATAATTCCGAAAACCTTAAAATTTACGGAACCCTCGGTGCGCGAGTCCGACTCGCACTTGGCCGTTTTTTTATTTTATCTATAGTATAGTAGGAAATAGGGATTGATAAATTAATACTGATATAAAATTAACTCATACACTACAAGATTATTATATGGATAAGCTTGTGGTGGTCTTTAAAAACTACAGTGTAAATGAATCTCATTCCCAATAATGTTAAGATTTTATCATTGCACATTGAAGAATTATATTGAGATGAAGTTCTTATAAGTGTTTATGTGGGCCGACCCGTGACGGGAGTGGAGCGAGCCCCGAACATCCCGTCGGTTTACAAAAATCAGTTTAATATACTGGTCCCGCAGTGCGGGAACTTTCAGATATTAAGCTGAAAAGAACAGATACTACACTTTGATCTTAGCCAAAAGGCCGAGAAGCGATGCCGAAACGCAGTCATACCGCGGTAGTCATGCTGCGAGCGAACATCTCCCTAGCGCGATGTTACAAAGCGCAAACAACGTGTAGCGACATCTGTTGGACGTCGTGCATACCTCGCCGTGGCTACGTGGCGTACTGCGGAGTCGTGTGCGGACGGGCTCGAGTTAGTTCCTATAACTGCCACATTTGTGAGCAGCGCCGAAATTTCACGTATTCTCAACAATATTTTTGCTTACTATATTGCCAACGTCCATACCATGTTGAATACACCGGTTCTCGTCCGATCACCGAAGTTAAGCAACATCGGGCGCGGTCAGTACTTGGATGGGTGACCGCCTGGGAACACCGCGTGACGTTGGCTTTTTGCTCTTTTATGATAGACATGAATATTTTTTAACGGGTCAATTGCAGTTATAAAATGTTTCAACAGTTTTGGTCCTTGAAATTTACGCAGATTTAAAAACTAAAGTTCTTAGAGGTACCCAGTAAAAGTTAAATAAAATGTTTTTATAATAAATAGTGAGCAGAAATCCCGAAAAAAATCTGATAATTATGGTTTTTAATTTTAATTTTGTAGCTACATCACTGAATGAATATGAATATCTTTTATAGCGCAGGTAAATCACATTATAGCGCAAGTGGGCAATAAATCTGGTTTTTGTCATTCATATAATTTTACATAGCCTACGGTTTTGGGTTGCATCTTGCTCAGAGGCAAAGTACCTAATGACTCTAAAACGCAAGCAGCTCTTTTTCCCACGGTGCTGTCCTAAGACACGTCGGAGTTGCAACAGCGCTACCGTTTAGAGCGGATCCGATAGCTCTAGAGCGGGAGTCAAGGCGAGAGCGATGAGTCGGCAGCTGGGGCTAGAGTTGCCAGGCCACCAAACCTAGAAGCCGGACAAACCCACTAACAAAGCGAACATTTAGGTACAGAGGACGGATAACCAACACTTTTGAGAATTTCGTGTCGCAAAATTGTATGTAAAAAATCGTACTTTTTCGATGATTACCGTAAATCTTGTTAAAATTTAATAAAATATTGGATTCGGACTGCGCTAATTGTGGTCTAGTAAAAGCAAAAAAAACAAAAACAAGTCCGGCTTTATCGAGACGCCTGGCTGCGCTAATTGTGGTCTAGTAAAAGCAAAAAAAACAAAAACAAGTCCGGCTTTATCCAGACGCCTGGCTGCGCTAATTGTGGTCTAGTAAAAGCAAAAAAAACAAAAACAAGTCCGGCTTTATCCAGACGCCTGGCTGCGCTAATTGTGGTCTAGTAAAAGCAAAAAAAAACAAAAACAAGTCCGGCTTTATCCAGACGCCTGGCTGCGCTAATTGTGGTCTAGTAAAAGCAAAAAAAACAAAAACAAGTCCGGCTTTATCCAGACGCCTGGCTGCGCTAATTGTGGTCTAGTAAAAGCAAAAAAAACAAAAACAAGTCCGGCTTTATCCAGACGCCTGGCTGCGCTAATTGTGGTCTAGTAAAAGCAAAAAAAACAAAAACAAGTCCGGCTTTATCCAGACGCCTGGCTGCGCTAATTGTGGTCTAGTAAAATTTTTAACAAAAAATAGAACCGACTCAAAACGCACTAAAAAGTAAAAAATAATTGTGTCATTTACTTGGTTTAATTTACTTAAGCATATCTAGGAGTCGGTGCCAGCCAAGTTTAAGGAACATTTATTTTACGTAGTAAAGAAGTTTGTGGGTTCTAGGTAACGTCCTTAAAGTAGAAACCTTGGCTGGCACCGACTCCTAGATATGCTTAAGTAAATTAAACCAAGTAAATGACACAATTATTTTTTACTTTTTAGTGCGTTTTGAGTCGGTTCTATTTTTTGTTAAAAATTTTTATTTCTTACTTTTTAGTGATTTATCGCCACGTAACGTACACGTACTATACTGTCATAGTATATTATACGGCACTAGTAGCCAAAAAGCTACCGATAACGAGACAAAAACTGAAATCGCTGTAAGAGTGCCTCCAAAATTCGAAGAGTTCCTTTAATTTCCCCAGGATATCATCATCAGATCCTAACATGGTGACAATGGGACCACCTTGGAAGTATGCCCTTTCTAATAAAAAAAGAATTATCAAAATCGGACAACTCTGTAAAAAGTTATGCGTGGTCATACATATAAAAAAAAAAAAAATATATACGTGTCGAATGAGAACCTCCTCCGTTTTTTTTCGTCGGTTAAAAAGCAAAAAAAACAAAAACAAGTCCGGCTTTATCCAGACGCCTGGCTGCGCTAATTGTGGTCTAGTAAAAGCAAAAAAAACAAAAACAAGTCCGGCTTTATCCAGACGCCTGGCTGCGCTAATTGTGGCAATGCTATTACCTAAACCTTTGTCGGTACTATGCCATTCCCATAAACGGAAAGTAGGGCACCTTGCATACTTGTTAACAAAGATATTTCTCTAAAAGATGCGTTATTACATTGGTATCAGTGATCACAGACTGCACTACACTTTACACTGCGTCCAAAAAGGACGGCAAATTAAAATATGCTAAAAAGGAATAAATCTTTTCAGGGTTTCGTTTTTAATAACATACAAACTTACGCCTTTTCGATATATGCCGGACTTAGTCGGTCGCCGAGAGGTCATGGATGCGACTCTCAGTCATTGGATTATTGTTACGCACATTTCTAACAGACTTTACGACTAATTGATGGGGAAATGGAATAATGATCATATGTATAAGATATGGCAAAATTTTTTGGAAAAAATAATTACAGATGTACTGAGGGATATGTTAGTATACAGCACGTAACAGGCGCGTAACAACCGAAAGCAATTAGCCGGTGTAGTACAACTTATATCGTTATTGTAATTGCTCTTAACTCACTCAGCGCATTACGTAACGCATTCATTCACCGGCTGGAGCTTTCATTGCCCGAGGCTCTGTGCGTGCCAACACACTCGATAGGTAGTATCTACTGACGCAAGTATAAGAAAGAAATACGTACATTTTAGTTTGCAGTACTGATCAAATGAGGGCACAGATATGCAATAATTAAAATCACAACCCAAAATAGACTGGATGTCAAAATAGACAATGTAGATATTTGAAAAGCGATGTTCATAACGGCAAAGGTTTCTACCGAGAAAATTGTCTAAATGTGTTTTTTGCCCTGTACTGATTAACTTTAGTCATACTTGTTAGAACTCTGTAATTTCACTGGCAACATGCCTTTCAGGATGAATCACAATACTTGACGGTAGATATTTGTATGGCGCTTACAATTCTCGGTACGAAAAAAAGCTCTTCTACTAATACTAAAAGCTATGCAAACGAGATTAAAGTTCAGAAGAATCGTAGTGTAATTGCTCTGAGACAATCTAGAAAAGCAGATGAACCGGTAAGGCCTATAGGAATGTAACACATTTGGGTATTTAAAATTGTTATTTAATGTCAAACACACGCAACTCTATAGAAACTGGTAACTCATTTAAAATTTGGCAAGCGATAAAATATAGATATTTTACAGCATAGGCGGAGAAAGTGAAGGCTTTCACGCGACACAGAATTAGGAGCCGACGACTAATACATTATGCTAATCAGTACAGTGACAACAGCAGATATCGGTTACCGCCGTTGCGCAACCGCAGACGAAAGCTCGCCACAACGCTGACACAACGGAGGTAACACTGAGGACACGCACTTACGGATGTTTCCATATACAAATTATTAAATAGCCAAGGATATGGCTCACCTAGTTAGGCACTACACACTAATTAAACACCACACTTCTATGTTTAATTCTAGGTAGCAGAGGCGCTAAGCAGGTTAAGCTTGTACCCGTAACTTCACTGGCAACCATACTTTTTAGACCGGAACACAGCTTGGCGGCACTGACAAAGAACTCTACTCTAACTACTTAACAAAGTACAACAGATGATCAACGAAATAAACCGATACGAAAAAACGTTAGCCTCGTGGTCTCACAGCCCTCGGGAAGGAAACATAAAAACTGGTTTAACATCACAAAAAAGGGATGAAGAGACCCGTAGAATATATTAGTAGAGAACACCGTCACGAGTTAACCAACTGTTAAAATATATTTGTACACTCGTATAACTGAATTTTATATACCTATGCCCGATGTCCTGCTACTTGGATGATGATATAAGATTAGATTAAGAGGTTGAAGCTTTTATGATTAAGTAGTGTTATATTGATCGAACAATTTAAGGGTTCAACACTTATACTTCATACCGTAGAATAATCTAAGCGTCGAAATTACGCATTATTTTATAAGCCGTTCCTAGAGCCCTGGAACCTAGAGCACAGCGGTGACCTGTAAACTATTTATTACAAGTATTTATCAAATGGTAGTTAGTAATAGTACATAGATAGCTTTGTTGACAACGCGATAATATGGCGAAATGGAACCATTTTCATTGGAGCATTGGAATCGAAAGTTCAAAAAAGAAAACTTTGTAATACTATATAAAAGTGCTTGTTTTTTGAAATATATTACAAAATATTACCTATTTTATTTCCTAACTAATAGCCATGACTTTTCTTAATAATAACCAATCTGCCAATATCAAACCCAAAACATTACAAAAATCTATTGTAGCCTACACCTAACGTCATTATAAGTCAGCTCCTCCGACAAGCTGTAACAAGTTATAAGCAGTCGAGTAGCATTAGCGTCCACCACCACCGCCTCTCCCCGACAGCAGCAGCAGCAGCAAGCAGTCCAACCCCGGCGGCCACGGCAACCGCACGCGGCACTACCTTACACTAACTGCACCAATTGACACTAGAAAATAAACTTTTTCCATGAAGTGATGAACCATTTTTGTTAGATGGAAAATGTGATTCAGTCATATGAGCTGATACTGTTTTTTAATTTTCCTGGATTTTTTGAGTGACAATTTTTTAGTGTGTGTGGTGGCTCAGCGATTTGAAAGGTGAGTGTTTTGTATATTCTATAAATAAATTAATTATAATTAACTATTTATGTTTATTTAATATTAAATAGCGAAATAATAATTAAAAAATTAAGGTCCTACATAAGTGAAGGTCTTTTATTACGTGGCTTTAATTTAATTTTACCTATTAACTTTCTATCTTGAAAAAAAAACTCTCATTAGTTATGTCTATAGTACATAAAGCTTGATTTATTATCAAATATAAATAAGAAAATAGTATGAACCTAGAAAACTAAGTTAAATAAAGTACCTGATAGCTATCTAGAAACATATATCATTAAATAACAATTTTCTCTAAGCAAGACGCAGTTTTCCAAAAATGAAAATGTCGTGAAAGTGCATCGGCAGCATTGCAGCGATCGCTATACGCGCTAATATTATGGTAATTTAAAGCGGCCATTAAGTGTAGCGGCTATAAACCGATCGGCGGAAGCCGGCGTTTTGCCGTTCAACAACTTTGCTTACTGCGCAGTCGGTTAAACAACTTTTACAAGTAATTGTTATTACCTATACACACGCATATTACAACGTTATGCAAAAGTTCTACAGTATGGTGTGCTACTCTATCGAATTAACCCTAACAGTCAATTTTCCCCGAAAATAAAATCTGATTACTAGAAAACTGTTTAATGTCATCTATATATATTTTTAAAATGTTGCAATAAGGCTCATAAGGTGAACAAAATACTGGTCTGTGATCATCTACCTAGGTAGGTACTATGGTTCCCGAGATACAACCTGATGACAAATACACAGTCTGATAGTAGAGGCTTAGTAATAGCCTCGGTAAACCCCTCGGGTAAAAACGGTACCCTAAAAAAGGCATTTAAGCTTTTAATAACTTGGAATAATGAAATATTCTACATATTATGAAGACTCTGTTTGGTCAAACGGATATTGTTTCATATCTCCAATAGCTTGTCACGTAATGTATGAACTTTCATGCAAGTTGCGCATGTTAAGGAACGAGTACAGTCAAGTTGTTATTACCGCCGGTTATCAAAATGTAGTGTGTCGGTGAGATGGTATCTGCTATGTGATGCGCTCGGATGACTGCCACTTTCATACCGGAACCGACTACGAAATATCTCGACGCATTCTACGGGCAAACGCTTAGTTGAGAGATACTTTTTCTTTACTAACGCATAGTCTATAGATGATGGGCACATTTCTGAACAGTTCCAGAACCAATCAGGTACATGGGAGAATACGTGATATGATTATCACGTTATTTTACAAGACTGATTGGTTTGTTGCTTGTGAATGTCTTAAATCTTTTAAAGATCACTATTCCTATAATATTAACTTTTCAACTGGAAGGTTTATGTGTATAATACATGCACAATGTAGTATAGAAAAACTGATAATTTTAGGGGTTTCTGATATGATATCAAAATAATGTACAGTATTGCACACCTTAAAAAGGTCAACAAAAAAGTCTGCGATGGTATATGTCTATCTCTTAAGGATAACTCAGAATAACCATTTTTTATCTTTTACTTTCAACCAATAGTAATGGCTTATTTACGAAGCGATTTTAAGCAATTGATCCTTATTCATTCAAATATCTTAAATTTTTGTGCATTCAATATACATTACTATTGCCTTTCAGAGCATGTAATTTAAGTGAATATTTTCCAAGAGATCCAAAATGCAGGGATATAGCGAGAATTCGAGGGTCGCGCGTTGGTTTGGGGTAATTGTAAGTTATTCACATAGATCCAACTTGGTTGTTTCATTGATTAAAACTCGTAAAAACCGTTTTAGTTGTTAAGGTTGTTGAATGGTTAATAATGATTACTTATTATCAGTATAAAATTGATTACTTGCTTTTTTAATGACAAAGATTTATCGAAGCAATCGGCTTTGCTTTCGTTTATAGACAAGGTACATTCACGCTGTTCAATTGTAGGTTGTTGGCTATTGAAGATACTTGCGACCAATATTCGTAGTGAATTTTCGGGCCTAATAACGTCTTCTGTTTATCAATTAAATTTATTACATGCTCATAAAATTATTTGGCACATACATATTCGTTTATATTTGCAGAATTGTACTTTATAAAAATATTTAGCCTTTTAAATTTTAGAATGAAGCTGAGTTTTTTACATTACTAAATATTACCCATTTCTTTCTTTACTTACTATGCGTTCAGGGGTACATGATAAAAAGTACTCCCAAATTAGTAAGATGGTCCAGATCCAAACTACATCGTCACTTAACATTAGATGAGCTCGCAGCTACGCGATAATTTGTCGAGTAATAAAATAAAAATATGTATAGGTACTCAAATTGACACCCAACATCCGGTACATTACATAAGATGTACTCGTATATAGAAAAGCGTGTTACACTTACTGCACATAACTCTAATAACACTAATCATAACATTAGCTAACAGTCGTCCGTCAATCAAGCACGGTGTCAGCAACTCGATACACCGGCGACCAGCGACCAGAGTCAACTAATAGCATTACCAACATCACACCACACTGGGCACTGAGCGGTGTCTGATGTCCATTCACGAAAAAAGTGACACGAAACCTTTCAATGTAGAGGTTAGATAGAGTTGCAGGAATGTGGATATCGAGTAACGGACAGTTTTGGAAATCGAAAATATTATAAAATGTACTATCTGAACGCATAATTTAGTGAGAAGCTTCGGCCGTGCTACTTACCACCGTACCGACAAAGAAGTACCGACACGCGATTCAGCAATGTCGAGATCCGAAGATTTTCCGGAGATGTCGTGTAAAACTCGAAGGGGTGTGGATGATATCCTACTCTTTAGTTAGCTTGTTTCTGTGTTAAGTTAGTTAAGGTCTAACTTGAAATGAACAAAATGAATCATCTCACTTGAGATCAACGAGCAAGTTATGCTTTGAAATGATGGCAAATCTTCACACTGAAATACGACAAAAAAGAAATCAAATCCCAGCAAATAATAATATTAGGTATACTTCTTCGAATATTTAAGAAATAAAGTTTTTAATTCAGGTCTCGTAATTTCAAATTAAAGGTTCGCTTCTTCGCCCTTGGTGAGTATAGTGGATTAATCAAAGAATGAACTCCAAATTAAATAAATTTTGTACGACTATCGCTAAATTATTTATATCTCCATATGCCAGGAGCATCAGCATCTCGTATAGCTCTAACACCGACAAGACAGTCCAGCACAAAAATGCTCACAATAGATGAGCACGATGCGACGACACTCGATAGAATGCGCACAAAAACGCACCGCACAGCATTCATCATCGCGTAGTATTGGAAAGCGCCGCGACGCCAACAACGCGCCAACAATGTGCCGCTCTGCACACAATGCTGCTGCGCGTAAACACAGAGCGTGTGCTCATAGGTTTTGTGAGCTCTAGTGACTTTCACTGCGGTTCAAGGGCGAAAGGGCGACTGCAAGCGTCCGACTCGACTGTCGCGTCTTAGTTTATCATACTATCAACTGATAATAACGTTTTACGGTACAATGATCATTTCGCCAGAACATCATCGCGATAATATTGAGGAGAATAGTTTAAAGATTTTGTATAAAGTTTGTTTGTGCAGCAAAACGAAGATGGAGGTGCCACCTTTTATACAATTTACAATATAATATTTTGTAACGTCGCACATAAAATTCTTTAGTAACTGAACTAAAGTTATTTTCAAACAAAGACAGGCACAAGTGTGATTGCACCAAATTATTAGAAACCTTTTCTAATTGAAATTAACCAATTTTCGCTTTCTTATTCATTATCTTTCTCTTCCATGAGTGTTATTCTGTTTGAAAAAGAAAACAATAGGAGTACTATACATTTACATTAACAAAATTTCAGTTATCGTCATTCCTACTTCGTTGATTTCTTGCAGTTTTTTGATAGAATTTTGTAATATCTGAAAACTGCAGCATTCGCATGTCCTCAAACCCAGGAAAACTATTACGAAGCTATGTAAGAAATGTAAGAATTGGTCCCTCAAATATGTTTATTCAATCACAATGAAACGTAATCGAATGTGTGCAGTTAGCCTTCACTGAGAACATCTCAATCTTGAATGAAGATGTATCTATTGTGCTCGACACAGCGGCTGCGAGCTGCCGCCGCGGCGACATAACAATAGAAAGCCAATCAATACATTTTTATGTATACGCTGCAATATTTGTAATAACAAATGTTACATTATACTAATAAAACTTAGATGCTTTGGGTATCTTTTTATACCTCTAAGTACGGCTAAATGGATCTGGATGAAACTTGGTGCAGTTACTCGTATAATTTACTGTCAGGAATAACGCATAGATACATTTTATGGAGATGACATTGATTGCAGCATCAATATAAGTAGCCGCGATTAAACAACACCGCATCGGAAGAACTTAATAACAGATCTAATTTGGCTGCTGTACCTACCTAATATATAAAATTTTCTTGTCACAATATTAGTAAGCGTACTCCTCCGAAACGGCTTTATCGATTTTTACCAAATTTTGTATGCGTATTCAGCAGGTCTGAGAATCGGCTACTATCTAATTTTCATCTAATTATTTTTTTTTAAATTTATAATGCAAAACAAGGTTTGCCGGGTCAGCTAGTTATGATTTAACTTAACAAACTCTTTAGACCAAGAACAACGGATGAGCATGAAATCAAACATCGGTTACCTATCCAAGTAACAACTGGATTTTAGTTTTTTAACATTATCAATCGCTTGACAAGCAGCATCACAGTTGAGCCACGTATGTCAAGTTGTGACACAGTCCCACGCCATTGTTCGCGCAAATTACTCTTGACCTTTCCCATGGAGGCGATGGTCGCCATAGGAGGTCGTCGACCCCTCTCAGATGACTTTCTCGAGGAAAGTTGTCATATCTGAGCATGAGCACTAGCAGCCGGAACTGTGTTACATATATTTACATAATGCTTTAGAATTGTTTGATATTGCAAATATTGTTGATTTTTGTAATAATAACAAGCGAAGCGCGATTTTGTTTGTGTGGAGTAACCCTCAGTTAACTCATAAGGTTATGATGCTAGACTTTAATCTTGCGATGCCAAAGGTCCGAACCGTTTGCGACTATTCCTAACACTTTCAATAAATTTTAGAGGAAGAAAGAACAAATTCATAAGTACAGAGATATGATAAATAATACTCAGTAAAGATTATGAAAATCGGTGGAAAAGATTTTAATGGTTTCAAGATAAGCTTGCGTTTAATCCAAATACATTTAGCAGTGTTCACGCGACTGAACAAACATCCTAGCATACAAACTTTCTTATTGTTAATATTAGAAGGATGAATATGCTTATGTTACGATGTCTGTCTGTTTTAAGTGTTGTTACATAACAAATGGTGACAGAATTGAAAAAAGTCTAACTTTCCTTATTAACATACCACTTAGTCCTGTTTACAGAAGCTTTCATTCATTTAAAACCACTTTAGCATCGCTTATCAGGTCCTGGTTTCGATTTTCAGCTCAAGACGATGTTTATAATATCTAAATTGACCAAATTTGGTCTTCTGTTAGACTGCGATAAAGACGTTTGTTCAAGCAACTTAGCGTACCAGTACGACGTAGAGACTAATATGAATGATGACTCCAATATTCGTAGTAATCCGTGGATTAACACGTCAGGTACTATGTTCTTATATCATGAATTAATTTTCAGATGAATCTTGAGATCAAGATAAAACGCAGAATTTATTCGTTGATAAAAAAATTCTTCTATTTTCAACTTTGCTATGAGATGATAACGATAGTAGAAAGGTTTTCAAGCTACATATTTTGTTATCATGGTGTATCTTTTAGAAAGTTTAATAGAAAACGTTAATATTTTATCTTTCTTTTCAAAAAATAAAAGTGAATTGGAAAAGTGTTAGCTAATCCAAATATAAATTAATATTAATTTATTTATGTTGAAACATTCATGATATTTGTTATTTGAATACATGTCATTTATTAGCGCTAATTTATTTTCATGATATATCTACTTTCCTTTATGATGTTTGCATAAATAAAGAGTTAGTGTTTTACATTTTAATATTAAATGAATAATCAAAAGTGGCTATTTTTGCAAAATTTGCATCATCATTCAGACAGGAATTAATTAATTAAAAATGTACAATGAATCTCTTTATTGATTAGTAAATCTAGAACATTAACCCAACAAGCTACTTTAAAGGTTTTAAAATTCAGTCTTACTTGTAACTGATGTTAAAAAGTGGATGTTAGAAAACACAATTAATATTTCTTTCAAAAATCTGCTTGTGAAAGCGGTGGATATTTATTCCGAGTTCATCTATAGTCTATATTATTGTATGGCATAAGCAAACTCATGATGACCCTAGCACGAAAACTAGCCGCACATATTTTGAAAAAATTGACGTAAGTCGGTTTGTTTATCTTATTTATATTAGCTAATCATGTTCTTAATTTATTAAGATCTAATAATTAAGCCGATGTCGCGCGAGAAGTCAAATGGGGACGCTAGTAATATGGTGACGTACGGATGGAAATGTGCGGTAGATATAAACAGAAATGATAAATTAAATAGCTATAAATAAATGTAGTACGGTAGAGTCGCGTGCGATGCGCTGCGCGGGTTTGTGGGGCGGCGCGGGCGCACTGTCCTACGACTATGTTACCGAATAGATTATAATCATTGTAGTTTTGGCCTCCGTAGTGCAGTGGTATGCGCAGTCGATTTACTGACGGAGGTTCTGGAATCTATTCCCGGCTGGGCCGTTTGAGATTTTTTAAGGAATATGTCTGCTTGTATAATCTCCAAGATAAAATGAACGGATTTTCACGTGGTTTTCGCCAATATTTCTGAGCAAGGTATATAATATTGTGTAAGTTGTCTAAATAAAAAGCTGCCAGGCGTGCCATACACAACAATGTATTGAACCGTTGCTCTTCTTTATTAAGAAGACAAAAAGACGATGACTTAACGTTTACGTTAGCTTGCTATATTCATTTTTTCTTTAAAAATAGAATATTTTTTTAGTATTCTTGGAAGGTTGCAATACACTTTTGGTCTCGTCATTGTTAGAATTGTTATAAATGATGGACAGTATCGAGTCGGTCAGCAATGGAGCCGCGCACATTCCTAACGCGCGTCTACTTTTCCGCCTTATGTGGAGCGCGGCTGTTTCACCGCCGCCACCAGTGCGATACTGTTTCACACACTCACTCACTCACTCAGTCAGTTTATAACATTTCTGAGTTATCTCCCTCATCTGCTACTTAATATTATTGTTATATATGTTGTCAAACTTATAGACCGCTAAGCATGAGGCGTATGAAGGCACGATGTTCAAATTGATAAGAAAAATTGCTTTTCAGTATGACTATTCAACCTGCGCAATTCCCCCTGTGGCAACATCACAGTGACGTTTGGCGCGAACCATATTATACTATTGACAACCCACAAAATTTGCGATAATTAAAGAAAAAACTCCCACACTAATCCAAACCAACTGTTCCAAAAACGCTTTACTGATATCAAATTATTATTTTAAGTTTAGTTCAATTTAGGTTACCGCGGAAGTTAGCGTTCACGGTAATTCAACTCGCATATTATGGTCAACGAATGTAGTGATTTAACATCATACAAGTTTTCGCAAATTAAAGTAATAGCCGTTTTTCATTTTAAGAGCTCGGGTATTTCACCACGCTGTTAACTAATGAAAAGAGGTTTAGGTATGCGACCAGTTTCAAGAAATAACCCCATATCGAATTGATCTCCAAAATTGAATTTGAATTTTGATAAAATATCTATTCTCTAATGAATGAATAAATTATATTAATTGTTGCTTATGAATAAATAAGTTTATCTACGTGTTTTGTAATTCAGGAAAATTGTCCAAGAATTTTAAAATAAAAATACATTTTGTTAAAAAAAATATCATGAATATTAGCAATATGTTGCGTTATTGCCTCAGAGAACTGCAGTAGTTAATTTATTCAGTCTGTTACCTACCTGTGCAATATTATGTCTTAGTATAGCGCCAGATTAAATGAGGAAATAGGTACCTACGTAGGTATTCATATATCAATAAACTGTTTATATTACTAGAAAAATTAAAACAAATTAACTTAAGATACTTAAATCTAAATCCTACACAATTGTATTTTAGCAAGTCACACTAGTACTTAGATATTTATATTAATTAAGTGATCATCTACTGTCAATAAAATTCCAATCATCAGTACAATGTAGATTACATAACGAACCGCGAAACCTCGTGCGCGGCGCGATGATGTCTGTTACAACAAAATGACTTTTTGTCATTTCTGTAGAGGCCGACTTTCGCCCAGAACCGGACGGCTTTTCACCGACGCGCCGCAGGCAACGCTGGGTTGCATAATTTATGCTAATACCAAAGTTCTTACTCATTTTTTACTCGAACGCCAAAAGTTCATATACGATAGTAAAATATATGTCTTTCTCTTACACGTTATGCAGCCTAACTGTTAGACAGTTCTAGAGAGATTACACCTTATACAAGAATTCGTTGCTGTTACTACGAGTACATAGGTACAATCATTACATAGTATAAAACAAAGTCGCTTTTTTATGTTTGTCCGGATGTATGCTTTAATCTTTAAAACTACGCAACCGATTTTCATGAGGTTTCTTTTATTAGATAGAGTGATTAAACAAGAAGGGTTATGTGTAAAATACATGCATAGTATAGTAGAGAAACACTGATAATTTTAGAGGTTTCTGATGTGGTGTTGTAAATTAACGCATTTTTGCGCTTACATTGCAATCTGCTGGCTAAACCCTACAAGATATATCAAAATTATGTATTAAAGTATTGCACACCTTAAAAAGGTCAACAAAAAAGTCCGCGATAGTATATGTCTTAGGGATAACACACAATAAACATTTTTTACCTTTTATTTTCAACCAAAAGTAATGGCTTTTTACGAAGTGATTTTTATGCAATACTGTATTCATCCTCATGCAATTTAGTATCTTAAATACTTTGTGCATTCCATATAGATCACTATTACCTTTTACAGCACGTAATTTAAGTGAATAAGTTTAAATTGTAACGCAGTACGTTATTCCGTCATATCTAATTACTTCCTCTAAATGTTAGCAACTCCGGACGGCGCTCGGGCACGGCTGTCCTTGGACCACTCGACGGTTTGTTGTTAAATGTTACTTGACGCATTTAATCGGGAATTGGTTTAGTTGTAACAATTAGAATAAAACAACATTGTAATGTACTATAAAGGTACTTGTCCATTGTAGTTGAATATTTTTGTGCTTCCAAAGATTAATAAGAGAATGGAGACTAATGTTGTATGCCTAAATCTTCGTAGCTTTAATTCTTACTTTAACGTAACTTAAGTAAAAAGTTATTCTTAATTTATAGGCGTTATTATAATAACGTTGTCCTTAATTAAAATTAAATTAATTGATTTGACTGGGATTTATATAATTGTTGCACAAAAACGCAGCCTCCTACTACACTTAGTATGATTTCATTTATAATTTAATAGTTGTTTTAATTTGCAATAAGTTCCGACCCTAGTAGTCAAAATAGCTAACAGCAAAGTACAAGGCAAAGGGCGGCATGTGGGAAGAAAAGCGGAATTACATATTTCAGACAAAAAATTAGCTGTTTATTTTATACAAACACCATGAGTCATGTCTAATACTCGTTCCATGATCTAGTTATGTGATGGATACCTTATATGGACAATGATACCACACAACATGTAGGCATTACCACGCCTACCACATTGATATTAATCTAAACTAGCTCACTGTTAGACGTTAAAGATATATGTAATCTCATACATGTGATTATTACGCAGATATGGAATTAAATTACCGTATATCTTACGTTTTGAAATTTGCCTTAGGTACTTTAAAATAGTAATTTACTTTGAAATGTTATATGAAAACATTATAATAATCATAAATTTAATATTTAATAACACAAGAATTAAAAAAAAATAAGTTTAGGGTTCCAAAGTTCAAAATACCTACACACGCGTGTCAAGCTTAGAGCTTTAAAACCTTAAAAGCATAAATTATTTTAATATTTATTACCAATACTTGAATAGAATGATTTTTTTATGTTTATTTTATAATAATTACATCCGCAATTACCTAATTATTAATAGTGATTTAATATTTTAATTGTGTAAGAAATCTATAAATGCCAGTATCCTACTCCGCTGCGACGCAGTGTAAAAGACATCAACGCGATCCAGGCAACTTATTTAACTTTATTTAGCTTTTGAATGTGAATGTTTGCTATACGAGTTATGTAAGTGGTGTTTTTAATTAAGTATACGTAATTTATAACCGTCTAATTTTATGTTTTTACCCATTATTTGTTTTTATTTTAAATGTTACGTCTTTACTATAATTTTATACAACAGTCTTAAATATTTGATTACATTTCAAAGGCTAATTTCGGTAATTTTAATGTATAATTTACACTTATTAATATAAAATATACGTAGTTTAGAACTCTTTCACAATATGTAATATGTTATTTAATATAATTAAATTAGTAAATTTATCTATTAAAGTATTTTTTCTTGAAAAAGTACTTACACAACTTAAAACAAATCAGCATTTTGAACCTGTAACAAAATTTGACAATTCGAGTCTCGACTTTATCTCTATCTCTCTCTGTATAACACGATACTATAGATAGACAGGTATAGAGACGAATTCGAGACTCACTTCGTGGAGTTTCTTTATAAAATCGAGATGCTGATCAAACGTATACCGATAAAGTAAACAACGACTTAAGTCAAAAATAAATCATCTATAAAGATTGTCGGTGGCAGGAGCAGAGTGTCTAATCCAAAAATGTACTTACTCATTACACCCACGTTCCATTTCATGTAACCTTGGAGCAGAATTTATTCCATATAAGGCTGTGCAATTACGTAGACTCAAAGTTGTTTTTATTTTAGATGCGTAGTTGACAAATGTAGTTAACTTTTTAATACTAGAGTTTTCCTGCAGTGTCGCTTGCGTTAGTTTTAGTATACAGTGAATAATAAAATCATAAAGGTAAGGATTTCTTTTTATAAGTTTATCATATTAGCCATGGGTAATTCTAATCGCGGGTAAATTCAAGCGATTTCACTTTAAATTTAACTTTTAATCTTTGTTAATAAACAAGCTATAAAAAAATCAAATTTAGTAATTAGCGCGCTCAAAGTACACTGAGTACGGGAGTAGTACATATTCTCGTATGTTTAAGAAAATTTCCTAATAATTTTATTAATTTTCACTAAAATACCGTGTATAATATTAAAAAATCGTTATTAGTTCGACTTGTGGACGATAGAGATAATTAGAGCTAGAAAAAGCAATTACGAAGGCTTTTTTTCATATTTTGTTATTCACCGTGGATAGACTTACCATAGTTGTACAGTGTACAGTACACTAGTAGGCACCAGCGAATAAATCGATACCAAATTAAGCAATTGCCCTTAAAACCGGACACTTAACGTTTCAAAGTCTATCTTCGGATGTCGAGATCGGATATTACCAAACTTAGATATTAATACCAGTCAAATTTATTTAAACTGGAACGGATTTTCCGATTCTAATTTAACTTATTTCGAATGGAATGAAGATATTTAATGCGTTGAATTATATACGTTCCAAGAAAGATGACCAATCTCGTAGAGGCTTGTAAATTACATTATAAGTACAAAAAAGTGAAAAAAAAGTTAAAGTTAAAATACTCGTACGTTTAATTAAATAGGTAAGTTATGGTATCTTGATATTATTTATTATTTTTATCATTATGTTTTTTCATGAAATCATAGCTTAAATGGAATTTAGTACTTTTGTACCAGTAATTTAAGAAGTGAGTACAGGTTAAACTTAAAACAGATAAAAACTTTTTGTGCTGAAACTTAAAACTTAAAATAGTGTAACTTTTTAGTTCTTATAAAAATACTTGTTTATCTGTTACTCTTTATAATATGGCAACTGCATCGTAAAAACCATTTCAATTACAAATCATCAGTTGGAATCCATCTATTATAATATTAATTTAAACTCCATGCAGGTTTAATCTAATTTAGCTCAGCTATACTAGATGCACTGCTTGTCTAAAACACCGATGCAGTCAACAGCTAGTCATAGCAAATAAATAATTAAGTTATCTTATAATAATGAGCACTCCCACCACCCTGTCACGTCTATCAGTTTTACAAATTCCCATCTCCATTGTACGCCCATTGTATGCACAAGTTGGGCTCCGTGCATTTAGACCATAACCTTCCATTTGAAAGGCGGCGCACGTGGGAGCAAGGTGAGCCGCCTCTACTATATTATGCAGTCTATAGAATACTGTGCCCTATGATGTAGCCTACCTAGATTTTAATTATGACCTACAAATAGTAAGCTAATACTAATCTTCCAAACACGCAGACCTGCAATGACAAACGTTAATAGGTGAGAGACAAACGAACAATTTTAAGCATTTAACTTGAAAATTCAAAATAGTTTTATAATTTAGACAACCAAGTGGCGCAGTGGATAGAACCCTGCTTCTGCGTGAGGCTGTGAGTTCGATTCCCACATCTGAAAAAATCTTTTTGTGTTGGATGTTCTACAGTGTTTGGGTGTTTAATTATATTTCATACATAAGTATACCACATATAAAAATATTCCTCAGGTACAATAGTACCCACAACAAAAGATATCTACGCTTATTTTGGAGCTATATAGCGATGTGTATATTGTCCTGTAATACTGAATCATTTATTTATTAAAATTAGTGTCGGTTAGTCAATAGATCATAGTTAGGCCGGACGTTTCTATTTAATTTTTTTTACACTTCAGTTCCGTTCTTATCTCGGTTCTTTATATTAAAAGTTCTTTATATCAAGCACCTGTCAATTGGTGCTTAAACTGACGTAACACGAGTATATTATTATAATTAATACACTTGGCGTGGAAAGTAGGAAATCGCTAAGTAATCGTTCTAGTTTCGCCGCCATTCGCGTTATTATAATATCTCGGTGAAAGCCTCCGCCGATATTCGCAGACTTGCTACCCAGTGAGAAAACCGTGGACGAGCACTTAGACGTCAGGTCACCATGATGTCCCGGGTTCGATATGGCTGCAATTTCCTACACAGATCTATGTAGGAAACCTTATTTTCCTTCCTTATACATATCTAGTTATATTTCACAGATAGGGTACGAATTTACCGCATCACGTGGATTAGTTCAAAGGGCTCTTTTTAGACAAATCTAAAGAAATCTTTCTGTATGACTACGTTATTTTTTTAATTATTTAATTCATGCAATATATATTTAAGCTTAGTTTGTAGCTCATTAAAATTTTAAGTATATGAACTCTGACCCTTTAAAATTCAGTTAATCTAAACTAAATTTTAAACAAACAAACTAAGTAGCTCTAGCTAGCCTCTGGTCCCAGGTGGCTCAAGATCGTTGTCGTTGGAAGTTCTTATGAAAGGCCGATTTCCAGCAATAGACGCCTATCGGCTGTTAATGGTGATAAAATTAGTTCTTCCTATTTAAAACTAACTTGCCAAATGCCAAGTGACTACAGTTGCAGACTTAAACTAATCTATACAGTAGCAATATAAGTACAATGAAACCTTTGACACACTGCTCTAACTGTAGAGAAACGTTCCTACAATGCTCGGTGTTGATGTTGGAAAGAGGTCACTGAAACGTTACGAGGAAGGAGCTAACACTTGATACCGAGTGTGTTGCGTGTTTACGTGCTCTTGAGTAATAGATTGCCGTCAAGCACGCTACTCGTGACGTGTGGCCTGGATTTAAGTTTGTCAAATCTAGATGCACTAGAAATTAATTCCAATATTTTTCTTGTAACTATTTTTCTGTTCTCTTAACGATACGATAGGTGGCCGTTAGACTAAATCATATTAATTTCTTTTTATTAAAACAAACAAAATTACATATAATACCCTAACTGAAAACTGACCAAGTGTGAGTCGGACTCGCACTTGCTCGTTAAAGCCTCCAAACCATCATACACGTGGAAATACACGGTGTGATCTGTGGACTTTATATTTAGTTAACTAGTTCTTACAGATAAATCATAAGACGGTAAATGATGATGCATATACGATGGAAATGCGCTAACTGCGTTATTACAATATTTCTTTTTTTGTTAAAGAATGTGAGCGAATTCTGATCATGACCACTCTAACGAGCGGGGATCGGTGCTAAGATTTATTGGACATAAATTAGGATCCTTAGGTAGGCACTCAGTACTTAGTAGATGGTTACCTACTAGGCAGGTATTAATGAAAATCTACTTAAACTTTTAAAATTCTTTCAGTTTATAAAAATTACAACGTCCGTTCTTTTAACAGAATCCGACAAAAATATCCGAAGTCCATAAATAATGTAAAGCAATCAATAATTTTCTCGCTTTCTCTGTATTTCGCAACGCGAGCATATCCGTGGTACGGCGCAGAGCGAGCGGCGTGCGGCGCGGGGCGAGGGTGTGGTCACTTTCACCGATGTTTCGGAGCCGCAGTAATCTACGAGTTTAATGACCGAGCCCCGCTGACCTCAACGTAACAGTCCGTGCGTCAAAAATAATAACCACCGCTGAACCATCGTCAATATCAACATTATCACGATGTCCACTGCTAGACATGGGCATCATCTAATCTAATAAATTGCTGTCTGACACTAAGTTTTGATGAAAAGGCCGCAACTCTCTCGATTTTCGCGCACGACCTTTGCGCTAAAGCCTCCGCCCTGCAGCCGGGGCTTTACTCTCCCTTTCTTTCGGACCCTTGCTGCTATAACATAACTGTGATGTCTTTAATGCCTATTTCAATTTTAACGTGAATTCAGTGAATTTACGAATTTTCACGTACAGTAGTTCGATGCCAGTGCCACGAAGTAGTCTGACATCGAAGCGAATTAAAACTACACCTCTTCAATTATGCCAACAGCTTTCGCATATTTATTTTGACATTACTAAATTACAAAGTTGTATTTTACAAAAATGCAACCAAGCGTCGACGAGCGATTGTACAAAATCGTGATGAAAAGTCTTATATGTGACATGATTAACTACTTGGTACCGCAATAAACTACTAAAATTTTAATTAGAAACCTGCAACAGCTTTAAATATCTACTTATGTAAACTAAAACGTAAAGTATAATAACTTGCTAAAAGCGGCGTGAGTGTACATTTTATCAAGTGGACCGGGGGGGGAGGCTGACTTGTAGTTCGAGGTGGTTTCTAAAAGAAAACTTATTTAAAACATTTTCTACTTAATATAAACAGAGCCGGAAAGTAATACTGAGTAAGCAGATTGTTTGAATAGAAACGAACTACTCACATTTTGAAGACACGTCATTTAATATTTGATCAGTCAAAGGCGAAGGCTGTGTTAGCCTATTGTTTTCATTTGAAAAGAATAAACGATATTTATTTTGTATTATATACCGAATTATAAGGTATACTCGTACCTACAGTGTAGTATCTTATTAGGTACTATTAACTTATTATTCACAAAACCTAAGACATCATAGAGGTTTAACCAAGTTGCAAACTGAGTATAATACAAACATTCTTACAAATTGTAAAACAAAGTCCCCCGCTGTGTACGTCTGTCTGCTGTTGAAAAAGCTGCTTTATCTATTTGAGATATAACATAACAATATATATGGAAGAATTGTTTCTCTTTATTGGGACTACTAAATCTTGTGAAGATAACTTGCTATACCTTTTTTTCTTAAAAAAGGGTAACGTACATTTGTTTAATTTTTAGTGTTTATGGAAGGTTGCAACAAACAATTTACGCGGGCGGAGTTGCGGGCGTCTGCTAGTGATGTGCAAGGGGGTAAGATCAATTGACCCCAAACTCACGCGACCAAGGCAACTGGCATTGCCAGTAAATCTCATTACAAGTGCAACAATGGAGCAGTTATACAAACTACATAATAACTATTACGCGGCTTACAAAACGAAACAATAAACTCAACCTTGAGTGCGGTACAAATTCGCATTGTGAACGCTCTCACGCACGGCACGTAACGATTTTCGTAAGCCCAATTAGTGCTTTACGACTTACTTACATCATTGCATTACTGCACGCCACGCTTAACCCTGCTGATAAAAAAACGAACATCATTCCACATATCCATCACTATCACAGAACTCAGGCCTCCTCACTCATATAAGTAAGGAGGATTAGGAATTTCTATTGGGCTAAAGTAGACATATATTACCACTATTATATGCTCTTTAATGATTGGTCCTTGTTCAACTAGTCTGGCGGCACAGCTACGGGACCAACGACTATTCTCTAAATTATTCATCATGAAAACAAAATTGAGTAAGTAGTAAGTAATGATACAATTTTTTTATTTATATCTTAATCCAGTAGCCTTATCCTGTATTGACACTTGACAGTGAGCATTTCAAACTCGCCTCTATATTTATAGTATTGTTTTATGTATTGTATTGTTAATCGCATATGACACGATAGAGTTTCGTTATAGATTTCCAGAATAATAAAATAGAATAGCCGTCCAGTACTATAAAAAATCATTATTTATTGTTTTGGTGTTTTCTAGAGGTATACCACAATTTTTTTAGGTTAAACAAAAGCTTTCTTACAATTTTAATAAACATGTGTATAGTGCTACTGATCACCGTTTACGATTGTTACCTAATTTTATTTTAAGGGAAGCGCACTATATCAAATACTTTGGTAATAGGTATTTATAATTAATCCCTAATTGCAAACGAATTAAAGCAATCAGAGTTTACAACGGATCGCTTAACATCCGACGCTAATGTTAACACATTCATTTATTTCAATTCTTACCTGTCTAAAGCATTTGATTGTGTGCAAACAACAACAATTTCAGCATAAATTGTGAATAAATCTTCTTATTAAGTACTATTTGAAAAATTATTCATAAAGTAGACCAAAATAGCAACTAATTGACATGCTTACATGTTGTAAAAGTCGGGGTCCCTCAGGGATCAACATTAGGTCCTAACATACTCGTATACCATTCATTCATGCATGGTACTACCAAATGTATGTATCTGGCATCTTATTAATATTCCCTTCACTGCACCGTTATTACACGGCGCAAGTGTTCATTTGATGTGACATAACCTCGACGCTGTACTGAATCCTAATTAGTGTTTATGTTCGAATGAATGCAACTCTTGTATAGATGAGCAAATCGCTCATGTTAATTGCTGTAGGTACAGAGTGTGACATCTGAATGTAATTGGCAATAGCCTTAATTTATATTCTTTGTTTCATAAATTGAAAAGGATATTAACGACAACCCTGGCAGTTTATCATGTGTTGTTTTGTAACTAAAACGTCTGAAATTCAATTTCCTGTTCACACGCTTTTAGATATTTCTGATTTCTTACTCACTTAACGTATGCCTAAAAGTCTTCGATTCGACTTATAATTCGAGTTTTGAGGGATTTACAATTTGTATTTGAGCTTAAGTCTGATAATAAGATAAGCTAGCTGCTTGCGGTTAAAATCGTACTACCAAGCGATTTAACGTATTAACTAGTCGACATTCAATTTTTTTAGAATAAAAAATACATAATAAGTACTAGGATTGTTTGCTTAAGCCGACAGACAATTTCCTAAATAGAATATGCAAATACGTTAAGTCATTAATATGTAGTAGATATGTAAATGATTGTTTCTTGTATCCTGAGGAAACTATTGAGTCACATAATTTGGCAATCCGTTCGTATTGTGTCACATTACGACAAAACTTAGCATATCCTACTCACTGTTTATTGTTTGAAATACTGCATAATTATAAGCTGTTTTATTTGCTGACAAACTATGAATACGCTTTACTAGCACGATTGTGATAAATAACAGTATAGTGCGTATGATAAATAACTGCAATTTTGACTGTGATCAAATTGATTGTTGTCTAAACAATAACGTAGGTACCGAAATGCTAATCCCATATTGATTGTATTTCCCATAACTATGATCTAATAGTAACTAGACCATCGATAGCAAACCTGTCAAACTGAAATAAATGAATATAAACGATATATTCATTTATTGTCGTGAGTTTTATAGCTTATAGCAGGCTGATTTTAATTTCACATGTTTGACAGATTTTAATTTCACAGTGTAAATTACTTTTATCCTAGTTTTTAGCAAAGTAATAAAAATAAATACTAAAATACCTTAATGGGCATCCTTTCTTCAATGAAACGTAATTATTCAATAAGAGCATCATGTTATCAATGTCAACCCATTGAAGTGTCATGTTTGTCTACTAGTATCGACTCTACCACCCGCACCGTTGATTTCTACTAAGTAGAGCCGGCAAATAACTCAGTGGTGGTATAGTGTTCCACTACAGTTAATGGCATCCGGTAATGATATAATGGAAGGCAAGTAAGTACAGGCGCGCAGTGCAATGATCTTTGGTTACGTAAACTGTGACCCGGCGCGACGTCGCGAGGCGGGTCATTGCCAATGTCAGCTGTGTGTACTTACCTTGTAACCTTTGTATACTGGGAAATATGATTTGTGAAACAAAGGAAATGGCGATATTGTCTAATGTCATTGTTAAGTTTCAACTGATATGACAGACTGGAAGACGCCTGCAGTTCATCTGCGTAGTCTCTCGTTCTCGTGAAAATTTCGGAATAAAATGTGGCCTATGTAATAATCCAGGGTGTCGGCTAACTTCATACCAAATTTTATTAAAATTGGTTCAGCCGTTAAGTCGTTAAGAAGTAAACAAATTAAAGTAAAGCCTTTATAATAGTAGTATGATGATTATCCAGCGACACTGGATTTTAAAAGAAAATGCTGAACCAAAATAGATAAAATTTGTACTAGTATGTAAAGTTACTTGGATACTGATCTCAAAAATAAATTATAAAGATTGCAATAGGTAGGCAATGGTAGCTTAATTGGTAAAACTAAGTAATTTTCTCATGTTAAACGTTTTAGAAAAAAATCTATTTGTACGCAGACGTATGTAATCATATTGAAAATTAACATAACAATTCAAAAAATAAACAAAAAGGATATTCCGATACCGGGAATCGAACCCGAGCCTCCTGGGTGAGAGCCAGGTATCCTAGCCACTAGACCATATCGGAGATGAACAACTAAAAGAAAATATTGAACTTATCAATAATACAATTTTATTTTTATTATGATGCTAATTACGATATTTATCAATAAAATATTATTATTGCTATAATAAACTGATAAAATAATAAATAAATTACCTTTATGATTCATAAGTCATAATAAATATATTTTAGGAACATTACGAAGTTCAATTGGTCTAATTTATTGTCATGCTTTCTTATTCCAACGTTGTCAAAACGTCGTGGGTCACGCTCTGTGATTGCGGTAATCTTATTTTTAGGAACAAAAGGAAAGACGAATTTGTTTGGATTGTAAAAAAGACAACAAAATTGTTGATTGGTGAAGAGTATAGCAAAAATTAAACGGTATGCAAGTTACTTTTATTAGTTAATTAAATGATGTTATGGGTAAAATTTGTAATAAAAAGGTAAAATATTCGCCCCCGGGTGGGCTCGAACCACCAACCTTTCGGTTAACAGCCGAACGCGCTAACCAATTGCGCCACGGAGGCGATGACACTACTGGCGATATTTGATAGCGCGTTTTTTAATATAATTATATTTCTAATTATTATCTAAGCATAGTTATATTATCTATAGTTAAGTCCAAACATGTCTGAGGAATTATTGAATTGATTAAAGCGTAACTATGTTTTACATCTGTTAGGTATCTACTGGGGAAACTATAATGGGTTTTTCATACGTTACAACTATTACATTTCACATAAAGCGAATCTTTAAGTACTTAATGAATGAATAATTGAAATCCTCCCATAAAACAGACGAACCGAACGGCCCTTTTGGTATCACAGTGACTTTAAAAAAAGCGTTTTCGCCTTCCTGCCCAGCTTTACCTTTCGGCGTTAGTGAATATCTATAAGGCACGAGATATTATGCATCTTCTCGGTAACTTTGGACTCATCACTGCTTTCCTGATTCTGATTGTAATGAAGGGCAAGCGTCTTTTACAAAAAAAAATCATCCGGAGCTCGCAACCACGATCTCAAAACTCAGGGCTTTCTCAACGTACCTACGCCGCACATTTCCATAAACGTCTTCGCCCATAATACGTGCACTAAACCAAGGTTTGCATCTTACAAGGGACACATTTAGAGACGTTCCGTCTCCACAGCGCTCGCTCAAACCCTGGTGATGCTATGGTGGAACTCGCGTAGGTTGAAGCAAGCAGGCTCTTACTAAACCATGATGACTAAGTTGTAACATTCCATTCCGCTTATTTGTAAGGGCTGAATGAATAACTGAAATCGCTCTGAATGCAATCCGTACTAGATTCCGTTCTTACGACGCGGCGTCTGTGACGTCACCGCATACATACCACTTGCCTGCGACAGAATCCCGCGATCACTTTCACTCTATCACCATGAGATCGTTTAGCAAGCTTACAAGTGGATGGTGGGTTCTTTATTTTCAGCAACGCAATAGTGATTCTTTTCGAACTGACTTGACTGATGTTTTCAACTGACTTCCAAAAAGGAAGCAGACCTCAATTCGACTTTCAAAAAAACTTTATAGGTACTCTAAGTAAACTTTCCTTAACTAAACGTTCCAAAAATATGTTTAAATAAATTAAAGTATCTACATAACTATGCAAATATTTTTTACTTTTTAGTCCATTAAGGAGTCGGAAAATTAACAAAAAAAAAATTTTTTTATTAATTTTTATCTTAATATTTTGAGAGATATTATATGGTAGGAAACCTAATAACAAAATATAAGATTCCAATATTTTAATTATCTCTTTAAGATTGCAACACATCTTACAAAGTTATCATGCATGCATGTTAATAAGTTTAATAGTCAATATTTTAAAAATGGTTTAGGTAGTTACGTTTAATAGAGTCGCTAGTCGAAGGCCATTGTCGGGTGCAGTCGAGTCGACAAAGGCCAAGCGTGAAGTGTAAGCAATTAATCAAATAAATTGCTGTTTCATGTCGGTCGTGGGAGCAGAGCCGGCGGCAGCAGCTAGCGGCGTGGTCTATTAACATTTACTGTAAAAGGTTACACTTTTAATTGTTATTAAACTATTCAAATTACTGATTTGTTGCGCTGTTAAGATTATCATATAAATAAATTGACTTATCTGAAAGACATAAAATGCAGTAGAGCTGGTACAAAAGGCAAACAATTTAAGAAAACATTAGGACACTTGAACGCACATGATGAGTAATACCTACGTATGAACTACATACATTCAAATACAGAAATAATTACACAAAATACCAACGCAATTATTATAATAAATATCTTAGGGTAAACTTATATTTAATTCAGCATTAAAATTTAATAATAAAATTATTATTATAAAAACAAAAAACCTAACTGCTTAGAAGTTATTACTAAAAAGAGAAAAACAAGGATCACTATATCTATATAAAATTATAAATACTTTATGGTGCTGCAGCTGTGGACAAAATAGTTTACTACCTGGGAAAGAAAGACCTACCAAAACTACGTTTGTCCCCGCCTGCAGCACCATAAAGTATTTAGAATTCTATGTAGATATAGTGATCCTTGTTTTTCTCTTTTTAGTTCATAATTTCTAAGCAGTTAGGTTTTTTGTTTTTATAATAATAATTTTATTTGAGACTTTTTAGTTTTAATTTGTCGTATAGAAATGAGACGGTACACTTTTTGACATTGCTTGTTAAAACAGTAATATAAACATGATATGATATTTATATTTTTGAAATGGTCTTTTTACGACCTTTTATTTGATACCCATATTGCTAAGATAAAAGAAAAATGCACACGTCCCCCCTTTTTCCCCCCATTTACAGCCGCCAACATAATACGCGCGATAACATACATACGCTCGAAAAACATTACCCTCCTTCTGACGCAGTCGGGTAAAAAGGAATTCAAGTTCGTCTTTATTGTGTCAAAGAGGCTGTCTAGACAGCATTTTTAAATATGTTCAGTGATACTGACTGTCGTACGTGTACTGGAAGTGCGTCCCACAACATAGTAGCATACACCTGAAATGAAAGTCTGTAAAACTTGCTCTTACGAACAGGCATGACGGTTTTCTATATGGTACCCAGGAGCTGACCTGCCGCAGGTAGACACAATTTATATATCGAATTGCTAGGTATCAACAAGCGAATATTGATTCTTAAGATTTGACTTGACATGTACCTACTATCATTACATAGTATAAAACAAAGTCGCTTTTTTATGTTTGTCCGGATCTATGCTTTAATCTTTAAAACTACGCAACCGATTTTCATGCCTCTTTTATCAGATAGAGTGATTCAACAGGAAGGTATATGTGTATAATACATGCATAATATAGTAGAGAAACACTGATAATTTTAGAGGTTTCTGATGTGATGTCCTAAATTAACGCATTTTTTGCGCTTACAATGCAATCGCTGGCTAAACCCTAGGTGATATATCAAAATAATGTTCTACAGTATTGCACAACTTAAAAAGGTCAACAAAAAAGTCCGCGATGGTAGGTATATGTCTATCTCTTAGAGATAACCCACTGTAACCATTTTTAATCTTTTTTTTAATAAGAACTAAATGTTTTTACGAAGTGATTTTAAGCAATACCTACTGTATTATTAATCCTTATCCTATTGAATATCTTAAATACTTTGTGCATTCAATAGAGATCACTATTTCCCTTTACAGCATGTAATTTAAGTGAATATTTCCCAAGATTATATGTAATTCAAAATTCAGGGACGAGCGTGCGTGCGCCGCCGTTGGTACCCGCATGCGAAGATGGGGCGGGCCGTGAATTTAAAAAAAAAATTATATAAAAATAGAACCGACTCAAAACGCACTAAAAAGTAAAAAATAACTGTGTCATTTAGTTGCTTTAATTTACTTAAGCATATCTATGAAGTCGGTGCCAGCCAAGTTTAAGGATCATTTATTTTACGCAGTTTGTGGGTTCTAGGTAACGTCCTTAAAGTAGAAACCTTGGCTGGCACCGACTCCTAGATATGCTGAACTAAATTAAAGCAACTAAATGACACAGTTATTTTTTACTTTTTAGTGCGTTTTGAGTCGGTTCTATTTTTATTTAAAAATTTTTATTTCTCACTTTTTAGTGATTTATCGCCACGTAAAGTACTCGTACTATACTGTCATAGTATATTATATGGCACTAGTAGCCAAAAAGATACCGATACTGAGACA
Source organism: Mycalesis mineus (assembly GCA_034621355.1). Lineage (NCBI taxonomy): Eukaryota > Metazoa > Arthropoda > Insecta > Lepidoptera > Nymphalidae > Mycalesis > Mycalesis mineus. Next base: position 317,926 of record CM067882.1, read on the forward strand.
GAAACCGAAATCGCTGTATATATATACGTGTATATATATATATACTGTCGTATATATATATATACGTGTCGAATTGAGAACCTCCTCCGTTTTTTTTCGTCGGTTAATAAATTCCAGGGATTGACGGTGAAATCGGTACACGACAACTCAATTGTCAATCCCAAAAAAATCTCAGATAACTTTGAGTTATTTTACTTTGTTTAAGAACTCTATGAATGGACTCTTGATAATTTTTGGAGGACAACAGTAGTAACATCTATCATTATAAAGTTGTTAAATATAATACCAAAAACGTTCATACATCACGCTCACAACACAGAAAGTTTGAAACGAAAGTAAAACGACCGTTTGTGAGCCGCTTCGAGCCGCCCAGAACCAGTTGGAACCGGTTGTGACTACTTTAGTACGATTGTCCGGTCATTCTTCCTGTCATTTCACTTCTTTTTATTTAATCTGGTCTTACCTATTACACTAAATTTAGAGAAATATACTTATTTACTATTTTCTAAGTAGTAAGGGCACTTTTGGCTTGATTATTTGATGTTTTGACCTTAATATTAAAATTATTTTTTCATTATCATACGAATAATAGTTGCCAACCGTCCTGTTTTCCCAAGACATGTCCTAGTTTTTGTAGTGTCCTGGGACGTCCTCATTAGTTCTTAAGTAGCGTCCAGGGTTTTTATATTTTAGAATTCGCGCGCCTTTTCTCAATTTTTTACGCTACGAGCGAAAAAATATTTTTACACTACTCGCAAGTACTCGTAATTGCGATACCGCGCTGCTGTGATGTTTCAAAAATTTGTTATAAACTAAAGTGTTTGTTTTATATTTTAATAACTAGTTAACGACTCGTATAATTTTACTCAAGTATTTTTATTTAAAAATGTGATTATTTTAATTAATTTAATTATTGCTACTCTATTAATGCGTCCTGTTTCTAAACGGAGTTGTCCTGGTCTTTCTAACTTAAAATCCTGTTTTTTATAATTTGAGGTAGGCAACCCTATCTTAAGGATCTGGTTTAATTTATATACGATATGTAAAAATAATACAAAGCAAAGTCGTGTTAATGTTGATTGCTAGTAAAAGAACTGATGAGTTTTTTATCGGAGCAGTGGGATCTAGAAATAGAATGAAATCCACACGTGTTGTAATCAGCCACGGCCGTATCCTTCCACCAGTCAGACCTGAGCCAATTAAGAAAATCTAAATCTCTCTAGCTAAGATAGAACCCAGGACCTTCGCCTTATAAATTCTACAGCACTTACCATTGCGCCACGAAAGCCGTCAAAACTCAACGAACGGTATTGTAATTAGTAATCAAGCCAGTGTGAAAAATTATTATTTAACAGCAATTATTAAATTATATAAAGTATTTAATGATAGCCCATATGCTCACTGGTAGGTGAAGCGGGTGTCGCAACCGGCGGGTGCGAGTTCTATTCCGGTCAGTGCACTCATTGCGTTGTTCTTGTTTCAGGTACTGAGCCATTATGTATTGAGTTTGCACGCAACTGCAGTTACATTGTTATCGACACTCAGGAAAACTAAATTCGAAGGTACGAGTTAATGATTATTATTTCTTCTAAGTAGTATTATATTACAACTATGGGGTTATCTCTTCTCATAGCAGGTTAGTTGTAGCTTAGCTCTACCGCTCTGCTCCATTGTGGGTTGGCGGACTTAGTGATTATCACCATTAGACGTTTACCCGAGACTCGAACCCAGGACCCTATAATCCGTAGCTGCATAGAGTAACCACTGGACCAAAGTAGCAATTAATTATTTACCAAGTTTACCAAATTTATACAAATCTGCAATTCATGAATGTATAACAAAAATCCGCGACATGGTCTGCTATAAATATAATTCTTTACATATAAAAATTGTTATGACTTATTTCGATTATAATTACAAAATTAATCCGTGCTGAAAATCTGTTTAATAGTTACAAATATTAGCGTGAACAGACTAACAGACTAAAAATACTTTCTCTCATCTTCTCTACTTTATTACACATCATCTATGTGTATATTTTATGATACATTACAATTTTTAACCGACGAAAAAAAAACGGAGGAGGTTTTCAATTCGACACGTATATTTCTTTTTTATGTATGACCACGCATAACTTTTTTACAGAGTTTTCCGATTTTGATAATTCTTTTTTTATTACAAAGGGCATACTTACAAGGTGGTCCCATTGTCATCATATTAGGATCTGATGATGATATCCTGGGGAAATCGAAGGAACTCTTCAAATTTTGGAGGCACGCTTACAACGATTTCGGTCTTTGTCTCGGTATAGGTAGCTTTTTGGCTACTAGTGCCGTATAATATACTATGACAGTATAGTACGAGTATGTTGCGTGGCGATAAATCACTAAAAAGTAAGAAATTAAAATTTTTAACAAAAAATAGAACCAACTCAAAACGCACTAAAAAGTAAAAAATAACTGTGTCATTTAGTTGCTTTAATTTACTTAAGCATATCTATGAAGTCGGTGCCAGCAAATTTAAGGAACATTTATTTAACGTGCGTTTTGAGTCGGATCTATTTTTTGTTAAAAATTTTTATTTAGTATTGAAATGTATTGTAGTCTGAACCACGGAATACATAATAGCAATCAACAATACTTGAATGATACCATTGAATACGATCCCTCGAACACAACACAGTGTAACGACACATGACAGACGACACTTCCGCGACACAATGCGACACACGACACTGCGACAGCGCGACATAAACAAACATACGCATTGTCATCGCAACCATTGTTGATCAGTTTATCTATGTACTCTTTCTTCTAAGAGTTGATGGAATATACAGATGAATAACAGAACTAACTATAGAACATCATGTGCAAGGGAACACTTGCCATGTCATCATCATCTTACCCGTTTCCCACTCGGCACAACATTCCATTCGATTCTCATAATGTCATGGAAAAGTTGAGAAGTAACAGGTTCGCATGGTATGGCACTTGATGCGGAGGGATGAAAGGCATTTTACTAGAAGAATGTTAAACGACATGGCCGGAATTAGTATGGAGCTGTGCCCCGAAAAAAAAATTTGTTTGCAATGACATATAGTACCTTATTTTAAAGCTTACGAGTATTAGAATACCTCTATTTAAGTTTTGTCATCAAAGAACTTTCGAGAGTCTTCAATAACATGTTACAAAAAGGCGCCTAATTATTTTAAATAGCAATGATTTTACTGTCGTTTACCAAAGTGTTATATAGTTAGTAGCAAATAATACCTTACTGGTCCAATAGTTAGACTATATGGGTTAAGATCATTGGTATATAAAGAGATTGAATTGGTACTAAATATTTATTCTAGTTTATCAAAGCGAATTAATTCATCCCTGTCATTATTATTACATAATATATGACTGTTCCATATATAAAAACATTTCAAAAACATTTCATATCTGCCAAAATACGATCGGATACTTGTACACTCTTTTGCATGTCGCGTGGTTGTGCGCAGCCCCATCAACAATCGTAACATATTTATGCAATAAAAAATAAATATTTATTTTATTATTATAATTATGTTCATCATATTTACTTTAGTTTACAGTGTTGTGTTAGTCGTATTTTTTATATTTAATTACAAACTAAAGTCCTAAATACAGATAGAATATGTATTATATGTGTATCCAAAGTCATAAGCTAATGCGAGTCAAAGAAATATCCAAAATAAACAAAATAAACAAAAAATACGTATTTCTCGAATGTTATAGAGAAATATAATTTTTGTCTTAAATATGCTTTATTTTTTATTTTTTTAACATATTAATAAATATTGCAAATTTTGTTCAATTTGGGGACAGAATCCGGCCATGTCCTATGCATATGGAAGGACACAAGTAAAGAGGGCTGAAGTGTGTGAAAGATGACATGTTTGTGAAGAGACTATATGATGATTTGACGAACATGACAAGAGTTAATGAAAAGGAACATCTGCCAACTATCAAAGAATACATACATGCTGAGGCATATCTAGACGGTGACAGTTTAAAAGCCTGATGTACCCAGAAATACTTAAATCTCCGCAAATCTCTGTTGCACTCACTTAGTACGAGACTAACAAGCTATCCGTTTAGCAATAATTTTGGTAATATTTAAAAATTTAAAAGTTAACATGCCATTTAGATCAAAAGTGATGCTTCTGAACAAAAAGAGGATAGAGCTTAGTAACAGTACTTGCATCATTACCACCATCAGCCGAAGGACGTTAACTGCTGGACATATGGAGTCGCCGGTGGCCAGCGGCTTGCTAAGACCTGTTTAATGTCGTTAGTCTACCTAGGGGGTTCTCGACCGACACTGCGCTTTTAGTGCAGGATCCTCTTTCATTAGTACTTTAAATCATTCAAGAGAACTCATTTAAATCCCAAAATCTGGATAAACATTATATAGCAGCCTACCTTAGCTTCAATAAGACAGACATTTGCCTGAGAAACCCTAACTTTCTTCCCCGTAATCTCCCACATTAATGAGATAGGGCCTACTTTCCTCATCCATACTATCATTAAAGAAAACATTTCTCTAAGTAATGTGGACACGAATGTCTACATCGAAGTGTTGTCACTTTCTCTGGTAATTACCTGCGTGTACGAGACGTTACTCGGCTCACGTTTGACGACCTCTACTTAACCTACCGACCTAACTATACCTGTAACTAAGATCTGCATTCGATTTTGAATTGAAATCAATTTCCTTTGTTATATTTTCTGTTCATGTTTGGTCTAATGGTAGTCTAGTCAGACCCAACTAAAAACAAAAAAAAGATATATTTGTAGTTCTGATAAAGAGAAATAATTCTTCCAAACATTGTTTGGAAATAACTCCAATAATTATTCATCCAATTTACATAAAATTATAATTATACTACCTTTACCTTTTTCAGTAACGACTCTATCTATTGGTAATCCGAACTCTCCGTTCAGTAGTTTAAGTTTATCGCAAAAATACAGATGCGGCGGGGGACTTTGTTTAAATGTAAGGAAGGAAGGGTACCTAACGGCTAATCTAACCTACTATTAAGTCAGTTCTGCTTCGGCAAACAAACAGAAATACTGTTCCTTTTTCTGCGTAAAAGGCAGATAGGAATAGCTTAGAGAATAGATTAACAGGCATTCATTATTATAGAACGTGTCCCAAACATATACTTGAGGTGTTACTCTCTTACAGGCGTCCACATCCGGTGGTGTATATGGTTATTTTTACAACTATGTTCACTTGTACATTATGTATTCTGTGGTTATACTATAAAAAATCGTGCACTTTCGGCAGAGCGATTTGTAACTATTGGAACATTGGTATTTCTTTTGAAGAGCATAGAGTAGGTACCATCTTCATTGCTGAATTTAAAATTATACTAATCTCATCTCTGATAGGCGCTGCATGCGCATGGATCTTTCCCAACAGTATAATTAAAGTCCCCTGCTCCACATGCATGCGTGGCTGCGCAAGGCGGCCGCTTGCGTTAAACGGAACGCATCTGAATACCGACTCGCCGTGACAGCATTACTGCATTACTCCATTACCTGCCACTTTACGTAATTTGTAAGAGCCATTTGATTCACTTTGCAAGAACTGTATGCTACGAGAAGGACGTCCTTCTTTGTAAGTAAACGCGTTAAAAAGGATTTTCTTATATCTGATAGTTTCAGATGAAATAGAACGCCGAAAGCCGTATCAAACAGATAAAAATCTAAATCTATCTACTGACCTGATTAAAACGAAATTTAATACAAAGATAGTCTAGCGCCTGAAAAAGGCCTACTTCCTTTCGAGCTGTCCACAAAACAGATTTGCGGACAGAGTCTCGGGCGTCCGCTAGTATTCGGTATATTATTAAGTAGGTAGGCAAACTACGCGGTCTTTGATTGAGCAGCTAATAACTGATGATAATGATGAAAATGATGAAAATGATGACGGTGGCATATCATATGAGATGTGGCGTGTGTGGTGCGTGTGTGTGGTGCGTGTGCGCGTGCGTGTGTGTGTGTGTGTGTGAAACGCGCATCATGCGGATATAAAGAGGCGCAATTATGTTGTGGACTAAATCACAGGTGATACATTTTAATATCCGATTTTGTATAATATAGCTTATTATAGAATATTACATAATATTTGATTTGTTTCATAATCCTAAAGATAATAGATTTCTATTTGATTGTAGAATTATAGATATAGCAAGATAAACATTCGTCGAAATGAGTCCATTCCGAGAAGCAATTTTGATGTTAAATTAGTTTAATACTTTAAATTCTGATTAACGATTCCCTTAATTCTAAAGATGAGAATGAAATGTAATTACCACCTCAAGTGTCAAGGGAGGTCTCATGAGGTTCTTGATTACAACTGGTAGCCCGGCTGACATGCAAGCGTGTAAACACTGCTTTGCACAGCTCGCTGCACCGCCGGAAGACTTCTACGGAAAATTCTCTCCGCTTCGAGGAAAGCCGCGGAAAATGTCCCTCCCCTCCGCCCCGCCGCCCGCCGCGGCCGTCGCCCGGTTGTGTAATTGCATGCCGCAAATAACTCACATCCGTGGACTCTGTTCCTAAATAGATTGCTGACAACGTGTTCTTGCCTGACTGCTGAAATAGTTAGGTATGTCTGTCGAAAGTAAATTGATACTTTTGTACGTCTTATTCGTAAGTAGTTGCGAAGTAACCCCTAAACCATTTCGACCGATTTTTACATGAGGTATCATTACAGGAAATGAAAAAATTTAATATTTCACTCAAGTTTTTGATTACTGATTAAGTTTATATTCTTGTTTGAGACAAACAAAACTTTACCTAAAAAGGTTTTAAAATACGTGGTTGAAAAGTAAATAAAAAGATAGTACCTACATGACGTTTAATGCCTATGCCTCGAATGAATGATGATTTAGTTCCGAATGAGTGCATAATAAGCATGCCCTACAAGTGAATGACACTGATATCTGCTAAAAGCTTAGAATACACATATCTCTTTAGTAATCTAACACTATTCTTACCACCAGAATACAGTAGGTACACATCTACTAGCTTCACAATAGTGTCATTACCATTATGAGGCGCAAACTCCCCAGCAGTAGCAGCCGTCGGCAGCTACAGTAGGTATAATAACAGATATTTTTCTATTCGTCGGCGGGGAAAGTTATATAATTGCGTTTTCACCTTCGGAGGAAAAGCGCAGATTGCCTCCTGCCGTACAGCCCACGCTGATATTATACCTAACTATAACTAGCGGCATGTAAGTCTAGCGCTGAACGAAACGTAGTAGGGATGGCTGCGCATCGGTACCGTCGCGTACGCAATACCATATTTACTTTAATTACCTAATTAATATCAAATCATGTTACGACATCGTTTTAATATGTGTGTGTGTGTGCGTGCATGCGTGTGTGTGTATGTGTTTGTGTACGTTACGTGCGTGTTTGTGCTTATATATGTTATAGTTCATAGTTCTAATTTCCAAAGATTTCGTATTACTTAAGACATAATTATATAGTAAAAAATATTAAAATATTAAAAATATAAAAATATTAAAATATATGGATAGTTACCATAAATGAATAAATAAATTTTGAAAAGCTTACGGGGAGTAGAAAAATAAAACATTATTATATTCTCAATTTTTATTATAGATATAAGACTAGTCTAATCTGAATCAGGCAATGGTAACACGCCTGGCGTCGCAAAACGGTATTTCTTCTAGGTATATTATTCCCTTTAAATTCATAAACAAACTTAAAAAAACAACAAAATATATAATTATATTTAAAAAACCAACTGAAAATTAACAATAATAACAATGCAACTCAGAGCGAGACTGTACACTGGAAGTCCGCGTCGCGTCGTTTCGGTGCGGGGGACGGAATGCGACAGGGGAGCCAATCGCCGCTACGCACGCCCGCCCCTCATTCCTCAAGCTCCCCCATGATACCTAAAGGAGAATGCCAGACAATGTATAGGACTTTAACCCACTAATAAAAACATATTGTACAACAATGTAATATGCATCATTTTATTGCATTTTGTTTACTATTTAATATAAATTACAATTAAAAGGTCTAGAACTCGGAGTATCGACACGAGCCTAACGTTGGTTATCGTCAATTTCCGTATTGTTGTTCCGTATATTTGTCACACTGACATGACAGTCGCAAAGCTTCCTTAAATACATTTTTAAACAGGCTTAACGACACTGGATACTAGCTTTTTAGAGCCCACTGTTGATGAAAATACAATAAAAACGATTTAAGACTAGAACCCAGTGCAACAATAAAGATATAAAAATGCGTAGAGTGTAAATTAAAAGGAAATAGTTCAATTAGGTACTTTTTTTTAACACAATTTTATTCCGATGTCCAACAGTAAAAATTACTTATTGTAGAACATTTATATAATAATAGGATATTTTTAGCATATTTACAATTTGTGTTCTTTCTGGGTTAGGATCTGGCATTCTCCTTTTTACTTCTGCGCAATAACGGTCAGCGCTAGAGTTTCGTGCCGCTACTTGTATACGCACAGCCAGGCATGTATAGTCGCTGACATTTATATAGACAACCGTAAATATACTAGCATAGATAGTTTAATGCGCTGTTCTGAGCCCGACATAACCTCGTCATAATTAAACCTCGTCATAATAAAAATAACGCCTGGCGGCAGTAGTATCTAAAATAAGATCAAAATAAAAATCCCTTCGGGAATTGTAATAATGTTTGTATAGACCAATAGACACGGTAATGTTTTAACTCCATATCTTGGCATCATTACCTTAAACTTATCTAAGATCAATACCAATCTATCAATCGACAAATTTTAGAATTTGCACAACTTGTTTTTTAAACAAATCCAAAAGGAGAATGCCAGACAATGTATAGGACTTTAACCCACTTATAAAAACATATTGTACAGCAATGTATTATGCATCATTTTATTGCATTTTTTTTACTATTTAATATAGATTACATTTAAAAGCTCTAGAACTCGGAGTATTCGACAAGGGCCTAACGTTGGTTATCGTCCATTTCCTTATCTACTGTTGTTCCGTATAGTTGTCACACTGACATGACAGTCGCAAAGCTTCATGAAATACATTTTTAAACAGGCTTAACGCCTCTGGATATGGATATAGCCTTTTAAAGCCCACATTTGATGAAAAAACAATAAAAACGATTTGAACCTAGTGAAACAATAAAGATTTAAAAATGCGTAAAGAGTGTAATTTAAAAGGAAATAGTTTAATCACTTCTTTTAACGGAATTTTATTCCGAGGTCCAACAGTAAAATGGCTTATTGTAAAACATTTAAGTATATAATAATAGGATATTTTTAGTATATTTACAATTTGTGTTCTTTCTGGGTTGGGATCTGGCATTCTCCTTTAAATTCATTTAGTGTAAGTTGAAACATCATAACGGATAAAGTATTTGGAAAATTATAGTAAAGCTAAGCGTTTAATCACGTAATAAAAAGCCTCCTCGCTGTCGAGATGATTGGTTGAAACTTTCACTTGTGCGATCGGTGGTATAACAAACAATAACTGGTATGTATGAATGGCTCATCTTACTGACATGGTGAACGTATAAACCCGGTCGAGGGCACGCGAGACATTTGGTTATTTATTTGTAAAATAACAGTTGCAGATGCCAGAAATCAGTTCGCCTTTGCTTGCAAACTAACCAAAAAGACAGAGATCAAATCCTAAACCTCCCGAGTTTGAATTCGGACCCAATAATTGTGCAAAATAGTTTCAGTTTCAGTCAGCCGATTTTTATTAAATTTGCGTCAAAAGATAATTCAAAATTTTATTTCCTATACTTTAACTATCTATTTACATAGATACCAAGGTCAAGCAATAATAGTCCAGATAGCATCGCATCGTATAACACACTATTCAATGTAAATACAGTGAGAGGCATCTCGCCTGTCGCCGGAATACGAGCAAGGTCGCGAACTACAATGCTGATCTTATCCTAACACAATGTGCCTCAGTTGGGCAAGCTGCAGGACTACCATACAAATCCTAACTAGGCAATGGAAATGGCTGTTCACTCCAAAATACAAAGACGAGTGTCGTATTTAAGGACCAAGGGGCGCCGAAAGGCGTATTTAAGTGAAGAACTCGAAATTCTATAATGGATACCAAAACTTACTTACAATGTAAACGTAAAAATGAACCCTAGATATTCCAATGGATGCCGACGGATTGTTACGATAACTTGAAATTTAGGAGATGTCTCCGGTATTACGAAAAGCTTTCGCATTTTAGTTGCCGTGCTTTAAAATATTCTATGGGCATAACATAGCGACGGGGTATCGTCGTTTAGATACTTCTACAACATGGTCAATAACAGCAGCTGAAGCAAGAACAAGATAGAAATCAAGTTCATTGAATAAAATAATTACATGGATAAAAATAGCATCAGCATTAAATGATTAAAGTCAGTTGTGCCAATCTCCGGAAGTAGGTACTAAATAGATTTCCGAGCGGATTCAAAATTAATTAAACGAAGTCAGAGATCGTCGGTTGCCAAACAACGCCACACCGCTACTCTACATAGTAGGTAAAGAAGTTAGAGAAAGTTGCGTCCACGACACGTTTCCTTATAGGAACTCATTCTAAACATACACATTAAGTTGTGACAAATCGCTATTCCAATCAGATAATAAGGGCATTGGTTACGCTAACATTGGTACGACACGCCATGAGACGTTGCGTCAACGTGCATGTTATATACGCCATAACTTTAACTTACCTCATAAGGAAATAAACTTTAAATAAATTGTACGCATAAACTTAGTGCAGCAAAAATCTGTTATCTACTGCGCAACTATTTAGCTGCGCCCTCCGGGTGCGAAAAGACGGATGATGGTTGGTAACACAAAAATTCGCACTAGAATATAGTCCTATATTTACTCTATGGATAGCGTAGAGGTCATTCCACATTATTATTTACATTAAAAAACAAAAATACCTTGTAAGCAATAGGCTAGCACTTTTTATTCCGGTGTGTCTTTTCACGCTAATAGTACAAGTTATTTACTATTAAGCTCGTAAGGGGGTTTTATCTGAGAAGAAATTGTATTTTGTGTCTCCATATTGGTCTTGTCACCTCTACTGGGCGTCTTTCTCTTTACGCCTACTCCAAAATCGGCTGTACTGCGAAATGCAATAGATGGACGAAAAAATTTGAGATGATGCAAAAACTCACTACTGCTATAATTATGTTTACGGGTAACACATAGTTTTTGTACGAGTATATTACTAAATTACTAAAAATAGTTTTACGCTCATTTCAGATGGCGCTGAAGGTGCTAGCTGTGCTGATTCTCCTGGCCGTTACCTCGGCGGAGAAAGCACAGTCGAGATGGTCTCGGCAAATCAGCTCATACACATCAGATATAACCGACTGGGTTCCTTTGTCGGGCCCAGTTGAGAGAGAGTTGCCACAAATTAGACGACAAGCGGTAGCAGAACCTAGAATATTATCAGAACCATTCCCTGGATTCGTAAAACCGACAGGATTCAGCCAAGACTCGTTTCCCTCGAGGGGATTTTACAACTCCCCATCTAATCGTCAGCTGTATCTTCAATCGGTGCCGTCTGCCCCTCAGAACTATATCTCGGAGCAAGGATTCAATCAAGGTTTAAGATTCGGATTGGCGCAACCAAATTTCCCACTAAGCCAAGGCTTCGTTGCACATCAGTTAAATTTTGACAATATTCCACAATTAAAACCTAGACCTCAAATTCATTCTAATCAAGTTAAATTTGAACACTCTCCACCCAAACCGAATCCTGCTCAAGCATCTCCAGTCAAAACTTTTGTAAGTCAATCAGTTAACCATGAGACGCCAAAGTTCGTGGATGGATATCGCGCAGAAAATAATAGTGATTTGGTATTTTCTAAAAAACCACAATCACTACAAAAAATAAAGTTTGAACTCGCTGATAAGTCCAAAGACGCGTTTGGTGCTCCCAAACCAAAAGTGGAAAGGGAAGAGGTACAATTATTGTATGTGCCTTTAGATTCCCTAAATAGAGGACAATTTAATTTTAGAAGTCCGTTGACATCAGCACAAATTTTGAACACAGAATTATACAATCAGCGACCAAATCCTCTAATGCAAAATCTCGCAACAGATCTACAGACGCCTCTAACCCAACCGATGGATACGTTTAACTCACAACAGTTTTTAACAAACTTTAATGGCAGGTTCCACGAAGACCCCATACCGAAATTCTCGACAGCGACATCACCTTTTCCTACGACAGCAGCAACAACAACAGCTAAACCTAAAAAGCTAAAGCCGCATCAACCTCCTTTAGCAATTTTTACAACTCACGATGCAAAAAGAGATGACCAAGTAAAAGTTGGTGACGTATTGCACACATTGAAGACCGCCAACACAGTAGCAGTATTAGACTCGGTTAATCCATTGAATGCACCAAAAGTTTTCATCGGTCCTTCTTCTTTGTCACCTCCAGAAAATTATGTTAAATTCGAGTTACCATATTTGTCTAACATTGAAAATATTGATAAGAAGCTGAAACAGTTACCATTTTTCGTAGCGCCGCTTAGTTATAACACACCTCAAGGATTTGCGAAAATTCCTTTCCCATCTCCACATGTGGGATCGGTTGTAATAAATTCTCTAATTAAAGATACTCCTTCTGCAAACAAACCAAGTATCATCGATACTTATACCAATCCTTATTCGAGGCCAACACAGTATAAACAAGAACAAAAAACAATCACTCAGAAACCAATAATAAATTATTATACTACTTCATCTCCGAATGTGAATTCTCCAAATTACGAACAAAATTACTATTCGATAGAACCACAAGCTGTTAGTCCATTGCGACCACTGAAAGAAAAAGAAACAAATCTTCCAATTAATCAGCCAACCCCGCCACCATATAAAACCGGCTCGTATTTCTTAAGCAACATTGGAAATCAATACAATCCTTCGCAATACGTTAATTTCCCACAAGAAACAAATTATAAAACACCAGAGCCTACTCAAATACAAAACGATTTTAAGGTAGAAACTACCACTACGCCTTCAACTACAGTTACAACACCCAAAACTTCAACCTACCCAAGTCAATTATTGGAGACACATAATCCATACTCTATTAATCAAGCTTTCCATTATAGTACACCCATAGATTACCAAAACTTCTTTGATGAGTACAAAGAAGCGTATAATCCTAGACCAAAAATATCAATCTCCCCACCGTCTGCTACAATAAGCTCTACATCTACTCCAATAAAGCAAGAGATAGAGCCAGAAAAGCCTAAAGTAGAACAACAGCCTCAGCAGATATCACCAAATTATCTACAAAATTATACTCCAGAAATACATCACGAATCTGAAATTCAAAATACCAGATATCCAGCCTATAATAACAACGATTACTTTACTAAAACTGCACAAAACACTCAAACTGACTATACCAATTCTGTTAATCCTGTCGATTCTGGTGACAAAACTGAAACTATAACTAACACTAATGAATCGGAATACCATACAGACGCTGTACAAACACAATCATATATACCTGAAAACAATACGGTAGGAAAGGACCTTCCCGAAACTTCAGCAAACGATAATCAAGTCGTTAAATCTTCATCGGAATACGACCAATACGATGCTGGTTTTAATTCACAAGAAATATTGTCACCAACTAGTAGCACCACTACAACGACTAGAAGGCCAACTATTAGAACACGAGGCCGCCCCAGATATCCTACAGTCAAAACAGAGTCTCAAGAGTATTCTACGCGCACCACAATTACAAGAAGACCACTAAGAGAACGGAAGCCACTACCAACAAGATCTAGATATGAACCGAACAAAATTACTACTGATTTACCAACAAGAAAACCATTTGATTCTAGCGAAAGTACTACAAAGTCAACAAGAACAAGAACGAGAGGACGCGTCCATTATAAAGTTCCCGAGTCTGATGAAACGTACACAAAAAGAAATAAACCCAGTAAGAAAGAAAATGACTTAGCATACCAAAGAGATGTGCTTCATCAAAACTATCCCGTTACCTTGATGGAAAGAACCAGTACTGTAGATATCGAAGCAATCACTGAACCGAATGTAATTTTATCAAACGTTCGTGAAAGCGCTAAAACTGATGATACAGAAGATGCATATAGTAATGACAAACTTTCTATAACCGCACCTATAAACTCAGAATTGGAAGATCTACCTCAGCAGTACACCACTGCAATACAGTCTAATACTGACACTCCATATGTACCAAATATTCCAAATCATGACCAAGATTACACCAACCCGGAAAAAAGTAGTGTAGTGCCACAAGATGAAGAACATTATTCTATACAGTCAACGTCTGGGCAAAAACCAGACAATCAAGATAATATTTCATTCTCTAGTAAAACATCCAGCGCTGAAACCGAAACAAATATTCCTATCATTAACGAATATCAAACTAACGGAGAAGACAAAGTAACGAGTGCTCCTGTGCAAGATACTAAAATCGTAAGCCAAGAACAAAGTCAAGAACAAGAAGAGAATATTGTAGAAACAACTCCATCATATAACAGGGTAAGAGTACGTCCAGGTGTTATAAGACAGTATCATCAAAGTTCTTTAACCGAGTCAACCCGAACTGATAGAAGAAAACCAGTCCAGCCCATCACGTATCGACCAGCTTTTGACAGACGCCGAACAACAATGCGAATCGAGGAAATTGAAGCTGATTTAAAAACCAAGCAAGTTCATGCTCGACCTGAATTCCAAAACTATAAGCAGCCTATTTATAAACCAGAACCGTCAACTGAACCCTCATCACCATCTGCTACGACAGAGTCACCCGCTAAACGCGGTCAATTACGACGAAGAAGACCTAGTTATGCGACTACATCTACGGAAGCAGCTATAACGCGAAGACCCTATGAAGCTAAAAACCGATTCAGAGGGAGAAGACCAACGGAAAAGCCTACCGATAAACCTGAGCTACAAACAGACACATCAACAACTGTTAAAAATAATATTTATAATAGGTACAGTCACAGACCACGCCTTTCCGAGAGATATAATAAAAAACCGGACACAACAGAAGATCAAGAAGCGGAAGACCAAGACTTAAATTACTCCATTAACAGACCTAAATATGCTGCTCCGGACAGTGAACGGTGGTCACCTAAAATTTCTATAGATTCTTTCAAACCTTACAATCCGAACAACATTGCTGAAGAAACCAAAGTAAATTTATCAAGCGATAATAAGTCTACGGCAGATCAACTTGATATAATAACAGCAAGAAACGAATATGAAGATATACTTATTTCTGTAACACCAGCATATAACAATCGGGTTAACAAAAAAATGCCGGATATACCACCCACACTTGAAGCTTTAGTAGAACAAAGCCAGGTTACCAAAAGCGATACAACCGATACCATGTCAACATTCGAAAGTATGTTAGAAGAAGTTATGAAAAGTTTAGAAGAACAAGATGAAAACGAGTATACGAGCAAAGTAATGAAACACAAAGGCGGAGAAATAGGCGAGATTCCACCGGAAAGAATAATTTCGTCCGGAGAAAACTACTCTCTAAAATCGACGACCCCTATTCAAGACGATGCGACAACCTCAATACCAGACAATATTCCTTCTGCCACTATAACCGAGGTAAAATCATATTAATTTTCAATCTACAAAACATTACCTATTACCATACCATGTTTATTTCTAGCAATCAATAAATCTCTTAACTTCTGTATTTGAAATTTAAAAAATATCATTATTCTCGTTTCAGGTAGTACCCAGCCAAAAGAATCGTCGTCGTGGATTTTGGAAAAAAGTCAAAGTGCGTCCAGTTACTGAAGGAATCGATGCAGCGGAATCACAATATTATCCACACGTAGTTAATCGTCTCGGCAACAACGTACCCAAGAATGCATTTGAAAAGCCCGGCAAAGGCAATACAAAAGTTGCGGTAACAACATATAAGCCAAACTACCAATTTCTTAAGGACTTCTTTGAAACACACGAAGATGCACTCGACGTAATTACGAATATTGATATTCCTAAAATAACAACTGTTAAAAACGTAGAGAGCTATACGGAAATTACCAAAGCGAATGCAGATTCAACTATAAAAGATGATGTAGAAGCTACTACAGAAAAGACAAGTCCAGGTGATATGGATTTAGGTACAGGTTCACCAGACCCTACGTTTGAGGACAGCGCCTACTACAGTGAGCCAACAGAGCCAGCTTTTAAAAGTCTATCCACAATCGATAGATCGGACGGCTTTAGTTTCATGGATTACTTATTTGGAGTAACAGCACCTGATGTTTCCGAAGTTAAAAATGATACGGCAACACCTGAAAAAGAAATCAGGACAACAACAGAGTTACCCAAAGACAATATTGTAGAGGTTGACTCCCAGGCAAACAAAGTGAAGGTTACAACTGAATCCTCTTACGTTCCGGAAGAACTAACCGCAGAAACGATCTCCGAAAACATTGAAACCGTTACAGAAACCCTGGAGCTTAATAAAATTAACAAAGGAAACGATATTCTAGCAGAACAGCCTAATGTCGATGTGGAAAGTTCATCAGTATCCAGTTACATGGATCCAGCCAACGTCGTCAGCACGTCAATGTCAACTGAGATCTCTCACGAAACTGAAATTTGTTTTAGAGGCAAATGCATCAAAACCCATAAGAATTTGTTATAAAATGAACTAATCTGGTGCTAGACAAGTGTTCAAATCATTAGTGGTATTTATAATGACTATTTGAAAGGACAATTTCCCAGTGTAGTGAACGAGGTTTATATTTCGAAGGACTAGCTTATATTTATTGTTATTGTCAATTGTAAGATCCTGTAAATAGTAGATATTTGGACATCATTTGACTCGCAATAAAATATTCGATACATAACAGTAAACGGTTTTGTACCTACATGTCAAAATCTCAACTCAACTGTAATTGTTCATATTAAATGTGCTAAACAATTTTTTATGGGTTAATCAATTGTACTTAGGCCTTATAAAATAATTATACTTGTTTAGAATAGTGAAGAGGCTAAACAGGCTGCGATGGTTGCTTCAGACTCTTGTATGTGTTATGTTTACCAAAACTTATATTGGTATATTCCGTCTCGTATTAAAAAGTAGTCGCAACCATATTAGTGTGTAACATGCCTTATCGTTAAGGCACACCGTGGTCTGAGCACGGGACTTCAGTGTGCCTTGAGCCTTAGAACATTTTTATTTTTACGTTATGGTGGTTATTCTCTGTTAAAGTACCTATGCAATGCAGTTTTAGAAGAGTTAGTGTTAAGGTTTATAATATAAGGTGTTTTTTATACTTTTTGTAAAATTATATCGACTGAAAAATATATTTTAATCAATATTTTAAGACAAATTCTTCCGTATTTTGACTAAATACTTATTTATTATTTTTTTTATTCTATATTTTTAAGGGCATTTCATAAAATATTAAGGCCATGCAATATACGCAGTCATTTGCAAATAATAATAATTTACTTCGCACAGTCACAAGTGTACATGTAAAATAGGACATTTTTGGCGCCGCAAAAAGTATGTCTGTTAGTAAAGAAACCAGCGCCATTTATTTAATCAACTCTACAGTGAGTCAAGAAAATCCAACTTTATGTGAGGTTATTCTGACTTTTCATTTCGCGAAAATTATATAATTAAGTAGGTACAGATAATACCTGACTTAATTAAAGAAAAAGTATAATATATAGATCACTGAGTATATGCATGGTTGGAAAGGTTGTATTCTGTAGCTTTGTACCACCCACCCAAAGTGTTAGACATGTAATATAGTGTGTGGATATGTGTACCATGTCTGACGTGTAACTTATAATAAAGTGTCAAATTAATAACAACAGCTCTTTTCATTTGCCACCATTTATTAAACATCTATACATATTAAAATAATCAGAGACGAATATCTTAGCATTCCATGGATTCACCATCCGGGTGAATCCACAGCCCGAGACTTGTGACACGGGTGTAGGTTTAAGGGTACCCTTAGTGACTCGCGTCAACACTCACCTCCTCTTAAAGTTGTTCTCCCTGCCCAGCCAAATTCGGAAGGACCCTACTAGAGCAGCTTTGGATACTCGTTCCAATATGGAGCTTACTGGACTTCTAGTAAGGCCAAGGTCTTTTAGCAGGTTGTAGAGAGACTTCACTGGTATACCCCTCGTACCCACTTCTACCACATATAAACTAACCACATAGCCATTTTTGGTTAGTTCATTAGTAAGGTCATAATATTTATTCACTTTGAGTACAGTGCATGTTAAACTTCCGAGTCTCCTCTGAAGCTGCAGCCTGCAATTCTGTGAACAGCGCAGGTCTTGGCAGCACTGAAAACTTTAAGGCAGTACTAATCCCAATTTATATATTTTAACTCAAACCTATACCTGCTTACAAGATCAATAATTTAGAGCTTATAATCAAATTTAGAAGAAATAATTTATACTATCGCTTTTGAAAAAGATATAACTCATCCAAAGGACACTAGACCGATAGCTTTAACTAATACTATCTCCAAACTATTTTTCAGTATATTGCAAACGAAAATGACAAAGTACATGATAAACAATAGGTATTTCAGGCCTAATCACCAGAAAGGGTTTTTGCCCGGAATTTCTGGTTGCCTGGAACACAATTCACTTCTAGGCGAAATCAATCAATCAATATTCTAATTCAAATAGTCAATATTCTATAGTCAAGATCAATATTCTAATAGATAAATTAATTGTTCAAGAAAAGAAATGGGGCTATCGGTTTAAAATTAACAATAAATATACAGAGTCCATCTTAGCTTTTGCAGATGACCTTGCTTTACTGACACGAAACCCAAAACATTGTCAGGAGCTATTGAATGTAGTGGATGAGTTTTGCTCATGGACTGGTGGGCTGAGGGTAAAGCCAAGCAAATGTCACTGTCTATGTCTGGGGAGACGAAATACTAAATTTACATCTTATGATCCGGGTCTCTCTATTAGTGGCCAAAGTGTAACCACCATTGCTGAAGCATTGCCTTTTAAGTTCCTCGGTAGAAAGATTGATTACAAAGGACGCACTCCATCCCTTGAGGTAGTCGTCGATAACTTCATAAATGACCTTAATAAGGTAGACCAACAGCCCATTAACAATATAAAAAAAGCGTGGGTCTATGACAACTATCTCACTTCACGTCTGACTTGGCCATTCCTCGTTTATGATATTGGCAGAACCCATCTGGCAAAACTAGATGCAAATGTCATAAAAACATTGAAGTCTTGGTTTGGTCTAGCACTCTCGGCTGACCCTTCAACTCTATTCAGAGATTACAATAATTTTGGGTTAAAACTAAAAAGGTCATCGGAACTCTATAAACACCTCAGGGTTACCAGAACGCACATTCTAGTTAAGTCCCAGGACGAACTAGTTGCATCACTTCCTAAAGACGAGGGTGCCGGAAAACTTGACTCTAGGCTTCAATTTTACAAACAATTTATGGCAGGGGCTCAGGTAAATAGAACCGGGTTGGGTGCAAGACGTAAAAAGGAAGACCAAGACATAATAAAATCTTTTCTTAAACAAGATGAGGACGACAACTACAAAGTGCATGCCATGAACCTAGAAATGCAAAACGAGTGGTTAAACTTAGGCGAGTTCTGCATCCCTCTGGCTCTGAAGTGGCGCGCCTTGCTGTATGATTGGTCTCCTGCCTTATTGAAATTTTATCTTAATGCCTTTCAACTGACTCTCCCAGATCAGAGTAACCTAGTAAGATGGGGAAAAGCCTCGGAAAAATCTTGCTATACCTGTGGTGAGGCAGTGGGCACTGCAAGGCACTTATTGGTAGGATGCAAGGTGCTCCTGGACAGGGGTCTCTACTCACGCCGCCACGACAGAGTACTAGAAATCATACGTGAAGCTATAAGCCTTTCAGTAGCTAGGGCTCAAAAAGGGTTGACGACGAATAAAAGACAAACTAACTTCGTTAAAGCAGGCTCAAGTACAAATTCCACCAGCAAGCCTTATTATAGTCTTTCTGAGACAAAACGTTTTGGAAATTTAATTGAGCAATACGATAATTTTATACTGTACTACATTGGACAAACACCTGGACTTCATGGAGTTGGCTTCATTGTCAAAAAATACCTAAAAGAAAATATAGTACATTTTAACGGATTATCTGAAAGAGTGGCAGTCTTGGACCTTTCATTTGATAAATTTAAGCTATCTATTATACAAGTTTATGCACCAACCGAAGCTGCGTCTGACGAAGACATAAGTGAATTCTATAAAACTTTAAATACTGCATTCTCTATGTCCAATCAAAATATAATAGTCATGGGCGACTTTAACGCCAAAATAGGCCAAGCCAAGTCAGGTGAAAACTTATTGGTAAATATGGATACGGCACTAGAAATCACAGAGGAGATAAATTACTAGAGTTCGCATACGAAAACAATCTACCCATTTTAAACACTTTCTTTAAGAAGAAAGAGAAACTCAAATGGACCTGGCGATCGCCAGATGGCTCTACAAAAAACGAAATCGATTTCGTTCTAACAAACCGTAAAAGTAATATCACTAACATTGAAGTAATTGACCTACAGTTTTCGACAGACCATAGACTAGTTAGAGCAACTCTACATCTCAAAACACCAATGAAATCTAGGAAAAATTATAGCAGTCAACCTAAAAGTTTATTACTACGAGAAGATGAAGTAACAAAATACGTTAAACATCTAAGCACCTCTATCAATAATTTAATGCCATTTAATGTAAACACTGTCCAAACACTATACGACAAACTAATCGACGCTATTACGAAGAGCCAAAAGCACGCGTACACACCAACAAACAATTCAAAAAATGAAATAATAAAAGATCGAACGCTGAATTTAATGAAAAGGAAATACGAGCTCCAGAGAACCAAACCAAAAAGTAGAGCTGCAAAAAATGAGTTAAGAGCACTATATAAACTTACTAGCAAATATCTGAAAACGGACTATGAAGAACATAGACAGACAGTAATAGAAAAACATCTAGCGAGAAATAGTAGCATAAAAAAGGCCTACAAAGAACTCAGGACTCATAAAATTTGGATAACTAGCTTACAAGACTCTACCAATATGGTCAATAACAGAAAGGACATACTTAAATTAGCGACACATTTTTATAGAGAACTATATAGTGAAAACCATACAGATAGTTTTCACATGAGTAACATAGTGTGTAATGTAGAGTCAACTTCCCCTACCGAATTCTTCCCCTTCGACACAACTGAAATAATAAACGCAATAAAGAAGCTGAAAAATGATAAAAGCCCCGGCTACGACAGGGTTTCTAACGAAGCAATAAAAACAGCATGTATGAGTCTAGCAAGCCCTTTAACAACACTATTTAACGAAATACTGGATAAAAGCGTCGCACCCAGGCAGTGGACAGAATCTACCATAATACTGCTGTACAAAAAAGGAAATCCTCATAACATTTCTAACTACCGCCCAATAAGTATGTTATCATGTCTGTACAAGCTCTTCGCATCTCTCATAGAGAAAAGGATAAAAGATCGAATAGAGTCCAATCAACCTATAGAACAAGCCGGTTTTAGATCCGGTTTCTCGACTATAGACAATATTCATGTGGTCGAAACGTTGATCGAAAAATTCCAAGAATACCAGAAGCCACTCTACGTGGGCTTTATTGATTATAAAAAAGCCTTCGATAGCTTAACATACCAGGCAATATGGAAAACTCTACAGAACCTAAATATAAATCAAGAATACATAAAAATACTAAAATATATTTACGAAAACAGTACAGGCAAGATTCAGCTAGAGTCAATTGGCCCATCATTTTCTATTAAGCGCGGTGTAAAACAAGGCGACCCGCTATCTCCAAAAATTTTCATTGCCGTGCTAGAGTCGGTTCTAAGTACTCTAAAATGGAATAATCTTGGAATATACATACAGGGAAAGTACTTGAGCCACTTGAGGTTCGCCGACGATATAGTTTTATTTTCAGAAAATAGTGCACAAATGAAGCTCATGTTGAACTCCTTGAGTGAAGCAAGCAGAAAGGCAGGCTTGGAAATTAATTTCAATAAATCGAAATTAATGACTAATCATACAGAGACTCCAATAACGGTAGAAAACACACGACTTGAATTCGTAAAGAAGTACATCTATTTGGGTAAACAAATATCCTTCCAAAACTGCAACAACGAAGAAGAAATAGAAAGAAGAGTTAAGTTTGCATGGAACAAATTTTGGAGTATGAAAGAAGTGTTGAAAAGCAAAATGCACATGAAGCTAAAAAGTAAAATAATGAATACTTGTATTCTACCCACCCTAACATACGGCTGTCAAACCTGGAAGTTTACTAAGAAAGCAAAAACAATGATAAGATCTTGCCAAAGAGCTATGGAACGAAGCATAACAAATACCAAAAAAAAACACAAAATTCGCCACTCCATCATCAGACAACAAACTAAAATAATTGACGTCATTACATTCGCACTTAAATCGAAATGGAAATGGGCTGGACACGTCGCTCGACTCACGGATAACCGCTGGACTGTCAGAATAACAAAATGGCCGGGACCAAAAGGAACTCGAGGCAGAGGCAGGCCGCGTTATAGGTGGGCTGACGACATTACGCAATTCGCAGGCCAAAATTGGTTACAGAAAGCCAAAGATCGACCACAATGGCAAAACCTGGAGGAGGCCTTCACCGTAAAGGGTTCTTCTTTTTAAATAAATAATAATAATAAAAAATACATACAATACTAAACACAATTAAATTTAGTTTTTAATATTTAGGTTAGTTATAAATTTGTAAATTGTTGTAAACACTGTAAGAAGAAATAAAAGGCTTTTTTATTTTATTTTATTTTATTTTATTTTTATTTTATTTATTATTTATTTAAGCCTTATTCAATTCTGGGCTCTGCTCCTGATTGGACTATATTAATGGACACGTATGAAAAGCACTATAAAATCCCGGAAGACTTAGCTATTACGACATCTAGACCGGACATATTTCTTTTTTCCAAACAAATCAAACGTATAGTACTTGTTGAGCTTACAGTGCCGTGGGAAACAAACATCCCTAAAGACCATGTATTCAAAGTGAATAAATACTATGACCTTACTAATGAACTAACCAAAAATGGCTATGTGGTTAGTTTATACGCGGTAGAAGTGGGTGCGAGGGGTATACCAGCGAAGTCTCTCTACAACCTGCTAAAAGACCTTGGCCTTACTAGAAGTGCAATAAGCTCCATATTGGAACGAGTGTCCAAAGCTGCTCTAGTAGGGTCCTTCCGAATTTGGTTGGGCAGGGAGAATAACTTGAACAGAGGAGGTGAGTGTTGACGCGCGTCACTAAGGGTACCCTTAAACCTACACCCGAGTCACAAGTCTCTGGCTCTGTTCGGAGTTTTTCTCTCAGCCACGCGATGGACCCGGCACCCGCACGGTGAATCCATGGAATGCTAAGATATTCGTCTCTCTTACAGGTTTAACAGTAGATCTGGGAGAGCATCTGTTGTTTAAAGAATATTTCAATGCCAAGTTTACATAAAATAAATCTAAAAAAACAATTTCCATGGATTCATTGTGCGGGTTCCGGGTCCATAGCATTGCTGAGAGAAATACTCTGAACAGAGTCTAAGACTTGAGACACAAGTGTAAGTTTATAAGGGATCCCACTGACATTTGCCTCCTTTGTTCATGTTAGTCTTCCTGTGCAGCTAAATTTGGAAAGATCCTACTAGAGCAGCTTTAGACCTCTGTTCTAACATGGAGATTGCTGCATGTGTAGTAACACCAAGGTCTTTTAGCAGTATATAGAGTCATGTTGCTAGTATATCTTTTTTTAATTATAGTCTAAGTCTAGAGATCTTAAAATTGAGTGGATTAAGGTTTATGCACAGAATATAACATTACTTTTCATTGAATAGAATAATTGGTGATTATTAACACACTAACCCAGCAGTAACAATGACTTCTATAATCCATTAGTTTCACAACTGTGTAACATGCAAGTTTATCTATTCAGTGTTATGTAATACTGTAATAAGTAATAAAGACTACAATCATTACATTCCCAAATGATAAAACAGTAATTGTATGAGAAACAAGTGTTTATGAGATATTCTTATATTGTTTTACAAAATATGGCATAGGCCTTAGGTTTAGATTCTCACAGGAGAGACAGATTAGATTTTGTATTAAATCCAAGCTGGATTATTAAGCTTTAACTTATTAATACCCACTAAAGATGTTTTTTAAGTAACACAGCTGTATATCACCCTTGATGGTAAGTGAAAATAATAAAAATAAGTGTCTCTTGACTAGAATATACCTTTCAATCTGATAGCAAAAAGGTGTACAAGATGAGACAAATATCTTAGCATTCCATAGATTCACTGTGAAGACGCCAGGCCCATCGTGTGGCTGAGACACGTTGAACAGAGTCCAAGACTTTTGACACGGATGTAGGGTTAAGGGTACCTTTTATGACCAGAAAACACCTAAGCATACCTTTTCTGCTCCTTGCCCAACTAAGTCTGGTAGGATGATTTCCTTTAGGAGATTGTGTAAAGGTAGACAAACCAAACACATTTGAATGTATCTACAGGATATTGAGAAGACAGAGCAAATCCCAAGGCAATGTAAAATTAACATTTTAATTGTCCAGGATACAAAATGGTCTACAATACTTCTATGTTATTTGCAGTTAACATACTTTCAAAAATAACTTGAAAAATGCCCTCTAGGTTCCTTAATAGCAAAACCCATGATAAAGATATATCCACAAACATAAATATGTTTCACTAAAAAAGAAAGTGTTCAGTTATTGTAATCACAACCCATCAGTGCAAGACTTGACAATCATCATCATCAACAACACCACCGTTCAATGCTTCATTTAGTATACTACTTTTATTCTTTTTTAATTCACTGTTAATGAAAGACCTTCTTTCTTCCTTCTGTCTCATAAGGTTGGTTTTTTCGACGCTCGGCCGTTCAGCGAGCCCCTTGGTGAACGTGTAGATCACAGTTGTCATATCACTTTCGATAAAGGCCAAGTTTATACTCGGTCCAGTTTCCACGGTACACAAATTCTCCTGTAAAACATTAATAAAGTTCATACTGACGTCCTGGCTGATTGACAGGGGAACGTATATGTTTAGTTTGTCGTTTTTGTTGGGCCTCGCGACGACGTACAGTGTGTCTATGTCCTTATTGTAGCAGTACTCCGTGTCGTACATGATCTTCTGCTCGACCAAGTGTATGTACAGAGAATAGGCCAGAGCGACCTTCTTTTGGCACTTGCAGCCGAGCTTTTTCATATCTTCCTTTATTTTCTCTTCGACATCCATTATACAAAGTTCAGACTCAAATTTCTTAAAGACGCAACCTCACAACTGTCTTATACTTATGGTAAATACTAGTCGATTTGTAAAGGATTTAAGGTTTCTATAAAATTGTAAATAAAAGGTAAAGAAATTAAGAAACGTCAGAAATAAATATCAATTGTACAAAAAAATAAAAATATGACACTGACAAATGACAATAGATATGCCATGGACGATGTTGCCTGTTCAGTAAAAAGGTATCCAGCAACGGGCAACATAAGCAATCATAAAAAACATACTAAAATTATTAAAATATATTTGTACTGTTTTTCATTTAAAATATTATTTTAATCTTTTTAATTGTATATTTTGTATTTATAACAGACAACTAACTAGACATTTCAACACCTTATTTCTACAGCCTGCAACCAACAAGTTACCAGTAAACCTGAAATATTTATGTTGTTAATCAACAATATAATTAGATCTAGACTTTACACTTAAATTATGCTTTATCAAAATTAATTAATAAAAATAATAATTTTATTCGATTTGTACGTAATGCCATCTATACAAAATATATTCAAGTATTGGATTCAACAACAGATGTCACTAGCTTACCATTATGCTTTAACCCTTAGATTAGGTAAATTAATCAAAGGCTAAGTACTATTATGTATTTTAAGCTAATATAAATCTTAATTACCAAAAAAAGAATGGTTTATATAGTGCATTCTTTATTATAATACTTATTCGGTTCACTTATTATTTATTTAGTAAATACGATATTTCACTTTATAATCGTTTTAGAATTCGGGATAATCATTTTAGTGTAAGTAGAATACATTTTAACGTATTATAAATTTAATCGATAATTTCGAAACGTTGCCTATCTGTCAGGATGGCCGAGCGGTCTAAGGCGCCAGACTCAAGGATATCCTTGCCTACTCAGTAGGTTGAGCTGTTCTGGTCCTCTCTGAGGGCGTGGGTTCGAATCCCACTTCTGACATATCTTTTTGTTTATGTTTTACGCGTTTATTTATCAATTATTTGGAGCAAGCAATATACTACTAACAATCGCCAACGACTTCATTCGCTACCATGTCGGCTCGTACGTAACCTTTTCTGTGCGTCTAACAGCACAGCAGTTTCTTATGTATAAGCCCCAAAAAAATCACACGAAGATCATTACAAAACAAAGCAGAATAATTAAACAAAACAAATGCAACCAAAAATTATTCCCGTACCGGGAATCGAACCCGAGCCTCCTGGGTGAAAGCCAGGTATCCTAGCCACTAGACCATACGGGAGATGATAGGACTCTTGAAATATTTAGCCATAAGCTACTAACTTTTCTAATATGAACAAAGTGTACATGTTCTAAATAATAATAAGTGAATAAATTCAGCGTTCTTATAGAAAAGAAAGGGTTTTGGAGTCAAATTGCAATTATATTTTTATTAATTTATAAAATAACTATTGAGATAAACATACATGTTTGTATGAGAAAAACTTTCTATAAAATAGAACAAAGAATTTGACTATTTTAGTAGCTCGGTCATGGGTCGATGGGTTAATTAAACAAAAGAGAAATGCAAAAACAATACGCCCCCGGGTGGGCTCGAACCACCAACCTTTCGGTTAACAGCCGAACGCGCTAACCAATTGCGCCACGGAGGCGATGAAGAGTCTTTCGAAATTTTGGTAATGTTATAAAGGAGACATGATATCCTAGAATCCCATAGATTGCTCTATTAATAAACGTAGACAATATCAAGAACAAGATTAATTTAAATCCAAGTTTTTAATATGTGCTAGCAATATTTAGTATGAATAAACACAAAGCAAGGAACGAGTAAGCAAGTCGCACTCTACTATTAAATTTAATCGTTGGCGCTACATTGTTCATCGGTAGGTACATTACGTTATTTACGCTTAGCCTAGTTAACATAATTGCAGTTTTTACAGCCTCATGTCTTCCGTTGTTTGTCTTTGATGTACTGTGGTTACCAATTGATCATAGTGAAACTTACTAATTTTATTCCAAACTTATCGGAAGAATTTTAACATTATTAAACGGAGGTCGTCAAAATTATTGTCCGAGTCACGCTTTTCCGGTTTTTATTAAGGCTAGAGCCCAAGAGTAGTGACGCGAAAGGTCGTGATAGGTCAACATCACCTTTGTGTGTGCTCCTGCTATGTAAGATCCTTTTCTCCACGGGAGGCAAAAAGATTATGTCGGACTTGTAGCGACTAAAACCCCACGGGGTTCCAAGTCGTCGCCTGGGGCTGCATTATGGGAACGTTACGTACTATTACCGTAACCCAGTCTCTTCAAGGGATAAAATCGCCATGGGAACACAGAAAGTATCTATCTACTTGAGGACTTATCTCCGGTAGGCGATAGATTTCCCATACCTATCGCCCGGTGCTATGTAAGATCCTTGAGCAACTTCGTAGACAATATGTATAATAATAATCCCATTAGAACATTCTGTAAAAAACTAGCTAAGTCTCTATGGAGTTGCTTGTTTATCTCTAAAAAGTAATGAAATCTAGACAAGGTCGTGCCAAGTCTAAGGTTCCTTACTGCGATTTCTTTACTATTATAGTTAATGTTGTGTGACTTGGCGGTTAACATTCCATATACGTTACTTTATACTCTTCAACGGCCAAGTCACAGAACATTAACTATAATAATAAATAACAAATAAATCACATTTTTATCGCAGTTATAAAATCATGAATATGAAAGTTCAATATCATTTATTGCTAGTATGTGTAATACTTAGTTTAACAACATTAGGTTGGGTAACATAGACCAATAATAATTAATTAGTGCTGTTAGATAGTGTTCAAGTTGAAATGTCTAAAAGCGTATCTATTTAAGATTTGTGTGACTTCAAATAGATGGCGCGTCAGCTAGCGCTGCATTTTTATTCTCTTGTGTTTTCATACAAGCTAAGAACATTATGAACTGTTAGAACCCTGTACAGAACTTTATTAAAGTTTTCTTTTTAAGTAAACGAGATTTTCCTTATTAATATCAGTCTGCATATTGATGTATGATTTTACCAGTTTACTTTAATTGTAACAGGCACCAAGTATAGCGACATCTGTTCACCATGTATTACGAAATTGTTTACGAAGTTCAAAGTAGGTGGCGCTAGTTATCACTTACCGAAGTTTACTGTTTTTAAATTATCACAAAAAAAAGATAAAAAGATAATAATTATAAAAGAGGAACATCAGAAAAAAGCGTGTGCGTCTCGTCTGACAGGAGTGGTAAATGAAAGCCGTGATAAATGATACGTTGCATATTGAAGCGGTTTAGTCTTCCATAAGGAGTTAGCAGTTCAAAAAGGCTTGAATGGATGTATGGAATGCAACGAACAAGGAATCGTCAATCATTAAGCCCGATATTGTATCTCCCTTCAGATAATTAATATGTACAAATAAATGAATGTGCCATTATGTTTGTGATTTAAACAAATTTACAGTAGAAATATGTGTTTGCAAAGGTGTTTGGCTACAATATATGTATGACCAGACAATGGTGTATGTATGTTAAAAGGATCTTTAACAGTACAGAGATCTTTGATCACGTTATGCGACCTATCAAACATTATTTTTGAAGTGATAAGTTCTTATGGGAGGGTAGATCGATTTGTTATGTAACGCTGTACGGCGCCAGTCTGTCTGGCATGTCTAACTCTCACGTATACGGCAGCGGTAGGCATGCTCCTCCTCCCTCACTCACACACACCACTAGCCGTATATAATTATCACTTCTGTCGGGTGTCACACGTCAAATTCAATTGACCAAAAATTATTATTAAAATTAAATATTTAAAAAATCGACTGAACCGATTTTGATGAAACTTGCACTTTTCCCTAAGTTGGAGCATACTGCCTATAAACTTGATACACGTTTAAGTAACACATATAATATTATTTACGGAGCAACCGCATATCAAAATCATCTTATTAAAAAAGTACTTTGCTTGCCTAGGCAGCGAAAACTACTTTTGTTTGTTGATTTTGCCAACCAAGTGACAAGAAAAATAAAAAGAAATTTTGTCCTGCATAAAAATGTCCGCAGCCGGTAGGATTCGAACCTACGCTCCCAGAGGGAATCTGATTTCGAGTCAGACGCCTTAACCACTCGGCCACGACTGCTTCGCAATAGCGATGCGAAATTGTAGATAAGATAATTAAACTTGTGATTTTACTGTTAAATATTAAATATATTTTTACTAGTGGTTTTCCGCGGCTTTACCCGCGCAGATCCTGTTTCTGTGTATAGCCCATGTACCGTACCAGATTGTAATACATTTTTGTGCCATTATTCAGACCCGCTCATTTGAGTATCAAATATTCATACAATAGTTCTTACGTTTTAAGTTTTTTTAAATTTTCTAAATTTTCTAATAAAGTTCCTTAATTTTTTCTTTCATAAGAACGTTCTTCACACAATA
The DNA here is from genome assembly GCA_034621355.1 of Mycalesis mineus. Classification (NCBI taxonomy): domain Eukaryota; kingdom Metazoa; phylum Arthropoda; class Insecta; order Lepidoptera; family Nymphalidae; genus Mycalesis; species Mycalesis mineus. The sequence goes on from CM067882.1 coordinate 347,836, forward strand.
ATAAATACAACAAAAAAGAATAAGCGAGATCGGTGTTTTTGAGATTTGCGCGTAGCATTACCATTAGCAACACATTCAGTGATACATAAAAAAATGGACAAATGATTTTTATTATCATGGACTTTTTATTTTACAACATTTTTCTTTCCTCTTCTTTCAGCGTTTTGCGAGCGTCGGCGTGCCGTCAACGTCTACGTTGCATTTGATTTATAAATATTTGCGAATGTCAGAGGCGACATACGGAAGAGAGGCTTGTTATAACTTTGAAGTAAGAAAAAGAATACATTTACATTACAGGTTGTTATAAAATGTAGGTGATTGTACTTGTCAATAAACGCAACGAGTGCGCAACGCCGACGTAAAAAAACAAAAATACAAAAAATCACTGTAACTGTCAGGGGACACCCGGGTTTGAACCGGGGACCATTCGATCTGCAGTCGAATGCTCTACCACTGAGCTATATCCCCATTTAGACAAGTGACAAAATTGTGAACTATAAGAATCTTATTAAATTTTTAAACGACTTCAAAAAAAAGGAGTTTCTCAATTCGACCGTATATTTTTTTTTCTAGAAGAAATTTTAAACTAAAAAAAATACGGCCAAATGCGAGTTGGACTCACCCACCAAGAGTTCTATACAAACATATAGGTAAAACTTCACAGAATACATCTACTTACGAAGTTTCAACGGTGTAGTTTTTATAGTTTCGAAAAAAAGCGGCTGTGACAAACGTACGGACAGATAAGACGAATCTATTGGGTTTTGTTTTTGCCATTTGGCTACGGAACCCTAAAGACTGTGCCCGTGAAAGCAAACCAAGAAAGGAATAAAAATTTTTAAGAAAAAATAGAACCGACTCAAAACGCCTCCTCCTAGATATGCTTAAGTAACACCGACTCCTAGATATGCTTAAGTAAATTAAAGCAACTAAATTACACAATTATTTTTTACTTTTTAGTGCGTTTTGAGTCGGTTCTATTTTTTGTTAAAAATTTTTATTTCTTACTTTTTAGTGATTTATCGCCACGAAGCGTACTCGTACTATACTGCCATAGTATATTATATGGCACTAGTAGCCAAAAAGCTACCGATACCGAGTCAAAAACCGAAATCGCTGTAAGCGTGCCTCCAAAATTTGAAGAGTTCCTTCAATTTCCCCAGGATATCATTATCAGATCCTAACATGAGGACAATGGGACCACCTTGGATGTATGCCCTTTCTAAAAAAAAAGAATTATCAAAATCGGACAACACTGTAAAAAGTTATGCGTGGTCATACATAAAAAAAATATATACGTGTCGAATTGAGAACCTCCTCCGTTTTTTTTTCGTCGGTTAAAAATACAGTAATTTAAGAAAAAAAACTCAATTAAATAAATTTTAATGAAACGTTAAAAAATTTCGACGTGATAGTAACTAAGTAGGTAAAATACGCCAAAAGAGATTATAGTTAGGTATCTAATTATAATAATCTATGGAAATAAATAAAATTGCATTTTACTAATTGCAAGCGAAAGTGTAGATACTTAAACTTAAGACAATTTCTTAAAAAAATCTCTGAAACTACCAGTCCACTTGTCAAAAATCTTTTTGTGTATGTAAGCCAGATTCATGAACAGAGACGTAGGCTAATTTATATTCTGATAATCCCGCGAGTGACATCGCGCACTTCCAATCAAATTACGAAATTAAAATCTGAACCGAAGAAAATAAAATAACAAAGCTACATACCACCACGCCTCATGCCCAGGGGCAAGCAGAAAATGCATGCTTTCGTTTGCCACGATCTTTGCATGTCTCTCTCGCTTCTTTAAATTTGATTAATCTTTTAATACAAGTTCGTCGGCTTAGGGTACTTTGACCTTTAAACAGAATATGCTGGATTTGGTCTAGGAACGTTCGCTTTGGTCCTACCCTTCCAACACTCCCATTCACTGTCGCCTTATGCCTTTTGTAAGTCTCCTATCATTCAATCTCTCTACATGACCAAACCATCTCATCATAACTGCTCTTCCATCACACAATTCTTTGTTTTTAACCTCAATTCGACACGTATATTTATTTATTTTTTTATGTATGACCAAGCACAACGTTTTACAGAGTTGTTCGATTTTGATAATACTTTTTTTTAATAAAAAAAAGAATTATCCAAAAGGGTCCATTGTCATCATGTTAGGATCTGATGATGATATCCTGGGAAAATTGAAGGAACTCTTCAAATTTTATAGGCACACTTGCGGCGATTTCAGTTTTAGTATAAGTATCGGTAGCTTTTTGGCTACTAGTGCCGTATAATATACTATGACAGTATAGTACGAGTACGTTAAGTGGCGATAAATCACTAAAAAGTAAGAAATGAATTTTCTTAACGAAAATTGACAAATAACAACTTGCAATTTGCAGTCCCTACCCAAAATCAATTTGATATACTTGAGGAAGTAAAACCAAATGAAGGAAACAAAGAGAGCACATATATTCCAAAACCAGTACCAATATTTATCACTGGGGTTATAAAAATTGCACCTCTTGAAGAACTTTTAAGTAAAACTGTTGATTCGAAAAGCTCAGTCCCACCTGCAAACTGACTATATACAAAGCTATGCTAATGCCAATATGGACATATGGAATACAGCGTTTGGGAACAGCCAGTACAAATAACATTAAGATTCTGGAAAGATTTCAGAACAAGGCCATAAGAAGTCTATTTAACGTCCCGCCATACATTTGAAATAAAAACATCTTGACAAACCTAAATATAAAAACAGTTAGAGAGGAAATACAGTCCTATAGTTTTAAATATCAGAAGCGATTAACGGTACATGCCAATTGCTTGGCAAATCGACTCGCAGGAGATGGCAGCCTGCTATTTCACAGATTAAAGCGAAATAGCATAGTAAACCTAGCAAAAAATTGATGCTAGACTCAGCAAAAAAAAGGAGATTTTGTCAGTGGACACACTCCTGCTAAAAAAACAAACGAAACTAAACCCACAGACGAACGGCCCAATGTCCCAAGACAGACTGCCGAGTCACAGAAAAACAGACGAAAAAAAAAACAAAAAATATATATACGTGTCGAATTAAGAACCTCCTCCGTTTTTTTTCGTCGGTTAAAAAATAGCTGTGTCATTTAGTTGCTTTAATTTACTTAAGCATATATAGGAGTCGGTGCCAGCCAAGATTTTTACTTTAAGAACATTACCTAGAACCCACAAACTGCTTTACTACGTTAAATAAATGTTCCTTAAACTTGCTGGCACCGACTTCATACATATACTTAAGTAAATTAAAGCAACTAAATGACAGTTATGTTTTAACGTTTTAGTGCGTTTTGAGTCGGTTCTATTTTTTATTAAAAATATATGTTAAACCAGTAGTATTATTGCCAACACTTATGTATGGTAGTGAACGTTGGATGTAGCAGAGGAAACATAAAATGAAATAAATGAAGTATAAAAACTAAATGAAACAAAATATTTCGTAAATGTATATATATATATATATATATATATCCATAGTTACTCATTTATTTGATAAATTAGTCGGCCATTAGAAATAATTAAGAGCGCATAATTCATTGTTCTCATGTAAAGGAAATCTATAATTTGGAGGAAACTCTAAATTAACGATCCTTATAACGCCCTTAAACTACATACAGGTGGTGCATTACTGTTCATTACCCAACTAGTGTCCGACCAGGCTGCAGCGCTAGTTATCGCGGTAAGGAATGGAACATTTTATATTCATTTATAAATATAGATTGATACTTATGTATGGTAATGAAAGAAGAAGCACAAAAGTAAAATAATTGCGGAAGAGATGAGAGCATTTAGAATTGTGTGGATTGAAATTGAGTGATGCAGTTAACAATAGTATGATAAGAGAACGGTGTGGTGTAAAAGAAGATGTAGTGACTATAATTGAGAAACGGAAAAGGAAGAAGATTTAGGCCTGTGTGCATCAAGATTTCGGTTATCATAACCAACGGTTAACATAAGCTAAACGTAAAATTTACTGTTCACGACAACCCGTAAACCGGTTAAGGACGTAAGCTCGGTTAAGATAACCGCCCGGTTTACGTCCTTAACCAGCGTACGGGTTTATTATAACAGTAAATTTATAGTAAAGTTATGTTAACCGTTGGTTATGATATCCGAAATCTTGGTGCACACAGGCCTAACAAAAGGGATGTATGAGGCAATTTATGAAACCTTTCTGAAAAAAATTGTCAACTCATTTTGAAGTTTTGTTCTGTTAGGTCCACGTCTGAAATAATTCTGACCTTTTCTTTCTTCTAAGAAATTTTTAAATAGTAAGCTATCAAATATAAGTTAATTCATATCCCAAGCACGCCGTGGGTTCTGGTCACTGTCATTAACATACGATAGTGATCGTTAACGAATTAAACATGAACACCTACCCTAAGCCCGCCAACCCTCATTTGAGCATGGCGGGCCTACGCTCCTTATCTGATCTCCTATAAGGAAGGAGGTTTAGCCCTGTGTTGGAACTTTAATAGGTTTATATTGATAATTTCCAGATGATTTGGCAGCCTCTAGATTTGATACAAGCATGTCCGGCCCACACCACGAACTCGGCGTGCTCCAACTTCGGACTGCTGTACCTCAGCTTGCTGGTGAAGCTGTTCGGCGCGTCCGAAGACAAGCGGCGCCAGCAGATGTGCCCCAGAGAAAGGGTGGACGGCGAGGAGTTTGACTTCATAGTGGTAGGCGCGGGGGCAGCCGGCTGCGTCGTCGCGAACAGACTGACGGAGAACCCCAAATGGAAGGTGAGTTAACACGCAGAGAGAGAAGTAAGTGTAAGTTTGTACATAAAGATCTGTCGGTGCTAATCTTCGGAACTACTGATCCGATTTTAAAATTCTTTCACCAGTAGAATACTATGTTATCGGTGAGTGTCATAGGTTTTATATTTGTATTTTATATATTATCCGAGTTATCACAGTTTGTCGCGTGAGTCGGACCGTGAAATTTATTAAATCGGCTTTATACGTGTACTTGGCCTTAGATATTGAATATAATTGAAAATATTATATGAAAACTTTATGCATCTTATAAAGTTCTACTAAAACGTCCGCAATAACATATATCTATCTTTTATATTTTGGCAGATATATAACTTTTTGTTTTTGTTTTAAATCATTAATTCATATGCTTACGTTTACGTCATTACTGATACAATTAAACTTAAATCCTTATCAAAATAAATTATTTAATAATCACAAGGATATTATAGAGATAAGATTTGCCTTTTACAGTATGTTAATTAGTTATATAGTTTCGGAGATATTACAAAATTTCTAAAAAGTATAACACTGTCGCTATATCATCCAAATTAAGTTGACCTCCTCCGTGTTATGTTATACGTACTGAATAGGGGTCAACATTTTGGTACTGATATTTTTTGAGAATTCGATCTTTGATCATTTCTTTCAATTTATTTGGCATGGCAGACCATATTTATATAATATCCGAAAAAGTTTGTTCGTTTGTTTAAACGGGCTAATCTCTAGATCTGCGTGTGGGATTGTAAATTATTTTGTTTATTATGAAAGCTAGACACAAAAATGAAATAGACTATTTGATACAAGCTATACACATCAGCTTGCCATAAATATATATTGTTAATGTTAATGTACTGTAATATCGTACAATGTTTAACAAAAATATAGATCTTTAGTACACGGAACGGGACGGAGGATATTGCTTCACGGGAAACTATAAAAAAATTAAATTGAGAGGGGTAGCGGGGAAAGAGTGCACTTTATATGAAAGTCTGTCTTTAAAATTAAAAGGGTACCTAAGAGGTTTTCATGCGAACGAAGTCGCGGGCGACTGCTAGTAACAAATATAAATAACATCAAGTTTTGCCGCTGCAGTTATTAATTAGAGTTAAAAAGCACGACATTAAAATGTTGTTGATGACATTAGTGAAATGAAACAGTCCCGCTTTACCTCACATTATAGTGCTAGAGGGTAAAGATTTGTGTCTACCTTCAAACGCTCTCGTTGTATCATCAGGTGCTGCTGCTCGAAGCCGGGCCTGAAGAGCCCGACGTGACGCTGGTGCCTGGGCTGTCCACTGCGCTGCAGGGATCCAATATTGACTGGCAGTACTTCACGCAGCCCAACGGCAAGAGCTGCCTGGCGCACCCTGGACAGAGATGCCCCTGGCCGCGGTATGATTGTTCTGCTATAGGCGATGATTGAAAAAATCTTACTAAAACTTTATTTTAAAATGCTTAAAAGATTTAAGTTGTAATAACGGCTCAAATATCTTTAAAAGCACATATAATTTATTATTGTCCGACACATGGCATTATTTTGTTAGACACCATAAATATTAAGGCCAATAATATTTTATGTTATAATTAATAATGTTATGTTTGATACGTTGTGTGCAGCGGCAAGACAATGGGTGGTTCGAGCTCTATCAACTCGTTGGCCTACATACGAGGCAGCAAGCTGGACTACGACACCTGGGCCGCCATGGGCAACGAGGGTTGGAGCTATGAAGATGTAAGTGCCTTTATTTTATACGAGTTTTGGGGCTAAAGGTTTATGGAGTTGGAATATTAACATGCTAGTAAAGAAAATGTTATTAATGTTTTGTCACATTATTTATTTAGGTTTTAATACGATAATATTTCATTTTTTCATTGATTTTTTATTCAAAGGTGCTGCCATTCTTCAAAAAGTCTGAAAGAAATTTAAACATAGAAGTCCTCGACAGCAAATACCACGGGGCAAAGGGCGAGCAATTCGTTTCCAGGTATCCCTACATCGACGAACCCTCGATCATGTTGACCGAAGCTTTCAACCAAGCAGGCCTGCCCCTGACGGACTACAACGGAGCTCAACAGGTCGGCACCATGCAGGCTCAGGCGATCGTCCTCGACGGTGAACGAGTATCCACCAACGTCGCATTCATACAGCCCATCCGACACAAACGGCCGAATCTATTCATTGAAACAGAAGCAGAAGCTACGAAAATATTAATAGATCAATATAAAAATGCATACGGAATCGTTTACGTGAAAGATGGTAAGAAGCATACGGCGTACGCGAGAAACGAGGTGATTATAAGTGCCGGGGCTATCAACTCACCCAAATTATTAATGTTATCTGGAATTGGGCCGAAGGAGCATTTGAAAAATTTAGGCATCCCGGTCGTACAGGACCTAGCCGTCGGAGAGAATCTCCACGATCACCCTAGCTTCAACGGCATTATTTTAGCATTATCGAATAAAACTGCTACGACAGTTAGCAAGGAAGAGATCCTGATAGCCGTCCAAGACTACGCCAGAATGAAAATTAAAAGAGGTCCGCTGACCTCGAACGGGCCGGTCAATTCACTTTCTTTTTTAAAAACTGATCCTAATCTGCCAGCGCCCGATATACAGTTCCAATTTAATAATGCTAGGCGTTACGAAATGCTAACCGATCCGATCACCGCTGAATCGATTCCTATACTACCGACCCCGTTCTACGACGCCGTCGTGCCGAGACCTATGAACATAGTGCCGTTGAGCAGAGGAGTTCTCCTGTTGAATAGTACTGATCCGAACGGACATCCGTTACTACATGTTAATTATTTCGGAGACGACAGAGATTTTATACCTATGTTAAAGGCGATCCGATTTCTGCTATCCTTGGAAAACACAGAAGCGATAAAATCCCGCGGCGCATACTTCGTGCGCGAGCCGATGCCGCACTGCAAGCATTACGAGTGGGGTACCGACGAATACTTCATTTGCTTGTTGAAAGCGTACACTTCGACCACCTACCACCCAGTGGGAACTTGCAAGATGGGCCCGAAGTGGGATAGGAAGGCAGTTCTGGACAACCAGCTGCGTGTCTATGGAGTGGGCTCTCTGAGAGTGATCGACGCGTCAATGATGCCCGTGGTCGTCCGAGGGAACACCAACGCCCCGTCTATTATGATCGGGGAGAGAGGAGTAGATTTTGTCATTCGGCACTGGAGGAGGGAAACTAAAGATTACTGTTAAACAAGTAAAAGCATTGTTGTTCATATTGTATTTGTTTATTTTGTAAAAACTTCAAATATATTTCTATTATTTTTTTATTGTTTCTAATCTACTACTTTGCTTAGGCAGCTTGCGGCAGCCGCAAGTTTGAAAGCCTTCGGATTTTCTCACAATCATCAGGATCTGATAATGTTTGCTAATGAGTAAAACATTATCACAGTAAGATTTATTTATTTTTAAGCTACAAGTCCCCTCTACGATATATACGAGAATATGTCCTATAGTAGATTGAAATTAGATGATGATGATGATGATGGGGAAAATGATTCAGTGCTTTTGCAGTCTTGCATATGTATAACTACTGTCTCGCAAACGCAATAATAAAGCATTATGCACACAGCAATTAATAACATCACAGTAAATATACCGCTGACATTTTTAATTCGTAGCATTCAGCTGATGAAACAATGTGCTGCCTGAAGTTACTATTGTAATGCAAAATGCAAAAAAAAAGTAATAAGTTACGTGCATAATTATTTTTTACAACAAAGATTCTCTTTTAAAAATATCGAAATGCTGCACGTGTAAAATTTGAAAGTTCCCAAGATCCCATCATCAGATCCTGACATGATAGCTATAGACACATTTTAAGTATACCTTTTCGAACAAAGAAAAACTAAGTAGCTACTGTAATCCGCTGAGGAGTTCCTGCGATGAAGACATCATCTGATCCCGAACACCAGTCACAATCCATTTATGTGTAAAGTTCTCATCAATACTGCTGCAGTAAATCGTTGAGGAGATCAAAAATATGACAGGCTATCATTTCTTTATTTGTCTTCGATGCTCGAACCTTTCGACATTCGTATCGAATGACAAATTTCTGCAGTTGTCAGGCGTAATTCGTGAGCTGAATTAAAATAAATCATATGTTTATTACGATGATGCTCATTCATAATCTAAATCCAGGCTGGTATGAGTTAAAAAGTAAACAAACGTACCCCTTTGGCAATGCCCAATTTTGATATCAATTTTCAGAATAATCCAATGGTTTAAACACGCACAATCTCGTTGTGGTCTACAAGCAACGTATGAAGAACTATAAAAACGTAACATTTTTTTAATTTAAACAGGCTTTAAACAATTTTTTTCTCAAAAACCAAAAAGAATCACTAAATTATGTCCACAGCGTAAACTAAAACAACAATTTGTCAAATCGCATTCTGTCATAAGTATAGGGATGTGCAGATAAAACATTGTAACCACAGGGTAAAAATGAATGATTGAGTGAATGTAAGTATCGAATATATTGTTAGTATCGAAATCGTAATCGGATAATTCAAATTAAGTTTTTTATCATTATATATCATACCATAAAGTTGTTTATTGCGTTTATGAAGAATTTATGTTACTATTTCGGCGCGGAAAACTAAATATGTTTTTTGGTTGCAAAGCGGAAGCGAATGAGAACGTTCATCAAGTCATCAGCTTGTTTGAAAAACGTCCGTAAGTATATTTTAACAAAAAAATAATGTCTATTTTGAAATTCAAGATGGCGGCAATATTATGTCAAGATATTATTCTACGCTTTACTTAAAATATATGTGATATTAATTTTTTAATTATGCAACTGTTGTCTATAAAATAAGTTAGGATTCCTAGATACCGAAGAAACAATAAAAATATCAAAAAGCTGCGTAGAAGCGTACTAAAATATATCGCGCGTGATATTGTTGTTGAATGAACGGTGTTGCCAAATTATTATTTGGCACATTTTGTTTTAACTGTGGCATATTATTACCTTGTTTGGTATATTTATATGTTATTTAAGCATATTTTTTTGGTTAATCATATAACCTTTTTTTATTGTATGGCAAATAATTAATTAAAATGAAAAATTATCTGCAATCAACTTGATACCATGTCCAAACATGATTATATATACCTATTTATTTTTAGTTGTTATTTAATATACTTATTATTTATTAATAGGCGTTTTTTTGACATAGAATATTATGACAGTTGTTTAGTACGTTGTTGGTAACACTGAGAGTAAAATTTCGCGCTAGTTGCTCATTCGTTTCGTAACTTTGCTTCATGCGGTGCGTCTCGGGTGCTCTCTGGTGTTTTCTCATACTTCTAACGACTTGGCTCTCTCATCGGATTTGTGTTTGCTTTGCGATTTGGGTTGTGTTAACATCTGGAACGACGACAATAGCTATTCTTCACGGACTTCGAAACACTTGGATCTACTTTTCTTACACAAGGTGAGTAATTTTAATGAATAATGATGAATTTTCATTTAAATCTATATATATATATTATATACATATAATATATATATATAAGAGATTCCCACCTATATATTGACTCATCACAATATTTCTGGAACCATAAGGCGTAGCGACTTGAAATTTGGTAGGAATATTCCTTTCGCCGAGTAGAGGTCAGCTAAGAACGGATTTTACGAATTTCCACCCACAAGGGGGGTTGCGGAGACTGCTAGTTCATATTAAATTAATTTTTTAAACTTTAATATGTTTCACATGTAGGTCAATTGCAATGTAATATCTTTAAGGATTGTGATAGTTACACTTTGTTTTGATGCTTAATTTAACTGTTGGTTTACCTTGATATAGCATGATGTAAAGGGCATGTTAACTAAAACGTAAACCAGTGATTCAGTACATGATTCTAACTCTCTGAGCGTTAGAATTTTGTATATTTGTCGCTTATTTCATATTAATTGCAGCATTGAATTAATTACGTAGTCTATAACATTACGATTTCAAATTAAAAACCAAGAAATAAGGATTTCGCGTTGCCCGCTATAGGTATAGTATAGATTACGGAGCCTTGTTATTGCATACATTGCCCACTCAAAAATATCAAAATCAGCCCCTCATTTCCAACATATTATGTGGAACGTCTTCCCGTACTTTTCGTTAACATACTCTTTACACCTGGCATTCATAGTTATTTTTATAGTATTATCTAAAGTTATCAGAACTGCAGCTGTGTCCAAATTTTCATTTATTATTTTATTGCTTAATTGTTTAGCTTAGTAAGTCTTTGTTTACATTTGCTGTCGGCTTTATACTTGCCTTTGTTTGTGATTATCTTCCACGAGTTTGCCTCGGCTATTCATTTACACTATCGCTAGGTTATTATATAAATAAAATAAAAAAACTTCTTTTCAATTACAAACAACTTAAAAATATGAGATCTGCCGCTCTATTGCTGTTTTATATACGTTAAGATAAAGTCATGTATTTAACTATTTCTTTATTTTATTTACAGAATGAGTAATTCTGAACCTACACCTGGCCCGTCTGGGTTAAAACGTAAAAGGATCCCTGATCCTCCATCGTTTCTTCAGTCTCCCATGAAAAAAAGACCTAAACGTGGTTGTTTAGGATCGAACGAAAAGACTGTTGTGTTGAATGTTTATAAACTCATTATGCACATGATGACCACATATCCATATAAGACGGATATTGTCCAAAAAGTGTCAGAGGTAATGGGAATTTCCAGACCAACAGTCAATCGAATTGTGGCTGAATATAAAAAAACAGGAAAAGTGACATCACCTAAAAAATCAAAACCAAATAACGTAGTTATAGATAAATTAGATGATTTCACATTGACTGCGATAAGGAGAAAGATACACCAGTTTTTTTTCAAGAACGAATTACCAACAATAGACAAAGTTTTAGCAGTTGTTAATGATGACCAGGACTTACCATCATTTTCCCGCTCAACTATGTATAAAATTTTTAAAAAATTAAAATTTTCCTATGTGAAGAGGACGAGAAAGAGTATTTTACTCGAAAAGCCCGATTTGATGGCATGGAGAACCAATTATCTCCTTAAAATCAAAGACTACCGCAAGGCAAATAAGAAAATTTATTACACTGATGAGACATGGTTGAATGAAGGTATAATGTTTTTTAATATTTTTATCAATTAAATTTTTGCCAATTCAATTCAATGAATCAAATCAATGAATGCGTTAAACAGACAGTACCTAAACGAAGTAATCATATTTGTTTTTCAGGACACACTGCAAACTACGTATGGGTCGACCAAGATATAGCAAGTAGTCGCCAAGCATTTTTAAATGGCTTATCTACGGGCCTTAAAAATCCTCAGAAAGGAAAACGATTAATAATTACACATATTGGTAGCGAAAATGGTTTTCTGGATGGAGGAGAGTGGATTTTTGAGGCCAAGAAAACAGATGCTGAAGGTGACTACCATGGTGAAATGGACTCGCACAATTTTGAAAAATGGTAACTACTTATTTTCTTACATAACGAACATTTATTTTTACTACGTCATGTTTTCTACATATTAGACATATGTAGAAAACATGACGTAGTAAAAATAAATGTTACCTTATCGTAAAGTATATGCATACATACACAATAAACTACAGTCTCACGTAGTGCTGGAGAAGAATCCAAATAACTTTATTATTTATATAATCTTCCACGGTCACGGTTTCCCACCAGCTCGACCTGACCCACTCGAGAAATCTTATTGGGTTTAGCCAGGAATCGAACTTCCGCCTTATAAATAGACTGTGCTTATTATTGCGGTTGGTTGTGAAACTGACTTTTACTAACTTTTTGACTTTAGTAGTAATGAATATATGCAACATGTATTAATGAATTTCTAATCATTTTTACAGGTTCGCGAAAATACTGGAACTTATCGAACCTGGGTCGGTAGTCGTTTTAGATAACGCACCGTACCACTCCAGATTTGTAGATCGTGTCCCAAACATGAGTTGGCGGAAGGCTGAAATACAAAAGTGGCTGCACGAGAAAGGCTTCCCTTATAACGAAAACGAAACGAAGGCAATATTACTCACCAAATTTGAAAAAGAAAATTTTAAAAAGAAAGTCGTCGATGACATGGCAGCCAAAAAAAATATTATAGTTTTACGCCTTCCGCCTTATCATTGTGAATTGAACCCCATCGAGTTGATATGGGCTCAGCTTAAGTCATACGTTGGAAAAAATAATAAAACATTTAAAATGGCTGAGCTAAAACAATTAGTCACCGATGGGGTTCAGAGAATTAGCGCAGCGTCATGGAGAAAATGTATAGAACATATTATTAAAGAAGAGGATAAAATGCTGCGACTTGATGGAATCATAGATAACCATACGGACACGACGCCATTTATTATTAATGTAACGACAGACGAAAGTGACAATTCAGACGGATCTTCGTCCACAGATTCATAAATTAATTTCATTAAAATTATTAATAATTTCATTAATTGTTTGGTATTTTTCTTATCCCGTATAATAAATAATTTAAGAATTAAATTAAGTTATAACTTAAAGTATTTTTTAAAAAAGATTGTATGATATCTTCGTAATAGAATTTAAATAATAGATTCGAAATAAATATATCAATTAAATTGTTCATTGGTTCAGAATATCATTCAATACTTCATTCTTGATATAGTTCATCAAAGGCCCATCCCTAGAGCTTACGTCATAAAATGTCACGTGATCAGTACGGCCATATTTGTCTTATTAATAGCTCATTCCTAGAAAAATGGAATATAGCTTATTTCATTTCAGTTATATCTACTAAAATCAATTCAATATCTTCAGATACCAGTCGTAAATACGGCTGTTCTTAGCGACGACGGAACAAACAAAATATGTCTATTTCTTTTTATCTTATTTGCTTGCTAACTGCCGCACTACTCACGGCTTCAAAACTCAAACATATTATTGGGGGGGGGGGGGGTTTGTAAACATTTGGAGGGTAAACATTTGTCCTGAAGTGCTCGGAGTAATACATAAATTTTGTTCGTTCCCTGTTACTAGTATTTCATGTTATTATTTTCGTAATTGAACTATTATAATTGTAAAGGAGTTAAAGTGGGGATTTCTAATAACTAATACACGGAATAAATATATATACAGTCATAAATAATATTTTGAATTATAATTATATAAAATTTAATAGAACTTAAATAGTAATAGCCTTACATTCATCATCTTTTTATTACTTGGTTATAAACTAGGTTAAAAAAATTACGTACTTACACTGAAAAAAATGAAATGCTACAAGGAAATACGAAACAAGGTATTTTAGAGTGAGGGAGTCTATCCCTTGAGTTCTTGGGGAGTATTCTCGCAAAAATACAAATTTGTATGAATACAATACATAAGGCATAAGGCATTATTTGCTTGTGGCGTTACATGCTATTAAAGCCATCTCTGTCTATTGAGAAATATTATAACCCTTAATACTTTTTGTTATCAAGCTTTAATTAGTTTTTTCATAACCTTATTTCTAACTAAATCCAGTTTTAAGATGTCCTTTAAAAAAAATTCAAATACCGTATAATAAAAAACGTAAAAAAGTTACACAACCCTGCATAAGCGAATGACCTTGCAGTCGGTTTATTTACGTGTGGTATCGCTTCTCCTTGAACGGACCATACTTATATTACTATTCGGTGTATAATTTCAACGGCCTGCAAAAGCTTTCCTTCTTATACACGAAGTATAGACACAACTCTGCTCCAATAAGCTGGTTGATAGTATAGCCTTGTAACGTGCACGATCAGATACTGAGCGCCCGCGGTTTCACCGTCGTATTTCTCGTTTTCGTTGGAATATCCTTATGTATATTTTCACATGCATTTAATTTGAAATTATAAACATGCTTCAAGCTCAATATTTGATAACTTGATCCAGCACTCGAACCTGGATATTATATACGAATATGGTTACCACCAGAAGACTAGGTATTGCGACAAACTTATTACCTACGATATACTTTGTTATTTCATCTGAAAAAACATTCACTTGAACAAACGCACGGTGAAATGAATGTATAATTAATTCCTGTGAAGAAGCAAGCGTTGACAGTTTGCACAGTTCCAAATTTACCCTACCTACGTGCCTACTTTAAACCTAATTGCCTGCCTACTTTAAACCTAGTTTGCCAAGCGTTTTTTAATACACTTAATTTTCCTGCAAAAAACAAAACATTCGATTAGCACAAGGATAGGGTTAGGAAACTGGACTTGACTCCGTAGATTAACTCATGGTTTTGATTGGCTAAATCATGAAGTAAAAGATATCCCCAAAAATGTTTTGTATAGCACTGAATCCATAATAGTGACCCGCATTAGCAAAGAGAAGCTGACCATGTAGGCCGTTAATATCTACTGTTAAATTTTATTTTATTTTATTTCCGGCTGGGTGGATTAACACCAAACAAAGACGTAGCGCCCAGCTATTAGCGTTCCGGTAGGATATCGTTTAGAATCCCATTGCGATCTGGATTTCATCCTACTCCTAACAAGTTAGCCCGCTTCCATCTTAGGTTGCATCGTCACTTACCATCAGGTGTGATTGCCTGCCCATATTGTGTGTAGTTTCACTTTAACATATAGCCCGCCAACAACGATGGCTTGTTAAAGTTCGACGTGTCAGTGCGTCTGTGGCATCGTAATCCGAACGGATGAACCGCTTTTGATTTTGTTTGTTTTGTTTACAAGGTTAATAAATCGGGAGTGCTCTTAGCTATGTTCGATGACAATTGATCCAAATTGACTGCCACCATAAAATGGCAGATCGCATATGGTTTCACAAGTCCCTCAATATGTTAGAATTTAAACTATCGCGAGTATTATCGAAAACATTTTTTAAATAAAAATAGAACCGACTCAAAACTCACTAAAAAGTAAAAAATAACTGTCATTTAGTTGCTTTAATTTACTTAAGCATATCTATGAAGTCGGTGCCAGCCAAGTTTAAGGAACCTTTCTTTTACGTAGTAAAGCATTTTGTGGGTTCTAGGTAACGTCCTTAAAGTAGAAACCTGGGCTGGCACTGACTCTTAGATATGCTTAAGTAAATTAAAGCAACTAAATGACACAGTTATTTTTTACTTTTTAGTGCGTTTTGAGTCGGTTCTATTGTTATTTAAAAATTTTTATTTCTTACTTTTTAGTGATTTATCGCCACGTATCGTACTCGTACTTTACTGTCATAGTATATTATATGGCACTAGTAGCCAAAAAGCTACCGATACCAAGACAAAAATCGAAATAGCTGTAAGCGTGCCTCCAAAATTTGAAGAGTTCCTTCAATTTCCCCAGGATATCCTCATCAGATCCTAACATGATGACAATAGAACTACCTTGGCTACTAGTGCCGTATAAAATACTATAAGAGTATAGTACGAGTACGGTACGTGGCAATAAATCACTAAAAAGCAAGAAATAAAAATTTTTAACAAAAAATAGAACCGACTCAAAACGCACTAAAAAAAAATTTTAACAAAAATAAAAACGCCTTCAAAACGCACTAAAAAGTAAAAAATAACTACGTCATCCAAGTTCAGGTAAAGACTTTAAAGTAGAAAGCTCGGGTGGCACCGACTTCATAGATGTGATTAAGTAAATTAAAGTAAGTAAATGACGTAGTTATTTTTTACTTTTTAGTGCGTTTTGAAGGCGTTTTTATTTTTTGTTAAAAATTTTTTATTTCATACTTTTTAGTGCTTTATCAACAACGAACATACTAATAAACCTACTCGAACTAAACCATAAGTACCAATATTCACTAGCTACTTATAACATTCCGACGTCCCTGCAAAAGTGCATATAAAGTTTGAAGAGTTTCCTCGAGTTTTCGTAGATCTCATCATTGGATCATGACATAGTAAACATTAAACTGGAAACTATAACCTTTCAAACTTCTCATCGAGACATAAATTAATCGAGCCCAATCACAAAGTAGCTACTGCAAAACCGTTAAAGAGCTCCCTCAACTGTCCTTCTTCTTCATCGCCAGACCCTCAATGACAGTCACAGCCCATCTAAATATAAAGTTCTCATTGAGACAAATTAATCGAGCCCAAACACAAGGTAGCTACTGTAAAACGTTACGGAGCTCCCTTAATTGTACTTCGTCTTCATCACCAGACCCTCAACGACAGTCACAACCCATCTAAATGTAAAGTTCTCATTGAGACAAATTAATCGAACCCAAACACAAGGTAGCTACTGTAAAACGTTACGGAGTTCTCTTATATATAGATCGGCTCCATCATCAGATCGACTCCAGACCTTCATCAAATTGTAGTGCTTTTAAATACTTACCGGAAAAATTAACAAACGTACTTGTTGTCCCTACAATTTTTGAAAGTTCCTCTCGTTTTCTCCAGGATCCCATGATCAAATCCTGGTTTCCTTGTCATGGTACCACCACCGGACTATCTACTATCCAACATCAGTTCATAAACGACGAAGTTATGCGCGAACACACATAAAAAAAATATATATATACGGTCGAATTGAGAAACTCCTTTTTTTTTGAAGTCGTTTAAAAAGTAAAAAATAACTGTGTCATTTAGTTGCTTTAATTTACTTAATCATATCTAGGAGTCGGTGCCAAATGGGTATCAAATGAAAGGGCTTGGTCTAGTGGAATACACTACAATACGCAATTTTCGTCAGGAGTTTTTAAATTTTTAATTTTGTAATTCCCAGTTTTCTTGCAATATTACAGACCTCTTCTCGCCTCGAGAGCTTGAATGAGCTCACCTGATTGCCACCTCTTTCTAATCTTGAACAATTTACATAATAATTACACGGCCCCCCTTAGCTAATTACTATATATTTAAGTGTCATGATGGCTCTATTTGTTCTAGCAACTGTATCAAATCAATATAATATGTATGTTTGATGTAAGCTTCGTTTTTCATATCGCTTACAATCGCAAGCAGCAGACAAGAGCACAGTTCGCATTTGTAGGATTTTACAGTCAGCACGAGCAAGTGGCAGTGACTCTTTCAGTACTCTAAAAGCAATCTATTATTTCACTTCTTTAGAAATCTGTATGCAGCGAAAGAGATATTTCCTTGGTAACTGTAGTTAAGCGCTGCGATCGTCTCGCCGACGCGTTAGTCAAACATAACCTTATAATTTAAAATCATGAATATGTATTTCAAAACTAAGGCTGTGTCTACACTTTGCCTTTTTAAAGCCAGAAGTGCTCGATTTTGTAAGAGCTGAAAGTTTTCAGACCGGAGTTCACACAATCGTTTTAATATATAACGTATATTCAATGTTTTATTTTGCTTTAAACATATTAACGCATCGGACATTATTAAATATTTCAAGTTGCTCAAAATGAAAAGTAAGTGCTTTGCTTACCTACTTTTGCTGACAGGGGGGGGGGGTTTGGGGGGTGAATTGTAACAAATCTGCTTACGTAATATTTGAACGGCCCCTGACCTACGGGGAATGTCAATTAAAGTAACGTCAAACATAATAAGCAACATTGCCCCTTACTTAGTAATAATTTTAATGAATGTGTTAACTTGGTCATCTTTCCAAATTTGATGAAACATAGTACATTGATACCTTTTTGAAATTTGACAATAAAAATGAAATGAACAACTACTTATAGTAGTTTTTCAATATTGCCTATATAATAAACTAAGTAAAGTATTTGAGAAAATTATTCTTAATCTATTGCTGTACCATTTTGATGATAATATGTAACTTCGTCCTGAACAATTTGGCCTTACAAAAGGCTTTACTGTCTAAAGCTTTCAACTGCGTCAGTCACGAAACATTGTTAATTAAGTTAAGTTGGAATTGGAAAGCTCCACAGTTTTTCTACGAGTAGCCTTGGATTGCAAACTTCAGTGGGCTGCTTATGCAGTCAGGGAAATAAGGCAACTTACCGATGTTGAAGCAGCCAGGCCTACTTTGCCTATTTCTTCAGCGTTCTGCCTTACGGCATAATGTTGTGGGGAAAAAGAGCTCATATAGACTGGAATTAAAAAAAACATAGATGAAACATGTGGGTAGGTACGAGCGTCCGCTAGTAGCCATATCACCAAATGCGAGTAAAATATATGTGATGTATATTGGTGAGTAAAAATGTCACGTGTGGTCGCATCCTTAGTTATAGAGTCTTTTTATTCTTTTTGTACAAATATTAACAATAAAAACATTCATTGTTTTTACTGATATATATTGAAGTGATTGTAGTCACGTGAAGAGACCAGCTCAGCCAGCATCTGGGGTGGAGATCTGACGGTTGTTTCATCTCACAGCAAATAAAAAGGTTCAGGTCAGTTATTAACAATAATATTTCACTTTTTCGCTAAAAAAGAGAGAGGGTTCCACTGCTTAAACGAGGCCTGTATCCAACAATGATGAGAGTGGAGACGAAATAGCATTTTAGTTCTTGGGAAGACAATTAATCGGGGAATTCCATTTCTGCGGGTTGCTTTATACTCTTGTTTTCTGTCTGTCTCACCGCACTATTTATATTTTCCCTTATAACTCCCAAACGGCTCGCCCGATCCCCGATATGATAGGTTAGTGTTCTTAGCTACTTCCGGTTCGTCGACCAGAATTGGGTGTAAATTGCGAAAAACATTTGCATATTTTTGATGGTACTGTTGAAATGAAAATGTTTCTGGACATAAAATTGCTTAGAATATGCACTTCCGGTTAAATTTTCAAACCGTAATAAGAACACTAGTAAAAAATTCCAGAAAGGCACGCGCGACAGAGGTTAAAGTGCGGGGCTTGATATTTAAGTAAAGTATAACATTGGGTTTAATATCGTGTGTAGCAAAAATGCAGGAGCAGAGGAGGAGATTGGTCAATCCACGATGGCTCGTCGTTTTTTGTTTTTCAAACGCTTACAGTGCAAGTGTGCAATAAAAACTGCAAGAATGTGAGTTCTTTTACTACGTGACGAGTAGCAATGTGTGCGCACTCACACAAAGTGTCCAGTTAGTTAAGTCAACAAGAATGTCATGTTTGACTAGCAGTATGCTCTACTTCATTTTAACCCATTTTTTAAAAGTGAATATGTCGTGTTGGTCCTGCACAGCAAAATAATATTGTGATATAGGTTAATATATATGTCAGAGTATCACCATTCTCCTTGACATCATCTATAGTAGTTCTTAATCTCTTGGGCGTTTTCTAGGGTTACAAAGACTTTGTTTTGATACATGAAGTAGACTTCTATAATTCCTGACGTATTATAAAGATTCAGAACAGTAGTTTATTTACACCCATCTTATTTTACTAACTAATTTAATTTACTTTTTAAGAACACTTTTACACTGGTCCAACTCGACCAAATATCCTCACCGCACTCTAAATACAAACTGACTACCCAACTCCTTTGTTCCCCTCAAGATGGTGTAAATACTCTACTAGGACTTTGGCGCCCGGCTCTTTTATTGGTTGGAGTATTAAAACAAATCAAAGAAGATACTTTCAGCTCACATCAGAGTATGTGATGAGATATTATGCATTATTTGAATGTTATAAATCAAATTGAATTTAACTTTGTGTTAAAGTTTTAAGTAAGCACTTATCTCATATCTCTCACTAAATGATTAACAATTAATTCTATTTCGATTACTTCCATAAACAAACTCGTGACATATCATAAATAATTACTTCCACAGACAGTAACATTTCCATAAACAATGACATCTAACACAATATTACAACAATCTATTCCTAGTCTCTAGTCTAATTCCTTCGACATACATATTAACCAATTTAACAATATCTTAAAAACACACACACCCACAATCATCCCAGATATGTGCCTAGCATAATTATATCCATTTTTCTTTTGTTTAAACAGTTTAATGATTGAGCTCAACTCCACGCTGTCTTGTCTACCATACCCTAGTGTTTTTGTAAAGCATGAACCCATGATACCTATTATTATTTTTATTCATTACAAGTTAGTTGTGATTATAGCTAAGTTGGTATATCTTAGCTATAATCACACTTGATAGTAAGCGATAATGTAAACTAAGATCGAAGCGGGCTAACATGTTAGGAGTAGCATAAAATCTACATTCCTTCAGTTTCTACATGATACCGTACTGGAACGCTAAATTGCTTGACGTAACATCTTTGTCAGTAGGATGGTAACAACCAATGACCAAAGCCTTACACCATCTAGACTTGGACTAATTTGGAAAATCTATATCGGCTGTAACAAGCCAATCAAGTGACCTTTGTAGAAAAATTAAAGTCGAGTCGGTCAACCTTTAAATATGTTAAGTCACTTTTAAATATGTAGTTTATCATCATACGATACGTTTTTTGACATTATAAATATAATATTGGTAAAAAAAATTAAGTAGAGCATCATTCCGTTCGGTCATGACACGCAGCGACACAACCTACAATAGCCCGTGTACACCGAGCCGTGGTCGACTCGAGACTGATGTTCGAAATGTACTCCCCGCACCCTTCGGTTTCTCCTCGCGACAAATAGTGGGGCGAGTCTTTGTGAATTGACCAAACTATAAAGGTTCTCCGACCCGAGCTTATTTTTATTTTAATTCCATATATTTTAATTCCATTCCAAGTTATGCCATAATTCGTATAATTATTATAACAAGTTAGCTTAAGTTTCTTATTGAATTCTTGCTAAAAATAAATTTATAACAGACTCAAATTATAGATACCATAAATCCAAATCGTATGTAATGATTTCAGATCAAAATGGTTTGGCAACCCCCAAACCTCACGGAGCTATGTCCTCCGTCCACGTCAGTGTCGGCGTGCTCCAGCTTCGGCTACGTGTACCTGAGCATGCTGGTGCAGCTGTACGGCGGCTCCATGGACCAGCGGCGCCAGGAGGAGTGCGACCGAGAGGCCGGGCGCTTCAGGAGGGACCGCATGGAGTACGACTTCATAGTGGTGGGCGCGGGCGCGGCCGGCTGCGTCGTCGCCAACAGACTTACCGAGAACCCTAACTGGAAGGTCAGTTCGTGTAGAAATATAGCAATTTCAAAAAGTTTTCATCGTAATAGCTAACTGGTCAGGCAGTTCACCCGTCTTACGCTAAATGAGATTCTATCGTAAATGTTACACAGTAACAGTTAAGGTCCCTGTTCCACCAAAGTTTCGCGAGCGTCAGCGTTCCTTCAACGTCAGAGCAACGTCGTGGCGTTTGTAACAGCTAAGGTCCCTATTCCACCAACGTTCCGCGAGCGTCAGCGTTCCTTCAACGTCAGAGCAACGTCGTGGCGTTTGTAACAGCTAAGGTCCCTATTCCACCAACGTTCCGCGAGCATCAGCGTTCCTTCAACGTCAGAGCAACGTCGTGGCGTTTGTAACAGCTAAGGTCCCTATTCCACCAACGTTCCGCGAGCGTCAGCATTCCTTCAACGTCAGAGCAACGTCGTGGCGTTTGTAACAGCTAAGGTCCCTATTCCACCAACGTTCCGCGAGCGTCAGCGTTCCTTCAACGTCAGAGCAACGTCGTGGCGTTTGTAACAGCTAAGGTCCCTATTCCACCAACGTTCCGCGAGCGTCAGCGTTCCTTCAACGTCAGAGCAACGTCGTGGCGTTTGTAACAGCTAAGGTCCCTATTCCACCAACGTTCCGCGAGCGTCAGCGTTCCTTCAACGTCAGAGCAACGTCGTGGCGTTTGTAACAGCTAAGGTCCCTATTCCACCAACGTTCCGCGAGCGTCAGCGTTCCTTCAACGTCAGAGCAACGTCGTGGCGTTTGTAACAGCTAAGGTCCCTATTCCACCAACGTTCCGCGAGCGTCAGCGTTCCTTCAACGTCAGAGCAACGTCGTGGCGTTTGTAACAGCTAAGGTCCCTATTCCACCAACGTTCCGCGAGCGTCAGCGTTCCTTCAACGTCAGAGCAACGTCGTGGCGTTTGTAACAGCTAAGGTCCCTATTCCACCAACGTTCCGCGAGCGTCAGCGTTCCTTCAACATCAGAGCAACGTCGTGGCGTTTACTGCGTTTACTGACTACAAGTACATTTTTTAACAACCTGTAAGCCAAATTTAAATGTGTTCTTTTTCTTACCAACTCAAGGTTATAACAAACCCTCTTCTGGTGACACTGATCATCTGACATATACTGTTTAAATATTGTATGACATTTAAATCAATTTTAAAAGTTCATCAAATGTAGTTTCCCACATTCGCAAATATTTATAAAATTCAGATATGTTATTTTTAATACTATCAGAGTACAGTGCGAAATAATTTATTTTTCTTTTACGTAATTTTTGTCGAAGTAGCAGAGCCAATAGTAGTGTTTCTTGTCGGAGTCTATTTTTTCTCTGATTGTACCCGGAAACACGACGTCGACGCTACGCAGACGTTGAAGGAACGCTGACGCTCGCAAAATGCTAGTAGAATAGGGGTCTAAGTTTAATTCTACTTAAAACGAATAGGTCTTATAATGAGCTCGTCTTCTAATGAGTTAGTTGAGCTTTAGGTACGTTTCATGTACTGGTTATTTAGGATATAATCCCCCTCCCCCCGGTCACTAGTATCATCATTGGTTTACTGAGATGAGAGTGGTCAGATCATAGTTCAGAAAATGCAGCGTTTCTATCTATGAGTTCGCTAAACGGTAGGGTCTGCAAAGATGTATTGCAATATGTTTACTGCGGTTGACACAGCCTAACGTCAATATTCTATTTTCGTTCAGGTCCTGTTACTGGAGGCTGGTCCGGAAGAGCCCGACGTGACTCAGGTACCTGGCTTCTTCACCGTCCTCGCTGGCTCCAACATTGACTGGAAGTACTCTTTGGAGCCTAACGGCAAGAGTTGTCTCGCATTCCCTGGAGGAAGATGTGGATGGCCGCGGTACGTTTGTGTTCAGCTTGTGGTACTGCATGGTAGTGTCATCAATAGGTGTAATAATTAAATTTAGAAATGTTTCTTGCCTACACTAACCTTAAGTCTGTGTCTTTCTCTTCTCAGTCTGTTCGCTTGTACATTGTACATTTATAAAGGTGTTTTATTAAAACACTGGCCCCTAAGATACGAGCTTACCTAGTTAGGGGCCAGGAATTAATTGTATAAGCTAATCTTTAACTTCTCAAAAAAATTTATTCTTATTCTTATTTCATGTAGTGGTAAAACAATGGGCGGCTCGACCTCTATCAACGCCATGGCGTACGTGCGAGGACACAGGGAGGACTATGACACTTGGGCTCAGTTAGGCAACGAAGGATGGAGTTACGACGACGTGAGTAGCACCTCTTAATTCTCAAAATTATCTACAAAATACTTAACGAAAATTTACAATATTTGTTTATAACATCCACTGTCTTTCAGGTTCTACCATACTTCAAAAAATCTGAACTGAATATGAATAAGTATGATGTCGATAGTGAATATCATGGTGTCAGAGGAGAACAGTACGTATCCTGGCTGCCCTACGTTGATGATCCTGCGCTTATGTTAACAGAAGCATTTAACGAAGGAGGAATACCTTTCCTTGATTTTAATGGAAGAACGCAAATAGGCGCAATGCAAGCTCAAACTACCTCCGTCGATGGCATACGTATGTCAACTAATGCCGCTTTCATTAGACCTATCCGAAACAAAAGACCAAATCTCATCGTCGAACCGAATGCTTTAGCAACTAAAATACTTATAGATGATAGAAAGAACGCTTATGGTGTTACTTACGTGAAAGACGGCAAAACATATAGAGCGTTTGCCAAAAAAGAAGTGATACTCAGCGCAGGAGTGGTGGAATCACCAAAGCTATTGATGTTGTCAGGTATAGGGCCGAGAGAACATTTGGAATGTTTGAATATTCCTGTAATAAAAGATTTAGCAGTCGGTGAGAATCTGCAAGATCACGTTTCTTTTAACGGCATGGTAGTGGCATTGGCCAATACATCAGTCACGACAGTAACTGAGGATCAGATTGTAACTGATATCCAGGATCACTATAAAATGACAGCGAAATCAGGTCCAATGACTGGCCTCGGTCCAATAATGTCCGCATCATTTATCAAAACGGAGCCGCATTTGAGCGCGCCGGATATGCAATACCAGGCGATCCACTGTCCAAATTGGAGACAATTTATGAAAGACCCAATAACTGCAGATAAGGTTACCATCATGCCTTGCGCGTTCTACGACGCAGTGATACCGAGAATTATGTATTTAACGCCAAAAAGTAAAGGCAAGCTTCTGTTGAACAAAGATGATCCGTTCGGACCACCAGTTATTCATGCAAATTATCTCGGCAACGAAGAAGACATAATCCCTCTGATGAAGGGCATCCGCTTTTTGTTGTCTTTAGAAAATACGGAAGCTTTCAAAGCACGGGGCGCGTATTTCGTGCGAGAGAAGATGCCGCACTGTGAGCAACACGAATGGGGCACAGACGAGTACTTCCTTTGCTTGATCAAACAATACACTTCCACGACTCACCACCAGGTGGGTTCCTGCAAGATGGGCCCCTGGTGGGACGATAAGGCGGTCCTGGACAATGAACTCCGAGTGTACGGCATCAACAGGCTGCGGGTGATAGACGCATCGATGATGCCGGTGGTCATTCGCGGGAACACCAACGCTCCATCCATAATGATTGGTGAAAAAGGTGTAGCCGCTGTTATCAAATTTTGGCAAAATCATACTAAGAAATATTGCGTTTAATCTTAAGTAATATAATAAAAATATAATAAAAATTTGGAACTGAGTGTAACGCACTTTTAATGAACTTAAAATTAAGATGACAAACTTGAAGAGATCCGCTTACAAAACCCACAAAACCAATTTTAAGCCGACGAGAAAATCGGAGGAGCTTCTTAATTCGAAGCGTAGATATATATATTTTTATCCGACTGCGTAATTTCATGTGTAACCACACATAACTTTTTACAAAGTGGTCCGATTTTAACAATTATTTTTTTATAAGAAAGGAAATGATGAAATCCTAAGAAAATCGAAGGGCAATTTTATGGGCACTCTCTCAGCAATTTCTGTATTTGTGTAAGCGTCAGTAAGTAGCGAAGTACTTTGTGTGTTCTAATTAACCTTAAAGTCGTCCTTTGACCGTGGCTGGCACCGATTTCATAGATATGCTTAAGTAAATTAAAGTAACTACAATACGCAATTCATTTTATTACTTTTGTGCGTTTTGAAGCCGGATATATGTTTTTTTAATTAATCTTCTCTTTTTGTCTTTTTGCCTGTTAAAACCAATCTTCCGAAGTCAACATCGTTATCATCTTCAACAGCCATTATATAAAAAACAGCAAGGTTGTATTACAATTGTCAACAAGATTTTTATACCGCTATTAGATAATGACATTTTGATATATTTATCGATAAATTGGATAAAGAAATTGGATAATGAATACGTCCTGAAAAAGTTTACTTCTGTATTCAGGACAGCGGATACCAAAACGCTAAATCGCTTGGAGGCACGTCTTTGTCGTTAGGGTGGTAACTAGCCACGAACGAAGCCTCCCACCGGCCGGAGCTAGACCAACTTGGAAAAAAGAATATAGAAGAATAATTTACAAGCTATACATACAATATATTGTTGTTAGTTGGGGTGGCGCTACTGTGCCCGTGTTTACTTCAGCTCCGTAGTATTTTTCGAAATAAAAATATAAAAAGTGATTATCTACGCAATCAAAGTGTTAATCCCAGTGCATTAACGTTAGAAATAAGTGAAAATTATTGAGTTTCAAAGAACTATGCTGTGAATGAACGAATAATCGGCAATCACAAATCATCAACACAATAACTGTAATTTTGTGCTGCCACAGTTAAGATAACAGTGAAAAACGATATATCGATATCTCCGATCAATAATCCGTGAAATTATAAGTGCAAAGAAGAAAGAAACTAGTAAAAAGTGAAAAAATAAACTGTTATAACCTAAAAACAAAATTGCAAACCGTTATTCATAGTTATATTTAAATTGAAAGGCGCCATCTAGTGACGAATTCCCAAACTAAATTTCAAGACTGGCTATCTGACAGCGGTCTACACATTGACTGTAGTTCAACTATTCACCACTAGAGGACGCCAATAGTACCAAAACATGGAACATGTTATGAAAATTCTAAAAGAAATTCAAGACGATCTAAACAGTCAAAAACAGGAAATAAAAAACATGCAAGAAAATATCACCAAAGCTATAAATGATAATATCAACCAAAAATTTACAATTTTGGAAAAAAAAACGTGCAGCCTTGAAATAAAAGTAAACCAACAACAAAAAACTATAGAGTACCTAGAAAAACAGGCAAAAAAGAAGAATCTAATATTTTATGGAGTTGAAGAGACCGAGCAAGGATATGAAGAACTACAAAACACTTTATTACGTTGTATAAAAAATAATATGAAGATTTCCATCGAGCAATCCGAAATAGAATTTGTGAGGCGACTTGGCCAAAAAGAGAACAAAACAAGACCTTTATTAGTAACATTTACAACATTTGGGCGGAAAATCGAAATTTTGAAGAAAAAAGGTGCCCTGAAGGGCTCACAAGTTAACATTAAAGAAGATTTCCCACGAAAAGTTTTGTTGAAGCGCAAGGAACTGCAGGAAGTGGTAGACAAAGAACGCAAACTGGGAAAAAATGTTGTATTACGCTACGACAAAATAGTGACATTATCAGGAAGCTCCAACGCGCAGCCTATACGCAAACAAAAGCGGAATCACTCTGGTTCCCCAGAACACAAAATTACCGAAATTACCGAAAACACTACTAAACAAATACCCAAGAAATATAAAACAAATAATATTACCACCTACGTGTACAACACGTCACTAAAAAATGGATCAGAGTCACGCTCGGCCGAGAAACACTCACAACCAAAAAACTATTAAAAGAAGCCCCTCCACTTCCCCCAATACGGCTTGTCACCGCGGGGGATAAAGACTACAACCCTTCATACCCATTAAAAAATCTCTACATATGCACCTACAATGCAAAATCTCTACTATCAGATGAAAGATTACTAGATTTTAAAAGAGCGATTTCGAAAATTAAATACGATATTATTGGTCTTGCTGAAATAAGAAGAACGGGATATCAAATTATAGAAGAAAGCAAACATATTTTTTGCTATTTCGGGGAGACAAAAGGTCAATATGGAGTCGGATTTCTAGAAAAAAAAGAATATAAGCAAAATATTGAAAGCTTCATTGGAGTATCCGAACGAATCTGTATTTTAAATCTCAATTTCCACAACAAGAAACTCTCTTTCATACAAGTATACGCACCAACTGTTGACGCAAGCAATCAAGAAATCGATGATTTCTATAACCAATTACAGACTGCACATTGTCAGTACAATAATCAGAAATTAGTTTTAGGTGACTTTAATGCACGTGTTGGACAGCGACTACCAGATGAAGAGAGCATACTGGGCAAATTCTGTTACGGTAATAGAGACAAGAGAGGTGAAAGATTACTCCAGTTCTGTTGGGAAAATAAATTATACGTTACAAATAGTCTTTTCAAAAAAAACAACAAAGCTATGTGGACATGGCTATCGCCAAAGAAAAGGAGAAGCCAAGTTGATTATATATTGACCAATAGCAAAGAAAACATCTCGAACTTTGAAATCATATCAAACCTTACATTTCCAAGCGATCATCGTCTCTTGAGAACCAAATTACAAATCACACGGCTTAAAAGAAGTAGAGCGAATTTCAAAAGTTATAAAACCAAGCTTAATTCTTTAGACGAAAAAGTGCAGTACGAACATCTCTTAAAAACTAATATAAAAGAAATTGAAATACGGGAAACCGAAAATGTAGAGTCCGCGTACAACAAAATTAAAAATATTATAATCACCAGTTTAAATTCAGTACGACAGGAACCCGCAACGAAACGAGAGACTATCCCTGCTCACATAAAATGTCTTATTGCAAGAAGAACTGAACTAACTCGGAAGAAAAATCTGACTAAAGAAGAAAAAGGTGAACGTACTTACCTGTATAAACACATCTACAAACTATTGAAACGGGAACGTACGGAACGAAGAATGAAGGAAATCAGAACACAGCTCGAATTAACAGGTAGCTTAAAGAGAGGTCTAAAGAATCTCGATACCTCAAAACGATGGACACCGTATTTAAAAGAAGATTTCACGGGAAATAAAATATTGACAAGATCTCAAATAATTGAAAAAGCAACAACATTTTTTACCAACTTGTACACATCTAAAGATATTCCTACAGAAATTGAATTGAGTAACCAGTACTTTACTACTACGACTCTAGATAGATTCTCTACAAACGAGGTAATAAAGAAAATAGAATCTCTAAAAACTGACAAAAGCAACGGGCCAGGTGGAATTTCAAATGAAGCACTGAAATTGGGGAAACTTGTATTAGCGCCATACATAACAACTTTATTTAATAAGATACTTAATAACAGAACAATACCTAAAGAATGGGCGCAATCTGATATAATTCTGCTTTAAAAAAAGGAGATCCTGCCAATATTGGAAACTACAGACCAATAAGCTTGCAATCAAATATATACAAATTATTTGCTTCGTGTCTTGAGAACCGTCTTGCAGTATACTCAGAGAATTTTCAGCCACCGGAACAGGCAGGTTTCAGGAAAAAATTCTCTACAACTGATCACATTCACACTTTAAACCTGGTAATGGAGAAATATATAGAGCGAAATAGACCGCTCTACCTGGCATTCATAGACTACGCCAAAGGCTTTCGACTCTATATCACATAAAAGCATATGGAAGGCTCTACAAGAATGCGAGGTACCATCGGAAACTATAGATCTCATAAAAGACATTTACTCCAAAAGCAAAAGTTGTGTAAAGTTAGAGAGACAGGGCCGTGAAATAAACATTTGTAGAGGCAATAGACAGGGTGACCCCTTATCACCTAGAATTTTTATAACTGTGCTCCAAAGTATTATGAAAACTTTGAAATGGGAAAAGAAAGGAATATACATAAATGGGAAACTCCTCAGTACCTTATTCGATACATTATACTTTTCTCTGAATCAGCATCTCAGTTACAGAAAATGATTACTGAACTTAATGATGTAAGCAATACGGTCGGATTAGAACTAAATGCTCTGAAAACTAAAGTCATGACAAATCATAACATTATACCAATAAGAGTTAACAACAATGAGTTAGAATACTTTCAAAGTTATGTTTACCTAGGAAAACAAGTATCTTTCTCTAAAACACGGCTTGAAGATGAGGTTAAAAGAAGAGTTAACATAACTTGGAATAAATTCTGGAGCAATAAAGAAGTTCTCAAATCAGACCTCCCGGGTATACAATACTAAGATAAAAAACATAATACAAGTCTGCCAGAGAGCAATGGAGAGGAGTGTACTAAAGATTCGAAGAATAAACAGAATGAGAAATGAAGACATAAGAAAAAGAACAGGAATCATAGACGCTTTGGAACATTCTCAAAGATTGAAATGGAAGTGGGCGGGCCATATTGCACGTATGGATAAAGAAAAATGGTCACATAGAGTAACTACCTGGCAAGGACCGCCTAACAAAAGAAGAAAAGGTAGACCTAGAGAAAATTGGGTAGATGATATTGTACGAAAAGCGAGAACAAACTGGATCACCAAAGCGAATGACAGACCATTGTGGGGGAAAATGGAGGAGGCCTTCACTCATAAAGGGGTCCATAATAATTTATGAAAAAAAAAAAAAAAACACTTGTAAAAATGGAAATAAACGAGGCTATAATAATAATAATAACATACAATATAATAGTGAAAAAGGCAACCGTTATTGAGTGACATATGACCGCCACAAAAAAATGGTGAATTACAATTCAATCTTGTTCCATTATTCTAAGCACAAGGAAACGAATTGTGTTATTTGGTCTCTTTTGTATCATCAATCCAGAACATCGCCAGGATGTTCCTTGTAGATGCCCAAAAAATGTCACCGCTCGCGTCTGCGCCTGGGTTGTTCGAGAACTTTTGCATTTGAAACGAAGTCCCTCTTCTTCTCGAAGTCTTTTTATATGAAAGTAGATAAAAAAATATGTAGATACCAAAATGTTTGCATTGAGCGTTACGAATCGTGGCAACACCTATGCGAACATTAATGTTGCAAATAACAATCATCGAGCAAAAGAAACGAACAGATGCGTTTATTCAGCATGCCAATATTTGTTTACCGAAAAGATGCTAGGTACATACTACATTGTGTGTCCGGCTTCACGTCGGAATTTATTTCTTTTGTCACGCCTTTCGCAATAAAGCAGCTTAGGTACTGTATGTACCTGTGTCTGTGTACAATTGTCCATGACTGTCGTATTATGACTCCCAAACGGCTGCAACGATTTAGACGTCGTTTTAATACAAGGCTGATTGCATGGAAAATGTTCTAAGCTATGTTCATAAATAAAAATATTAAATGAACACCTGTTGAATTTCTTGCCAGCTTTTCAACGTGCTTGCAGAGCCAGTAGTAGAATCTCTACAAATCTTCTAACTTGACGTTTTAGAAGTAGTTGTACTAACTAAGCTTACTGGAAATAAACGAGTATTAAATTATTGTAAAATTAAGACTGAAGATTTTTGTATGTTTAATAGGACAAACATACTTTATTTTTTTAAAACCTTTACTTTGAGCAATTGGGTTAAGAAATCTATAATGTATACTTTCTTTCTCTCTCTCTTTCTTATAAGTACTTACTCATAAATATAAATATAACATTTTATGTGCTACATAATCAAACAATTTGTATATCATTGTTCATCATTGTAAATATGTTTCGTCTGAAGAGTCCTCATTCTTCCGTTCTTAATTCGCCCCTTAGGAATACTTACTCAAGGTTTCTATACTGATATTCAAAGAGGCTATCTATTGCCAACTGTATGTGGTACAAGGCAGGTGTATATTTTATATTACATGTGAAGTAGATACCATATCACTAGTCGACAATTTATTACTTCTCATTTATCAACAGCACTCCCAGCAGTCAAAACTAGCGACCTGACCTGGCTTCGTACGACTACTAGTGTAAATATGCAATATATAAAAACGATTAGAATTGACGGTAGGTATTACTAAATAAAACTCAAAAACTTTAGCCTTATGGATATGTAACTGCCTTTTCTGTGAATTTTTCACCTCTATAAAGAACCTTTTGGCTTAAAAAACATTTGTCTAACAAAAATTAGTACTTTGAAACTTAACTTCTCAAAAACAAATTATTAAATCAAATCATGTTCACACACTAAATATATTTTTGAAAGACCTATCCAATAATACCCTACACTGAAGTATAAACGAAGAAAAAAATAAGACCCATAAGACGTGTCCAAAAAAATTTTTTTTCAAAATGTTTTTTAGGCACCACTTTGGCGGCAAATTTAATGTAGGTGCATACTCATCCCAATTTACAGGTTTTTAGTACTAATAGTCTCTGAGTTAAAGACAGACAGACAGACAGACAGACATAGCGCAACTAGTGTTCCATGTTAAGTACGGATCGCTAACAAAAAGTATGTGCAAAACGAATGCATATATTGACACAAGAAAATAGATGTTCTTATTGGATTGAACGGAAGCTTATTTACTCTCTTCTGTTATATAATGAGGGTGGCTCATTAGTGATGCTACTTATTCCGCTCGAGTAGCAGAATACGCTACCCTCATACTACTGATACTAAGTTTTTCTTTACTTCGATTTCGGAAGGTACATGTAAGTTATAACATTATAATAAGTCAATGTTCTAGCAGATAAGAAGATAAATAAGAATAGATTTCTTTTTTTAATGTTTTCATATTTTTTACACCAAGACTAATTACCACTTGTTATCCCATCCTTGATTGAAGTCACACTAGAAGTTAAGTGATGAAGTAACTACGATGGAAGCAGACTAACAATATAGAAAATTTAAATCGAATTTAGGATTTCCGTCTTATAAAGTGATTATGCCTCGTAGGTAATATTGTTCGAGCAACATGGTGTGGCAGCCAGTGAACCTCACAGCGGCGTGTCCGGCCGGCACCAGCATCAGCGCGTGCTCTAGCTTCAGCTACATTTACCTGAACATGCTGGTGCAGCTGTACGGCGGCTCCGCGGACCAGCGGCGTCAGGAGATCTGCGACCGAGAGGCCGAACCCGACTGGGGAGGCCGAAAGGCGTTCGATTTCATAGTGGTGGGCGCGGGCGCGGCCGGGTGTGTCATAGCTAACAGACTCACTGAGAACCCTAAGTGGAAGGTGAGCTTATTAACTACTAGCAGTCGCCCGCGACTTCGCTCGAGTGAAAACCTCTTAGGTACCCTTCTACATTTACATCAACAATATATATTTATGGCAAGCTGATGGGTATAAAAAGATATTAAATAGTATATTTCACTCTTGAGTCTAGCCTTCAGAATAAACAAAAATAATTTTACACGCAGATAGAGTTTTAACTCCATTTAAACCGTTTAAACAAACGAACAGACTCTTCCGTGTACTATATAAATATTTGAACAAAGATCGAATTCTAAATTCATCACCGTATTAACGTTTCTATCATGAAAGTACCAAAGTGCTGACCTCTATTCAGTACGTATAATATAACACGAAGGAGGTCAACTAAATTTGGACGTCATAGCGGCAGGGCCGCGCTTTTTGGAAATTTTGTAATATCTCCGAAAATATATAACTAATTAACATACTGTAAAAGACAAATCTTATCTCTATAATATCCTTGTGATTATTAAACAATTTATTTTGATAAGGATTTAAGTTTAGTTGTATAAATAATGACGTAAACTTAAGTATATGAATTAAATGATTTATTATAGATTCGCACTTTTTAGAAATTTTGTAATATCTCCGAAACTATATAACTAACTTTTTTGTAGAACTTTTTATGCATAAAGTTTTCATACAATGTATTCAATTAGTATTAATATCCAATAGCTAAGGCAGCGCACGCGCATGAAGCCGATTTAATAAATTTCACGGTCCGACTCGCGCGACACAAACTATGATAACTCGGTTAATATATACAATACAAATATAAAATATAGCCTATGACACTCACCGATAACGTAGCATTCGACTGGTGAAAGAATTTTTTAAATCGGATCAGTAGTTCCGAAGATTAGTCCCGACAGATCTTTATTTACAAACTTTACCTCTCTATAATATTAGTATAGACTAGGTATATGTTTTTATGACCTTACACTACAGAATGGGCTGAAAATAATGATAAGAAAGATGGACCAGTGTCCAGGCGTTCCTCCTTGTAAAAGAGGGTAAATGGAGCTTAGACCCGCCACACTGATCCAATGCAGGTTTATGGTTACTATTTTTGATTCTGTAACAGTAACTATCAGACACCAATGAGTATATTATGACTGTATTTCCGATTTCCCAATTCCAGATCATTATTGAAAATTTTTTGAAAAAAATTAGAAGAATAACTTTCGTCAAAATCAGTAATTATGTAAGCCAAAAAAGCCAACAAGGAAACGCAAATTTTAATATTTTTTGTTGGGTTTGATCATCATAATTTATAGCATGGAACATAACCAGAAATCAGCTTCCTATTTAACCCCGTCCCGATCAGTCTATTGTTTTAGTAGGTTACCACCTATGTTATGTAAGGGTGGTTTTGTAAAATTCATTTTTAGCCAATATCTATACCCTCCTACCTAGCAAATTTCAAAGGTGTTTTAGTTTCTGAGATTTTGTGATAATTGTCACTTTTATATAACTATTTTTTCTTTCTGCTGCAATTATTGCTATAGATTAATATATTTCCACTCTGTCAGGAGAGACTTGATATCCAACCACCCTAGATAGCCAAGCCCTAAAAGCGAGCTTGGAAACAAAGGAAACTTGGAAATAAAGGAATTGAATATTACAATTAAGTATTATTAAAGTTACATAAATTATTAAAATTAATATTCATTATTTACATTACAAATATGAAGTATTAATGGAAGTTACAATGTTTGCTCTGAATGTCTGTTTCAAGCAAAAATTAAAATTCATATTTAAATTAACACTTGAATGTGTTTATCTTTTTGAATTAAATTTTAATTTAAATAAAATACCAACACATTCGGTTTCACATTCGGTTTGACTGCTAACTTTTTAGAGTCGGTTTAAATCATTAGCTGGAGTTAGATTAGTTATTCAGAACATCTTTTGAATATTGAATGGAAGTAGACATGAATTACGAATTTTTTTTTATCGACTACAAGTTGGCCCTTGACTGACACCTGATGTTAAGTGATGATGCAGTCTAAGATGGAAGCGGGCTAACTTGTTAGGAGTGGGACGAATATCCACACCCCTTTCGGTTTCTACACGACATCGTACCGGAACGCTAAATCGCTTGGCGATACGTCTTTGTCGGTAGGATGGTAACTAGCCACGACGAAAGCCTCCCACCAGCCAGACCATGACAAATGAAGAAAAATCTCAATCTGCCCCGCCGGGAATCGAACCCAGGACCTCCGTTTTAAAAATCCACCGCGCATACCACTGCGCCACGGAGGTCGTCAAAATAAGTAATTTATTGCATAAAAAAAATTGCATGTAAGCTGCAACGTTTGATCTGAGTAATAACCTTATACGTAAGTTTCACTCCGAAATCGGAGCATTCTGAGGATCCTTGTAAATGGTCCACTACAGGGCCAGGCCTCTGTCCTTATAGGAGAAGAGATATGAAGCGTATACCGACCACACTGATACGATGTGGTTGATAGTGTTAGTGTACCATTGATCGTTAGCTCACAATGTTGGTGATAATGATCGGGACCGATGGCTTAACGTCGTCGTGGGCATGGGCTGTAACAATTACCGGGCTTACAATGTTAAAAAATTCTTACACGATAGAAAATTTCAGTAACCCAACGCAGGTTTCGAACCAAAACCTCGCAATCTGAAGCTAACCACTGGAATAACGAGGCTGTCAAGTTAACTCTACAATGTGTCTGCTCTATCTCCAGGTATTGCTCCTAGAAGCGGGTCCAGAAGAGCCCGACATCACGTCAGTGCCGGGCCTGTCTACAGTGCTGCAGGGGTCCAACATCGACTGGCAGTACACCACGGAGCCCAACGGGAAGAGCTGCCTCGCCTGGCCTGGAGGACGATGCGCCTGGCCGAGGCATGTACTTATAGCATTATTTTTATTAGTATGTCCATCCGGAGAAGTACCTTCATGCATATTTCAGACGTCAAGTAGTTTTGCAGTGTTCAGTTCTGAAGGGTATGGCTGTCTGTGTTTCATGAATAACAGGCACATGAGGTTTTACACTTTAAGTAAAGGTTCTCGATTTGACTGCCTGTTTTTTGTCTGTGTCCACTAACCATGATCAACGATTAAATTACATAGCAAGAAGGTATGACGTCATACCACTGCACCAACGAGGCAATTAGGCACGTTTTTAAATCATTTTAATAATACTGGATTATAAAATAATAATTAACTGACTTTACCTATATTCTTAAATTAAAAATATATACATTTACCTATTTCAGGGGTAAAACGATGGGCGGCTCGAGCTCGATCAATTCACTGGGTTACGTCAGGGGCAACAGAATGGACTACGACCGGTGGGCGCTCATGGGGAACGAAGGATGGAGCTACCACGACGTGAGTATTCGGACCCTATCAGTATCAACATGAGTAAACGCAGTACCGTTAAATAAGGCGGAGCCAAGAGTGCCAAGGTTGCAGATATGATAAGACCAGGTCCACATACATAACTAGATATACTTTATACGTGGTCCTGATTTTGTTATAACTGCACCCCTTTAACTAACAAGTTATAAATCTGTAAGATGCAATTGTAACGCTCACACAAGGCGCATAAAAGCTAATTCCGCTCTTGTACAAGACCAAGCACGGTAGAGCCTTTGACTATATAAATGTCGGTAGAGCAATTAAAAATATCGTATTTATATAAACAAAGCCAATCTCTCTCTCCTGCTAAGCGAGTCGACTGATTCTGCATTTGCGGGTATTTTGAGGCAACTCTTGGATGGTTTGAAATACTATTAAGCCCGATAGATGGCGTCATAAATGTTATTGAACATTTGTCGTGATTTCAAATTAAAATTGTTTGTTAGGCATTTCAAAAACAAAATGTTGAAATTTAATAAAGTGTAAATTAGTTGAATTAGCTGTCCATGTTAAACCTTAATTATATCTTTCTACTGTGATATAAAGTTAGGTTTAATTTTTACGTTATTATTATAATAGATTTGTAAATTGTTTTTCACAGGTACTACCATTCTTCTTGAAATCCGAACGCAATCTGAACAAGCACGCAGTCGACAGTGACTACCACGGGTCGAAGGGCGAACAGCCTGTGGGATGGTTCCCTCACGTCGATGACCCCGCTAATATGTTGGTCGAAGCCTACAATGAAATGGGAATACCATACAACGATTATAACGGAGCTGAACAAAAGGGCACCATGCAAATACAGGCTTTCCAGATCGACGGTGAGAGAGTGTCTTCTAATAAGGCTTTCATAGCACCAATCCGACACCAAAGACCCAATCTCATTGTTATAACGGAAGCAGAAGCTAGAAAGATCCTTATTGATGATAATTATAATGCTTATGGAGTCGAATATTTGAAAGACGGTAAAACGCATACTGCATTTGCAACAAAAGAGGTCATCGTTAGCGCTGGAACGATAAATTCAGCAAAATTATTGATGTTATCGGGAATAGGACCCAAAAAACATTTAGAAAAACTAAACATCCCCGTTGTAAAAGATTTAGCTGTCGGAGAAAATCTTCACGATCACGTTTCTTTCAACGGCATGGTGGTAGCTTTGTCGAATGATAGTTCCACAACGGTTTCCAATGAAGAGCTTATGTGTAGTGTCAAGGAATTCCACAGGATGAAAATCAAAAAAGGTCCGCTTACAGGCAACGGTCCAGTGATGTCCTCGGTATTTTTAAAATCAGAGCCACATTTGGCTCTATGCGACTTGCAAAATCAAGCAAATCACATTCCACTTTGGGAAGATTTCATGCGAGATCCACTAACAGTAGAAAGCACTTCGAATCGTATTTTTCCAAGTGCATACTACAACGCAGTGATACCGAGAACTATGAATATAGTTCCAAAAAGTAGAGGCAAATTGCTATTAAATAAAGACGATATCCACGGCCAGCCATTGTTACACGTCAATTATTTAGGCGATGACAGGGACATTATACCCCTGATGAAGGGCGTCAGATTTTTACTGTCTCTAGAAAATACACAAGCCTTCAAATCTCGGGGAGCTTATTACGTACGGCAGCCGATGCCGCACTGCAAGCAACACGAATGGGGTACAGACGAGTACTACGTTTGCTTGATCAGACAGTATACCACCACCACGCATCATCAGGTCGGAACGTGCAAGATGGGGCCGAAGTGGGACAAAAAAGCAGTATTAGATAACAAGCTGAGAGTGTACGGTATAAAATGGCTGCGAGTGATTGACGCATCGATGATGCCGGTCGTCATACGCGGAAACACGAACGCCCCGGCGATGATGATCGGAGAGAGGGGGGTAGATTTTGTTATCAAGGAATGGCAAAAGCGTACAAACAATTATTGTTTCTGATTTTACTATCGTCAATTTCTAATTCGAAACTATTACCAATAAATAAAAATGAACAATCCCGACTTTGATTTTAAAATACCTGCCATCTTAGACCTGACATCATTGACATATTAATACTATGGACTTCGGGTCAGCGCTAAAAAGTGTCCGAACCAAATAAGAGCTAAAACGCGAAAAAGATTTCTAATCGCATTCAGTCTCATATTAACTTACTAAGAGAATACACGTCAATAATGTTTGTTTGTTGTTTGTAATAGTTGAATTTTTTAATTCCTTCATTTTTTAATTGAAAATAATTTTAATTATTAACTATTATTTTTTTGACATGAATATTAATCAAATAATTTTTACTATAATGGTAAAGTGGAACCTTTCTGTCCGTCCGTCGGTCTGTCCTTCACATTCGATTATTTTGATAACTATAAGAATTATCTACATGAAATTTGGAACAGTTATTTAAAACAGAGACCCAACGTTGTGTGTTTTTTCTTTTTCTTTATTTTCTTTATCATCATCTTTATCTATTATCTTGTTATCGTTTAGTTCTGGTGCAAAATGTCTATTGAATAGAATGGGCTTAGTTACTTTTATCACTTCAAAGTCGGTTATACACGTAATTTCAAATTCGTTCAATAGTATCTTTCCATCTATATAAAGAATCTTCATCCCATTTCTGATTGCCACCATAGCCTGTGTTAATGCCAGAAGAGCAATTAACACAGGCTATGGTGTCTGAAATAAGTGATTTTAGTTTTTAAATAACTGTGCATAAATTCAACTCTAATCAAAAGGCTTTAAGGTGCTGTTTAGCACAACTGTTTGTCGGCTGACTGCTAGATATGTAAACCCATTGGTCGGCCCCTGACATATGATTACATTTGTACGCGGTTGACTACTGGACTCACGAAGAAGTCAGCCGTTTATGGCTGCCCACTGGTTTTACATAAAAAATTCGAAACCCAGATGTTAGCCACCTAAATTACAATATATATAACAAATAAAAAGCATTTAATCGTTAATTTTAACACAAAATGAACATCTTATAGTAACAGAATACATCAATCAACTACAAATAACGACAAATAAACATTTAAACTTACAGAAAACTTAGCCGTGGTTCCTTAAGCAAAAAATTGGAAGAGGGACGTTTCTAGTCATATCTGCGTTGGCGAAGCTAATGAACAAGCACAGCTCGTTATACTGACATGCTATAAGTTTGTCTGCTTGAATATTGACAAACAACATGATAAGGATTCGTTTTAACGTTATTTTAAAGGCGTAAACAAATTTCAACACTATTTATAGGCAAATAATGTCTATAAAGGCTGACTACGGGTTACGGGCAGAGTTCTGGGTGTTTTACCCTATACACATCAGCTTGCCATAAATTTATATTGTTTATGTTAATGTACTGTAATATCGTACAATGTTTAACAAAAATGTAGATCTTTAGTACACGGGACGGAGGATATTGCTTCACGGGAAACTATAAAAAAATTAAATTGAGTAGGATAGCGGGGAAAGAGCACACTTTATATGAAAGTTTTTAAAATTAAAAGGGTATCTAAGAGGTTTTCACGCGGACGAAGTCGCGGGCGACTGCTATTTAGCTGTAATGACGAAGGCGAGAAACGATTTTCTAAAGCTCACCTCCTTAAGAAGTCAAATGGGAGTTCAAGTCTACACCAAGTTTCACGCAGACGAAGTCGCGGGCGTCCGCTAGTAATATATAAGTTAAAGATGCCAAAAAAAATTCAAAGCTACCTACTCCACACCATTTATGTTGTCCTATTTTCACGAGAAGCTGCCATGTCAAAAAAAGGCTGCCATGGCAACCGTCAGTCAATTTTTGTGGGGTTCATAACATAGCAATATATTCTTTTTAAGTACAATCACTACCATCTGGCGAGCATGACCAAAACTGTCATGTTACAAATTAAAAAGCGGCGCTAGATAGCACTTACTTCTCTTATTATATTAAAAGTAAATATGGATTGAATTGTATAATGAAGTATTTGCTGATTGCTTGCTTGAGCCACAGCAACCTTCAAAGTTAATATCTTGAAATGGACTGGTACTCCACCTCAAGCGTCTTCACTTTCAATTAATTAAATTAAATATATTGCGCACAGGGTTGTGCACGTTAAAACATGCCTCTTGCGACACAGTGGCGCCTTCATATTGATACATAATATATTGTTCTTCAAGTGGCCTAAATATCTAAATATGTAATTAAGTAAGACATCACACATATGATATCGCCCACATTTCATGGAAATTGCATGATTCAGAAGTAGCTATAGACGCTGCCAAAAGCCATAAAACTAATAGTCTCACTAGGATATGTAGAGATAGACAGATATTGTGTATTGTGACAGATGTAGTAAATATTGAATAGAAAAGCCAAGTTTAGATAATGATTTTTATCTAGTATCATACATAGGTATATCGCAATATACTGATCTTTGATATTAAAATCTAGTAGTTTTGGAAAATTTAAAAGGATTTGATCAGATTGGATTATACCGATATTCTGGCAAAACTAAGATTTTTTTAATTTTATAAACTGTACTAGTAACTTCTTCACTAACAACGAAATAAGTAACTATTTTTAAATTAAAACTCTTTAAGAAAATGAAACTACTTTTATTACATTGTAACTTTTTTATTGGATGTAAGAATAGAAATGCTCTTAATATTATTACTTTACAATATTTTATAAATCTTCAACTCATCATCTTAGATCGTTTAAAAAGTACAAACAAGCCAAATCAATGGCGAACAACAATTTGAATACTTAAACTACAAAATCGTAAAAATCTCCTCCGCAACAACTCTGACACAAACGCATCGTATTTTATAACATAACATCTAGTGTTATTGGAATTACAAAAACAAGTACGCAATCAATTGCTATACACAAATCCAAAGGACGTTTAAACCATACACTAGATGGCGCTGTACGCCAAAATAACAAACAAAATGGTCGAATTAGCGCGACCAAACAATTATAATTTTTTTTGGTTCCAAAAATCTTGTACGTTCTTGATTCACTTCTCGGGCAATTTGATGACCGGCGTCTGAGCGTAGTCCCAGGTAGTCTCGCAGTGCTCGATCAAATCGTTCTCGGCCTCCGACAACACCGACAGGTCGATCTCTTGGCTGTCGCTGAAGGGGTCCGTGTACGGGTAGTGGACCAGGATGCAGCTGAAGTCCATGCGTGTGTCGGAGAAGCCGAGCAGCTTCTTCAACTTTTGTTCTGAATCGACCTGTGGAAGAACAACAAAATCTAGTTAGTGATCATAGTTTTTTAAGTAAATGTACAAAAATTGTTTTTAAAACTTTTGCAGGCAACTTTGAATTTTGTAATGTGCCTAATATTTTATTACTTATTTATATGTATAAATAGTGTATTAGGTTTGATAATGGTATTTACCTTAATAACATAAATCTCGTTCTCAACGCAAAAAGCTTGCAGCAAGACTTCTTGCATATGCGTGGCGCTGTCGCCAGGGGGAGCCGCTGCAGTCAGACAGAAGAGGGCTCCAGTTGTGTTCTTGGACAAGTACTGGATGGCCGGCAGAAGACCGATGGTCAACCTTTTCTCGACACGAGCTCTTGCCAGCACGGTCTTGATGCAGTGGCCGATTGGGCTGTAAAAAATAAAAGTTATTAATAACGAAAAATTTCAAAAATTCTCCCCGGCGGGGAATCGAACCCCGGTCTCCCGCGTGACAGGCGGGGATACTTACCACTATACTACCGAGGATGACGTTCGTGATGTTAAAATTATTGGAAACGTTGTGAAACTTAACGTGAAGCTAATTGATGATAAACAGAATAACTAGAATCTGAAGCTGAACTGCGGAATTTGGTTTGTTTAATGTTTTATTATGAGTCTGTTGATAATTGTGATTATAAGGAATTCTCATAAGTTCATTGCTTATTCAATGTTAATATTGAACTTTTAGGTTGTATGTCTTTGTTATGTTATGAAAGGCATTATTAATTAATCACATTAAGGTTTAAATCTCAATATTAGCATTATATTTAGTTTACTGACTTTCTAATTACAATTTCTAACAATTGTGCAATAACAACTCTTCTACTGATTGCAAAATATAATTACATAATAATTAAATTTGTTCTTACCTTTTAGCCGCAACACCACTGAAAGACTCCATTTTCACAGGAACAACTGACTCGTCGTACATCTTGTTTGTAATGTTGATGCTTTTCAAGTTTTCACAAATTTTTGTAAATTTCAATCCTTGGGCACGAATTTTCACTTAAACTTTCACAGAGTTGTACAATCCTAGGGTCACTTGTTATCAGCACTTAAACTATTGTTTGTTTTGAGCTAATTATCAGCAACGAGGATAACTGCTATTGCAATCGAAACTATGTCACAACAATTTCTCAAGTTCACAAATTAAACTGGCGTAGTATCACTTGCTTAGCTTGGAGCAGAATGGTGAGCATGTGACGTTGTCGCGTATTTATATTGGTGCTGACGCACGCGCGAGTTCGTACAAGTGTGTATACAAATGTGTGTGTGTGGCTGTGGCGCCCAGTTAGTATTGAAAGAGATTCCTCGAAATTCACTTGAAGCTGATCAATGTGTTGGTTAATTTCTGTGTAGTAAATTTCGGTGTGTGCGTTGAGTGTTCAGATTACACAAAATTTTCACTACAGCCTTCAAAGAGTCTCAAGTTCCAACGTATTCGGTGAGTGTCCGCTATACTATAGCACTTCCCTTCCCCCCTCGGTGCTCAGAGCACACGGCGTGCGAGGGGTTTTCACGCGACCAAAGATTGTATGAATGTTAAGG
This sequence comes from Mycalesis mineus, assembly GCA_034621355.1. Lineage (NCBI taxonomy): Eukaryota > Metazoa > Arthropoda > Insecta > Lepidoptera > Nymphalidae > Mycalesis > Mycalesis mineus. The sequence continues at coordinate 391,073 of CM067882.1, forward strand.
TTATCGAGCGTTTGTATGTGTGAGTGCGTTTTATCCGTCTTCGGCTCGGAATTCCCGCGTCTATTTCGATAGGGAAAGGACTGTTGTTGGTTTTTTCATTTCCAAACTGGGGTATTTTACGGATGCTGTAGTTGCGATAATCGATTTATAGATAACCTTGAGATTCTCTTCAATTTATGAAACGCTGCAATTTGTATTGTCATCATGTTACTTTAAGTAACTGTGTTTTTACATACTTGCTTGATATTAGTTTGCCGTTTGATGATTGATGAATGTATGAATATTGATGATGTTTCATTTATAAGTCTCTGTTTATATCTAAAAAACTATACTTAATACATCAAAGACGTTAATTTCAAAATACATAATATATTTAACAGGGTAAGGTCTAGTATTCTGAACTCATAAACTTATATATACAGGTCTGTAAATCTGTCTGAAATATTGGTGCAAAATTTTATGTTCCTATTTATTAAAGCCTCAAGTCAATCGACGAAATTTCAAACGAAAAGGCGAATACCCATGCTTTTAATAATATTAATTCTGAAAATTAAAAGAATAATATCGCAATGAATCAATTAATTTCACTGCGTGGGTTTTTCGCTAGTAGCAGTAACTGTGGCTGCTGTAGGTCTGGTGTTGTAGGTCATGGTCAGACCGATTGTGTAATGGCAGCCGGTACCTGTCAGCTAATTAAGTGTAAACTGTAAATTGTGAAAGTGTCGAACCAAGCATCAGCGTCCGTCCTTAAATTATTTTTATTTTCCAATTTAATCTTCATTAGATGGTTACTAATCTCTATCTTCAATAGTTCCATTTGGCTGGTAATAATTGCATGTTTAATGACTTTAACATAAGGAACTTTAAAGATTATTTGTATTTCTATACCAGAATTCATTAAAGTTTGTTCTGCGTCATAGTCAAATGATAACAAATTATTAAGCTTAAAATGCTAAATAATTGATAAAATTTACTTCAAAATAGTTTTAGTTGCAGCGCTAGAAGGATTTACAGCTACTTTGACCAATTTTAATTTTGATCACCACTATCACATTGACTGTACCTTATTATATTTATATTGTAACGATCTTAAATTATATTATTTCTTTAAACAGTAACTAATTGATATAATTATAAAGTCTAATAATAACACTTGAGTTGAGTCAACTATTATTGTTCCGATAGTCGTTTCAGTCCATGGTCTTTTTGCGAAAAGCTTCGATCAACACCTTTAGAAGCTTTCGCTTAATTGTTGGATCAAGGGTCGGATACAGAAGGCAGTTGTCCTTGAAACGGCGCGTATTGTGAGGAGGTTCCTCACTCTGGAGCCCTGACCACCGGTTGCTTGGACCCGCAAAGGCCCCGCAAACGGAGGAGAAGATTTTTTTTTTATAAATTTTTAATAGTGTTTTTATGTATATTTTTGTATTACTTATAACATTGTTAAAAATTTTAAAAAAATATGTAAATAAATATAAATGAGAGATAAAAAACACTTGAAATTAACAACATTAGTGTTTCTAGCCAACCTCTTGAATCGCTTAATGAACAGCTACTTGTAAACAATGTTCCAAGCCCCATCAGTGCGTGTTTATCACTCTGTTACGCAACTCTGATCATTACACCAACTACAGATCAATGATCGGCTTCAATCACATCATTGTCGGTGTCATTATCTATGCTTATTAGCTCTACCTTATCAGGCATGTTCAGACTTGCTGCATCATTACGATCAGTATTGTTTATATTTATGTATTTATTTTTGTAAATTGTATGTTTATTAATCAATCGATACCCTATCTTTTAATCTTAGAAGAAACTTTTCAGAATTAGACTTGGAGACATTTTTAATAATCAGGTAAATTACAAATAATAAAAATATACAGAGAACAAGAAAACTAGAACAATATTAAGCATATAAGCAAGCAATATTGCGGAAGCTCATTATGAATAAGAAAAAAATGAACTATTTTGCTATTCATGACGGCAACACTATCAAAGCCTTCGGAAGATGTTGACTCTAAATCTCTACAGTCTAAGTTGACCTGCAAATTAACCTGTCTACATATTCAAAATATAAAACTACACGAAATTACACACAGTTGTTTCGGAACTTACCCTAAAGTAAACCTATAAAGCTAAAACCTAAAGCAATTTGCTCAATGCACTTTTTAATTATTACGTTTCTAGTAAATGAATATTAGGTACAACCAATTAGATGTCAACAAATTAATGCAAACAAAACAAGTTTTCCGGGTAAATCCAAAAACAATTAAACGTAAATAATATAAACATATACATATATAACTAACTGCCTTCCTCAAATCAATTTTAATGTTTTGATACTAACTTTAATGTTTTGTTGTTGTTATGAGATGTAGGGTTGCCACCCTTACTTTATTGTAAGTAAAATATGAAAATACTTACTTATATTTTCCAAGATTCTTAATAATTAATTTAAGTATATAATTTTTCAAATTGAGATAAATTGTTTTTAATTTTACTGTGAATACTGTGTGTGATAGACAAACAGACAAATAGAATATAGCAAATAGCGAGATGAAATATTAAAACACTTTAAAATTTTTTAAAAATGAATAATTACTTATTTCTGTAATTGAAATTTGTGCAATAATTATAAATTACTAAAAAAAATTGGTAAACTACTTTTAGTAGTGTAAATATATGTAAGTAAAGTGAATCGCGCTTTGTTTTCGCACGATGTTCTTTTATCTAACTTGAATACCAAGACTGTGCTAGCAGCCCTGTCAGTGATACACTCGTTGACCTACAAATGGGGTATTTCAATAATATTTATCCCTAATTATCTTTTTCCATATACCCGAGAAATGTTATCGAGTTATCGTGAACTTGTGAAAACCTGTTGATATTTATTGCAAAATACAAACATTGGCACGTGGTATATCTCAGGGTTTTGTAGTTCCTGGTTGTGGACCATGTATCATATATCTGGAATCTAGACAATGTCGAACAGCGAATTTTACTTGATGCCTGCTGTGAGCCTTAGAGTACATCGCATGCAGGCTGTGAGCCTTAGAGTAAATCCTGCGATTTACTCTAAGGCTCACAGCCTTTTCTTAGACCTGCGTCTAAGAAAACTACGAAGGCAGATTGTCACTATGATAGAATTACTGTTATCTTCGTGTATTCTCTAATGTTATATTGTAGGGGCACGACATACACCGTGGTATGACTTCATGCAATCTTACGCTACATATACGTCAATAGTGTGTCGGCAACCTAAGCTCTACTAGTACTTAATCGTATGCAACATTTTGACAATATTGGCGTCACGTTTGGTACTGAGAAATTGACATCATAGCGTGGGCACTGCACAAGAAAGATATCTCTTCTCTCGGCCTTAAGAAAAATTTTTAACAAAAAATAGAACCGACTCAAAACGCACTAAAATGTAAAAAATAACTATGTCCTTTCCCAGGACATGATAACATGATTACAATGGGACCACCTTGGAAGTGTGCCCTTTCCAATAATGTAAAAAAAGAATTATCAAAATCGGATAACACTGTAAAAAGTTATGCGTGGTCATACATAAAAAAAATATATACGTGTCGAATTGAGAACCTACTCCGTTTTTTTTCGTCGGTTAAAAAATCGTTTAACAACAACTACTAGTGTGTTTATAGGCTTTTGGGGAAGGAGCATGGATCGGTTATTCCTTAAATTTGCAATTGCTGACATTAACGAAACTTCCAAAACGTTACGAAGTTTATTTCTAGTGCCTGACTGATATTACGAGTACGTTCTAATGATGAACATGGGTATTTTTAAATCATACGTAAATTCATTTATAGACGTGTAAATAAGCATTGTAAGATATATTTTAAATTTTTGCGAGAATTCAGAACGAGGACGAGCGTGTGCCAAACATATTTTTCGTGGGAATTTAACGTTAAAAACCCCGATTTATCTTTTCCTTTTAATTTGAGTATGGACCATTTAGCTGCTGCTAAATACAATCGGTTTCCGCTTATTTATTAAAGTCGTAGCGAGAACAAATTTGAGGTACTTTGAATATTTTTGACATTGAGACTAGAGATTTACTAATTAGTGGTAATTGTGTATGTGTAGATAATCTCTCTCCAGTGGTAAAGACAGGTATATCGTCAGAGAATGAAATGACTCCATTAAGATATAAATGTTTTCCAAAATAACTTAGTTCAAAGCAAGCTAACTCAAAAGATTTCGGCGATAGTACACATTCGTATCTATACTAATATTGCAACGTTGCGAAAATTTCATTCTTATGGGAGAATTTCTCGAAAATGGAGTGGCGGGCCTCCGAGCTAGGATAAATCATCTTTGTATACTACGTCGTATTCTCTAAAATTTTGCATTAAAATAATAATATTGTGGTTTGCATAATTACCTAAAGATAATTTTGAAAATTGCATTAAAAGTATTTATGCCCGCATGAACTTTCTCATTTCCTGTACAGACTGCAGGGGATATTCCAAGGGGTTTTGTTTGTGTACCATTCGAACAACTGGTACACAGGGAGGCCCTTATACTACGAGTATGATTGCAACGGGCGCGGGGAATAACCGAGACAATAACCCGGTACTTTTGATAATGTATGGAAATTACAAGGATGTTGGCGCATCTCAGTACCGTCAATGAAATAGATACTTTATCCTTTTATACAGAAGTTATAGAATTTTTAATCATTTTAATATAGCTTCAATCTCGGGAGGTAAATAAAAACTGCACCTGATGGTATTTACATTGCTTTACAACTGCCAGGACCTGCGTTCGATATCGATGTCTATACAAAAGCCAAACTCGATTGAGAATGCTTGTCAACAAACAAATTAAAAATGAAGGTAGAAAATGCAACTCATTTTATGCCTAATAAATTTAAAATAATGTTTTGTTTTTTATAAAATCTTATTAAAAAGATATTGAATATATTTATAAGTTTTAAGTTTACTAATCTAATATATTATCATGAATTTGCCATTAACAAGTTAACCAAAAAAATTAGGTGTAAAATGACTAGTGATTTCTACCTTCATTTTTAATTTGTTTGTTGACAAGTATTCTTAATCGAGTTTGGCTATAGTATAGTATGGATTTTGTATCTATGTAATTTCTAAATTGTCCCGGGTCTGCTTTGGCCGTATCTAAGTAACAGAAAACGTAGACAGAAGTATGTGACTGAATGGTGGTAGGTTAGAAAAATTGTAGCCCCTCGAATTTAGTGCATTATCATAAGGAGAGAGATAATGATGATGATGACACTTTTCGTCTACAGTTATAGATAGATTTAGAGTAAAACACAGCAATACTGTTTAACAGCTGCAATAAGCAAGACGGTAGTACCGAATGAATTCTATTAAACAAGAGCTCTACTATTATTACAAGTTAAAGAACTAAGTATTTTTAAACCTATAATAAGATAGACCATTAGTACATTGTTCCACTAATTAATGAAAGTTTCTTAGAAATGTGAAGGCAGCAATTATTGCGGCTTCTTACAAGAAAACTTCGACCCCGAGTAACTCGATACGAGCAGCTTAATGATACGAGAAAATTCCTCAGTGTCACTCTAGTACTTTCAAGAGATTTTCCCTTCAGGTAGAGTTTTAACTTATGCAGTAGATATTTCTAGTAAAAATTTTTCTACGTTAACTTATATTAAAATATATTATGTGAAATTGTTTATTTGAAAATTTTTAACAAAAAATATAACTGACTCAAAACGCACTGAAAAGTAAAAAATAACTGTGTCATTTAGTTGCTTTAATTTACTTAAGCATATCTATGATGTCGGTGCCAGCAAGTTTAAGGAACATTTATTTAACGTAGTAAAGCAGTTTGTGGGTTCTAGGTAATGTCCTTAATGTAGAAACCTTGGCTGGCACCGACTCCTAGATATGCTTAAGTAAATTAAACCAACTAAATGACACAGTTATTTTTTTACTTTTTAGTGCGTTTTGAGTCGGTTCTATTTTTTGTTATCGATAAATACCAGAACTTTTAATGACTTTTTGAAATATCACGCTTGTAAAAAAAAATTACTTTTTGAAATATCATGCTTGAAAAAAAAAATTGCGGAACCGACGGGATTCGAACCCGCGTCTCTCTGGCAATCCGTGCACTTAGAGCGCCTTACCGCTAGGCCACGGTCCCGATGACGTCGGTAGGTAAACATAAGTTGATAAAAAATGCTATGCAATAGCTTTACCGCGGGCCGCGGCAGTCTCCGAGTGCCACACGTCTTTTTTTCTTACTTTTTAGTTACTTATCGCCACGTAACGTACTCGTACTAAACTGTCATAGTATATTATTATACGGCACTTATAGCCAAAAAAGCTACCGATACTTACACTAAAACCGGAATCGCTGCAAGTGTGCCTATAAAATTTTTAGAGTTCCTTCAATTTTCCCCGGATAATCTGATATGATTTCATAGATATGCTTAGGTAAATTAAAGCAACTAAATGACAAGGTTATTTTATACTTTTTAGTGCGTTTTAAGTCGGTACTATTTTTTGTTGAAAATTTTTTAAAGATTTGTTCAAAACAAACAAACGAATATTATATTGCACTAGAGGACGCCCTCTGTTTCACCTGTGTAGTTCTCGTTCGCGTGGAAACGGAATAAAATGTAGCATATATGTCTTTACCCAGGGTGTTAGCCGTTTAGTGGTGAAGAATTAACAAACATACACTTTCACATTTATGATGGTAGCAAGATTTATTTTATTTATTTCGCAGTCGTTTTAAGAAGTAGAACTTAACCACTTCTCAAATTACTAATTAATTAATTAATAATTGTTTTTTTAATTATAATATTTACGACGAGTATTCGCTTACAGTTTCCAGGGTAACATTTGTAGTAGTCGGATTTTAGTTTTAAGCTTGTTTTTTTACAGTGAGTAAATATTATAATTTTTATGGCGTGGCGAAGCTCAACGCGTCGCCTATTTTTTTTTACTTTTGTAAGAACAAATCAACAATTATTGTAAACTCGTGGGAATTGTTCCGAGCGTGTGTCGGTTTAACCAGCACTTCAGGTGATACCCACTGGAGTGCAAAAAATACCGCAAATACCATTTCGTAACGTTCAAATATGATTGCGCAATTTACACGAGCGATGGAAAAATAAGTAAAACCTAAATACTACAATAAATGATTAGATTATATTCAGTTGTATTTTCTTGTTATTGATAAATTGTTTTATTGATATGACAATCAAAATATTTGAAATTCATGAGTTGATATTCATTGCAATTATGTTTTTCATCTAAATCAATATTGTCAGTGACCCCTGTGGTGTAAAGCTACTCTTGATAATAAGAATACTTTGTACTGTTAGGTAGGTCAGGTTAGGTAGGTATGTACTTATTCTGTGGGAATACAAATTTGTGCTTAAATCACAACACTGTTGGATTTTTTGTTGGGATAGTTAACAGAGTATAACTTTGAAACTAAGACATGAGTATAAAATCTGATGGTCAGCCTGTATTTCGTTGGAAACCAACGACTGGTCAGCCTGTATTTCATTGAAAACCATACCGTACAGGATGGAATACAGCAGTGCTATTTGGGAATAAAGCTAAATGATAGTATGTCTCCAGGAGGGTTTCGTCGCAATAACCTCTACTGATATGCCTAACTAATACTTCCTACTACTTCTATAACATCATAATAGAATTGAAGAGCTCATAAAGATATATACATTCAGGTAATGCTACAGTTTTTAGTTAGATTCATATCAATACGATTAATTAGCTGGATAACGCAGATCATGGCACCAGTAGCGTGCGGGTCATTCACCCTGGAAGGTCGGTCAACGACCCCGCTGTCTGAATCACATGTCATTTTATACAGATGCATATTGACGTCTGTGACATCTTCCATTCCACTTTGCTTGTGAATTAGCGCTGTGTTAAAATCTAAATTATTGTAAATGGTATCATTATACCATTATAATATCTAATATTAATTATCTATGTTTTAGATTGCGAATTCATCCTTGAGAAAATCGGTGTTAACACATATTCTCTTTTTACTTCTGTTATACTTTACATTAGAACTTTAACGGAACAGAACCTGGGAAGTCTGTCATGATCATGTCTGCCGCCAAACAGCATCAGCGCCTGCCTTCACCCCGCAAACCTAATTTGTTCGCGTGATTCGGTTTTATTCAGGTTACTTTATTCCTAACGTCGAATCTCAATGAAACAAAAGCACAAACCTGTAGCGTTATATGACGATGTTTGTATAACGCGATAGTGGGATTTGCGAATGATCTCTGTCAAACCCAAGAAAGAGAGACGAATTTGAAACTCAAACTGTCGAGTTTCTGTCTACCTTTCTACCTACGATAAAATTTTACAATTTATTTAATTAAGTATTTTTTTATACTATGTGTAGATAGCGAGTGACCTTGCTACAATGTTATCATAATATAACGAGCAAGAATTTTAATCTCAATTATTTGTCTACTCACGACGAATTGCTCTTTGGTTGCCTAGCAGCAGACTATTTGCTGATAATCTCGATGTGTAATCATGACATAATTATTTCTTTATTTATTTGTAATGTTTATTCAGAGTTTCTAAATACATGCGCTTAAGCTTCTTTTGTTATATTTTGATAGAGTGCTTTCAAAGGTACGTTTGTATGGTGAAGTGCGTTAAAATAATATTTTCGGACAATGCTTCTCTTCTTTGAGTGCTCTCGGAGTAGTTGAAGTTGAGTCAGCTTCGTAAACTTGACGACCTCCGTGGCGCAGTGGTATGCGCGGTGGATTTATAAGACGCAGGTCCTGGGTTTGATTCCCGGCGGGGCAGATTGAGATTTTTCTTAATTTGTCTTGGTCTGGCTGGTGGGAGGCTTTTCGCCGTGGCTAGTTACCACCCTACCGACAGAGACGTACCGCCAAGCGATTTAGCGTTCCGGTACTATGTCGTGTAGAAACCGAAAGGGGTGTGGATTTTCGACCCAGTCCTAACAAGTTAGCCCACTTCCATCTTAGACTGCATCATCACTTAACATCAGGTGTGATAACAGTCAAGGGTCAACTTGTAGTCGATAAAAAAAACTCCTCTCTATCTTTCGCGAGGCAAAATAATTGTGCGGCACTCGCATTCCTGGTACACTCTCTGCTGTTCCTCAAGCAAGACTTCTTTCTGCGACCAACGCCTCTTCTACTGGCAATTTTTCCTATCAAGATACGCTGTATAAGCTCGTATTTCTCTTGTCATAGCACGTGCCCCAAACACGTGACTTTTCTCATCTTGACGGTCCCCAAATCTTGGACAATATACTGAATTATTGTGGATAAATATATTTCATTTTCTGTGTATTTGTTTCTTTTCAGTTTTCCTAAAATCAATGTAGAAATCAGAAAAGCTAATAACCGATACAGAGAAATGGTTAACTTCACGGAAGGGGTATGCCGTATGGTTTAGATCGACCGCGATACTAACCTCAAAGTTCTTTGAACTAATCGGCGTCAAGGGCGAGCGTGGGGTCTGACCTTCACTGATCGATACCGCGGCGCGAGTCGCACGTGAATCATATTGTTTGAAAACTGTTTGAAAGCATACTAAAGTATAATGTGATATTTTTTTAGTTGTCTACTAAAATGTAGTTCAATTTTTAAAGGTTAACTCTGAATTAGCATTCAGTACAGAATGTTTCAGTGCAAAATATATTTTCGGTATTGCTAACTTGCCATTCAAGTCGACCAAGATCTCCAACATAAACTCAGTTCAAGCATACAACCAAAACACAGTTTAAAATTATCTGTACATAATGAGCAATGAAAAACTACTCAGCCAAAGTTTCGATAAAACGTACACGAGAGTCATAATTGTACATGCGTGCCAACGCTCATGCTCGTAAATACTATGTTACATATAAGACGCGATTAAAAAACGATCAGCAAGCGACTTACGCTGATGCGAACACGACTGACCCTAACTCGGTCACACGTGCCTGTAGAACGTGTGCATAGTCGCAGAAAAGCTTGGAAAGACAAAAGTAAGATTTGAAATTATTTCCAATGGAACAAGCGCAGTAAGTATGGCCAATGGGAGGCTAGTCACCACGAGAGAAACACTTTGTGCTGACCTTTGGCACATGTATAATTTCACTTTAACTTCCTTCTGACGAAAACACGGGAAATCTGCCAGACAATAAAACTGTATGTAGACATTACTTCCCTGGAGAGCTCTATCATAAATAAAAAAATTGGTTGTCTGTAAAGTCGGTTTACTGACGATAGTTGAACGTGACAATGTCTTAAGAAAATACTGATGGAATGGTAGCATTTAATTGGTTATTAAATTTTTTAATTTAAGTATATTTTTATAAATATTAATTTAAATTAATAAAATAATTGATTTTAATTTTATAAATTTATATTTTAAATTTATAATAAATATATTAATTTTTAATTTAATATTAATATATTTAATAATTATATTTAATAGACGGATGTCGAACGCTGCCGAACGCAAAGGCCGATTGGGCTTCTTTGTCGCTCGTTCCGCGCTCTCGCTGTCACTTCAAGCCTTACATGGAACGCCTCAAAGCGAGGTAACGACGCATGACGTCATGTTTTTTCGTGCGTGCAGCCGGCTCTATCGAATTATAAGACGTTGTCACGTCAAAAGAGCAGTTTTAAGAATATTCGGTCTACATTCGTAAATTTTATCAACGCTACAGTGCATCTTCGTTAACTCATCATTAACATTCTTACTGACATTCTGACTGAAAAAAGCCTGGTCTTTGAACCTTTTCTTGATTCTGACGGCTTATTCTGTAAAGATGTAACTCGACTGTATTATTAACTAATTTGTCTCTGTCTCTATCTCTGCGTCTAAAGCGACACTAAAGATCAGACTGGTGGAGAACTCACTATGTTAACTAATAAAAACATAGTCACAATATGGGCATACTGGTCACTTGATGCAAAACCGTTTGATTAATATTATAAGTATGTCGATTCTTGGAAAATAACGCCAGCATTGAAGCCGATGACCAACCAATAAACTGGATGTAACGATTGTTTCTTAAAATCTTAAGAATGTAAAATGGAGAACTACTCCGTACACTACTGTGAATACCGTCTTGTTTACAATCTCTTTAGAAATAGTATGAATAGAAACACGTGGGTTTCTATTTTACGATTACGATATTGCATTGGTTACGAACCTGCCGATCCTCACATCGGCACAACACAAAAACATACGTAATCGTATTTAACATTTAAGTGCATGCCGGTGACGTGCCTCACAAGTAGAACGACATATACCTGTGAGTTCAATGAATGGTGATCGAGCAGCCTTCGCTCTTATTATTACTATATTTAAATTATTTATTTTGATAGTAAGCATGTGTACTTTTATATGATTAAAATATAGTTGAATAGATTATGTAACAATATTTCAATGAAAGCGAAAAAATAGTTTTTAATGATAAAAATAATTTAGAAATGTTAATGATTATGAATGATATTGAAGAAGTACCATTCAATATAAATATTCAAGAACCTATGTGTCCTTTACATATAGGTAAACTCGTTAAAATGTTTACCCAAAGCTAATTCTACAGTTACATCGTATATATTTGTGTCGTATCTTTTAAAGTGCATAATATTGTCGGATTCCAGAAAGTTAAAACGAAGGAGGATAAAAACAAAGATTTTCGGCGGAATTAGGCCAAGATCTTTAGAGTAAACAACAAATCGAGCAAGAATGACGAACTTAAGTACTACATATTGCTGTGATAAACTCTCATCTTATAGATCAAAACAATTATAACTAATACATACATGCATTGTCATAAAACTAATTATTATAACAACATAAAATGAAACTGATTAATGAAGAATAAGTTGATTAAAAATATTTCTATAGTAATTCGAGCTTCTATTCCATTTATTGTTAGAAACTTACTTATGATTCACATCACTTAACTTGTTACTCGAAATATAGTACAGCCTAAACCCACCGTGCTACTTTGGGACTAGGGTTATATAAATTAAACCACAAGTCTTGATCTGGTTATGGATATATTGATAATAGGTGTAGATCCATTATTTATTATTGAATAATATGAAACTATAAAACACATGGAGTTGAAATAAAAGTTTTCTTTCGTAATAATATTTTTATTTTTTTCTACTTTTGGAACTTCAAGTGGGTAGAGACAAAGCGTTGTAAGTTTTGTTAGAATTTTCGGAGAACTTCAACCATACATTTCTTGGAGGAAAAAGCTCTTTTAAAGACAAATTTATAAATACAATCATGTATACCTTGTTAATAAAAAGATTAAAAAAAAACCGCACAAAACATCTGAGAATACCCACAACAAACACTAGCTTAGAGTATAGGAAAACTCTACAAAATGTAGTATTATGTATCAGTTGGTGCGGTCGCATCACAGTTCAAAGTTTGTTGACCCACTGTCAATTCAATGTAGACATAACGGACTTCTGACATCCTTCTGAGCTCGTGAGCCGACCCAGTAGCCAGCAGCAGATCCGCGTGGTGTAATAGCGCAACGCGTACGCAGAACAGGCCTGAAGTGTAACACATGTGAAACCATAGCGTGTTGAGTAACGCACGTGATACTACGTCAATGCGTACATACGAGTGCGAACAAGTGCTAACAGGGTAGATACCTCTCACTTTTAATATAACAAGGAAACGTTACGATCAATGAATTTTTCTTTTTTTAAATGAATGAAGCCTCCGTTTGAGTAATATGAGGTAAGTTGTGGTCAATTAATAGTCTGTTATGTGGTTTATTAATAGGTTTATTTTTAAATGGACATAGAGTAGTTGCATGACCAAATACATTATTTTAGAAAAGACGTGCTTATACTTTTATTGATGTTGTATGTAGATACAATCTGTATTAGTTAATCATAACTAGATATTGATGGATTGTTCTAGATGGCGCTGAAGAAGTCTAATGAGTAAAACTAACTCAGTTTGTGAGGGTGCACTTTTACCCATACTAATATTATAAAGGCGAAAGTTTGTAAGTATAGACGGATGGATGTGCGTTACTCTTTGACGGAAAAACTGCTGAATGGCTTTTGATGAAACTTCAAAATAATATAGTTTACAGATCAGAATAACACATAGGCCACATTTTATCCCGTGTGGGATAAATTCCTACGGAAACCAGAACTACGCGGGTGTAACAAAAAACATCTTCCTATACAGAATCAAGTTCCCATGAAAAAGTCTTACTTTTTTTTTATCGATTACAAGTTAGCCCTTGACCGTTATCACACCTGATGTTAAGTGATGATACAATCTAAGATGGAAGTGGGCTAACTTGTTAGGAGTAGGATAAAAATCCACACCTCTTTCGGTTTCTACACGACATCGTACCGGAACGCTAAATCGCTTAGCGGTACGTCTTTGTCGGTAGGGTGGTAACTACCCATGGCGATAGCTTCCCACCAGCCAGAGCAAGACAAATAAAGAAAAATCTCAATCTGCCCCGCCGGGAATCGAACCCAGGACCTCCTTATGAATCAACCGCGCATACCACTGCGCCACGGAGGTCGTCAACTTCTGTAACAGATAAATTCAGTTAATGTATAAAGGTACTTGACACAAATCACGGCTTTGCTCTATTACTACGTCTCATTGTCGCAATGAGGAATGTCGCAATTGTGTTAACAATACAAACACAACAAGGTCGCATCAGCCGCGTCACAAGTCTCGAAACGCAGAAGATGGATCTAAGATGAACACTTCTCATTGGTCCGAGAGATAGGCGTGGATACTGCGTTCTTGATAACTCAATTATTTTTGAGTCACTGACATCAAAATGACAGTTTAAGGAAAGTTTCTAACCCTGGCTCGATGACCAAAAGTTTACCTAACTTATTAATAGTTTTACATCAGGCACTTTAAGGGAAATTCGTTTGTGAATCATGTTTTAATTCTGAATTTTTAGCACAATCTGGAGCAGTGATTCTCAACCTTTTTTTTGTTGCGGCACATATTTAACGATTTCAAAATTTGGCGGCACACAAAGAAAAAGATAAAAATTATTTAATTACTACAACACACTGCATAAATAGTTAATGATAAAAACTTTAAATACACCAAGACCCCGCTTTGCGTCGCTAATGCGTTCCTGAAAAATGCGACGCAAAGTGAATCACAAATTTGGAAAGCAAATAATAAAATAATTTATTTTTTTGTGGATTTAAATATATATTCATGTTAATAATATTTTTCTTTTTAAATAATATAATTTAATAATATTAACATTATTGTATATTTGCAAAATTTGGCGGCACACTTTGGAAATTTGGCGGCAGACAAAAGTGCCGGCAGACAAAAGTTGGGAATCACTGCTCTAGAGAGTAAAAACGAAGAGCAGTTTTTAGATGCATAGGTCAACGGAAAGATCTTAGCAAAGAAAACTCATCAGACTTTTTCCTACTAGAATATGTCATCATATCGAGGATCGGCCAAGCCGTTTGGGAGTTGTAAGGGAACATATTAATAGTGCGGACAGATAGACAATAAGAATATAAAGCATTCCAGTAATGCAATAATAATAAAGAACACAAAGGTGTAACCCAAGAATAACATGTAAAAAAACAAAATGATATTTTTATCGAAGAAGGTATTGTAAGTAATTCATGTGAGTCGAACAATCAAAAAACCACAGATTTTCTTTCCTTTCCAAGTAAAAATAAAGATTGTTAATCATAGATGTTATCAACGAAAACAGATAAAGTAAAAGTAGGGTATTTCGGAATTAGCAACGACGCTAACAGTTGCATCAGTTTTCAACAAATACTTATCTGCCAATCCAATAGGGCAAGATGGCGCTGTGTCCCAAATAAAATCATAACAGGTGGTGTCCGCAGTACGTATCTATATCTACTCATGCCGATTTGATGCAGAATTATTACACAAGTTTCATCAACGATTTGTCGATAAAGAGCATTCATGATGAGGAAGAAGGTGTTCTTCTTCTTTCTTCCTGACTTTCTCCGCACTTAGCCAGAAGGGTAGCCGTTGCAGGTGCGTCTCCTGGTCAGCCAAGCTCGATACAAAAGCTTAGCAGGTCATCCTGGTCGCCATTGCCTGTTAGAGTGCCGCTTTGGAGCCAAAGTATGCTTGCCGTTGTCCCGATACTTCGCTGCAACTGAGCATAACATATATCGGTGTCTCGTCATTCATAAGTACATGCTCTGGTTAGGGGGCTGTCGGTCATACCGAATTGAGAGTTGTTTGTGGACAGTCAGAAGACCACCATCATGCATTGACATAACAGCGTAGCGCAAAAAGTATTATACACTTTTAACCACATAAAAACTGTAAAAGAACATGTGGCTGTAGGAAAAAGTCTTACTTTTTTTTTATCGATTACAAGTTAGCCCTTGACCGTTATCACACCTGATGTTAAGTGATGATACAATCTAAGATGGAAGTGGGCTAACTTGTTAGGAGTAGGATAAAAATCCACACCTCTTTCGGTTTCTACACGACATCGTACCGGAACGCTAAATCGCTTAGCGGTACGTCTTTGTCGGTAGGGTGGTAACTACCCATGGCGATAGCTTCCCACCAGCCAGAGCAAGACAAATAAAGAAAAATCTCAATCTGCCCCGCCGGGAATCGAACCCAGGACCTCCTTATGAATCAACCGCGCATACCACTGCGCCACGGAGGTCGTCAACTTCTGTAACAGATAAATTCAGTTAATGTATAAAGGTACTTGACACAAATCACGGCTTTGCTCTATTACTACGTCTCATTGTCGCAATGAGGAATGTCGCAATTGTGTTAACAATACAAACACAACAAGGTCGCATCAGCCGCGTCACAAGTCTCGAAACGCAGAAGATGGATCTAAGATGAACACTTCTCATTGGTCCGAGAGATAGGCGTGGATACTGCGTTCTTGATAACTCAATTATTTTTGAGTCACTGACATCAAAATGACAGTTTAAGGAAAGTTTCTAACCCTGGCTCGATGACCAAAAGTTTACCTAACTTATTAATAGTTTTACATCAGGCACTTTAAGGGAAATTCGTTTGTGAATCATGTTTTAATTCTGAATTTTTAGCACAATCTGGAGCAGTGATTCTCAACCTTTTTTTTGTTGCGGCACATATTTAACGATTTCAAAATTTGGCGGCACACAAAGAAAAAGATAAAAATTATTTAATTACTACAACACACTGCATAAATAGTTAATGATAAAAACTTTAAATACACCAAGACCCCGCTTTGCGTCGCTAATGCGTTCCTGAAAAATGCGACGCAAAGTGAATCACAAATTTGGAAAGCAAATAATAAAATAATTTATTTTTTTGTGGATTTAAATATATATTCATGTTAATAATATTTTTCTTTTTAAATAATATAATTTAATAATATTAACATTATTGTATATTTGCAAAATTTGGCGGCACACTTTGGAAATTTGGCGGCAGACAAAAGTGCCGGCAGACAAAAGTTGGGAATCACTGCTCTAGAGAGTAAAAACGAAGAGCAGTTTTTAGATGCATAGGTCAACGGAAAGATCTTAGCAAAGAAAACTCATCAGACTTTTTCCTACTAGAATATGTCATCATATCGAGGATCGGCCAAGCCGTTTGGGAGTTGTAAGGGAACATATTAATAGTGCGGACAGATAGACAATAAGAATATAAAGCATTCCAGTAATGCAATAATAATAAAGAACACAAAGGTGTAACCCAAGAATAACATGTAAAAAAACAAAATGATATTTTTATCGAAGAAGGTATTGTAAGTAATTCATGTGAGTCGAACAATCAAAAAACCACAGATTTTCTTTCCTTTCCAAGTAAAAATAAAGATTGTTAATCATAGATGTTATCAACGAAAACAGATAAAGTAAAAGTAGGGTATTTCGGAATTAGCAACGACGCTAACAGTTGCATCAGTTTTCAACAAATACTTATCTGCCAATCCAATAGGGCAAGATGGCGCTGTGTCCCAAATAAAATCATAACAGGTGGTGTCCGCAGTACGTATCTATATCTACTCATGCCGATTTGATGCAGAATTATTACACAAGTTTCATCAACGATTTGTCGATAAAGAGCATTCATGATGAGGAAGAAGGTGTTCTTCTTCTTTCTTCCTGACTTTCTCCGCACTTAGCCAGAAGGGTAGCCGTTACAGGTGCGTCTCCTGGTCAGCCAAGCTCGATACAAAAGCTTAGCAGGTCATCCTGGTCGCCATTGCCTGTTAGAGTGCCGCTTTGGAGCCAAAGTATGCTTGCCGTTGTCCCGATACTTCGCTGCAACTGAGCATAACATATATCGGTGTCTCGTCATTCATAAGTACATGCTCTGGTTAGGGGGCTGTCGGTCATACCGAATTGAGAGTTTTTTGTGGACAGTCAGAAGACCACCATCATGCATTGACATAACAGCGTAGCGCAAAAAGTATTATACACTTTTAACCACATAAAAACTGTAAAAGAACATGTGGCTGTAGGACATTTATTTTAATGTATCTCATATATTAAACTTTTCTATTTCCTCTCAAGAAAAGGATACGTTATTAGTAGGACAACGGTCGCATATTAAACCCATATATCTACATTCCGACTTAAGTCCAGCCACAGAACAGTTGATTCATTGAGGATTATTTACATTTTTAACCTTTGAACGCTCCATTCAAGATAAGTGTTACTTTATCTTTCATTGATGTGATGAATCACCGTACTAAAACAACTTAGGCTTTACATAATTACTGGTTCTTAGAATCACCTATAAATATTAATCTAAAAACATATAATACCTAATAAATCATCATCATATCAGTACGATGGTTATCAATTTTCGAAAAGACTTTTTCTTTGAATTTATAAATCCGTGTAAGCTGTTATCAGATCAGGTGCACTCTTATCGTTTAATATGTTGTATTAAAACAATGATTCATGGAAGTGCTTCGACTTCCATGGTACATTCAACCAGCAAACTTTGCAATCATTGACTAATATTCATAATTATCATTATTATAAAAATAAAAAACCCGACTGCATAGAAGTTATGAACTGAAAAGAGAAAAACAAGGATCACTATATCTATATAAAATTCTAAATAGTTTATGGAGATGCAGGCGGGAACAAAATACATACAAAAACTACGTTTGTCCCCGCCAATGTCACAATTTTCACAAATTCAACGACACTTCACATGTCAAAATCCGTTCAGTCGTTTAGGCTGTAGCGCGTGCCGAAGAAATGGGCATACATACATACATACGCTCGAAAAACATTACCCTCCTTCTGACTCAGTCGGGTAAAAATGTAGCAATACTCGCTGGCTAAATCAATAACACTTTACTTTAGAAAGCAACTTGATATTTCATTAAATGATACAAATCTATATAAAGCACACGTAATCGCAGAAAATAATTTGATCTGCACGTATTATAAATACCCGTAAAGGGAGGCCTCTTTCAGGTGTGGATGTCAGCTGCTGTAACATTTCTGCTGCTCCACTTACGTCGGGATTTAATTACCCTATTCTCCAAAGGTGGAACCATTCACCTTGCCGTTGAAATGTTGTCTGGAGACGGTCTCTAACATACGCACAGTGCGGTGACAAGAATAGTTCTAAAAATTCCTTTCAATGTGCTTATCCCACTGTTACGGGAGCGTCAGGCGTGATACATTCAGACCAAAACACCCTTCCAGAACGTCCTTCTAAGTCGAATAGTCTCACAGACGCCCTTAGAGCGTAGTTTTGCTTCGGGCACCATCTTGCGATGCTTCCACGCACATCTTAACTTCTCGGTCTCTTCGCTGTGATACCAGAGTTTACAGCAACTACATTGTAAAAAAGTGTGCTTGCGCAATGTAAACAAAACATTGGCCAATAACAATACTTAGAACAGATAAGGCTATTGGTGCGCATGCGCCGGGTCGTCGCGGTGCATGGTACAGCCGGTGTCAATGATAAACTCACTACTGCCGAGCTGGGCCCGCCGCCCACTGTGCCAGCACCGACGTCGGTGGGTCGTCGTGGCGCATGGGCCGCGTGGTACAATCTGTATCAATGATAAGCTGCCGACTGACGGACTCTGGACCAGCCGCCCCCTGTGCCACGCGCCGACGTCGCTGCTACATCTGGATTTAAATACGCATATGTTTTGCTACATGTTTATACCGCATTGCATATCAGAAATTCTTGGAACATGTTTAAGTTTCCTACAGTGCCAAACTGCTTCATTGCAAGGTGATGGGATCGGCCTAACATATTATATGTTATGAATCACATAATAACAAGAAGCAATAGAATAGACTTCTTTTTCTAGCTTTACATAGAACGTATAGTAAAGTCACTATAATATAATCTAATAATAATAAATAATACAATGTCACGGGCAAACTTAATTTTGAAAGCGTTTATTAACCCTACCTGAAATAAATACCATGTAAAGTTCACATAATATTATACTATAACTAATTAATGCAAATTGATAACACTTGAATCATCGTAAACGTCTCTAAAAAAGACTACCAATGGACTAAACTTGACTATCACAAGTTTATTTAATCTGTTGTAGTTATATCGCAGTATTATGTTATCATCACAACAAGTTACTCCATCGTAATTTGTACACAATACGTACACAATGCGTACGAGTGGGCAGATTTTGTTGTGACATTCGATACAATATCAATCGACGCCACGACGCCATGAGTTGACGGCCGTGACGTCACACTAGATAACACAGTTTGGTGATACGCAGTTTTTGAACTCATTCATTTTGTTTTGCAAACAAAATGAAATAAAGGAAGGTGCGGTGGGGTTAATATACCGATCGTCGTTCCTACTTCGTAACTAGAACTACGCAACTGATTTTATATTGCACTAGAGAAACCCCGCAGTTTTACCAGCGAAGTTTACGTTCCCGAGTGAATTTAGGGATAAAATGTGACCTATGTGTTATTCTGATATATAAGCTACTAGCAGTCGCCCGCGACTTCGTCCGCGTAAAAACCTCTTAGGTACCCTTTTAATTCTAAAGACAGACTTTCATATGAAGTCTGCTCTTTCCCCGCTAGCCCTCCCAATTTCATTTTTTTTATAGTTTCCCGTCAAGTAATACCCTCCGCCCCATTCCGTGCACTAAAGATCTACATTAACAATATATATTTATGGCAAGCTGATGTGTGTAGCTTGTATTAAATAGTCCATTTCACTTTTGAGTCTAGCTTTCATAATAAACAAAATAATTTATAATCCGACATACAAATCTAGAGATTAGCCCGTTTAAACAAACGAACAAACTTTTTCGTATATTGTATAAATATGGTCTGCCATGCGAAATAAATTGAAAATGTTGACTCCTATTCAGTACGTATTACATAACATGGAGGAGGTCAACTTAATTTGGACGATATAGTTTTTAGAAATTTTATAATATGTCCAAAACTATATAACTAATTAACATACTGTAAAAGGCAAATCTATCTCTATAATATCCTTGTGATTATTAAATAATTTATTTTAATAAGGATTTAAGTTTAGTTGTATAAATAATGACGTAAACTTAAGCATATGAATTAAATTATTTACTACAGAGTCGCGCCTTTTAGAGATTTTGTAATATCTCCGAAACTATATAACTAATTAACATACTGTAAAAAGCAAATCTTATCTCTATAATATCCTTATGATTATTAAATAATTTATTTTGATAAGGATTTAAGTTTAGTTGTATAAATAATGATGTAAACGTAAGCATATGAATTAAATGATTTTCTAAAACACAAAAAGTTATATATCTGTCAAATTATAAAAAATATATGCTATTGCGGACTTTTTTGTAGAATTTTTTAAGATGCACTAAGTTTTCATACAATGTTTTCAATTATATCCAATAGTTAACGCAGCGTACGCGCAGAAAACCGATTTAATAAATTTCACGGTCCGACTCGCGCGATAAAAACTGTGATACCTCGGGTAATATATACAATACAACTATAAAATATAGCCTATAACACTCTCCGATAACGTAGCATTCTACTGGTAAAAGAATTTTTAAAATCGGATCAGTAGATCCGAATATGAGCCCCGACAGAACTTTATTTACAAACTTACAAACTTTACCTCTTTATAATATTAAGTATAGATATTATTTTGAAGTCTCGCCAAATTCCATTCAGTTGTTTTTGCATGATAGAGTAATAATCATACAAACTTTAGCGTATATAATATTAGTAAGGATTACACCTTGAGAATATTATGGCAAAATCTCACGACTATATATAGATAGGCAGATATTAAAATGCCTCTTGCTAAGAAAATGCCTACAGGTTCTTAGTTGAATCAGGAAAATCAGACCTCGAAAGGGCATTACAGATCAGAGGCAAGCGTATAATAAAATAATACCTATCAGCTAGTACGAATAATGCAGGTCAAATTTAGGGTTAATTTAAATTCAATCCCAAACGACAAAATAGGTATTTCAATAAGGAAAACGTTAGTAACAAACATTTAATTAGATGCAAATAAATTCGCGTATAACATTACAAACCAGAGGCTCAAAGTGTTATCAGAAAATATAATGTTTTCCTCTTAATTTCACATATGGCGTATATTTCAAATAACAGTTTTAATACACGCTAGTACAAAGGTCAGAAATGCTAGCATGCATTTAATATGTGCTAACTATCGAGTCCTGAGTCGGGCTATGCAGTGTTCTGTATTAGTTCTTCTTCCATTCAGTAATTTTTAATTACAGACTATATTTTTTTACCCGACTGCGTCAGAAGGAGGGTTATGTTTTTCGAGCGTATGTATGTATGTATATATGTATGTCCATTTCTTCGGCACGCGCTACAGCCTAAACGGCTGAACGAATTTTGACATGTGAGGTGTCGTTGAATTTGTCAAAAGTGTGGTAGTGACATAGGCTATATAAATTTTCAAAATGGCGGCTATACATGGGAGAAAAAAGGGGGGATGTGTGTATTTTTTTATTTTATCTTAGCAATATGGGTACCAATTGAATGGCGTAAAAAGACCATTGCAAAAATATAAATATCATATCATTTTCATATTATTTTTTTAACAAAAAATGGCTAAAAGTGTACTAAGTGTACCGACTCATTTCTATACCATAAACTAAAACTAAAAAGATTCAAATAAAATTATTATTATAAAAACAAAAAACTCGACTTTCTCTTTTCAGTTCATAACTTCTAAGCAGTCGGGTTTTTGTTTTTATAATTACTACTAGTCAAGGACTGGACTGCAATAATTATACTTGATGATATGTCATGATGCAACCTAAGAATGAGGCGCGGTATAATGTCAGACGTAGGAAATCCACACCCTTTCGGTCGATGTGTCTACAGGACATCGTGCCGGAACGCTAAATCGCTTAGGCAACATTGATGTTGTTACATCCTCGTGCCTTGAAGAGAAAGTTAAGGCGTCGAAGCACCAAGTCTCAGATTATTATCGTGAGTTCGGTAGCTCGCATCGGAGGAGCGCGTCTAACCTCCAAATTCCGTCTCCTATTAGGAGACAGAGGCCTGACCTGCAGTTGACTCTTAAAAAAGCTGATGATGATAGTATGTAACCTTGCCATAAAGTATCGAGGCTTCAAATATCACCAAAATTTATTCAGCCGTTTCGAAAGCTATTTTCTTTGTGGTTGATCTCTTGCAGAATAAAGCATAGAGCAAATGTAATGTTGAATTTATGTAAAAATGATTTGCCTACAGATATACGAAACGAAAAGTATAAGTAAAATTGAAATTAAGTTTTACATTAAATTTTTATAAATTAAAACATTTTAAATTGTTTTTCATTGCCAAAACAATAATTTGGTACTTGGATATCAACTACTAGACAAAGGTTACACAAATAGGTAGTAAAGCTTTACAAATACAGATTATAAGTGACATATTATAATGAAATCAACACACAAGGATACATGTTCTCGTTATCATGAGAGTAAATGCTATTGAATACTACGCAGAACGCGTTCTAGGACAACGTGTGACGTACACCACTGCGTCACGGAAACTGTACCTGCCACTAAAATAAATCTATTTACATTCAAATATAGACATGCCCATATTAGTACAAATAACAAGATTCTAACAGAGATACTATAAATAGTATATTAACAATATTAACATTGTCTTTAATAACTTTAATTGTCATTATAACAAATATGGACGTGTCCATATTGGCTTGATTGTAAAAACGAGTATAGTAGATTAAATTGACGACGTTAATTAACCTTTTATGTATCATGAATTTATGTAACAACTTGTGGTTAGAAATAACTTCTTTCTCATTACAAGATGATTTTAAACCTAGTGTTTGCTTGTTGCAAACAGTGTCCTCCTCCTGACCAATATTTGTTCAAACTCCACATGCTAATGGCCAGTATTTGTTCAAATGCCAGATTATGCTGCAGCAGTTCACGACCCAGTTCCTCCGTCACACGGCGCCCACGCGGCGGCACCTGACACCCGAGCTGCTGCTGCGGCTGGTGACGCCCGCCTGCCCGCTGTGGGCCGCGAGCGCCGACCGGTCGCCCTTCGCTGACCCCTACTGGGGGTTCTACTGGCCGGGCGGACAGGCCACTGCCAGGTCAGTGCACGTTCCAGTTCCACCTTTGTGATCTCTAGAAGGTGAGGTGTGAGGTCTAGAAGAGTTCTTGGGTCGTACTGTAGAATATTATAACTTTCAACAACAATATTAAGTTTGGAAGTTTGTATAGTTTTTCAACACCATGTCTTGGATTATCAACAGAAATTCAACAGTATGTGTCCATTCAATACAATTGCACATCATCTTCGTTGTCATTCAAAAACTTTACAAATCCCTAAGTAGCTAACCTCGATTGATTAATCAAAGAAACAGATCCTTTCACTGTCCATTATTAATTAGTATAAGTAACATAAATTGTTACAATCACTAGTGTACCCGGCAACAAGTGTGACCTCTCTTGTAACATACTCGTACTGTCTCTGTCTGTCGTGTGACACTGACGTCACAAAGTTACAACGAACTGCAGCGAGCGGTTTCCAAGCGCGGAGATTTTCCCTTTGCCCGCACTGCAGCGTACGTACTCTACACACCTGTGCATTTACATACGCGTACTTGGTTCTCGTAATACAATGTACGCACTTGTCCATTAACGAACCATCAGATACACGACAGTGTGTTAGCCAAGTTGCACTGGAACTGTAAATATTAGACGTTTCGGATCACTTCAGTTTAAAAATAGTTACTCAAATTTAACATTTTGTCTAATTTCGTTTAACTAAGTTAACGTTAACTTAGTCTAAGTAACTTTATTTCGTTGAACTAAGACCGCATATGTCTATAAAATTGTAAATTCTTTAAACTGTAAATGAATGTTATTTTAGATATTTCCAGGATTTTGCTAAGCGTAACAAAACTCCTCAAGTTTATCACATTACTATACTAAAGCCAAACTTGTTTGAGAAAGCTTGTCAACAAACAAATTTAAAATGAAGGTAGAAAATGCAACACATTTTATGTCTAATTAATTTAAAATTATGTTTTGTTATTTGAAAAAATCTTATTTAAAAGATATTGCATATATTAATTAGTTTTAAGCTTACTAATCTAATTTATTGTCATGAATTCGTCATTAACTAGTTAATTGAACAAAACAGATGTAAAATGACTAGCGACTTCTACCTTCATTTTTAATTGGTTTGTTGACAAGCATTCTCAAACGGGTTTGGCTTTAGTATAGAAAAGATACCTGACTGCCTCGTTGATCTAGTGGTTGACCTATGTGGTGTCGACCACGCGGTCCTGGGTCGAGTCACGTAATAATTCTGAACTTTTAATTCTTCTATGAAATTTTCGGTACAATACAAGCCCGGGGTCGGGAAGTTGATGGTGCTGGTGTTACATCACTTTACCACGGAAAGCATATTAAGCCGCCGGTCTCAGTCATTGCCATCATCATCCGATAGGGATCGTTAATAAATAAAACATTATCACGCTAAGCTCGCCAACCCGCATTGGTGCAGCTCGGTAGATCTACATTCCATATCCTCTCTTTTATAAGGAGGGAGGCTTGGCCTTGTAGTGGGCCATTAGTAGGCTGATAATGATAAGAAAAGGTACCTCAATATAATATTTTGGTGAAAATGTTTGTTTATAAACATAACAGAAAACGTATTTTTATGACAATTGCGTATCCCTAGAAAACACATGTATAATGTATGCTTTAAAAGCAAACTATTATTTAAACATAAGAACATCAGGTTAGAACTTGGCTGTCGTGTTGCTGGGCAGCAACAGTAGGTACAGGAAAACGTTTAGAAATCCCCGCCGCGCGCGCGGAATATATAATTGATAGTTTAGAAGATTTTACGAATACCGACAGCGATAGGTTTCCGCCACCGCTCTATTATCAACGTACACTGTTGTTATCAAACGAAACCCGATGAAATAGAACGAGCTACCGATTCGCAAATATTATTGTTTTTATCGCGGGGGAATTTGCTGTTTATATTATTTAATTAAACCAGAAGACGGCGTCCGCGTGGAATACAATTGTTTGCAGATAAAAATAAAAAACCCTATATCTAATTATCGTGCAAGGAAGCCTCAACTGTATAATAAGATCTTATTTACCTCGTTGTAAGGAACATATCACATCTATACTACTCCAAACGTCCAACCTAAGATTAATTGTATTCCGTGGTTTATTTTTAAAAATCATATAAAAGGAGATTCACCTCTTATTCCTAACTTAGTAAGTTCTACTTATATGTATGCTAATAATATAATAAAGTAAAAAATATGCTCAAAAATGTCAGCGTGATCAATTTATTTTACAAAATGTACAAATCAAAAGATTTTTAACCGACGAAAACAAAACGGAGGAGGTTGTCAATTCGACACGTATTTTTTTTTATGTATGACCACGCTTGTCTGTTCACGCATAACTTTTCACAGAGTTGTCCGATTTTGATAATTCTTCTTTTATTAGAAAGGGCACACTTCCAAGGTGGTCCCACTGTCATCATGTTAGGATCTTATGGTGATATCCTGGGAAAATTGAAGGAACTCTACAAATTTTATAGGCACACTTGCAGCGATTTCGGTTTTAGTGTGACTATCGGTAGCTTTTTGGCTATAAGTGCCGTATAATATACTATGACAGTATAGTACGAGTACGTTACGTGGCGATAAATCACTAAAAAGTAAGTAATAATTTTTTTTTTACAAAAAATAAAACCCGCTCAAAACGCACTAAAAAGTAAAAAATAACTGTGTCATTTAGTTGCTTTAATATACTTAAGCATATCTATGAAGTCAGTGCCAGCAAGTTTAAGGAACATTTATTTAATATCTATTTTTTGTTATAATTTTTTTACTTTTTAGTGCGCCCCGAAGTCAAATGTCGCCGCATGCGCGAATTTGGCAATTTAGATCGAAGCGCCGTATTGAAAGTTGTTTGTGTAGATTCTCCTACGTACACAAAAAATGATTTTTCGTCCTTGGGAGGACAGTGAAGTGCGTCAAGATGAAATTTTGACTAAACCAAAAAGTAAAAGACGGATCTTTTGTAAAACGTGTAAACAAATGATAGTCAATGTCCATCGGTATTGTGTTCAAATGAATGTGTCTGCACCTATCACAGACACTTCAAAAATAATGGGGATACCAAGAACTAGCGTTGGATCAATATTAAAAAACGGTCCATCTACACTAAAACGTAAAAACAGAAGAATCCAACTGTGACAGAAAAATGTGACTTCAGATATGTGGAAAAGATGTGTAGGTCATGCGATTAAAGAGGAAAATCTTTTAGTATGGGTTTAGAACGTGATGAATTCTCATCATAAATACAGGTGGCGATTACTCCGACACTTCGAGTGATGAAAAAGTGTTTATTTTACTTTCGTTTATGTTTACCTTCCTACTTACTTATATTTTTCATTAAAATTCTATTTTCGGCCTAACTTGCGTTTATTATTTTTTTTATTAAAATAATCATAAAGTATTCTATTTTATTCTTATATTGAATAAACATTAATTTACAAACACAGTACAAAAAAATATGTGCGTCTGCGGGTGAACCGACACTCTCTAAGCGAACAGACTTTATACAGCGAATATGTACCTACCTGTTGCTTATTAGAATTCAATGTAATGGTAAATAATTGACGTCTGTTTTAAATTAATATTTGCATATTACACTCCACTGCTACACAAGTTTCCTACTCGATTATATAATAGTATAGGTATTTGGTGGATTTACCAGACGTTGTTTAGTAAATAAAAACTGGCAAGGTCAGTCTTAGACCTGCTAAATCATGAGTTTAAAATACAATTAATGATTAATGTAAAAAATTAAAGTAAAAATACATTTAATGATTAATAAATTGTTAATGACGAAGATGCTTGAAAGATTTATTTACATGAAATGAATGATAAATATTTTTTAATTAAATTGAACTTCTTGCAACAGTGTCTTACTTTCTAAACTGGTTAAACCTACAAGTCGTTACAAATAAATAAACTTCACGTTGTAATATGCTAGTACACTAAGCTTACTTTTTATGTTTTTTTGAATAGTGTTAGTACCCAAAATTTTAGATAAGTTCTATTTGAAAATAAACATAATGCCAAAAACTGCGGCACAGAACCTGTGTCTCTTTGGCTGTCGCGGTCAGAGAAACGGACGCTCTGTGTCTGTCTATCTCTGTTAAATGTTTTTACCCGACTGCGTCAGAAGGAGGGTTATGTTTTTCGAGCGTATGTATGTATGTATGTATGTATGTATGTCCATTCTTCGGCACGCGTTATAGCCTAAACGGCTGAACGGATTTTAACATGTGAGGTGTCGTTGAATTTGTCAAAATTGTAGTAGCGACATAGGCTATATAAATTTTCAAAATGGCACTGTAATGGGAAAATTATATTTTTTTCTGCAATATGGGTACTAATTGAAAGGTCGTAAAAAGACCATTTCAGAAATATAAATATTATATCATGTTCATATTACTTTTTTAACAAAAAATGGCAAAAAGTGTACTAAGTGTACCGTTTCATTTCTATACCATAAACTAAAACTAAAAAGTCTCAAATAAAATTATTACTATAAAAACAAAAAACCCGACTGCTTAGCCGACTCTAAGCAGTCGGGTTTTTGTTTTTATAGTAATAATTTTATTGTTTCAATAATCTAAATTTATATAGACTTTGAATTTAAACAAAACCGTGTTATTATTTAAACAAAATAAAAATGTGTATAAAATATACCAATTCATCTGATTCAATCAAATACCTTTCATAAACATAATATGACTTCGATCGATCGGTCTATTATCTTCGATTGACATTTTACTTTTATCATTAAAAGGTATTTGTACTATTAAAACGGCATACGTAAACTATAACTTAATTAAGAATCAATTTGAGCTCTATCATTATTGTCATAAGATCGATTTTATTTTCAGTTCAGGCAGAGAATACATAATAGATTCAGCTGAAATCTCAGAGCATTCATTCATTGAGTTGTAAAGAAAATATGTAAAAGAAAATCTATTTTATCTTCGTAGTAATAGAGATGATTTTCAAATGTAGGATTAGGTATG
This sequence comes from Mycalesis mineus, assembly GCA_034621355.1. Lineage (NCBI taxonomy): Eukaryota > Metazoa > Arthropoda > Insecta > Lepidoptera > Nymphalidae > Mycalesis > Mycalesis mineus. Next base: position 419,724 of record CM067882.1, read on the forward strand.
AGTCGCGTATGAGTCATACTTTTCGCGGGGTTTTCGAGCTCACTCATAGTAACATCTTCATTCTATGCTATTATGCTACTGTTTTGTAATCATTTTGTAATAATAGTTGTTTTATTGACTCCGCTACATTTATACTACAAACCTAATTAGACGACTTTTATACCAGAAAAAATAGATATAAATACGCGGTACGCCAAAGCGCCATAATAAGTACCTGTGTCGATTGTTAAAAAAAATACATAGAACAAACACCCCGCTGAGATCTCGTCGATCATCCTACCTTCAGTTCGGCTTTCAGTCCAATATGGCAAAATGTCACTGGTGAAGTGGAGAATACTGGCGTTTCTTTCAAGAATCGACTGTTTCTCTCACAATGTATTAGTGTTAACAAGTTGCAAAACAATTTTAACTATTTGGGAAATCCGAATTCAAATTATAATAACAGAATAATTAATATTAAATTTTAGTTTTAATATAGGATTATTAGCGGTTATAGTGAATAGATAGACTCGTAACAACACATTATTATTAATTCCTGTAACTTAACATGTTTGTATTTTGTTATGTTTTCCCAATTTCCTTGTATGATAGTCGCCAATTAACAGTTAATTAAACTATACAGGAATTACCCTAAATTATATTAGACACAAGTAATAATTCAGTGGCGCAACGGTATGCGCAGTGAATTCATAAGATGAAGGTCCTGGGTTTGAATACCACCTGGGTCAGGTCAGGCTCATGAGAGGCTTTGGCCGTGGCTAGTTACCACCCTCCTGACAAAGTATGTACCCTACCGCCAAGGGATTTAGCGTTCCGGTATGACGTCGTGTATAAGCCGAAAGGGTTTGGATTTCAAAGGACATGGCCAAAATTTGCCCCAAGCTGTCCAAGCGTATGCTCATATTTAACCATTTTATTTAAATACACAATAAATTTTAAACAACTACCCATGTTTCATAACAATCACTTCAAAATATATCAAAAATATAAGAATTTCAATTCTTATATTTTTTGTGTTCTGAATCACGTGACGTCGTCACTTAAGTAAACTTTTATCAACCTTCATAACTTTTATCAGCGACTGCTTAGCTACAAGTAACTTTATTACTATTTAAATAGAAGATCTGTACTATTTAATGACATATATATAATCTCTGGGCATCTCTAGGGCAGACTTCCATACATTTTTTATCTAAGTCCTATAATTTTAAATGTAATTTTCCACGCCTATAGATATGCCCCGTCGAGGGAAAGAAGAAAGGTGTGATTAAACATTCCGGGAAAAGCCTTAGACAGAGATAGCTAATAACACTTTGCGATATAGAAAGGGATAACGAAAATCCGAAGTTAAAAGAGACGAAACTATGAAACTTAGGCGTACAAGAAAGAGATGCAAGCATGTGAGTCACTGTGGAGATGTTTGAGGAATTTATTGCGAATGAGTCACTTTTGTTTAGTATTTTATCTGTAACCTGTTTTATCAGTTCAGTTTTGGAAATTCAAACTTCAAACTTACATAGAATGGAAATTCCTTCGGTGTATTTTACGATTGTAGGATTTTAATGAAAGATGTGTATTATTCAAATTTCAATTCAAAATTAGTTAATTTTAAAGTATAATTTGTTTACAAGAACATTTGAAACGTCAAGTTTGAACGTTTGTTATAACTTTGCGAGCTGCCTCGTTGGTCCTATGGATAACCCTTTCGGCTTCAGATCATGATCTCAGGTCGGGTTATGGAATAATACTACTTGCACTATTATACAGTATTATGTAATAATACTAAGTTTTTATTTATTCTAAATCAGTAAAATTTTGAGTCCGGAGTCGGGAACTTAGCGGTGTTTTTCCCCTGTGGATTTCTGTTAAAAGCACTTTTGAAACCTCAAATTTTAAATGTTCGCTGTATTGACTCTATCAACTGCCTGGTGCAATAGTTAGCCTATGCGACTTTAGATTATGAGGTGTTGGGTTTGATCCCGGGAATTATTGCTACTTATACTATTATGAGCCTTCTTATGGCTTCATAAGAAGGCTCAGAGTCACTCAGCGGGCGATGTAAAGAGCAATGCTCAGAGTATCTCTGCGTGATCGAATCAGAAATGAGGAGATCCGCAGAAGAACCAAAGTAACCGACATAGCTCAGCGAGTCGCAGAACTGAAGTGGCAATGGGCGGGGCACGTAGTTCGAACAGCTGATGGACGTTGGGGGCCCAAGGTGGTAGATTGGCGACCCTGCACCGGAAAGCGTTGGTCGACCCCCAACCAGGTGGACTGACGACATTAAACGTGTCGCAGGGAGCCGCTGGCAACAGGCGGCTCGGAATCGTTGTGTTTGGAAGTTCCTAAAAAAGGCCTATGTCCAACAGTGGACGTCTACAGGCTGGTAATGATGATGATGATGATGATGATGATGATACTATTATGTACTTTCTGATAACAGCGAGCTTTTCTTTATTCTAAGAAAATTTCAGTAAAATTCAAAGCTCGGAATCGGGCAAAGTTACACCCCGAGCTCGGAGAGTGTTTTGAGCTGTCGGTCCCGGTCCCTATCATAAGACTCGCATTTGAGCAGCGTGATGGGTATAAGCTCCATATCTCCTTGGTCCAATAGGCAGATAAGCCTGGCTGTAGTGGACCGTTAATAGGCTGGCCGGTCCAGTTCCAGGTAAAACCTTTACGGCGTAAATTCAAGTTTCCTTAGTTACGAATCGATTACATAAAACATGATTCACATAAAACAATGCACGGCCCTGACCTCGGCCTCCACACGAATCTGCCCTTGACCTTTACACGTGACCTGACAACCTCGGTCAGCTGTTAGCTCGGTGACTCTGCTGTCACCATTTATGCTCCATTTGTAGGACTGTCCCGCGTCTAAAATCGTCATTTATACTAAACTGCTCACATAATCAAAGTAGGTCATTTTTGTTAATTTTTTTACTAAACGACACTTCGACGTCACACGTACTTCTTAGCAACTTTCTAGAATTGAGGGTTGTATGTTCTGGCTCATTACAGTACACCGGACTCTTTAGAATTGGGGTCTTTGACTCCCACGCAGCACAATTACGAGCTGGGTCTGAGGATTTTATTATTTTTAAGCTATTGCATAGCTTCTATCGCGGGCCTTGAGCGTGGAGACCGAATACAGAAATTCAGTAACGAAAAACCTAACACCCACTGAGTATCAAAAACATAATATCAAAAGCACAATTTCGGCAACGACGTCATCGGGGAACGTGGCTTAGCAGTATGGCGATTGCCAGAGAGACGCGGGTTCGAATCCCGTCGGTTCCGCAATTTTTTTTTTTAAGCGTGATATTTCAAAAAGTCAGTTTTTTTTAAAAATTAATGACTGTTTGCAATATCACGCTTATAAAAAAATTGCGGAATCGACGGGATTCGAACCCGCGTCTCTCTGGCAATCCGGGCACTCAGAGCGCCTTACCGCTAGGCCACGGTTCCGATGACGTGGGTAGGTAAACAAAAGTTGATAAAAAATGCTATGCAATAGCTTTACCGCGGCAGTCTCCGAGTGCCACACGTCTTTTTGCATTGTAGGCTAAATACGTTCTCCAGGACACAAAAATTTAATACCACTGACTTTCTTACTCCAAACTGTTATATGAAAATTAATGGAAGTAAGAAAAATCCAAGATTTCACAGTCAAACCAGAACTCGAACCGAGGATCATAACTGTGGGCCGCTGATCGTAACAGAATAACTATTGTACACAGATACTTATTAATCATTTTATATCCTATCTGCTGTTTTGCAATAAAACGTATATTATGATGGAAATATTCATTTGAAGTTATCAAGTAATTCAGGTATTCAAGCAGCAAGCCTAAGATGCGTCAAAAGATACAGCTTGTAGAGAAATAAACATAATTGTCGACTAATAGTGGCAAACTCCAAAATATCGCTCTAAGTTTCGTTACGAAGGGATAAAAGAAAGCACAATATTTTCATATCTTATTCATCATCATCATCATCATTATCAGCCTATTGACGGCCCACTACAGGGCCAAGCCTCCCTCCTTATAGGAGAGGGGATGGAGCGTAGACCCACCACGCTGCTCCAATGCGGGTTGGCGGGCTTAGGGTGATAATGTTTCATTTATTAACGATCACTATCAGATGTTGATAACAGTGACCGGGAACGACGGCTTAACGTGTTCTCCGAGGCCCGGGGGTGTAACACCACCAACTTCCCGACTCCGGGCTTGGAATGTACTGAGAACTTCATAGAAGAATGAAAAACTCAGAATTATTCCGTGACCCGACCCACCGGGATTCGAACCCAGGACCTCGAGGTCGAAGCCAGACAGGCTAACCGCTAGACCAACGAGGCAGTCTACATATCTTTTTATTATTTATTAAAGTATGTAATACCATATATCAATGTCGTTACTATTGCTTAACATATGAATTGTTGGCATATGTCTCTATACGAGATACGTCTGTCAACGCATCCAAGGCCTGAAGGTGTCCTGAAAGTGATTCACTGACGTGTGGATACGATGCAGTGAAGGATTACCATGGATCAGAGAACGTGCAGCAGTAGTGATAAGGCACTCGCTACACGTTCCTACGATTTGCGAATCATTTAGCGAAGGCACGTGCGCAGTTGTCTACTAATAACATGCATTCATCATAATCATCATTAAATCAATGACAAGTTTATTTTGAATATTATTTTTGAAGTAATAACTTGTTATAGTAGTGTTAACCTTTTCGTTACATAACGCTGTACGGCACTAGCTTCCTTCTACGAATAAGGCAGCGGCAGGCTGAATGCACTCTTTTTATATGACCTAAATTCTAATTCCCCTCCTCTAGAGTAAATAAGTAGACGAAATTTTTTAGAAATAATGACAGGCGAACATCGAACCCATGACCTCTCAGTGTAGGTCAGCCTCTTAATCGCTAATCGCTGCACTATGTTCTAGTTTTGCTGGTCAAAATGTATCTGCAATTGCATGCATTAAATGTCTGATATCAGGTGTTTTAAATCCTAACATGTTTTAGGTAGTGATTTCCATTGCGAAGATTCGAATAAGCCAATTGTATAATGAAAAAAAAAGCGGGAAAACACCAGACAAAACTAATATTTACCTACGTAGCTACTAATAAGCCATCTTTAAACCCAGGTGTAATTATGTGGCAACAAAACGGAACAAGTTCCACGTTGGCGCAACTACGCAACACGGCGCGTGGCGCGTGCGAGTCCGTTGACGTGCGGATGACTCAACTTGGACTTGGGTTTGTGTTGGAACTAGTTCGCACTCGCACTAACCTAATTATTTATTTCGCAATTTATTCGATATTTTACTTGCATGTTTTAATTTAAATAATTCTTCTTATAGCCCACCGCACATTTTGTTGTGGAAGCGAATTTGTAGATTAAGCAAACTATACTAAAGCCAAACTCGATTGAGAATGCTTGTCAACAAACAAATTTAAAATAAACTTAAAATTATGTTTTGTTATTTTAAAAATTTTAATTAAAAGATATTGAATATATTAATTAGTTTTAAGCTTACTAATCTAATTTATTGTCATAAATTCGTCTTTAACACGTTAATCAAAAAAAAGTAGGTGTAAAATGACTAGTGATTTCTACCTTCATTTTTAATTTGTTTGTTGACAAGCATTCTCAATCGAGTTTGGCTTTAGTATAGTTATCTTTTTTTGCTGGGAAATACATTTACGTATTGCAGGAGCGAGATTTCCTGGGGGGTATGTGGAACTCTCTGGCCATGCCTCCGCGTCTTAAGTGATGCGCCAAGTGCCAACAGATCATCTATACTAATATTATAAAGAGGTAAAGTTTGTAAGTTTGTAAATAAAGTTCTGTCAGTGCTAATCTTCGGAACTACTGATCCGATTTTAAAAATTCTTTTACCAGTAGAATGCTACGTTATCGGTGAGTGTTATAGGCTATATTTTATATTTATATTGCATATATTACCCGAGTTATCACAGTTTTTGTCGCGCGAGTCGAACCGTGAAATTTATTAAATCGGTTTTCTGCGCGTACGCTGCGTTAACTATTGGATATAATTGAAAACATTGTATGAAAACTTTATGCATTTTAAAAAGTTCTACAAAAAAGTCCGCGATAGCATATATCTATCTTTTATATTTTGGCAGATATATAACTTTATGTGTTTTAAAAAATCATTTAATTCATATGCTTACGTTTACGTTATTATTTATACAACTAAACTTAAATCCTTATCAAAATAAATTATTTAGTAATCACAAGGATATTATAGAGATAAAAGGGTATCTAAGAGGTTTTCACGCAGACGAAGTCGCGGGTGACTGCTAGGAGTTACATATTCTACATTGGCATCTCGACGCATTTCTCACTTTTAAGCAAATTAGTTACCTACTCTGCTGCAATGGGGGTTGATTTTTAACTTTATAACGATCATCCTTACATGTAAATGATTACTTATACCTATTATAAGGACTGATAGCTTAAAACATGCTCTAAAAGTCATACGGGTGATCACCCTCAACCTTTCTAATCCGTGTTACAAATCCTAGTCACTACAGAGAATTTCTTGAAATAAAGTGAACAATATGAATCCGACCTCTATGATGATGGTGAAAGTACAAATACGCGCAAATACGAAAATAAATAAACCATCGAGCTATCAAAATAATCACTTTGCAAAACAATTTCGGCAAAAAACACGGTCAAACACTTAGATTCTTTATTCTAATGTCCAACACATGTCAACCTAAAGCTTTAAGTCGTATTAAGTTTTGTAAATTATGTAAACGCGACACGAGGTACTTACTGCATCAATAACACACTAATAATAGTGGTCGTCTGTTAAAAACAGGCCGAATAGGTGAAATTACTCACAACGCAATTGCTAACCTAATATGTCGGAGAAACAAACCGTCGCAAGTGAGTCAGCGCATCCCTCCGCCGGGAATCCCGATTCTGAGAATCATCCCGCATCACATTAGACTCCTCCCACGCTTATTTCGGTTGCTGGAACACATAAACAGAATTTACTGCTGAAGTAGCATAATAACTATTTATCTGCAGAAGGTTGGATTCTCAGAACAGAGAGACTTTATTAGTTTAGTCTCAGCAACGTTTGGCAGACGTACTTTTATACATAAAAAGCATTAAGGTTCTTTCTAAACACTTGAGCTTGGAACCAATATCGTTGAATGCAATAGATTTAGGTAATCAACACTAAATCTTAGTGTTAACTTAAATAAGGTTAAAAGTTGTCGGATCAATAGAATGAATTTGATTCCCGCTAGAGTATGAAGTATTGTTCTTTCTTTCAATAAAAAAAAAATTGGTTGTCTGTAAAGTCGGTTTACTGACGATAGTTGAACGTGACACCTTAAGAAAATACTGATGGAATGGTAGCATTTAATTGGTTATTAAAATTTTTAATTTAAGTATATTTTTATAAATATTAATTTAAATTAATAAAATAATTGATTTTGATTTTATAAATTTATATTTTAAATTTATAATAAATATATTAATTTTTAATTTAAAATTAATATATTTAATAATTATATTTAATAGACGGATGTCGAACGCTGCCGAACGCAAAGGCCGATTGTGCTTCTTTGTCGCTCGTTCCGCGCTCTCGCTTGCACTTCAAGCCTTACATGGAACTCCTCAAAGCGAGGTAACGCCGCATGAGTCATGTTTTTCGTGCGTGCAGCCGACTCTATCGAATTATAAAACGTAGTCACGTCAATAAAATGATAACATCCTCATAAACCTCTTCTTCTTTTGTAGAAAGCAAGCATGGCATATTAAACAGGCATGCTGATTAAACTCGTTTTCCAAAGATACATACATACATCACGCCTCATTCCCATAGTGGTCGGCAGAGACCACGTCCTTCCATTTGCGACCCTTGCGTATCTCACTAGCTTCTTACAACTTCATTAGACCTTTCATACAAGTGAGTCGGTTACATGCGACGTGATAGCGCCACGTGGATATAGCGCCACGTCGCCAAGCCACATCGCGCGACGCACAACTCGTGAGCGTCTGCACTTATGCAATCCCGGTTTGTATGCGGAAATATAATATTTCATGACTGTTGCATGGATTATGGGAATTTTCTAAATTCGATATATCAGTAATTAAGAATACTACAATATTTAGAATAAGAATTTGTATTATTTAAGAATCTTGTACCTATTATTGTATTACTATCTACCTAATATTTAAATAAGAACCTACCCAATTTATAAAGTATCGAATATGTTTGATTTTGATGAACCGAACGGAAGTATACAAGCGCGAAGTAACTCCTGGAGAACCCACGACAGCATAGCACGATTCGTTACCACGGCGAGGTGTGCGCAACACCCAACACCTGATATCGCTATAATACACTGAGCGCACACTTTCACGTTGCGCTGGGGATATGTTTGCCAGCTAAACAAGGATCAGATCATCTTATTAGAGAGACAAGCCACGTCACAAGCCAGATGTTTTACAGCAAGCTCCGCAGAATTTTCACAATCCCCGCTGACGCTGATTAATAATCAAAAATATTGGAACGAAGTTCCTTATCGCGCGTTGTGAAAGGGGGCTAGAAAAGTTGTCACGACACTTTTTGATCAAAGGATCTTGCCGCCGCCTTTGATGTGTGTGCGCGTGAGCGGCGGGGGGCGCCCGCGCTGTATGCTGTCTTACAACAACAAATATTATTATTACTTAAAAAAAATAAAATTTTATTACAATTCCTTCACTAATTAATCGAAAGGAACATCGTTCCATCCGGGTGTCCCTTGACAACTCTCAACTTTTTATAATAGCACGCTGGACAAGAACTCCACCGGACATTAAACTGGATTGACACCAAGGACCACATTTAATGTGAACCAATCTAGCACCCCGCTTGTAGTTGTAAACGGCGTTGCAAACACCGCAAGTGACGAATCGCTAAATTGGTTACCTCAAACGAAATATTCCACACCAACCCAACTTGGTCCGCGTTGAAGACTTTGGCTAGTTATGCTATGATTTGGTTTATCAATAACGTAAACAGCATTTATGCGCCCTGTGCCAGCGTGATAACTGCACCATTCTGATTTGTAACCGACTCAAAATAAAGTATTGTTTGTATATGGTCTGGTAATTTCTGCACCCCTCTAGGGTCTGCGCCCTGTGCATGGGCAGCGTAGTGTAGAGTAACCCCTGCCGGCACTGACTATTATTAGGACATCGAGAACCATGAATTGGTTTACCGTGCCCGACCCACAGTTGTACCTCCCGTAAACGACAAAAACGTCAAATCGGTTACGCCGGAACCTGTAAGGGACCACGCGGAAGAAATACGAGGTGATACGGGATCGCTTCTCAGCCTCAAATTGTTAAGGTCTTTCTAGCTCAATATCTGAAAGTTCTCGCACTGCGGAACCTGTATATTAAACTGATTTTTGTAATGTTAATGATTTGCTACAATATTTTACACATTGTCTATGTATTGCATAAAATACCAGAACTGCCGGTAACATACACCGCTAGTTGAAATTTTACATCACAGGCAGTAGCAAGAAGTCATATTGTCTCAATTCACACAGAAAACTTGTTCATTTCACATTAAGATGTATTAAAACGCCATCTAGTGAGTTATATAACCACTGACAAACATTATAAAAAACGCGCACAGATGGCGCAAATAAATATTATTTAGATAATTATAATTCTTAGACTAAGATTAATTTTACATTTAGTTAATCATCAATGTACATAAAGTCAATAGTTGACTATCTTCCTTATATTACAGATACATTTTGGACAACGCAGAAATAATTAAAAATCGCAGAGTTTTGGACGTGGGATGTGGATGCGGTGCTAGCGCCATTGCGGCGGCCATGAGAAACGCTAAAACAGTTGTAGCTAACGACATTGACCCTTGTAAGTACGAAGCTATGAATTAATTAAAATGATTTAATATATTAAATATAGAGAAAACTTAATATCTAATTTGTTATAACACACTTACCGACTTCAAATATGAACAAACGCCACCTAGTGACAACCTTTGAAAATAAATAGCATTACTGTATTTCCTCAATTCATTTCAAATAGGTCTTAAAAAAATTGCGCAATAGGTCCCTGCTTACTTATAACTAAAGAGTTTATTTTACGAAATCACTATAATAAGAACTTGCAATACAAAAAGCTAGAGCAAAAATTGGAGATGCCGGGGATCGAACCCGGGGCCTTTCACATGCAAAGCGAACGCTCTACCACTGAGCTACATCCCCGATGACAAAGTGTACAAAATATTACACTTTATTTCAGATGCTGTTATAGCTGCAAACATAAATGCAGAATTAAATAAAACAAAAGTCGAAACAAGCACTGACGACTATATTGGAAAGAGCTGTGACGATTTTGATGTAATTCTGATAGGAGATATGTTTTATGACGAAGAGTTTGCGAGCATATTGTTTGCGTGGCTAAATCGATTGTCTGCTGATAACAAGTTTGTGAGTTTCTTGAACTTTTTATATAAGAAAGGTACAAGGTACAATATGCACACAGGCCATCCCGCCTACTTCCCATAGGAGTTGGCAGAGACCACGTCCTTCCACTTGCCACGATTCTTGCAACTTCATTAAACCTTTCATGCAAGTACGTCGGTTTAGAATACTTTTGAACTGGACTTTAATCAAAATGTTTTGGATTTAATAAAACAAACACTCCTGGATTAACCAGGAATGTTTGTTTTAGTCTTCCTAACAAACTTATATTTTGATAACATAATTGTTAAAAGTTATGGTATTAGCCCACCAACCCGCATTGGAGCAGCGTGGTGTACGCTCCATATCCCCTCTCCTATAAGGCTGAAACCTTGGCTGGCACCAACTTCATAGATATGCTTAAGTAAATTAAAACAACTAAATGACACAGTTATTTTTTACTTTTCAGTGCGTTTTGAGTCAGTTCTATTTTTTGTTAAAAATTTTTATTAAATTATTTTAACACAATTTATTATTTTGACTTTTTTGTAAGTTCCGTTAAGACAAGTGTTGCCAACTTTTGACAATGAAATAGCAAAAGCAAAAAAAAATTAATAAAATTGTATAACGAATACTATTTTCTATCTTATTATATGTTATAATCATAATTTCATATTTAAAATAATCCTTAATCATAACATAATACCAAAATATTTACTTCCATAGTTTACAATGAAGATCCATTGACACCATCACCACCATCATCATTACCAGCCTATATCCTAGATATCCACTGCCAGACATAGTCATGTTACAAGGACTTCCAAACAACATAGTCTTGAGCCAACTGACTTTAATCATTGACTCAGAATTTAGATCATTCAAATTTTGAATTATTGATTATCGTTTGACGATTTCAGATACTCATAGGAGATCCAGGGCGGCACGGTCTGACGGAGCGCAGGAGAAGCCAGATGACCTTGCTAGCTAGTTACGAATTGCCCAAAGAAACTCGCGACGAGAACAACGGCTTCACTCATACTACAGTCTGGCAGTTTAATAAAATGTTATGAGTGAATTACAAGTCAGTTATTTTATTTAACTACTAGCAGTCGCCCGCGACTTCGTCCGCGTGAAAACCTCTTAGGTACCCTTCTAATTTTAAAGACAGACTTTCATACAAAATGTGTAAAGGCACATATAGTGTGCTCATTCCCCGCTCCCCCTCTCAATTTAATTTTTTTATAGTTTCCCGTGGAGCAATATTCTCCGTCCCGTCCCGTGTACTAAATGTCTACATTTTTGTTAAACATTGTATGACATTTCAGTACATTAACATTAAAAATATATATTTATGGCAAGCTGATGGGTATAAATTGATATTAAATAGTATATTTCACTCTTGAGTCTAGCCTTCAGAATAAACAAAAATAATTTTACAATCCGACACGCAGATAGAGATTAGCCCGTTTAAACAAACGAACAAACTCTTCCGTGTACTAAATAGATATTTGAAAAAAGGTCGAATTCTTAATTTATCACCGTATATGTAACATAGATCTAAACTCCCTTCCCGCACGCGCGCCCCTGCCTTGGTGACGCTCACTTCGCAAGGCTAAAATAGTAATATATTAATTTCGCCATAACTTCAAAACCAAAAGTCCAATTTTAATCTTTAAAATACCAAATATTATCTACATAAACTGTACTTAGTGATGAAATAATTTATTTTGATAAGGATTAATGGCATGAGTAAAATAAATGCGTTTAAATGTAGTCCAAAAAAATTCAAGATTTTTAAATAAAAAAATGGTTGTTGTGCCTCACTCGACATAGATAGGTATAGTGTTTTGCAGACTTTTTTGTAGATATTTATAAGATCTCCAATTAATTACAACATTTTATGGTTCTATCTTTTATAGTTTAGGCAGCGTACGCAAAATAAGTAACTTTTCTGGTTGATTTTTACACCTTGTGTCCAAAAAACCCAAATATTTTACGGAACCCTATTTTTTCCCAAAATAAAATTTAGCCTATGTTACTCGTGGATAATGTAGCTTTCGAATGGTGAAAGAATTTTTAAAAACGGCCCAGTAGTTTTTGAGCCTATTCATTACAAACAAACAAAGTTTTCCTCTTTATAATATTAGTATAGATACTGAGTTAGTCTTCTTAACCTATAGTTGACTATGTAAGTATTATCTCAGTGTTAGTTACCATACTCCTCCGAAACGGCTTTACCGATTTTTACCAAATTTTGTATCACTAAATAAATAAGATCATTCAGCAATTAATAATAATAATATTCAGCAGGTCTGATAATCGGCTACTATCTAATTTTGATCTAAATTTCTTTTTAATTTTTAATGCAAAACAACGTTTGCCGAGTCAGCTAATGTTTCTATAAACTCTACTCCTATTTGAATTTAATTGAGTCGTCTAAGTATAATCATCTAACTTTCACATAGTTCGTATGGAGTAAGCTATAATTTTTATACGATAAAAGTTTTTCGAACATGTGTGAATTGAAAATTGGATTTTTTGTCTTTATTAATATCCCTTTTAACTCCTCTAAGCTTTTAATAGAGATTTGTCTCGTGTTGTTGGTGCTATTATTTTACGACAGGCGTAACTTTTATTTAAGATCTAATCTTACATATTTATTGTCTGTATTTTTTCTAAATTTAACATAGGAATCAGGTAATAAATACATAAGGCATTTTAATTATAAAACTTTATTGGTAGTTACTATTTTCTTAATACTTTTTATAAAAATTATAAATTCTTATTCAAGGCACAAATTACGTCGTTGTACAATAATTGGTTTCTTTTCTATTCTAGTATCTTAACTCTATTGAACTTTCACATATAGAACTAAAATTATATATTTATTTACAATAATAATAATATTTTTTATACATAATAAGGATTTATTTACTTACAATTTAAATATTATCTCTATTTATTCAATAAAACAGGTAAGAATGAGTCGTAACTATAAGATACTTAACTAAGTTATTAGTGAGAATAACAGAGATTTCTTGGAATAAAATCAATATTTTAATGAAATATTAAAGTCGAAGGAAAGTTAAAGATTTTGGTAGTCTCAAAATAGCCAGCGACATACAACGCCATCTATCAGCAACCACGCCAAACACATGACAATACAACAGCGCCACCTCTTAGTAAGTCGTTGAACTACGTCGTCTACAACTGGTAGTTGTGCATGGTGTTCGCATAGATGCCGTGCTTGGACCTGGCCGTCCTGCCCGAGTAGTGCGAGTAGGTGTCGATGTCAAGAGGCGCGTGTGGATGCATCAGCAGCACGGGCTGCAACGCCAGGGACTTGCGCGAGCCGGACACAGAGGTCGCGTCTGTCACGTAGGCGTTGTTCACTTCACCTGAAATAATACAGAAATCATTCGTTAGTACATTTTCCATGATTTTGGACCGGTTGAACGTAAATATGACCTCTTAAAAATTGACTGTAAATAGTTCTCAACATAGGTAGATTGTCTTGTGAATCTTTTAGAGAGTTTAGCTCAGTTAAAGATACCTATGCCTTACTCATGCTTCGTAGTCGAATGACGCTACTGTACCGTAAATCTATTTGATATAAAATAAGTAGGTAACTTCCTTGTGAATATTATTATATTAATCAGATAGCTACATAATGATATTCCCATGATACTTGGACAGGATGTAAATTGATCTTTTAAGGAATAATATGATACTGAAGCCAACCTTGCATACTTTATTAACATATACTTATTCTTATTCATATGAAAATAAGGATCAAAATCAAATGAAACGTTACATTGTAAATGCAAGTCGATAAAGTCGCCGTTCTTGACACTGTTCGCTTGTATAGGTACAGTTTCTTGGAAGCTTCTTTCATCGCCCTGAGTATGGTAGCCATACTAGACACGTAAATGGAATTTTTCGTCAAATCGGGTAGAACGAATTTCTGGTACCTACCTATAAAAGTTATTCCACGACCTTCAAAATTTATTAATTTTCAAAAATTTTTAAACTATTTTATAATTATTGCATAGCTTCTATCGCGGGCCTTGAGCGTGGAGACCGAATCCAGAAATTCCGTAACGAAGAAACCTAACACTCCACACAGCACAGCGGTGATACTTTTTAGTTAGATTGTCTTATTCGAATCTGTATTCGCCAACGTCCATACCATGTTGAATACACCGGTTCTCGTCCGATCACCGAAGTTAAGCAACATCAGGCGCGGTCAGTACTTGGATGGGTGACCGCCTGGGAACACCGCGTGATGTTGGCTTTTTATATTTTTATTTTTTACTTTGTTTTATTAATTTATTAAAAAAATAAAAATTTAAAAAGCCAACATCGTGCGGTGTTTTCCCAGTCGGTCACCTATCCAAGTACTGACCGCGGCCGATGTTGCGTAACTTCTATGCAATAGCTTTACCGCGGCAGTCTCCGAGTGCCACACGTCTTTTTACTTTTTAGTGCGTTTTGAGCCGGTTCTATTTTTTGTTATTTTAATTTTGTAAGTTTGTATGTTTGTAAGTTTGTAAATAAAGCTCTGTCGGGGCTAATCTTCGGAACTACTGATCCGATTTTAAAAATTCTTTAAAAAATTCTTATCGGTGAGTATTATAGGCTATATATTTATATTTGTATTGTATATATTATCACAGTTTTTGTCGCGCGAGTCGGACCGTGAAATTTATTAAATTTAGCTTTATGCGCGTACGCTGCCTTAGATATTGGATATAATTGAAAACATTGTATGAAATCTTTATGCATCTTAAAAAGTTCTACAACTACTGAATAAGGGTCAACATTTTGGTACTGATATTTTTTGAGAATTCGATCTTTGATCTTTTCTTTCAATTTATTTTGCATGGTAGACCATATTTATATAATATACGAAAAAGTTTGTTCGTTTGTTTAAACGGGCTTATCTCTAGATCTGCATGTCGGATTGTCAATTATTTTGTTTATTATGAAAGCTAGACCCAAAAGTGAAATAGACTATTAAAAGCTTTAGTACACGGGACTGGACGGGGGATATTGCTTCACGGGAAACTATAAAAAATTAAATTGAGAGGGGTAGCGGGAAAAGAGCACACTTTATATGAAAGTCTCGTCTTTAGAATTAAAAGGGCACCTAAGAGGTTTTCACGCGGACGAAATCGCGGGCGACTGCTAGTTATATTATAAGAAACTCACTTGCATAGAAATGCTTGTTGATACTTGGTTGATACAGTTATGATACTTGGTATCAAAGGCTTCTTGCTCGACATATTATCTTTAAGTATCTATTTTTCTTTATGATAAAGTTAGGTATTTAAACTCGTATCAAAGTTTACCAGCAGACTTAAAAGCTATATTATGTATTTAAGGATGGAGGAACTGATATTGTGCAAACGTTTCTCAGTAGCTGGTACCATTGAGGTAGCTTTTACGTTGAGCGCGTATCATGACTCATCGATTAAAAATTTGCAAAGCAGTTATAACGAGATGCCATTTTTAACCGACGAATAAAAACGGAGAAGGTTCTCAATTCGACACGTATATATATCTAAATATATTTTTTTATGTATGACCACGCATAACTTTTTACAGAGTTGTCCGATTTTGATAATTCTTTTTTTTATTAGAAAGGGCATACTTCCAAGGTGGTCCCATTGTCATCATGTTAGGATCTGGTGATGATATCCTGGAGAAATTGAAGGAACTCTTCAAATTTTTGAGGCATGCTTACAGCGATTTTGGTTTTTGTCAAGAAATCGGTAGCTTTTTGGCTACTAGTGCCGTATAATGTACTATAATAGTATAGTATGAGTAGGTTACGTGTCGTTAAATCACTAAAAAGTAAAAAATAACTGCGACATTTAGTTGCTTTAATTTACTTCAGCATATCTAGGAGCCGGCGCCAGCCAAGGTTTCTACTTTAAAGACGTTACCTATAGAACCCACAAACTGCTTTACTACGTTAAATAAATGTTCCTTAAACTTGCTGGCACCGACTTCATAGATATGCTTAAGTAAATTAAAGCAACTAAATGACACAGTTATTTTTTTATATTTTAGTGCGTTTTAGGTCGGTTCTATTCTTATTTAAAAATTTTTATACTAAGTCAACGCCGTTATTTAATAAAGAAGATTTATTTAAATAACTAAGTACACTAATTCTAAAATCTTATGTACTTTTAGTACCCACTGTCAAATAAAAAATATTGAATTTATCACATCACTAACTTAAATTTGAAATTCTAAATACTTACTTTCTATTAGTTTTAGTTATTCTAATCCTATGTTCCTAATATATACGTAAGATTGTTTGTTACTCTACTGAATAGATTTTGATGAAACTTTTTAGCTTATACATCAGAATATTTTGACGACCTCCGTGGCGCAGTGGTATGCGCGGTGAATTTATAAGACGGAGGTCCTGGGTTCGATTCCCGGCGGGGCAGATTGAGATTTTTCTTAATTTGTCTTGGTCTGGCTGGTGGGAGGCTTTCGCCGTGGCTAGTTACCACCCTACCGACAAAGACGTGCCGCCAAGCGATTTAGCGTTCCGGTACGATGTCGTGTAGAAACCGAAAGGGGTGTGGATTTCTCCTAACAAATTAGCCCGCTTCCATCTTAGATTGCATCATCACTTAACATCAGGTGTGATAGCAGTCAAGGGCTAACTTGTAGTCGATAAAAAAAAATATAACATAAGACACAGGTAGAACGGGAACTACGCAGGCTTCATTTTTAAGAACAGATTTTATTAAAATAAATTTTAATCTTATTGAGTTACTTTGAGTTAAAGGACGTCAGAAACACCTACATTGAATTAAAAAAAAACCGGCATAATGCAAATCCATTCCAATTTTCATCGAGATAAATTCACCCAATTACATTAAAGTCAATTAATGGTAAGAAATGGAAGACAAGGATACCAAGTAGGTACTAAGTAGTCGTGTAAGGACAGGTGCAGTACCAGGTATCGTATAGCGGCTGTGGCGGCACAGATTCCTGTAAACTGTGTCACACGCGGCTTAGTGACATTTGTATGAGTGCTCCGACCTCCCGTCTCCGTACTCAGGCATAGAGGTATCTACGTGTTAATGTACGAACGAGTATTTCACATATAGAGCCTTTAGTACCGAACGCTCTTATGTAACTTACTTTGATAACAGAACAGAGTAATTTAACGGCTTTACGACAGAGCACGCTTTAAAAACAAGTATGTATCGATATCATAAAATCTAAAAAAATTAAAAGCTAAAAAATCGTTTAAAAAAACAGCTTTTATTTAAACACTCTAAAAAGTAGAAAATAAATTTTTCATTTAAAATTTTAACTATCAACTTATAACCTCATTTATATACAATTGATATGATTATAAAAGCTTGTCCGGATTGCCTTGTCTCACGCCGAGATACTCCGATCATTGCTCTTTCCATCGCCGGCTGATTGACTCTGCGCCTTCTTAAGCGACCAATAGTTTATCTCATAATTTTAATAAAGCCCGCTGATAATTAAACGAGCAGTTTCCATGTCGGCAAACAGCGCGACACGCAGTGTGGCGATGAAAACGAGTTCACACCCGTAACTACTGTTGCCACGCGGGGCGACGGTCGTGGACTGTTTGACCTGGTCGACCCTTCATGTTGATGATTCAGTTTCATAATTATCCCGACCTCAGAGATTTATAGAAACCATTTTACTATTCTTAATAGCCACTATTCAGAGTGCACTGTGATTTCGCGCATATTTTGTAAGTCGTAATTGTTAAAGCGGGCAACTGCTACATTGACTTCCTGCCTCTGAAGGAAGGTCTGTCGTGTGGGGTCATTACCTTTGTAGAGCGAAGGCGAGGGGTAGGCGGTGTCCGGCTGCGGGCGCACGTGGCGCGTGGCCAGGATGAAGGCCAGCGCCACCAGCACGATGCCGTCGAGGCAGTCAATTACCGCCAGCAGTATGGTGTACGGTGTAGGATCATTACCTTTGTAGAGCGAAGGCGAGGGGTAGGCGGTGTCCGGCTGCAGGCGCACGTGGCGCGTGGCCAGGATGAAGGCCAGCGCCGCCAGCACGATGCCGTCGAGGCAGCCCATTACCGCCGGCAGTATGGTGTACGGTGTAGGATCATTACCTTTGCAGAGCGAAGGCGAGGGGTAGGCGGTGTCCGACTGCAGGCGCACGTGGCGGGTGGCCAGGATGAAAGCCAGTGCCGCCAGCACGATGCCGTCGAGGAAGCCGATTACCGCCAGCAGTATGTTGTACGGTGTAGGATCATTACCTTTGTAGAGCGAAGGCGAGGGGTAGGCGGTGTCCGGCTGCAGGCGCACGTGGCGCGTGGCCAGGATGAAGGCCAGCGCCGCCAGCACGATGCCGTCGAGGCAGCCGATTACCGCCAGCAGTATGTTGTACGGTGTAGGATCATTACCTTTGTAGAGCGAAGGCGAGGGGTAGGCGGTGTCCGGCTGCAGGCGCACGTGGCGCGTGGCCAGGATGAAGGCCAGCGCCGCCAGCACGATGCCGTCGAGGCAGCCGATTACCGCCAGCAGTATGTTGTACGGTGTAGGATCATTACCTTTGTAGAGCGAAGGCGAGGGGTAGGCGGTGTCCGGCTGCAGGCGCACGTGGCGCGTGGCCAGGATGAAGGCCAGCGCCGCCAGCACGATGCCGTCGAGGCAGCCGATCACCGCCAGCAGGTACGCCCAGCGGACGTGACAACGGCCTGCGTACAAATAAGTAAATTAGAAGTAAGGCTTGAACATAGGTATAGATAGAAGAAACGAGTTTTCCATGAAACTGCAAATCAGGAGAGAGGAAGTTATTAATTACCGATGTTGTACTGGTCGGCAGTGGGCCCGCAGGTCTCCTGGACCGCGGTCTCGCCCCAGCCCGCCGGATACACCGCCGACCCCGCCACCAGGCACGCCGCTGGAACAACACAACATGTAATAAACCTCTACTCTCTATTCATCAGTATTTGCTTCAGATCTTAAGAACACATTGTAGTGTAGCTTAAAACAATAACACGTTAGTGATAAATTACCCTCGTCTCTCAGGGGTTCACTTTTGGTATATTCACAGACTGCCTGACTGACTGAGTGACAAATACGGATTCAGATTTATGGTACGACTCGCTAACAATTTCTTCTTACTATCTACATGGAATTCTGTACCATTAACATGTTCAATTACACGATTGTAAACAATTTTATATACTTAGAAAACAGTATAAGTTTAGAAATCACGCAGGTGAAGACTATATTAAAGCTCAAGCGCAAGACTTCGTTCTTTATGACTGCAGGTGTATTTTATAGCTGTCGCGTATACCTAGTGTTATAAGCACTGAGTACGTGTCCGGGTGAAGCAATAAACAACAGATAAAAAAGTGAAACTCGCCAGCAGCAGCGATTACGTGAAAAGGCAATGAGATGATATTTTACGGTGATTTGGATCGAAAGCGATACGCGCTGACCGTTCTGTCCACGCTCCACGGACCAGCGGCGAAACCGATGCCAAGGGAAAGGGCTCGAATTACAAACGAACGCCATTTTTTGTCTTTGCACTTTAGAAAATCTTTTAAATACTCTCACGTCCGAATCCTAAAGCACAAATCTTTAAGTAGGAACGCCTGGAGTCAACTTATAGCTTTGATAATTAACAGACTCCAAGTTTTCAATAAGTCGGAATCTTTTAGTTTTTAATTTTCAATTCCGTTAAATAAGTTGACTCAAGACGTACTTAAATTTTATTGACGTTTGAGTATTCGGTAGTTAATTATTCAAAATGATTTCTTCATTTGCGGGTACATGTACATTCTAAAATATGGTAGGTGATGTAAATCGCAACTGTATCGTGTCAAGTTGGCATGCAAATCGCTATTTAAGGGTACTTAGTAATTTAATTACTCCGTTATTACGTTTTATAGTCATAACGAAGTCGTTTAACAATTTTGATGAGATGAGGAAGCGAAAGAAACAGGTACAACGCAACGTAATTGATGACACCAAAAATTGTTTATATAAATAGTTAAAGCAAGTAAGGGTCTAAATATCTACATACATACATACATACATTGCATCACGCCTCGTTCCCATACGGGTAGACAGAGACTACATCCTTCCATTTGCCACGGTCCTTGCATACTTCCTTAGCTTCTTCCACTCTCATTAATCCTTTCATACAAGATCGTCGCTTCAGGGTACTCTTGACCTGGCCATTATTTAAAATGCCCTGAATTTGGTCCAGGAACATTCGCTTAGGTCTTTCCCTTCTAACATTTTCATTCACTCTCGTCTCATAAATCTCTTTTATTTATCTTCTTTCATCCATTCTTTCTACATGCCCAAACCATCTAAGCATCCCTTTCTCTATTTTAGACACTACATCTTCTTCTACACCACACTGTTCTCCTATTATATTGCTTCTTCTGCCATACCCAACTTTCGCTACCATTCCTAAGTGTGGGCACCAGCACACCTCTATGCACAGTCAGTCTAGCCTTCTGGGACACTTTCTGGCTATTCCTAAATGCATGTAGAGCACCATTCAACATGTTTCCAGCATTTACTCTTCTTTCAATATCACTCTTACACGTTTCTTCTTTTGTGCATTTACTACCCAGGTATACAAACTTTTTTACTTCTTCCACTTTCTCTCCATCAATCAAAATATTACAGCAGTGCACCTTATTCTAGTAAAACTGTGCCCTAGATTCTCAACGTCTATCTTATATTATAGATATTACACAAAAGCTTATTGATCTTATTTTAAACGTATCTAAAAGATGGAAACTTATTTCTGATATCTTTCTAACATATCTATTGTGGCGCTAAAAAACCTGTTCATAGATGTAACATGTTTACGGATGATCGCGTACAAATCATCCACGCGAGCATCCGCGAACATCGCAATGGTACAGGATGCAATAGTCAGTTTTACCGTGTTGAATAACATTATGAAAATTTTATACACTTTTCATATCGATCACGTTTTAAAGATTACCAACGGATGATTCGAAAAATTATAGTCAGCAGATAGAAATTATCTCAATAGAAAAATAGAACTCTGTTCTCTACATAAATAAAAAAAAAAAGTCTCATACCTATAGGGGTAGGCAAAGCTTCCACTTGCTGCGAACCTTGCATATCTCTGTAGCTTCTTCCAATTTCTTAAAACCTTTCATACAAACACGTCGGTTTAAGATACATTTGACCTGTCCTTTAATCAAGATATCCTGGATTCGGCGCAGGATCATTCGTCTTCGTCTTCTCCTTCCTTCCTTCTCGCCTTATAAATCCGTAAGTCTCCTTTCATTCATTATCTCTATATGAACAAACCATATCATCATACCCTTCTCGATTTTAGTAACTACATCTTTTATACCACAATGATCTCTCTTATCACACTACTCTTAATTCCGTCACTCGGTTTTACTCCACTCATACTTCTCAATGCTCTCATCTTATCTCTTTTATATTACATTCATGTTTCCTCTGTCATACCCAACTTTCACTACCATACATAAGTGTTGTTTAACTTGTATAAAATATAGCTGATTCAAAATATTAAAATAACGAACTAAAGCCGCATTTAACAAGCCTACAAATTACTCCTAAGACAAGCAAGTATTCAGAATATTACTCGTAAAACCTTAAGCACTTGGTGTAAGAAAATTTGCATATTTATGGACAACCTTTTGATATCACACATCCTATCATCAGTTAAGGAAATGATTCTCTTATCAATCATCTACGATACCAACATCCTTGAGGCAATAACAATACAACACAACCACTAACTGTGCGAACAATACAATGAAAATCTCATGAGATTTTTGTTGCTTTTTGTTGAAGGCTTTTTGTTTGATTGCATTATCGCTTTTAGATTTTAAATCTACATGTTGTTCTAGAGTTATGTTGGTTTGAAATACAATACAAAATTGAGAATTGCATTATGAAAATTTATTGCCTAGACACAAAAATAGATGAGTGCGTTTCGGGACGCTCGAAAGAAATGAGAACTTAAATACAATTATTGTTGTGGGTTTAGAGTAAGACAGGAGTGACTTTCCAGGAAAAGGAAGCCAGCCAGACTGGCGCCGTAAGCGTTACGTAACGAAGCGGTTTACCCTCCCATAACAAGTTATTTCTTCAAAAAAAAGTTAATACAGCTATGGATGCTTAAGGATCATCAAAAATAAGGATAAGTCGTGTTTAACTTTTTTTTTTTATCGACTACAAGTTAGCCCTTGACTGCTATCACACCTGATGTTAAGTGATATGCAATCTAAGATGGAAGCGAGCTAATTTGTTTGGAGTAGGATGAAATCCACACCCCTTTCGGTTTCTACACGACATCGTGCCGGAATGCTAAATCGCTTGGCGGTACGTCTTTGTCGGTAGGGTGGTAACTAGCCACGGCGAAAGCCTCCCACCAGCCAAAAAATCTCAATCCGCCCCACCGGGAATCGAACCCAGGACCTCCGTCTTATAAATCCACCGCGCATACCACTGCGCCACGGAGGTTGTAACTGCAACTTTTCACCAAATATTAATTCATCAACTTTACAACATAGAACCAAGATACTTTAGACAACTTGACAGCGCCCTGCGCCATATCATAAGAACAGTTTATAAGGTTACAGACTTAGATTAACGGAGTCATGCTGCGAGAAGTATAACCAATGTTTAATCTAAGGTTCAACCAATTTAAGAAGTAACTGCATGGTGCATCACAGAGATCGCTATAACATTACAAAGTTACTACTGCAAGCCCTTGCAGGCAGATATTAAATAATTAAAATTCTTCATTCACGCTCCGTGTATTTCTGTGGGAAAACTAGTTCAATGTGAAATTTGCAACATGTATACTAGCTACTAGAGGACGGCCGCGGTTTTACCCGCGTAGTTACTGTTAACGTAAAAAATCGGGATGAAAAGTAGCCTATATGTTAATACAGGGTGTCAGTTAACTTCATACCAAATTTTATTAAAATCGCTCCAGCCGTTTAGTCGTGAAGAAGTAACAAACATACACACACACACAAACTTACGCCTTTATAATAAAAGTATGATAAACGTAATATTTTTTAACTCGTACATATTTTTTATGTATGACGAAGCATAACTTTTTACAGAGTTGTCCGATTTTGATATTTCTTTTTTTATTAGATAGAGCACACTTCTAATATGGTCTCATAGTCATCATGTTTGATGATGATGTCCTGGGAAAATTGAAGGAAGTTTTGAGTCGGTTCCATTTTTTGCTTAAAAATTTTATAGCGCCACTTCAAAACGTTTATATGCTTGAATCTACCAAAAAATTAAAGGTAAATTTTATATATTCACGTTTAACAGAACTTTTATAATATAGTATAACTTTTATAATATCTAACCTGATATGGTTAGATCTGTGAAAATAGAATGACCTGCAAAAATTATATTAGGTGGAATAAGGAACATGTGAGCTAAAGTTCAGTTCAAGGCGAAATGTAGTGGTACTGTATGTGTGAGTGGATTGGAATTCTGTTATTCAACTGGCCTATTACAGACATTGTAATTTATGTAATTACATAAATTCATACAAAAGCACTCTTCATAATGCACCATCAATTACGGTCCACGTAATATTTGTGCGTGAACAAATCGGTAATTAGATTAGTTTTTGATTATTCGATCTCTAAATTGATTAGGAGAATCGATTAGGTAGAGAATTACTCAGATGATACTTTCGTTCGCAATATGAATCTTGCGCAAGTATGAAATTAAAATAACTCTAATCTGATTTTATTCTTCACTTGTGTAATGATATATTGCACACAGTTTAGGCAGTTAAATCTTAAGAGTAAGTAATTAAATGTTAGGTAATTCTGTTACTTAGTAGAGGAACATCTAAATCGTGATGTTGCATTAATGTGATAGGTACATTAATAATAATGACTTTTATTTGGTAGTAAAATATATTATTGGGATTTTTCCAATATTCAGCATTGAAAAGAATGACAATGAACAAGAAGTTAGTGCTATCAACCACCATCATCTGCCTATTAGGCAGGGCATCCCTCCACGCTGCCCCAATGCGGGTTAGCGGGCTTAGGGTGATAATGTTTCATACTTTAACGATCAGATTTTTGACGACCTACGTGGCGTAGTGGTATGCGCGGTGGATTTACACGACGGAGGTCCTGGGTTCCCGGCGGGGCAGATTGAGATTTTTCTTAATTTGTCTTGGTCTGGCTGGTGGGAGGCTATCGCCGTGGCTAGTTACCACCCTACCGACAAAGACGTATTGCCAAGCGATTAAGCGTTCCGGCACGATGTCGTGTAGAAACCGATAGGGGTGTGGATTTTCGTCCCACTCCTAACAAATTAGCCCGCTTCCATCTTAGACTGCATCATCACTTAACATCAGGTGTGATAGCAGTCAAGGGCCAACTTGTAGTTAATAAAAAAAAATAAAAAAAAAGACGTTGATTATAATAGATCGAGACAGTATCGGTCGGTTAAAAATCATTTGTTATAACCATTCCTCACTAATATTTATTTTAACAAATACAAAAAAGATTCCCCAATACTGCCGTGACAATTACAGTTGTTAAAGTTCCTAGTATTGAGTAAGTTAGTAAAGTATGAAACAAGCGCCGCGCTGTGAGACACGAAGCTGATAATAACACCTTGTCACGTACGAGTGTATGTATGAACTCGCGCCAAATGCAGTTAAATGGATCGTTAACTACTTGTGCAAGGTGTAATACGCGTACGGCACTTGATATCGTGTCTGTGGGTTACAGTGTGGCTAGTGTGAGATTTTACCGCGTCGA
This sequence comes from Mycalesis mineus, assembly GCA_034621355.1. Taxonomy (NCBI): domain Eukaryota; kingdom Metazoa; phylum Arthropoda; class Insecta; order Lepidoptera; family Nymphalidae; genus Mycalesis; species Mycalesis mineus. The sequence goes on from CM067882.1 coordinate 445,030, forward strand.
TATCGAAAACGCAAATTTTATATAGAATTTGAGTGGCGCCACCTAGTTATAGCGAGAGTAAACGCTTTTTTTTCTATATAATTTGACGAGTGAATACGTTTTTACGCAGTCGCTCGGTGAAAACTCGCACTTGCCCCACATAAAGCGACACTGTGCATGAGATTGCGTTATCACGAGAATGTTAAGTAAATTTTATATAGTGTGCTGATCTGATAGAGATGCTTACGGAGTTTTCGGCGCTTTGTCTCATAGGCAGTGGAATGTTAATCAAGCGTTACTAAACAAAAATACCTACCGGAAATAGCAGTATCTCTTTGCATTACTGTAAAAATATGTTTTTGGAACGAAGTTCCTTATCGCGCGTTGTGAAAGGTGGCTAGACGGAAAAAATTCGTACGAAAAGTTGTCACGACACTTTTTGATCAAAGGATCTTGCCGCCGCCTTTGATGTGTGTGCGCGTGGGCGGCGGGAAGCGCCCGCGCTGTATGCTGTCTCGCGCTCTCGTGGCGCCCTCTGGTGTTTCGGTGTACAACAACAAACGCGTGTGTGGTACGCGTTTAAGTTTATATAACACTAGCAGTCGCCCGCGACTTCGTCCGCGTGAAAACTTCTTATGTACCCTTCTAATTTTAAAGACAGACTTTCATACAAAATGTGTAAAGGCACATATAGTGTGCTCATTCCCCGCTCCCCCTCTCAATTTAATTTTTTTATAGTTTCCCGTGAAGCAATATTCTCCGTCCCGTCCCGTCTACATTTTTGTTAAACATTGTATGACATTTCAGTACATTAACATTAAAAATATATATTTATGGCAAACTGATGGGTATAAATTGATATTAAATAGTATATTTCACTCTTGAGTCTAGCCTTCAGAATAAACAAAAATAATTTTACAATCCGACACGCAGATAGAGATTAGCCCGTTTAAACAAACGAACAAACTCTTCCGTGTATTAAATAGATATTTGAACAAAGATCGAATTCTTAATTCATCATCGTATATATAACATAGATCTAAACTCCCCTCCCGCACGCGCGCCCCCGCCTTGGTGACGCTCACTTCGCAACGCAGAAATAGTAATATTTTAATTTCGCCATAACTTCAAAACCAAAAGTCCAATTTTAATCTTTTAAATACCAAATATTATCTACATTAACTGTACTTCGTAATAAAATAATTTATTTTGATAAGGATTAATAGCATGAGTAAAATAAATGCGTTTAAATGTAGTCCAAAAAAAAATTAAGATTTTTAAATAAAAAAATGGTTGTTGTGCCTCACTCGACATAGATAGGTATAGTGTGTCGCGGACTTTTTTGTAGATATTTATAAGATCTCCAATTAATTAGAACATTTTATGGTTCTATCTTTTATAGTTTACGCAGCGTACGCAAAATAAGTAACTTTTCTGGTTGATTTTTTACACCTTGTGTCCGAAAAACCCAAATATTTTACGGAACCCTAATTATTTCCAAAATAAAATTTAGCCTATGTTACTCGTGGATAATGTAGCTTTCAAATGGTAAAAGAATTTTTAAAAACGGTCCAGTAGTTTTTGAGCCTATTCATTACAACCAACCAAACAAACAAACAAACAAACAAACAAACAAAGTTTTCCTCTTTATAATATTAGTATAGATTATATTTGTTAATACCAAAAAAAATATTATTATTACTTAAAAAAAATAAAATTTTATTACAATTCCTTCACTAATTAATCGAAAGGAACTTCGTTCCATCCGGGTGTCCCTTGACACCTCTCAACTTTTTTTTATTTATCTTCATTTAAAGAGAACATTATTCTTTATGTAAGTAACTTATCGTATTTCATAATTTATAAAATTTGGTTTGTGCGAAGCAATATTTTATTGATCTAAAACTAAGTACATACTACGTTCATATCCATTATGCATACGTTTATGCATCAAATACCTAATAGCTGGGGCAATTTTGAATAGGGTTTCTCCAACGGGAGGATAGGGGGCGCAAAACTACGATCGTTTTTGCCTCTAAGCACAAGATATTAAAATAATAAATGGAAGTAAAAAAATTTACTACATTATTAATGTCACTTCGCATAAGAATATGCCTAGACATACTTAATTAAAAAAATACTCTTCGAAAGCGCTGGTAACGAAAACCTTCTGAAATTAATCGAACTTTCGATCTAATCTGCAACTTTAAAATAAAATCATTGATAGAAATTATACGAACAAAACAAAAAAGTTAACAGGAATTGTGGCAGACTTATTATGATCCAAGCTCGCATATTACTCACTATTTATTCGAAAGATTTGAAAGTACACATGTCGTTCAAAGGCGGAAAACTTCAATAAATGTGTTACATCCGGCAAGAGCTGGCACTTAGTGACTGGCAAGTGCTCATAAGTAGGTGGATGTGGCTCATATCTTTTATTACACTGATTCGTTACATAAGGGACGTTCACTAATGCTCTGCTATCTGTTACATAGTTGTTAGATCGACGGTTTTTACGGTTATATTAGCGATTTACTCGTATAGTATCGTATCTATATGTAACTTGTGTTTGTTAGATAAATTGTTATCCCTAATAAATATACGTATCTGGTCTCTAAACTAGTTTTTAAAATAATTACATTTAAAATAAATACATTGTTCACAATGATAAAATGAGTTTTGGTTTAACGCAAATGTCTCTTGTTCAAAAATTCAGTCATTTTATAGTTTCGCAGTGGAACTAAAGTAGCATTTCAAGTTCTAGGGGTTAAAGTGATTTTATTTTTATTCGTAAATAGAATTTACAGTTAAATAATGGCGCTTAAAAAACGATAAAGGTTTTAAGTATGTATTTGTAAATAGAATCATCTATCTACTAATGCTTTAAGTGTATCTATATGACTGTTATTCAAGCTTTTTCAACAAGTGCTGTTATATTTTGTTCTTTCTAATTGTGTTGTGTTGTGTGACAAATAAATTCGGGTGCATCCCAGTAGTACCCCCTAATTTTAGTTCAATAGAACTGTTGATACACCATATTAGTGCTTAGTGTTAGTTCTATATAGAACTAATGGGACAAAATTAATGAAATGTCGACATCAACATCTTGTTTGTACGTTACATTAAAATATCTACAGTTTTTATAAGTATTATATGGAATCTCTTTTGATTGCAATAATAAATGTCCACTTAAATTTGAGAGTATTTATAAACAAATGCACAAATTATGCACAAAACGTCTTTAAAATGGTATTGAGGTTTTTAATATATTTTTTTCTAAACTGAATAGTTTGTGCGAAAGATACTTCCAAAGTGGTAAAATGTGTGTCCCCTGTAACTTCTAGAATAAGAGAATATTTTTTTAGACACAACTACTACTTGGTTTTAACAACTTAGCTTTTGTCGCAAGGGACATTTTTGTGTCAAAAACAAAATGAAATATCAATCAAAATAATATAAAGTTTATAACTTATACAGTATAAGTAAAGTCAAGAGCAAAAACTATACTACAGTACTATATAGAACTATTGGGATATAATTTGACAGCACGGAAAATATCCCAACAGTTCTATAGAACTACGGTATGGGGTACTACTGGGATGCACCCATAAATTCCATTCATAAAGAACTTGGTTTTTTTAGCACATTAAAACTGTAGACATGTCAGTCTCCAAAAAAATAAGATATTACAAAAATAAAAGACAAAGCGAATATCAATTATCAGATAAGTACAAGCAAGCAGTTTCAGTAAATAGCTGAATTTTACTCTCAATGTTAATTACACCTCGTACCATTTGGCCACATTACACAAATGGGTTTCTCATTAAGTCATTGCCGGCTGTTATCGTTCAAATCTCTATTGTTGAGTTGAGTTGGTCGACAGTAGCTGATGTATTGAGCCATATGCTCTACTTCTCTTGAGCTGTTTCCTAACACTTCACGATACCGTTATGAATTTTAATTTTGTAGAATTTAATATTCTGTACACGGTTGCAGTTTAAAACATTCATTATCACACTATATTCAGTAACCAGCCAGGCCTGATTTTAGATTAAGGGGCTTAGAGGTTATTACTTCCAACGCTGCTTCAATTCGGATAAACTTTTAATTTATTACAAGTTAGTCCTTGCAATCATTTTTTTTATCAACTACAAGTTGGCCTTTGACTGCTATCACACCTGATGTTAAGTGATGATGCAGTCTAAGATGGAAGCGGGCTAACTTGTTAGGAGTGGGACAAAATCCACACCCCTTTCGGTTTCTACACGACATCGTACCGGAACGCTAAATCGCTTGGCGGTACGTCTTTGTCGGTAACTAGCCACGGCGAAAGCCTCCCACCAGCCAGACCAAGACAAATTAAGAAAAATCTCAATCTGCCCCGCCGGGAATCGAACCCAGGACCTCCGTCTTATAAATCCACCGCGCATACAACTGCCCCACGGAGGTCGTCAATATCATACCTGATAGTAACTGTTAATACAGTCTAAGATGGAAGTGGGCTACCTTGTTAGGGGTACCTTATTAGAGGGAAACTCCACTGCCCTTTCGGTTTTGGCACGAGATCGTACCAAAACAGTAAATCGCTTGGCGATACGTCTTTGCCGGCAGGGTGGTACCTAGCCACGGCCAGAGTCTACCATCAGCCAGAGGACATGTCCCTAAACTGCGCCAGGGTGGTTTTATATGAAAGACACCAAGAGACCTAACAAAATAAACGAAATAAAATATAGACCTATTTTATAATTATAATTTCTAAATATATAAAATGAAACATTAGAACTAGCGGGGTTTTTAAATGAATTTAAAAAAGGAATTAGTTTTATTTCGCATTGAGCGGTTTAACCCGTGCAGATGCCGTTCCTTTGAGTTTATTGGGATTAGAAGAAGTCTATGTGCTGTGCCAGACTATTATCTATTTCAATGTCAAATTCTATCCAGATTTGTTTAGCCGTTGAGCCGTGATTGAGCAAAAAACATTGATATCGACAATTGCATACAAAATGTATAAAAAAATTATTTTTCTTCATAACATTTTGTTTTCGGTAGTTAAAATAGCACTAAGTACTAAAAGAATTATTTCACTTTGAGTTCGTTAAATTACCTGTAACAATATTTTTACTAAAATAACCTATTACTAAAATATATATAATAAATTAATTCTAAATCAGGTGTTAATGATATTGGAACTGAATTAAGACGCTTTTTCAAGTCACCGGATGGTAACACCACGGTATTCTTAATTCCAGATTCATTGACATATTAATACTATGGACTTCGGGTCAGCGATAAAAAGTGTCCGAACCAAAAGTAAGCCAAAACGCGAAATGTGTTCCAATCGCAATTCAGTCTCATATTAGCTGACTGACAGAATACCCCTCTATTAGGGCCGAAGTGAAACAATTTATTATTAAGTTAGATAAATATTTACTGGATTTTAAACTATTATTTTGCTTAAAAGTATTTTATTAAAATTTTATTAAACTATAGAATTGCGTAACCAACCAAAACGAATAAAAGTATCTTTTTTTTCCTGAGGCAAACAATGTATGGGAGGTGGGCCATCTCCTTTATTTATTAATTTATGTTCAATTTTATTTTTTATGTCTGAATTCAGGCTTTTACCATAATGTATATTAATGATATTGGAACTGAATTAAGACGCTTTTTTCAAAGTAAAGAACTATGTCGAGTGGCATATCATTTTGTACATTAGTGGATTTGGTTTGTAATTGATTATTATTATAACTAATTATTATTTTATACAAGATAATTACAACAATTATTATTTGGTACAAGATTTATCCCAGCATATAGAGGTCAGGGATATGTAAATATAAATTAAAATTTGCTGTAAATATAATTTTTCACGAGAAGCTGTCATGACAATGCAAATTAGACTGTATACAACATAAGACATACATTACAATGTTATTTTGTGTATAAAAACATAAATACATCCTAGTATGTATAAAATATCTTGGGACACTTCGGATGGCATTAGACCCGAGCCAAGTATTCTTAATTCCAGATTGTTAAAGACAATTTTTCAGAAGGTACAATATAATTTTTCATACGAACTCAGGAACTTATGAACCTTGGCCTGAACTTTAGGTGTATATTTTAGAACATATAACATCTGCATTAAAAATACTAATTGAAATAACTAAATATAATAGTCACCCCAAATATATTTTGTTAAAAGCCAAAATTGTTTTACAATATTTAGGCTGCTGCGAATTCTTCCGGTGTCGGCATGTGAGCGCGAACTCTGGCGCACCTGTCCTGGTCGATGTTGAGACTTTTGCGTTTGCAAGAGATGTCCTTCTCCAGCTCGCCTCGGTACTTCATCAGTTCTGATCTTACAGCTTCCGCTTCCCTCAACTTGTTTTGAAACGATTCGGAGGATTCCTTAACAAACTTAGCCTCCGCCATCAAAGCATATTGCGCCTCGTCCTGACAATTCTCTACGTTCGGTCGGCTATAGTTGCGATTGTGTAATCTACTCATAACGCATTTATTTCTTTCTTGTACATTCCGTAATGACTCTTTAAGATAATCGATTAAATTTTCGATATCGGCTATCTTTTGCAAATTATCTTTTAAATTGTCCTCTAGTTTTTCACACATTTGTTCTGTCGCTTCTATCGTTTCGGCGAGTGCGGCGTTTGTTCGGTCCGCTTGAATCTTCATATCTTGACTTCCTTTAATTATGTTTGACATCAAATCTGCACGGAGTCTTTCGGACATTTTTCTGACATCTTCACAGTTTCTTATGCTTTCTGAGCAGTAGTGTTTCCAATATTCTAGAGTGGTTGCATTCTCTGGCCACCTGGTGACGCCGGGATGAGCTAGTATTAAATTAGACTCAGGAGTTAATGAATGATTTAGTCTATCGATCTTTAAAGATACATCCTTGTCAGACCAGTCACTTTCAATGGCTGCTTTTGCAGCTCTATTCATTTCAATTTGTTTTTCTGCTTTTATCAAAGTATTAGTAAACAATCGTCTTATTTCTCCCACAATGGCTACTTCTTTAATCAACTCCTGCTCAGCATCATCTCTGACTAAATCTGGCTCGTATCTGTTTGTACGTAGTTCCAAGCATTCTCTAGATATAGCTTCAGGCAACATTAATATTCTGCAGGCGCCTTTTAATTTCTCTCTATCTGCTTCTAGAGCAGCAAGCTCTTCGGTAATTCTGTTTATCGTTGACTCGACCTGACTTTTCCAATATGATAAGTCTTTGATCCTATCGTCCAACTTTTTGTTGGAATTTTCTAATTTGCTATCCAGATTAGAAAACGTGTCTGCAACATCCTTTTGAGTTTGAGCTTCTAACGCTTTTGCTTTATCGGTTGCTCGTGGAGTGAGGGTGAACTTATTATTCTTCCGCCATTCACCAGTAGAATATCTGGTTATCGAATACTTGTCGACAACGGGCCTGACGCCTGTTATGCCAGCATGTGGGGACCAATCTACGTGCCCACCTGCCCACGGCCCTACAGGACCCATGCCAAGAATATCTCCACTAGTACTGTCAGTAGGTTGTGGAAGATATTTTGGTGGAGCCCCGGGAGGGAATACCTTAGGTGTTCGTGGCTTAATTCTTCCAGGTACATACGGCGCAGCGTGGACATTCTCAGGCTTGACAATGGCTGCAGCTTCTTGTTGCTTCGTTTCCTCTTGTTGCACTCGTGTGGAAGGACAAATGTTTGGACATGAATATCGATCATTATTTAATGCCATATTATCCTAAATTTAAAATAATATACTAAAATAATTATCAAAATAAAATATAAGAAAAGTCAATCCATAGTTTCTTAAATTGACATTTAAACGCCAATTAAAGATTTTTTTCTATCCTGTTAGTAGTTTGAGTATATGTATATTTTAAATGAGATCGACAGCGTATAGTCTAGGAAAAGATCTATAAACTAATTTAAAAAAAAATTTAATATTTATAATCCATAATTAAACTCGTTTTAGATCCCATGACGGTAACGCAAACACTATGATCACTGTTTCTCACTCTCGTGGGACGGCTATTGTTTTTTTGTTGCAAGTAATTTTTGCTTTACACAGTCTAGATTCTAAGTATAATGCCTGTAATTTAACGGTTTATTTATAAACATCTATTAGAAGTATTTTATCCGTTATTTCCAAGATTATGATATTACACACTACGACCCAATAAATAATAAATATTACCCAGTAGCTGAGAAAGCAAGTATTTTTTTTAAGTTGCAACGAGCAGGCGTTCTATCTGATTTCAAATCGTACATCCTAGGAACATGTCTTATAATATAAAGTGTTCCCCTGCGAACCTAAGCTGCGAACGTAAATCTGTAATTTTAGCGGCATCCTTCCGGTAAACTTTAACTTTAACTTGAAAAGTTTAAACAAGTTCGACTTAGATTCAGACGTGAAATGGTATGAAACCGTTCGTGCGCTAGTCCGACTCGCACTTGGTCGGTTTTTTATAAGCTTTATATCAAACTAGCAATGTTTAATCAAATACCATCCTCATAATCGATTTGCAATGTTGCGCAACTGACACGGCGTCTTCAAGACAATAAACAGTGAAAGGTGTAGTTACTTCGCTTAGAACATTGATATTGACAGCTTTTATACGGAAATATTGAAATGATCGCAAAGAAATAACTGAGCATTATATATTTTGGGTTATACAATATTAACTATTGATTCACAAATAGCATAAATATAAGATTGCTACGTCTGTTTTCAGAAATAATGGATTCGATATATTATGAACAATTACATATATTTCTTTCAATAATTATTTTTTCTGTCCAAAAATAAGTAAATAACATTATTATGTAGGTATAATATTATTTCAAAGCGCCAAAAATTTCATATCTTATTGTAAATCCAGTATGGGTGAAAACCTTTGATATTACTGCAAATGTGTTAGTATAGTTTAATATCCCGCTAATTCTGAAGCCGACGGATAGTGGGAGCGCACCATGCCGCATCTATCGCGATCTATGTTTAAGGTTTTTCTCTTCGATGCTATGTCCCTTTCCAAAGAAATTCTCTTTGCAAGCAATTCGTTTCTTACTCGTTCTGCATTTTTCAACTGGCCCAGTAATGATGTAACAGTCTCGTGTATCTTCTTCACTTCTTCTAACAAACCAAAGTGAGGCTGATCTCTTACAGCCTCTCCGTGAGGTCTCCAGTTGTTTCTGTTATCTAGCCTCGTTTGGGCCAGTTTCATTGCAGCGTCCATTTTCTTTACGGAATCTTGTAAATTAGCAATCAACAACTCCATATCTGCAATTCTTTGTAAAGTAATCCTCAAAGTCTCTTCCAGTTTCGTGCAGAGCTCTTGCGTTATAGCGACAGTTTCCGCCAGCGCCATGTCGGTCCGGTCCGCCTGGTTACGAAGCTTCCTTCCGCCGTTAACTAGGATAGCGTTGAGGCTACCACGCAAATCAGCAGATTTTTGGCGTGCTGTCTCACAGTTTTGTACGTTCTCCCTGCAGAAATATTCCCAATATTCCAAAGGAGCTGTATATTCACCAAATCGAGTAGACCCCGGTCTGAACATAATTGTGCTAGATTTTGTATTAAGACTCAAGTTCGTAGCTTCAGTATTGTATGCCATAGTCTTATCACACCAGTCATACTCAATTCTGTGTTTAGCTGCCTTATTTATAGCCATTTGATCTTCAATTTGGCTGAGAGTTTTCTTTAGGTTCGCCCTAACTTCACTCACTAAGTTCATTTCCTTTATAAGTTCTTGCTCAGCTAAGTCTGCAACTAGATCAGGTTCAAATCTATTGGAGCGAAGGTCAAGACATTCTTTGGATATCGATTCGGGTAACATTAATACCCTGGAAGCTCCTTTTAAACGTTGTCTTTCAATTTCAAGGAGCTCTACCTCTTCAGTGATGGCTTTACAAGCTTTTTCTACTTCAACTTTCCATCGAAAGAGGTCTTTAGCTTTTTGTCTTAGCCGTTTAAAGTTCTCACCTTGTTGTTTATCAATATTACCAAAAGCTTGCATCATACAAGTCTTTGCATTATATTCCAGAGTATTTGACTCAGTAATAACTTCAGGGTCAAGAATTTCTTGATTATGTCTTCTCCATTCATTAAGAGAATATCTACTTATGCTGTATTTGTTGACAACAGGTCTGGTACCTGTCATACCTCCAAGCGGCGTCCAATCGACTTTTCCGTCAGGGCCAGGTTTTAAATTGGGGAGATATTCTTCACTCAAAGGCGGTGGTCTAGACGTTTCAGTTACCTCTTTAGCGGCGGGAGTAGCAGTTTCATCAACAGCTTGACTATGTACTGCTTCTTCAGCAGCCTTTAATTCTTCTTGAACTTTTTCCGGAGACTTTGCAGCTTTTTTAAAAGCTCCAATATCTGTGCACACTTTCGGGCATTTGTCATCTTCAGGGAAAGAAGTCATCGTATTGGATTTATGAAATATATCAATCGATATAAACTAAATTAATTTCACTAATTATGTAAATTCAAGAAAAAATACATATATAACTATTAACACTGAATGTCATACGACTTTGAAACTGAATGTCAAAACAAACATTTATTTTTCAAAGATAACCAAACTATTAAAAAACCTATTTATTACTTTTTAATAATATGCTTTCAGATAGCAAAACGCATGGCTAAGTAGGAGGAAGTGGCTATTTAGCCTATATAATTTGGTAATCGGTGATGGAATTTAAACTATCGCGAGTATTTTCATATCGTTAAAATATAAACGTCTGAAACTTACGTCACTGTTGTCGGCCAAAGTATAACCAACAAATTTAAAATGAAGGTAGAAAATGCAATACATTTTATGCCTAATAAATTTAAAATTATGTTTTGTTATTTTAAAAATCTTATTTAAAAGACTTTGAATATATTAATTAGTTTTAAGCTTACTAATCTTATTTAATGTCATGAATTCGTCATTAACTAGTTAATTTAAAAAAATAGGTGTGAAATGACTAAAGATTACTACCTTCCTTTTTAATTTGTTTGTTGACAAGCATTCTCAGTGTCCTTTATGCAAACTACAGCGTACTTTCATTATATTCAGTAATTTAAATAATATAGCCATTTATATTTTAATAATAATTAAGGCTACTTTAAGGGGACGTTTTTCTACTTAAATTTCCAAATATTACCATCATTTATATCCAAGCTTCACCTGCTTGAACATGACTATCTACTTAAAAGCGATTCATTTGAAACGAGTTTAAAAGCGCACTATCATAATTGAACGTTATCAGACAGGTAGTTATCACTTTCATCAATATTCACTTTTCCGATGGACGGTGAAAACTTGCAATTTATAATATCCCTCGATTTCTAGACTTAAGTATTTTCTAAGTTGCGACAGTTTCACGGTATCTGTCCGCTTGCTGACCACTTTCTAAGTGATTTTGATGTGGGCACTAGAACTTGATTTCTCGCAGAAAAATTATAGACTTTAATATTATTTAATCAAAAGATTAATGATAAGTCATCCTGGAGCAAAAACAAAGTTAAATCTGTGGATTAATCTATACTAATATTACAAAGCTAAAGAGTTTGTTTGTTTGTTTGTTTGAACGCGCTAATCTCTGGAACTACTGGTTAGAATTGAAAAAAATTTTTTGTGTTGAATAGACGATTTATCGAGGAAGGCTATATAACATCATGCTGCAACTATTAGGAGTGAAGAAATAATGGAAAATGTGAAAAAATCGGGGAAAATTATTAAAAAACGGCAAAAACGGTTCAAGATACCAAAAATATATGTATTTATTCCTCTTGAAATGATCTAAAAAAACGTCCACGACAGTATATGTCTATCTTTTAAGATTAACTCACTAGAACCGTTTTTGTCGAAATTAATGCATTTATTAAGAGTTGTACCTATCAACGTAATAATATTAATTATTGATACAGCTAAACTTAAATCCTTATCAAAATAAATTATTTATAAGGATATTATAGAGATAAGATTTACCTTTTACAGTATGTTAATTAGTTATATAGTTAGAGAAATTACAAAATTTCTAAAAAATATAACGCTGCCGCTATATTGTCCAAATTAGGTTGACCTCCTCCGTGTTATGTTATACGTACTGAATAGGGGTCAACATTTTGGTACTGATATTCGTTGAGAATTTGATCATTGATCTTTTCTTTCAATTTATTTGGCATGGAGAACCATATTTATATAATACACGAAAAAGTTTGTTCGATTGTTTAAACGGGCTAATCTCCGGATCTGCGTGTCGGATTGTAAATTATTTTGTTTATTATGAAAGCTAGACTCAAAAGTAAAATAGACTATTTATTACAAGCTACACATCATTTTGCCATAAATATATATTGTTAATGTTAATGTACTATTATATCGTACAATGTTTAACAAAAATATAGATCTTTAGTACACGGGACAGAACGGAGGATATTGCTTGACGGAAAACTATAAAAAAATTGAATTGAGTGGGGTAGCGGGGAAAGAGTACACTTTAAATGAAAGTCTGTCTTTAAAATTAAAAGGGTTTACGACCTAAGAGGTTTTCACGCGGACGAAGTCGCGGACGACTGCTAGTCTTTTAATATATGAAGTGTCTAAAAGTAATAACTTTCTGAACTTTTTATGTACTAATAATATTTTTTGGATGATGGGTATAAATTGTTATTTAAGTATTTAGAAATGTTTTCTATTATTCTTTATTTAAATGATTGAATTAAATAAAAATAAACATCTAATATGTATTATAAATAATCGCTTGCTAGTAAAAACGAAAGCACAGACTTGCGTAACACTAAAGCTGATGAATTTGTAGTAGTTGCATTAGATGGGAAACGGATATGCTGCAATATCGATTTGGCAAACCGTTACTATTGTTTAACTGGTGATGAGATTGTGGCATATCTTACAACGGATTCAGTGCATAGAAACACAAACACACATTGTTTTGCTTGCCTTGATCACAAACACACATTGAAATCTGCCTGCCTTATCGCTTTAAACTTTAAATAGTTACATTCTAGAAATTCCATTTTCTGGGACTGAGAAATAAATAAAACTTTGTGGATCGTTGTCGATACATTTGATGTTAAATTCATGTAGAAAATGTTTCCTAACAGATTCACTTTAATTTCCTTGGCATTTTCTGCCATAATAGGTGAGAGGTCTAAGCCATATTACTAAATGCACTGAAGACTGGCAAATATGCAACGTTTTAATGAATATCTTGACTTTAGGGTCCCATGAGCTTGTTATGAGTTTCTTTTTAGGTTTACCTGACAGTTAATAAAGCAGGATACCTACCATCAACTATAATAGCGACTCAACTGTAGACCAAAACCGACCAGTGTGGCTAGTATAAGATTTTACCGCGTCGATATCGAGAACGGTAAATACAAATTTTATGACACCGACACTTCAATTCCATATAAAATTTGCCTTTACGCGAATGTGAAGTTTTCTTGTTTTGGCGAAAGCTCACACTAGGCACTCAGCTGACGTTATTACGCAAGAATAACCTAAACTGCAATTCAGTTTAGATCTACAGTTGAGTCGCTATTATAGTTGATGGTAGGTATGCAGTTATAAAGTAAGCTGCATTAAGATTTGCGTAGCTAAGCATAGTGTAGAGATTATAAACGGATTCAAACCTGTATGATACGATAATAAAATTAAAATCCACACAAAGTTCGCGGTGACCTCATTGCTCAGAGACCGCTAGGCGACCGGAAAAATGCGTAAGCGTTATAACCTACAAACCTCCGTGTGATAATCGACTTACCTACGAGTGTAATGTGTTTATAAAGAAAGTTGTAAAATAAACCAGAGTAGAGTATCGTAGTATTGACGCTAATTCATCTGTACACAAATCATGAAAGTAAATTGACTCGTCGTTCCTTGGTATTACAAAAGGTTTATTGTTAACTGAAAATAGACAGTCTGTATTCAGTTAAAGTCCATTCAAACTTTCTTTGGGGTTAGCAGTTTAGGCTTAAAAAAGTAGCAAGTTCTCAGTAGAGACATTCAAACTTTTTGACAGGCCGAGTGGCGCAGTGGGTAGTGACCCTGCTTTTGCGTTCTAGGCAGTGGGTTCGATTCCCACATCTGGAAAATGTTTGTGTGATGAGCATGGATATTTTCCAGTGTCTGGGTGTTTATCTATATATTATAAGTATTTATGTATAATATATATAAAAATATTCATCAGTTATCATAGCACCCATAATACAAGCTATTTACGAGTGCGCTTACTTTGGGGCTATATAGCGATGTGTGTAATTGTCCTATAATATTTATTTATTTATTTATAACTACTTTCGCATGTCTAAAGTACTATTGTTTTTGATACGAGGCAATAAATATTAAGTAAATTAATCTATGTTTTCGGTGGCGATTATCTACGATCTGGGTTCCTGTTGCTTTGTTTTTAGTTCTTTGGCAGATAAAGAACTGAAACAATGCAACAGTTAACAAAGAATCCGTCAGGCCGTTATGCCGTGCTCTTCATCAACGGTAGCTCTGACTTATGACCCGGCAAATCGATTTCCCACGATCGTCAGATGTACAGTAACTAACTGTTGTTACGTTGTAACTGACAGTTAGCAGATAGTTAAAAAGCATCACGATCACGCAGCAAGAAACAAAATATATGATTACCAGGTACCGATTATACTCTTACGTTTATTACGAGTAGTCTCCCACCTTGGAGTCATTGAATGGATACGAATAAATATAAAATTTTTTAACAAAAAATAGAACCGACTCAAAACGCACTAAAAAGTAAAAAATAACTGTGTCATTTAGTTGTTTAAATTTTATTTCTTTCTTTTTAGTGATTTATCGAAATGAAACGTACACTTACTATACTTTTTGTCATTTTTTGTTAAAAAAGTAACAGAACTTGATATGATACTTATATTTTTGGAATGGTCTTTTTAACCGAAATTGGTACCCATATTCCAAAATATGAAAAATTCACCCATTTCCCCATGATATCAACATCAGATCCGAACATTTTGAAAATTTATACCACCTATGTCACTACCCTTTTACGAATAAAAAAACAATTATCAAAATCCGATCAACCGTATAAGTTATGCGTGGTCAGAAATGGACATAAATAAAAAAATACCATACTTACAAAAATATATACGTTCGAAAAGAGAACCCTCCTTCTGACGCTGTCGGTTAAAAATAACCGGTATTCTGTATACAATTTCATTTTTCATGTTTAATAGCATGAGGTATTTATCAACTTGGTTGAGCGAGCGTAAAGACAATAAAATTGATAAAAGTTCCTGCTACAGCATTTTTAACAATTTACGTGACTACAAAGGAATGTGAGGTCGTAAAATGTCAGACTTACGACTTAAATTAAATCCTTATCGAGTAAACATTAATTTTAACATTAAAATCCATTAACGTGATATTATGTGCGTTCTTAATAACGTATTATAAAATACTTACGTGATGAGACGAATAATTAGAAACCTATTCAAGGAATGTACATTACGTGGTATTATAATGCCGATACAATTACTTATGTTTCTCGGAATCGCCTGTATTAGTTGCCATTTTGTGCATTATACCTACTCGGAATTCTTTCGCAAGATTATACACCTGTCGATAGCTAGGGCTGTTAGAGTTCAATATACGAAGGATGCAATAAAAGAAAAATCGTATTCAGTCTAAAGTGGAAAGAAGAAAAGGGAAAAATCGAAAGCCTTTAGCTGATTTTTTATGGAAATCATAACAAATCAGCTAAAGGTTTTTATTTGCAATCAATTAAGTAGAAAATCGTTTTAGGTATTTAGTCATGGAGACCGAAATCGGTAATTAATCTAAATGATCTTTATAAAATAATATTGAAAGTTGTTAGTATTTCAATGGAGAAATCGAGCAATGGGATGTTGATATTCCGATGCTTTTTTTTTATCGACTACAAGTTGGCCCTTGACTGCTATCACACCTGATGTTAAGTGATGATGCAGTCTAAGATAGAAGCGGGCTAATTTGTTAGGAGTAGGACGAAAATCCACACCCCTTTCGGTTTCTACACGACATCGTACCGGAACGCTAAATCGCTTGGCGGTACGTCTCTGTCGGTAGAGTGGTAACTAGCCACGGCGAAAGCCTCCCACCAGCCAGACCAAGACAAATTAAGAAAAATCTCAATCTGCCCCGCCGGGAATTGAACCCAGGACCTCCATTTTATAAATCCACCGCGCATACCACTGCGCCACGGAGGTCGTCAAATGCTTGTGCAGCATTGCTTGTAAAATTAAAATGACATTTGTACGTCAGGTAAGAGGAAAACAGAAAGATTATGGCGTATGTGTCTAATGCAACCTTTTATCTGAAAGCCTTTGCATTATAATTGTGCAATAAGTGGACTTTTTGCAAAATTGTGAAGTAACAAATGTTCAAAAGAAAGAACTATATAAATACATAAAATTTTTAACAAAAAATAGAACCGACTCACAACGCACTAAAAAGTAAATAAAAATTTTCAACAAAACATAGAACCGACTCAAAACGCACAAAAAAGTAAAAAATAACTGTGTCAATTAGTTGCTTTAATTTACATAAGCATATCTACGAAGTCGGTGCCAGCCAAGTTTAAGGAACATTTATTTTAGTAGTAAAGCAGTTTGTGGGTTCTAGGTAACGTCCTTAAAGTAGAAACCTTGGCTGGCACCGACTCCTAGATATGCTTAAGTAAATTAAAGCAACTAATTGACACAGTTATTTTTTACTTTATAGTGCGTTTTGAGTCGGTTCTATTTTTTGTTAAAAATATTTATTTCTTACTTTTTAGTGATTTATCGCCACGTAACGTACTCGTACTATACTGTCATAGTATATTATACGGCAGTAGTAGCCAAAAAGCTACCGATATCGAGACAAAAACCGAAATCGCTGTAAGCGTGCCTCCGAAATTTGAAGAGTTTTTTCAATTTCCCCAGGATATCATCATCCGATCCTAAAATGATGACAATGGGACCTTGGAACCTATGCCCTTTCTAATAAAAAAAGAATTATCAAAATCGGACAACTCTGTAAAAAGTTATACGTGGTCATACATATAAAAAAAAAATATATATATACGTGTCGAATTGAGAACCTCCTCCGTTTTTTTTCGTCGGTTAAAAAACTACACGTTTTTTCACGTGTTAGTTCGATAACCCTATTTACGCCGGATGCTTGGGGCAACACCTGTCTAGTGCGGACACGACTACCGGCTGATATTGCCACATTTGTGCACACTCAGGACGAAGGCGTTTTCAAACTATAGCGTGATCTAACAAGTTTGACTACTTGTACTGACCGTGAACTGCAGACGATGAAAGACAAAGGTAAATACCACATCGAATGTCGATATGTCCGTGATCGTTGTTCTTGTGAAATACGAACACGGTTAAAATTACGAGAACGGTAGATTTGGTTTTTTGTAATTTGTGATGCGAGGACGTGATTTTTACTTTTAATTATTTAACTTAAATAAACATATACAAAAATACACAGAAAAGGTACATTATGAATTTTTAGAACCAGTTTTGCAGTTAAAAAATTGTGAGAGCCGTTACGTTAAATCCATTGACATATTAATACTATGGACTTCGGGTTAGCGATAAAAAGTGTCCGAACCAAAAGCAAGCCAAAACGCGAAATGATTTCCAATCGCAATTCAGTCTCATATTAGCTGACTGACAGAATACACGTCAATAATGCCGTAATGTGTTATAAAAAACTTGTAAGAACTACCCGAGTAAGGTGAGAACGAATTGCATAACCAACCAATATGAACAAAAGTATAATATGTCCTTTTCCCATACGCTACCCGCGTATAGGATAGAAGAAGTGCAATATGTTTATCTAATTAACCACATTTAGTTCAGATCTGCCAGAATAAATGTTTTAGAACAACGACTGCATAGAGTTATTTTGTTGTTTAACATTTGAATTATTTAATTACTTAATTTTTGAACGAAAATAATTTGATTATTTTCAATTCAAAAATTTTTATTTTTTATGTCAACTTTTATTTTTATGTCATGAATATTAATCAAATAACTTTTACAATAATGGTATATTAATTTGATAACTATAAGAATTATCTACATGAAATTAGGAACAGTTATTTAAAAAAGTAATCTAACGTCATTGAAGTAAAAAAATATATTTTCAGTTTAATTAAAAAGAGGAAAATATCGAGAACTTATAATTTCAAAGTAAAGAACTATGTCGAGTGGCATATCATTTTGTACATTAGTGGATTTGGTTTGTAATTAATTATTATTATAACTAATTATTATTTTATACAAGATAATTACAACAATTATTATTTGGTACAAGATTTATCCCAGCATATAGAGGTCAGGGATATGTAAATATAAATTAAAATTTGCTGTAAATATAATATATAAATATAAGATGCCAAAAAAATTTGAAAGCTACCGACTCCACACCATTTATGTTGTCCTATTTTCACGAGAAGCTGTCATGTCAAAAAAAGGCTGCCATGGCAACCGTCAATCGAAACTGATTACTTATTGCATGCAATTAGACCGTTGCAAATTAGACTGTATAACAATACGATAAGACATACATTGCAATGTTATTTTGTGTATAAAAACATAAATACATCCTAGTGTGTATAAAATATCTTGGGACACTTTTGACGTAAATTTTGCATTAGACCCGAAGTCCATAGTATTAATATGTCAATGGTTAAA
Source organism: Mycalesis mineus (assembly GCA_034621355.1). Lineage (NCBI taxonomy): Eukaryota > Metazoa > Arthropoda > Insecta > Lepidoptera > Nymphalidae > Mycalesis > Mycalesis mineus. The sequence goes on from CM067882.1 coordinate 463,759, forward strand.
TCTAACAAAATCGAATCATGACATGATTAGTCAAAAGATTTTGCTACATTATCGTTATTTCGGTCAAAGATGACAAAATGATTGCGTTCATCATAATACATCAATCAATAGTAATGTCGAGTTTTGATAAAAACAAAGTACCAAATCGAAATGTATTTATGCTCTGAAATATGGGAGCGTCTATACTTTGCATGCACTTTAAAGTACCTGCTTCTGTAAAGTTCAAGTAAATAACATTGTTAAGTATGGTTAAATGTTATAGCCTGCATCATTTCGTAACTACTTTTGCTGGCGATGAATTTGAGGCTTCCATTTTAAGTAGCTAATTATCGGTATATTATCTTTAAATGGCACTTTTGGCATTCCGCTTTAAGAATTACCTTAGTTTAATGTTTTCTAAAGCTATTTTGAGCGTGATTAAATGATAGTCTACAGGTCGGATGTTACGTTAGCGAAATTCGTTTTCTACGTTTGCCTGAGCTTCAGGATTTGTATTTCTATAGCACGAGTTTCTCTTTCAGTGGTCAAAGTATTATTGGAAATGGATTAGTCTTCATAGAATTTCCTTTTTTTATCAAACCCAGTGCATTGCATTAAATCCCTGAGATAGGTCAAAGGTCAAATGCATCGACTATTGCTTTTAGTCAATAATATTAATACCAATAATATCGAGCTGTTTTGAATTAACAAACATAACAGGAGTAAATTAACTAATTAATTTGGAAAGCTCATCACGTAAGTATGCTTTTGTAAATGTGTGATAGATTATAAAAAAATCCTAAAATTTAGCTTGCGGTAAGAAATATTACAATTCTGAAGACCAGCCTGAGCAAAAATGTTTTTAGTTTCAAATCTTAGCGTGTGAAAATACTTCTGAATGGGTTCATTTCGCAATGTAACGTTTACAAAAGTTATTATATCGCTCGATTGTCTCGATACAGGATCGACAATGCAAATGCAAGGTCAGCACTCAGCACCATGCTCCAACGAATATAACTTTCACTTTTGTGCACAGAAAAATGTTGCTTGACAGAAATATATACTAACACCTGTTGAAGCGATTAACGACTTGAACGTTGATTTAATTAATTCAGAACTGGTTGGAAAATATTGATTAGATGTTTGTCCTCAATTAAGAGCTTGATGTTACGCTGAAGACCTTAAAGGTTTAGTCTTAACCTGGATAAAAAAGAATACGAATAAAGTAAAAGTTAAGTGTTAAGCTGAGGCAGTATGAGGTCACGTGTTATTTATTTGTGTATACAACAAACTCACCAGAGAGGAGTTGCAACCATCCGCATATGTGGAACACTGTCGTAGACTGACAGAAGAAGAACAGCAGCATGGCACAAATGGTAAACAAGGCCAGGGCGACGGCTGCACCAACTAGCACCGTGGCCACTTTGAACACAAATCCGTTAATCGACATAAACTCGTCCAGTTTGCCCTTGCACTCCTCCACGGCGTCGTCGGCTTGGCAGACCTGCCACAGCCCGAACTTCCTTGGATACTCGGTCTCCAGGTCCCCGATCCATTCCGGAGTAACAAAAGCCACAACGCTTATAATCGCATAGCAAATCGTGAATATAGCCCAAAGCACACCAATCGCTTTCGAATTACGGACGTAGTTCGTAGCGTACAAATGTGACGAGTCCACGTATTCGATTTTAGAACCCATTTTGGTCGAGCGCACGCAACGTTGTTTACTATTGGCACATTTTTATGAATAAAAACTGAATAGTACGTTCTGTTAAACACTGTTTACGCACAGACCTATCAATGAACTACTGTAAGACACGAGTAACACTGCACTGAATGTGACAAAGCACTAGGCCGCACATCCTCTCGCTGCGCGCCATTCGACTGACTTGTTAAGTGAGCTAAGTGGGGATAAGCAACCATCAAGCTCGTGATACTTACCGTCAGGATGATAAATAAAAAAAATTGAGGTCCAACTCATTTTATTTGCCCGTTAACAATTTTAAAAGTTAAAAAATAAAAAGTCGATGTTACTTTCCCTGACGTTTCGCGTGGTTGATTTTCTATTACAAAATAATCCAGCATTTACCGCCATCTAGCGTCAATGAGTGCATATCGCAAAAGTACCATTGATCCAAGGGTCAATGAAAAATAATTAAGTAAAAAACGTAATAAAAAATAGTGTTAAAAACACACGTGTTATTAGTTTCTCCACGTTTTGTTTTTTATATGGTTTAATAATAATACATCACAATAAATTAATTAAATAAATAAAAATGAGTTTTTATTAAAACGTTATAATGCGTCCATTGAAACGTATCAAAACACAGCCATGTTACATTGCTATATCTTTTTGTGGCGAGTATGAGTATAAGAGGCGGTATTGTGTGGCCTTCTAATTTAGGTGGCATAACATATAAATGATTCGGGATCCCTGTCATTTGTCAATGTTACGGTGACAAATGCATTTTTGACTTTGCCCGTGTAGTTGTGTATAAATTATATGCAGCCGCGTTTATATCGTTATATCTCGTTAAATATCATAATATATTCGTTTCCCTGTTTAAATTACCATGTATTATGCTAGAATAATGTAAGAGTTTTGCAAAATTGTTACCGTTTTAAGTGTAAGTTCAATAAGTATGTCGGTCAGGGATAAATGGGTACGCCGGTTTTCTATTGATGAAACTGCAAAACATAAAAATGGCTTCACCATATACAAGATCACATCTGTAGTAAGTATTTATTTTATTAATTTATCCAAATATAAAAGACAATCAGCTTCAAATGATTAATTTGAACATAATATCTTTAAACTCCGCAAAGTCCTTGTATACACAACAACGCAAGTCCCATACAAAATGAAGAGAAAAATGTGCCGATATGAGAAAATAAACAATCACCTTTATACTATACTAGCAGTCGCCCGCGACTTCGTCAAGTTTAAGTTGTGGCAACCAATAAATGAAGTGTCTTATAAGACTCTTTAAATTGAAGTATATGTCTTCTTATAGTGCTGTACTCACAAGAACTGGGATCTGCTCTGAGTTTGTAATGTTTACCACTATGCTGCACTAAGCACAAGCCCAGTGCTTTGTGTAGCATAATTGTAAACATAGTGTTGCAACATAATTATTTTTCAATTTTATCTTACCCAGTTTATCTTTTATTTGTGAAAGAGATGTTACACTTGGATAAACCCAGTTGGATCATAACTAAGGATTTTCAAGAAATGATTTTAGATTGTGATAAAATGTACAATCCATTTTGACTCAGACACTATTGGTAACATCTTCACTTACAACTACAGAAAGGTTCCTGTATACCTAGCTTGCGCCAATTAAAGATTATATATTTTCTAAATTGGCACAGGTCTGGACGGTAGGTAGGTTTTAAAAATTTACTTGATCTGAGTTACACTGCATTAACACTTAACATAAGGTGTGATTGTGACATAGATCAAGGAAATATTTCATTGATGACTGTATATATCTAACTAATTCCTGTAACAAGTGTATTTTTATCTGTACACAATGTTTTTAAATTGTTATCATGTAGTGAATGGCCTAGTTGTTTATTTTGTTATTATATTTGGGCCAAAAACAATTACTTTTTATCAAAGTTAATTGATAATTGAATAATTTTTATATATGTTGTAGTTATATATATCATCATCAGCTTATAAACAGCCCACTACAGGGCCAGGCATCCCTTTAAATAGGAGTGTAGACCCACCACGCTGCTCCAATGTGGGTTGGCGGGCTTAGGGTGATAATTGTTCATTCATTAACAATCACTATCAGATATTGATGACAGTGACCAGGACCGATGGCTTAATGTGCTCTCAGAGGCACGGGGGTTGTAACACCACCAACTTCCCAACTCAGGGCTTGGAATGTACTGAGAATTTCATAGAATGGTGTTTGGCTACCACTAGACCAATGAGGCAGTCAGACAGCCGATTATTATTATTTTTTATTAGTCCAGGTCTGGTCTAGTGGGAGATTTTGCGGTTTGGCTTTTCCTTTCGTATTTTATTTAGTAGTAATCGAATATTTAAGACGTTCGTTCGGTATCTTGTGATTAATTTATGAATGCCATGGATGGTGCTATGTAAAGTGAGTAAACATTTTGGAGGTAATTTTTAAATTTTTTGTTACTGGTTCTAGAAATATTTTTATTCCGCTGTTGTAATCAGTATCAATTACACTTACTCCAGTTTCAGCGCTGGCTGATAATTCAAACTCACCTTATATTAATAAAAATAGGCAGAGCAGCTAAAACATCCCTTCTTCTTCTTCTTTCTCCTGGGTATTTCCGCACTTGTGAGTTAGCCATTGTGCGTGGGTCCCTTGGTGTAGGCTCCTGCTGACTCACTCCAGCCAGCCAAGTTCGCTCCAGAAGCTTAGGAGGCCTCCCAGGTCGCCAATTGCCTCATGAAGTGTCGCTTTGGAGCCAATGTGTGTTTCACGTTGTTTCGATACCCCTCTGCAACTGAGCATAACGTGTATTGGTGTCTCGACGTGTTCCAGACAAGCCCTGCATAATGGGCTGTCAGTCATACCTAGAAGTGAGAGGTGTTTGTTTAATGGACAGTGACCTGTAATCAGTCCTATGACCGTTCTGAGTTTTGCGCGGGTTAACTGTGTAAGTTTTTTGGGTAATTGCCTCTTTGGTGTGTTTACAGTCCGTTGTTTGTGCCCAAATCTTTGTGTGTTTGTTAACAATAGCACATACTTTATATGGCTAATCTGCTTTAAGTTATTATCATCAGCCCTTAAAAAAGTTGTCCTTATTATCAGACCAACATAACGCTCCTTGTAGAATAAAGCAATATTGAGCTTAGGTCAAACATGCTGCTCCAATTTGTTATGGCAGACAGAATGCTAATATTTGTGTTGGTATGTAACCAACTTCCCATTAATGAGCTAACTGAAATTTTACATAATTTCTTGGAAGAGTGGAAAGCTCATAGCCAGAACTTAATTTCAGGACCTTTGTAATCTACATAGGTTAAACAAAGGACCAAAGAGGAAGTCAAATAAAAAGTTAAATAAAGTAACAAAAAAATAAGTATTAAGAAAATTCAATGTAAGGTAAAAAGTATGCATAGTGTTCTAAAAGTCTACAAAGCAATTGAAAAAATTTCATAAACTTTGTGAAAGTGAGAATCAAGCCTGCAATGACATTTTGGCTACTTTCACCATCATTAAATGGCAGTATTTTTTGCTTAAAGAGCTATAACAATTGCTAGTAGACAAATAAAAGGTTAAGTTAAAAACAGGTTTTGCCAGTTTGAAATATTGCTGAAGATTAAGTAGAATTATTTGCACAATAAAGTAAGGAAAAAGGCCATTAGTATATTTAAAACAGAAACACTTCCTGTTACTTTACACAAGGTACATATTAATATCTATAAAAAAGTAACTTCGAGTATGATTTTAACATTTATGTATGTATGGCATTGCAGTTTTTACCATGCCACCTATAACAGTAGTAGCTTCAAGTTACCATCACAACAAACTATAATGTGGTGATCTGTGCAATCAAAATCAGGCCCTTATGGGATCCCTGTCATTTGCCATGTTGGGAAACTATGCTGTTTTAACCTAGAATGTGTGACACTTCTTGTGCTGATGGTTATTACTATAAACTGTATCCCTGTGGCGCAGTGGTGTGAGCGGTGGATTTATAAGACAGAGGTCTTGGGTTGGATACCCGGCAGGGCTGATTAAGATTTTCTAAATAGATGCAGGTGTGGCTGGTGGGAGGCTGCAGCCATAACTAGTTACCACCCTACCAATAAAGACATACCGCGCCTAACGATTTAGTGTTCCAGTGCAATGTCCTGTTCAAACCAAAAGGGGTATGGATTTCCTCCTACTAACAAATTAGCCCACTTCCATCCACTCACCATCAGGTGTGTTTGCAGTCAAGGGCTTACTTGTAATAATTGCACTGAGATTACCATGGACTGCATCTTTATTAACCACCATTGGCAGCCACACACTAGAGTATATGTATAGTGTCTATACAAAAACTTTGTTTCAGTTGTTTCCCCTGGAGTCTCCAGAGGCGGTGACGGTGGTGTCAGTGTGGAAACGCTACAGCGACGTGCAGCGCCTGCACAAGGCCATGAGCTCGCTGCACGCCGGCCTGCACCTGCGCGGCGCCTTCCCTGCGCTGGCCAAGAGCAGCTACTTCAAGAGATTCCACGCGGAGGTAACTTGCTCTTTATCAGCTGTTCCCACTGGAGTGCCTGTAGGCCGAAACAGTGGCGTCATTTAGTGGCGATATGAAGAACGATCGATCTATATATATTTGACGGCCAAGTGGCGCAGTGGGTAGTGACCCTACTTCTGCGTCCTCGGCTGTGGGTTCGATTCCCACATCTGGAAAATGTTTGCGTGATGAGCATGAATGTTTTCCAGTGTTTGGGTGTTTATCTAAATATTATAAGTATTTATGTATGATATATATAAAAATATTCATTAGTTATCATAGTACTCATAACACAAGCTACTTACGAGTATGCTTACTTTGGGGCTATATAGCGATGTGTGTAATTGTTTTATAATGTTTAATATCTTGTCTTATAATATTTATAATATCTCAGGAGGAATCCATCTAAGATTAATATTTGTCTATTTGTTGCAGGTGATAGAAGAAAGAGCAAAGACTATAAAAGCACTGATGGAGTTCGTGGCCGAGCACAGGCTGCTGTTCACTAGCACAGATTTTGTTAACTTTTTACAGGTTAGTATAATGTAAACTATTCGACTTCACATTGTGAAACTTAGGTTCAAGCTAAGAAGCATGGCATGCTTATTAGAATATTCTCATAACAACTTTAGGTATAGTAGATCTCTCATGATGTGCGATCATGACCACCCCCACAGTATACCAGCACAATCTCTATACAACCATGGTCTGACTAGAACTGCAGTAAGCTCCAATCTAGAACGACTGTCCAAACCCTCTATCTTCTTTCAGTTCTACCAGGTTGGTTGGACAGGGAAAATTATTCAGGCAGAGAAGGCAAGTGTTGACCGTACACAGGTACCCATAAGACTACATATGTGTCGCAAGTTTCTATGCCACACTGGCACCCGCACATTAAATGCATCCAATGCTAAGATATTGGTCTCTGTGTGAATAAAAAATAGGTTATTCATATTGCAGACGGGCTACCCGGCGCCCGAGGCGTGTGTGGGCGTTATCAACGCGATCCGCTCGTCGCTGCAGCTGCCCATAGAGGACACTCCTCCGCTGGAGTACCACACCTCGGACGATGAGGCCAGGACGCCCAGCGGTACGACAGGTATTCATATTGCAGACGGGCTACCCGGCGCCCGAGGCGTGTGTGGGCGTCATCAACGCGATCCGCTCGTCGCTGCAGCTGCCCATAGAGGACACTCCTCCGCTGGAGTACCACACCTCGGACGATGAGGCCAGGACGCCCAGCGGTACGACAGGTATTCATATTGCAGACGGGCTACCCGGCGCCCGAGGCGTGTGTGGGCGTCATCAACGCGATCCGCTCGTCGCTGCAGCTGCCCATAGAGGACACTCCTCCGCTGGAGTACCACACCTCGGACGATGAGGCCAGGACGCCCAGCGGTACGACAGGTATTCATATTGCAGACGGGCTACCCGGCGCCCGAGGCGTCTGTGGACGTCATCAACGCGATCCGCTCGTCGCTGCAGCTGCCCATAGAGGACACTCCTCCGCTGGAGTACCACACCTCGGACGATGAGGCCAGGACGCCCAGCGGTACGACAGGTATTCATATTGCAGACGGGCTACCCGGCGCCCGAGGCGTCTGTGGACGTCATCAACGCGATCCGCTCGTCGCTGCAGCTGCCCATAGAGGACACTCCTCCGCTGGAGTACCACACCTCGGACGATGAGGCCAGGACGCCCAGCGGTACGACAGGTATTCATATTGCAGACGGGCTACCCGGCGCCCGAGGCGTGTGTGGGCGTCATCAACGCGATGCGCTCGTCGCTGCAGCTGCCCATAGAGGACACTCCTCCGCTGGAGTACCACACCTCGGACGATGAGGCCAGGACGCCCAGCGGTACGACAGGTATTCATATTGCAGACGGGCTACCCGGCGCCCGAGGCGTGTGTGGGCGTCATCCACGCGATCCGCCCGTCGCTGCAGCTGCCCATAGAGGACACTCCTCCGCTGGAGTACCACACCTCGGACGATGAGGCCAGGACGCCCAGCGGTACGACAGGTATTCATATTGCAGACGGGCTACCCGGCGGCCGAGGCGTGTGTGGGCGTCATCCACGCGATCCGCCCGTCGCTGCAGCTGCCCATAGAGGATACTCCTCCGCTGGAGTACTGGAAATAAGTTATTTAATAATCACAAGGATATTGATAATAGTTTTATGACTATTTTAATGATTTTCCCTTTACAGCATGCTGCTTTAATTAGTTATAAGTTTGACCCTAATAAACACTATTTGACTAGAGCTGATGGCTTGACGGGTGTAACGCCATTAACGCCCCGACTCCGACTGAGTATTTTTACTGAACCATCATTCATGCAGGAATATTACAGAACCATTTCTAAAAAGGTGCGATAGCCTGTTATATTTTGGCAGATATATAACTTTTAGTGTTTTAAAAAATAAAACATTTAATTCATATGCTTATCAAAATAAGTTATTTAATAATCACAAGGATATTATAGAGATAAGATTTGCCTTTTCGTATTATTTATACAACATTTCTAAACTATCTGCCGCTATATCGTTCATGCTTAGTTGAACTAAGTTTTTTAAATAATTCATCTGCATAATTGTAAATTATTTTGTTTATTATGAAAGCTAGACTCAAAAGTGACATAGACTATTACAAGACAAGCTATACACATAAGCTTGCCATAAATATACATTGATAATGTTAATGTACTGTAATATTTAACAAAAATGTAGATTTAGTACACGGGACGGGACTGAGGATAACTAACTTGCTTCACGGGAAACTATTAAAAAAAATTAAATTGAGAGGGGTAGCGGGGAAAGAGCACACTTTATTTGAAAGTCTGTCTGTAAAACTAAAAGGGTACCTAAGAGATTTTCACGCGGAAGAAATCGCGGGTGACTGCTTTATAGCTATAATGACGTAGGCGAGCGCTAAGAAACGTTTTTTCTAATGCTCACCTCTTTAAGGGTCAAACTGGAGTTCAAGTCTACACCAAGTTTCACGCGGACGAAGTCGTGGGCGTCCGCTAGTCTATAATATACAGCAGAGTAACATTAGTAATCTTTCTTTATTACTACAGCAATAGCCTGTAGACAAATATATTCCTGAATTATTTTACAGTTCAGTTACCGCAATCTCCGCAAAGCACCACAGACAACCGATCCGAAATAGACAACATAGACGTGTCACAGATACCGATATACGAGGCGGCGGACGTCGAGATCCGGGAGTCCCCCAAAACCGAGCCGCTGAGCAACTCCAACAGTTTCGAATCCATCAACTCGCTAGAGAGCTTAGGGAGTGATCTGTTCGATGAATTAAATAAAGTTGCCATAGATAATAAAAAGTCGTTTGTGAAAAGAAACGTTCTACCGGATTTAATTCTCTTTGATGCCCCGTCTACTTCATTTGATGACTACCACACAATGCGACCTACAGATCCTGAGACAATATCTTTGAATTCTTCTATCAATGACCCTTCAAGTTCTACGTACGACGACTCTCGCAGAAGCAGCTCTAGATTGTCTTTGTACAGTAAAAGGAGTGTTCTGTCCCTCTCTAACGTTGAGAATAAGACAAAGACGGAGGATAGTTACATATTCGAAGCGGGGTACATGCTGAATTTGGCCGCGAGGTGTGAAGATATGGGAGATCACCAGAGAGCTTTCGAGTGCTATAAGTCTGGGATTGAAAAGATGCTTATTGGAGTGCAGAGTAAGTGTACTTTTATTATAATACTAGTTTTAAATTAATTTATTAAATATTTTACAAAAAATACTTGACTGTAGGATAGATCTGTAAATTCTCATTATTTTAAATACAAGCTTTCCGAATAAGTTGCGTTATTACGTTTTTTCGCAATAAAGCTCTATTATATTGACTTTGAATTCAAACGCAATATAATAGAACTTTATTGCGAAAAAACCATAACATTATATCACGCCTAATTTCCAAAGGGGTAGGCAGAGACTATATCCTTCCATTTGTCAGCGTCTTTGCATACTTCCTTAGCTTCTTTCTCTCATTAATCCTTTCATACAAGTTCGTCGGTTTAGGATACTCTTCATCTGGCCATTCTTTAAAATGTCCTGAACTTTATACAAGAACATTGGCCTAGGCCTTCTCCTTCCAATATTTCCATTCACCCTCGCCTCATCAATATCTTTTGTTCATCTTTCTTTCATCCATTCTCTCTACACGTCCAAGCCATCTAAGCATCCCTTTCTCGACTTTAGTTACCATTCTCTTATCGGTAAAGCTAAAAGATGAAATGAAAAATATAGTTCTTGTCTATGGCAAGACGTGACGTCACACACGCAGCTACAATTTGTAGAGAAACTACACAACCACACAATGTGTTGACAACAGACTTGCCAAGTTGAAATAATCTTGCCATACCTCGATTGACCCACTCAATGACAGGTTGCTGATAAGATATCTACTAATACATTAATCTTAAACAGTCAGTATAGTTTCATTTGTCATGGATTTCGTACACATTTGTTCGTATCTGCAGCAATACGATAAACTTGCTCGTGAGTACTGAACAGTGACTCAGTCGTAGTGATACGCCTGTGATTGCATGCTGTATTTTTCATTAATTATCTAGTGACTAATTGTTTATTGTAAGGTGGTAATTAATATAAATAAAATAATACTTTCGTAACTCTAACACACGACATGTTATAAAATTTCATTCACATGAATGAATAAATAAAATTTGTCAGTATTTAAGTTATTCAAATTTAGTTTATAGCATAGCATAATAAATCTACATTGAAAAATCTAGACCTATACTAAAGCCAAACTCGATTGAGAATGCTTGTAAACAAACAAATTAAAAATGAAGGTAGAAAATGCAATACATTTTGTGCCTAATAAATTTAAAATTATGTTTTGTTATTTTAAAAAATATAATTTAAAAGATATTGAATATATTTATTGGTTTTAAGCTTACTAATCTCATTTATTGTCATGAATTCGACATTAACTAGTTAATTAAAAAAATAGGTGTAAAATGACTAGTGCTTTCTACCTTAATTTTTAATTTGTTTGTTGACAAGCATTCTCAATCGAGTTTGGCTTTAGTATAGTTTATTTTTATTTTGAGTGTTTCCCATTAAAGTTTCACAGCCCCGAGGGGTCCCCTGGCAACCGTCAGGCAAATAATGACAGCTGTCATTATAGCTCCGTCGCTACCCGGGTAGCCGCGGGCCTCAACGAAGGAGGTTTGAATGTCAGGCCCCCAGGGGTTAATCACTCAATCTGGCAAATAAACGATGAATTTTTTATTACTAGCAACATTTTTTAATTTGATTTGATTGCAAGATCTATAGTGAATGCCAAGATCTTAAGCCATAGAAATTAAAAAAAAACTACAAATGAACAATTCTTGAAAAACTAGAAACAGTTTTTAGGGACGATATCGATCCTTTGTTTACGTTTATTCTTTTGATGCCGCACTTTACATTGTTGGAGATTTCCTTATATGTGTTATATCCTCATGGAAACCACTACGGGAGACGCGGAGGTTATGTTGGATTTGCTCAGAACAACAACAACACAAAACAAAACTATTTTTGAACAATAGCTACATGTAGACTGCAAGCTCCGCATTGTTATACCTGCCCTTATATATATATAAGATTCTTTAAATGTGCCGGAACCACAGCGCTTCAGCAAACTCGAGCTGGTCTATATACATCATACTGTTGGAAATGTACAGTACAAGTATTAGATACTACTAGCAGTACTTCTGTCCTGCGCAGGTGACACGGACCCGCAGCGGCGCGCGCTGGTCAAACAGAAGACCAACAAGTACCTCGCGTACGCGGAGGCCATCTACAGGAACCATCTCAGCCGCGCCGACCACGCCGTGAGTCCATCACACTACTTCTAGCATTACTAATTATTATTCTTTATTTGTATTTCACAGCACAATTTAAAAAATATATAGAAATAAATCTTAAAATGTAAGTAGGAGACAAAAGAAGGCCTTATAGCTTTGCAGCGATCTCTGCCAGGCAACCTTACGTGGAATTGAAGTCTTGAATCTAGTTCTCTGGCACTCTCATATCTTTTGGCAGTGACGCAACCAATTCGTTCTGGAACTTAACAAGGATATGTTTTTGGCAACTTTAAATTGTTTCTTGATTTCCGTTGTTTTTTTTTTAATTTCAACCAAAGCTATAGTGATCCCTGAATAAAGTCAAAGGATCAGCCGAAAGTGCCAGTCCAAACCAACACTAATATGTTATGACATGGCATCTAATTTTGCCAGAAGGGTTTAACTAATATCATAAATAAAATTATTATTATAAAAACAAAAAACCCGACTGCTTAGAAGTTATGAACTGAAAAAAATTCTAAATACTTTATGGTGCTGCAAACAGGGACAAAATATTGTAACCTGCGGGGAAATTTTATTTGAGACTTTTTAGTTTTAGTTTATGGTATAGAAATGAGACAGTACACTTAGTAGACTCTTTGCCATTTTTTGTTAAAAAAGTAATATGAACATGATATGATATTTATATTTTTGAAATGATCTTTTTACGACCTTTCAATTGGTACCCATGTTGCTAAGACAAGAAAATAAAATACACACATCCCCCTTTTTTCCCCATTTACAGCCGCCATTTTGAAAATTTATATAGCCTATGTCACTACCACAATTTTGACAAATTCAACGACACCTCACGTGTCAAAATCCGTTCAGCCGTTTAGGCTGTAGCGCGTGCCAAAGAAATGGACATACATACATACAAAAACATAACCCTCCTTCTGACGCAGTCGGGTAACAAAGAAAGGCCAAATCAGATGTGAAGTAAGACCTCCCAATTCGGTACAATAGAGAATGACCTGACTCTTCCCAAGAAGTAACAGGTCTTTTCGTAATGACTGATCTGTATGTCTATTCTCTTCTCCGAAATGCAATGTATAAGTACTTACGTACAAATTATTGTCTCTTTCCTCCAGCTGCTGCTAGAGCAGGACGACAGTGCGCAGTCGCGGGTGCACTGCTCCATCCCGCTGTCGATGCTGCGCAAGCCGTACGAGGAGCTGGCTCACTACAGGGTGCTGGCGGTGCTGGGCTCCACCATGATGCTGGTGCTGCATAAGAACGACCACACCTGCTACGCTATGAAGGTGTGGATTCTTATCTACATAATTATTTACAATAATTTCACTGTCTTGATGGTCCGATGACCGGTTTTCGAAGCATATTGTCTTTACTTAAAGTTCAGGGTCGGGCTATGAAATGTTGAGTTTTCACGAAATTTGTATGTATTAGAGAACACAGACTAAAGGATAGTCATTCGTCATCCCTACCACACCCGCATAGTTGCTCCGCTCAAACTGCAGCGCGTCGAAAGTAGCTTAACAATAAAACTTTTACAGGTAATCCAAAAAATACCGAACAATTTGACGGAGTTCGACGACTACTTCCAACAAAGGACGGACGAGACCCGACAACCGATACTGCCGACTGTCATCCCTTACATGGTGCCGCTCCACGCGTACGTCGAGACCAACAACCTGCTGTTCCTCATACTCGCCTACGCACCGGGCGAACGATTGTTCGATTATATAAAAAACTACGCCAAATCGATACCCAACACACCGGCGAGAGAACTCAACTTAGAAAACGTTTTCGCTGAACCAAAAAAGAATAAAATCGATGTCAGAAACGACAACGATTCAATCGATGTCATTGATGCTAATGTTAATATAAAGGCAAAAGTTACTAAATCTGACAGTCAACATAAAATCGATGTCACAGATGCCAATGTGAATGTTGCCCCGAATAAAATCAAATTGGTTCCTCAGTTGGATAATACTGGAAATAGAATCGATACTAGACTGAAAATCGATGTTATAAGTGATATAAATGAAAATGTAAATAAGACTGATAGTTTGGATAATTTAGAAGTGTCGGAGTTGGTGATGAATTCGCAAAAGCTGTTATTGAATGTAGATAAGGCCTTGACTGACGTGCCGAAGATATGCAAGATGGAAGAGGATGGCGATATTGAAACTGTGGATGAGGAACAGGGAGCGGCGATGGTGAGCGAGGCAGATAGAAAAGATGATAGGGTTGAAATATTGAGTGTTGCCAGGGTAAGTTTCAAGACTAAATATTTTTTAGGATGAACAGCTCTTTAAAAAGTAAAAGAACTTGCAAGTGTCGCTTCGTAGCGATGTCTGTTCACCTGTCTGTCAATGCGAGCACGTTTTACACTTGGTCTGTTATTTTTTAATAACTGTTTTAGGGGTTATGCTCTGCTAGGGTCAGGTTAGTAAATGAGTAGCCACACAGACTGTTCAGTATTATTTATTACGCGTTATGTCTTACTGACTACCCATTAACGACTAATTATACTGCGGGCAAATCCGCCCGCCGTCGCTATACAAAATGCTTAGTCGCCATTCATTATACACGTTGGTGTGTGTGTGTGTACACAGCCACTACATCACTCCACCCCATTTATTTAATACACAAAAAAAATTTTTTTATAACATTACGCTAAAGCTTAAACTTAAAAAATAAACAATAGGTAAAAACAGGTATGATTGTAAATTTGCTTAGCGCCATTCATTTGTTGTGTGTGTGTACACAGCCACCACACTGTATATCAAATACTTTCATTGTGAAAGTTGTTTTATTGCTCGCGATGTATAACCTCAAGCGTCCATGTGCTGCGATTGTCTTGTTTTTAGATTTGTACAAAGCATTTTGCTGTGACCAACATGTGAAACAGTGGTCATTAAATCATATAGGGGAGTACACATCCGACGCAAACTCCTACTCTCGCAACTTATTATTTAGTAAATACATATAAGAAAGTAGACATAATTGAAAAGTTGTCTTCCGGGTCAGTAGTATTAAGAGGAGTTCCTCAAGGATATTTTGAGGCCACTACTATTTCTTAATCACATAAATGATTTTCTACATCTTGATGAGGATAAACTCGGGATAGTTTTGTTTACAAATGACATTTATAATTGAAATTAGTAAATGATTATTCAATTTTTTCTAAAGAGGAATATCCGTATAAAATTAACAGTTTGGTATGCAATAAGAAAAATAGCAAAATTAGTTACGTAAGTTTGCAGTTGGGCGATAAATAAATGTCAGACACTTACATTATTAGATAAAGGAAAATTATAATGTTAGATTTGAGATCGTCTGCCCGTCGTTTCATAGCTATGGTAGCTGTGCTGGCACTCTTGTAACAAGTTTTTATGAATGCTGTAACTGTTTCGAAATCCCATACAAAGGTAAACATTCGTCACATACAAACACAATTTACATCATGTTTTAGATCTTTCTAAAGGTTATTATACTTTTAATTTAAAAGTATTAGATTGTCACGTGATCGACTTTCGATTAGAACCCTATTGTCAATGTTATGTCCATAACTCAAGTACTTTTAGAGTTTCGGAAGATAAAATTCATGCAACCATAAACAAATCTTGACTATCCCTAAACTCACACTTTCTCACTGTATTACATGAACTGATTCTCATAAATGTGGCCCCTTTCATGTTTTATAAATTAATTGCTTTGTATTTTTCAATACACGAAGTGTTTCCCATTTATGGGACCTCTTCGTGTATTGTATAGTTCCACAAATGTGATTAGAATCAAATTCTCTTAAGAACTTAAAATTCCAATCAATAATAGAGTGGTATTACTGATACGCACACAGAGCGATCCGAGTAAGTCCTGAGACAAACTTTAGATCGATGGCATCTTTCTATTGAAAGATGGTCAATTCCGTTCGATATTAGAATGGTATTACAGATACGCACACAGAGCGATCAGAGTAAGTCCTCAAACAAACTTTAGATCGATGGCATCTTTCTATTGAAAGATGGTCATATGCTCCATCCCGCATATAACGGTGGCCCGCTACCGGTAATGCTAGTTCTATGATGCCCGGGCCGAGTGAGGGTTACCGCAAAACGTCTAACTTAATAATTATAATATGATAGCCACACTTCGTGAACTTCGCTAGTTGCTAGAACATTCTGCGCCGACCACGTCGCACAGCTCACCGAACCGTTCAAAGAACCGGCACGATTCTGTGGAAAGAATCTAATAATCGAATCTCTTATTAGAGAAACCGGAGCCCCCCCCCCTCAAATCATTTCTTTATTTTAAAAAGTTAATATGGCAACATAGAATTATATCTGACAGATTTTCAATTAAATACCAGATGCTTGAGCTAAATAAAAGCAATTCCTGGCAGCAGGTGTCACCGGCGAGCGGGCGGCGCGACGTGTTGCCGCCGTCGGGCGTGTGTCTGTGGGGCGCGCAGATCCTCACCGCGCTCGAGAGCCTGCACAACGCTGGCGTCATATGCAGGTTGGTATCGACAGTGCTGTTGCTCCTGCGGTGCACCATCTACACTTGCGGGATTGTGAGACTCACCGCGCTCGAGAGCCTGCACAACGCTGGCGTCATATGCAGGTTGGTATCGACAGTGCTGTTGCTCCTGCGGTGCACCATCTACACTTGCGGGATTGTGAGACTCACCGCGCTCGAGAGCCTGCACAACGCTGGCGTCATATGCAGGTTGGTATCGACAGTGCTGTTGCTCCTGCGGTGCACCATCTACACTTGCGGGATTGTGAGACTCACCGCGCTCGAGAGCCTGCACAACGCTGGCGTCATATGCAGGTTGGTATCGACAGTGCTGTTGCTCCTGCGGTGCACCATCTACACTTGCGGGATTGTGACTAAAGCTCATAACGAACCTGAATGCAAGGCTAGGAAAATGAGCCTCCTCAGCTTGCTATGGACCGGACTATATTGGGAGTCTCTCTGAAGGATAAAATCTGTGATGAGGAAATCCGAAGGAGAAGTAAAGTAGTGGACATAGCTCAGAGAATAAGCACGTTGAAGTGGCAGTGGACAGGGCATAAAAGTCGCAGAACACATGGTCGCTGGGCCGGCATATTCTACAGTGGATACCACTACCGATGACCTCAAAAACGTAGTGGGAAGTGGCTGAATGTGGAAAGCACAGGATCGTGAATGAAAGGCTTATATCCTGCAGTGGACAGATAGTCTATGTCTGTGTCTGCATAGTCTGCATCAAGTTTGCTGACTAGTAAATACGATCTTCGTTACGATTTACTTTAATTCAACGCAAACAAACTCTTCACGGAGCACTTACAATGCCATGTTAGACTATTGACTTTTCTACCGTCATCTGTTATCTATCGACATTGCAGGGACCTGAACCCGTCGAACATCCTGCTGGGCGAGCGCGGGCAGGTGATCCTCACGTACTGCCTGGGCTACCCGTCGCGCGACGTGTTCCTGGCGCGCAGTGCCCCCGGCGCGCACGTGGCGCCCGAGCTGCGCGCCCGGATTCTGCACGTGGAGCCGGCGCTGGAGCCCGCGTGCGACTTCTGGAGCTTCGGCGTCATCATGTACGAGCTCATCTGCGGCTATGTGAGTGCCTCTACTATAATACGTGCGTGAGAATAAAGTACTGCCCACGCCCCCTTACCAATCAAATTACAGGACACAACCGTCGCTGTTGAAGCTATGCCTTCAATTGGTCACTGTGAAGTTGACCTTGTAATTTGAAAAAAATTGATTGGTTAAGGTTCTAAACGCGAACGAACTATAGTTCATACCTCATTATATAAGAGTGTATACATATAAAAGATTGTTTATTAGTTAGAATGATTATAAGTAACGTACACATACATGCGTTGCAGCCGCTGTCGAGCGCGCACCCGCACCTGTGGAGTCACACCGCCGTGTCGCTGCCCGACGGCATCCCGCTGGAGGCGCGCTCGCTGCTCACGCAGGTGAACACACTTCCTCATCGCACGCTAGGGCCGCTGTCGAGCGCGCACCCGCACCTGTGGAGTCACACCGCCGTGTCGCTGCCCGACGGCATCCCGCTGGAGGCGCGCTCGCTGCTCACGCAGGTGAACACACTTCCTCATCGCACGCTAGGGCCGCTGTCGAGCGCGCACCCGCACCTGTGGAGTCACACCGCCGTGTCGCTGCCCGACGGCATCCCGCTGGAGGCGCGCTCGCTGCTCACGCAGGTGAACACACTTCCTCATCGCACGCTAGGGCCGCTGTCGAGCGCGCACCCGCACCTGTGGAGTCACACCGCCGTGTCGCTGCCCGACGGCATCCCGCTGGAGGCGCGCTCGCTGCTCACGCAGGTGAACACACTTCCTCATCGCACGCTAGGGCCGCTGTCGAGCGCGCACCCGCACCTGTGGAGTCACACCGCCGTGTCGCTGCCCGACGGCATCCCGCTGGAGGCGCGCTCGCTGCTCACGCAGGTGAACACACTTCCTCATCGCACGCTAGGGCCGCTGTCGAGCGCGCACCCGCACCTGTGGAGTCACACCGCCGTGTCGCTGCCCGACGGCATCCCGCTGGAGGCGCGCTCGCTGCTCACGCAGGTGAACACACTTCCTCATCGCACGCTAGGGCCGCTGTCGAGCGCGCACCCGCACCTGTGGAGTCACACCGCCGTGTCGCTGCCCGACGGCATCCCGCTGGAGGCGCGCTCGCTGCTCACGCAGGTGAACACACTTCCTCATCGCACGCTAGGGCCGCTGTCGAGCGCGCACCCGCACCTGTGGAGTCACACCGCCGTGTCGCTGCCCGACGGCATCCCGCTGGAGGCGCGCTCGCTGCTCACGCAGGTGAACACACTTCCTCATCGCACGCTAGGGCCGCTGCGCAGTCTCTCGCCAGTCGATCCGTGGTATCGTCCCACGCTACGACGCAACGGTTTAATGTGGCATTCTTCTGTTTTCCAGTTGCTAACATACGAGCCGGCCGAGCGGCTGGGCGCGGGCGGCGTCGACGATATCAAGCAGCACCCGTACTTCCGACACGTGGACTGGCAGCAGGTGTACGACTCGTGGATCGTGCCCGACTGAGCACGCGCAGCATTGCTGAGCGTGAAAACTAATGACAAATTATTTTAAAATACAAAAAATATGGCCACCAAGCAGGGTATCCCACTTCTGCAACAAGCTTTCAAGAAATAGAGAACACTTAATTATGCCCCTACGCACACAATGTTTATATTCTGTATAGCATTATGCGATATGCTTATGATCTCACGGCGTGCTGCATTTCGACTGCCAGGAGCGTCAGAGTCGACTCCAACAAGCTGTGAGTTATGCCTTTTAGTGCACATTGTGATCTCATCTGATCTTTTGTACATAGATATTTTATTGAAGACAAATTTGCTATGCAACTTGATACCCAAACGTCAATCACGTACCGTTACTCTCAACAGAACGTCAAACAGCAACACCAAAGCTTTAAGATGCGCTCGAAGTTATATTATACTGTGTAGAGCACAAGATTAAATCGAAAATGAAAAACCCTGATAAAATTGTAATTCGCCAGTTTTTCGTGTCGGCCATTTTGGATGTGAAGCTTTCTAGTATTCTGCTAGTCAAGCCCTTTCATTTGATACCCATATTGAGAGAGTTGTGACAAAAATATGTAATCTGCAATTTTGTAGAAACGGTGATTTCGGATCGATTTTTGTCTAATATAGCTAAGAACCATCGTAAGGACTTAAAATTTAAAAAAAACCACATTGAAATCGGTCCATCCGTTTGAGCGCCAGAGACACACACATAAAATATCGCTTTCTCATTCGCTGCTGTAGGGCGATAGCTATATTTCCAAATCTGTTGCTGCAACTAATTTTCTCTACACGAATATCTCCTAGAGCGCATCTTAGGACTCCTGGATCTCTATGTGTTTGTTTGGGAACGTTGTGATATTAGCCACGAAAGATATTTCATAGAATTGCATGCAAACAAGTAGTGTCGCAGCGACACGGCGCCTGCAGTCGACGACATTTTTAACTAAATTGTTATTTATCTGTTTATATTTTTTGTGTTTTACCGAATTAGAAAGTATTCAAAAAAATTCGAAATCGTTTATTTCAAGTAGGCTTATTACAAGCACTTTTGAAACGTCAAATTGGACTATTTGTAGTGACTCTACCACCGGCTCACCCTGTTGAGAAACTCAACAGTTGCTCTTTTTATAATATTATCAATTTTACAATATTAAGTGTGTTGTTACATAAAGTTATTTATTTTACTTCCTGTGTATTGTAAGAATAGTGTAGAAATTATTTATTGTTAGGTTTATATTTTGATGTCACAAATTAAATGTAATCAGTATTAGACACCATTTTAAATTAAATTATTATATGTTCTATGTGAAGTAGGTTGAGTAGTATTGAACCGAATTATTAACTACATATAATATATTCAAATTGTAGAGTGATTAAGTTTTATAGTACGAACTTATGATTAAGAACTCCCAATGGTTAGAAGTGTAAAATGGAAACAGTAGCATTTTATAATTGAATTGAAGTGAGAGTAGGTACTTATATATTTGTAAATTAGTATGTTAATTGTGCTAAAATATCTAGTCGATTTTATTTTAAGGATAAATTGTATCTTTGCTTTACTTTAAAAATCAAAAGATTTTTCGTGGGCCTTGAGCGTGGAGACCGAATACAGAAATTCCGTAACGAAAAAACCTAACACCCCCCACCCTTTTTAGTTTTTTCAGATTGCCTTATTCGCGTCTTTGTTCGCCAACGTCCATACCATGTTGAATACACCGGTTCTCGTCCCATCACCAAAATTACGCAACATCGGGCACGGTCAGTACTTAGATGGGTGACCGCCTGGGAACACCGCGTGATGTTGGTTTTTTAAATTTTTATTTATTTATTTTTTTTAAATAAATTAAACAAACATTTTTTATTTATTTATTTTAAAAAAAGCCAACATCACGCGGTGTTCTCAGGCGGTCACCCATCCAAGTACTGACCGCGCCCGATGTTGCTTAACTTATATGCAATAGCTTAACCGCGGCAGTCTCCGAGTGCCACACCTCTTTTTTTTAGTTATTTTTGTAAATATTGCCAAAAGATACGTTAAAATCGTTCATTGTGTTAATATGGAAATTTTAACTAAGTACACAATTATTGTTATTTCATGTGTGTAGCCAAATACAGTTATAATTATTATTAAATTCAGTTAAAATATTCTCGCCTTGAGACTATAGATCTGTTTTGTTTAATTTTAAGTATTTTACAATAGATACAACTTTAATTATGTAAAATTATACAAAATATTCCATAATTGATGGATCAAACAAAAATCAATAAATCGATCTAAAAAAATCTTAACTACAGCAGCTCCAGCAATGGAAAATGTGATTTAGGACAGAGAAAATTTAAAAAATGCAATAAATACTATAACTTGGTCTCCCTAAGGCTATTTTTGAAAACTAGTCAAATTAATTAAACTCGCATTTTCGTTTGATCCATTAATTATGGTACACCCTCTATATTAAAAAGTATAAAACAATGGCGCAGTGCTATGAGACTACAAAGAACGCGGAACGCTGAACAAAAAACTAATAAAAAAACACTTCGCTTTATAAGTTCCAAAGCATAAGTTCAAAATAAAAAAATCATATCAAAAATTATTCAATTATTTATTTATCTGTAACAATTATAAATGACTTATCATTATGGAGAGTAGAGGAAAGGAGAATCATCTTATATGGGAGAAAAGTTGAAAAAGTGTCCAGTTGTATGCGTTAAATAACAGTTCAAAAATCCTCCACAATCGCGCTAGTGGATGCACAGGGTATGGTATGAATGTAGCAATCGTAGATGAATTGAAGTATGCCGAGTTAAAAAATTTAATGTCATTATCGACTAAAGTAGTTAATTATTGAGAACTTCAACAACTTACGTTGTACAAAATATTGTGGTAAATATAACCTTACAGAATTATAACCAAACGTTTAGAGTGATTTTAGTTCGGTTTAGAGTGATTTCAATATTTGGCGCTTCTTTTGAGAGTTACTTTGATGCAACTGTGGCGCCATCCTAATTTAATACATTTTGACGGACACTTTTTATATACACAGATTGTCCTCCTTTCCTCTACTCTCCATACTTATCATGTAAGATATTTAAATTAAATTATATAATAGTGGCCTTTAGTAATTTGGTAGATATTTTTATACGAACTGCTACAAATGGCAACATTGTATTATGGCGTGTATTATGAATTATCTGTTGAAATAAAAATTGGTTATAAAAGTGTTGTGGTTGTTTTATTTCAGCTACGATAATGGATAAACTAGCACCAAATTGAGTTTATTAATATACTATACTAGTAATTGAGTGAATTGCTTTACAACCCTTTCATTTGCAGAAGAAAGAAAGAAACATCTTTATTAATGCAATTATGCCACACATCACAACTTGTTTATTTGTCGCCAGGATAATACCCTGCGATGTGTGGCACAACCCAGAAAAATTACCCAGCTCAGCATATAGCTGCATGCTCTTAAAAAAAAAACATACAACACATTTTTCGTGAGTATCCTTAGAATGTAGTACCTTATCATATGAACTACACTCGTGCTATACCTGTACCAAATTTCATTTGACTTCATTCAGTACTTCCGGCATGAATGGCGGCTGTAAAAAATACTGACAGACGAAGAAGAATTATAAAAAATACATTTTTGAGTTCAACATCGTTTACACAATCAAATCCTCCAATAAACATTTTGAAAATTGATTCAATGTACAGAATTGTACCTATTATAAGTTACTAGTTCCCGGTTGACCAAGCTTTGCTCGGTATGGGTTTTTTTGGAAATAGATACAAATTATTCAACAACGCCATCTATTGTTAAGTAGCTTTATTCTTGCAGTGTCTATACAGTTTTTCATTGCCTAAAAACATTTTCTAAAAATAAAACCTATATGGGTGTACATTGATTAGTTGTCACCGAAAATATACAAGAATGGCTGGTTAAAGTATAGCGCCATCTACTGACAACTGTCAAAATCTGTCAACAACTTGAAAAGGACCGGCATGCGAGAGCGTCTGTTTTTCAGGAATCATTACTTTGTTTTCTATCGTTTGGATGGCACGGAAATATATAAGTTTTGTTTTGTTAATACATATGTTTTTAATTCAATTTGGCACATTTTGTTAGGTCAGATTGTGTGTAACGCTACCTGTTGGTCGTTTGTAAAGTTATTTTTAACCTACAGTTTACCGGTAGATGGAACAACAGATGGCGTCAGCCAGCTGTTGGCCGTTAGCATAGTATTCCTAATCAACAATTTATCGCTACATGGACTTACTAAGTTACCCCGAGTATTTTTAATTGTGTGAATGTGAAGTGTGGTGGATCTACGCCCCATATCATGATTGTATCATCACTTAACATCAGGTGTGATAGCAGTCAAGGGCTAACTTGTAGTCGATAAAAAAATTATCCCCTCTTCTACAAGGATCTATTCAGTTGTGACCTATAATAGGCTGATAATTACTGAAATGAATGAATGAATACCTATTGAGTCCGTCGCGGCAATGCCTAAAATATCCTAGTTTTTAATCATCTTTTAAAGGTAGTAGGTACTTAGGTACTACTAATAATTATTTTGATATATCGTAAGGTAAATACTGATTAATGAATACTTTACTATATTTTAACTTATTATAAGATTGATAATAATTTGTAATTACTATATATTAGGTAGGTAGCTATGTAATGACATTCATCTCAATTATTGGTGATCTATCTCCTACTTATAATATCTTGATCTGTACGCAGTTGCACCCAACAGAAGGGTTGTTTTATATGAATTTAACGTCACGTGCCATATAAGTACCATCCGAGGCCGTATGAATTACCTTCAAAGGTGATCAACTTAACTGCAACTTAATTTACCTAGCTATATAAAAAACTTTATTTAAACAACACGAAGCTTTAAACAAAATAAATGCCATTGGCACATGTTGTTTATTAATAAAAATTTTTAACAAAAAATAGAACCGACTCAAAACGCACTAAAAAGTAAAAAATAACTGTGTCATTTAAGCATATCTATGAGGTCTTTAGTGCTTTGAGTCGGTTCTTAAAAATTTTTTTTAGTGATTTATCGCCACGTAGCGTACCCAAAAGCTACCGATACCGAGTCAAAAACCGAAATCGCTGTAAGCGTCCTCCAAAATTTGAAGAGTTCCTTCAATTTCCCCAGGATATCATCATCAGATCCTAACATGAGGACAATGGGACCACCTTGGATGTATGCCCTTTCTAATAAAAAAAGAATTGTCAAAATCGGACAACACTGTAAAATGGTCATACATAAAAAAAAAAAAATATGCGTGTCGAATTGAGAACCTCCTCCGTTTTTTTTTCGTCGGTTAAAAAACATGCCTTACGTGTCTTGAACTTATATTTCCTTCGTAATCCAACGTAAGCAACTATAACTTATAAGCGATTTACGAGTGTACGTACCATACGTTTAAGACATAAATCTGTATGGAATATATCAACGTTATGTGCAACGCTACTAAATTAAGGTGATAATTGAGAAAACATGAAGTCGAACGTAGAAATAACTTTATAATTTAGCGTCATTATAATCCTATAGAGGAGAATGTAACTTCGTCGTCTAAAGACCATAAATTTAAGACAGTTGGTTACTCGCTAAGAAAAGAGAACGTCGTGTTGCGCACGCGCTGTGTAAATACGGATTTTTAGTGGATTTTCCCGCGTTTAAAATAAACTAACTCGGTTATTTTGATAAAAAAACGTATAAAAAGTTAATTCGGAGTGCGCAAAACATTTTCGATAAAGTATTATTTTGGGAATTGTTGTGAATGGAGTCGTAGCTCGCAAGCTTCTGGTTTCCCATACTTAGCAAGCGGATTGTTTAATAAGTTATTCATAGATTGTCTCCGAGTCTTCGTTTTATTGCGACGACTGTGATCATCAATTTCATCGGATTCCAGTTAGAAAGGTGAGCTCTTGCTTTGTTTCTAATGTTTTATGTTTATACTTAGAAAGTGTAATTGTTTATTTATGGAAATTAACTTTTAAAACACTTTATTGACAATTATATAATATTGTAATATCGCATATAAAATAGTTGGGAAGTAATGTAAGTTTGTTTGCATAAGTAGGTAGATGTAATCATTATATTTAAGTAGTATTTGTAATACAATTTTGCAGTTACCTATAATTATGTAGGCAGTGATAGTAACCTTGTATTTCTACCTACGAGTACAAACTCATTAACTTGTATACCTACCTAAGTAGGTATAATTTAAAATATCTATCTTACGCCCGCAGTTTCACCCATGTAGTTCCGGTTCCCGTGGGAATATTAGAATACAAATTACAATACAATAGTTCAGAGATTAGCCGCAACAAATCGATAGACAGATAAAAATATTAAAAATCGGATGTACGTAAGTCTAAGTAGCTATAATAATGAATACCTACCTATCAAATTATCTTTCATATGCAATTTCTGGATAACTGATTCTGGATAAATTGAAACTACCTATTTTATTTTTAACCGACGAAAAAAAACGGAGGAGGTTCTCAATTCGACACGTATATAAATATATACCACGCATAACTTTTTACAGAGTTGTCCGATTTTGATAATTCTTTTTTTATTAGAAAGGGCATACTTCCAAGGTGGTCCCATTGTCATCTGTTAGGATCTGATGATGATATCCTGGGGAAATTGAAGGAACTCTTCAAATTTTGGAGGCACGCTTACAGCGATTTCGGTTTTTGTCTCGGTATCGCTAGCTTTTTGGCTACTAGTGCCCTATAATATACTATAACAGTATAGTACGAGTACGATACGTGGGGATAAATCACTAAAAAGTAAGAAATAAAAATAGAACCGACTCAAAACGCACTAAAAAGTAAAAAATAACTGTGTCATTTAGTTGCTTTAATATACTTAATCATATTTAGGAGTCGGTGCCAGCCAAGGTTTCTATTTTAAGGACTTGGCTGGCAGACTTCATAGATATGCTTAAGTAAATTAAAGCAACTAAATGACACAGTTATTTTTTACTTTTTAATACGTTTTGAGTCGGTTCTATTTTTATTTATATTTCTTAGTATAGATTAGTTGGTATTTGTTTAAGATAAAATATAAAATAAATAAATATATTATACGACAATTACACACATCGCTATATAGTCCCAAAGTAAGTATACTCGTAAGTAGCTTGTGTTATGGGTGCTATGATTACTGATGAATATATATACTATACATAAATACTTATAATATATAGATAAACACCCAGACACTGGAAAACTGGGAATCGAACCCACAGCCTAGGACGCAGAAGCAGGGTCACTACCCACTGCGCCACTCGGCTGCCAAAAAATATAACAATTAAATTGTCTGTTACATTAGGCTCCCTGTCCATTCACCTCAAAAACCACTAAAAATAATAAAATTCCAGTTTTACATAACCAATGTACTAAATGACATGTTTAGATCTCTCCATTACGCGATCACATAAATAATATAGAGTTACCAACTCCTACTAGACCAGATGATGATGTTTTTAATACTATATCACTACGAGTATGGAATTGTGAGCGAAGCCCGGGTGACACAGCTAGAATAATAAATGCATTGCGAATAAAGATTAAAATTGGATATAAGTAAATTCATTAACTTAAAACTTATGATAGTTTGGAGCAATCATACTTATATCGAATGAAAGACGTACAGCCAAGCGTTTTAGCATTCCGGTATGATGAAGTGCAGAAATTATCCGCGGGCGTCCTCTACTAAAAAATATTTAACATTAAGTTGGAATCTAAAGAAAAATCCACAATAACATTTTTATTACCACACTTTTATCTCGGCGCGAATCTCATAAGAAGAAGAATAGTAGAGCATATTGCATCTCAACACGAATCTCATAAGAAACAACTAATAGTAGAGCATATTGCGACAATGATTCTCATAGTTTCATCCGCGTTAGATGTATGATTTAAATAACTTTATTACTTAACTATCTGGTACCTACTCAACGCCGTAAAATACATCATGGATACTGTATACGTACTTAAGTTAAACACTAAATATTTACCTAAGTATCTGACTGCGGTATTTTTTTTACGAACATTTATATGTTATGAACCAAATGATTAATTCGGCAGAATTGAAAATATCCAATTTGGTAATGCCGAATTAATCAGTTAGTTTTAACGTTGTAAATATATCTTAGTGGCATTTATTGCCTTGAAGTTTCTGCTACTAAGTTTGAAAATGTTTTGCTGTTGGACGAATAATAATTTTATTCCTTGACTAACAATGGCTATATATCGCATAGTTAAGTCAAGGTATTATTTTTTGTTTGCAACCTGAAAATATACTATGTCATAAAGTTTCTACTGTATTAAAATTTTCTTTTAAAGTCGATATAATAATAAAAGTAAGGGGAAATCCTCGATAAGTCGAATTCTATATCAGATTGCCCGAAAGACAACTGACAAAATTCGTAATGTCTTGACAATGTGGTAAATAAGCACAATTTCAAATGATAATTAATTATTTATTCCACCCTGCTTTACATGATTTGTTAATAATAATAGCCGGGAATTATGAAAACTGTCTGAATCTTCCACTTGGTCCACAACATGTAAACATCACGTATGTAATTGAGTGCTACATGCCGACAGGCCGCGTTCCATCATCGAGGCATGATCTAATGCGATGCTCTAATGTACAGATTGCATCGTTGCGAGTTGCATACCTACAGCACATTCTACTGCGTCTCACTGCACGTTTATGTAGTAGTAATTAAACGTTAATAAAATGTGTTTGGTAAACGGTATAACATCCCGAAACGTACCGATACATTTCGATCTGGTTAACACAATTCAGTGTATAAAATAATTATTTTAAATTAAAAAAACCCATACGATTATAACAAACAGTTGACTCCTTGAAGATTTAAGTAAATTTTTGTCCATTTATCTCCTACAGGAGTCAGGATTGTCTTGGAAGTTTATTTTGCATTCTAGGCATGTATTCTCTCTCGCTAACTCCGTAACGCCGTCAACTATGACGGCTGGATAGAGTATTTACCTAAAACGTTGGTGCATTTGAGGTACTTATTTTTAATAATTTATCGTTATCATCACATCAGAATCAGAGTTCAAACGAAAGAAACACTGCTTCAAATAAACCATATTGATTTATGACCTTATTAATGAACTAACCAAAAATAGCTATGTGGTTAGTTTATACGCGGTAGAAGTGGGTGCGAGGGGTATACCAGCTAAGTCTCTCTACAACCTGCTAAAAGACCTTGGCCTTACTAGAAGTGCAGTAAGCTCCATATTGGAACGAGTGTCCAAAGCTGCTCTAGTAGGGTCCTTCCGAATATGGTTGGGCAGGGAGAATAACTTGAACAGAAGAGGTGAGTGTTGACGCGCGTCACTAAGGGTACCCTTAAACCTACACCCGTGTCACAAGTCTCGGGCTCTGTTCGGAGTTTTTCTCTCAGCCACGCGATGGACCCGGCACCCGCACGGTGAATCCATGGAATGCTAAGATATTCGTCTCTCTCAAGTTGGTGAACTAAGTTTCCAAACACTATTTAAACATCATATTTCATCCAATTTACATAAAACCTGAACAAATGATATACTTGAACTTTCCCCCGGAACCACTCTATCTACCTATATCTATGGGTGAAAACTACGACAGTACGTTCTTATTCTATGAGTTTATGCGTATAGACAGAAAGACGCGGCGGAAACTTTATTTTATAATTTTTTTTGAATCTCTTGCTGAAAATAGCAGTTAAATCTGTTGAATAGTTTAAAAGATCTGAACGAACAGACAGTGGAAGCGACTTCATACTATGACCAACTACTGTATCAGTTCCTGACCTATGAGCCTGTTTTGGCTTTCTGTTTCGAACCCAGTCGCCAGGCTGTGGGATGGGTTCTGAAGGTCAGCGCGGGGCCCGGCGGAGTGGAACGCTCGCATTGTTGCTCGCCAGCAGGCAACGAGGTGCACTTATGAAACTGTTACGTGTACCTACTGCGCGTCACGACAGGTTTGATGCGTGGGTAATTAAAGCGCCGTACTTTATACTTATACTTAATTAAGTAAACGTAATTATAATAATTGTATAGTGCAGTAATGATTGCGTCGGTCCCAGGTTCAAGACCGGGTCGGGCGATAAAGAACATTGTTTAATTTAATTACTTTTTCGTTTAATACGAACTGTATTAGCTAACGATTTTAAAATTTAAAAGTAGGTCTAGTCATATACCTGTTTTGCAAATAAACATGTACTTGTAGAGACTTATCGATATAGTGATAAGTAACATCTATCGTTCTTTACAAAGGCGAAAGTGTGTATGTTGGTTACTTCTTCATGACAAACGGCTGCAGTGATTTTAAAATTTAGGAAGGAGTTAGCTGACACCCTGCATTAACACATAAACTACATTTATTCCCAAAATTCTCATGGAAACGAGAGAACTTCGCGGCTGTAACCGCAACCATTCTTTAGTCACTTCTAAACGAGAGAAGCTTCGTGTGCGTTGAAGTCTTTTGCAGCGAACACCTCTACTAGATACTCGTTAAATATACTATTCCTTTAGGAAATTAAAAGCGAAGAAACATTTCCTAAACTTAAATTAATGTGGTATTTTACTTATTAATATTTATATTTTATAAATGTAGAAAATATTTTGGTATTGGAATTTTTTAATGAGGAATTATGCAATTGTATTACTGCAAATATTCGTAATTTGCATTAATTTTACTTACCCTGTTAGGAATTAACGGTTCGTATCAGTGTCACCTACTTCAAGCGCATGCGTTTCCGTATTAATACAACCACTACATCGTAGGTTGCTCGATCACAAGGTACGGGGTTCAAATCTTGTATCGAGTTTTTTTTTCTACTAAGAAATTGTTTAGTGCCCCGTGCCTTCAACATCTGATAGGGATCGTTAATAAATTTTTTTAAAATTATCTACAGGAGGGGAAATCTTCATGGACACCTCATTAGGTAGTGCCGGACTTTTACGTGCAAGGTAGTCCATGAACACACCGTCGCCTGACAAGCATTGCGTCAAATAAAACGAAAAATATATATATAATCGTTAATAAATTGCACATCACCCTAAGTCCGCCAGCCCGCATTGGAACCTTGTAGTGGGTTTTAACTCCAATTTGGAAACTGTTTGAGTAATAATTGTCCGGAAGACGTTAACACATTATAATAACGAGATGCTATCGTAGGAGAGAAAACCTGTCAAAATATTATAAGTCTTTTCCTGCGACACCGTCTCCGCTTTCCCTTACGCAATGCGTTTATATGTAAATTCAGTTTCGGCCACGCCTCGTACATTCGGCCACGGACGTTACGCTGCGAGTATGGTGGCCAAGTCATCTAATCTAATAGCCGGACAGATCAGCCAGTTTGGCCGGACGTTTGGGTAAAACAGCCGGACACATTATTGAGGGTTTTTGACTCAGTATTAATATGTAAAAAACAAAATTGCCATATATGTTGTTAAATTCTTATGAAATGTAAACCATGACACCGTTGTGACGGCCTCCATGGCGCAGAGATTTATTAGAGCGCCGTGAATTTATTAGATAGAAGACCTGGGTTCGATTTCTGGTAGGGACGATTAAGATTTCCATTGGTCCATTCAATGGGTCCAAGTCCGACTATTCGACCTCGGCCGTGGCTAGTTACCACTCCACCATCAAAGCGCAACTTTGCGTTCCGGTACGACGTTGAGTTTAAATTGAAGAGGTATTCTACTCCTGACAAGTCAGCTCGCTCGCTGTCATCGATGCAACATCACTTACCACCAGGTTAGGATAAAGGTAACTTCTGGTAATTTAAAAATACCGTTTATTTTGGCGCGACATGGACTCTAAAAGCTTTATGTCCGTCTTTATCCGGCGGCCTGGCTACGCTAGAATACCTGTTGTGAGGCTGGCAGTAACGGCTCGCTCACAGGTTGGTATTTATTGCGTTTTTACTCAAACTTACATAATACAGACACTGACGTATCTTTATGTGTACTGGTAATGAGGTTAACGTTTTATTAACGTAAAGTTAAAGATGTGGCATTGACAAACAGACAAACAGTACACTATCATCTTAAGTATGATGGTCTAAATATGTATAATTACTATTTACTAAGCAGAGGTTGCAATAAAATTAATCACTTTATGACCGACAAAGATTTTTGGGAGCAATCTGCTTTTCTTTCTACACACAAGACGAGATAAACAAAATTGTAAATTATAAAATACAAATTTAAAAATTGATTTTTAAAAGAGTAACTGCCAAGTTTCTTGCTCGCTTTTCTCGACAGGATCTGTCTTCAGAACCGGTGGTGGAGTCACTACATAATGATAGACCGGACGATTCAAAAGTGCTTGTAAAACAGCTTATTTGAAATAAATTATTTTAAATTTGAATTTGTACCCTGTGGGGCCCTATCAGATAGGTTCTACCATTATGTGTACTGTGCAGAATTGGAAAAATAATTTACAGTTAAAAAAAAATAATTCCAGGTATTTTCGAAAAATAATTAAAAGCTTATTAATAGGACTAGATTACTTGCGTTTAATAATAAGCAACATTTTTCAATTTATTCGTAATGGTTTTTGATACTATTCTAATTATTCTCATGCGAAAGATATTTTCGATTTTTAATATATATACGATAACTAACCAATATTTATGGCAATAAAATAATGTGTGTGTGCTTTGACAAACTCACAAACTTGATTTTGTAATACTTGTTTAGCTTTGCAAGTCCTGCTTATATGAAATAAACAATTCTAATTTAATTCTGCAGCCTTCAGCAGACGATAATTGTAAGTCATCTTCATCTCCGGCGATACAAACACGAATCAGTTGAGATCTGTTACCGGCACCGCTGCAGCGAATAAATCACTACAATAATACAATGGCGCTGAGCTGTAGGTGTACGAGTAGGTATCTACTCGATATGCGAACGCTATTGTACGCTGCCCATTGTTTATCAGATAGGCTGCATCTTAGGTACCTGTATAAGGTCAATCAGAGATATACCGTTTTGAGAAATTAGATTTAAGAGATGAATCCAAAATGATTCTTTTTCGCACACTAGTGTAAACAGCAACCATTCCGTTTTATCAATTCCCCCAAGGTTTGAACCTAGGACCTTTTTAGAAATAGATTTGACGACCTCAGTGGCGCAGTGGTATACGCGGTGAATTTATAAGATGGAGGTCTTGGGTTCAATTCCCGGCGGGGCAGTTTGACATTTTTAATAATTTGTCTTGTCTGGCTGGTGGGATGCTTTCGCCGTGGCTAGTTACCACCCTACCGACAAAGACGTACCGCCAAGCGATTTAGCGTTCCGGTACGATGTCGTGTAGAAACCGAAAGGGGTGTGGATTTCATCCTACTCCTAACAAGTTTCAAATGCAATTCATTAGGTGTGATAGCAGTCAAGGGCCAACTTGTAGTCGATGAAAAAAAAGATTCTAACTCGAAAACATGCAATCTCAAGACTTTGTAGCCATATTATATTGTTGCCTGATACATCTGAATTACAACTATTTATACAACTGAATTCTGCCTTAGAGTGTTTAGTCGACATAGGTTAACTAGTTACCTTATATTTAGTTACTTTATATTTTTGTTCAAATATTTTGAATTTAAAGATCTTGATCATAAAAGATTATTTAGTGGCCATTTTCATGAACTTCCTGATTCCTCTCCCCAAAAGCTGTAGCTACGCCCGTGCTCCTTATGCGTGCGATGGTAGGTATATCAAGTAACATCGCACGCATATTGCCTTCACAACACATGGTATTAAATCTAAATCTGTATTGGTAGCGGCCTATAGAGCTCTACCTCGGGGATATCGCAAACGCACAGTCCACGCATTCATTGCCTGCGTGTGGAAACGCGCGCGCTCTCACGCGTCGGTACGTGCTGTGAGTGCTACTGGCGCTGCTGTCACTTCACTTCACATTGACATTCTGCACTGAGACGTGTTCGGTAATTTCTCTTGTGGTGGCCACGTGCGCCGTGCGCGACGATTTATACAGTAGCTAATAGAGTCAGTAGGTATCAAAATACTTGGATCTTTCTCACGAGAGTACCGCCATGTGGAATGTTGAATCAACTGTCATTGTACCGATAGTCGCTTTAGAAAAACTTCGAACAATATCTTAAGAAACTTTCGCTTTACTATTTGGATCAAAGGTCGGATACAGAAGTCAAAAGATCTCAAAACGGCGCTTATTCTGAGGAGGTTTCTCATTGTGGAGCCTTGATCGCCGGTTGCTTGGATACTTAAAGCTCTTTTTTATAAATTTTGTGGCAAATGACAAATGACGTGAAAAAATGACAAATCACTTTAAATGTAGTTTCAAATAATGATTCTTTGTCATAGCTGACGTCTTAGTAACGGAGCTCGTCCGAGGTAGAACTGGTAGCCTAATTATTTGATTCAAGCATAATTTATTTTTAAGGATATTATAGTTACACACATAAGACCTATGCTTTTTGATTCGTATTTCCGGTCGGTGGGTGCAGCACATTGTATGACGATTATGTACCTAACTGAAACTTAAAGCATCAGGTGAAACCTCAGCCTAACGCCACCTTGTTGTTAACTGAAATAAATGAAATAAAAACAACTTTAAAAACGATAATTGCGAAAATATTTTTAACTCCGCAAGTAACAGTAATCATTCAACAGTTATCAGATTTCATCCGCAAAAACTCGTCCCTCATTGTAACACGACCAGAGATAATTTCGTTTTTTCGCACAGATCTAGCTCGAGATCACGCCGTTTCTTTATGGTTTCTTATTTCATCAGCATATCAACAAGTAAACACTTAATTGAAGGCCGTCCAGTCCTTCTCCGATAGGTATTTAACAATTTCCGCGTAAAAAATGTGTAAACTTAAAAATCATACAGAATGTCGGTCACGGTCGCGCGAGATGGGAATATTAACGAGATAACACTCAGTAATTTCCTCAATAAAAGTGCTTAAAAACTCAATGGTTCGCTGCCGAGAAGTATTTTAACAAGTAAGTACCTACACTTAGTAAATTGCAAAGCATAGCCACGATGCGCGTCTTTGTCTTTGTATGGCTAACCACAAATATGAATCTTTTTCCCCGATTTTTACGTCATCCGAACGTGGATTAAAATCACGGTCACAGGTCTGATCTTGCTCAACCTACAAATCCATCGGCCCAAACGTCACTCAAAGATGCTCCTTACTCCTCAATTCTTCTCAGCATGATGACTATGGACCAAGATGATCATGATTCATAGTCATCATGTTAGAATCTGTTGGTATATCCTAGGAAAATTTAAGGAACTTTTCGAATTTGATACGCCGAAATAAGGTTTATTGATTTAAATTTACTTAAGCGTTAGGTATTATAAAGCCACCAAAGCTTTCTACTTTAAGGACGTTACCTAAAATGTAGTATGTGTTTTGGATAGCACCGACACCGACTTTATAGATGTGTCTTTAAATAAATTAAGGTAACTAAGTAAATGGTGTAATTATTTATTACTTTTTAGTGCGTTTTGAAGTAAAGCAACTCTTAGTGTAAAGTAATTCCAAATAGTAACCTTGTGTCAAATGCCTACAATAATAATTCAAAATCAACTGAAAATTCCAGAGTGCGATTAAATAAACAAACTTATCAGCTTTATTATTTGAAGTAGCTATAGATTTGTGAGTCACATAATAATTAAAGTTATAGTACGACAAAAATTCAATCATTATTGTCGTATTTATGTTGTCATTTGATTTTAATGTCATCCGTTTGGTCGCTTCAGCGGATGTTGCTGTATTTAGAAGTATTTAGGTAATCGTAATCTCGTAGCAGGCAGTAATTTGTTTACGCAACGATTACATAGAAGATACTTAAGGAAAATTCTGTAGTTGTAACTTCAGGATGTTTGTAATTTAACGATAACTACTGAACCTTGGCTCACTATAGGTGTCATTGCTGTGCGTGCTATCCGGGGGTATCGTACGGTATCATGGACAGCTTCCACGCTCCTGGCGGGTGACCCGCCTTGGGAACTGCAGGCCGAGTTACAGACTGCATAGTTCTCCCTGCGCAGTCTGCGCCCGAGATGCGTAAATGCATTTCCCAGCGAAAAAAAAAAGGCTCACTATAGGTCTTCAACTCATAAAATAATATTTTAACTGAATACTTGAAATTTGGGTTCAAATAGTTTTAATTAAGAATATTTACTAATATTATGTTCTAGCTTTCAACCAGTTTGTACGATAACATTGGATAAACTTGTCAGACTGTCTTCTGTTGCGTTCTTTCTGTCGGCGATATAAATGCACGACAACAGTTTCTATTTGTAACTTTAACAAATACGCGCTTTTTCAATATTTGTTAAGTTAATTTTTAAAAATAATTTCAACATCTCTTTGACTGTCGTGGGCAGGGTTAAATGGTTACCATCTGCAGCATGTCGATTTTTGGAAAAGATTTTTGGCACAAACATCTCGTCGAACATCGTACCCTCAGTTCAACTGTTTGTCCAATACGAAAACATGACATTCGAATTTCTGTTACATCAGCTTTGTAACCCTTGTACATCGGCTATGCTGAACAGAAAATTGCAGAATTGCTCTCCAGGTATCCATATTTATACGATGATGAAATCTATCACATTTATACATATTATAACTCAAATCACTCGTATGAAATGGCAGTCTCAGTGCTCTATATATTTGCGTTTCCATTATTAATGATATTTGACACCTGTCATCGCTGTGGTCGCGACCGAAGTGACATTTAATACTTGATTCACTTTGACAGGCTTTATCGACGCCAGTTCATTTGACATGATGGAAGCCTTTTGAGTATTTTGTAGCGTTCAGTCGGCTGAAACAATACGTCGAACGGTTGTCTTAATGTATTCCACGATGTGGTTGAGATTTCGCCTGTACTCGAACCTATCTACTAATGGATAAAATTGAAGTACGACTCGGTGTTTATCTCTCGGTAACTCCGCTATGTTTCTGCATGGAGCCTACGGCAATTACTCAATCGCAAGAAAACTTGTGTTTTCATTGTATGTGCCTTCGTTGGATTTGGATGAGTTCAGAAGGTCTATCAGAGTTCTGACAGCTGAAGGACATAAAGTGCGATTTAAGTCTCTTTAAAGCGGCCAGATATTCTGACCCGTATAGTTACTTACGTTGCACATCTAAATAACTTGCGTTTTGACTTTCTGTCATTCGTATGCAATGCCTAAAAACGAGCGGTAGAAGGACGTCTAGATGCAGTTATCAAAACCTAGCCTTACAGCGTCTCCTGTGAAACTCTTAATTCCAGATTAAAAGAATGATCCACCGGGTATTGCAGGCTGAGAGAAATCACTCCTGTTGTCCCTATGTCTGTGGTCGGAGTTCACGTTTGCGTGACGTAAGAATTCAGGACGTGTCAACGATGACACTCCCCTATCTCAGACCGCGCGGGACAACTTAACCGGACGAGACACCGCCCAGCAACAGGATAGTGATGGCTTACCTCATCACGTTCAGTGCGGGGCCATCCTGGATATAACACTCCCGGATTCGTTATTTAACAGGGACCCATAAGCCGAAAAGCCTCAGTGCCGATAGGAGCTGGAATATATACTGGGGCAGAGTTCCTCCATGGCTGTCCCAGTTAATGAGTCCACAGTACATCGCTGTTATCCAAACAGAGCTAAAAGCTGCCGGCAGTATATCTGACGCAACGCTGCGCCGGTATGCGCGGGCACAGCAGCATGCGAACAGGTTTGCGACGGAATGTTAGATCGATTGTGATTGTGACGGTGAAAATAACTCGCCCGCCGCCCGCTGCTGATTAGTTCACATTGTTAGCGATTTGCCGCATTGCAGAACTACATTTTACATTTAATTTGATATTGCTACTTTGATACTCGCAATGTGTATGTCCAGCTGTATTTGAACCCACATTTCTTTGGTTATATTTTTACAAGTTAGCCCTCGACTGCTATCACATCTGATGATTGCTGATGAGGGAATCGCAGATGTAAACGGACCAACTTGTTAGGAGTAGGAATAACAAGGACACAGTTCTCGGTTTCTATACGATATGCTCGATAATATTAGATCGCATAACGGCAAATCTTTGCTTAGGTTGTTTACTAGCCACGACTATAGCTTCCCACCAGCCACACCTAAGAAAATCTCAATCGGCCTAACCGGAAATCGAACTCAGGACATCCGTCAATAAACCCACCACGCATAGCGCTGCGCCACGAAGGCCACCATCGAAGTTTACTAGGTAAGTTTATATATTTTAATACTAAATGTTAACAGAACAAGTAGGACATGAAACCTAGATGACTCGCATGATCTTTAGTGTCGCCTCTAACATGATATATAACCTTGCTGCCTAGCATACGTCAATCTGACCTGCATGTATTTAACAGCATTGTATCAATACATAACATACTCGTACCTAATATATAACCAATTTGAATCCTAACTTATATTATAACGGCTCTTTTACGCAAAATCAATAAATGAATTTTGATGAAACTTCACTATAATATATGTAGTTAAACATATCAGAATAACGCATAGGCCACATTTAATTCCGAAATTTCCATGAGAATGAAAACAACGCGGGTGAAACCGCAGGCGTTCTCTAGCAATTCAAATAAGGATAGATGGCCACTTGGAAAACATATTTTTTTATACATTGGCTACGTTTTTGTCGCGAAAATCTGGAGCAACAAATTTCTAAGGCAGTGATTCTCAACCTTTTTTTTTGTTGCGGCACATATTTAACGATTTCAAAATTTGGCGGCACACAAAGAAAAAGATAAAAATTATTAACTTACTACACACTGCGTAAATAGTTTATGACAAAAAATTTAAATACACCAAGACCCCGCTTTGCGTCGCTAATGCGTTCCTGAAAAATGCGACGCAAAGTGAATTACAAATTTGGAAAGCAAATAATAAAATAATTTATTTTTTTGTGGATTTAAATATGTTATCATGTTAATAATATTTTTCTCTTTAAATGATATAATTTAATGATATTAACATTATTATATATTTGCAAAATTTGGCGGCACACTTTCGAAATTTGGCGGCACACAAAAGTGCCGCGGCACAGTGGTTGAGAATCACTGTTCTAAGGATTCAGGACATAAAACATAGGTTATAAGTATAATTTTCGTAAGAAATAAAAGCAAATGTAAGTAATTGTAGAGAAAACAGTTGTAAAGCTATTTTGTATACATACACAGTAGACAAGAAAGGATATCGCCTCTGTCCAAATCTCATAAACATATTTCCTGGAAAAATTTTCTTAATTTAGTCGAAAATGTCGAAACCTTAGAATGTAGTATTACCGTTTGTCCATTTATTACGACTCGTCATATGGACCGGTTACACTCCGGACCGGTTTTAAGAGAACAGACTTGAATTGCTGTCGCAAAGAATAAAGCATTTAAAATCTTGTTTTATCGTATATTGTGAATAATATTCAATTGTTTTGTTGTTATAGTACAATTGTTTATAAAAATATTTAAGTCATCGTCTTATTGGGAAAATACTGCTATTGTTGATTTGATGGCGAGGGATTTGCTATTGTCTATTGAGTTCTATGACAGAAATGAGAAAAAAATAACATTGTAATAATTGGGTTGTCTCCATAAGGAGGTAGGCCTGACTTTGCAGTGAGCCATTAATAGACTGATAATGATGATGATAATGATTAATAATATCACTGCCTCTGAAAGGGCATTCATTTATTAACGGCATTGTACAATATTTTCAATTTAAGTTAGTATTTTTGTTTGATAAAAAAATTTATACACTTTTTAGGCTTCTGTTTAGGCGCAATCTTAATGTACAAATTGTAATTAAAGCCTTACTGAATAGTGCCGGCGTCGTCCGGAGCGTGTGTTCGAGCTTTAACTAGTTGAAAAAACTCGTCGATCCACTTGTAATGGTCGGTTTTTTGTCGCGGCCGAGTTGCAGAAACGGCGGCGTTACGAATTTGTTAACATTTAATTAGCTCGCTCACCTAATGATTTATATTACTTTTTCTGATGAATTCAATCGCTGGGTGTGCGGACGATTGTGTAATCGATCTCATTATGACAATCGCTTTATTGCTATCTCAAGTGCACAAGTGCGAATTGATGGATATAAGATAGTATTAAGAAATTTTGGATTTCTTGCTTCAAAGTTATTAATGCAATTATCTCGCAAAGTTAAATTATATTGGTGGGATAATTATTGTAAGTAATAATTTTGAACCAACAAATCCGCGTTTGTTGCCAAAGTCTACTTGTTGTTATGAGGTCCGAAACAGCACCGATTTTTGCTACCTAGAGAATACCAAGCTTGTCCTATTAACCCAAGATTACTTGAGTGCTGCGCAGGCGTTCCTTCGAAATCTTTT
This sequence comes from Mycalesis mineus, assembly GCA_034621355.1. Lineage (NCBI taxonomy): Eukaryota > Metazoa > Arthropoda > Insecta > Lepidoptera > Nymphalidae > Mycalesis > Mycalesis mineus. The sequence continues at coordinate 503,345 of CM067882.1, forward strand.
TTTTCTTTTTAAACACCATATATAATGTTACTTTATAATAACTCTGTAATTAGTTCGCCGAGTAACTGTACAATGTTTTTAACAAAAAATTACACACTCGAGCTGTAACGATGTCGACTGGCGTTTCTTCTTGTGGCGGCGTTCTCTTTCTACAATTAGGTAGTAGAGGTTAAAAATTGGTAACTTGAAATACTTAATGTATATATATACATTACTTAATGTATATATATAAATACATAACGTATGTATATATGTATATATGTATTGCATTATTTAGATGTTGTTTTGGCTTATTTATCTCTTGCTTTATTTGTATGATCTTCTAGACCAGGTAAACTTTGTACCATATACAATTGATTCGATTGTGGCTCTTTCATAAGTGGTTGTAATCAAACTAAGTGTATCTAAGGTTTCCAACCATGAAAACCAAGTAAAATTTGTTTTTGTGCACGACTGTGAGTGCAACACAGGGCCCTCTTTCAGTTTACTACACATTTTTTTACCTTTTATAGGATGGTTTAGCTAAATACCAGCTTGCTACATTCGATTCGGTGGATCGCCGTTCTAGCAGGATCATTGGTAACGAGGCGTTATCCAATGCAAAATTGCAAACACGAGTTCTTCGCCGGAAAGTGGCCTGTCTGTCAGTTTTTAAAAGAATATATTTTGTAGAGTGTGCTCAGGATCTTTTCGATCTAGTTCTGCCCGTACCTTTCTACCGTAGCACTGCTAGGCACCGTAGTAGTCTGCACCCATACGTAGTCGATATCCCATGGGCGTACAAAACGTTTTGATTCCTGGTTCCTGATTCGGACTGCGAAATTATGGAATGCCCTTCCAGCTATTGTTTTCCTTACCAACTACAATGTGATTATCTTCAAGCCAACAGTGAATAGGCATCTTCTAAACGAGCGTGTTTCACCGCAGGCTGCATGCTGGCTCACTATCATCACCATCAGGCAGTCAAGCGCTACCCTATACATAATAAAAAAAAATTCCGCTTTCGTGACCCAATGCTATAAATGGAAGAAAAATCAAAGTTTTTAATTTAAGTATATTTTTATAAATATTAATTTAAATTAATAAAATAATTGATTTTGATTTTATAAATTTATAATAAATATATTAATTTTTAATTTAAAATTAATATATTTAATAATTATATTTAATAGACCATTACGTGATTTTTCTTTGTCGCGCGTTCGCGCTCTCGCCTTAGCCTTACATGGAACGGAGGCCTATGTTTTTTCCACAGTGGATGCATGGTGACTGATGATGATGACGTGATTTTTCGGACTAACCACTTCAAACCTAAAGCTGAAAATAATGTTTGTAAATTTTTTTAGCGAAATAGGAACTTGTTAATAGAAGCGGTTCATTTCGTGCGGTGCGTCAGAAATGATATGTCAGCTATAGCAGTAATTATTTTTTTATAATCTCTAATCATAGATTCAGATCTGTATTTGAGATAAAAAAATCAAGTTAAGTAACCAATCGATCAATTTTTTTGTTGTTTACCACTGACGTCTCACCCAGAAGCATTGTTAATTGTTCTTTGGGAAGCTGACCTTATGCTGAATTGATACGCAGTATCAAACTTTATGAAACCAGCTGAGTGATGCCAAACATAACATATTCTATACGTTAGCGATAATGTGCACCTACAGTAGCAAGTGGAAGCATTTACCACGATCTGTAGACATGAAGGATCGACTAAGTACAGAGAGACAGATTAAATTTTAAGATTATAGACAGTGCGATGCAGTCGTAAGATGGATTAGCGGGCTAACTTGTTTTTACCGAGTGGCAGAAGGAGGGTTATGTTTTTCGAGCGTATGTATGTATGTATGTATGTATGTATGTATGTATGTATGTATGTATGTATGTATCCAACTATCCATTTCTTCGGACACGTACAGGAACGCTAAATCGATTGGCGGTACGTCTTTGTCGGTAGAATTGTGGTAACTAGGCTATATAAATTTTCAAAATGGCGGCGAAAGCCTGTGTGTATTTCTTTCTCTTACCAATATGGTATCAAGAAAGACAATTTAAGAAAAATAAACAATATCATGTTTATATTGCCGTTTTATCAAAAAATTCTCAAATAAAATTATTATTATAAAAACAAAACCCACCGGTGAATCGAAACACAGGACCTCCGTCTTATGAATCCACCACGCATACCACTGCGCCACGGAGGTCGTCGAAGATGCCTCATGGGTACAGTGAGTGGCGCATGGGCTACGTGGTATTTTAAATTTATATAGATATAAGAATGTTTAAAATCTTTTCAGTTCATAACTTCTATGCAGTCGGGTTGTTTGTTTTTATAATAATAATTTTTTTTAACTTCGAAATTTTTGCTACATAATTCTCAGCCCAGAGTTATTTTGAAATATTTAGCTTCGAAAGCTCTGTACTTCATAGATCAACTTAGGGATCGAACCCAGGACATCAGGAATCACAGCTATACGAAATATAAAATAGCTATATAAGAAATTTAAATTAACGCCAAAAATTCTTGGAAGGAATCAGCTTTTCTTTCTACACATAAGACGGGATAACCAAAATTATAATTTATGGAATACAAATTGTAACAACATTGATTTTAAAAGAGCAACTGCTGAATTTCTATTCGGCTCTTCTCCCCAAAATCTGCCTTCCGAACCGTCAGGTAGTAGAGTCAGAACGTACTGACAGATTTGTGTTTGTAAAACAGCTTACTTGAAATAAATGATTTTGAATTTGAATTAACTTTAACAAATACTTCTAAATTATCACTTGACTTCACTTCACTTTAAACTTCACTTTATAGACGTTGACGTCTATTGAAAAAATGAACTATATATCTAATATTTGTAGCTTGACCAATTATTTTCTGATTTGTTAATGCCTTTTAGCAATGTTACTCCCAATCACCGTCAGTGTACATAAATAGGTTTTGATAACCAGTTCTCCCTTTCATAATGCGCGTGGGAATATTCTACCAAATGATTAATGATTGTAAACAAACATAATATTAATCTCAACTATTTCATACATAAGTAAAATAATATGTAACAGTATTAAATCATTAATAATAGCATTGCCGAAAAAATACATTATAAAGTAATTACTCAAAGTCGACATAAAGGAAGTCATTAAATACAGCAATAAGAAATGACAATACAGATTGGAAAATGTCGAAATGTTGCCAGCTGTAGCCACCTACCTCTACCTCTCTACCTCGTGCCTTTGCCTGTAATTATGTTACCTACTTATCATAATGCATGATTGATTGCTTTTCAAAAAGTATTTTATTGAACGCGCTTTGTATGCAAAGTGTTTATTATCATTGTAATTACATAGTTCCATACTCTATGGGTACGAGTGGGTATGTAATGTTTGCCGACAGAATGAAATTGGGTGTTATAATGTTATGGTGTTAGTCATGGCCTGTAATATTATATCCATAGTTTATAGATCTTGATCTATATACCACTCTTGGGTAGTTATTTTACAGTTTTGATTATATAAAATGGTTTTAAAATATCCTCAACAAAAATCTATACTAATATTATAAAGAGGAAAACTTTGTTTGTTTGTTTGTTTGGTTGTAATGAATAGGCTCAAAAACTACTGGACCGTTTTTAAAAATTCTTTCACCATTCGAAAGATACATTATCCACGAGTAACATAGGCTATATTTTATTTTGGAAAAAATTAGGGTTCCATAAAATATTTGGGTTTTTCGGACACAAGGTGTAAAAAATCAACCAGAAAAGTTACTTATTTTGCGTACGCTGCGTAAACTATAAAAGATAGAAGCATAAAATGTTCTAATTAATTGGAGATCTTATAAATATCTACAAAAAAGTCCGCGACACACTATACCTATCTATGTCGAGTGAGGCACAACAACTATTTTTTTATTTAAAAATCTTAATTTTTTTTTGGACTACATTTAAACGCATTTATTTTACTCATGCTATTAATCCTTATCAAAATAAATTATTTCATCACGAAGTACAGTTTATTTAGATAATATTTGGTATTTAAAAGATTAAAATTGGACGTTTGGTTTTGAAGTTATGGCGAAATTAAAATATTACTATTTCTGCGTTGCGAAGTGAGCGTCACCAAGGCGGGGGTGCGCGTGCGGGAGGGGAGTTTAGATCTATGTTATATATATGATGATGAATTAAGAATTCGATCTTTGTTCAAATATCTATTTAGTACACGGAAGAGTTTGTTCGTTTGTTTAAACGGGCTAATCTCTAGCTGCGTGTCGGATTGTAAAATTATTTTTGTTTATTCTGATGGCTAGACTCAAGAGTGAAATATACTATTTAATATCAATTTATACCCATCAGTTTGCCATAAATATATATATTTAATGTTAATGTACTAAAATGTCATACAATGTTTAACAAAAATGTAGACCTTTAGTACACGGGACGGGACGGAGAATATTGCTTCACGGGAAACTATAAAAAAATTAAATTGAGAGGCGGAGCGGGGAATGAGCACACTATATGTGCCTTTACACATTTTGTATGAAAGTCTGTCTTTAAAATTAGAAGGGTACCTAAGAGGTTTTCACGCGGACGAAGTCGCGGGCGACTGCTAGTATTCAATAAAATAAATAAGTTCTTTAGCCCAGACGAGCAATGTGAGTAGGTAAATATACCTAGTTAATATTTAGTAAGTTACTAGTTTTAAACACAGAATAGTATATCAGCAATGTTTTATAACTATTTTTTTCGTAAATAGGTATCGGATTTGAAGCTAAGACCTCATTGTTTTCAGTCTGATCTTATAACTATGGATCCTTTGAAGCTCTAAAAGAAATGAGTAGGTGTTTTTCGGTCTCTCTCTACAAATCAAGACTTAATCGAATGGCTAAAGTTTTACTAATAATGAAGCCGTTTTAAAATAATTAACGGCCTCAGTGGTAAATTGGTATGCGCGGGTGATTTATAAGACGGAGGTCCTGGGTTTGATTCCTGGTGGGGCCGATTAAGATTTTCTAAGTCGGTACAGTTCTGGTTGGTGGGAGGCTTCGGCGGTGGCTAGTGCTGCCACTCTACTTACACAGACGTACCCGTCAAGCGATTTAGCGTTCCGGTATGATGTGTAGAAATCGGAAGGGTAGTGGATTACTCCTACTCTTAACAAGTTTGCCCGTTTCCTTATTAGATTGCATCATCACTTACAATCAGGTGTGTTATTGCAGTCAAGGGCCAACTTGTAATAAATAAAGAAATAATTGAATTTGACGTATTTATTCTGATAAACATAGTCATGTGATTTCCATTAGACAGCATCAAACCCATGGCCGGTACATGTATATCTGTCGAAGAGCGCGACGCATGCCAAGTGAGTAATGTGTGGTAAATGTCCTTTTGAGGGCAAGTGGCACAATCGCATGTCAAGGAGCGCTACTTAACTCAAATATGTATGACTTAGAAGTTGCGGTGATCGGTGAATAATGCTACTAATTTGTGAAGATGGATGGATGCTTGTTGTTCTGTCACGCTGAAACGATTTTGATGAAATTTTGATCCATTTATTTCCATGTAAGATTTTGTATCATTGAGAAACTCTTGCGCAGTTGCTGCTTTGATTTGACAACATACTGGGATTAAAGATTTTTTTAAATTAAAAAATAACAAAAGCCGAGCCAGCTTTAAAAAAATATAAATGAACGGTGTGATCCTTACAATTAAAATTTTGATATTAACTAGGTACAGTTTGTGCCATTCGGAATTTAATAGAAGAAAACAAATACGGACTCCATGAATCTTAGTTATTAAGAAAGTCAATTCATTCAGTTATATAGTTATATAGTTAATAGGTAGGTACATAAGTCCCTATTATTATAAAATAGTATAATGGTATTATCACAATAGAAGTAACTACTTAAGACTTACGGAAGTTATAAACTTTTATACCTAAGAATAAAGTTGTGAGTATTTGCTAATATAAAAGAAGTGCCTTTTCAAACTTCCATTTTTAACCGACGAAAAAAAACGGAGGAGGTTCTCAATTCGACACGTATATTATTTTTTTTTTTTATGTATGACCACGCATAACTTTTTACAGTGTTGTCCGATTTTGATAATTATTTTTTTATTAGAAAGGGCATACATCCAAGGTGGTCCCATTGTCCTCATGTTAGGATCTGCTGATGATATCCCGGGGAAATTTAAGGAACTCTTCAAATTTTGGAGGCACGCTTACAGCGATTTCGGTTTTTGACTCGGTATCGGTAGCTTTTTGGCTACTAGTGCCATATAACATACTATGACAGTATAGTACGAGTACGCTACGTGGCGATAAATCACTAAAAAGTAAGAAATAAAAATTTTTAACAAAAAATAGAACCGACTCAAAACGCACTAAAAAGTAAAAAATAACTGTGTCATTTAGTTGCTTTAATTTACTTAAGCATATCTAGGAGTCGGTGCCAGTCAAGGTCTACTTTCAAGGACGTTACCTAGAACCCACAAACTGCTTCACTGCGTAAAATAAATGTTCCTTAAACTTGGCTGGCACCGACTTCATAGATATGCTTAAGTAAATTAAAGCAACTAAATGACACAGTTATTTTTTACTTTTTAGTGCGTTTTGAGTCGGTTCTATTTTTTGTTAAAAATTTTTAGCAATATCGTGTTAAATTCCACAGGCGTATTTCACTCATCAGAATTGCATATTGCCCTACCACTCGCAGTAGAACTGTGAGATGAAAGGGGAATAGTGTATCTACCGCCATTGTCGTTACTGTCGCCATACTCATTGCTGATCTCATTGATAACTATTCATTTTGATAGTTTGATGGACTCAAGCTATTTCGAAGGGCGTGTTCCAAAGTTACTATTCAAAAAATGAATGATTAATGAAATTATTATTATTAAAACAAAAACCCGACTGCTTAGAAGTTATGAACGTAATAAAGTATTTAGAATTTTATACAGATATAGTTATCCTTGTTTTTCTCTTTTCAGTTCACAGTACACTTTAGTTCATTTTTTGTTAAAAAAGTAATATGAACATGATATGATATTTATATTTTTGAAATGGTCTTTTTACGACCTTTCAATTGGTACCCATATATATTGCTAAGATAAGAGAAACAAATACACACATCCCCCCTTTTTTCCCCCATTTACAGCCGCTATTTTGAAAATTTATATAGCCTATGTCACTACCACCAATTCAACGACACCTCACATGTCAAAATCCGTTCAGCCGTTTAGGCTGTAGCGCGTGCCGAAGAAATGGACATACATACATACATACATACATACATACATACATACATACATACATACATACATACGCTCGAAAAACATAACCCTCCTTCTGACGCAGTCGGGTAAAAAAGAGCAACGGTTGAGTTTCATTTTATAAATTTATAATAAATATATTAATTTTTAATTTAAAATTAATATATCTTGTCAACAGGACCTGCTGTCAGAGCCAATGGTGTTATTCTGATGTATAAGCTATATTGTGGTAAAGTTTCATTCAAATCCATTCAGTAGTTTTTACGTGAAAGAGTAACAAACATCCATACAAACTTTCGCCTTTATAATAGTAATAGGATGGATGTCGAATGCAGAACGCAAAGTAAGATTGTCAACTTGACGTTTTAAAAGTGCTTATAATGAGCCTACTTGAAATTAACGATTTGAACGCTTTGTTTAGGCGATGGTTTATTAAGATCATCTGCTTATTCCCTCAAATATAATTTTAAAAAAAAATTAGGATGCTTATGGACATAACAGAGCGTAGAATCGTCACATTTTTGCTAATACTTCGAATGCTTCTGAGTATTACAACGTTTTGGGACTTTTTAAACGCAGAATAAAAGGAGCAAGTTGTTATACGAGGCCCAGCTCTCGCGTGGTGATCTCACCGCTGCAAAAACCACGGTGTGTGTACATGTGTAGTTTTTGTTGCTCGGCTCACTGACACGCCGTGTATTAGGTACACGACCAAAGATAGTCGTGATTCCAAAACAAGAAGGATATTTCTTTGAGTTTTTTTAAGCTATTGTATAGCTTTTATCGCGGGCCTTGAGCGTGGAGACCGAATATAGAAATTCCGTAACGAAAAAACCTAACACCCCCTGAGTATCAAAAACATAATATAAAAGGGCAGGAATCGAACTATATTAAAGCCAAACTCGATTGAGAATGCTTGTCAACAAACGAATTTAAATTCAAGGTGAAATTTCAACACAATTTATCTTTTAAATTGAAATGATGTTTTATTATTTTAAAAAAATCTTATTTAAAAGATATGAATATATTAATGAGTTTTAAACTTACTAATCTAATTTATTGCCATGAACTATTTTTAAATATCATAGAAAAAAAAAAAAAAAACAAATATACGTGTCGAATTGAGAACCTCCTCCGTTTTTTTTCGTCGGTTAAAAAATAAGGTGAAAAATGACTAGTGATTTCTACCTTCATTTTTAATTTATTTGTTGACAAGCATTCTCAATCGAGTTCGGCTTTAGTATATATATATATATATATCTCTTGGATTTGAGTCGAGCCTACTGCCGTAGAGGTGATGAGGCTTGGTTATGGTTCAAGAAAGTTGAGATTCATGATCAATCATCATTTTTTTTTCATTAACGTTTCGTCTCAAGTTATTTCATAGTATTATATATAAGACCATGGTAACCTTCATCTGATGCAGCAATATTACTTGGAATCTCCAGAATAACCAAGTTCTCGCTAAATAACAGCAGTTATTTATTTAGATTCATTGGAATAGTATCAATGATAGAGTAAACTAATAACTAATACTTTATTATTCATTTTACTTCGCGATAAGCCGACGAATCCAAGCAGCAAAGGCACTCAAATCTGACAGAAAACTGTGTACTTTTCACTCCGAAACTGGATCATCCACAGGAGATGTTGACTCTACAATATTATGAGACTTTTCGGGGAAAATAGCAAAATAAATAAATCATTAATTAATTGCAAATAAATGTTAACATCAAAGAATACCCGTCGATTTGTCCGCGTTATTGCTATTATGTATTCTGTGATAATATCTAAGCTAAAAGTTAAACCGTATGAACATCGGTATTTCAGTTTATATAAGTGATGTTTGCTTATATATTATTATAATAAACAGATAAATAGTCGTGGGTCGAAGGTAACACACGTTCTTGTGAAGTCAAACAGTCCAGTACACAAGAACAAGTGTTTACGCAAGTGTCTTGAATACACTGAATGAAACGTACGTACGAGTAGGTACATTACGTAACGATCGCTTTAATAAAAAACCGGCCAAGTGCGTGTCGGACTCACGCACCGAGGGTTCCGTAAATTTTAAGGTTTTCGGAATTATTCCTAAACATTGCTTGGAGCGAAATTTCAACATTCTAGGACTAGCTGCGAGTATAAGAGTTAAAAATGCGGCTTATGCTGTATTTTTTGACTGTGTTGACTAAGAAGTTTTATTTTGTTATAGCTTAAAGGTATTATAGAGCCAAGTATTTGATATACAGTACAGTAATTTAATACCTTTACGCGTTCATGAGAAACGGGGGTAAGTGTAAATTATTAAAAATATTTTTATTATATGATGTAACTAAATATTTACATATTTCGTAATTTTTCCATTATCAGTGCTATATGACGTTGCTTCGTACCAAAATTCAAGATTCTAAGTTTACGCGAACTACCCGTTAAGTTTTGATTTGGATGTGTCTAATTGTGAGTTAAATATGCGGCTTATATTGCTATATCCTTTGACTGTGTTGACTTAGAAGTTTGATTCTGTTACAGCTTAAAGGTATTATAAATTCAAGTATTTGATATTGTTGAAAATAATACTCCAACGACCAGAACAATCAGTTTATTTCCTCCTTCTATTACAATTCTTCTCAATACAGTTTCTATTTTTCACAATACAGGTCTCGTGTTATACTAATATTCTAGGATCTACTTTCTTCAACACCCAGGACAGAATGAATGCCCTCCTAATTTTTCTATTTTCATCTCGACACCGATTCCTCCATTAAAAATCGTTCTTGGAGGGAATCGTTACTATTGGTTTAACAATAAGTGGTGTGATCCACCATAACCAATCACACGCGACCAGTCATTATGTTTTCACAGATTAACTATTTTCATAAACTACCATGCCATAGAGTAAAAACTTCGAGTACTTTTTTAAAAAATCATGACATTCGGCCATCCGCCTTTGTGCAACCTCCCGGTGCACAAAAATAGGTATAATTATATAATTAACTGTGAAACGTAATAACTTCGATAATGTGAAACATACAATGTTCTAAGCTGATAACTATGACTTGAATCTTATTTATTTACAGTTATTATAAATTAATTCCTCAATAATAAATTACAGCAAGTAAAAATAACAATTCACATATTATCTGTTCTTATAGCAAATATATTACTATACTATACACTTCTTATAACAATTAAAATAAACTAATAATCTATAAAATTGTTATATCAAAGAATCTTTTTTTCACTAAATGCTATTCATTTAAATCCTTCCTATTTATTATTATTAAATTATTGTTACAGAGTAGTAGGGTAAGTTATTATCTATTGTTATACTAAGTATTATCTTGTGAAACAAAATAACTGTAATAACATATAATAAAGTACTAATTGAATTGTTCAGAATCATGACATTTGGTTGATTAATCTAATTTCAGTTTTGTCTAATCTCAGGGCTTCAATAATTTTGCTGCAATAATAATCTGAAACGGTTTATTTCTTTTCCTATAAAATCCAGAAATATTGAATATAAATGTTTTAATATCCAGAATATAAATATTTTATATGTATCTATAACTTGATTGATTCCATAAGGATCTATGAACTTAGAAAGTAATTTTGTACTATAACCCTTATTATAATAGTTAGTTCCAGTTATTCCGCTTATTAGCACTAGAATGTTTATAGTATGCACACTGAATACATAATCAAACATATATTTATTTTAAGTCTGCGTAATTTAGGAAACCAATATACTCCTTGATTTTTTTTTAATGATAAGTCATCATGGTTAGCTTTACATAATTGAAACTGGGTATCACGTGGAACTACAAAACAATTTTTTTTTACTATAAACAAATTATAGTTAAATTCCTTTTTATATCTTTTATTTCATTTCCAGGTTTTCGATAATTGCAAATTAAATTTTATGTACAAATATTACATAGAAGACAATTAAAATATGATATTACCTATACAAAAGAAATATATATACTAAGAAGACTCAACATCTACACTGGTCAACTTAAGAGTTACAGCTTAATGAGTCGATGTGTATTATTTTTGATCACGAATATAGTAAAATGACGGCTTTTGTCCAAAGGAGATACCGAATAATTATCAAAACCTTTTATTACAGTTAGCTCATTAATTAAATTAAGCTATTGATTCATGAAGCAACGTACACTCACTACCAAAATTAATAAAAGCAAGGCAGTTGTTAACGTTTTCACTGGCATTTTTATAGTACCTATTGTTTAGTACTTATCACAAGAGTATTTAAAGTTTCTTGGTTCGCTTTAAATTCGGTAACCTGGCGGGGATGAGGTAAAACACTAAGTTCACATGTGATAGAATCATGACCAATTTTTAAACACTTTTGGCACTTTATTAGAGGTACAGGACATTTCTGATAAGAATGACCTCTAGTGCGGCAATTAAAGTAGTAAGTATCATTATTATTAGCTGAATGACTAAATTGGATTCCTTCATTACGCCTTCTAACAAATGTACTCATATCATTATTTACTCGCTGAGAATTTAGGGAAACTAATAAATCCTCAAGTTCCTTACAATTTAATGCTTGTGATAGATTATTTTTATTATGGCATATTATTTAAAATAAATGAGTAAAGATAAAGACTAGTGTTCTTATGTGTATGTTTCATTGTCAAGTTTACATTAGTCTATTAGATTACTTTTGATGAATTTCCACGTATCCGTAATCAAAATTACCACTGTTAGTAATTTATTTCTATTTTAAAATTGTTTTAACATCATTAATTAATTACAAATAAATTAATAACGTTTACTTATGTTTTACAGTATTAAATAGTTATAGAATATTTTAATTAGACAATTTTTGAACAATAGCAACATTTCTCTAATGAAACTTAGCCACTTTAAGTAATTTATCTCTATTTTAAATTTTTTTAACATCATTAATAAATTACAAATAATTAATAACGTTTACTTGTGTTTTACAGTATTAAATAGTTATAGAATATTCTAATTAGACAATTATTGAACACTAGCAACATTTCTCTAATGAAAGTTAGCCACTTTTTGTAATTTATATCTATTTTAAATTGTTTTAACATCATTCATGAATTACAAATAAATTAATTACGTTTAATTGTGTTTTACAGTAATAAATTATTATAGAATTTTTTTTTTACTTAGACTATTTTTGACAAATCGTAGCATATCCGTAATGAAACTTATCATTATGCCTATTGCTTATTGTTTTCGTTGTTATTGTTATTAAAAAATTCTTAATATATTATTTAAGAAATGTAACGATACAATTAAAGCACTTTAGCATAAATAAAAATTAAGAATACTACATGATAACACCACTGTCGGTTAACGTTGAAGTCGTGAAACAATTTATGATTTATGTGAAACCAAGATTATAATTATAAGATTAATATTGATTTATAGAGGGACATAATGAAGATACAAATTGTAGAGGTTAACTCAAATGTGGGTAGATTTCCGACAGTGGCCATTTTCGCTTCTTTTATTAATTATAAAAGAGTTACTTTTAGCGCCCAGTTCAGTATATTTTTCTATCGGTGAAACAACTAGTGTTTATCAGTGTTGTGCAAAAGCTAAGTATATTTTGTAATGTTATTCCCTTTTCCTATTTTTAGTATTTGTAATATTATTTTGCATCCATGCTTGTAAAACGTATATTGAAATATTCATATAAAAGAAAAAGAGTAACGGTTGTTCTTAGGTTACAATTTTTATTTGAGAGTTTAATTATTTATATTTGTTATTATGTAATATTGTAAAAAACATGTCTAAAAGAGCATTTGTTGAATTTTTTGCCGTTTGTCTTCTCAACAAGGTCTGCATTTCCGAAACGGTGGTAGAGTCATTGCAATAAGAAATAATTTAAATTTAAAAAATAATTGAAATTGGTTTTGGTTCTATTTATTAATTCAAATACCTCCTAATTAATAATTTTCACTAAAATGTTATTATCCGAGAAAACTATTGAAATATAACTAAATAGGAACATATAAATTAGTGTTCCTAAAGAAAATATACTTTTATTACAATTTTATAGTTCAAAGGCCTCGTTTTACTAATAAATAATGTGCAAAGAGATTTAATATTATTTTCCCTTAATTTCATTTTTTTGTTAGTCAAAGATCAAAATTTTATTATCAGAAGTGGTATCGAACAAGAACTTATATATATTTTATTAATGTTATCAGAAAATGTGAGCATCGTGTTCGTTGGGTTCCGTATGGGATCCTTTGTGCTGCAGCTGCGCTTACGTGCCAAAGCAGTGGTAGTGGCATCTACGATTCTCGTCTGTTGTATAGTTAAATGCAGCTTACGGTAGGTGGCGATGGGCCCGGCGCCTCACAGGGTCCAGGAGCCTTAGTGAGCTGGAGCTTGGCTGACCTCAACGATGACCCACTGCACTTGCGTGGAGCGTTTACGTGCCACGCGAGCACGCCTCTCTGGTGGTGATGTAGTTTGCCTTCTCATGCGTTGCGCCCCGCAGTGCATTGGCGCATGACCGGTTCCCTCCATGATCTCGTTTAACCAAAAAAAAACAAAACCAATATTAGTTAAGCGGAACACGAAATATTTATATGTCCTAATTGAATGTTACCTAATTTAAATAACCAATTTATTCTAACTCTTTGACATGAAGAGTATTTTTTTTATATATTTTTTTTTTATAATAATATTTGATAAATAAGCAAATAAACGTAATTGATTGTCAGGAAACGAGGTTTTTTTATTTTTCTGTGCTTTAAAATTTAATCAATATAGAGGTTTAGTGTTTTGATATAAAAAAAACCTAAAAATTCCTCTCTGTATAATTAAGATATCAGTTTGACACGACACACTACGTCGGTTGCTGCCTACCTAACAGTATCAATAATCGTTGCTAACATAACTGCAGTTTACCAGCAGCACACATAACTGCAATAATAATCGTGGCACACATAACCACAGTTTACCAGCAGCACACATAACTGCATTAATAATCGTGGCACACATAACCACAGTTAGTTTACCAGCAGCACACATAACTGCATTAATCAACGTGGCACACATAACCACAGTTTACCAGCAGCACACATAACTGCATTAATAATCGTGGCACACATAACCACAGTTTACCAGCAGCACACATAACTGCATTAATAATCGTGGCACACATAACCACAGTTAGTTTACCAGCAGCACACATAACTGCATTAATCAACGTGGCACACATAACCACAGTTTACCAGCAGCACACATAACTGCATTAATAATCGTGGCACACATAACCACAGTTTACCAGCAGCACACATAACTGCATTAATAATCGTGGCACACATAACCACAGTTTACCAGCAGCACACATAACTGCATTAATAATCGTGGCACACATAACCACAGTTTTCCAGCAGCACACAACTTTGTGAGACTAATCATAATTAAGCGGGTAACTACACAAGTACACGAAACTCACGTTTTTAACGGTAAAAGGCCATTTAATTATATATTTCTAAAAATGGCTTGTATTAATAATTGTATTATATAACATTATTAACCATGATTAAATCCCTTTGTGATGAATAAGCATTGTAACCTATAAGATTGGTCTCCAAAATTGAGTAATTATTATTATATTATATATTGAGGGATGTGATTTAATATTCCTCATTAAATGGCTAGTAAAATCAAACAATTAAACGAGAAACTAAATCTTGCTAATGCAGGTATTTAAAACAATAATAAATAATACTTCGTCACAAAGTTTATTTGTTAATGTATCTAAAGCAAGAAAGTCACAAAATATTACCAATGAGCCAACCACCAACCACCACCACCAAATCTAGCTGGCTAAGCACTAACTGATTATAATTAACACTTGAATAATATATGGTAATAGAAAAATTGTAGGTAACAATGTCTTTATTGATTAATTGAAGGTAGTTTTTTATATTATTCTTAACTACCATTATCAAATAGAAGATAACTGACATTATATTGTCATAGAGCAGGCAAATCTAATTCGAATTTATAAGTAATAGTTGTTCTACAGTTAAATTGTGTAAAATTAGGACAAATTTCATAACTTGAAACCATTTCCTAGCCCGATGCTTGCGAATTTCTCTTTTCCTTAATCGTAGGTAGGTCTTATACACATATATTACAAAATTGTTCAAAAATAGATTACATACCATAAATAGTGGGCGGATTCCTTGCCGCTTCTGACTTGTTGAAAATAATACTCCAACGACCAGAACAATCAGTTTATTTCCTCCTTCTATTACAATTCTTCTCAATACAGTTTCTATTTTTCACAATACAGGTCTCGTGTTATACTAATATTCTAGGATCTACTTTCTTCAACACCCAGGACAGAATGAATGCCCTCCTAATTTTTCTATTTTCATCTCGACACCGATTCCTCCATTAAAAATCGTTCTTGGAGGGAATCGTTACTATTGGTTTAACAATAAGTGGTGTGATCCACCATAACCAATCACACGCGACCAGTCATTATGTTTTCACAGATTAACTATTTTCATAAACTACCATGCCATAGAGTAAAAACTTCGAGTACTTTTTTAAAAAATCATGACAATATGAATTTCAATTTAATATCTTTACGCTTTCATTAGAAAAGGGGGTAAGCTTAAAATTATTAAAAGCATTACTATTATACGATGCATCTAAAAATTTACAGTTTTCATAATTTTTACATTATCTATATATATCTATATAACGTTACTTCGTACCAAATTTCAAGATCCTAAGCTTACGGGAACTATCCGTTAGGTTTTGATTTACTTGACCGTGTCGAAAATTGGGGAAATTTTTGGTATAAACGGCTGTATCTTTTGATTGCCTTGGCCTAGAAGCTTGATTTTTTCAGAACTCTAAGAGACAGCAGATTTGAGTATTTGATATAAATTTCAGCTTGATACTTCCACGCGTTTTTGAGAAAAAGGGTCTTGACAGACAGACGGACAACGAAATGATCCTATAAGGGTTCCGTTTTTTCCTTTTAAGGTATGGAACCCTAAAAATCAAAAGCTTTAATACGTAAAAGGCAATGAAAAATCCTGAAAATATATACTACGTCGCTTATATAACTCAGCCAAATAAAATCTACATATTATAAGCCTATTGTTTCATCAAAAGTTCTCTAAAATTATACCCTGTATTGACTGTATTAATGCACAGTTATTCATATAGCGATGGAGACGCTCATAGATAACGGATTTTTCGATATCCCCACCGAACGTAATCTACGCAAGTGTGAAGCACAAGAACAGTTGATTATGATATATTTTTTTAAAAAGATTAATATAAGAATTATCCTAATACATCCCACGTGGAGCAGGCAAAAATTAAAAATGTATGAAACGTAGGCTTATGTCGATTATTTCAAAATATGACATGCAAACAAATGTTTTAAAACATCCCTCTTTCAGCAGTCGAGTATAAATAAGATGAACTGACTCAGTATGTCACGGTGCAGTGTGTCGCGTTTGATTACACGCAAGTATATCGATCGGTATGCTGGATCCCTCTCGATGCTCCGACCTTGTCCGAGTTAGGTAATAGGCATCCACTGCGACACAACCAGACACAGTACATGTTGTATGACCTTACGCGGAATCACTATTAGCTAACAGTATATGGGACTTCTATGAACACTACATCAGTTAATGGTGCAATTAATATTTTTGTTAGATGGCCTCGTTTGTTCAGAAGTTATTCTATGTAGCTTCGGATCTTGAGAACCTAGATTAGACTTTGGTCGAGTTTGTGTGGAAGTATTGACTTAGTAAGTGTTTCTGAAATTCTGAATGTGATGTGAATGGTAAATAAAATTTTTTAACGAAAAATAGAACCGACTATTAAAAAATTTTTATTTCTTACTTTTTAGTGATTCATCGCCACGTAACTTACTCGTACTATACTGTCATAGTAAATAATACGGCACTAGTAGCCAAAAAGCTACTGATATCGAGACAAAAATCGAAATCCAAAATTTGAAGATTTCCTTCAATTTCCCCAGGATATCATCATCCGATCCTAAAATGATCATGATCATCATGATCATGATCATGATGAAAAATAGAATTATCAAAATCGGATAACTCTGCAAAAAGTTATGCGTGGTCATACATATAAAAACAAAAAATTTACGTGTCGAATTGAGAACCTCCTCCGTTTTTTTCGTCGGTTAATAAATGAGGACAACTGGAAGCTTATAGATGCGGTCGAGATGTGGGCGTTTATACACATGCTAGCAATAGCTGGACTTATAAAGTGACAAATGTCGAATATCTGCGTCGCGTCGATCAGAAGCGCGAACTTTAGCAGACGGCCAAGTTGAGAAAAGTCGCGTATCTGGGGAGATAAGAGCTCCTACAACTCTTGATGGAAAAGATTGCCGGTAGAAGAGGTGATGGTCGTAAATAGTCTTGCTCCAGAAACATTAGATATTGGACCGGGATCGCAAGTGTCGCATTTATTTTACCTCACGAAAGATAGAGAGGAGTTTACGAAACTGACTGTAAAACCAGAGAGCACACAAAGAAGATGAAATATTACTTCTGCTGTTGGGAATTTGGTGTATTTAGACCGCCGTGCCACGTAAAGAAGTCGGTGTCCATCATTATCATTTCTATTAAGTATTATAAATTTTTCAAATTTAGTTTCATGCATTTATCACTCTATGTCCCTTAGGAGCATTGTGGTGGGTGAGGACTTAAAATCCCCTGCACTATAGGAAATAGTAGTTCCAGTGAATAAATCAAATGCAAGTCATGCTTTATTTCCGCAGAAAACCTAGCATCTTTCTTCTGAAGACCTGACTTGACATTAAAGTACTGGGGCGTATGATATAGCTCAAGAAGCTAGCCTAAATTAAGCAGAATATATAAGATGAATGTGGTAGGATGGAGGTTACATCATCGCGCAGTGATGTCGACGGCCACGAGGCACGCCGTGGGCGTTTTGTATCAATGACATGATGATTGAGGATAAGGGGCCATACATATCTGACGATATCTCCTGCCGAGATATGTTTGACGGCTAAAAAGAATTATAATATTTTAATAAGCTTTAAAGTGAATACAAGGAAGCTAGTTTTATATCCATAGGTATGTTTCAGTGACCATGTTAATACCAATTATATTTTACATTTTGAAACGATGACAATCATCATCATCATTATCAGCCTATTAACGGCCCACTACAGAGCCAGGCCTCCCACCTTACAGGAGAGGGGATATAGAGCGTACACCCACCACGCTGCTCCAATGCGGGTTGGCGGGCTTAGGGTGATAATGTTTCATTTATTAACAATCACTATCAGATGTTGATGACAGTGACTGGGACTCACACCACCAACTTCCAGACTCTGAGCTTGGAATGTACTGAGAATTTAATAGAAGAATGAAAAACTCGGAAATATTCCGTGACCCGACCCAGGATTCGAATCCAGATCCTCGTGATCGAAGCCAGATAGGCTAATCACTAGACCAACGAGGCAGTCTAAACGATGACAATAACAGTACCTAATAGTAACAGGCTAAATTATCATTCTAAACCTTTTTTTTTTGGTGGGCTTTAAATGAATCATGATGATTATGATTATGCATAGAATAAGCACGGGGCGGGTTGCTGTTACATGTGGACGCAGCCTTATTCTTCAGTCGCAAAAACCTTCGTCGTAATTGACACGCCACAAGCCGAAGAACTTACAAAAATAATGAGTGCGATTATCTATCGATTTTTTGTTGTCGATCCTTCGCTAACCATAGCGTCGGTAAAGATGTTATTATGTTCTTATAACTTGAAGGCAATTTATAAACAACACAACATGTCCAACAGCTGTGTTTTAATTCATTACAACTTAGCCCTCGACCGCAATCACTCCTGATGGTACTGTTTCTACATACCGGAACGTTAAATCGCTTGGCGGCACGTCCTTTGTCGGTAGGGTGGTAACTAGCCACGGCCGAAGCTTCCTACCAGAACCACCACCATCTAACGACAGAAATTAAAAAAATAATTTTGGATTTTATACTGAAATCGGCTTTAGTGCTTAGGTATATTTTTTTAACAGTTTAATGAGAAATATTTGAAACCCATTGTTAAATCGCTTGTTGGACGTCCACAGCTGGACAAAGGTCACATGTAGGGGCTTCCAAACACCAAGGCTTGAGCTGACTGCATCTAGGATTGTAGCTAGTAAATAGAACTATAAAAAATGTTATATGTTATTAAATGTTGTTATCGCGTTATCGTTGCCTCAGTGCTGCAGTGCCACACGTAGACAGAGCCTGGGCTCGCGCTGGTATTTACATTCAAAATGTCGACATCAACCAAAGGGTATGCCTTGCAACTGTAACCAAATGTTTAAGATTTACTATTGATCCAGCTAAAGGTTTATCTTTATAGGTATCGACTTTTGTTATTTAGGACACCTGCGGTTTGCCCCAAGTATAGATTGGTCAATCCACGAAGGCTCGTCGTTTTTGTTTTTCAAACGCTTACAGTGCAAGTGTGTAATAAAAACTGCAAGAATGTGAGTTCTATTACTACGTGACGAGTAGCAATGTGTAATAGAACTGACATTCTTGCAGTTTTTATTGCACACTTGCATTGTAAGCGTTTAAAAAACAAAAAACGACGAGCCTTCGTGGATTGAACGATCTATAGTTCTCGTTCCCGTGGGAATTGCGGGATAAAATGTGGCTGAGGTGTTATTATGATATGTAAGCTTTATTATTATGACGTTTCATGAAAATCCATTAAGTAGTTTTTGCGTGGAAGAGTAACAAACATCCATACATACATACAAACTTACGCAAACACCTGATGGTAAGTGGAAATGCAATCTAAAATGTAAGCAAGTGAACTTGTTAGGAGTAGGATGAATACACCTTTTAATTTCTACACAACATCGTACCGGAACTGCTTGGCGTTACATCTTTGCAGGATACGTACCTATTTA
Organism: Mycalesis mineus; assembly: GCA_034621355.1. NCBI lineage: Eukaryota > Metazoa > Arthropoda > Insecta > Lepidoptera > Nymphalidae > Mycalesis > Mycalesis mineus. Next base: position 523,613 of record CM067882.1, read on the forward strand.
ACATAATGCTACTTAGTATGTTCAACTGAAAATCGACTTAAAATCAATTAATTAGTTTTAGCCATGAACAGTAAGTACCAGATTCGATCTCTGCTTGTTGGTATAAGGTTAATTTATCTACCTATCTCCTAGATAGGTAGATAAATTAACTAAACTACTCAGAAATATTTTTTTTAATAATGATTAATTGATTTATTCTGATATCCATATTTAATTGAGTATTGGCTATTCTGCTTCTTATGAGAATACTTGGGAGGCATACCTACGTAGGTACATGGTTTTGATCGTAGGTACGCTCGGAATGGTTTTTTCACTTGGACTCGTCGGTTGATCACGGAGAACATATAAATACATTATTAATTATTCACAATGGACCTCCGCAAAGGTGTACCTGTTCAATGTTATGTTAAAACTAGTGCCTCTTCGTACAAAGAAAGTTTAGTCTCAGTTCATTCAGTGTAAGCTTGCGCATTGGTGCGAGTAGTTGATGCAGTCCACCGGCAGACGGCAGCACAATGGAGTACGTGCGCAGACGCCACATAGTAAGTATAATTAGGAGAAAGTGATACGCGTACGTACATACAAACGCGTCACGCCCTATACGTCGACTCTCTTCACTATTACTTCAATAGGTACCTGATTCACTGGCCACAGGGACACTCAAAGGCGCGGCGTATCTCTCAAGCGGTTTTAATCATGGTGAAATTCTCCTTATTATCACCATAATATGCCAGCAAAATTAAATAAACGCTTTCCAGAACAAGTGCAACTGAATTAGAGATGCCAGTAAATTCAAACCCTCTTCTACGATTCACAGGACCCTGACTTGTCGAAGGTTCTTCGGGAATAGGTACAAACTGTGCCTTGAACTGAGGCATGACCTTCACACGATTCCCCATATCGTCTTCGTTTGACTCTTCAGTCTAGTGTAAGAATTTACACTCTCTCAACTCACAACGTTCTTCCGTGGCAAGAAACCACCTTCTGCGTCAGTTTTGCAGAAGAAGATCGAAGCTTTCCAGAACCTCCTACTGTCTTAGGCTTGCAAGAGAGATCTCGTCCCAGAACTATCACGAGCTTCGCTTGCCTCCGTCCTATTCTTACATTTAACTGATCTACGAGTATGTTCACTGTCCGCGTTGTGTAGTAGGTCTAGCTATGTGCATATTATTGTATCCAATTAGCAGATAATATTTATCCACGTTGTGGCCTACAATTTACGTATATATCTACCCAGCTGCAGAACATTCTTCACTCGTATCGAACCTACTCGTAAAATATTTACAGTTGCGAAGTCTTAACTAATTTATATTCAATTCATTTGCCATAAGCCCGACCGCCCGCCATGTTTAGAAGTTGCCTATAAACAACTGATTATGGCAATACAGTTACCTCGCCGCTTGCCATATTGAAAAATCTATAAAAAATCTTAAAACTTTATAGCCTTAATAAGATTTATTCAAATGGATTCTAAGAACCTGTCTCTTTAGACCTTTTTCAAGACGAACGAGATTCTTGTGTGTATGGTTATTTTTACAACGTGGAACTTACTCGTAAAGCCGTTTTAGTAATAAATCATTTGTTCGTAGGATAATGAAATTTTGATATATAAAATTTTTAACAAAAATAGAACCGACTCAAAACACACTAAAAAGTACCACCGACTCCTAGATATGCTTAGGTACATTAAAGCAACTAAATGACACAGTTATTTTTTACTTTATAGTGCGTTTTGAGTCGGTTCTATTTTTGTTAAAAAAAATATTTCTTACATTTTAGTGATTTATTGCCACGTAACGTACGCGTACTATACTCTTATAGAATCGCGTATTATACGAGACTAGCCAAAAAGCTACCGATACCGAGACAAAAACCGAAATCGCTGTAAGCGTGCCTCCAAAATTTGAAGAGTTCCTTCAATTTCCCCAGGATATCATTATCCTGGGGAAATTGAGAACCTGATCCTAACATGATGACAATTGGACAACCTTGGAAGTGTGCCCTTTCTAATAAAAAAAGAATTATCAAAATCGGACAACTCTGTAAAAAGTTGTGCGTGGTCATACATAAAAAAAAATATACGTGTCGAATTGAGAACCTCCTCCGTTTTTTTTCGTCGGTTAAAAAGTGACGTTTAAGGTAAAAGTAAGTAAAATAATTTGTCCCACAGTCGAGCATCTTCAGAAGTTCATTGAACTATACTGAAGTGCAAAATATTATATATCTTTTCAAGTCATGCCTTGCTCAAAACTATTAATCCGACGGACCGATAGTTTTTGAATAAAGTTTAGTTAAAGTTTAACTAGTACTTGTTGAACTTGTCCCAGTTTTTCATACGGCTTTCATGCGTAGATCCAGATTAACTTAGAGGAGGCTTTAGGCTTTTCATGGTAAAAAAACCCGAATTAGGAGAATAGAAAAGTCGCGGCGGTGGACCGTTGTATAGTAAGAATGTCGTAATCTAACGTTATTCTGCGGACAAAGTTGCGGGCCTCCACTAACACTTACTAATTGCATGGTTATAATGAAGCAGAACATTCGCGATGTAGCATCATAAATGCTACGCTTGTATAATTTAATACCGAAAAAATAGTTAAATACGAATTTAGACGAACAAGTTTTCAGTCGTCGTTTATCTAATAATGTAAATTGATGAATTAAATTAAATGTAGAATATTTTGCAATTTATTATTGAAATAAACTGTATTAAAATTTCAAGTACTTGCTTGCGTAAAATTTAATGAAATATCTAATATAATTTAATGCTATTTGAAAATGTCATTATAATTTTAACCCCGGTGGGGCTCACATTCAAACCTTTTTTTTTTTTATGTATGACCACGGATAACTTTTACGGGTTGTCCGATGTTGAGTTCTTTAATGACAGCTGTCATTATGTTGCTGCTGATGGTTTCCTGGGGAAATTTAAGGAACTCTTCAAATTTTGGAGGCACGCTTACAGCGATTTCGGCTGTGAAACTTTAATTATTTCAAGTGGTTGGCGTATCACTAAAAAGGTTTCTACTAAGAGATTGAAATTTAATGAAATATCTAATTATTTTCATATTTAAAATGCAATGTTTGTCTTTCAAAATAGAAATTAATTAATTTTTAATTATTTTGAAAGTATATATTTGTTCTCCATGTTATCTTATTACTATATTTAATTTTAACACTGTAACACAAGCCTCGGTAGCGCAGTAGGCAGCGCGTAAGTCTCATAATCTTAAGGTCGTGAGTTCGATCCTCACCCGGGGCATATCTTTTTGTATTTTTTTCTCTGTTTTTAATTTTATTTATAACTTTTTGTACCACTGTACTGTACTTTTTTTAATTTTCTTTTTTAAATAAGAGGAAAATTTAAAAAAGTAACCGTAAAAATAATTAATTGCATTGATACCTTACTTGCCTACTTACAAAAAGCTTTTCTCTCGCAAGGTCAATCACCCAGTTACGGTGACATGTTAGTTGCAGCAACAAGTTAATGAAGCGAGTTAGTTGCGAAATTCAGCGAATATGCAAATACTTGCAGACAATGCATTGCTGCGAGTCGATTTAAGCCCACGTAGCAACTGGATCGAGTTAGATATTAGATCGTACCTTTACTGAAGCGACCAACGCTCTTTGCAAGCGAAGTGTCATTAAATATTTTTTTTTATTACAAGTTAGCTTTTGACTGCAATCACACCGATGGTAAATGATATTGCAACCTAAGATGGAAGCGGGATTGTTAGGAGTATAGGATGAACCACACTTCTTACGAAAGTAGTTATCTTTAGATCAAGAGGCCATGAGATTCAGTTCATGTTATTATTTTTGATTAATGTAATAATTTAATAAATGTAGTTTTTAATGTGATTACATCTAAACTACTAACAAAAGATTTCTAATTTTTTACAGATCCAACTACGCAACCAAAAGTGGTGTAAGTATGAATTTCTAAGAATCCAAGTATGTATTACTAGAGGACTCCCGCAGCTTTACCCGCGTAGTTCTCGTTTTCGTGCCAATTTCGGCTTAAAATGTGGCCTATGTGTTATTCTGATATGTAAGCTGTATTATTGAGAAGTTTCATCAAAATTCATTCAGGAGTTTTTGCGTGAGAGTGTAACAAACATTCATACATCCATACAATTTTTTTTTTATCGACTACAAGTTGGCACTTGACTGCTATCACACCTGATGTTAAGTGATGATGCAATCTAAGATGGAAGCGGGCTAACTTGTTAGGAGTGGGACGAAAATCCACACCCCTTTCGGTTTCTACACGACATCGTACCGGAACGCTAAATCGCTTGGCGGTACGTCTTTGTCGGTAGGGTGGTAATTAGCCACGGCGAAGGCCTCCCACCAGCCAGACCAAGACAAATTAAGAAAAATCTCAATCTGCCCCGCCGAGAATCGAACCCAGGACCTCCGTCTTATAAATCCATCGCGCATACCGCTACGCCACGGAGGTCGTCAAAATTTTGCCATTACTATATTAGTAAGAATGTACTAACTTATTACATAGTTATGTACTTGTTATCTCCGCAAACAATTTCTACACTTCATGCCGAAAAGCTTATCGATAGGCCATCTCTAACGAAGTTACAGGCGGATGATGTTTTTAGCGATTTTGTAACCAACTACAACTCTACCACGTTTGTCTGCATAAAATCGCCTTACTCTTATTTGCATAACAATAGAGCTTAATCTTGTAGCAAATCTCTTTTGACAGCTGCACAACATGTTTGCAAGTTTTCCTTGCAGTCGTAATGTGATACTGCTGTTAGAAATATACGTTTAACTCTTATTGTTTAAGGGTTAAGGTTCAGTTTTATGTTTGTTTAATATTGTGAAGTGTAAAGTACGCGTCGGTCAAATAAAGTGGTAGTTATGTAAGCGTAAGGTCAGCGTAAGGCCGCGTGGAATGCTTTAGTACCGTTTTATTTATGACGCCGTAAGGTGGGGTGTGACATTCAATGATACATCAATAATAATACTTTAGTTAAGACGTACAGCGACCGACGCAGCAGAGACTAGCAGGACCAACAGCCCTAAGATATTTTTTTAATATTTGCACAATTATGACGGCTTCTGTGGCGAAATGGTATGCGCGACGAATTTATAAGACGAATGCCCCGGGTTCGATTCCCGGCAGGGCCGACTGAGATTTTCTGAATTGTTCGGGGTCTGGCTGGTAAGTGGGTACAGCCGTGGCTAGTTAGCACCCTACCGACAAAGACGTACCGCCAAGCGATTTAGCGTAAGGTGTGGATATCCTACTCCTAACATGTTCAATCTGAGATTGCATAATCACTTACTATCAGGTGTGATTATTATTATTATTATTCTTTATTTGTATACCACACACATAAGAAAAATACAGATACAAACACAAAATACATAAGGAATATGTAGAAAACAAAAGGCGGCCTTATCGCTTAGCAGCGATCTCTGCCAGGCAACCTTAGGCTTAGGAAAAAATTAAAAAAAGGTCTGCAGGTGGTGTACTTTTAAAATATACATACATACAAATAGTTACATATTAATACTTAAACCAGACTACACAGATAATACCTATGATAAATACAATATGTCATAAAATAAACTAATATATATTCCTACATTAACATGTTATAAGAAGAACATAAACAGATAGTCATCTTTAATGTTTAAAATAATGACTTTTTACTGCTTTTTTGAAAATATAAAGCGATTCCGACTCACGTATGCCCACTGGGAGTGCATTCCCTAGCACGCACAGCAAATGATTTTTTATAAAACTTACTTTTGTGGTAAGTACGGCATACACAGAGTGATTGCAGTGCAGTGCAAGAAACTTAGCAGACATAACGTATGCAAGTCGTGCCGTGTTTAGCTGTTTATTGAAAGTGATGTAATCTTATAGGTATATCTGTTCATGTATTAATAAGTAACAGAAACGCAGAACAGATTGTCGCCGGGGCTGGCGCGCACCACTAAGCGTGTTGTAGGACGCCTCCAGCCCGATGGTTCGATGACCTCAAAAAGTTAGAGGAAAGTGGCTGGATGAGGAAGGCAGATGATCGTATGTGATGGCGTGCTTTTGGAAAGGCCTTGGTCCGGCAGTAGACGGATACAGGCTGATGAAGATGATGATGAACAGTATGAAATTGGTTCGCTCTCAAATTGTCGGCCCTCATTGTGGATACAAAATACTCACTACGATAAATTGATTGGCGTTTGTTTTAATTATTTTCAACCGAACCGAATTTTATCAAAATTGTCACGTAACCATTACGGCATCAAAGCCACCGTTATTGTCACGAACTGTCAATGTCACTCATTTAAAGTGTCAAAATGGGACTAAACATGCTAATTTGGATTGAGGTTATTTTGTACTTAGGTTAGTTCGACCCTGAGTAGGTTTTCAGAGGTCATACAAGCACACCATGCTTTTGTGAAAACATGTTCGTTGCCATGTCGCTATGTAGTCTTTACCTAGGTAAACCCCTATGTAGTCAAAAGACTTTTGAACAGAAAAAATATAATTATATTATACTAGACGACAGCCGCGGTTTCACTCGCGTAGCTCTTTCGAGATAAAATGTAGCCTATGCGTTTATCCAGGGTGCATTTGCCTTTATAATAGTAGAGCTTTATTTCGTGGGTCACTTTTGGATTCGAATCTAAAATTGTGCACCTTTAAAACTCTTCGGTTGAGGGACTGAACTAAAATCTTAGAGGTCTCGCATTCGATGCTCGCTCGACCTGTCAGTACAAACTTTCGCTTAAATGGAGATTGGAATGATGAGAGGGGAAAAGATATTTTTAGCTATTATATATTTCTTGCCAACTATTATTATAGAATTGCCTCAATAAACTAATGTGATTTAGGATTTCGAGATCCTGGGTACAATTTCCGGATCTATATAATAATATATGTAATTTTTGACAACCTCCGTGGCGCTGTAGTATGCGCGGTGGATTTATAAGACAGAGGTCTTGGGTTCGATTTCCGGCGGGGCAGATTGAGATTTTTCTTAATTTGTCTTGGTCTGGCTGGTGGGAGGCTTTCGCCGTGGCTAGTTACCACCCTACCGACAAAGACGTACCACCAAGCGACTTAGCGTTCCGGTACGATGTCGTGTAGAAACCGAAAGGGGTGTGGATTTCATCTTACTCCTAACAAGTTAGCCCGCTTCCATCTTAGACTGCATCATCACTTAACATCAGGTGTGATAGCAGCCAAGGGCTAACTTGTAGTCGATAAAAAAAAATAATAATTAGCAGAAAAAAAAACATAGTCAGGACTTGGAAAGAGTGATGTTACACTGAGCCGCATCATACATCCACCAACAAGTACAACGTGACGAGTCTAGGCTCTATATTTCCTCCCCTGATAGGATGGAGATTTGGCCTTGTGAGCATTTATAGGCTCATGATGATGAATATTCAACTATAGATATAGAAGTAAATATAACAATGAATGTCACTCGCAACCTGTACATTATCACAATGAATCACTGTTGACATATGCAGTTAAGCTGCGCGTGCGCACGACCTTGCCGTGTATCTACTGATCGAGTACACGAATAGTACATACTTCAGATACTGTGTGCTGTGTGCTGTGTAGGCAGCATCTTCATCTGTGTGTTTGTTAACGCCTACTAATATGTATAAGCTGTTTAATTGCATTGTTCAGAACGCGTGGTTTGCGCAAACTACTGGACAAACTGCTTTAGTCCATAGCTTCTATACGGATTATGAAGTTCTGGCTCGGGCCAGCCCTGCCCTGGTCAATATTTAGTAAAAACCTGAAGTTAGAATCGCGGATCATTCCTCGGGTGGATATTAGACAAAGTGTTAAACGTTCAAGCACCTATGAGATTTGCATTAAAAATTAAATGTTTTACACCAGAGACTGAAGGCAAAAGCTAGACCCTTGGTAATGAAAGAGCTACAGATGATGGTAAGTGGTGATGTAACCTAAGATAGAATTGACTATTTTGTTAGGAGTATCATGACATCCACACCCCTTTCGGTTTATACAGGTCATTGTATCGGAACACTAAATTGCTTGGCGGTACGTCTTTGTTGGTAGAGTGGTAACAACTCACGGCTGATGTCTCTAACCAACCAGATCTGGACCAATTTAGAAAGCCGTAATTAGCCCAGCCGGCAGTCAAGTCCTGGGCTTCCTTCTTTCAGGAAGAGTCTTGCAAATCCACAGCGCATATCACTGTCAAAGTCACACAATTTCACCCTAACTTGCTTCGGTGTAAGTCTAAGCTCCTAATTTCCTTTCCTACTTATAAGGAGGCGGTCTTAGCACTGCACTAGACCCACAATAGGATGTTTTTGATGTCCAGGTGTTGCCAACCTTTTCCGGATCTTTGAATATTCGATAATGAATAAACTCTATGAATGCAGGTTTGTAGATCAGTATCTTGAACTAACATGAACTGTGGAAGGAATATAACAGTGTTATTAACAATTTAACAACTACAAAGGAATTAATTAGCATAACAACACTTCCGTGTAGAACTGGATTCAGTTCCACGTATGTTCGCCGCTCAGCGAGTGCTAGAATAGTAAAGTTGTAAATTTTAATTACGATGTATAATTTTTGCATCTAATTTAAAATGCAGATTCGGAATGATGAAGCTGTTACTACTAGATACTAAAAATGAATATATATTACCTTGATTTATGAGAAGAAGCCAAGTGTCGGTAGTTATGTAAGTACATTGGATAAAATTATCAAAAATATTTTTTAAGTAAAATGTCGCTTATAATATCGTGTAAACATACATATGTGGATACAGTATCTACGCCGTTTCTTAAGTCGGTTATTAAAATTAAATTTTGGAAAATAGGTAAGTAAGTAACAAAACAAAAAATAACAATACAGTATTTAGTAAAATTTCGCTTATAATAGTACCCCTTTCGTGTAAACATACGAAACATACATATGTGGATACAGTATCTACGCCGTTTCTTTCGTCTTATAAATCCTGTGCCACACTGTTTGCGTGGTTAGTAAAATTAAATTTTTTTTTTAGGAAAATAGGTTTTGATAATTCTTTTTTTATTAGAAAGTAAGTAACAAAACAAAAAATAACAATACAGTACTATTACATTTTTTTATTTACACCTTGTCTACAATCATACGGTTCTAGTTTTTGTTAAAAAAATTTATTGTAGAATTTACATCCTATTGCATTGAATGTAGAAATAAAGCCTCAGCGCATACTAGTTTACTCTTAGCTTAAACCAAGAATCGAACCTGGGAACATTCATAAAGGACTCTACGTAACTATAAGTACATCGATCAGCGTCCGACGTGACCCGCCGCTACCTTGCGGTCACGATGTTGTGACTCGAATACTGAAAACGTAGCAAATGACTCTCGTGATCGCGTATCGTGCGGACCGGCAGGTGGAGGACCCCTGGCTCCGTGACTTAGGGTGATGTGACATCTACATAAGTTTCAAAGCTTTCAGCTTTCATTGAAAACGCTGCTTTATCTATTTGAGATATAACCAAACTATGTATGAAAGAATTGTTTATATTTAGTAGAACTACAAAAAAGTCTACGGTGGCATATATATCACTTAAGAATAACTCGCTTTAAACATTTTTCTTAAAAAAAGGGTTACGTAAACTTTTCATTTTTGGTGTTTTTGAGGTTGGAACACGTAGGCAAATTTGAGGGCGTGTGTAGTAGGTATAATAATAATGAAACTTATAAACTAATGCATAATTGGCGGTCTTATCGCTAAAGAACGATCGCTACCAGGCAACCCATATAGAAGAAATAAATACACAGAACAGAATCGGATCGGGGAGTCGAAATAATTTCAATAAACAATAATACAAATAAGATAGAACGAGACATAATTATCTTATTTGTTCCGTCGTCACTAAGAACAGGCGTATTTACGTCTGGTATCTGAAGATATTGAACAGACTTTAAGTACGAGTATGTACTACTAAAACTAGGTATTGCAAGTGTACAGTAATTGAGATCGTCTGTAATGTATTACCATTAATATCAGTTTGAGAAACATCGCTGACGACATCGCTGTATCGATATTTGATTCGCACTGACATGTGCAACGGTTGCTCAACGCTGATTGTATTTAATTACTTCTCTTGCAATATCAGCGCCTTTGTTTCGTGTTACTGCAAACTGAATTAGTATGAGATTTTGATACATACCGACTGACGACAGCTCAAGGTCACGCATACCGTGGAACTGCTATGGTGTTTAAACACGTTAAAATAATTTACGAAAAATATTCTTAAGGATTTTTGTACATTGCTACGAAATAATAATTTTGCTAAGTATAATTGAATTAATTTTGCCAGATTCTCAATAAAATCTGTCTTCCTGGTAGAGTTCAGTATTAGTGCAATACAAAAAAATAATGACTTAAATAAACTTTTCACAGCCTCCTTGTCGTAACAAGTTCTCCCATTTCGCATCTGGATTGCCTCAGCACTTAACAACTTACAGCCATAAAGAGTTCTTGTCTCTCTCTCCCTTCAATTGACACACAGCTGCCAACTGCTACAGTCTGATGTAAGCACATAATTATATAGCCCATACGATATTTGTACAAATAATAAAAATGTAAAAAATAATTAATAATAATTAATTAATTTTCCTAATATTATAAAGGCATTTTATCTACGGAGAATGTGGGTCGCCAGAAAAGCTACTAAATGGATTTTGATAAAACTTCACAATAATATAACTTACATATCAGAATAGCACATAGGTCACATTTAATACCGAAATTCTCATAGTAACGAGAACTACACGGGTGATTAGCCGACGTGGCTGGCTCAGTCTTCAAAAACTAAAAATTGTAACTTTCATTTAATTACCACCTTTTCTCGCAATTGTTCTTTGACACAGATATTTTATACTTTTCTTTCCAAAACTGCGATTCTGGAAATAGTTCTGTTTTTATTTAAAATTTTTTATCGTTATTTATACTGGTACTTATACGAACTAATATCGCGATGAAATTGTAAAGATGCGTGTAATTGTATGCATCAATGTCGTCATCAATCACAATGACGTCACTGTCTGCTGTCGGTTGCCGGCTGAAGCTGACTGACACGCTTGTTATCGATCAAATTATTTCAAATCAATCAAATTAGCGTCACTATTTGGTTTTCTGAAAAGGTGATTAACTGCTGATTAGTTGATTTAATTAATGTACTCGTAGATCTGGTCGCAGATAATAATCAACCTTTTGCTAATTGTTGGTCATTAACGGAAATTGCAATTTCAATCGATTTATTTAACCGACTTCAAAACGTGCTAAAAATTAATAATAATTCATCACTTAGTTGCTTTAATTTAATTAACCATATTTATTAGGTCGGTGCCATCCAAGTGTAAGGAACGTTTATTTAACGAAGTTCTAGGTCCCTAAAAGTAGAAACCTTAGTTGACTAAATCAAAAACCTTCATACTAAATACTGAATTAAAAACCTTTTTAATTCTGTGAGCTCTTAACCGATAAGCTGCTGTAATTTAGATCACATTTCGTAAAATAAATGCAGTAGAAAAGAGAGTATTGAGAAGAATTAGTGGAGTAAAACTGAGTGACAGAATCAAGAATAGTGTGATAAGGGAAAAGTGGCGTAAAAGAAGATGTAGGCCTGTGTGCATCAAGATTTCGGTTATCATAACCAACGGTTAACATAACTTTACTATAAATTTACTGTTCACGACAACCCGTACGCCGGTTAAAAACGTAAGCTCGGTTAAGATAACCGCCCGGTTTACGTCCTTAACCGGCGTACGGGTTTTCATGACCAGTAAATTTTACGTTTAGTTTATGTTAACCGTTGGTTATGATAACCGAAATCTTGGTGCACACAGGCCTTTGTAACTAAAATCGAGAAAGGTATGCTGAGATAGTTAGGTCATGTAGAGAGAATTAATGAAACGGATTTATGAATGGGAATGTGGGAAGGGGAAGACCAAGGTGAACGTCACTGGAACAAATCCAGGACATTCTGATTAAAGGCTAGGTCACAAGTACCCTAACCAAAGAGAGATATGCAAGGATAGTGGCAAGTGAAAGGACGTTGTCTCTGCCTACTCCTTTGGGAAGAGGCGTATGTTGTATGTACGAGTATGTATGTATAATTTTGACCGACAACTCGACAATACTTTCTGTAACCCGGGGTAAGGTAAATGTTACAAATCAGATTTTTATTGTTGTAAAAATGTTCCGCGGCGTTTACTGTTTAAGTTGTTTTGTTACAGTTTGGGCAAGCGAGGTCACCGAACTTGGCAATTGGCTTGACTATTGATTGTTTTTTTTATTCTTTTACAACTTTAGACAAGTTTTTGCGGCGCTCCAAAGAAAGATTTCTTACGGATAGTGAAATTGTAAACAAGTTTTACTTCGAAACACTTGCACTGACTTGAGACCTTCAAAACAAGGGCAAATAAAGCGTCGGCCATACTGATGCTTTCCGTTGCATAGTAACATTTAATCAATCGTTATTTTATAGCAAAAGTTATATTTTAAAGTCATCATTTTCCTATTGCCCACTGCGTAGACCCACTACACTGCTCCAATACGGTATGGTGGGTTTAGGGTGATAATGTTTAATTAATAGTCAAACGAACTTACCTGTGCTTGAAGTTCGACGGTGATTAATTATTGCTAACTATCAGATGTTGATGATGTTTTTTTTTTTTATTGACTACAAGTTAGCCCTTGACTGCTATCACACCTGATGTCAAGTGATGATGCAATCTAAGATGGAAGCGGGCTAACTTGTTAGGAGTACGATGAAATCCATACTCCTATCGGTTTCTACACAACATCGTACCGGAACGCTAAGTCGCTTGGCGGGACGTATTTGTGGTAGAGTGGTTCTTGCCAGGTAGAAAGCCTTCCACCGCCAGACCAAGATAAATTTAAGAAAATGTGATCCTTGTTTTTCTTTTTTCAATTCTGCCCCACCGGGTTTTTTTATAATAATAATTGAACTCAACCTCACTTCCATGAATGCCACCACGTAGACCCCTGACGCCAAACGGAGGTGGTTCGGGTGGTAATGTGAACAAGACTCACGACTTAACGTGCTCTCCAAGTTCGACTGTGATTAATTATTGCTAACTATCAGATGTTAATGATGTGACCAAGACTGACGGCTTAACGTCCAAGACAGGGAGTGCAATAAACCAAATTCCACAACCCGATCCAGGATTTAAACCCGGGACTTCGTGATGACCATTACAATATTATCACCGCTTGTATCACTATTATACAGTTAACACCATCATGGTACATCAGGCGGTGGACGTCCACTGCTGGACAGAGGCCTTTTTAGGGAGCTCTAAACACAACGATCCTGCGCCGCCTGTGACCAGCGGCTCCCTGCGACACGTTTAATATGTAGGTACCTGTTCAGGATATTACTTATCTGAACATGAATGTAGCGGTATAACGAGGAAATGACTCAGGAATGTACCATCTGGATGTGTGTGAGGAAATGGTACGGAAATCCTAACTCCATGTTGCTTTCTTTTTACACTAGTGATGTCTACGTAACTATTTTATCTATTTACTACCTGTCTGCATTTTTGCTTGCGTTTACAAATATTTTTCTATCCCTTGGGAAAACAACTTTTCCAAGATAAACAGTATCCTATATTCTTTTTTATACCTGTGACGCTTTGAGCGAATTTTCACGATGATTTATGTAGTAAGTAGTGTGAAAGCGAAACGTAATACAATAGGTATTATAATCACAGAATATATAATAGTTTATAAACGCCTACTTTGGACGTAAGCATAGGTAGGCTTAGTGGAAGAATGCATTTAAAATCAAGTCGATCTCCACTGTCTCTCTGCAACGGCATTTTCTGTGAATTTTAACAAATGGTTATATAAGGAGCGAATAAACCATTCCCTCAAAGGCCTGCAATGCATTAACCGTGCCTTTGGTGTTGCAAATGGCGACGGCAATCATTTAATATGAGGTAAACGACAGCTTCATTTGCCTGCTTTATAGCAATAAAAAATTGATATCGAGTATCGATATATCACATCACTGTTAGCGTACAGTTTAACCGAATAAGAAGAAAAGTACGGAATGTAATTAGCACTGCCGTCTGCCAGCAGCGCGTCAACACTTTCGCTGCTCTGCGGCTGTAATGTGAAGGCCACACCGACGCTACGTGCCTCCGACTTGCATCCAGAGTAGAAAAATCAAACTTTTTATTTTTATTTAGAAAACCAATGGACTCTTTAACTCGTTTGGGAATGTGTTGCTTTGTCCGTGAAGTTATTGGTTCTATTTCCTGCTTAGTGACTCAGAAGTGTCATTCATGATCTCATCATTATTTGCCCACTAGAATGTTTGGGAGAAAGAGGACATGGAGCATCAACTCATCACGCTGCTCCACTGTAGATTGGCGGGCTTAGGGTGATGATTTTTAATTAATTACCGATCACTATCAAAATATGATGAGAGCGACCGAGATCGACGGCTGAACGTGCACTCTGAGGTTCGGGGTATAACATCGCCAATTTCTCGATTCCCGGCTTTGATTTTATTGATAATTTTTAGAAGACTCAGAATTATTCGATTTGTGATCGAAGCAACATATTTATGTTAAACGTTAGACCAAGTGAAGAGGCTGCTGCAGAGAATGATCGCTGGTGTGGCCCTCGCCTTAGCGGGTACATTTCCCTCGTGCAAACATTGTGTTAGCTCATTTTGTTTGCACTAGTTACACATTATGTGAATTCCTGTTTTGAAGAATTTTTTATGTTACGCTAAAAATTCTGTTTATGACATAAAATAGAGGCATGTAATGGGTAAAAGGTTGGAACATGAGTTTTGAAGTTTGGGTAGCTTTTAAACGTAATACTAGTTAGTGGTTATTTTCTAGATTAAATACTCATTAAAAATGATATGATTAATGAATTAAAAGTATAATTTTTAATGAGTATTTAATCTAGAAAACAGCAAAACAAATAAAAAGATACAATAACTTCAATGACTGAAATTTAATTGTTTTCATCAAACAACTCACAGTTTACACACAGATCGATAAAACTAAACAAAAGGAGAAATGATCAAACAATTTCTGTTATTCTCTAAGATCTAAACAATCGTGCGTCGGTCGGCGCATTTATTATTTTCACCGAAACTCACGTTCGCTCCACTTCTGGCTCGCTTTCAAATCGATCGTCATTGATTGTTATAGTTGTAGAGCTCGTAAACATCAACGCTGATCAATAAGTGGATCTTTGATTTCATTTGAAACCTCGATGGGGTTACGATTAAGGGACAACGAGAAATACTATATAAATACCTGAATGGGCTCTCCTTAGCACAGGAAGTAAGTAGTAATAATCCCGGATTATGTATCGGATTTACTATGACAAAATACATAACGTTCATGCATTTAAGATTTGCATATATAAGTCCATTTAACTGCGGAGACTAAGACAAAAGCTTACTAAATTATCGTTTTTGGACCTTTGAACCAAACCTCAACGTGAAAACTATGGCCAATGTGTCAGGGTCGAAAAGAAACGTAAGGTAGATAAATACTCGAAGTAAACTTTAACTCAGCTCTGATCTGATATGTAACGCATATTTCCACAACTTTTATATTATACTCGTTATATGCTAGTGGACGCCCTCGACTTCGTACGCGTCCGAACATTGAGCCACAATATTTCTTTTTTAACATGTACTTGTACGTATAAATCTTCCTCTTGAATCACTGTATCTATTGCAAAACTGCATTGAAAACGGTAAGTAGTTTCATACTGAATGAACAGTCAGTACCAGTGACTTTACTATATACTTACTAATTACGTATGTATGTAAAGATTTTTGATGAATGTAACAATGTTAAAAGCGTTGAGTTGTCAGTGTTCCGTCGGTCACAACAGCTATGATACACGTTTCCCCATGAATCTTCCGAAGAAGGCGAGCTCGTAATTACGTCGCGAATCTCGATAGTGGGGTCGAGGATTAATCGCTCAGTCGAATGATGTACCTGCTCACTAACTGCCTTCAACATTGTGTGAGATTGATAGGGTTCTTGCATACTAACTGCATTTGCTGTACATAAGCTTGAGTCTCATCAGCAAATACAGTAAATGTAAGCAATGAAGCACGCAATTTTGTTCGCGTTAAATGTAACTTTTCGCCTTACGTCGAAATGAAAAAACTGTCTCCTATCTATAGTCACATGAATAAAATTATTATTATAAAAACAAAAAACCCGACTGCATAGAAGTTATGAACTGAAAAGAGAAAAACAAGGATCACTATATTTATATAATACTTTATGGTGATGCAAGCGGGGACAAAATAATTTATTTTCTGCGGGGAAAGAAAGATCTACCAAAACTACGTTTGTCCCCGCCTGCAGCGTTGTTAAAACGGCAATATAAACATAATATGATATTTATATTTTTGAAATGATCTTTTTACGACCTTTCATTTGATACCCATATTGCTAAGATAAGAGAAAGAAATACACACATCCCCCCTTTTTTCCCCCATTTTCAGCCACCGTTTTGAAAATTTATATAACCTATGTCACTCCCACAATTTTAACGAATTCAACGACACCTCACCTGTCAAAATCCGTTCAGTCGTTTAGGCTGTAGCGCGTGCCGAAGAAATGGACATTCATACATACATACGCTCGAAAAACATAACCCTCCTTCTGACACAGTCGGGTAAAAATAATAAGTAGGCACATGTGTGTACTTAAAAGACGGAGCTTCTGGGTACGATTCTCGGCTCATACAGATTTTAAATTGGTCCAGGTTTAGCCGGGGTAAAGCTTTGGCGCTGGTTAGCTACCACCCTACTGACAAAAACGTACAGCCAAGCAATTTAGCGTTCCAATAGGATGGCGTTTAGAAACAAGTCAGCCCACTTCCATCATAGATACCATCATCACTTACCATCAGGTGTCATTGCAATCAAATAACTTCGGAGTCACCTCACCTAAGTCACCTTCGGAAATCTTGTATGTTCAGTGTGCCTAGTGTGAGATTACTTCAAAACAATCGAAAACTTCACATTCGCGTTAAGGGCAAATTTTATATGGAACTGAAGCAGCGCCCCTGGCGAGTTAGAAAAAATCTCAAATGGGCGATGTGTCAAAATCGATTTTTTTGTTATATTTTATTTGATATTATTAGTGACTACGTTTTTACGCAGTCGCTCGGTGAAAAACTCACACTTGCCCCACAGGACCACTAAAATTTTTAATTTGTGATATTTTCGCCGCGTCTGTAAGCTCCCTAACCCACTCGTAGGCAACCCGCAGTCCACAGCAAGTGTACGGTATAATCATAACGTAATGGATTTTCGGATACCGATTACGATTACGCCGATAGTAAATTAACATTCACAACCCGATGTTGTTCACGAACGAGTTGCACAACGCTGCCGGTGCTGGATCCAGTGATTTTCACAAATTTTTTAAATTGAAATGTTGCTTAAATATGGCTTCGAGGTTGGGCCTTAAATTGCGGGTTTCAAAAATTCATTAATGTTTTCGGAGAACTTACGAGTTTTGTATCTTGTAATCAGACTCAGGTATGGAGTATACTTTACTGCTTCTCATTTGTCAAGTCTACGGGTTTATTTTCCCGATTTTTGGTCCTGGTAAAGCGTAAAAAATATTAAGACTTGGCTAGTCCAAAGAAATACTTACGTACCTATAAACTGTCAAATATATTGTTAGTAATTACAATGAATTTCCCGTTAAAAAAATTTTTTCAAACTCTTATATTGTATAGGAATTTTTCAAATACTTATATTGTACAGGTATCCAACCCATATTAGAGTAGCGTGGCGTGTCACAAGCTTTACATTTCACCTTCTATAAGTAATTCTAACATGCCTATTAAATGTGCTAAATGAACTAAGCCAAGTAGAATCAAATGTACAAACAAAAGCAAGTATTTTATAACTCTGGGCTGTCCTATCCCTCGCCGAACTAGCTAACTACGTTACGACTGAGGCACTTAATAGTCTTATACATTGTAAGAAATATAATGCATTAGCCAATCTTATCAAAGGCATCACAAGTGCGGAAGATCCTTAAGTGTAAACCCACCATCCCGCAACACAATGAGCCGACAGACGACTATTAGCCACATCCGATGATATCGCCTCGAGCACCTGCCAGCCCGCCCATTGTTCAGGCTTTAGAACAAAGCTGGTATTAGACGATCGGAATCTTTATAATAAGAAAGCAATTAATGAGTTTAAGTGCAGTGACTACATGGTGTTATAAAACTGTTATAAACCTAATAAATTAATAATTTTTTTTAACTAAGAACCTTCTTTATTAGGCTAAAAATACAAAACTTCCTATATGTAACAAATACTTATTAATAATCGATTCAACCGCATGCGACATAATCGCAGACAAACACACAGGTTGCTCTGAGAACCTCCTAATTTAAAGTCGGTTAAATATGTACTATTGATTAGATATTCTGTATCAGAAAAATTGAAATAGATTTTATACCTTTGTTGCAGCGGGAAATATATACCTTACTTTATAATAGACTAGCATTTGCCCGCGACTTCGTCCGCGTGGAATTAGTTATTACGGCAGCCTAATTTTTTTAAGCTTTGAATGTCATATTTATTAATATGTAATCAACTGCCTAAGAAATAGGTCTTAAGCTTTCAAAATGACGATACTTTCATACAACATTTCATCCCCCCTTTAACCCCTATGTAAAGTAGCCTATGTCCTTTTTCATGCTCTAGACTTACTGTGTACCAAATTTCATTTAAATCGGTTCAGTAGTTGTAGAGTGAAAGCAAGACAGACAGACAGACAGAGTTACTTTCGCATTTATAATATTAGTTAGGATAGCTTCCGGTTTATTATCCCAAGACCAATACTTAAGAATTATTTTGTTTATATGATCTAAACAATGGTGCAGAGCAGATCACATTTGGTGGGGTTTCAACAGAAGCCAATTATCACTCTTGTAGTAAAGAAGTTAGAGTTCCGATTATCCGTCAAAACTAGTTAGGGATATAAGTTAAACAAACTAAGTACCAACATAACTGCATCGTCATTTACATCGGTTGATTAAAGTTATCTTTCTGAAAGTCATATCGCGAATTGCCTATAGAGTGGTATACCGATACTCGATAACGACTGTTCGATAGCGTGCCAACTCGTACTGAGGGTACTAGCAATTAGTTTAAAACGAATCGAATAATAGAGCGTAGTAAGTAGGTACGTTAATTAAAGACTCGCTTTCATTTCAACGATGAAAGGGAATTTGAACGTAATCGTGACCGTAACACATCGGATTATACTTGGTTCCCTTAACATAAGCTTTTTCTTTATTCGCTATAAGTTAGCCCTTGACAACAAACACTCTTGGTGGTAAGTGATGATGCAAAATGGAAGTTGGCTAACATGTTAGGAGTAGGATAATATCCTCACTCCTTCGGTCTATCATATCAGTTTGACATCACATTGTACCGGAACGCTAAATCTTACGTAGTCTTTGTCAGAAGGGTGGTACCTAGCCACGGCCAAAGCCTCCCACCAGCCTGAACTTTAGTGGTAGAGCCATGGTTAAGCCAGACTCAAGTCGAGAGGTTCTCAAGTATTTTTGAAACGTCAAGTCTGTCTGTTGTAACGACTCTACCACTGACATCCACATCCTCCGCCCAAGTATCCTTATCATTAAGAAAGTCATCAATGACATGAGATCCAAATCATGTTCTTCTGCTTGTCACGATTTTTTCTACTCTCATTCATTCTTTTATACAATTTCGTGATATAATGTACACTTGACCTGGCTACTAGCTCCGATGTTACTCGAACAGAAAAACAAAAGGTCACGACCATACTAGTAATGAATGCTTAGTAAAACAATAACAACACTTGAAACATGTCAACTTCCGCTCTGTACGTGTGAGACAATGGACAGACGCCGTGTCCGCGCCGCGCGCAGGAAGTCGTACCTACCATAACTTCATAACATAGGAAAGACAGTAACTATAAAATATACATTACTAGAGTTACCAGCGGTTTCACTCGCGTAGTTCTCGGTCCCGTGGGTATTTCAGGATAAAATGTGGCCTATGTATTATTATGAAAATATGTAAAATATAATATTGTGAACACACACAAACTTCCGCCTTTACAATAGCAGTATCTGCCAAAAGATGTTCATAGAGCGAATGTTTGTCTTTATTTAACCGACGAAAAAAAACGGAGGTGGTTCTCAATTCGACACGTATTTTTTTTATTTTATTTTTTAATTTTTTATGTATGACCACGCATAACTTTTTACAGAGTTGCCCGATTTTGATAATTCTTTTTTTATTAGAAAGGTCATACTTCGAAGGTGGTCCCATTGTCATCATGTTGGGATCTGATGAGGATATCCTAGGGAAATTAAAGGAAAATTTTGGAGACACGCTTACTGCGATTTCGGTTTTTGTCTCGGTATCGGTAGCTTTTTGGCTACTAGTGCGTATAACATACTATGACAGTATAGTACGAGTACGTTACGTGGCGATAAATCACTAAAAAGTAAGAAATAAAAATTTTTAACAAAAAATAGAACCGACTCAAAACGCACTAAAAAGTAAAAAATAACTTAAGCATATCTATAAAGTCGGTGCCAGCCAAGTTAAGGAACATTTTTTTTTTTTTTTTTTTTCTCTTTATTTTAAGAGATTTTTCGCTAAGCGAATATGCCTCTCTGTATTGATGCAAATAGTATAGTATATAAATTACAATATTGTAAGCTATCAACAAAGTTTTGTATCCCTTAGTAGGTTTCATAGTACCTACTATGAATTTAGTTGGGACTGCAGTCAAAATCAAAGGGATTCTCTTTTCTCGAGTGCAGTTCCAACCATTCGCAGAATTTGTAGTGCCTTCTTTGAGTGTGGCTGTGACAATATACAGTTATAGTAACCGACATTATTATGAAGTACATTTTTTTGAACAATTCGTCTCTCATCTTCATTCCGAGCACATTCCATTAGAATATGAACCACATCTTCGGGCACGTGACACACACTGCAGTTAGGAGATTCGGCTTTTTTCATTATATAAGCAAACTTATTCAATGGAATGTGGCCGGAACGAAGGCGCATCAGAAGGGTATGAAGTCGGTGCCAGCCAAGTTTAAGGAACATTTATTTTACGTAGTAAAGCAGTTCGTGGGTTCTATGTAACGTCTTTAAAGTAGAAACCTTGGCTGGCACCGACTCCTAGATATGCTTAAGTAACTTAAAGCAACTAAATGACACAGTTATTTTTTACTTTTTAGTGCGTTTTGAGTCAGTTAAATTTTTTTAATCTTCAAAAGCGTTTGATTTCAAAAGAACATTGCCAAAAATTGTATGGAAGTGTACCCCAGGCTGCCCAG
Source organism: Mycalesis mineus (assembly GCA_034621355.1). Lineage (NCBI taxonomy): Eukaryota > Metazoa > Arthropoda > Insecta > Lepidoptera > Nymphalidae > Mycalesis > Mycalesis mineus. The sequence goes on from CM067882.1 coordinate 545,032, forward strand.
TAATGATATATATGTCAGTAAATAGTGCAGATTTTCTATTTACAGAAAAACAAAGTTGTATGTAGCTATGCAGTCGCAGGAAAAAGTTATGAAGGTTGAAAAAGCTGACTTTTCATACTACGACGACGGTCACGTGATTCAGAACACAAGAAATCGATTGAAATTTTTATTTTTTTCGATATATTTTCAAGTGATTGCTATAAAACATGGGTAGTTCTTTAAAATTCATTGTGTATTTAAATAAAACAGTTAAATATGAGCATAAGTTTGGACAGCCTGGGACAAATTTTGGCAATGTCCTTTAAGGCGTCTTTATAGTAAAAGAGTCTGTGATCACTAGACCGTCGTCATATTTTGTCGATTAGGTTGTAAAGCATAAAGCTCTTAATATGCATAAAAAACAAACGAAATTCAATGTTCTTAAAATAAATACTAGCTTTAACTAAGAAACGTCTATAAATCAACTAAAACAACACTTTTAGTTGATATATAGCTGTTATAATCAAGTTTTGAAAGTATATAGAATTCTATAAATATTCCACTAGTAGTAAAATTAAAAATAACTACGTAACGATTATATATATAGCTGTGGAAACTTCAACATTAGTGAGAAGCTATGATCAGCTATGAAGCGATGACGTAACGCGGAAATAACTGCGCTGTGAAGAATTGTTTAGGTAACTTTGTAGTAACGTACCGGCCAACTGATGGGAATTGGGCCGTAGTTCTGTGGTCACTGGGCTGTCGTACAGCCTCATTAATACGCGGTGCTATGAAACTAAAGGCTACACGATAGTGTGAGAGCTTGCAATGGCTAGATGTTCGTCACCTGGTCAAAGCTAAACCTGACCTGTAAGCCACGCCGCGTTCCCATAGGGGTAGGCAGAGACTACATCCTTCCATTTGCCACGGTCCCTGCATACTTCCTTAGCTTCTTCCACTCTCATATACAAGGTCGTTGGTTTAGGGTACTCTTGATCTGGCCATTATTTAAAATATCCTGAATTTGGTCCAGGAACATTCGCCTAGGTCTTTCCCTTCCGACATTTTCATTCACTCTCGCCTTATAAATCTCTTTTGTCAATCTTCTTTCATCCATTCTCTCTTCATGTCCAAACCATCTAAGCATCCCTTTCTCTATTTTAGTCACTACATCTTTTACACCACACTGCTCTTGTACTAATACATAGGTACTATACACGAGATATACTTCTATATCTCGTGTGGCGCAGACATCGCTCTAATTTTCGTGCGATGATTCGAAAGATGTTACTGTACTCGAGTTGCTTAGCTTACTTCAGTTTACATACGTACTTTATAATGGCTTATAGGAAGGTACATTAAATGTGCAAACGATATGTCTTCTTCTGAATAATATAAGAAATTATGTCTGGATAATCTTAAACACAGATTTCCATTTCGCAGTATGTAACCTAATAATAACCTCACCTAGACTACATTAAAGGTATTTATAACTTGACCCTTACAAATTATTAAATAAACCTTAGTCTATATAACCAGCCATTCTATTCAACATTAGTGAATACAACTTTCAAGCAACTAATAAAAACAATAAGGCACCAGGTGACGAAGTTACAGCAGAAACCGGGTGAAAATCTTATAGTTGAAATCCGTGAGTCTTGTAGCTGAAGGCACTTAATGAAATAACAAACTTTGGTATGTTGTTTGCCGTTTGATAAAAGATCTCTACAATATACAGCCCTTATAAATTAGCCTGTCTATACGACATTAGCTCTCAAACAACTGAAAATTAATAGGCTGACGAAATTACAGCAGAAATCTTGAAAGCGGGTGGAAAACTTATGCTTGAAGTCCTTCAGCGACTTCTGTTGTTGAAGTTTTGAAGAGTTAAGGAGACACGAATGAATTACAATGTACTCGAGGATACTACTTACTAACTCTCAACGGTTCGAACAAAGACTTTTAAATAGCTTTAAGATAAACTATACTTTGTATCTCTATAAGTCTTTATTTCTTCATATATAAAGTCTAAAATCGACAAATCTAGATACTTCAATTTAATTAGTAGTAAATAGATATCTGCTGCACGGTTATAAAGGTCATTTTGATTTGTAGTTATAATGAGGAAGTGAATTCTTCCGTCACTTGTCTCATACTGCCTCTAGGTAGACTAGCTTACGGAACAAAAAATGATAGCTTCAGATATTGATATGTATTTATAGGGCAATAACTGGTAATAAACTGCTGATTCGTTAAAAAGATCGATCGAAAAGAACATGACATTATTTATAATGTAAAATAGCATATTTCAAGTATTTTCAATCCACGTTTCATCGTTTCATCTCATTGGTGTAGTGGTTCCTGCTGTACTTTCGGAGGAAAGAGGTTTATTGTGGCGATGTTAAAAATTTTTTACACTGGGTTCGTGTTGAAGTTTTTAGTAGAGAGTTGGGAAGTAGGTGTGTGGTACCCCTTGCCTCTCCGAGAGGATGTTACTTTAACAATGATTTACGAGACTGATAATGATGATTCTGCTCCTGGTCTAACATGGTTCTTCTCTAAAGTCCTGTCTCTAGATCAAAATTTGTTAAAAATTTTTTTCACGTTTTCACAAGATATGACATATAAACAGACAAACGGATATAAGTAGGTATATAAAGTGTGGTCCATACATCGACAGAATAAACGTTAAGTAAGAACCGATATGTGAAAGCAGCATATATTCATATTATCTCTGTGCTTATCTCTCGTAAGCAAAAATTTTGTCAGAACAGATAGATACCTGTGTGAATAAAAAGATAGTGCCTACTATCTATAATCTGCGCAGGTATGAAAGAATGAGGTAGACAAGAACTGGTGTGCGACGCAGATGTTCTGATATACAGATGTGGAGGTAACGCCATGCAACTGCACTTAACACGAACACACTTATTACTGAAGCAGTCGTTTGAAAAGCATTTGCGGTCTCATACTTTGTAGTGTGAGAGATAGTCACAACTTTTGTAGCTAACATTTTGTAGCTACGTTTTAAACACAATTAACATTCTCTTGGGAATACTTCACCGCGCTTCGAATATAGGTAAGTCAAGTCAACGATCAAGTTTCTTTGAACTAATAACTAACAGTTAGATAAACAAAAGGTCCAGTCTTTTACGAATAACCGAAATCGGTAATTGTTATTTCCAAAATTATTAAAATAAAAAAGACGTGTGGCACTCGGAGACTGCCGCGGTAAAGCTATTGCATTTATAAAAAAATAAAACAAAAAAAATAATAAAACTAACTAAAATAAAATAAAAAAAAAATAAAGCGGTCACCCATCCAAGTACTGACCGCGCCCGATGTTGCTTAACTTCGGTGATCGGACGAGAACCGGTGTATTCAACATGGTATGGACATTGGCGAATGAAATAGCGAATAAAACAATCTGATAAAACTTAAATGTATCACCACTGTGCCGGTCAGAGTAGGGGGCTCTGGATTCGGTCTCCACGCTCAAGGCCCGCGATAGAAGCTATGCAATAGCTTAAAAAATGTATAATATTATCCTTTTTATTAATTTTGAGTGGTTATAAGTTGATACGTATGCTACCAAGTATTGTTGCGTAGTAGTCATTAAATAATTTAATATAACAAATGCACTATTCAATGAAAAATTTCATTTGTTGCTGCAGCATAATTAAAAACACTAAAATAAAAATTACCGCTCTTTAAATCTTAGATCAATCTATTGATCTAACTCTGAATGCTTCTTTTTATTTATGCTTTTGTTTTTTTCTGTATGTGCTGAAACATTGCTTATTATTCGATGTGTTACTGTTGTCTCTTAGTGTAAATATTACGCCAAGCGATTATTCGTTGCGTTCCGACACAAACAGACGAGACAAGACCCCGATACGCAGTTGATAGCATCCTCGCAATTATGTGCCGCTAGCGCTACTGCTACTCGCTAACAGATGGCGTTATGTAACCAAAGCGCTCATTATGTACGAGATTCTCATATTGAAACGAGATGCAAATGATTTTCGACTCAAATACATAAAACTTACGGTTGCTGTTTATTTTGGCTTAAATAGATAAGTATTTAAATAACAAGATAGGCTTTTGTGTCATTATGACAGTATTTTTAACAGTTAGTGATTTTAAATAATGTTATTTTATAATTTTGGTAAATAATAAAAATAAAAAGGATATTCCGATACCGGGAATCGAACCCGAGCCTCCTGGGTGAGAGCCAGGTATCCTAGCCACTAGACCATATCGGATATACAGAGTGAAGCAAAATTTTACATTAGTTTAATAATATATTCTTAATGTTCAACAAAAAAGTTTTTTCCTTAAAAAATAAAATAAAATGGACCCAGCTCAGCATTTGCTACATAATCTTAAAGACCATGCAATGCTGATTTTCCCCTGGATCCATGCTCAGGTACCGCCACGAACGCAGCCTAAAAAAAGTTTATTTCGCCAATAAACTTTTTTGATATTTCGCCAATAAACTTTTTTAATAACTAACCATAACTTGAATAAAGTTAGCATTACATAGGTTAAAGTTACCATGTACAACTTCCGCAAAGTAACGTATACTTTTATTCACTCGTCTTTCCTACTATTATATCTCTGAACTTTGTTAAGTTAGTAATTGAAGAAAATAGAAATCATTGTTACCAACTGTTTCAACTCATTACGACGTCATGTACCTATAACTCAGTATTCAGTAATACTGTCACTTTGCAAATAATATTTCCGTATTTCTGTTTGCTGACCGCAAACCACAAGCTGATGTTATGACAATAAGATTAATATTACAAGTATCGGTGGTACGTAAAAGAAATAGTATTGAAGGGATTATGGAGATGGTTTAGACATGTAGAGAGAACGGATGAAAGAAGATTAACAAAAGAGATTTATGAGGCGAGGGTGAATGGAAATGTTGGAAGGGGAAAGCCTAGGCTGATGTTCCTGAACGACCTTCAACTGAAAAACGTCTTCACTAAATGAGCGCCAAAAACAGGTTTTGGGTGAACTTTTCAAGTAGTTTCGCACAGCAAATTCAACCTCAAATGGATCCGTTTAAGGTTAAATTCGCTCTGAATTTAGACGTATTTTATTTTATTAGAAACAGGATAGAACGGAACGCTAAATCGGTCTTTGTCGGTGGGGTGGTAACTAACCACGGCTTCCTAACACCAGCCTGATCTAAGCCAATTCGGAAAATCATAAGCGGCTCAGCCTAGGACCTCTGTAATATACTTAAAACCACTGCCCCACAGAAGCCGTCAAAATTATAGTCTGTACGTATATTCGGATGGGAAGGAAAATATGGATCATACTGTGATAGAATTGTACTGGAAAGTCAGTCATTGTAGCTACCGTTGTTTTGTACTTATACAAAAAAGAATCACTTGTTTGTGTACCGCCAGGCTGCCTCTGTGGGTTCAACCTCAACGTTTCACAATTAAAAATTAAAATAAAATCGCGCAATGAAGTGCAACGTCAGAAAAACCGGCGGGAAACTATTTCGTTATTGTTTCCCCGCCATTTTGAGCCAAACAAAACACATGGGAAAACGACAACAACCTTGCTCTGAATCGCCCTGGAATGTTTCTGTATACATATAATTCGCGTTTCTTATGTAATTGTGCAATAATTATAATGTAATTACGAACTTTTACTATTGTTGCTTCATTGCGGAACATCTCGACTGTTTACTGAGTGAAGTAAATATGCAGACCATCTTTACATTCAGTCATTGTGATCGTGGTGGCATTCATGTTTGTAGGGTTAACGTTCATTTATTCTCATTGTCACTATGGACAATACTTCAATGTCCTAAAACTGTCTTTTACCATCCAGACTTTTGACAACCTCCGTGGCGCAGTGGTATGCGCGGTGGATTTATAAGGCGGAGGTCCTGGGTTCGAGATTAAGATTTTTCTTAATTTGTCTTGGTCTGGCTGGTGGAAGGCTTTAGCCGTGGCTAGTTCGACAAAGACGTTCACCCTATCGACAAAGACGTACCGCCAAGCGATTTAGCGTTCTGGAACGATGTCGTGTAGAAACCGATAGGAGTATGGATTTTCATCCATACTACCACATAGTATCTCACTAATCAGGTGTGATAGCAGTCAAGGGCCAACTTGTAGGCATTAAAAAAAAAAGATTACGACATAAACACAATCCTCTGCAAAGCATCTTTGAAACAGACGAGATCCCCGATTACAGGAAGTTATCAGGACTAATATCACATAGCTCACAAACCCTCCTAATCCTAAACCATAGAAGCCTCAAAATCTATCAAAGCTGAGGTCAAACTCAGAATCTGTTCTGTGTTACATAGTATTTTTGCCTAGTTAAAGTAAATGTTTGGGAATAGATCAGCACATTGTGGTAGTATTAAATACATGTAATATCATATATTATGGAAGAACGAGACGTTATGTCAAAATAGTAATGTTATATGCGTCGGTTATATGCGTGTTATAGTAATGTTGAGTTATGTAAATGTGTGTAGATTCAGCAAACAATCCTAATGGCTTGTAGACGTTGTGTTAGCTAGAGTGTTGCATCACATACAATGTACATACGAGTATAACTTTACCCGACTACGGCGAAGCCAAAAGAAAGGAATGGTTTTGCACGACACTACCTTATAACCATGTTTTTACCTGAAATCTTAAAATACATTTCAAGATTTCTATCTTGTCTCGTCCTTTAAATCCACACAACTTATTCTTACATCTGTCTGTTGGCTTGGTTCAAGTAGAAGCAAATATAACATGATTAAAAAAGAGACGCAACTGCTAATTCTTCTTATTATTATCTGCATTCGTAAACAAGAGTAGAGTCACTACAAACAGATACAAACCAAGCTTACATGAAATTATAATCTATCTTTTTTGGTTTGCCGCGCTTTGCTACAAAAATTCTTAAAATGATTAGGTATAATTTATATTTCCGTTATTTGGCAGTCCTTGAATGTTTACGCTTTTGAGATAATAAACGTTTAGCTGGTAGGTATAACAAAGTTACGTTTTGTCTAAAAATAATTAACAATGGCAATCCCAAATCATAGTACCTATGTAAGTACGTGTTTGATATTTAGATACCTAGTATTATGTTAATAAATTTTATATAGGGGAGACCGGGGCTGAAAGTTCCGATTTTCAAATAACATGAAATTTTATGATGAAAATGATAAAATTTCAATTTTGATATTTGATTTAATTAAAAATTCTTAATCGGTCTCTGTAATAGTAAAGTCATTTCTGCTAGTTTCTCAATATATTTTTTTGTACAGGCAAATTTTCGCAAAATTTCGGAAGGGAACATTCAACCCCACTTTGGGGCGAGTTGTTCCATGCGTGGGGCAAATTGTGCCAGTTGGAGAATATAAATAAAGTATTAGGATAATGTATGGTTTCTTTTAAATATAACAATAATTTCCATACTTACATTTATTTAGTTATTATGTAATGCTATAAACTTTAAAAAACAATGAAAAACATTATTAGCTACATCTAGATTAACGTTTTGTATTGGTTAACAGTAATTGAGTTCTATTAGCTTATAGATCTTACAACCTACATACTTAAGGATACAAAAAATCTAACGTACCTACTGGAAAGAATACTCGATATAAACACTTTTTTATAATTAAGAAATATTGGCACTTCCATAACAGAACCTAAAAAAAGAAAACAAAATACAACTGAAAATCTTCAGATAAATGTTTTTTTTATTAATTTAACTATAATAGAGATGCATGAAGTCAATAACCTTATCACAAACATAACTGCACTGTTTTTAACTAAATAAAACAACAGGTAACCTTCATGCAAATGATTCATTAATAAATTCAATGAAAAGTGAGATCAAAACTTACAATTATAATCAAATAACAAAACAAAACTACTAACGTCAATATTATTTATCATCTTTAAGTTATCAAATTATTTTTATAAAGTAAAATAAAATTACAATGCAGACAGATTATCAGCCTTGTTTTTCAGTCGTAATCAACTTTGGCATATTTTATTGTTATTAATCGTTAAATTCTTCATCTGAATTACAGTTAGGACACAAATATGTAATATTATCAGTTTCAATAATACATTGCACATGTGCCCAATTTTTACACATGCTACATTCTATCCACTGTTCCCTTGGAAGAGAATTTGAATATGAATCACAACAAATTATGCAGTACCATTCCAGATCCTCATCAGCACTATCACTCTCGCTTTCTATAACACTCTTCGTTTAGCTCCTTTTTGAGCTTTTCCCTTTCCTTTTCCCTTGCCTTTACCATTTTCTTTATTATTGCTGTTTTCCTATCCCTTGTCATGATTCTTATGCCACGTAGGAGGAATGTTTCTCAAACAAAATTTAACTGCACGTTCATACGCAAGTTTTCGCACTTCTCCTGGCAGCAAACCGAAGTATATTGATGAACACTTTAAAATGTAGTTAGCTAGCTCTTTTTCCTGTTCCGTGGTAAACACTGATTTGCTTTTATAACCTACGGTAGGATCTTTACCAGCTCTCATTTTTTTTACAAAGCGATGTAATGTCATGTGGCAAATTTCCTTTTACTACCGTTTTTACTTTTTACCTACTTCGGTTTTGTTGTTTGCATAATAGTAAAAAAATCAGCTGAATTTCTTGCTAATAGATACTTTTCAACAGAATATAAAGAGGTAAAAGAGGGTAAAGAATGAAATTGCCATTTTATTGTAATAGGTACTTCGAATTGACATAGAACCTTCATGGTTTCAGATTTTAAAGTGATACTTTTTTCATACGGTACCTGTGTAGTTCTTCTTTTAAAAACTGTGCAACATTTGATTATTAACTTTCAGTTGTTTTTTTATTCAGCTTAGATAATAAAGATGGATACTTCGAAAATTCGTGTGATTTTTGAATACGAGTTCCGACGCGGAACTAACGCGGTAGAAACAGCTCGCAATATTAATGTTGCGTTTGGAGAGGGGACTGCTAATGAACGCACTGTGCGATTTTGGTTTAAACGCTTTCGTGATGGAAACTTCGATTTGAAGAACGAACCACGTGGAAGACCGCCCACACAGGTGAATAACAATGATTTGAAAGAGATGGTGGAAGCCGATCCGAGGCAAACTACCTAAGAATTAACGGCATGGTTTAACGTTACTTTACCAACAATATTGACTCATTTGCGTCAAATCAATAAAATAAAAAAATATGAAAAATGGGTGCCTCATGATTTGACTGATCTGCAGAAAGAAACGCATGTTAAAACTTGCGTTACCTTGTTGAATCGATACAGAAATGAAGGAATATGAAGGAATTGTGACATGTGATGAAAAATGGATTCTTTAGGATAATCGTAAGCGTAAAATGCAATGGCTGACGCCGCAACAGTGTCCTAAAGAAAAGCTTTCCAATAAAAAGGTAATGGTAACTGTTTGGTGGTCTCAGCGTGGAGTGTTCAGACAAAGATCTGGTCAAGCAATAACAGCAGATGTCTACTGCGCCAAACTCCGAACAATGATAGCGAAACTAGCAGTGAAACAAACCCGACTTATGAATCTATCTTCACCATTATTGCTCCATGATAACGCGAGACCTCATACAGCACGAGAAACCATTTTAACTCTACAGGAACTGCAATTAGAAACCATTCGTCACCCCCCATATTCGCCAGACCTTGCTCCAACGGACTACCATTTTTTTCGTGATTTGGACTATTTTCTACGTGATAAAAAGTTTTCTTCTCAGGAGGCAGTGCAAAATGCTTTCACACAGTTTGTCGAATCTAGATCACCAAAATTCTATCGCAAAGGCATAAATGAGCTTCCTATTAGATGGCAGCAATGTCTTGATAATAATGGTAATTATTTTGATTAAATAAATATGTTAAATTAAAAAAGAAAACGAATTTTTATTTTTCAGTACAAATCGGCAATTTCATACTTTACCCCTAATAAGTAAGCTACTTTGGAACAGAAAAGGGCTCACAATATAAGTCTAATTAAAACGAAATAATTTAAGTTGATTGGGACAATATTTCTTATCCGTTAACTGAACCCCAAAGCTACGGTCCAATTAAACCATTCAATTGACAGTCAGTCGAAGTGATAAACATTCGCAACTTATTCCACCACTTTCCCTTCCACCTGACGAGAATACATTATCGTTAAAGACTTTATTTATTGTCCAAATACACAAACGCAAAATGATAATAATTGGCAAATAAATTTACACTTGCCACTGTTGGTGTACATAAATTAGAAAGTTTGGCGCTTAGATAATTAAAAAATTAAATTCTGGTCTTGATTTATTTTGTTTGGCTAATTATGCTCGGTGAAATAATTTTATGCTGTATGAGGTTGATCGTAAAACTGAACGAGGCAATTGGTGCAAAGTATAATTGTGTAATTACATTGTTTAATTATCATTTGTTGTCGATGTTCGTAGGACTCGTGCAGTATGTTTTGAGTCTTTTTTTACTCAAACTTAATCCCGGTTAGGGTGAAATACCCTTCTCTAGGGCAAGAGAGGAAATAGGCGTTTTGGAGACAAAGATGTCTTATATTAGATCGTTTTATTTACACTTTTCATAAGGCGAGGTAGTGGTCAGACGCGAACCTAACCTACTAAAATTATGAACGCGAAATTTTGTGAGAATGCATGTACGCAACGCTGCTAAGTTTCATAATTCTACAATAAGAATAGCAATTCTCCGCGGCTTCGGTCGCTTAAAGATTCTGTCGGTCACTTCAATTTCATCTATTAGTGGTTATTAATAATTCAAATTAATTATTTCAAGTAGGCTTTATGCACGCACTTCTGTCTCTCAGCGACTCTACCGGTTCGGCAAACAGGTGCGCCCAGATTTAAAAAGCTCTTAACAAATATACTCTTATATGGAAAGCGCTTTACAAGGCAGTAGAATAAATAATTGCATTCAAAATTACTTATCTAGAATAAAAATGGGTGTCTCACCTTGCGTTAACTGTTCAACATATTACGTAAGCGCTAATTAAAGCTATTATATAAATGAATGAAATATTAATGAGCAAAAGATCAAGTCTGAGTGAAAGTGAACTAGAGAGTGTCCGCGGAGTGTGACGGACGGCCGGATAAACGACCTTCATACTACTGCAGCGCCCAGCTCCTGAAGCTCTGATCAAATCTAAGATCAATTGAAATACGCGCACACGGAGATCCAGAGCTGTATCATAACGCTATGCTTGTTACTGAGTAGACGATCGTTTAATCGCTCTTTATTCTAAAATACATGATTTTATTGCACTTACTTAGGCTTGTCTGTGATTTATTGTTGTGTATTTCGAAAGAAATATTTATTTTTCAAATAAACTAAGTATCTCTCTTTTATTATTTCATTCCATTAAGCATAGGTATAAAATATACGGTAATTTACCTCGAACTAGCCCACCAAACAACAAGGATTAGACCCGTTGCCTTAATGGTTAGGTTTCTTAAGAAAGCCTTATGAACTTCATAGTGTATGCTATGACATTTGAAATAAAGCACATTTGAGAATTAAATAAAATAATAAATTGATAAAAACTTTTAATGTTTGGCATAATAATTTCACTAACCTTAAAATCAAACATGTACCGAGTCAAAGTTTGGTTCTAAAAAGTTTGATAATGTCATTATTAATATTAATGTTAATCGATTGTATCTGTTGTTAGCGCATCTCTGTTTTGTGAACTCAATTTTAAAATTAATTGTCGCCGCCTATTTAATCAATGAGCACTGTTTCAGTAACTGAGATTTAATATGGTATTTTGCATTGTAATATAAACCCTAAAACTACACTTTAAGATTTATTATTGTTCTGCGTATCAAAAACAAAAACCCTGAGAAATAAATATAATTGATTCAAAAACAGGTGTGGTTATAACTGTTGGCCAAATGTGAATAATAATTGTGCAATGTCAATTACTGCTAAAGACTGTCTTGGAGTATGAGAGATATAAGATTATTTTAAGAAATACGTTGACATTCAAATGATGCTAATCAGAAATAAAACAAATCTGCGTCTGTCTGTAAACAGAATTTTTATGCGGTTTTCGCATATAACAAAGTGATTCCTGGGGAAGGTTTTGATAAATCATTTGTTGAGGTTTTGTGTAAGTAGGCTCAGATATGACGATATTAGTGGAAAGGGTTAATTCATCTAGGAGCTTTAATTAGAAACCGTGCCTAATTTGTTCGAGTGCATCCCAGTAGTACCCTCAAATTTTAGTTCTATAGAACTGTTGATACACCATATTAGTACTTAGTGTCTCATTAGTTCTATATAGAACTAATGGGACAAAATTAAAGAAATGTCGATATCAACATCTTGTTTTTACGTTACATATAAAATATCCATAGTTTTTATAAGTATAATATGGAATCTCTTTTGATTGCAATAATAAATGTCCTCTTAAATTTGAGAGTATCTTATACTACTATATATACTATATCGAGTACAGCTTTGCTTAAATTGCACAAAACGTCTTTAAAATGGTATTGAGGTTTTTAAACGACTTCAAAAAAAAAGGCGTTTCTCAATTCGACCGTATATATATTTTTTTTTTTTTTTTTTTTTTTTTATGTGTGTTCGCGCATAACTTCGTCGTTTATGAACCGATTTTGATAATTCTTTTTTTGTTGGAAAGAAGATAGTCCGGTGGTGGTACCATGACAAGGAAACCAGGATCTGATGATGGGATCCTGGAGAAAACGAGGGGAACTTTCAAAAATTGTAGGGACAACAAGTACGTTTGTTAATTTTTCCGGTAAGTATTTAAAAGCACTACAATTTGATGAAGGTCTGGAGTCGATCTGATGATGGAGCCGATCTATATATAAGAGAACTCCGTAACGTTTTACAGTAGCTACCTTGTGTTTGGGCTCGATTAATTTGTCTCAATGAGAACTTTACATTTAGATGGGCTGTGACTGTCATTGAGGGTCTGGTGATGAAGACGACGTACAGTTAAGGGAGCTCCGTAACGTTTTACAGTAGCTACCTTGTGTTTGGGCTCGATTAATTTGTTTCAATGAGAACTTTACATTTAGATGGGCTGTGACTGTCATTGAGGGTCTGGTGATGAAGACGACGTACAGTTAAGGGAGCTCCGTAACGTTTTACAGTAGCTACCTTGTGTTTGGGCTCGATTAATTTGTTTCAATGAGAACTTTACGTTTAGATGGGCTGTGACTGTCATTAAGGGTCTGGCGATGAAGACGAGGGACAGCTGAGGGAGCTTTTTAACGGTTTACAGTAGCTACCTTGTGTTTGGGCTCGATTAATTTGTCTCAATGAGAACTTTATATTTAGATGGGCTGTGACTGTCATTAAGGGTCTGGCGATGAAGACGAGGGACAGCTGAGGGAGCTCTTTAACGATTTACAGTAGCTACCTTGTGTTTGGGCTCGATTAATTTGTCTCAATGAGAACTTTACATTTAGATGGGCTGTGACTGTCATTAAGGGTCTGGCGATGAAGACGAGGGACAGCTGAGGGAGCTCTTTAACGGTTTACAGTAGCTACCTTGTGTTTGGGCTCGATTAATTTGTCTCAATGAGAACTTTATATTTAGATGGGCTGTGACTGACATTGAGGGTCTGGCGATGAAGAAGAAGGACAGTTGAGGGAGCTATTTAACGGTTTACAGTAGCTACTTTGTGATTGGGCTCGATTAATTTATGTCTCAATAAGAAGTTTGAAAGGTTATAGTTTCCAGTTAGTTTAATGTTTACTATGTCATGATCCAATGATGAGATCTACGAAAACTCGAGGAAACTCTTCAAACTTTATATTCATTTTTGCAGGGACGTCGGAATGTTATAAGTAGGTAGTGAATATTGGTACTTATGGTTTAGTTCGAGTAGGTTTATTAGTATGTTCGTTGTTGATAAAGCACTAAAAAGTATGAAATAAAAAAATTTTAACAAAAAATAAAAACGCCTTCAAAACGCACTAAAAAGTAAAAAATAACTACGTCATTTACTTACTTTAATTTACTTAATCACGTCTATGAAGTCGGTGCCACCCGAGCTTTCTTCTTTAAAGTCTTTATCTAAACTTGGATGGCACCGACTTCATAGATGTGGTTAAGTAAATTAAAGTAAGTAAATGACGTAGTTATTTTTTACTTTTTAGTGCGTTTTGAAGGCGTTTTTATTTTTTGTTAAAATTTTTTTTTAATATAATTTTTTTCTAAACAGAATAGTTTGAGCGAAAGATACTTCCAAAGTGGTAAAATGTCCCCCCCCCCCTGTAACTTCTAAAATAAGAGAATATTTTTTTAGATACAACCACTACTTGGTTTTAACAACTTAGCTTTTGTCGCAAGGGACATTTTTTTGTTAAAACAAGATAAATTTTCAATCAAAATAATATAAAGTTTATAACTTATATGGTATAAGTAAAGTCAAGAGCAAAAACTATACTACAGTACTATATAGGGACATAATTTGACAGCACGGAAAATATCCCAACAGTTCTATAGAACTATGATATGGGGTACTACTGGGATGCACCCATTTGTTTGAGATGAATCAAAACAATGTATGGAAGAATTATTCCTCTTTATTAGGTATATATCTATCCTTTAAGGATAGCTTGATTTGATTATCTTAAATACTCATTCTATCGTTAAATAAGGGTCACGTTTTTGTTTTGGTGTTTTGGAAAGTTCCAATAAAGTGTTTTGTCTGTTTTCATTTGCTATTAGAGTCTAAAATTTTCACCATAAGCCCGTTAATCTTTAAATCTATTCTATAGCTATCTATAAAACAGGCTTAGGATTATGCATTAAGAATATTTTATCTGCTTACAAAAAAAAAGTTGAGAGGTGTCAAGGGACACCCGGATGGAACGAAGTTCCTTTCGATTAATTAGTGAAGGAATTGTAATAAAATTTTATTTTTTTTAAGTAATAATAATATTTTTTTTATTATTAACAAATATAATGTTATATAAACTTAAACGCGTACCACACACGCGTTTGTTTTTGTACACTGAAAGACGAGAGGGCGCCACGAGAGCGCGAGACAGCATACAGCGCGGGCGCCCCCCGCCGCTCACGCGCACACACATCAAAGGCGGCGGCAAGATCCTTTGATCAAAAAGTGTCGTGACAACTTTTCGTACCAATTTTTTCCGTCTAGCCCCCTTTCACAACGCGCGATAAGGAACTTCGTTCCAAAAAAATTAGGGAAACTTACTTGAAAATTACTCAAAAAACACGCGAATGAAACAGTACGACAATTGGTCACGGCTATATGGTTAAATAACCTCATAAATCTCCACATCGTATTAGAATTGATTGCTGGTCATTCAATTTTCGTTCCACCGATGGGGAATTACGACGTGTGAAAGTGCTGCGCGCCATCGTTATAGAAAGTAAAAGACAATAATAAAGAGTAGTTGCAGCACAAGCACAAGCACATGGCCGCAACGAACAAGCTATTATGTGTTAACAAAGGAAATTGGATCAATTCCGCCGTCGCGTAATTGTAGGGGCTTGTAAATATTATGGAGTAGCTATTTCCTTATTATACGTATTGTAGGAATAATATAATATATGAACGTACCGCTTTTAGTACGTAATTCAAAACTTAAAGTTCATGATAATGTACCTTTTAGATGTCTTTTTTTTATTGACTACAAGTTAGCCCTTGACTGCTATCACACCTGATGTTAAGTGATGATGCAGTCTAAGATGGAAGCGGGCTAACTTGTTAGGAGTAGGATTAAATCCTCACCCCTTTCGGTTTCTACACGACATCGTACCGGAACGCTAAATCGCTTGGCGGTACGTCTTTGTCGGTAGGGTGGTAACTAGCCACGGCGAAAGCCTTCCACCAGCCAGACCAAGACAAATTAAGAAAAATCTCAATATGCCCCGTCGGGAATCGAACCCAGGACCTCCGTCTTATAAATCCAACGCGCATAGATACCACTGCGCCACAGAGGTCGTCACATCGTTATTGGCCTATCTATACTAATGGTCCTTAGGGCAAAGTCTCCTGTTTGTAGGACAGGGTATAGAGCGTAAACCCAACACGTTGCTCCAATGTAGGATGGCGGGCTTAGAGTTAATTCATTAACGATAACGATCTGGTATTTATGACAGTAACCAGGACCGACGGCTTATGTAACTATAGCTATTGTGACTAGTGTTATCTTTCCCACTGAGCAATATGGGCAAGTGCTCATCGGCCCGTAATCGATAGGGTCCCTTCCCTTTAGTCAACGTATAGGATATTTCGTATCTGTGTCGAGAAAATTGTGGATTACCCAAAGTTATAGGCCCTGTGGTGCCCATGGCCTCCATTAGGTTAACCCCAAGTGGGACTGAAACTACATAAAAAAATAATAAATAATCGTTCCTAAATCAACGGACAATTCTTTTCCTTTTTTTACACGCTTTATATTAGCTTCACTTGTATGTCAGTATGTAACTCGTATGTGTGTTCGCGCATAACTTCGTCGTTTATGAACCGATTTTGATAATTCTTTTTTTGTTGGAAAGTAGATAGTTCGGTGGTGGTACCATGACAAGGAAACCAGGATCTGATGATGGGATCCTGGAGAAACCGAGGGGAACTTTCAAAAATTGTAGGGACAATAAGTACGTTTGTTAGTTTTTCCGATAAGTATTTAAAAGCACTACAATTCGATGAAGGTCTGGAGTCGATCTGATGATGGAGCCGATCTACATATAAGAGAATTCCTTGACGATTTACTGTATTTACCTTGTGTTTGGGCTCGATTAATTTGTTTTGATAAGGACTTAACATTTAGATGGGCTGTGACTGTCATTGAGGGTCTGGTGATGAAGACAAAGTACAGTTAAGGGAGCTCCGTAACAGCTTACAGTAGCTACCTTGTGTTTG
This sequence comes from Mycalesis mineus, assembly GCA_034621355.1. Lineage (NCBI taxonomy): Eukaryota > Metazoa > Arthropoda > Insecta > Lepidoptera > Nymphalidae > Mycalesis > Mycalesis mineus. The sequence goes on from CM067882.1 coordinate 561,922, forward strand.
GGCTTGATTAATTTGTCTCGATGAGAAATTTACATTTAGATGGACTGTGACTGTCATTGAGGGTCTGGTGATGAAGACGAAGTACAGTTAAGGGTGTTCCGTAACGGCTTACAGTAGCTACCGTGTGTTTGGGCTTGATTAATTTGTCTCGATGAGAAATTTACATTTAGATGGACTGTGACTGTCATTGAAGGTCTGCAGATGAAAACGAAGGACAGTTAAGGGAGCTCTTTAACGGTTTACAGTAGCTACCTTGTGTTTGGGCTCAATTAATTTGTCTCAATGAGAACTTTACATTTAGATGGGCTGTGACTGTCATCAAGGGTCTGGCGATGAAGACGAAGGACAGCTGAGGGAGCTCTTTAACGGTTTACAGTAACTACCTTGTGTTTGGGCTCGATTAATTTGTCTCAATGAGAACTTTACATCTAGATGGGCTGTGACTATCATTGAGGGTCTGGCGATGAAGAAGAAGGACAGCTGAGGGAGCTCTTTAACGGTTTACTTTATTAGTTACAGCTACCTTGTGATTGGGCTCGACTAATATGTCTCAATGAGAAGTTTGAAAGATTCCAGTTGGTTTAATGTTAACTAAGTCATGATCTGATGATGAGATCTACGAAAACTCGAGGAAACTCTTCAAACTTTATTTTTACATGCTTTTTATTAGCTTCACTTGTATGTCAGTTTTTCAGTATGTCAGTATGTCAGTATATAACTCTCCGTGGGTAATCTGCGCGCCTGCGGCCTTCCTTGGTTCTGGTAGCCGTTTCTCAGGCTCCCTCTCCGAAATTGAACTCTGATTCCCCGTATTTATAATATTTATTAAATAATTATTTTATTCTCACTAATAAATAAATTACTAGCGACTGTGTGGCCGAGCGGTTTAAGTGCTAAACTGCCCGTACAACAGTCGCTCAGGCGTGGGTTCGAGCCCTGGCAGTCGCAGTTTTTCTGCGACTTCCAAGGCTCGCTCCCGTGCCGACTGTACTCTGGCCAGGTTTCTGTGGTTTCCTTAATCACTGTGCTAAGGGTGGGGCACAGGCAAATGCGGGTACAGATTGTAAGTAAAAATAAGAATTGTAAACATCGAATGTGAATTCGATGTCGACGCTTACTATAAAACATAGTATGAATATTTTTGATAATCAACAAATAATAGTTTAAAAAAACTAAAAATCACGCTTTTATAAATAAACCAAACTAAAAAGTAAAAAATAAATAATAGTTTAAAAAACTAAAAACACGCTTTTTATAGAAACCCAAGCTAAAAAATAGAAAATAATTTTAATAAATTTAAATTAAGAATAGTGTTAAAATTTTCATTAACTATAAATTAATAATAGTGTAAATAAAAAAAAATATTTTATTTTAAAAAAAGCGTGGGGTGCTTTTTAAGATATTATCAAAATGATAATCACTCTACTCATATCTGTCAATAAAATATTTATAACTATATTGACACCATGCACCCCACGCTTTTTTAAAATAAAATGATTTTTTTTATTTACACTATTATTAATTTATAGTTAATGAAAATTTTAACACTATTCTTAATTTAAATTTATTAAAATTATTTTCTATTTTTTAGCTTGGGTTTCTATAAAAAGCGTGTTTTTAGTTTTTTAAACTATTATTATGGGTATCTTTAACAGAACCTGCTAGATCAATTTGCGTGATTTATACATATACTGTAAAAGATACTCACGAATAAATGCCATTAAAATTTCTATGACGTTCGGATACAGATTTCTCCGCTGTTTCCTATTTAATTTTGCGTAATATTTTCGATACCAGCATGTTTTCAAATCACTTAGATAGACTGCTATGGGTAGAAAAGAATAACATAAATTGTGGGTAATTTTTGGAGTAATATACGAAGTAGAGGTTTCCGAAGTTACGCGACTTCTGGGAGCCAGGCTTCAACACTTTTAAATTATATCGGCGAGAAGGAAAACGTGTAGGTAGCGATAAAATTCACATAAAATTCTTTTACTGCAAGTAGAGCTCAGGAACGTCAATATTCTACCTACCGGTTCCTAAGTCGATTCTACTGAGATCTTTCACGAAACTTAGCAGCTTAGCTTTTAAAAATAATCTACGTCTGTATTGACATTGAGTAAATTTTTTAAAAAGTAATTTTCTTTCGTTACAGATTCAAATGCTGCCGTAGCCATCAAAACAATGTCGTGAAGACGCCCATTTAGTGTAAACTACCCGCTTGCGGAGAATTGACGTGAAGTGAAATGTTGAGATAGTGCAGTGTCGCACAATGAAGATGGCGCTAGGAGTGACTCTGGTGTGCGCGGTGGCGCTGAGTGCGCTCGTGTGCGTGGAGTGCCACGTGGCGCTGACGTATCCCCCGGCCAGGAAGTACGACCTGGATTTCCTAGACAACTCTAGAACGAAACCTCCGTGCGGGATGCCTAAAGGTATCTTTCATCTGTTTATTTATATCACATACTTTACTAACACAAATGCGAAAAAAAGTCGTCTATCTGTTACGTTCATGGCTACACTGCTAAACCGATTTCAATGAAGTTCGATCTACATTAATCGGACCTTGGACAAGAACATACGCTACTTCTGATGCTGTAGATACTTACTTATAAAAATACATATACCTTACATAAGTTATCGCAACTACGAGAAAAAATAATATATAAATAGTAAGATAGGGATCAAACCTAGGCCCATTGGTTCCAACCTCTAAACCCTAAAGCTATTGTATTGAGTGACTTAAAGTTGTAACGGTGTAATAATTCGAAATAATGAATTAATTTAACTTCAATTTTAATATTAAATTATCTAATTTAAATGTCTATTATAATATAATCAATGTAGATGTAATATTTCCTGAAAAAGTAAATAGCTTTAAATATTCTTAATTATAAATCACAAAAGAACATTTTACTGTTCTTTTATATCAGTTTAAAGTAGGCACGCTAGCTGGCTGTATTCAAAAACATTTGAAAAAATTTTTTAAAAAAATTAGAAAAAATAACCTGCTTTAATTTACTTTAGCATATCTATGCGCAAGTTTGAACATTTATTTAACATAGTAAAGCAGTTTGTGGGTTCTAGAAACTCCTAGATATGCTTAAGTAAATTAAAGCAACTAAATGACACAGTTATTTTTTACTTTTTAGTGCGTTTTGAGTAGGTTCTATTTTTGTTAAAAAATTTTATTTCTTACTTTTTAGTGATTTATCGCTACGTAACGTACTCGTACTATACTGTCATAGTATATTATACAGCACTAGTAGCCAAAAAGCTACCGATACTTACACAAAAACCGAAATCGCTGCAAGTGTGCCTATAAAATTTGAAGAGTTCCTTCAATTTTCCCAGGATATCATCATCAGATCCTAACATGCAGACAATGCGACCACCTTGTGCTCTTACTAATAAAAAAGAATTATTAAAATCGGACAACTCTGTAAAAGTTATGCGTGGTCATACATAAGCTATCATGCTACTACTTTTTCACACAAAAACTACTGAATTCACGCCTATGTAAATATTTGCAACACCAGAAGCACTGCTAATGTGTTGCCGCTCTTTGAGGAATTGGTTTAGTCGCTACTGAAATACCCCCATGTTAAAAATGGCAGGAAATACCGCAGTAGCAAGTTGGTTCCAAAGTTTACATATGCACGGCAGAAACGATCTGGAAAAATCTGGAAGTGGTAGATACGACTAGGTAGTAGGTGAAGGGTTATGAGAATAACCCTAAACCTTTAGCCGTTCACTGACTTTGCGTATATTTCGAGTCATTTTCGATTTCAGTGCCTCTAGAGTTACTAAATGAATTTAAACCTTAAGTTATCAACATTTTGAGGTTTGATTCTGAAAAACTGATGAATTTTCGGGTGCATCCCAGTAGTACCCCATACCGTAGTTCTATAGAACTGTTGGGATACTTTCCAGGCTGTCAAATTATATCCCAATAGTTCTATACATACTTTAGCATAGTTTTTGCTCTTGACTTTGCTTATAGCATGTAAGTTACAAATTTTATATTATTTTAATTGACATTTCATTTTGTTTTTAACAAAAAAATGTCCCTTGGGACAAAAGGTAAGTTTTTAAAACCAAGTACTTAGTTGTCGTGTCTAAAAAAATATTCTCTTATTTTAGAAGTTACAGGGGGGGGGACACATTATACCATTTTGGATATTCAGCTTAGAAAAAAATGATATTAGAAATCTCAACATCATTTTTATTATATTTTGCATGTCGCCAAAAGCTCTTTTCAAAGCTTATTTTAATCTTTCGTCATTCCCAATGTAATCTTCAGCAATTAAAGAAATAAGTTGTTGCTGCCGTTTTGTGCAATTTAAGCAAAGCTGTATTCGATATCGTATGTTTAGATACTTCACCATAATGCATTTCAGTTTATGTAGATACTCTCAAATTTAAGTGGACATTTATTATTGCAATCAAAAGAGATTTCATATTATACTTATAAAAACTAGGTAATTTATATGTAACGTACAAACAAGATGTTGATATCGACATTTCTTTAAGTTTAGTGTCCCATTAGTTCTATATAGAACTAATGGGGCACTAAACTCTAATATGGTGTGTCAACAGTTCTATAGAACTAAAATTAGGGGGTACTACTGGGATATACCCAGATTTTCACTAAGCTAATACTAAAAACATTCAAGTTACCTATACAAGTATTTCGATCCCGTTGCACAAGCAGTCGTGGCCGAGTGGTTAAGGCGTCTGACTCGAAATCAGATTCCCTCTGGGAGCGTAGGTTCGAATCCTACCGGCTGCGAATACTTTTTAACTTTTTTTTTATTCAAGTATTTTACGAATAATCTTGTCTATTTTATGAAGTTTGTTAATACTAATTTAAAAAATACAAATTTATAAGAAAATAGCTTTCAATCTTTACAAGCAAGTAGACTGTTTCACTTATTAGCGTAAGCCATTTTATATTTTATCTATAGTAAAAAATAATAAATACGAAATACGCTTCCGAACTTCTCTATCAAATTGAATAAAAAAAAAATCATTTTATAATTTAAATAAAGCCTTTTTGAGACACTAGAGGGCGCTCGCGCTTTCACGCGTAGTTCCCGTTCCCGTAAAAATATCAAAATAAAATGTAGCCTATGTGTTATTCTAATGTATAAGCTGTATTATTATAAAGTTCAATCAAAATCTATTCAGTAGTTTTTGCGTTATAGAGCAACAAATATCCACCCATCCATACATACAAAGTTTCGCGTTAATAATAATGGCAAAGATTTTAGCAAAATTGAGTCACTTTACCCTAATATTATACCTATAAATCTTTTCGCAGAATGTCCTTGGTTCGAAGTCCGGTTAAGACAAATTATTCATCATCTAAATCAACTTGCGATGTCGGAAAATTTGTTTGTAGGTATGGGGATTGCTGCTAAATTAAAAAAAAATGCGCGCGCACTGTATCCAATCCAAATGTCGTTTCTAAGGCGTTACGTCACGCGACCGTGTGGCCTAATGGATAAGGCGTCGGACTTCGGATCCGAAGATTGCAGGTTCGAGTCCTGTCACGGTCGATGCATAATCTTTTGATAGTTACCTACTTGAAAGGTAAAAATATGCAACCTCTTAAATACCTAAACGTAAATTATATTTTTAACAATCGTACATAAAGTAAAAATAAGAGATGTTATAAGACATCGTGTCTTGTATACCAAAAGTCAACCTTATTTTACACAACAATTTATATTTATATTCAACAAGCCTTATTTTTTTAATTACCCTTATTACCTATACTACACTTTTCTTTCTACCCAAAGTTTGTTTTTACAATTTTTCTCTCTATTCTACGATCACTCAAAAGACTTGAGAAACCTATGTTGATAGCGAATGTATCATTTTTGATGCTGTTATTTCGTTTAAAAGCGGTCGAAAGTGATCGAGCACTACACTTACAATGAAAATTCAATAAGCCAAGCTAAATTTAAAAAAAATATTGGCGTTTTTATGAAGTATGGTGGATATAATTTTTAAAATAAAAGTAATTATTCTAGCCCTTTTCTAGTCTAGTAATAGGTATCTCTATTGTTAATTTATCAAGGTTTGTTCTAACGACAAAAATGATAGCCTTGATTGTCCAAAATCCGTTATCTTTATCAAAATTGGTTAAGGTTAATACAATTAACACACACACACCATACATCTGCAGATTTATTTAATGGATGGAAAAAAATATAATAATAATTTTTGTATAATTAAATACAATGTTTTTATTTAGTTCATTCAAATTCAATACAATAAATCTTTGTATTTAATAGTACTGCTAGCGACATCTATTCCAGAGAATCTGAAATTTTTCTTTCCAAGTTGTTCACAGATGTCGCTGCATATTTACTTCAAGTTTTTGTTATAAACTTATTTAAATAAAGAAATGATTTATTATTAATAATAGTCATATAATTTTTTTTTATTGTTTCAGGTTCAATAAGGACGTCATTTTTAGCAGGTTCAACTTTTACAGTACATTGGCATTTGGCGTACGCACATCGAGTAAGTTGTTGGATATTTCAACTGTTGTTTTCAAGCCCGGCTAGCTCAGTCGGTAGAGCATGAGACTCTTAATCTCAGGGTCGTGGGTTCGAGCCCCACGTTGGGCGAATTCTTTTTGATTTCTTTTATTTTTATTGTTATTTGTTTTAGGGTGGATTTAGTTTAAGGATATTGGACTATTTAGAGCGACCCTTATTGGACTTAACGCCGAGAGCGGGAGGTTCGGAGTTTGTTCGAGATGATCCTACGTAAGTTTATTTTTTATTATGACAATTATTTACTTTAGCTATATTGCGTACGTAGTTAGGGATTTACAGTTATTAATTTTGATTTGGGATAGCGAAAGTAAGTCTGTCTGTTTGTTACTCAATCACGCCTAAACTACTGGACCGATTTAAATGAATTTGGTACGGAGATAGTTTAGAGCCTGAGAAAGGACATGGGCTACTTTTTCTTGAACTATCACACAACAGAATTTCTCGCGGGCGTTGGCTAGAATCAAATAAAACATATTAAATAGTTTATTGCTAAAACAAAATCAAAGTTCGCTAACATCTAGAACTGGTGCGGTCGGAGATCTTTCAGGATCGGTCATGGCTTAGTCCGAGGTAGTCTGCTAGTTCTTCAGGCGTTACGGAGTCCGTGATGAGCTAGTCTAATATACTCCGTCACATGTCTGTCTCTCTATCTGTCTGATGATGTTGCGATGCAGCGCGCAGCAGTATGAGGTGCGGCTGCCGGGCGACTTCACGTGCGACAACTGCACGCTGCAGCTGCAGCGCGAGGCGGGCGAGTGGGGCGCCAACTACCGGTTCTGGTCCTGCGCCGACATCGACATCGTGCCGCGTGAGTCCTACACCCACTATCTGACTTACATTGTCAATGGTTCTATTGCACTTGACACACGTTTTACTTTTTAGGCAAGAAGTTCCACGAGACGTGCTCCGGCAGAGGCTTCCACATCCTGGGCCGCTGCAAGTGCCACAAGATGCACAGCGGGCCGCGCTGCCAGTTCGCGGACGAGTGCGGGGAGGACAACGACTGCGGGCTGCGGGGCAAGTGCCTCGACACCAACTCCACCGAGTCGCCCAGCAAGCAGTGCTACTGCCCGCTCGGATTCTACGGGAAAGGGTGCAACAAGAGTTAGTACTTCATCTACCAAGAAATAGACTTGTTATAATAACTAATGTTCCCACCGTACCCGAGAGTAAATTAGACATGTCGCATCGTCTACTGTCACAACCACGATTTCTCCAAGATTTTACTAAAATACAATGTACTCTACATTATAATCCCAAAACATATTTTAGCACTAACACATCATGGCTACCGCGAATATCGTGCTAAAATTTCACAATTAAGCAGACTTCATCAGCCCTTAACCGTTTCATTTTATTCCACCAGTAGGATTCTTTGAAGAGCAATACTAATTCCCAAATTAACAACATTGCTTAGGGATATGGGAGAACAGTATAATATGATATTATTGATTCAACAATCCTTTTTCCTGACATACAACTCACAACTTTACGGTTTCTTTTCATAATTATTATTCGAGAAGAGACTAGAAGGCGAATGGAATAATCGTGTTGTCAATATTTCAGAAGCACCATGGAAGGACAAAAACATCAACCTGGCAGTTTACAGCAAGAAGCAGTTGTCTAAAGAGTTCGCGCTATACTGGCGCGTGCTGAAAGAGGAGGCAGAGGTAGAGGTCATTATGATGGTCAACGGAACCTCTTATGCTGGTAAGATATCAAGATGATACATATAACAAAAAAAATTAACTCAAAAACCCCGCAAACAGAGGAGCAGATTTTTTTACAAATTTTTAATAGTGTGTTATATATATTTTTATAACTTACTAGCTGACCCAGCAAACGTTGTTTTGCATTGAAAATTTATAAAAAATTTAGATGAAAATTAGATAGTAGCCGATCTCAGACCTGCTGAATACGCATACAAAATTTCATCAAAATCGGTCAAGCCGTTTCGGAGGAGTATGGCAACGAAAACTGTGACACGAGAATTTTATATATTAGATAACATTGTTAATAAAAGGATATGTATGTATATAAAAATAAATTAGGGAAAATAAATGTAAGTTAAAGAATAAGTCATTATATGTATTAAATACCAATTATCCAGTGATTAATGTTAGCAAAACTTAAGAGAATTATTATATTCTAGAAATTTTGTTTTAAGTTTTTAAATGCATTTCACTGGGTGCGATCAATACATTACTAAAGAAATTGTACATTTGTCAATTTACATTCAAGTTTGTAAAAATCCTAAAATCAATTTGGGTTTAAAGCAAATACTCTATACTCTTTGGTTTTAAGCTAAATTAAACTTTTAAAGCACTACTTCAATAGCTGAATTAATTAATGAGTTAAATATTTTAACCCTTTTAATTACAGCTCTCGGGTGGCGGCCAAAAGGGCTGAAAAAGGAATGTAAAAACTTCCCGGTGTTAGGCCCTCCAGTTAATGCGCGTGAGTTATCATTTGTTTTTAATTACTTCCTAATTAATAAAAAATAAAACTTGAATCTAATTGTGTAACAATTAATATTTCTGCATTATATATACTTAAAATATTCCTTATCATTTCAAATTTTTAGCTAACACCCCAGCGCCTGAACCACTCCCCGAACCGGAACCAAAATCAGAGCCAGAATCTGCTCCGGAACCAAAGGCTGAGCCGGAACCGACTGCAGAGCCGAAAGCCGAACCAGAGCCTTCCCCAGAACCAAAAGCTGAGCCGGAACCCACTCCAGAGCCTAATGCTGAACCAGAACCAGCGGCTGAGCCAAAACCAGAACCTCAATCGACGAGTCCATCGGATGTTATTAACATGACTGAAAATGATAACAGGAATAAGAGAGTAGCGATGCATACTTTGGATGGATTTGACTTTAAAAATCTTGGCAATGATGTTACCGTCAAAACCAGTGTTTCTTATAAAGTTTCAAGTTCTAAAGGTAAGACAAAGACCTCAATATAATAACTTATTGTTTTTATTTCAGAATATCTATATAATTTTGTATATTTTAAGGTATGAATACATAATTTATTTTGTTTTGTTAAAGGTCGCAAGAAACGCGCCACAACTGAAAATGACAAGCCGAGTAAGCACTCTTCATAATATATTATTTACACACAACTCCGTTTAACACAAGTGCTAAAACAACACACAAAGCTGTCAGCCACACACATGCACAAAAACTTAACGTTCAAACTAACTTTGTAAAAACACTTATTGTATAGACAATTGCATGGTTGTTATTTTTGCAGATGTGGAAACATCGACTATTCTAAAATCAGACAACGACCCCGTCCCTGAACCCGAAACTACCCCAGAACCAGAACCAACTGTTGAACCAAAGTTAGAACCAAAGCCTAAGAATAAGTCCTTCAAACCAAAGCCTAAACAAATGACTGAATTAAACGATAGTCCCAAAACGAAATCCACGTCGCCTCCAGATCCCACATCCGAACTAGAACCGCAACCGGAATCCGCTCCAGAACCCAACCCTGAACCTGAACCAACTTCTGAACCAGAACCCACTCCAGAGCCAAAAGCGGAGCCAGAACCGAACGCTGAACCGGAACCTAGTTCCGAAGCTAAACCAGAACCCGAATCATCTTCTGAACCTCCGCCGAAGCTAAAACCCCCTCCTACACCAACATCAGGACCCGAACCACATTCGGAACCCAGTCCAAAACCAGAACCAGAACCCAGTCCTGAGCCCAAGTCTGAGCCTCAACCTACATCTGAACCTGAACCGGAACCTGAGCCAAAACCCGAACCAACATCAGAACCAGAACCCACTTCTGAACCCGAACCAACTCCTGAACCTGAACCCACTGCAGAAACGGATTATGAGAATCTGCTAGTGATGGGACTTTCCGAAGAAACAGGTAAAGCACCCGCTTCGCAAATAACATACTCAGCAATGCGAAGACAATGAAACAAACGTAAAGTTAAACGTTCAGTTTCAAATGTCAAAGTGGTATTGCTCTTTATGTTGTTTTTAGCCCTAAAATATGTTTTCAGTATCATGTACTAACGCTTCTTTTTCATATTAATTAACAGTTGTTAATTGATGAAGCTATTTTATGTGACAAGAATATTAAAATGAATTGCTTATTCAAAATTTATTCAAATTTATAAACGCTTACCTATATATAATTATTTTAATTTTCACCATTGGCTTTATTTGAGTTTGTCTATCGTTTTACATTGCAATAAAAGGCTTCACCATGTTATATATTTTCAAACAATTAATATTTTCATTTATTATTAACTTTCGTTGTACTTTACTGTAATTGAAATTTCATGCTTCATATGTTTAATATATTTCTTGCTTTATGCTTCTGCGGGGACTTCTTTCTCTTATCCTTCCTTCTTCCCACTGTTTCTCCTGATACTCACCTTTCTCTATCTTCTGTGTATTCTCTTATAATTTTCATTTCATTGACTGACTTTTAAACTTTTCATATTCACTTTAATACATGTAAATAAATCTTTTGACATTTTTCTTTGGAATAATACATTTCATTTAATCTGTTGACCGAATCATCAGTCATCACGGTGATAGGAAACAATGAAGCCTACAATCTTGTAAATTATAATATCTTATAACCTTTTTGATTTACTGGCATAGATTACGATCTATAAACTCTCTTATATCTTCTACTTCATATTATCATAAAAAGTAAAAGCACGAAAATGCAATTTGTGAAATCAGATTTATCTTTTCATGCTCAATTTCGATTTAAGGTCACAGAATAACAACCTTAGACCTTGGCGCAAGTTTGGATATCTACACTATTCTAGTTGCACTGGATTATATTATCGCAATGGACTTCATTGTTCATCGGATTAGAATCACTCCGTGCGATGGAGGGAGTTACGCTCGGAGTTTTCAGTCTGATCAAAACAGAAATTAGGACATCCACAGAATTCCTGTGCGGATCTCCTCATTTCTGATTGAAAATCACCGACACAGCCCGACAAGTCGCAAAGCTGAAGTGCCACTTCAGCCCATAGATGGAGCCCGAGCTAATAGACGTTAAAGTGTTCCGAAACTTGATCGAATCCCCACTAGGTGGGTGACCTCATCAAGCATCACTGGTTGCAGGCGGCTCATGAGCGTAGTGTTTGGTAGTTCCAAACACTTACACAAAAAGCGTAAATGTCCTGCAATGGACGTCCATCGACTGTTACGATGATGATGATAGTTCATTGGATTTGATTACATTTTGGGGCTTGAATCACTATTAACGGCATAAGTTTAAATGAGATGTTTCTATAGTTGTGGCGTTACAGGCTATTTCCCCTCGCACGAATACGCACCAAAGTTTGACTTCAACCCCATGGACTGTACCGACATAGTCATTGGAACCGCCAAAGGAAACTATCATCGGGTATATGACTACTATACAAGAGACAGGTAATTATTATTTCTAATTGTCATTTACTTTTGAAAATTAATGTTCATCAATAAGAAAAAAGAAAACATTTGCTATATGGATTGATTCTTAACCAAAACACAAAACCAGTAAAACGTTAGCAAATTAGAATCTAAATCTCTTTATAATTATAATATAAGAGAATCTACAGAATATAACATCTCAGATCAACGCCGCGCGTGGACACATTCTGGGGCGGACACGACGACATCACAGCCGCTTCCGGCTTCGAAGATAACGGAGTCACCACTATCATGTTTAGGAAGAAAATCAAGGTTAGATTGACTTGAGGAATAATTGCAATTATTGTATGCGATCATATTATTGTACGACCACCGTGGCACAGTGGTATGCGCGGTGAATTTATAAGACGGAGGTTCTGGGTTCGAATCCCGGCGGGGCAGATTGAGATTTTTCTTAATTTGTCTTGGTCTGGCTGGTGGTAGGCTTTCACCGTGGCTAGTTACCACCCTACCGACAAAGACGTACCGCCAAGCGATTTAGCGTTCCGGTACGATGTCGTGTAGAAACCGAAAGGGGTGTGGATTTCATCCTACTCCTAACAAGTTAGCCAGCTTCAATCTTAGATTGCATCATCACTTAACATCAGGTGTGATAGCAGTCAAGGGCCAAGTTGTAGTCGATAAAAAAAAAATTTGCAGGCTAAAGAACCGACGGACCATTCTTTCGTGGACGATCTGATGCACGTAATCTGGGCGAGGGGCCAGGAGTACGACCACTACGTGCACAACCCCCCCGCAGGCGTCAGTAAAGGAGACTTCTATCGCCCCGACGAGATCAAGTACCACGGGCACGGCTCACAGAGAGGGGTCGCTTCTATTAACTTCTTCGGTATGAATACCTTGAATATTTGGATAATTTTCGGATAAGAATTTTTGATTTCTTTTTTTTTCAATTTATTTTTACATTATACAAAAATCAGGCGAGGTAACTTTTCACGCAATCCGACAAAATAGATCTTCATTCCTGAAAGAGTTAACAGTCCTGGCATTTTAGTGACAAATGACAATTAAGTTTAGAATAAAATCAAGAGGCTGCGTTGAGTAGCCCTGATATAGAATGGCCGGCTTACGGTGACAACGTTTGACTCTGTAGGGACCGAGCGGACGATTTAAGGTGCACTTAAACCGTAAACGAGGTAATGACCAACTTCAAAACCCCGAGCTTCTATGGATAATATTTTGAAGAAAAGGAAATTCAACATTTCAAAGCCTGACCCAGGACCTCATCATCCAGAGCTGCCGCTGGACTAACAGAGCTATTTACTGTGAAGTAATGCGTGGTAAAAAAATCATGTAGTAGGTGAACATTCCTCTTCAATCTCGTGGTTTCTTTTGGTAGGTTATGCTCCACATTTCAGGGCTTCCTGGGCAATACGACTTATTGAGGATTTGATGTTTTATTTCTACATTTGCAGAAGAGAAGAAGATCGCGACATACGGCGGCATCCAGTCGCTGGACAACGACAAGTGCGGCGCGCAGTGGAAGCTGCCCACGGACTGCAGCGTCGCCAACAACTCGTGCGACTTCGCCGCCTCCTGGGAGTACCTGGGGCAGACGCGCGGCAAGGACTCCGTGCGCTTCACCATCCGCACCAAGATGGGCAAGTTCTGGACCGGCATCGGCTTCAGCAATGACAAGAAGATGGTGATTAACCTTTGAACGAATGGCCACAAGACTAATGTTCTGTTCTGGTAATTACAAGTATTGTATGTAATGTCTCTTTCAGTCGCAAACGGATGCAGTGATCGGCTGGATGGACCCGCGCACCAACCGGCCCTTCCTCATGGACACGTGGGTGACGGGCTACGCGGCGCCGCGCCTGGACCCGCGCCAGGACCTCACCGCCATCAGCGGCTCCGTGCAGGACGGCGTCACCGTGCTCAGCTTCGTGCGCAAACGCGACACTGGCGACCAGAAGGTGGGTTTTTGACGTGTTGCACTTGCCGCCGGTCACAAACAGTGATCGGCTAGATGGACTCACCTTCCCAGTGGACTCTATTTCTGTGCTGTCTTTAACAGCGTTAAAGACAGTGCATTGGAAAGTGTGCTCCTAGCATGTCTTGGGGCGATATTTTGGTACACCAGCTGGGTGGTGGACTAGTAGTATAAGGCGGGCTTGTTCCAGGACCTGCCGTTCACGGACAACAAGTGCCTGTACATGATGTTCGTGACGCACGGCGGCGGGTTCGACGCCGTCAACAAGCGCACCAGCAAGCACGTGGAGGTGCCCTACGTCACCGACGAGCGCGTGTGCATCAGACCCTGCGGACCGGGTGAGTGCTGTTCGACTCTGTCAAGCCTCCCTAGTGGTGGACTGGCCGGGGGCGGAATAAGCGGTCTGCCCCAATGTGTCTATGTTGTGTTGTTGACCCTCTTCTTCACTAGGCACTATTGACAATTGATCAGGGCTCTGCAATTAATGAAGGCCTAATTTTGCCTAGATTGCCAATCGATAAGTAACATTTCACGAGATTATCGTCATGTGCAACAGTAATATCAACGATCATGGCGCTGATCGATCGATTATCGCTATATCAGGTAATTGGCTACAATATATCTGTCAGTTATAATCGTCCGATCCCAGTAGAGAAATCTTAACCTCGATCGTACCTTTATCGTACGTAATCCGTACAAAGGTATATAAAAATCGACAAGGCCATATTGAAGAGCAAGTTGTTGGTGGATTATCTTGGCTACTTGATTATGTTTGTGCAAGTATTCGCCGTTAGCAAAATGAGAATACTCGGAAACTACATGTCTGAGGGACTCCCCAGGACAATGACACGCTCTACATAATATGTCTAGAGTGCCATCTTTCATATGTTTCAGGTACTTTCTCGTTTTGATAACCTCGTCCATAATTGCACAGACAAAACCTTCGGTTCCCCCAAAGAGGTCACCGAGTTGCCGCGCCCATTTCCTCTTCAATTTAGCGAGCTATAAGTTTATATTTTTCTCGTTAAACAGAACTCACTATTGAAGAAGAGGAGCAAAGCACAGAGCCAACGCCCGGTAGCCGCAGCTACACGCTGCTGGTGCGCTTGACGGGGCTGGCGGACAGCTTCCGGCCACCCGCCGCCGGCAGCGCCGACTACGACGAGCTGGCGCGCAAGGTGGCCGACAGCCTGGCGCAGGAGCTCTCCCGCACCAAGGGCTACCAAGGGCTGGCCGTCAACGGGTTCATGCAGTGAGTATATATATTAAACGCTATTGCGACTGACCATACACAGTGTCTTCGCTGGCGAAGACACCGTGTGTCTCAAAGAGACAAGAGACCTTCTATTCTATCTTTAGTATAAATAACTGTCACGAGAACATTTATAATCAAGGTTAGATATTGATTCTTAATTGCCCCGAGATTGCGTTTTGGCTGACGATGGTGGTAAATCTAAAGAAATAATTATTTGAAGATTTGCCATTTAATTATCATTACCATTTCAGAAATGAGACCAAAGCAATAATCGCGGAGCTGACGTTGAAGTCCATCGACACGAACTCCATAGAGAACACGGCGCGCTCACTCAACGGCGACTTGCTGCTCGACTCCACCGAGCTGGAGGAGGACGGCGACATATTGAAGTGGGAGCGCGCTATACGAGACACGCTCGCCGTGGGGAAGGTTGGCAACGTGAATTTCGATCCAGAGTTCATGGTGTTACAGCCGATGGCATGTAAGTATAGTAGTTGATATGCCCTCAATAAGTGCTATAGTAAAGTGGGCCTAATCCTGTTAGATTAAAACCCAGTTTACCGAAACTGTCACGTAGACTGACTGCAGCAATGTGAACTTATATTATTATCTTTACACTAGCAGTGTCCGCGGACTCCGTTTCGCGTTAGAAATATTTTTGTCCCGACCCGTTTGTACCGCATAATACTTCAGGTAGAAAGTTCGGGATAAATAAAAATTATGATGATGATAGCAAGTCTAGTAGATGTACTCGCTCTTTTGCTGGCAAGCCGCTGCGAACGTTCGGTGCTAGACTCCCTATCACGTATGTTCGACGTTGGTATTATGTCTGTGGTTAGCCAGTCGCTGAGACGCTTTAGTGCAAGACTCTCTCACACGTCCTCCAGAGGTCTATAATTGGCTGGCAAATCGCTGCAAACGTTCAGTCTGTGGTTAGCCAGTTGCTGAGACCTTTCAGTGCTGGACTCTCTTAGACGTCCTTCAGAGATAATAGCTCTTTCGCTGGCAAACCGCTGCGAACGTTCGGTGCAAGATTGCCTTTTACGTATTAAATTAAATAAATTACTTAGATAAGTAATAAATATTGTAGGACAATTACACACATCGCTATATAGCCCCAAAGTAGGCGTACTCGTAAGTACCTTGTGTTATGGGTGCTATGATGACTGATATATATTTTTATATACATTATACATAAATACTTATAATATATAGATAAACACCGAGACACTGGAAAACATCCATGCTCATCACACAAACATTTTCCAGATGTGGGAATCGAACCCACAGCCTAGGACGCAGAAGCAGGGTGACTGCGCCACTCGGCCGTTATATTCTGTCTCTGGTTAGCTCCTCAATACTTTTCGCAGCGCACGCAACTAAAGCGATTTTTTTACAACTTGGATTACATAATACAAATTTAAGTAAAGATGCATAATTAATTTTGGAAATTTTATAGCCTACTAGCTGACCAGGCAAACGTTGTTCTGCATTAAAAATTTAAAAAAAAATTAGATGAAAATTAGATCTCAGACCTGCTGAATACGCATACAAAATTTGGTAAGAATCGGTAAAGCCATTTCGGAGGAGTATGGCATCGAAAACTGTGACACGAGAATTTTATATATTAGATGACACTCCACAATAACGTAGCTTTCTATTGGTGAAATAATTTTGAAAATTCGTCCAAAAAATCCAGAGATTACCCCTTACAACGTCACAAGATCACAAACTCACAAATGCTTCCTCTTTATAATATTAGTATAGATTAATGAAATATTTCGCTTTGAAATCCATTCGAATATGACACTATTCAGATTGAAAATTCTGCCCTGCGTCTATGTCAACTAGGATTCGGATCGGATGCAGAAAGCAATTGATCATTCGAGCGATATAGCAGCTTCTATAGAATACTTGACTTCGCTAGCTAAGTGTGTTTGGGCTTCAATGAGCAAGTTGTTATATCGCAGTGTCCTCGGCCCCGCCATCCGAGGAGCCGAACATCAACAAGTCGCTGTTCGGGTCTGCGGGGCGGCTGTGGCTGGTGGTGGGCTGCCTGGCCGCGCTGGTGGCGCTGGCGCTGCTGCAAGCCGCCTGCACCCTCGCGCGCGCAGCTGCACCCAAGACGAAGGTAGCTCCCATCAGATCAGAATTTATTAATATTGACGTAAAATCTTCTCTGGAAAATCTTTTATTACATAATTATCTAAGTCCGTTCTGTCTTGTTATTGACAAGAATTGGCAATTGTAATTGTTTTTTTGTATTCGCGTATAGTGACCATCATTTCCATCTCCATTTTACCACACTCTCCAAAATATATCTCATAAAAAATTTAAACACAAGAGACGTTACATCAGTGACTTAAACGTTTTAGAGTTTTATTTCTGTCAAGTAACTCTCTTCCATTAATTCTAGGATCAACTGATACCCAGCTCGGCGTGGAAGGACTACACGTCAGCGAACACTAACTACGCGTTCGAGCCCTTCGAGAACGACGACAAGTACAACAGCACCTCCACCCGCTCCCCGCCGCGCCCCACCTCCCCGCCCCCGCCCAGACCCACCAGCGCGCACAAGATGACGCCCAAACCGCACAAGAACGGTCACGGCAACAACGGCCCCGTGACCAACGGCCACCCCACCAGCAACGGTCACAACATGACCAACAGGAGTCGCAACGTGAACGGAAGAGACGTCCGCGACGGAAGAGACGTCCGCGACGGAAGGGAGATGCCGATGAGTCCGCGCGAAATGGCTATGAGCAATCGGGAGATGGCTATGAGCCCGCGGGAGATGGCTATGAGCCCGCGGGAGATGGCTATGAGCCCGCGGGAGATGGCGATGAACGGCCACACGATGGCTAACAATGGCTACCCGACGAACGGGCGCAGCAAGACGCCGAACGGCTCGAAGAAGTTCTCGAGCAGCACGCCGCAGTACTATCACGAGACGAGGTCCCTGCAGAGGCCGAGGTCTCATTATGGGTAAGTGGTTTTTATCCTTCAGATGTTACTGCAGACAGGTAACTAGGTAGGTAGGCAAAAAAATCTGTACTGTGTACGCTACATTTAAACAGTATACGTATTATAACAGAAGAATTTGCTTCCTTTTAGATCTGAAGCATGTTGAGGTTATTTATTTCTGGCCATATCATAAATGAAATTTCATTTATGATATGGCAATAATTTATGCTAATTTTTACTTTAACTTCCCTTCTTTTTTTTTCTATATTTAGCGGTACCTGCGGGTAGGTGTATTTCGATTGAACAGGCCACATTGTCAATGTCTTGTCAATCTTTTGAAACCGAAAGGATGTGTGAATTTCTTCCTACTCCTAACAAAAAGAAGTCGCTTATCATCACCTACTACCAAGAGTAATTGCAGTCAAGGGCTAACTTGCAATGTTAACAAGAGAAACAAATGTTTTTAAAAAATTAATAACAAAAATATCTTAACCTTATTGATGTAATTCTTACTTTACTTTCTTACTTACAGAAAATTGAATAAAATGAATAAATACCTACCATATACAATATTCAATTTGTAATTTACACTAAATACGAATATGATCCATGAGGTAGCGTTCACAAGTAGGTTACATCCATGGGACGGGGTATGGGGTGGCTGGATCAATACATCGCGGGTAGCAACGTGTGAGGTATTTCGCAATGGTACCCACGCGACCGTGTGGCCTAATGGATAAGGCGTCGGACTTCGGATCCGAAGATTGCAGGTTCGAGTCCTGTCACGGTCGAAACATAATTTTAATTTTTTTTAATTATGATATTTAAACGAATAAAGATAGCATGAAACTTATTTTATTTTTTTGGATATTGTATATTGTGCAAGACTGAAGAAAAAAACTTTAATGCAGTGAAGTTTTGATCTATTCCGGGAAGACTGTTTGGCCTAACATGTACGTGTAAGGACGTATGTTACGTTCCTACATTACGCAAGGATAGTGCTATCGACTTGCTGGTACATCCAAAGGATGAACTTCTCGATTTGAATTGATAAATACCACATTGATACAGATTTACGAACATAGTCTGTAGTATGATACTATATAATATAGTCTATAGTAGGATAGTATGTAACATAGTCTATAGTATGATACTATATAACATAGTCTATAGTATTAAATACTGAGTCATAATTCAAAGTCTAAAGCTTACTATAGGGTCAGATATTATAAAAGTATTTAGAAAAGATATTGAGCCTAGATACAACGTTGTTCCTATGTAGGTTAACGGGTTTAACTTGCTGTAAATAGGCTGAAATATCATGATAATTGTTGAGAGAGTCGGAAAAATTAACGTTGCCTGGGAGCTTTTATTGAAAACGCTAATCTGTTTTCTCTTCATGAGGACTACAAAAATGTCCGCGATGGCATATATCTTTCTTTTAAGAATGGCTTGCACGGACGATTGTAGTGCATATTTTACTCGCGTACTGCTAGTACACAATAAGTCAGTGGTTTGCATGTGCTGTGCAGGTACAACGGCGGCGCGGGCGGCGGCGCGGGAGGAGGGGCGGGCAATTCGCGGTCGCTGCCGCGCGGCGAGCCGCAGCCCGACTTCTACTTCATGCCGTCGCAGCGCAAACACGAAGGTGAGCGCGTCTGCGTCTACGTGCACAACCCGCCCGACGCACGCTGACACGCACGCACACACACACGCACGTACATTGACGAGGGGCAGGGGGTGGGAGAGATTTAGGGGGTCTGGATACTGTCTCACACACAGACACACATATAACACAATGCCACATATATTTAAATTTATATATTGTAAGACTTTTTGTATATTGTAGATTAGATGTATGTTTTTGTAGTACAAATTAGTAAGTAGTAAAAAGGTCAAAGCGATATAATTAAAGTTTCTAATTAACCAGTGCAATATATCGGGGGTATTAATTATAAATTAAGTACAATTAATTAATTTTAATCGAGCTAAGGTTAAAAGCTTTAAATTGAAACCATTATATAAAATATATTTATTTAAATTGTTTTATCTGGTATTACTTTAGGATTTGGATTTGGATGTAATATGTGGTTAGGTGTACCGACAGGTGCGTGCGTGTGTGTGCGTCGTGCACGCACGTGTACGTGTGTGTGTGTGGGTGTGTGCGTGCGTGTGTGTGTGTGTGTGCATGCGTGCTTCCGTATGAGCGTGTGTGAGTGTATGTGAGCTAAAAGGCCGTCAGTAAAACAGAGACATGTGCGATATGTCCTTTAGACTTTGCACTTTCATTTTATTAATGAGTAAATGCAAAGCAATAAAATATATTAATTTAATCTCAACACATTCTTTGTTTGTGTAGTTTTTCATTTCATAGACAATAACACGAATGTATTGTTGTGCCACGAAAAATAATTTAGATTCATATAATATATAAGAGAGGTAGTAAAAGTAAAAAAGAAATGTAGTATTATATTAAGATTGGTAAAAAAACATGCTTTTAGGATTTAATTTTAACATTTAATTAGATATATATAACAAAATACTTAACATTTTATTTCGAAATAAAATTATTTTAATTCTCTTAATTTAATTTTATAATGTTGATAAAAATAAATATAATATTTTTATACAAGTATGACTTTTATTATGTTTTACAGTTTTAAGTAGTCAGTTATCCAAACAGGTAATTATTGTTTTCTTGCGGATAGGGTGTTGTTACTAATATCATTTCATTATTATAATATCTAATATTTATGTAAATATTATAATTATGTAATTGTGTCTAATTATTTTTCAATATTTACCTACCACTAATTTTTAACCAATAAATATATGTATAGCTATTTATTTATAAATGTTATTTCATTTATTTATTATTCTACATTTCATTAAATATTTTATTTTATTTTTACTTAGAGAAAAAATTTAACCGTATTTTGTAAAAATAAAAGAGTCATACATAAAATTCTAAATAAATCTACATTAATTAAGGACATTCATATTATCTCTAGTCTTTTCTCTGTCCCTTGTATGTGTGAGGTGAGGGTTATGTGTGTGTGTTATAAATATTTAATGTTTTTTTTATTTTCTTACAGATTTCTGAACGCGAGTTCGATGACATCTGATTTAAGTTACCAATAGACAACAAATACACACACATTTGTATGTTTGTAACACATGTATACACTAAGTATATTTCTATCTACTTTATTAATTTCAACATAAAATTTACACTTTTCATATCGATACATTTAAAATGTTGGCAGAATTTTCTAGTATACAACGAACAAGCTTATGATTAGGGTTTTAATACGGGTTCGGTATTTAATAAACGAAATGAAAATTTATCAGGTAACAGTTTTAAAGAAAAAAATGTTTATACTAGTTATCGGTGTGTATTTGTGTGAAAAACATCTATTTTTAGTTTTTATTTTTTATATAAATTTACTAATTAATTCTTCACTTTTATTAAAATATCCAAACCAGTTCTAGTCTCACGTCACAGTTTTAATTTAAGTTATTCTTACTTCTGCGTCAGTGTTGCCATGCTCAGCTGAAGAATCTATATTACAACTGGAAACACTGGATAGCAGTGTTGCCAGTTGTAATTATTTTTTATTTCTTTTTTATGTAGCTTTGTACAACTATGAGTGATTATGTATTGGTTGGATTTTAAAACTGGCTTAGAAATTTTAGAAGCATCATTTTGAGTTCGACTACAATTAGAACAAGAATTTATAGCATTCCGCAGAAATGCAAAAATTAATTTATTCAAATGCAAAAATGAATAAATACATTTAAATAATAAAGGTAAACTTTACCTAATTTCTTTTTTATATTCTTTAATGGCAACACTATTGAGAAGTGTAAATGTAGGCATTTTTCGCTGTATATTTGCAATATTATTATTTTTTTTACTTTTAATGCACACTAATGTTATTGATGATTTAATTATGTCTTCCTCTATTAAAATAAAATATGTTATTTAGCATGTTATTGAGATTTGAATACAAATTTTTAGGATATTTAAAAGGAATCCGTCCATTTTTGTATAGGTTTAGTTTAAAATTAAAGATATTAATGAGATTTTGTAATTACTGAGATTTATATAAGAGTTATTATTATTTTGTAAATAATAAATATTAATTGTAGATAAATATATTTGGGTATTTAATTAAAGATTAAGTCTTAGTTACTTAGTTAAGATTAATTTAAATAAACATTATTTTGCAGTACAAGAAATAATACGCGAAGTAAAATTTGAAAGATTTTCATATTTAATAAAATTTGCGCAATTTCTCCAAAGTTAAAGTATGTCTTTGCTATCATGAACAATTTATATCAAAATGAGTTCATTGCTTATTTATAAGATATATGGTGCTTAACACATGATTTTTATTTTAAAATTTTATACGTTTCTCTTTTAAAGTTGGAATAAATTCAATAAAATGAATTATTCAAATAAATTACACATAAAATGAATGTTTACTTTGTGGAGGTAATAGAAATAGAAACGTACAATATGGAGCACATTGTAGAAATACAATTTAGATTTTGTACTAATGAAAGTCCTTTTGCTTTTAGATGTTACCTTGGCCTAGCGAAGTGTAGAAACGAACTTTTGACAGGCACATTGATGTAAATAAACAAACATATTACTAAACTATCATCTGTTTGCATATATGTAGGAGGGTTTAGTGTGTCTGGACCCCCCTTAGCACAGAACGTAAGTACTTAATAAAATATCGTATTATACTATATAACGTTCACGTATTGCGACTATAAAAAAGAGAATGCCAGACAATGTATAGGACTTTAACCCACTAATAAAAACTTATTGTACAACAATGTATTATGCATCATTTTATTGCATTTTTTTACTATTTAATATAAATTACATTTGAAAGTTCCAGAAGTCGGAGTATTCGATAAGAGCCTAACGTTGGTTATCATCCATTTCCGTAAACAACCACATAGCCCAGCTGTGACACTAACATGACAATCGCAACGCTTCATTAAATACATTTTAAACAGGCTAAACGACTCTGGATACTAGCCTTTTAGAGCACTCTACGATAAAAATACAATAAAAACGATTTAAAAGGTTAGAACCCAGTGCAACAATAAGGATTTAAAAATGCGTAAAGAGTGTAAATGAAAAGGAAATAGTTTAATTACTTTTTTTAACAAAATTTTATTCCGATGTCCAACAGTAAAAATGGATTATTTTAAAACATTTATATAATAATAGGACATTTTTAGTACATTTACAATTTGTGTTCTTTCTGGGTTAGGATCTGGCATTCTCCTTTACATTAGTAAATTTATATGTTTTACTGCGGAGTTTCAGCCTAAAACTATCTATGCATTATTTTTGGACCTTTGGACACAATTTAATAGAGGTGAATAATTATTATATTATAATTTGTTGTTGACAAACATGACCTGTCGCTTCGCATCCAATTGGAGTTGAACCTTGTCTCTTCTCTTTATGTCTAAAGCCAAAAGGACTACAAAGAAAAGTTTAAACAGAAATATTTTTTCTCTCAATAATTACCAATTGCTGTAGACGAGAGTTAGTAATGTAAAGATGTAATTAATTTAAATTCCATTAACAAAGCGAGTATTAATTAATGTAGCGTAAGTGATTACCAAATCTAAGATTATAAATAAATATTTTATACAAACACGCATTGACTTTTCATTTATCCTGTGAATGTTTATTTGGAGAAATGGTTTCGATGGCGCCGACGTCAGGTCAAAGTAACAAAATAGTATAATATTTGAGAAGCTTCTCCTTTTTTCGAAGTCGAATACGCAATATTTATTACTTTTTAAAGCATTTGAAAGTCAGTTATATTATATATTCCTTCCTTACTTTTTGAAAATTTATCGAAGGCAATTATTATTTTTGAATGCAAATACTCGAAACATCGAAATTTGCAAAAAAAAAATTCTGAGCAAAACTTGGTCAACCGTCATCAGGTACTGTACCTCATAGATTAAAGACGATAAAGAAGATAGAGCCCATAGCGTGTCCACTCGTGAGGCAGCAAATCAGCCTTATTGACATGACATGTCAACATTTAAAGTACATCATAAAACGTTATGTTTGAAAATATCGTAAAATACGAAATATTACTTTATATAAGATAGTTTATTAAACGCATAATACATGAAATTTGCTAAAAAATAACATATCTAAACTTTAAATCATCAATCAATGAAGTTTATGCCTACTTACGTATGAAACGTAATTCCTTCGATTTTCTGTTCGCTGCGACTGTTGCAGCCGAAAATATTACAACCCACCATAGCACGATAACGTTTAAATTAATATCGTAACCGCAAAGTTATATTATTTATCAGCAAATTTAATAAAAAGCTAATAATTGCTCAGATATGTCCCTCGTTTGTCACAAACTCCACTCTTGACAAACAATAAAAACAAACACGCTGAAAGGGACAAAAAATAATCTTGTGTCACTTTCTAACAAAGGCCGAATGAAATAAGTCTGTCACGCTCTTGAACCTACAGCCGCGTTATGACTCCATCTAGTAGTCTTTAATCTATGACTGTACCTACACCGAAATGTCTTATTTCTGACTGCGAATCAGTCGAACTTAGATATTCTGACAAAAAATATCTATTAAATAAATAATGAATATATTATAGTAATAACATAACACCATATTGCAGGCAGCATGGCATTCCATGGTATATTGTCCTGTGTCCTACATTGATTTATAATAAATTGAGGTATTTGTAGGAACCTACGTGGTATTTCCTACCAAAAAACAAAAGTTCATAAAAAGGCATGGCGTGTCAAGAGTCAAGACTAGGAAAACAAGAAAAATTTGATTTATTTAAAAAAAAAATTTAATAAATCAATTTTATCCATCTGTATAAAGTATGTGTGTGTGTGGAGAATTCTGTGTTTAATAAAAATAAATCATTTTGAAAAATGATAAGCTTTTAGTTATGTAATTCATTTATTAAAAATATAACACCATAAAGTACTTATGTATCTATATATTAACAGGTATAATAATGTTAACCCTTTGTTATAGCATACAAGTACGTACCCTTCCTGTAACATAGTAGTGTGACCCTTTAATCATTTATTTATTTATTAATTAATTATTTATCAACTCTTTCCCTCCGTTCTAACAGCCACATTACATTATTAGCTTATAAGATCACTGGAAATATAACTAGTTATATAAAATATACCTATGTAAATTAAAAAATAATAAAGATATAATAAAAAATAGCAACACAAAAGTGTCAAAATAATATAACAAAATCTCCAAAACAAACACAGTTTGTATAACGAATCAAAAAATAAATAAAAAGGTATAAAAAAAATTATAAAAATAAAGTTAAACCAAAAAGTCATCCAAATATCTAAATAAAATATTATTATCGTAGTTGCCCATGGAACAGGATTTAGAACACTTTTTAACTTCACACATTTTGAAAATTTTGAATTTAATCATTTTACAATGAAGTACTTTCACTGTTTTCACGTCACAAGAAAACTTCAGGTCAATGCTCAATATAATTGTAGAGGAGTTCTTGAAATAAAATACAGCAACAACTGTAACTTTGTTGTTTTTCAAATTAATTTTTAAATTTTCTTGAATTATTAGTTAAATAAATTGATTTCAAAGAGACGTATTTAGGTATTTAAACTGTTTATTGATTTCTCGTTCACACCGTTATGTTCAGCCGTGAGCTTCTGGAAGTGTAGATACGCGCTAGGTTTATGTAGAACAAAAACTGGACACTGGTTTATAAATTGTATTTACAATGAAACTATTAACTAATAATATTGACGGCCGAGTGGCGTAGTGGGTAGTGGACCCTGCTTCTGCGTCCTAGGCCGTGGGTTAGATTCCCACATCTGGAAAATGTTTGTGTGATGAGCATGGACGTTTTTCAGTGTCTGGGTGTTTATCTATATATTATAAGTATTTATATGTAATATATATATAAATATTCATCAGTTATCATAGTACCCATAACACAAGCTACCTAAGCTTACTTTGGGGCTATATAGCGATGTGTGTAACTGTCCTATGGTATTTATTTATTTATTATTATTCATTATTTATTTAATATTATGTACAAGCAGTAAGTATTGTGTGAAGAATTGCGTGGCGAATGCCGCTCGTGCGCCGCCGCGCCGTTCGTCCCCGCTCGGTCCGTCCGCCGCCCCGCGCGTCTCCTCCCGTGCGTAAGGGATGTGACGTAGGTACGAACAGTTGTCTTTAAAGGCAACTACGAACAGTTGTCTTAATTTCCATTACAATGTACATGTACATTGCTTGCACATAGCAAATTCCCATTTTCATAAAATGTTTGAAGTTTCTAATATACTGTGCTCTGTAAAGGTCCTAATTAGTAATGTCTATGTATTAGTGCAGCTTCACAGCTTAGACTGATGACCTCTGCTGGGGATTAACTTGCTTTTGTACATCCAAATGTCCTGCGAAAGGAAAGAAGACGGCTGTAGACCTACTGATCCATAATATATAAATAAAACAATGTGTTAAACGCATTTATTGCATTAACGCTTATTACACAATTGATGTATTTTTAAATGACAAAGATGTTTAGAGGCCATTGGATCGGCTTTCAATTTCACACAAGAAGTAGATAGATAGTATATATCGTCATCAAGTGGACCTCGCGTCGTCAACGACTGGACCTGGCGAGGTCAACGAGTGGACCTCGCGTCGTCAACGAGTGGACCTCGCGACGTCAACGAGTGGACCTCGCGTCGTCAACGAGTGGACCTCGCGTCGTCAACGAGTGGACCTCGCGTCGTTAATGTGGACAGGGACAGGGCAACGTTTGGCCCTAGGTATGCACGTGTGTTCAGTGATTATTTATTCTTTATTTGTACACCACATAAGATAACATAAAAAAAACATACAGAAACAATATTATGGAGGAAGTAGGTACGGCGATTGGCTCCCCTGTCGCACAAAACACACCGGCGGACTTATCGCCTTATTAGTGTTAATTTTCAGTTGGTTTGTTAAATATAATTATATGTTTTGTTGTTTTTTTAAGTTTGTTTATGATTTCTTCCGTTTGCGAGGCAACCTTGGGCTTAGGTCTAAAATAAAAATTGACAATATAATAATGTTTTATTTTTTTACTCCCCGTAAGATTTTCAATACTTATGATGTTAATTTTACAATACGTGGAAATTGGCCACTTATACACAAACACATACACACACACGCTGTTTAAAACAGTCCTGATGATCATGAAAATGTGTGAAAGGTTGGTAGACAGCGCCACATCGCACTCGTAGACCGCGCGATGCTATGATCTTAAAAGAGCAACTGTTGAGTTTCTCACTAGCAGTGCGTCACTTCAGACCTTTTCTGATGCGCGGCAGGCAGGCGGGACAGGCGGGTGTAGCATACGTCAAGCGGAAGCGGGAGCTGATGATCCTCTGATAGGATCTCATTATAGGTGGGATGAAATTACCGTCAAAACAGATCTGGCCACCGTTGACTGACACAGCTTGATTTACCGTGTAGACTATGCTCAGGGTGGCGTCGATGCAGCATCTCAGGACAGCATCTCCTCTCTCTGTTGACGTCTTCCGTTCGTCGGCCTTCAGCGAACAAATATGTGGCAGTATTGAAAGTAGATCGCTTGTTTTGGATTCCCAGTACAATAAGCATAAGTTATTGCAGTGCCGCGGGCTCACCTCGAAGCTGAGCTGGAAGCCTCTCCGGCGGGACTCGGCCTCCATCTCCTGTATGATGGGGTATGAGCATAAGTTACTGGGGTGCCGCGAGCTCACCTCGAAGCTGAGCTGGAAGCCTCTCCGGCGGGACTCGGCCTCCATCTCCTGTATGATGGGGTATGAGCATAAGTTACTGGGGTGCCGCGAGCTCACCTCGAAGCTGAGCTGGAAGCCTCTCCGGCGGGACTCGGCCTCCATCTCCTGTATGATGGGCTATGAGCATAAGTTACTGGGGTGCCGCGAGCTCACCTCGAAGCTGAGCTGGAAGCCTCTCCGTGAGCTGGAAGCCTCTCCGGCGACTCGGCCTCCATCTCCTGTATGATGGGCTATGAGCATAAGTTACTGTGCCGCGTCACCTCGAAGCTGGAAGCCTCTCCGGCGGGACTCGGCCTCCATCTCCTGTATGATGGGCTATGAGCATAACTCCATCTCCTGTATGATGGGCTATGAGCATAAGTTACTGTGGTGCCGCGAGCTCACCTCGAAGCTGAGCTGGAAGCCTCTCCGGCGGGACTCGGCCTCCATCTCCTGTATGATGGGCTATGAGCATAAGTTACTGCGGTGCCGCGAGCTCACCTCGAAGCTGAGCTGGAAGCCTCTCCGGCGGGACTCGGCCTCTATCTCCTGTATGATGGGCTGCTGCACGGAGTCCCTCGCGTCCACGCACTGACAGCTCGCGTGCGCGTAGTGCGCCGACAGTGACTTGCGGTAACTCTGCCATCGCACGGACACACGTCAGATGAATAGTATTCTAGATCGACTTATAAAGAGATCGTATTAATGCACTACAAAAATTAAGATTATATATAATTTTGTAGCAGCACTATTTATTCATGATAATTGATCCTGTCAAATGTCTCCTGGATTGGTTCAGGCGCTACCAGGATGAGCACCTTTTGCGAAATCATAGAAGCGAACATTCTAAACGGCGGGCTTAGAATTTTAGGAGTGGTTCCAACGGGCGGAGAAAACAGTCGACCGGTGTTACGTGCGGACCCTTCACAGTGGAGCAATTGACGCTTTACCATTATGTTATCTATAATTATTATTTACTCGCAGCGTATAATAGTTATAAAAATATATATACCCTCGGAATAGTTTTAAACAACATTTGTTACACGGACAGCAATTAGTCTCCCATAGTTTTTTATTATTGATCATACGTTGCCTTACGAACTCAGAGGTTGCCTTGAGACCTCTGAGTTCGTACGATCTAGCTATTTTGATTGAGTTGTTAAATAAGTAACAAAATGGCCGACCTTAGCAGTGTTGGGCCCGGAGCCATGCACTATCAGAGGGTGGAAGAACACCGTGTCTCCGGGACTCATCTCCAGCTGCGCGCGCGGCTCCTCCGACACCGCCGGGTCCAGGATGCCGTGGTACATCTTGTTTGAATCCTGGCACATCACAACATCGTCATCATTATCCTTATAAAAATGTTTCGCAATTTGAAAGGTACAGTTTTAATTAATAATATATTGGTGTTCAGCAATTCTATCTAGAATCTGAATCTCTGAAATGGCTTCATTTTTACATAAATTTTGTATAGACTTACAGAAAGTTTCGGGGAGCGGTTAATCGATCTAGCTAGGATTAATTATAAGAAAAAGTATAATTTTCAAAATACTAATGAAAGTTTATTAAACTTTAATATTAACATATTCATGTATACGTATTTAATACGAAGTTTTCATGTGTTTATGTGGGCCGATCCCGGCGGCACTGCAATGCCGGGCCGACCCGTGACGGGAATGGAGCGAGCCCCGAACATCCCGTCGGTTTACAAAAATCAGTTTAATATACTGGTCCCGCAGTGCGGGAACTTTCAGATATTAAGCTGAAAAGAACAGATACTACACTTTGATCTTAGCCAAAAGGCCGAGAAGCGATGCCGAAACTCAGTCATACCGCGGTAGTCATGCTGCGAGCGAACATCGCCCTAGCGCGATGTAAAAAAGCGCAAACAACGTGTAGCGACATCTGTTGGACGTCGTGCATACCTCGCCGTGGCTGCGTGGCGTACTGCGGAGTCGTGTGCGGACGTGCTCGAGTTAGTTCCTACAACTGCCACATTTGTGAGCAGCGCCGAATATTCACGTATTCTCACCAATATTTTCGCTTACCCTATCGCCAACGTCCATACCATGTTGAATACACCGGTTCTCGTCCGATCACCGAAGTTAAGCAACATCGGGCGCGGTCAGTACTTGGATGGGTGACCGCCTGGGAACACCGCGTGATGTTGGCTTTTGATTTTTTTTAACTTTACTCCCTGCATGTGATTTGTGTGTGTGTGTGGAATATTCCTTCAAGCTTCCTACTTCATAATTGATCAAGTGTGAAGATTGCATACTATTGATTTTAAATGTATATAGTTCTGATAAAGTAGTGTACTCTTAAACAATTAGAATTACCAAATTTTTAAAAATGATTATGTATTGATTTATAAGATCTACATTTTTGAGCATGAAATGAAAATAATAACACTCTTTATGTACAGCAATTGTACTGTGGCACTTTAGGCGGTTCTTGAACTACTATAACTTAGTGATTAATATTCAGTTATTATTCAGTTGTTACGTCCATTCCCAAGTTTGTCATCCATGTAGAACAGCTGGAAAACAAAATAAAAATTTGCCAGAAAAGAATAAAGAGAAGCACTATAGGAGTCAAAAGAAGGAACGAGTAAAATTAAAGGATATAAAAGACAAAACTAAATTAAGAAATGCATACAATACTTAAAATATGGAAATCCTCAGATGAGGCCTTTGTCGGCAGACAAGCTGCAACAGACTAGCGACCGTTTGCTGATAGTTATTATACCAGCAAGGCTTTTTATTTATTTTTTATTTGCCTAAAAAGCACACATTACCAGCTACTTCATTTTAATTCTAAGTCGCACTTTAACATACACCAAATTATTAGTATTGGTATGATATCAAATAATGGAAAGATATTGTTAAGGATAACTTATCTCTGACGTTGCAAATGTAAATGATTTCGGAACTATATTTGCAGAACACACGCTGACGACCGGCAACACTAAGCGAGCTGAACTTTCAACAGATTCACCTCTAAAGCCGCCATGATCTCCACCAAATTAACGCGTCTTGCAAAACAAGGCCCAAGACAATCTTGGATAATCGTTTCTATTCTTTCTTTATCTTGCTTCCTTGCCACTGTGTTCGCACAAATCGGAGTAAAAAAGTTTTGGTATTGCTTCAAGGCCTTTTGGTTTAGGGCAAAGTGTTAAAGCATTTCATGCTCTAAAATTTAAATCTTATAAATATCCATATATATGCCAGAAACTTTGACACGAGACAGGAGGCAAGTAATAGAACATATATGGGAATTAAAATAGTTTGTTGTTAATAGCCCGGTCTAAATATAGATTGAAGGTTACATTAATTCGCACAAAGCTGAAATTTGGCATAAATAGTGGGAACACTATTTCAAACAATTTGTGAAAAGTTCCCATCGATCCGATTTGTACAAAAAAATTATTCAATGGTCAAATGTGGCAAAATTTGGTTATTTGCACTTTTCAGCTAAGCGGTAAGTTTTATAATATACATAGCAAAGATAAAAATTATTTATCGTGCAATTCTCTATAAATAATGTCTTCACACTTTTTACCCTAAAAATCACCATTACGGAGATATAGCCATGTAAACAGTGGAAAATGTTGTGTTGTTCTTCATAATGTGTAAGTACACGTTTCTGCGCCACCCGTGAGGTAATGTACTTGGCGTGATTTTTTAACGTGGTTTCCCCGGTAGGCTTATTCCACAATCTATTGTTATCCTGTTGAGTTAAAATATTGTAATTACTTTGAAATTACATTGTTGAAAATTCTTCATCTGATTGATTGTAATCTAATGAATCTTCAACCGTGCCGTCATCTTCTTTCTGCTTAGTAAAAGTGAATTGTTCAAAGAGCGATGCATCAGACATCTCTTCATATAGATCGGAAAAATCTTCTTTTACTGGCGATTCCACATTGGAGCACGACAACTGATACATGCTAATGAACAAAACAATCCAATTTTTTTGCAGCCGCATTCCCAATTACAGCCTACTATGCAAGAGCAAAGAATTAAATTAAGAAGATTTTCCGGTGCAGGCGGGAGCAAAGTCTGTACTTTCCAATATATTGTTAATTAATTTCCAACCCCAGTCTTCTGGGTCTAGTTATTACCAAGCCACTGTTGAACTTGATAATAAATACGAAATAGATGTAGATGAGCAGAGGCGGAGGTTGGAAGACACATTTTTTGTTATGGGTATTTTTTTCGAAAGATAAGTATGGAAACTTATCTAAGCACATAGTTTTTTTTTTTAAAAAAGAGCAAAAAGCCAACATCACGCGGTGTTCCCAGGCGGTCACCCATCCAAAATTCAAATATTGCAACATTTGACTGACCGCGCCCGATGTTGCTTAACTTCGGTATTGACGAGAAACCATTTTAATTCCCATATATGTTCTATTACTTGCCTCCTGTCTCGTGTCAAAGTTTCTGGCATATGGAAATTTATAAGATTTACATTTTAGAGCAGGTGTATTCAACATGGTATGGACGTTTGGTGATAGGGTAAGCGAAAATATTGTTGAGAATAATTATTATATGCACCGAAATGAATATTCTTTTGGCGCTGCTCACAAATGTGGCAGATGTATTCAACATGGTATGAACATTGGCGATAAGGTTAGCGAAAATATTGGTGAGAATACGAGCACAAAGTGCAGTTGTAGGCGTACACGACTCCGCAGTACGCCACGCAGCCACGGCGAGGTATGCACGACGTCCAACAGATGTCGCTACACGTTGTTTGCGCTTTTTTACATCGCGCTAGGGAGATGTTCGCTCGCAGCATGACTACCGCGGTATGGCTGAGTTTCGGCATCGCTTCTCGGCCTTTTGGCTAAGATCAAAGTGTAGTATCTGTTCTTTTCAGCTTAATATCTGAAAGTTCCCGCACTGCGGGACCAGTATATTAAACTGATTTTTGTAAACCGACGGGATGTTCGGGGCTCGCTCCATTCCCGTCACGGGTCGGCCCGGCATTGCAGTGCCGCCGGGATCGGCCCACATAAACACATTTGAAAACTTCGTATAATAATTTTGTAGTATAGCAGCCAAATATTTATTTTATTCTTGTTTTAGTATTATAGCAGAAACAGAAATACATGTGAAAATTTCAACTGACTGGCTATGACCATTCTTACCATAATATATTACCATTCATGAGATTGAAACAGGTGACAGATGTACAGACAAACAGTGGAGTCTTAGTAATAGTGTTCAGTTTTTAGCCTTTGGTGCGGAACATTAAGAAATCAACTAAATTAAACTTACAGGCAAGTTTCCATGTGGATACATGATGTTTCGCTTGTGCGAGCCGGGTATGACGTACAGACAGCCATTCTCTACTGTGACGTCATCTATAGCAGTCCATGTTGCGATGATCTTCTCAGCCGGACGGAAGGGAAAGTAGTACAGGTCCTGGAATTTAGAAAATTGTTAATGTACATCAACTTTAAGACGTACATACTACATACATAGCATCACGCCTCGTTCCCATAGGGGTAGACAGAGACTACATCCTTCCATTTGCCACGGTCCGTGCATACTTCTTTAGCTTCTTCCACTCTCATATACAAGGTCGTCTTTATAGGGTACTCTTGACCTGGCCATTATTTTAAAATGTCCTGAATTTGGTCCAGGAACATTCGCCTGGGTCTTCCCCTTCCAACATTTCCATTCACTCTCGCCTCATAAATCTCTTCTGTTCTTTCATCCATTCTCTCTATATGCCCAAACCATTTAAGCATCCATTTCTCTATTTTAGTGATTACATCTTCTTTTACACCTCACTGTTCTCTTATTATACTATTGTTAACTCTGTCACTCAGTTTTGTTCGGCACATACTCCTCAATGCTCTCGTCTCTTCTACATTTATTTTACTTGTATGCTTCCTCTGCCATACCCAACTTTCACTACCATACATAAGTGTGGGCACCAGCACCCCTCTATGCACTGCCAGTCTTGCCTTCTGGGACACTTTCTGGCTATTCATAAATGCATGTAGAGCTCCATTCACCATGTTTGCAGCATTTACTCTTCTTTCAATATCACTCTCACACGTTCCATCTTTCGTGAATTTACTACCCAGGTATACCAAACTCTTTTTCTTCTTCTATTTTCTTTTCATCTATCAAAATCATAGATTAAAGACTACTAGATAGAGCCCATAGCGTGTCCACTCGTGAGACAGCAAATCAGCCTTATTGACATGACATGTCAACATTTAAAGTACATCATAAAACGTTATGTTTTAAAATATCGTAAAATACAAAATATTACTTTATATAAGATAGTTTGGTAAACGCATAATACATGAAATTTGCTAAAAAATAACATATCTAAGCTTTAAATCATCAATCAATGAAGTTTATGCCTACTTACGTATGAAACGTAATTCCTTCGATTTTTTGTTCGCTGCGACTGTTGCAGCCGAAAATATTACAACCCACCATAGTACGATAACGTTTAAATCAATATAGTAACCGCAAAGTTATATTATTTATCAGCAAATTTAATAAAAAGCTAATAATTGCTATATGTGCCTTGTCTGTCACAAACTCCACTCTTGACAAACAATAAAAACGAACACGCTAAAAGGGACAAAAAAATAATCTTGTATCACTTTCTAATAAAGGCCGAATGAAATAAGTCTGTCTCGCTCTTGAACCTACAGCCGCGTTATGACTCCATCTAGTAGTCTTTAATCTATGATCAAAATATTACAATCTGTCACATATTCATCTCTTTCAAAAATAATTACTTTCGTTTCGCTGACATTTACTTTCATTCCTTTCCTTTTCAAAGCTACATTCATAATAGTTACCATTTCTTGTAACTCATTAGCAGACGATGCAAGTAATACTTGATCATCTGCGTATTTAAGACGTAAAAGCATGAAATGTCTAAGTTTTTACGCTTATTTTGAAATTGGTCTCAATTATTTAATTACTAACTTACTTAATAGTAAGTGGTCTAAGATGGGATAAGCTTACCTAGAAATTGACTTTTCGCTTTTTTTATAGATACCTGAGGGAACATTCAGGAGATAGAAACGTTGCAAAGGCATTTTAAATCCTAGCCGTGAGTATGTGAAAAGAAGACGCCTAACGTAGGTAATTTGCGGGTCCCAGGCACATCGCCAACATAATATCTGTGAAACTCAAAAAAGAAGATTTTCCAAAGAAGATATTCCAAACATACTCTCCAAAATGTTCCTTATAAAACACTAGCAAATTTTGAATCTTTTCCCAGATCAAGGATTTAAATTGCGTTGGAAAAGGTGGATGCTAATAAGTCGCTTGACGCGATGGTCTTTTATCAAATTATTTAAAGTAGGTACCTACTTCAGCGTTGCGATTCGTAAAAGTATGTCGGTTACTTTGGTTCCACTGCGGATCTCATTTCTGATTCGATCATCGAGTTACTCTGAGCATCTCATCCCATCGCTCGCTGAGCGACTTTGAGCTTTTTACGCGGTTAATAGTTAGCGACCAAGTCTCGGTCACGACTGGCACTGTTCGGAATCCTTACCTGATGCGGCGGGTGGCGCACGCTGCCGGGCGGCTTGTTGATGAGCATGCTGTTGATCACGCGCACGGGCTCCCCGACCAGCTGCGCCAGCACGTGCAGCAGGCGAGGGTGCTCCGTGTATGTCGCGAACAGGTCGTCGTAGTGGATCTCCGATATCTGTTTTGTACATTTGACTAGCTGTAGTATTGGTAGTCAACAGGGGCGTCGGATGATTGGAAGGACTATAATACTTTGACAGAAGAACTGCAAAGTGACGACCTCCGTGGTGGTATGCGCAGTGGATTTATAAGACGGAGGTCTTGGGTTCGATTCCCGACGGGACAGATAGAAATTTTTCTTAATTTGTCTTGGTCTGGCTGGTGGGAGGCTTTCGCCGTGGCTAGTTATCACCCTACCGACAAAGACGTATCGTCAAGCGATTTAGCGTTCCGGTACGATGTCGCGTAGAAACCGAAAGGGGTGTGAATTTTCGTCCCACTCCTAACAAGTTAGCTCGCTTACATCTTAGATTGCATCATCACTTAACATCAGGTGTGATAGCAGTCAAGGGCCAACTTGTAGTCGAATAAAAAGTGATGCGTAAGAAAAGTATTGGGAACTGATTATATAGTTCTAATTCCAAACAAACTCATTTATTCTTTATTTTTATCCGCCACAGAACAGACATGATGCGTCAAGGGTGAGATGTACTCGTAGTTTGTACATTTTTTAAATGTTCTCAATAATCTCCAGAACAGGTTGACCGATACAGATTTTCTGCAACTTATTAGTAGTTATGATGCGATGGTTTTTGGATAAGAATTATCGTAATTAATCGTCAGAGGGCGCGACAACAATCATTACTAAGAACTGAATGTTACCAAAAATTTCTAAATAAATAAGTGAAGTGTGTTGTAAAGTGATAGAACATTCCTTTGGGCTTAAGCCACCAACAAGCGCTAACAGAGTTAGTCTTGTAGGACAGAAGTTTTTAACTCCTTTTTTGTTGTTTCTAATTCTGTTATGGCAGTCAATAAATATGAAATTATATATTTCATAATGATGTATTTAGAAAGATAGATAACCTTAATTAAATGAAAAAGAATTACATATTTCTTACGAAATTCCCCCGACAAAGGTGAGACATAGAAGGACAACAGCTCGGTCTCAGGATTTAATATACCTACAACAATAAGTAGGTACCTATTGGTAAAGACTAAGACGGAATTAGCAGAACAGGGTATAATTGAGAAGTAATTTGCATAATTAGCATTATAATGACAGAGCACATTACAATATTACCTAATAACACATATATTACTTATAACATGTACAGTTGAGCTATTGAAACGACAGAAAACAAACGAATCATTCTTGAAAATCAGATAACATTTTTGCTAACCTCCATCCCATTGTTTACAGTTATTTTTTAAGGTTCCATACCTAAAACGAAAAAACGGTTCACTTCGTTGTCCGTCCGTCTGTCTGTCAAGACCCTTTTTCTCAGGAACGCGTGGAAGTATCAATCAAAGGCTTTTATTGCCTTTGTTACAGCTGTTTATGCCAAAAAATTTCCCCAATTTTCGACACGGTCAAGTAAATGAAAACCTAACGGGTAGTTCCCGTAGGCTTAGGATCTTGAAATTTAGTACGATGTAACGTTATATATATATAGATAATGGAAAAATTACGAAAACTGTACATTTTTGGTTGCATCGTATTATAATAATGCTTTTAATAATTTTAAGCTTACCCCCTTTTCTCATAAAGTCGTAAATGTATTAAATTTAAATTTATATCAAATACTTGGGCCTTTAAAACCTTTCATGCTGTAACAAAACTTCTATGTCAACACAATCAAAAGATATACCTAGCAATATAAGCCGCATATTTAACTCAGAACTAGACGCAACTAAACCAAAACCTAACGGGTAGTTCCTGTAAACTTAGAATCTTGAAATTTCGTACGAAGCAACGTCATATAGCACTGATAATGGAAAAATTACGAAATCTGAAAATTTTTAGTTACAACATGTAATAAAAATATTTTCAATAATTACTTACCCCCTTTTCTTATGACCGCGTAAAAGTATCAAATTGAAATTCATATCAAATACTTGGCTCTATAATACCTTTAAGCTATAACAAAATAAAACATCTATACTAAAGCCAAACTCGATTGAGAATGCTTGTCAACAAACAAATTTAAAATGAAGGTAGAAAATACAACACATTTTATGCCTAATAAATTTAAAACTATGTTTTGTTATTTTGAAAAATCTTATTTATAAGATATGGAATATATTAATTACTATTCAGCTTACTAATATAATTTATTGTCATGAATTCATCATTAACTAGTTAATTAAAAAAAATTGGTGTAAAATGACTAGTGATTTCTACCTTCATTTTTAATTTGTTTGTTGACAAGCATTCTCAATCGAGTTTGGCTTTAGATAAGTCAACAGAGTCAAAAGATACAACATAAGCCGTATATTTAACTCTCTATTACTCGCAGTTTGTCCTCAAATCTTGAAATTTCGCAAGAAGCAATGTTTAGGAATAATTCCGAAAACCTTAAAATTTACGGAATCCTCGGTGCGTGAGTCCGGCTCGTTTTTTAATACAATGATCATTTTAGGGTTCCGTACCTCAAAAGCAAAAAACGTAACGCTCATAGTATCAGCTCGTGTGTCCATCTGTCTGTATGTCACTGTCAATTTACGATCTATGTAATGTTAATTTTGACCAAGGGCATATTAATTAATTTTTATTATAATCGTGGAAGCCTTACTTACTTTCCAGTTTAGCACATCGGTGTAATTTTTGTCTGACAAAATGTGTATAGTTCTATACCTTTTTTGTAGTATAAATAAGTCTTGGACATTTGCGCTTTTTGGGACAACCATGAGGCAACCTAAAAACCTCTGGCTTGTCATTATAAATGCTACCATGGGAGTGTTATTAAATTAAAAAATCGGATGCACAAGACCGAGTAAAGCGGACCCCACCTAGTGGTATTACGCTAAGAAAAAGAATGTATGTATAAAATCCCTAAAGACCATGTATTCAAAGTGAATAAATATTATGACCTTACTAATGAACTAACTAAAAATGGCTATGTGGTTAGTTTATACGTGATGGACCCGCACGGTGAATCCATGGAATGCTAAGATATTCGTCTCTCACTAGACATTAATACTATTTCCCATATCTTAACCATTACTCGGATATTTGCTTTAAACACATGAAGCTGCAATAATTGACTTTTTTAATAGTAATATTTGACTATACTAGTAGAAGAAACAGAAGTTAATCAAAACCATGACAAATAATGGTTTTTGTATGTTAGATTTATATAATTATGGCAGATGGAAAGTGATGATGAGGTACATGCATTATGTAATATTTTGTAATATTGTAAGTAGTTCAACTTATTTGCGCGCGCGGTACTAATTGTGCGTGTGCTTGAAACTATACAGCTTTAAATTGTGTGTGTGTGTGACGTCAGTCGTCACCCTGAGCACTTGTCATGCACACAAGGTTACGCACACTTAACGCCGCGTGCAAAGCTGAGTTGAGTTGACTATACCTTGTTTATGAGATCTTCTCCCTTTGCCCCCTGAGCTGCGAGCACTGGCTCTTTTACTACAACCATGCCTCCTTTGTCCTCCACGCCTCTACATATCTTTACAAACCTTTGCCTGAAAAAAAAATCATCTGTGCTTATAACCCCTCAATTATTTTTTATGTTGTTAAATAATCACTTATTATCATCCTAGCCCACCAAACTGTATTGGAGCAACGTGGTGGTTATTAGCTTCATGTTCTCTCTCTAAGGGTTGCTTGGCTCTCTAAGGCTATTAAGAGGCAGAGAATGTTAATGGATGTTACAAGTGTAAGTGTGTCTTGTCTGTCTGTGACTCTGCAGATGGTGTTGTAGCTTTGTAATAAATAATTCAAATATAATATGTTCCTTTTTGTTTGCAAACTGACATAATTGAGATGATTTTTAGATCTAGTGAGCAAATCTGAAGATGCAGATGATTTCTACTGTGACATGTTTGATATAGAAAAGTAGTTATTCTTGCTAAAGTAAATGTCAGGGATTCTCTATTTTCGGAAACAAATTTCTTTACGGTTTGGGTGGATTTACTGAATAGGTGCCGATTCCATCATGTGGTAGAATTGTAGAATTACTACAGTTCTAGTCAGGCCAAAGTCATTCAGCAGGTTATAGAGATTATGCTGGTATATTCTCGCACCCGCTGCTAATGCTATAAAATAACTATATATAGCCATTTTTCGTTAGTTCATTTCAACCACTTCTAATGCTATAAACTTATAACCAGATAGCCATTTGTTCGTTTATACGCAGTGTATACCATTGAAGTCTTTCTATAACCTGCTAAAAGACCTTGGCCTTACTAGAAGTTAATTTCCACTTATTATTAATTTTATTATATGTTAGTAATGTATATAAGATAATATTTATTTCTATTCAGCTTGCTTAACATATAAAATAATAGCATATAATAATAATATTAGCATAACTTAGCATATACATTATACAATAATGAGAATTTGAATTAACTGAACTAGTTCCCATTGATATGAACTCACTTGCATGCATACAGACAGGTAAAGTCAATCAGTTTCTTGATAACCAAGTATCCATTGTGTTCGTAGAATTGTCTTTCTTCTGCAGATAAGGTGTATGTGTCAGCCATTTCTGATCCCAGCTCCATACTGAAATGGGTTTTGTATGTTACTACACCAATGTATACCACATCCAGTGCAACACAACAAGCCTTGCCTATCGGCTATGCTAGGCTATAAATATATTTCTTTCTTAAGTTCTTTCTTCCCAATAGTCTCAGGCGTAGAGGCACCTAGGTCGCGAGCTGCTATAGTGAGGGCTCTGGCAGCCTCATCACCATCTTAAAAGCGTCCACGGGCTAGACCAGGGGGCGTACTATTTGTCCCCGAGCTGAGCCTCTATGGGCAATGTGCAAGGGAGGCACTGGTATTCGTTGGTTCATAGAGATCCCAGAGCCTCCCTAATTGTACTGAGACAGCCACCGAGGGGGTTTTAGTGGGTAAAAATCCCACATAACCTGACCTTTCCCTCAATTGTTGGGTATCTTTGAGAAAAAAAAAGGCTATAAATATATATATTACAACATCAGACTCAATAACTCAAAACAAAAAAGAAAACTAACAAAAAAAATATGATGATTTATTTGAAATATATAACTTTTACTATATAAAAATTTAGAAAATAGAAGTGGACAAGAATACATTCTATATTTGCTGTGTACTAGTGTTACCAGACAAGTATGAATAACTATCTACTTTTAACTAATAATCTATCACAACAAGATCAACTCTGGACTTTTACTCGTAGCATAAGCACAACACATTCTATGTAAGACAAGTTTTTATCTTGCATTAATTGATTTTTAGTTGAGATAAAAGCGAGATAACAAACCTTTGGACCGGTATTTCTATATTCTATTCGATAAAAAATTACGGTTCTTAAGTCGATAACAAAAAGCTTTTAAAAATTTTAAATTAATAATATTATGTACAATTAATCTCCCGATGCATGCTACCAATACGAAAACAATAAGATTACAGTCTAATTTAAATGGAAAATTACAATTATCTCTTACCTTATCATCAGCTATATTTGCCACTATATTTATCTTCTTGTAATGCTCAACTATTAATACCTTGTATAAACTTACTCGTGCAATATACTGTTTTGTATTTAAAATTTAAAAATCTTTAACAAAAAACACCTGTTGTTTATTGTTCACAACTACACTTAAAGTTTGCGAACTTTGAACGATGTTTTGTAAACATTACAACTGACTTTGACAATGACATTGATTAAGATGACATACTACTGACAGTGACAGATACAGTGACATTTCAAAGACCTCTGTTTTTTTAACTTTTTACCTGCTCTAAGGCCTGTGTGCATCAAGATTTCGGTTATCATAACCAACGGTTAACATAAGCTAATCCTAAAATTTACTGTTCACGACAACCCGTACGCCGGTTAAGGACGTAAACCGGGCGGTTATCTTAACCGAGCTTACGTCCTTAACCGGCGTACGGGTTGTCGTGAACAATAAATTTACAGTTAGCTTATGTTAACCGTTGGTTATGATAACCAAAATCTTGGCCTTCAAAATCAGGCCTAATTCTCATTTTTTAATCATGATCATTAGAATGGATGGACGCGTAAATGTAAGGTAAAGTTATCCTAAGCATATTGTTGACTTGTTGGTTAGCCTGAAGTTAGCCTGAAGGTTAAGTGTTTCGTACAGATCTGTATGGTACCTACTGCAGGTGCCCGAAAATATTGATCTTACGCGATCTCATTAAGTACATTTGATGTGTCAGCATTGACCGACTTGTGTTTTTAAATCTGCGCATTAAATTCTTTGTAAACAGTTAGTCCCTTAAGGAATTAGCTACTTGGGTTTGGTAATTTTGATCAGCATGTCGATTCTGTATTGGAGATAATGCGAAACTGGACGTGGTCTCTATCTTTCTCTTTCTAACACGATATTATAGGTAGAGAGATATTATATAGGTGAAGTCGAGACTCGCGCTGTCCAGTCGAGAATCGACTTGCAGGAGGATACTATTAAATACCAAATATAAAGCAGGGATGCAGGGAAACAATAAAATGTTAAAAACAGTAAAAGTTACTATTATTTTATTCAAAATTCGCTCGGTTTAGAATACGCACCAACAAATATTGGGACTTCTACCTTCTTATCTATAATCATGAACAGGAATGGCTTGTTAACATTGAACCTAGTGGGGCCACTTCTGAAGGAAAACTCTTCTTCGGTGACTGCAGAAGCGACTGTGCCTTCCTCCGTCACCTCGATATCAGCTTTTTGGACAAAATTAGAAACGTAGGCTTGGTAATCAGATAAATTCGGAAACTCCGCTCTGCTGCTATCGAACATTGTCTTCAAACCCATGTCTTCCAATAGCTCTTTTAAGTTATTCAGTTCTGAAGTAATCTTAAATCGAGGAAGATAGACACCCATTTTAGTTGGTCCGAATTCAGCAAATAGTTGCTGTATAGTTTTCAAACTTACAACTTTAAGTTTTTCTATCACTGTGTATACGGAAACGTCTTCGTTCGGGAGAATTACCAACATCGAGTACCTGTCTCCGCTTCCGTAGGGAAGCTCTAACACGCCAGCGTCTAATTTATCTATATTTCTATAGTTTAACTTCTTCGTAATGTACATTGAATTTATTTGTCCGATCTGTGCTCCTCTTTCATTGTAGAACGCTTGCACTTGAGTATTTTCATGAGGAAACGGAAACTTCCACGCGCCTTTGAAGAATATGGCGTCAATTATAATTAAAAATACATCTTCTAGATCTGTCGGGGAGACGATTTCGTCGATGACCTCGTGCGTAGATTGACTGACGTAGTCGTTTACTCTCTGGGCCGCGAGCTCGGCGTTGTCGAAGGGCAGGCTCTCAAATCCAGTGGCGGCGGCTTCCTTAATTTTCGTTTTGAAAGATTCCAGGATCGGCATCTTATCGTCAACGAATATGGCCGAGCTTTTCTCAACGATCA
Source organism: Mycalesis mineus (assembly GCA_034621355.1). NCBI lineage: Eukaryota > Metazoa > Arthropoda > Insecta > Lepidoptera > Nymphalidae > Mycalesis > Mycalesis mineus. The sequence goes on from CM067882.1 coordinate 605,097, forward strand.
CTTCGGTTTCGTTATTATCGGCGATGGAATTAGCGAGCTGCAAGTATTTGTAGTTGAAGCACTTATGTCGATGTAGTTTGAGCACTTGCCTCAGCTCAGCGAGCGTCGTGCCCGCGGCGCCCAGCGAGGTGGACGTCAACAGCGTCCATGCCGACAGCGTGGACGAAACAAAATGGATCTCCTTCTCCTGGGCGAGTCTGGTCAGGAGTTCTACAGAAAATTCGTACACTGATCTTTTGAACCGCTGTTCCGCTCTCTCCACCGTGCATTGGGTGAATATCTGGGGAATTATTGTACAAATTAAAAGGAATATTAATTTCGCCATATCGTTCGTCGGAATTGAATAAGCTTCGCCGACTGATAGCTTCTAAAAGTTGAATTTGAGGCGACGTTATCAATTGTACCGACAGCCGCGATAAACTAAAGGTTAGAGTTCTGTTCTATCTTGAAACGTTCAAATCATAAACAAAAAAAAACATTAAGTTATATTTAACCATCTAGTAGTATATATCAGTATTACTTACCAAATTTCAAAGTTCTAGTTGAACAATAAATTGTTTTTGGTAGCAATATAGGGCCAAACTCAATATTTTGAATATCAAAAGGGTCTTGACCCTTGAAAGTCAGCGGATTGACAGGTAGACAGACGGACTGCCAACAATCTTGTAAGGGATTTCGTCTTTCCTTTTGAGTACAGAACCTAATAAATGAAAAGAAAAACTTAAATCTGTTCTAACAATCTCCAATGCCAATCTGATTTAAAATGAAATTTCATCTAATGACCAAGTTGGATCAATGGAATTATTTCGTTGTAGCTGTAAAAACCGTTGGCCTAGTTTTGCCTTTTCTGAGAAGGTTTACTATGGTAACACATGTATTTTTTTTCACCATCGGAAAGTAGAGATTTCAACGAACAGAAAGCATACCAATTTTTTGAAAAAAGAAATGATAGTTTTTTGGTTGAAAATTAGGTTATTTTTTCGATATTCATTAAACATAGGGTGAAAAAAATAAATATTTCAAATCAAATAAAGTATATCGTGTTTAGCACATAAGAAGGCAAGTTTTCACCAAATTTTATGAAAATAAAATTTTATTTGTAAAAGATAAAAAAAACTTGGTTTTTGAATTTTTCACATAAATTTTGAGGTTATGTGAAAGAAGTGTAGGAACAAAAGTTTTAGATCTTTTTAGTACCTACAACTTTGCCATTCAACTCTTTTTCGTAGGACTTTTAGTTTGGCGGAAATCGAGAAAATCCGTTTTTTACCCCTAAACCCTCAACCCCTACCCCTTCCCGACCTCAGATCACCCGTGATTTATTTTTTCTTTCATTTTTATGATATTCTCTTTTGTAATGGGTTTCACCCAACTGCGATTTTTTTTGGTTTCAAAAGCTATCTGCACTGGTCTAAATATGTTTTATTTAATTAAGATCGGACACATACACGTTTTCTATGTGTGCTAAATCCTTATCACATCTCATTTTCCTGTTATACGTATTACTAAAATTTGTTTTTAGGAAAATTCACCGAATTATTTTCTCTGCAATAATAATTTTCCTCATCGATAAATGGAAACAGAGCCACAGGTCATCTTCAAATTATTTTATAAATACTGTTAAACGACCAAAAGTTTCAATTTATATATAACAAACCTTCAATAAGTTGTGTCTAATTGCGGTAGAACGAATATTAAATTATCTTAATAATGATTTTGAAAACTATTTCATTCGTATTACTTTTGGCATTAGTTCAAGGGAGCAAATATAATTGCAACAATAAGAATGTTGTATCATTCTTCAAAGGTTCTACGTATGACTTCGCTGTCCGTATTCTGGATAGAGTGGCTCAAGAGACAGATTTTAACTTTGTGTTCTCCCCACTGTCTACTTGGCTTCAAATGACGACTTTGGCAGAAGGAGCAAGAGGGCCTACCTTAAAGGAAATTCAGAAGGTAACAAGACTTCATCCTTTGAAATGTTTTAGGCGGAAATTCAACAAAATTCTTCGTACAATGGAGGAAGAAATGAAATTCATGATGAACAGAACGAGCGTCATAGTTATTGACAAACTGTTGGGCGTTAAAAAATCTTTTGTTGACGAAGTATCTAGACAAAGCACAGATAAGATTATTCTGTTAAATTTCCACGATCCAGAAGAACTTTCATCGCACATAAATGAAGTCCTTAAATCCAACGAAAATGGAGATCAATTTGATGCTGATGATTTTAGTTTAACGGATCTTATGATGACTGGCACAGCTTATTTAAAAAGTTACTGGCGGAAACCTTTCAATCCTGTGTATACTTCAACAGAAAAATTTTATTCTGAAGAAAATGTACCAATAGGGAAAGTGAGATTGATGCATCAAGAAGAGTATTTTAATTTTACTGAAATGCCCATAATTAATGCTAGAGTATTAGAATTGCCTTTTAATACAAATGATAGACTGTCAATGCTCGTCTTTTTGCCAACTAATCATACTGTGATTGATTTGTTTTATCAATTAAAATATATAAGTTTGGCAAGCGTTTTCAAACATCTGAGAACGCAGTCAGTGAAAGTTAAACTGCCGAGATTTAAAATAACGACAGAATTGCTGAATATTGCCGATCTTGTAAACGACTTGGATGTGGAACGTATATTTTACCCGGAGTTGGCAGACTTCAGAGGCATATCTGACTATCCAATGTATGTGTCTTTAATGAGCCAAGTAGCTGAGTTGGAAGTGACAGAATCTGGTGTACAGGCTAGTATTAAAGTTGAAAATTTAATACGTTACCCAGCAAACAGTGTTACGTTCAGTGCGGACAGGCCTTTTGCATATCTCGTAGTTGATCGAGTAACTGAAACCATACTTTTCGGTGGAATATATCGTATCCCTTCTATTTATTAAATACAATTAAAAATGTAATGTATTATGGTTTGTCAATATTTCAAAGCTGGATGACGGTTGATAAATTTGTAATATATAGATTGATATTTTACGAAAGGTCCACAACAAAGAAGTTAATTAGATCTTTTTTTACGTTTACATTAGTTTTATGAATTAATGATTGCCGTGACACAAATATTCGAGTAAATTAAATATAAACAAAGAAACAATGAGAATCGGGTAGTTTCCTATAACAATTTATAGCGCATAAGTATTGGACCAACATTTATGAATCATTTCCCTGAACCGATTTCCTGTTGATTAACTAACGTCATTATTTTGTCCCAGTAACGTACATAAACATTAGAGTTCTCTAGAATTATCCTCGAATACGGCCATCAAATAATAAATAAGTGACCCAAGTTTATCTCGTGAATGTTGCTTATAAATATTGATTATAATATAAAACTTCAACTAAATCGTAACAAGACTTCAATCGCGAATGTGATTATCAAGTTTTAAAGCATTGCAGTTTGTGTTGAATATTACTTTTCATATAATTATAATGATTTTAAATATTATTCCGATCGTATTTTTATCCACACTAGTTCAAGGTATACATTTTTACTGCAACCACGAAAATGCCGTAGCTTCGTTCAAACGTCCGACGTATGACTTTTCGGTGCGGTTTTTGGATCGTGTGGCTCAACAAACTAACTACCACTTCGTTTTCTCACCGCTTTCCACTTGGCTTCAATTGATGTCTCTGGCAGAGGGAGCGAGAGGACCGACTCAAAATGAAATTTGGAAGGTAACAAGGCATCATCGCATGAAATGTTTTAGACGAAAGTTTAGGGAAATCTTAAATTCGATGGACGAAGAATTGAGTTTCATGACAAAAAGGACCAACGTTATCGTTATCAACAAGCTGTTGAACGTAAAAGAATCTTTTGAAGAGGAAGTGAAGAAAACAAATACGACAAAGCTATTTTCATTGAACTTTAATGATCCTGCGCAAGCTGCTGCGAAATTAAATAAAGCAATTGATATGGATCTAAACGAATCTAATGATTTAAACGAAATCGGAAGTCAATTTGATGTCCACGACTTTAATCTGACAGTTTTACTGATGACCGATACTGCTTACTTCAAAAGCGATTGGTTGAAGCCTTTCAACCCTGTGTACACTTCTACAGAAACATTTTATTCTGAAGAAAATGTAGTTGCTGGAAATGTGAGGATGATGAACCACGAAGAGTACTTTAACTTGACTGAGGTGCCCGTTATTAATGCTAGAGTATTGGAATTGCCATTTAATAGTAACGACAGACTGTCTATGCTGGTCTTTCTTCCATCTAGAGGTACTGTGTTCGATCTTTTCTATAATTTAAAAAACATAAGGTTAACGACAATTTTCAATCTATACAAAACGGAGGGACCGAAGTTGGTTCGGGTGCAACTACCGAGGTTTAAAATAATATCAGAGTTAAGGAATATACCGGAGCTGGTGTATGATATGGGTGTTAAAAGGATTTTTTACCCCGAGCTGGCTGACCTCGGCGGTATAACTGACTATCCGGTGTACGCGTCACTGATGACCCAAATTGCTGACATCGAAATCACTGAACAAGGAGGTCGAGCGAGTGTAATACCTGACTCTATAATCATGAAGCCTGAAGACAGTACAAATTTTAGCGCAAACCGGCCATTCGCGTATCTCATAGTCGATAGATTGACAGACGCAGTACTTTTCGGTGGAATGTATCGGCACCCGTCTATTTATTAAATAAAGAACAATGGTCATTTTCCTAACAAATTTTTGTTGACGACTTTTTTTTGCGTCTATGAATGAAAAAAATATAAAATTATAGAGAATTTATTTCTGAACAATTTTTTCTTAAGGTTTTATACTGTGTGAAGTCTGGAATTAAAGATATTTATGTTTGAAGTTGTAGACAAAAAGCATCGATACTTTAGAGTATCGAGTACATTCGATACATTTACTCGATAGTTTTCAGGAAATTACTTAAAACTTAATTCAATTATATCGAACATACTAATTATACATTAAATTACGTTTAAAGTTGCTTGTTTTTATCATGATTATCTTCCTTTTCTTCAAAATATAACCTACTGCGTACTTTTAATACTTGATATTATATTTGACTATTATTCGTTTATTTTCTTAGTATAGTATAAAATGCCGCCTAGTAAGATTGAACTTTGGCAGTGAACATTTGTCATGATTAGGAATTTAAATGCAACACGCGTTTATAAATCAAAATATTTATTAACATTTCAAAATAACTATTTATTATTATATATATAATTAATTATTAGTTCGCCATTATTATTACTTTATAGGTTTGTTCTACTGAAATTAAGCTAAAATCATTGAACACGAGCACACAAAAGGGTTAGTTTAACCAGTAAAAAGTATCGATTTGGTTCGATACTACTTATGTGTACAGTATCGATACTTTCTTTTCGATATTCTGTCCCTAGTTGGCCGACAGATGTCATATTGAATCTTTCTTTGTCTTATTACTGCGTGGTTGCCATACTCAACTATGATAATGTAATGACTGATTTTTTATTTTATTTAAAGGACTTATTCGGACCTTGTGTACGGATTGAAAAAATAAAATAAATTATTTTACGTAAACTGTAATAGTTTACATTTGTAGACGCTTACGAATTCCATCAACAAATATCAGACCATTGTTCTTTAGTGTAGTAGAAATAAAAACACGTCTTTCATTTTAAAACTTTATTAATAACACCTAATAATAAATGTTCAATAATGACTAGTATCACATTAACAGCCTCAAATAATATTGGATAACTTTGCTTTTTGAATATACCTAGTAAAAAATATTTCGACATGTTGATATGTGATTTATTCAGTACAATACAAATAATACGAATTGTAACTATTGTTAAAATATTGTTTAGCGAAAGACCTCTAGCAAACTAAACATAACTATTTAAAATATACTTTAGTGGTATAATTTTAACTACGTGGTGAATTCTTTAAATATATACGCAAACATACAAATATGTTTTAATGACAAAGAATTCTTAGGCATTAAACTCACAACCTAGATTTCCCTTAAGACAAATTTACCATCATCAAATCACTGACTAACGCTATAAACATTCATCCGCGTTTACGAAATATTAGATAATACTATTAAACTATGCTTCTTAAATTTTAACTTAAACCAATCATTTATTATTCGTTTTTGAATCAACTAACGAATTGTGCGACAAAGTATAACATGTAAATATACTTATCATTTAACAGACATAAATACGTATTTATTTTCAAGGGGTGTAAGTGGTGAAATTAAATTGTAATATTTATACTGGAAAAAAGAGTAAATATTAATTATTTACTCAAATATTTTCTCGTCAGTTTTCTTTATATCTATTTAGGTTCATGGCATTAATAAGCTGAAAGAACTTTTTCATTAAGGTAAGGAGCTTTCAAGTTGGTAAGTCGAATATTATGAGCAAAATCTCTTGTATTTTCTAGATACTAGTGTAATCTTATTACTAAATCAACAGGAAAGTATATATTTTCTTAACTACAACAGGTAAACAAACTAATAGCGTACCTAGATAACCAGTAATAATGTTATGTATATTCTGTATAAATCTACGTAACCAAGTATTCCTTGTAGTAGGTATACAATCGTTACTACTAGTCTTTTGTAAAAACTTGGCCCTTCTCGTTTTTAGTACTATGTATTCGAATTTGGTTGATTTTTAAATATTTACTTAGCTCTTAAATTAACAAAGCAAGGATCTATAATTTTAATTTTATTGTCTTCGAAAGGATCTTAAATAGAAACATAAATACGAGTGGGGTACTTAGGAACATTAATCAAGCTTATTGCACAAACGGATTAGCATAAGAGTACGTCGGTAATTTTAAAATGTTGGAGAAATAAATTTTATACGTGTACGAATATTATAAATAGGCAAAATATTCTACAATCTTGAAGCGCCTATATTAACTTTTACCGCAATTTTACACAAAGTTTACCTTTGACTTGATACTACTAATAAATCAGGTCAAAGGCTAATAAAATTAAAGCCCTATTTTCAGGCAGTCGATTTAAAATAATTAAACTAATTAATGTCTTTAGCAAAAAATTCGTTGTAATATAAATTATATTCCATAAACATGTAATTTAGTATTAACCAGAAAAATCCATAAATTAGCTATTTAATTAATCTCACATATATCATAAGTATAACTGAAACAGTTATACTTATATTTATATATATTTATACTTATATATATGCCATGAGTAAACAAATAGTTATCATATACATAATTATAATATTCAAATTAAAATCATAAGAATAGTATTAAAAACTATCATTATATCGCTTTAAATTCTTTGTAAATGTTATCATTCTTTTTCATATTTTCTTAATTCTTAAAATTAATCATAAAAATATAATTTCAATATAATTGTTTATGTTATGTTATGTAATTTATGTACAATATAATTTCATTTTCCGATGTAATAATAACATTTATTTGAACAACAATTCAAAAGTATTAATTTGTACTTTCATAATTTATTTTATTGCCATATTCTTGGTACAAGCCAAAAAGACACTTACGAATACTTCAGTAACACACTCAATATCTCTCGGATCCTCAATGTTATTGAAAAGCAAACAAGAGTATCAAAATGGGCACAGCAATTACACAGGCGAGATACACTGATGTCCGCGGTTCACACTCCGATATTATGACGAACTGTTCGTTCCACAGGGAGTCATTGTTCCTCAATGGTAGCTCTAAAACAACCTGAAAAAACAAAATTAAAACTGAAACTAGTACATTGAATATCTATACTAATATTATAAAGAGGTAAGGTTTTAAATTTGTAAGTTTGTATGTTTGTAAGTTTGTAAATAAATCTCTGTCGGGGCTAATCTTCGGAACTACTGATCCGATTTTAAAAATTCTTTCACCAGTAGAATGCTACGTTATCGGTGAGTGTCATACCCGACTTATCACAGTTTTTAAAATTTATTAAATCGGCATTATTTCGCGTACGCTGCCTTAGCTATTGGATATAATTGAAAACATTGTATGAAAACTTTATGCATCTTAAAAAGTTCTACAAAAAAGTCTGCGATAGCATATATCTATCTTTTATATTTTGGCAGATATATAACTTTTTGTGTTTTAAAAAATCATTTAATTTTCATTATTTATACAACTAAACTTAAATCCTTACCAAAATAAATTATTTAATAATCACAAGGATATTATAGAGATAAGATTTGCCTTTTACAGTATGTTAATTAGTTATATAGTTTCGGAGATATTACAAAATTTCTAAAAAACATAACATTGGCGCTATATCGTCCAAATTAAGTCGACCTCCTCCGTGTTATGTTATACGTATTGAATAGGGGTCAACATTTTGGTACTAACATTCTTTGAGAATTCGATCTTTGATCTTTTCATTCAATTTATTCGGCATGGCAGATCATATTTATATAATATACGAAAAAGTTCGTTTGTTTAAACGGGCTAATCTTTAAATCTGCGTGTCGGATTGTAAATTATTTTGTTTATTCTGAAAGTTGGACTCAAAAGTGAAATAGACTATTTAAGCTATACACATCAGCTTTCCATAAATTTATATTCTTAATGATAATGTACTGTAATATCGTACAATGTTCAACGAGAATGTAGATCTTTAGTACACGGGACGGGACGGAGAATATTGCTTGACGGGAAATTATAAAAAAATTGAATTGAGAGGCGTAGCGGGGAAAGAGCACACTTTATATGAAAGTATGTCTTTAAAATTAAAAGTGTACCTAAGAGGTTTTCACGCGGACGAAGTCGCGGGCGACTGCTAGTTTCGTATAAAGACATAATATTATATGCGTTAAAGCATACGAAATATTTTTCAGTGAGACTACAGCAAGAAACAACCTGTCATACAAAGTTCGTCTGGTAGCTAACTGCCGTAAAGTATATTTTTAATTGATTACAGATAAAATAGATATAAATGAAAAAAAAAACATACTTTTTGGCTTGAGAAGATGTCTAGAGGCAGGTCACAGCGTTCAGTGCTATTCCTGCACTCCCTGAGCGTGGTGCGAGCGACGTCGTACTTGGTCTTCTGCAGATCGAAGCGAGCTCTAATGAAGTTCTTCTGCACTTCGTTTTCAGAGTTGAAAACGAAGAAGTAGTAACCGTTCGCTGGCACTCTGTAAGGTACAAACTAAGTAATGAAATAAATATAAATGTAGGTTTATAAGTAGTCTATTAACTATAATTTTGTGAGTCAGTAGTAGTAGAACTTTTATTTAGGACCAGTAGAGCCTTTTATGAAACCTTTATCCGTCGTAGTCGTCGTTTATTTATGTCGCCAGCATTGCTTCCGGTCTGAAGGGCAGGGCGGCACTTTGCACGACATGCTTCTTGTGTGCAAAGTGTTGCTTTGGGTTTCCATTTACACAAAATTTGCCAACTGTTTATTTCGTCGATTATTTTAAAACTAACTAAATTCTCTACTGTTTCTGACCCTAGGACGAAAGGCTCGCGACATGTGGGATTTTCCCGGATTGTCAGACTATTGTTATGCCAATGTAAAAAGAGTACCAGAAAATATTGAGACTTAGCGCCAACTAGCTCTTTTTTAACCGACGAAAAAAAAACGGAAGAGGCTCTCAATTCAATGGCACTGACTTCATAGATATGCTTAAGTAACTTAAAGCAACTAAATGACACAATTATTTTTTACTTTTTAGTGCGTTTTGAGTCGGTTCTATTTTTTGTTAAAAATTTTATTCTATGTAGAGTTGTAGATGTAAGTTTTAAGTGGATAATCGGTGCTGTAGATCGTTGCATAGTATTACCAAAAGTGAACTTGCATTGCACCCAAAAGGGTAAATTATCGAACTAACCTATACGTCAAGGCATTAGCCCTTGCCGCTGTATGGCCCTGTGATTCCGAAGCGCCTGGTCGACATGAGGGGTGAGGAGTGAGCGGCAGATTGAGAATGAGACCGGCGCACTCGAGCAACGCTTCCTCGCTACTGGAGAAGGACGACCAGAACTCTGAGTTGGACATGTCGAAAGCTGTTGTTTCGTTGATCTGGTTATGATGCTCTGCAAACCCATCTGGTTCTAAACCCTGAAAATAATGAAAGTATGTTATTACTAGTAGCCAATAAAAGCTGTACTTTCAATTTATCCCACTGCTCCAGTTGGTGATGATAACCAAAAGATATTAATAAAAAATTACCAGCACCGACTCGGTGCTATAAACGTTGGATTTCATGATCCAAAGCCAAAGAGGTTATGGTTTTGATGCTTTTGCTGGTTAGGTTACTTTAAAATCAGAATTAAATATTTTAGCGAATTTTATAAGTTACTATGAAAAAAATCTTGCCTCTTCTGCCGCAAAGTCTCGCGATTCATCGTCCTCATTAAATTGTTTTTGAAGTTCAATTTGCCCTAAGAGCAACTCCCGCTTGTGTCTGGCATCTTCTCTTGCTTGACGACGTTTTTCTGAAAAGAATAATAAAGAAACTATAACAATTTTTGGCCAATATTTTTTTACGTTAAAAAACATTTACTCTACAAACAGAAAAATCTTATTTACGTTCAATATTTGAACTTGATATTTATTGACTTTAGAAACTTATTTAAAAACGCTTTTTGCGGCTATAAAATTCAGGAAATTATTTTAGAACTCTAAATCAGTAATAGTTGAATGCACGTGGAAACTTACCCTGTCTTTGTGTTCTCGTCTTTTCTTCATCAATTGCTTCCACTAACACATTTCGCAGATGATCCAAATTTTCTTCATCTTCATTCTGTGTCGTTACTTTAATGGACTGGAAGTGAAAATAATATTTAAAAAAAAACATTCAGAAGGTATGTGTGGTGTTATTACAGATGCTCAGTTTCAAGTTCTTAGCCATCGTACTAAGCGCCAAGTTCGGTACCATGTACGCCATGGTCTATATTAACTTAAACGAAGCCTCAGAAAAAATTCCCTATACCAACATAAAGCTGTATAAAAGCTTTATATTGACAGGCAATAAATAGGGAATTTTTATTATATTTGAGCTTATGTTACATTATATTGTTTACTTATTGTTCTAGTTGGTATATTTTATGAGCCATCGTTTACCTTCTCCTGATAACCCATAGTCTCATGAAGCCGTGCTAGTACTCGTTTGCCTCTGTCTCCCAAACCTTGCAATTGCTTCAACATTTCATTGAACACTTCTTTGGAATCTGTTTCTTCTTTATGATTCTAGAAAGCATTCGTGCAGATAAATATTGAATTATAATTTAAATAAAACTACTAGAATTGCAGTATAATAGTTTTACATAAAAATGCATTTACAAGTCAGGGGTAAAAGCTAATAAAAGTCAATCGGTATTCACTAATCTAAAATTTATTAGTCTGCGTAGATATATCTCATTATCATATATCAATATGGTGTGATATGATAAATGTAATCCGTGAATCTAAACTTATCAGATCTAGGTGGCAAATAGTCACGTCTGTTGTTAAGTGGGTTGTTACCATGTCGCTTTTAACTGCAGGGAGACGTCAATATTCTAAGCATAGAGTTCTAAGCCTATGTGTAATGTTTCTTATTACGTATATACGTTTATTTATTTGAGCTGAACCAAGAAACTTCTAATAATATCGATACTTGGATATCAAGATGTTTTAAGATGGAACTAAACACCTATAGCTGTTCTTATCGATATTAAATAGCACGCGATGTAGAATTAGTTTTTATTATGAGCCATTTACAAGGGTTTAGCTGCGTGAGAATTGCCACAATAAAGTTGATCTTGAACTCATAATCTTTTAAGATTAGTATTAAGATTAAAAATCTTCTAAATATTATTATGATAGAGATCAAAACATTTCAGACCAGTTTTATTTTATCTAGTTAGTTACTAGATAAAATAAAACTGGTTACTAAATAAAATAAGCTAACCCGGCAAACGTTGTTTTGCATTAAAAATCAAAAAAAAAAATTTAGATGAAAATTAGATTGTAGCCGATTTTCAGACCTGCTGAATACGCACACAAAAATTGGTAAAAATCGGTAAAGCCGTTTCGGAGGAGTACGGTAACTAACATTGTGACAGGGTATATATTAGAGATTTGGAGCCGCCTAAAATTTTGAATAATAGCTGAAAATATGGAAAAGGTATATACACGTTCACTTACTTTTTCCAGATTATAGACTCTACGTATAGACTAAGTATTAGATAAAACCATTCAGTAAATTGTATTATCTAATAATTTAAACATATTGATTCTTAAAAATAAACAGATAACTAACAACAATATAAGTAACTAGTATCGCAGGATATTATTTTGGGTTACGGGGTTAAGAAAACTTAGCGATAAGTAAATACAACGTGCAATATTTTTTATTAAGAGATGATATTTCAAATATATTTATCGTTCTGTCGGAAAATCAAAATAAAGAGAAAATTCTACAAAATACTTTCCTCCAAATATTTGAATATAGATAAGAAATGATTAAGGTGGAATTTTACTAATTGTACGTTTTAAGTAAAAGCAACAATTATCTTACAAACAATAAAGTTATAAAGTAAATGTGTAAAATAGCAAATCCTAAGACTCACTTGATCTTTATCCGCTGGTTTAAGATTTGCGTCAGCATTGCTCTTAATTCCACTTTCTATTGTGCTCATATCATCATATCTTTTATGATTGGATTTAATAGTTATAATGATATCTTCGTCACTAGGATCCATATTTCTTTGATTATTCATGTTTGTAGTATTAACGGTTACAATATTTTCTGATTTTGCGTTTCCCTCTTCAGTTATATTAGTTTTACTTTTCATTTTTTCATTCGTGCTTGAGTCTATATCTAGCAAAAGAACAAAATCAATGTAAAAAAATATTTTTATTATCTCGCTGGTTCAGTGGTAAGTCTATGTAGCGTCATGTTACGTGGTGTTGGGCTCGAGTCCTGAGTCTGGCTTTGAAAAATTGAGCTTTTTAGTAATAACTCTCAGTCTAGAGTTAGAAAATTCGTGACGTTAGTATATTGGCTTTCTATCATTAACTTCAAATAATGATAATTAAAAGTCAAATATTAATCACCCTTGGCTTATTTGAATTGGAACAGCGTGGTGTATCTAGACCCATATCCTCACCCTTAAATAAGGAATGTTAAATAAGACGACCAAAATAAAGTCCATATTTAATTTGAAATATTCTTTCTAGATATTTACTTTACTCATGAAATTATCACAAGCAAATTATAATTAATGGAGTATGTATTGTACGTGTCCTCAACATATGTTTGGGTAGAACATAATGTGACTGGTTTTATTGTTGACAATATCAATATTAACATGGCTGGCGTAAACAAATAAACATGAAGTAGATATACTGGAAATTTCCAAGAGGTGAAATATGAAGTCTTTGTATCCAACAGTGGGTAATAAAATATATTCTTAAACAGCAGTTATTATTTATTTATTTTGCTACTTTCCACTAAAAAATCAACCTACAAATTGTCCAAGATCCAACAGAAAACGTACGTTTCACTCGGACCCTGGAGCGTCTTCAGTAGATGATGACTCTATATTCAATTGCGACGTAAATTTTTTCGCAATTGAAGTCATAATATATATTCAACTTTGGCAAAGTAACTCCGGCATCTATCCTATACATTTTTAAAGTAGAACAGTGCGCGTTGCTGTAGATACTTTACCCAAAAAATGGCGTAAGTTCTTCTATTTAACGTTTTGATTTCATGAATTGTAATTTTGAAAATGTATTCACCTTTGAATGTCAGCCATCTTCTTTCATCTCTGTCTACATTAGTGTCCCTATGTCTGTGCAGCGTCGGCAGTGACATCAGGTGTGATGGTGGGTGGTAGAACTTTGCAGATTCAGTCTTAGCTGCTTGTTTTAGCGCGTGCAACCTTTCCAATATTTGTCGCAGTTCCTGATAGTATCGACGAAAAGAGTATTTTTAGAGTTAATCCCTGAGTGTACCTAATGGTTATAGATCTAAAGAAAGAAGTTATTTTTATCGTCCGAATATATGTCTCCAAAATATATCTGGAAGCATTTTTTATAAATATGTGCACACTAAAAATCATTATGGCTGATTGAGACAAAAGTATTGATTATACGTTTTAAATGAATTATTACAAGATTCACCTTTGGGTCATGATCAGTGACGTCATTGGAGGGTACATTGTCGGATGACGTCACATTTGCTGTTTTGTTCGGGTCGTGGAACGATACGCCTGATTTATGTCTTCTCATTGCTCCTGAAACATTTTCAAAATGCATAACATGAAACACGAGGGTTTGAGACGTCTAGCAAATTTCAAGTGTCTGGCGTACTGTCCTATACCTATACAATTAATACTAAGTTTTATCAGAATATAATTAGACTTGTGGAACTACTTCAAGATAAGCTCTTCACGTGATCAATGTGTATGCTTTGTCATGTACACAAAAGAATCAATATAATGGCTTCACAGTCCGTTTGGTTAATAACTGACACTCTTGAAGATATAGGCACTACTATCACTATCATCCTACGCATGAGTGTTTTTGCATCACACATATTTATTTCATTGTTTCTAAAGAAAAGCGTAGAAAATAAATAGGTTACTTAATATTTATGCTTAACTTTACATTGCTATCACAGCGATAGCTTCAACTATTAGAATAGAAGCGTCGTGCTTAAGTGTGGGATCTAAATTCTCACCGGGATCATTAGCCTTGCCATCTTCTTTATTCAGTTTGTTGATCTTTTCCAATAGCGTCGTATTGGTCATCAGCCCGCGCTTGTACGTCAGCATCAGCTCATCAAACTCTTCAGATGAATCGTCTCCGATGTACGCGCATTCTTGCAGGTGCTTGTATCCTTTTATCATGATTAGAGATGCACCTGGCCAGCTGAAGGAAATAAAAGAAAATTTACTTTTTTTGAATAATCTAGACTTCTTCTTTGAAAAATTACATAACAAATCGAGTGATAATTTTGAAATAGAAGCTTGAAAATCCTGAAAACTCGCGTCAGAAGTACAAATAAATATTACTATTATATTAGATGTAGTCTAATTCGGACTGTATCCCTGCCCATCGCCACTTCTGCTTCACTGCACTTTGCAAAAAGCAGGCAATTTTAGGGTTTCTGCAGATCTACTAACTTCTGACTCGTTCGGCACTCTCTACATCTTCATCGTCACTCTGAACCTTCCTATGAGGACCATAGTAGTCTGATTAAAGAATCAATACCTGACACATGCCGACACTGTCACAGTAGAGCCCTGCAGCAGGTAGAACCCCCAGTACTCCTTCATGTCATCCTCGAGCTCAAGTTCCCTGGTCATGGAGACAGGTACCAGCTCTTCGGTTAGCTCTGGAGGCCCTGGTACCACGAAAGCATTGAACGTTGCATTGGATTTCACAACTTGCGTCTGTTAAAAAATAAAAGAAGATTATTATTATTTTTTATAAGAAAATAATTATGAGAGATTATATAAATATAAATAAATCTCCTCTCCCATAAGAAGGGGGCATGGTCCTGGAGTGGACTGTTAATATTCTGATGATGATGATATTAAATATAACCTTTCGAAACAAGCTTGGTCATAGATTGAATGACCATTGATCTTAATTAAAGGTCAATGATAATTATTATCGATTTGTAGAAACATCTTTACATGTCGTGCCACATTGTGATTACTTGTCGAACTTGTATAATGATTCTGGTCATACTACTCTATTTTTAATTCCAAAAAGAGTCTGGTTTAATTCTATTAAATACATACACAGACAGGGTGTATGTATATCTGTGTACCTAACTTTTGTGTCGGGGGTTAAAAGTCAAAGATAAATTCACAATAGTCTAAGTAGTGTAGTTCTTTGAATTCGAAGAATACTAACTCTATGTTAAATATTCTGAGGCGTGTTATCGAGAACGTTATCAGTCAACTGAATGTCTGTTTGTTTATTGCCGAGTAAGCAACACTTAACATGTTTTTAAGTAACACACACCTAAAAAAAATGATGGCGAACTCCAGATATCTCAGTAGATAGATCTAGGTACACATTAAAATAAACTTTTTTATATGGTCTTATGGCGTGAGCGTAGACCGAAAACGTTGGTCGAACACACGTTTCTGGGCTTAAGGGCAATGTTTGAGACTGCAAACATCAGTTTTATATATTAACTAATGATTTTCAAGTCAATTGCCTAACACCTGCACTAATATTAAAAAGAGGTATAGTTTGTATGTTTATTCAAATGGGCTAAACTTTGTCGACTAACTACTAACAGTCAGATCATAAAAATGGTTTTTTGTATGGCCTTTAACATTAGAGAGCGGACAGGCATTAATACAGTTGGAAAACAATTTCGCTTAGCCATGGACAAAGAGAAATTTAAAATCACCTAACTTTTGTAATAAATAAAATTTTGGAAAAAAGAAGAAGATAATATGACATGTCATTTCTCATGAGTCACGCACTCATGAGAAATGGCATGAGCTATTTATATCAACATTCAGCTATAAACTTACGCGAGTGAATCCACGGGACATTGCCAGTATAGATATCATTAAACAAGGAGGCATTTATACTCGTAAATAAACTAAATATCTAATTGTTCGTCTAATGATCGCTTCGTTCCACGGCGAATGGATCGTCCACGGTGCTGCTGTACCAAAACAAATAAAACTGAACATGTTTACCCCAAGCCTAATTACTTCATGGAAATTGTTTATATAGAAAGTTAATTGGAATGCATTTATGATTTATTTAGCGTGACTCACGGCGCCCTAGCAAATATTGTAATAACTAGTGGAGTTGTATTAAAACTTTGAATAGGTAAGAATAATGCCACGCAATTTCTAATAAACAAATTACGAGATATTCTTTAACGGCTCTCGGATATCGGTTATTTTAAGATATTAAATGACAAGCAAAAAGTGAAAGACAAATGTTTTATTTAGGTATGAATATATGCCTATCCCCTATTCTATAAGGTGGTAGGCCTGTAGTGGGCCGTTAATAGGCTTACAATGATGATGATGATGATGACGTCATTACTATTAATGAATGGGTAAGGTACACAACAGATTACAGACCTACCTGACACCACGTGGGGGATATCTTGCTGTCAATCAGCCGCATGTCAGTCATACTCATGGGGTACATTTGTCCGGAGAAAACGCGGTACCTGTCATTAACGATAATCACATTAATTCTAATGCAGATTAAGATGTAATTGCACTGAACAGCTTTTAAGTGGAGGGTAGTTCTAATTGAACAACCGTTATCGGAACAGTGGTTTACTCACCTCATGTAGAGAGGCACAAATATAAACAGACTGGGCAGCACGATCATGAGCAGAAGCAGCCGGCACAGGCGCAGAGGGCCCTTGTAGCACGACCTCGCGGGAAGGTGGCTGAGCTGCCGTGACGGCCGGGGCCGGGGGATGCCCGCTGGAATATAATCACAATATAAACAGACTGGGCAGCACGATCATGAACAGCAGCAGCCGGCACAGGCGTAGGGGGCCCTTGTAGCACGACCGCGCGAGCAGGTGGTTGAGCTGCCGCGACGGCCGTGGACGGGGGATGCCCGCTGGGAAGTAAGCACAATATGAATGGCACAGGTGCAGGGAGCCCTTTTACCAATACAATAACACATATCTGTTTGCTTAAAGGGCCCTACCCGTAAGAATTGTAGTAAATATCCACTTTTTTAATAAGCTATTCGCCTTTCAAACAGAAAATATAAGTTAAGTTTCAAGAAATAGCAGCCCCGTAATTAGAGTTTATGCTCCCGGTACGTTAGAACTGTGACCCGAAAATTAGCCGTTGCAGAAGTGGCACCCGTAGCAGCGTGGTCCAGCTTTTTTAAAGGACTCATATATCGGTTACGTAGTAATATTACTTGTAACTAATTGTATAAATAATCAGGTATTATTTCTCTTTGATCCCGAACTGGTAATTGCCCAGGCACAGAGAACAATCCACCAAGAATAGTACTCTTTGCCTGGGCATTGTCAGCACTCTTATTACGGCATTGAAATAGCATTCTTAAAAGATAAATTAAAAGTCTGTGCATTGTAAAATTACTTACATTCTAAAGGTACTAGTTCCTGTGGATCCATCTTCTGTTTCTTTTGCTCCTCATAATTTATTTTCCATCTGTTTCGATGTCAGCTTCAAGATGATATTGTGTATTCAGTTCATTCCGTCTGCTCTCATCATGGATCCGCTTAGTTATTCTAATGTGTACTGGAACCTGTTTGACAACATGTGCATGTGTAATGTTTGTTTTATCTCGCAAATATGTATATTTAAACAAATGTGCTTATATTAATATAGATTGAAAGATATTATCTCTATCTATATTTGAACTGCGCAGGATAGATGCTAAACTTTTTATGTATTTTTAAATCGATGAATTTATCTAAGTTAGCATCAAAGTAACTTGAAAGATGTATGTACATGTATGTTTTGAAATTTATTTCTCCACTAACTTTTGCCCGCGACTTCGTCCGCGTGGAATTAGTTATTACGGCAGCCTAATTTTTCTAAGCTTTGAATGACATATTTATTAATATCTAACCAACTGCCTAAGAAATTGGTCTTAAGCTTTCAAAGTGACGATACTTTCATACAACACTTCATCCCCCCTTTAACCCCTTACAACCCTTTTTTCTCAATTAAGTAGCCTATGTCCTTTTTCAGGCTCTAGACTTACAGTGTACTAAATTTCATTTAAATCGGTTTAGTAGAGTGAAAGCAAGACAGACAGACAAGACAAAAAGACAGAGTTACTTTCGCATTTATAATATTAGTTAGGATAACGCTATACCCAGGTATCTCTGCGCCGTTAGTTGAGTCAAGCCTTTGACGGTATACCGAAAGCTTTTTCAAGTGCAACGGAACTCTTGCTTCGCTACAAAGTTACTCTCTATGTACCGTAAATATTAAATAAATGATTCGTTGGTTGTTACCTATTTACTGATACATTTTGTTTGCATATAATAATAAACACAGACACGCCACCTATGTGGGTTATCAAAGTCCTCAACAAATAAGTACCCAGGTACTGAGTACTCGATATGATGGGTTGTAACCATTGTTCAATATCTAAAGCTTTTAAGGTAGAGCTATAAGTAATTATCTACAAGCAGGTGTCTACATACATACTCGTATCATCACGCCTCATTCCCATAGGGCTAGGCAGAGACCAAGTCCTTCCACTTGCCACGATCCTTGCATATCTCTTTCGCTTCTTCCAATTTCATTACACCTACCATACGAGTACGTCGGTTTAAGATACTTTGACCTAGCCTCTCATTAGATTTGATCCAGGAACGTTTGGTTTATAATTTTCATTTCGTGAATCTTCTTTCATTCATTATTTCTACATGACCAAACTATCTTAGCATACCTTTCTGGATGTTAATCACTACATCTTCTTTTTAACCGACGAAAAAAAACGGAGGAGGTTCTCAATTCGACACGTATATATTTTTTTTTTATGTATGACCACGCATAACTTTTTACAGAGTGGTCCGATTTTGATAATTCTTTTTTTATTAGATAGGGCATAATTCCAAGATGGTTCCATTGTCACCATGTTAGGGTCTGATGATGACATCCTGGGGAAAATGAAGGAACTCTTCAAATTTTGCAGGCACGCTTACAGCGATTTTGGTTTTTATCTCGGTATCGGTAGCTTTTTGGCTACTAGTGCCGTATAATATACTATAACAGTATAATACGAGTACGATACGTGGCGATAAATCACTCAAAAGTAAGAAATAAATTTTTTTAAATAAAAATAGAACCGACTCAAAACGCACTAAAAAGTAAAAAATAACTGTCATTTATTTGCTTTAATTTACTTAAGCATATCTAGGAGTCGGTTCCAGCCGAGGTTTTACCTTTAAGGATGTTACCTAGAACCCACAAACTGCTTTACTACGTAAAATAAATGTTCCTTAAACTTGCTGGCACCGACTTCATATGCGTTTTGAGTCGGTTCTATTTTTATTTAAATTTTTTTTATACCACACTGATCAATAGTGTGACAAGATCGCACTATTCTTAACTCAGTTTTACTCCACTCATACTTCTCAATGCTCTCATTTCTAATGCATTTTTTTTGCAAGTGTCTAGGAAGTGAGAATAAAGGTATCTAATTATATTTACTCTAATTTACAAAAAAACATGCATTTTATGTTGGTGGGTAGGCATAACTATGTTTGTCTCCAAATCAACGATTTAGTTCTTTAAAAGTAGTTTTATTAGATAGTTGTCATGATTCTGATAATTATATAGATTTTCTATAAGTTTTTGCCATTTCAAAGCTAATGCTATTCAAAATTATATCAAAAAAAAAAGAAGACAATAGGTACATATTTCGACTAGGCAATTAATGTATCAAATCAATTTTTTTTTCCCATTTTTTTTTGCTTTATTTATAAGTATCGGGTGCATCCCAGTAGTACCCCCTAATTTTATTTCTATAGAACTGTTGACACACCATATTAGTGCTTAGTGTCCCATAAATTCTATATAGAACTAATGGGACAAAATTAAAGAAATGTCGACATCTACATCTTGTTTGTACGTTACATATAAAATATCTATAGTTTTTATAAGTATAATATGGAATCTCTTTTGATTGCAATATTAAATGTCCACTTAAATTTGAGAGTATCTATAAACATACTATATCGAATACAGCTTTGCTTAAATTGCACAAAACGTCTTTAAAATGGTATTGAGGTTTTTAATATAATTTTTTTCTAAACAGAATAGTTTGCGCGAAAGATACTTCCAAAGTGGTAAAATGTGTGTCCCCTTGTAACGTCTAAAATAAGATAATATTTTTTAGACACAACTATTACTTGTTAACCACTTAGCTTTTGTCGCAAGCGACATTTTTTTGTTAAAAACAAAATGAAATATCAATCAAAATAATATAAAGTTTATAACTTATATGGTATAAGCAAAGTCAATTGCAAAAACTATGCTACAGTTCTATATAGAACTATTTTGATATAATTTGACAGCACGGAAAGTATCCCAACAGTTCTATAGAACGTATGGTATGGGGTACTACTGGGATGCACCCAGTATCTACAGTAAACTGTCTATTTCTGTTAGAATGTTTGGGCAATTCAGTAAATGTTTTAGTAGCCACCGGTCACCATTTTTTCATAATAGAAAGAAACTTAAGCCTTCCTACCCTAAATACACAAATCATCCTCACTTGAAATAGTGGCAAGAAGGCCTTCGTGCAAAAAATGAACCAGCCCTTCTATCACCAGCCGAAGCATAAACTAATTAAGGTTTATTTTTGCATTTGCGCAGATTATTTTGAAGTTAAGGTACCGACGAACTTGTATGAAAGGATGAATGAGAGTGGAAAAAGCTAATATGCAAGGGCAGTGGCAAATGGAAGGTTGTATCCTTTGCCTAACCCTATGGGAATGAGGCTTGATGTTATGTATGTATGTGTGTAAGAAGAAAAAGGGTAAAAAAGAAAGTTTCTCTAACGGCATTGTAAAATTAATTCGCCATAAGGACCGAAGGTGTATATGAGTTGAGAGGACTGACACCCCCGGGACTGTGGTGAATTTACGTCCGGGATGATAAGAAAGCGCCGACATTATGACATTACACAAACACGTAATGTAATTACACGTGTTGTGGGTACACAGATACGTAATACACGTGTACATGTGAGTACATAACACACATCGTCGTATATATATGTGTGTGTGTGCGTCTGTGTATGTGTATGTGTTTGTGTTATTATTTATATAATTACTTGAGTGAATATTTAATGTAATAAATGTAAATTTAATAAACACTCGTAACTTGACGCAATCGCAATATTAATATGAATTTATTAGTGCAATGATAAGTAGATGGCAAGCACCTACATAATGAGGAAATGTAGAAATTTTTGACCGGCAATAATTTTACTAAAATGAGAATTTTATGCCACAAATTTTCGTCATAAGTAATTTAAATGAAATAGATCTGATATCTTCGGATGAATTTGTCTGATCTTCATTGTATCATAATAGGAATCTTCTCCCAAAAGCTTTCTCTAAAAATGTGAGCCAATTCGGTAGACATAAATTAAAAATTTTATATTCTTGACGCCCTCTCTTTTCGTAAGGAATGAAAAATAAGTACTTTGTTTTGTTTAAAGTGTTAATTTTTTTCGAGACTTCAGAAACATGCCTCATTAACTCGGTCGTAACAGGTCAGGCTTGAATTGGCTTCTAGTTTTCTTTTAAGTTTTTTTAAGGAGAGAGGAGAAAGAACAATATTTGACATTTATAAAAAAAACTAACAGTCCCCCCGCGACTTCGTTCGCGTGAAAACCTCTTAGGTACCCTTCTAATTTTAAAGACAGTCTTTCATATAAAGTGTGCTCATTCCCCGCTCCCCCTCTTAAATATCTTCTAAGATGTTCATTGAAATTAAGTGATGTCAAAGACAATTTGGTTCACAATCAAATACTCTTAATCAACGACACATTTATTTGGATAAAGATTAATATTATTACGTTGATACAACTCTTAACAAATGCATTAATTTTTTCAATTCGAACCAGTAGTTCCTGGGATTAGCGCGTTCAAACAAACAAACAAACTCTTCAGCTTTATAATATTAGCATAGATTGAAATAAGAAATAGTTATTTGATTATATTATATCAGCCCTGCGGTCTCGCCCGCGAATTTCTATTCTCGTGGGATAATAGAGAAATTATTAGTCAGCGTTGGCTTCGCGCAATGCTTTTCAAGTCAATCGAGCGAATAATTTTAGAGATCTCGTGATGAGTCATTAAGTCGGCCAGTAGCACTTCGCGTATATTATATGTATAGATATCAGAGTTACAAAATACTTGTTATCGTTAGCATCAGTCGCTCATGGTTCACGTACAGACCACGTGTTTGGCCGAGTTTTGGTGACGGTGTAACGACCTTTATTATTATCCTGCTCTAGTACGAGTTTGCTGAAAATTATACGAGTTTATAACAGCAGTTGACAGAACACCAACCGTAACCATAGCCCACAATAAAAAATATATTCTTTAGTAAGGTATCACTTTAAAAGCATACTAAAAGGGTTCAGTGCGTTACTTTTAAAAACTAATGCTTTTCCAATAATGGTTGACGACTAACAGTAACTAAACTAAAGCCAAACTCGAATGAGAATGCTTGTCAACAAACAAATTAAAAATGAAGGTAGAAATCACTAGTCATTTTACACCTATTTTTTTAATTAACTAGTTAATGACGAATTCATCAGAATAAATGAGATTAGTAAGCTTAAAACTAATTAATATATTCAAAATCATTTAAATAAGATTTTATAAAAAAACAGAACATAATTTTAAATTTATTAGGCATTGCATTGCATTTTCTACCTTCATTTTAAATTTGTTTGTTGACAAGCATTCTCAATCGAGTTTGGCTTTAGTATAGAGATTATTACCCATGATCGTTTGTAATAGAACAGCACCTTCAAATGCATAATCTCAAATTACTCTTTCTAGAACTGTTTTGCACTCATGAACTCAGGGCATAGGATTTATCTTATCGCTATTATAGTGGACAAGAGATAGCACCTGATGTTAACTGATTATTAAGACCGTCGTCTACTGTACACGTAATGCTTGCAATTTCACTATCAAACAATACTTTCTGTGAGGCTGTAAAATAACGATACGTGCACTAAGTCTTTAATTTTGACATATTTGTGTACGTAGATATTTCTACGATTCAATATCGGGTTCTTCCTTCTGTACCTAACTATAAAACTCGACGTCGATTATAGTTTTTAAATCAGTAACTCGTTCTAGAGCATGTTCAGCTGCGAGTAGTAAACAAATGAGTATTCTTTGTAAGTTAAGATGAAGTTGTTGGCCTTTGAATTATAGGGGTTGATCCGCCCATCCACATCATGCGCTCTACCTTCGACTCTATGAGAGTTTTTACCTTTTGAAAAATCAATTTAATGTCTTACTGTTGAAGGGTAAGTATTAAGTAATAGTTATACAAATTCTATGTAATTACAAACCTGTAAATTGTGGAATCAACTTCCCGCCCGGGTTTTTCCTGGAAATTTTAATATGGGGGTATTTAAGGGGCGTATCAACTCTTTCCTCAAAGGCAAATGCTTCTGGTGTTGCAAATGTTTATGGGCGGCGGTAATCGCTTAACATCAGGCGACCCGCATGCTCGTTTGCCCGCTTTATTTTCGATAAAAAAAAAAAAAAAAGTAATAGAAGGGGTGTAATATTAGAAAGGTCGTAGGAAAAACCTTAATTTTTGTACATGAATTAGCTGCATATAGAATTCTTCTAGAATGTTTGAAGGTCTACCCTGATTTCAAAAGGGGTTAAATATCAAAGTCAAAAATCAGTCAATGAAATCAATAAAAGATTATTTTGAATAGTCCATCAGTAATTTTTACAGTACTTGTGCATTATTTAAAAGAATAGATATATTGATTTTTAACAAACATGATTCCTTACGAGAATCTTGATGTATGCAAGAAACACTAAATACGTAGTTAATTAACTGTGATAGATGTATATACATAGATACAAACAATATTCTATGGTGGACAAACCGTGTAACGGTTTAGCCGTAAAAGTAACAGATACCTATATTATGCAGGCTTACTTTAACTTTGTTTAGCCCACATTCACTTGAATGCGGTAAGTATAGTGAGCTTAAAATGCTAATGTATGTATGTATGTGTAATGTTATTTAATATTCATCAATTTAATTTTTCCAACTCCAAAGACTGAAAGTTTCTTGAAAGAAAATAGACTTAATATTTTACACAAGGATTTGAACCCCGTATCTAATGATCTGATGCCGTTTTATTAATACAAACAATGGCAACAATACAGATACCTAGTAGTAAAAGACTGAAACAAAACAATAATAGTTTTCAAACAATAATTTAGTTCAACTGAAACTTACACGTGCTAACAATCGCGGTTTATCGACCGGCGTGAGCTCTCGAATAAATATTCAGTAGATACACACAATTAATGATATTCACTAAACAATAATATATTAAACACAAACGAAACTAAATTACAATGAATATTTTATCGCCAACAATTTCAATATGATAATGTTTTATTTTATTATCGTATGACTCTGGATTATAGGACACTTTCAACACTGTCTGATATTTTTTATTATTATAGATTATGAATTTATTTTATAATTTATTATGGAACGATTCTCAATTCAGAATTAGCGACGCGTGCTCATAATAGGGCGGTAAAGTCGCTACTGAGTTGTTTCTTTATCTCGCCGACGCATTTAAATTTATCTCGACAACAACTCTAATAGCTTTACGATTTTCAATTGTGCGTATCTAAACCGCGAGGAATTTTGTTGGAAAAGTAAATATTTTAAGCTCTATTGTTTTGTTCACGTGTCAGAATTCTTACCGATTTTCATTGCTGAATTTTTATTTACAGCTAAATAACTCTGATCACGTTTCAGAATAATTTATTTTGTGACGATTGTTATTGATGGATTTTATTTTGAGGCTTTATTGATACGAAGTATCGGGATTTTTTATATCATAAGTACCTACTAAAAATATTAAGAAAAATAAAGATTTTGAATACATTTAATATTATTGTATTCCCTCTTTAATCAGATGAAACGTCTGGCTTTTTAGTGGACTGCTAACATTTACTGTTAATGATAAATTAGATAATAATATAGAGAAATCTAAATAAAAAGGGTAGGTAATTATCCTCATCTTTTAATCCTTAACTATTCATCCTTTTGTTTTCGTTATCTATTATTTATTTAGAAGAAACAATTACTTGCAAAATAATATCGTTTTGTATTTGATAGAGCCTAATTACTATTAAGTTATACAAATAGGAACTAATGCGTATTATTTTTACATAATTGTATTATCTCATTAAGTTTTTGTTAATGATTAGAGAGGAGTACCTAATATAATTTTTTAAACGCCACACAGAAATATTAAGATATTGTTATAAAATCTTGTTCATTTAATAAGTCTCATTGATGCGATAGATAGCTAATGCGGCAACGATTTATGGGCTCTTGCGGGTAAGTCCTAGGTTCAATTTATATCTTTCAAGATATTCTAAGTTAATCATCAGAGTTAACAAGTCACAATAGCTTGACGTAATAAGTCGGTGCTACACCCCGTGCTTCGCAAAACACTTTTAACTTAACTCTACAATTTTTATTTCTAAACTCTCCCAACAGTCATCTCCTTGGGGATACTTTGGTTGCAATGTAGAAGGTTGGTCGATTCTTGGTGCAATTTCCGCTTGGATGTTTTGTTTTTGCGTAAAGTAGCAAAATTATACAATTATTATTATTGCAAACATTTATAATACTTAATCTTATTATCATTTTAAATATTGCTTTATTAGGTTTTACGATGTCGTTAAAGTGTGGATTTGGTACCGTGTTTCAATATGCTCGTGTTCGAAATAAAGATATTAAATTATTATAAACTCTACGTATCTAATGCTTGTCTTTATACTCGTATGTTACTAAATACTTGCTGATAATTCTGAATTTTTCTTTCTTCTATGAAATGTTCGTGACATTTCAAACTCGGAGTCGGGAAGTTACTGTAGGAAGGCTAGGAAGTGGTGTTTCACCCCCGTGTCTGGAAGAGCACATTAAACCGTCGGTCCCGGGCACTATCATCAACATCTGATAGAGATCGTTTATAAATGGAACATTATCACCCTAAGCCCTCCAACCCACATTGGAGCAGCGTGGTGGGTCTACGCTACAAATACCCTCTCCTATAAGGAGGGAGGACTGGCCCTGTAGTGGGCCGTTATTAGGCTGATAACGATGATGATAATGATTATGATCTTACTCTACTTAAGTAAAATTTCTATAATATAAAATTAATTTTTAATAAACAGAATTTAAATTGTTTAGAATCTCTGTTGTTTGTCTGTCTGAATCAGTTGAACCAAACTGAACAGACTGCATTATTCCATTAAAATCGGTTCATTATTTTATGAGTTCATCGCTCGCGAGGACACAATGTCACACAAAATTATACCTAACTTTTTAAACAAATGATCGATGAAACTGAAAAAAAGGAAAATCATATAGAAGAAATATTTTGTTTGTATATAAAGGGCTTTTGTACCTGTTTTTTGGAGGTTTGTTTGTTCTTATTTCTAATTAGTGTTTAACAAGTCCCTTTTTGTAAACAAGAATATCGTTTTTTCTACCAAAAATGAAATTATCATGATATTGTGAGGCTTCTGAATTTAATTTTGTTTCTTATTACAACTGCATTTTTATCTAAACTATTTATATCATAGTAAAAATAGATAGATAGATAGATAGATAAATTCTTTATTGCACATTTTAAAAGATACAGAGACACAAAAGCAGAACAAAAATAAAAATAAAATGTACAAAGGCGGTCTTATCGCTAAAAGCGATCTCCTCCAGACAACCCTCATTGAAGTACTCTAAGTTATGGAAAACGGATAGTGCAATAATGTATATATATTAAAAAAAATAAAATATACCTACATATACAATGTGTTGATAATAAATTTATACATTTTTGTTATTTACGTACACAGGTACTATTTCGTGAAGCAGTAAATACGCAATGATTATTATGTCATAAATGTTTTATTGTTAAGAATGGTAATTTATCTACGAAGACGATTCATTGACCTTCTAATTGCAAGTACTTTTCGTATCTTTATCGACAACGATAATCTTCGATTTTACGCCACTCAGTTTTAACAGTAGCTCAAAAAGCCGAATAAGATCCAATGTCTGTCTAAGCCGATATCCGAGTCTCAGAGGAGAGTAATTCCACCCCCTCTCCCACCAGGGTTTGATTCCATGGTCGATGCCTATTATAAGTTATAACCCTGTGCATGAGAGAACACTAGGGCGTTTTGGTTATGACTGGCACAATATTCTGGTAGTGATCGTTACAGAGTTATTCATTGACCCTGAGCTTGCCTACTTTTTGTCAGAGCAGCGAGTTACTCGTAGTAAGCTTTGAGTGGAATCTTGTGATATTGTGGTGCAGCGCCCAATAGAGTTCAACGGTTAGCCGACGCTATGTGGTTTACTAATCTATATGCTTGTAAGTGCCATGTGTCATTCAGAAAACTCAATTTATATAAAGAAAACAAATAGCAGTAGTACAGGTTTAATCATAGCACAAGTGATGAGATCCGATTAATTAATTAATTATCAAAAAACAAGACGTGTGGAACTCGGAGACTGCCGCGGTATAGCTAAGTCAGTACTTGGATGGGTGACCGCCTGGGAACACCGCGTGATGTTGGCTTTTTTAAATTTTTATTTTTTTTTAGTTTTTTTTTAGTTTTGTTTTATTTTTTATTTTTTTAAAATTTTAAATTTATAAATATATAATTATAATTGCATAACATTTTAACCGCGCCCGATGTTGCTTAATCGGATTGGAGGAGAACCGGTGTATTCAACATGGTATGGACGATGGCGATCAAACACGCGAATAAGACAATCTGAAAAAACTAAAAAGTATCACCGTATAGCTTGTTTTCATTACGGAATTTCTGGATTCGGTCTCCACGCTCAAGGCCCGCGATAGAAGCTATGCAATAGCTTCACTATAAAACAATTCCTTGTAGTAGATAGTGAGATTGAGAACGAGTGTCATTTTTTTGTTTGGTTAAAAACAGTCACGCCACATTGATTTCTTCTTTGAAGTTTAATTTTTTATTGAACTCAAATGTCTTTTTATCATGCACGTGGCGTCGATAAGCAAGTTGAGCCAATCGCAATGCGCGATGCCTCGTGTAGTGAGACATCTACGAATTAATAAATTAATTACAATTAAAACCTGTTTCAATTACCCATTCGATAGCTGGATGCTAATCAATTAGCTAGATATCCTCGCAGCAATATAATTTGTTAAAGAGGTTATTTGGTTTTACCTATAGGATCAGCAATTTAGGTGTTATAAGGTAAAGATAAGAAGGCTCAGAGTCTCTCAGGGGGCTATGATAAGAGCAATGCTCGGAGTATCTCTGCGTGACCGAATCAGAAATGAGGAGATCCGTGGAAAAACCAAAGTAACCGACATAGCTCAGAGAGTCGCAGAACTGAAGTGGCAATGGGTCAAGAGCTGAAGGAAGTTGGGAGCCCAAGGTGCTATATAGCGACCTCGCACCAGAAAGCGCAGTGTTGTTCGACCCCCCCCCCCACTAGCTGGATTGATGACATCAAACGTGTCGCAGGGAGCTGTTGGCCACAGGCGGCTCAGGGTCGTTGTGTTTGGAGGTCCTAAAAAGGCCTATGTCCAGCTGTGGATGTCCATCGGCTGTTAATGTTGATGATGTATGAAACATTAAATCGTTTATTGTTTTATAAAGATTGTTAATAAGATTTTTTTTTTATCGACTACAAGTCGGCCCTTGACTGCTATCACACCTGATGTTAAGTGATGATGCAGTCTAAGATGGAAGCGGGCTAACTTGTTAGGAGTGGAACGAAAATCCACACACCTATCGGTTTCTACACGACATCGTACCGGAACGCTAAATCGCTTGGCGGTACGTGTTTGTCGGTAGGGTGGTAACTAGCCACGGCGAAAGCCTCCCACCAGCCAGACCAAGACAAATTAAGAAAAATCTCAATCTGCCCCGCCGGGAATCGAACCCAGGACCTCCGTCTTATAAATCCACCACGCATACCACTGCGCCACGAAGGTCGTCAATATGATGCTGACTCGATGATACTCGAACTAGCGTAGTTCTTTTTATGGTTGAGAAATTTTTAGGTATTAAGTATGTATCAAAGAGAGAAGGTGCAACCCTTATGCTGGACACTTACACTGATGAATGCCTAAATATTGAAACATCACATAGTAGGTAGATACTCTTATATTTCTGAGCATCTCCTAAGCTCCAAACTCAATTATGATTGAAACATCTGGTACTGGAATTGAGAAGTTCCAGAGTTACTAGTGATGGATGAGTGAGGTTTCCGTATTCGGGTATAAGACTCCACTTAGTAGATACCATGTCATCGCCAAGAGGCGCACACACGAAGATGTCCCCATAAACAAACCTAGGGCGCTACGTACTTTGATCAGCACACCGATAATTTAGGTAACTCAACTTAAGCGACGCTATCCTTAGGTATTATAATCACCTGACCTGTGAAGGGAAGGTGATGGGATTAATCTTCTGTGACATAATGAAAAACCACATTATGGCATTTAACATCAACTGCATCCGAACCTACGGATATCCAATCCGCTACGTGAGAAAGATGCAGCAAGCCCCCAGATATCGGGTTACAATATAGGATATTATAATAATAAAAATTATTGAATAAGAAGAAATAAATTACCGACATAGCTCAACGAGTCGCAAAACAAAATTGCAATAGGCGGGGCACATAGTTCGAAGATGTTGGTTGGCTCTCAAGGTGTGGCGAGCTCGCACATCAGAGCGCGGTGTTGATTGACCACCCAATAGTTGAACTGACAACACTAAACGTGTCGCCAAAAACCCGCTGACCACTTGTGACTCAGAATCGTTGTGTTTGGGAGTGTCTAAGAAGGCCCATGTCTAGCACTGAAGGCTGAGATATTAAGTAGGTAATTAAATTAGCTAAGTTTCCGAAGCTGCTTGTGATTAATTTATTAAGTACGCTTGATTTTGACCAGTGGCTCATCTCGTTTCCTTAAAGTGAAAATTTCTTAAAATGTATTCTTTGAAAAGGAACCCTTCTAGTTATCCCGTGTCCGTCTGTCTTAACTCAGTGCTACCGTTATTTAAATATTAGATATCCTGTGAAAGTGGTCAACAGAAGCATCAAAGAATACATTTTATATTGGGTACCTACATAATCAGAAATACGTCTTAGCAATCAAATGATATTTGCTAAATTTGCCTGAAATGAAATAGTGTTTAAACAAAATCTTTCGTCTAAATTTTTTCTAATGGGCCGCTTTCATTAGCAAAAAGTTTTAATAAGATATTAAAGATCGATTTTTCTTTTTTTATATTTGAGTTTTCTTGTTTGATATTATGTTAGGCTCTCAACTCAAATATTTAAAAATAAAAAAAATATATTTATCATAATTATTATTTTAACGACCCTCTATAGGGCCCGGTCCCTGATCTACTGCAGGTTTACGGGATATCAGGAATCATTTTCCTTTCTTAAGAAATAAAAAAAAAAAAATTGAGAGGAGAAATCTACGTATCAAAGTAATATTAAACGAGGATCAAATAATTAATAAGAACTTACGTATCGAGACTGTGTATTGAATGTGCACAAACCTTTAGTCTATAAAAGCATCGAGATCGAATCTCTCACACCCCGCCCTAGTGCTCTATTGGCTGTTTCCATCTCAGCACTCACCAATCAGGCTTCAGCTCGCTCAACCCCCTTCGAAATTTGAATATTTTAATTGAATTTTCTTCAGTCTATCGTTAACGGTTGTACAGTGTGGATCTCTGTGTCATAAAGTGGTGGAAATCAGTGTTTTAAATAATATTTGTGAGTGTAGCAGTTAGTCAAACAGTGTTTATGCCCACAGTGAGCGACGTTACAGGAAATAAAGGTCTGAACCTCCTCATCGTGTAATTAATGCGTTAATGTTAGTTAACGCTAACAAAAACAATTATGTATTCCACTAAATTACTAACTTGGTTGTCATTTTGATAAAAATTGCTATATCTATTACTTTTATTTATTAGGTTATTAGTTACTTATTGTTTTTAATTAAATAGTTCTTTAACAAAATTCCTTTAAAATAAGTTTAGATTATGTGAAGATAAACTGGAACAAATAAGTAGACAGATAAATAAACAAAAAGACTTTAAAAATAATTTAAATGCATTAAAATGTTACTATATTGATTATTTGTTAGTTTGCATGAAATTCCAGGTAGGTATAATATTACTTACTTATTTTAAGTTATTCAGAAATAAGAAGATCTCCATTAAATATGTAAATTTTTCATCTTTTCCGGAAAGTTCAGTAAAAACAGAAACTGTAGTGTTTCTGTTTTTACTGAACTCTTCATTAAATCTCTAACTCACGCTAGTAAATAATAATATGTATTCAAAATAAAATAAATTTATTAGATTTTATTTAAAGTGAGGACTGCGCCAAAGAGGTCAACATATTTAAAAACAATTTATTCTATGTTACGTTATAATATAATTAATATTAAGGAAGAATATGCCCTCCGACCCGGTGGTAGAGTCTCTACAAATCATCGATAATACAAATAGTTCAACATGTCTTTGTCTCAATTATTTTATTTGAATTATAAAATAAACCTTATTTGACCAGGGCACTTTCTTGATATACCGGTATCTTTAAAGTAGATATTAGCCTGTAGGTAAAAGATCAACGTATTTGTTAATGGACTTTTCTTGAAAGTCAGAGGATTCAGGTAGATCCGCGACAGACAACCTAAAAATAAATGTACCTACCTACCTACCTATCGCTTTAAATATAAAATCTTCCCATATAATTATGTTTCTTCCCATATGCTGAGTTAAATATAGCACATCCGTTGATACGAGCGTCCGGTGATATCTTACAATAGCCACTGTTACGGCGTTATTCATGTTCACTGTTTTTAATTATATTATGACCGTGTCACCAGAATTGCCGCATTTTACGCAACAGAGATGTTCCCGAGACCCAAACCTGAATTATAATGTAACAGACATAAAAAATCCATCACAATTTTCAAATAGTCACACCTATATCTAATTCGTAGTAGGTACCTCGTACAATGTTAAGTCATAAGCTTGCTCAGATGTGTCTAACCAATCTCATGACAACGATTGGTTCGAAAGCAGACGAGCAAACTCCGACATTTTTCTTGTGTCCAGTGGCTCCTTTCAATTCGCTTGGTGTGGTCGGTCTGTCTAGGATGTCGGCCAAAACTGAGCTTTTCGGTACGAAGCCAGCCCTTTGAGACCTCAACATCCATTAGT
This sequence comes from Mycalesis mineus, assembly GCA_034621355.1. Lineage (NCBI taxonomy): Eukaryota > Metazoa > Arthropoda > Insecta > Lepidoptera > Nymphalidae > Mycalesis > Mycalesis mineus. Next base: position 638,094 of record CM067882.1, read on the forward strand.
TCTGCGAACTATGTCCTGCCCATTTCTACATCATCATCACTATTGCAAAAACCTTTTCTGTTATACACTATACTTTTATTGTGGGTAATCAAGTCCAGTCTTCTCTCTTATGTCGTCTAGCCATTTCTTCTTTTGACAACCGGATGCTCTCTTGCCCAGTATCTTGCCTTCCAAGATTATTCTTGGAAAGGCAAACTGGGCAATCAAAAGAAAAGAGAAGCCGTTTATGCCAAAAAATCGCCAATTTTTGACACTGTCAAGTAAATCAAAACCTAACGGGTAGTTCCCGTAAACGTAGGATCTTGAAATTTGGAACGAAGCAACGTCATATAGCACAGATAATGTAAAAATTACGAAATCTGTAAATTTTTGTTACATCGTATAATAAAAATATTTTTAATAATTTACATTTACCGCCTTTGCTAATGGATGCGTAGAGGTATTCAATTGAAATTTTTATCTAATACTGAAATCTACTTTTATCTTTAAGCTATATCAAAATCAAACTTCTGTGTCTACGCAATCAAAACATACAGCATAAGCCGCATATTTAATTCCCTACTATTCGCAGCTAGCCCTAGAATCTTGAAATTTCGCATGAAGCAATGTTTAGGAATAATTCCGAAAACCTTAAAATTTACGGAACCCTCGGTGCGCGAGTCCGACTCGCACTTGGCCGGTTTTTTCATACATTAATTCCAATACCCTGATATTAGGTGTGAAGCAGTTCCAATACTCGAAGATCTTGAGTATTCCATGTAAATTCACATTTCGAATGATTTTAACGCCCAAGTTTCGCAGCCATATAAGATAATGGACCATACATAACATTTCATAAGCCAATTCCTCAATTTAAGGTATTTCTGCAGCGTTACTATAATAAAAAACGCACACCTTAGCTTAAATTTCAAATACTTCTACTTTGACGACTACTTCCAGTATACACGATGGCCTCCGATCAAGAGTCGTGCTCAGACGAGGAGCCCGACAGTGAGATGCTGAGTGACGACCTCTGCCTGCCCGACAGCGATGACGACAGGCAGCCCTCCCGCAGTGTGCAGGTTTCTTTTTAATCTGTTTAAAAACTCTACAAAGCTTTTTGAAAATAATTATGCAGTAGATAAGTAAAGGATGAAAACAATAATGATGTTTTACATTGGCAAGCAGGACAATATTTATTCATTTTTGGAATTAGAAAAATAATCTGCATTTGCAAGGTTTAGGGAAAGGAATCAAATGTGAGACTTTTAGCGTCCCGTTGAACTTTTCTTGTACCATTTCCTAGCATTAGTTTTTTTAATTATATCCTTGACACAGATCAATAAAATCTAGCTAAGAGAGTCAGTTTTTGAACTTAAGATAACCTTTTTGTGTGATAAATAAATAAATAGAAAAGAGAGTGGAGCTCTGTTGTTTAAAATTACCTCTAGAGTTAACGAAATTTACAAACCAACAACGGTACCAGTTTATATTCCTAACTGTAAATAATGATCAAAGTGATGACCAATCTATACTAATATTATAAAGAGGTAAAGTTTGTAAATAAAGATGTGTTGGGGCTAATCTTCGGAACTACTGATCCGATTTAAAAAATTCTTTAACCAGTAGAATGCTACACTATCGGGGAGTGTCATAGGCTATATTTTATATTTGTATTGTATTTATTAGCCGAGTTATCACAGTTTTTGTCGCGCGAGTCGGACCGTGAAATTTATTAAATCGGCTATATGCGCGTGCGCTGCCATAGCTATTGGATATAATTCAAAACATTGTATGAAAACTTTATGTACCTTTTGGCAGATATAGAACTTTTTGTTACGATTATGTCATTATTTATACAACTAAACTGAAATCCTTATCAAAATAAATTATTTAATGATCACAAGGACATTATAGAGATAAGATTTGCCTTTTACAGTATATTAATTAGTTACATAGTTTAGGAGATAATACAAAATTTCTAAAAAGCGCGATACCCGACACGTACGTACGAGTACCTACTGATAGGCGTCTGTTACATGTTAGAACCGATAATACGGTAATGGAGTTGAGAATTCGATCTTTGTTCAATTTATTTGCCATATCTATACAATTAATATAAAGCAGAAAAGTTTTTTCGTTTGTTTAAACGGGCTAATCTCTAGATCTGCGTGTTGGATTGTTAAATTATTTTTGTTTATTTTGAAAGCCTAATAGATTATTTAATATCAAGCTATACATATCAGCTTGCCATGAATATATATTGTTAATGTTGATGTACAGTAGATAAAGTCGTACAATGTTTAACAAAAATGTAGATCTTTAATACACGGGATGGGACGGAGGATATTGCTTCACGGGAAACTATAAAAAAATTAAATTGAGAGGGGGAGCGGGGAATGAGCACACTTTATATGAAAGTCTGTCTTTAAAATTGGAAGGGTACCTACGACGTTTTCACGCGGACGAAGTCGCGGGCGACTGCTAGTGATATTATATTAGTTATACTTAGCCATACATCAGATCTGTAAAAGCTATATTCATAGATATTTGTAGAGTCTCCCTGACGACCTGCCTCCGCTGAACTCCTGCATCCTCCGACCTCCTCGCAAGCTGTTCACCAACTGCCGCGAGCGCTGGCGCCAGCAGAACGTCAGTGGCGCTTTCGCTGAGTTGCGGCGCTTGGTGCCCACACACCCTCATGATAAGAAGTTATCCAAGAACGAGATACTGCGTATGGCTATAAGGTTGGCCTTTCACATTTTAATTTGTGATAAAAAGCCTCTATTATTAGGTTTTTGTGTAAAATAGCAAAATAGAAAATGTTTTTTTAGGAACTTATAATAAATTACAAAGGTTTGTCACAATCCCATATTCTGTATAACGCTAAGTTTCACATGAGTTTACGTTTACTGTCATATTAAGTAAATTTTTAAGTCTTTCGTTTGAAGATTTATGTTTCTTATTCAGGTACATCGGGTTACTTTGTGAAGTCCTCGAATGGCAAAAAAACCATGGCTTAGGAACGAATAAAGAAAATTCAGGTCTTGCCATAAAATGTGAGTCTCCACTGAGCCCGACCTCGAGACGTCTCCGACTCAAAAGGCCGTACGAAGATGAGCCTAAGAGATCTTATGAGGCAGATTACTCGAGATTTGGAAATGAAGAAAACGAGGAAGTATTTAGAAGGAATTGCCAAAGGAATTTTCAAGGGAAAACTGAGTTTTACTTCGGGAAAGACCATTTGAAAGTGCTGCGGAACCAGTATTATTTCCCTTCTAACTGGAGGCACATGCCGTTCAGGAATTTAGGGGAAAGGAATGGAAATAATTTATTAATGATTGCACCGGCTGGCAAAGGTGATGAGAAAGATGGTATTTGTAAAGAAAAAGTTGATAAAGAGAAGTGAATGCACATAGAAACTCCTCAAACAGAGAATAACGCCATGGCAACGCTCTACGTTGCGTCTCCTATTAGTCAGTTTTTTCTATTTCACAAACATACTCGATAAATAACGGTCATTTGTGGAGAATGACTACCTACTATGAGTATTTAAATATTAATTCGATTGTGCTAAAATGATTTAACTAGAAGTATACTGCTTATTGAATGTTTTTGAGAAGAATTAAAAGAATAAACGAAAGTGTCAGTTTCTAGCACTGTGTTTAAATAGAAAACAGCTAAGAAATATTGAAAAAGTTTAACTGTACCAAATAGGTAAGAAGTTTTGTGGTAAATGTCTCTATAAATCATAATAATCTCTAAATATTAGCTGAGTTCTCCAATCATTGTATAATTCTTGTAAATTAAATATTTATTAATTTAATTATAAATAGATGTTAATAACAGTCCGAATCAATGAATGTCTTCAAAAATCGTTTAAGGGAATACTACTTATCTCTATTATGAATATGTATATATGTATTATTTTATGTAGGTTTATATATCTGTATATATACATTACCTATATATTTTGTCTTATTATTATTTATGTATTATTAGTATGTAAGTGTATGTAGTCTATTTATTATTGTGTTGCACTATCCGCTTTCCCTTATTTTATTCCAACTGTGCGGGTTGTCTGGAGGAGATCGCTTTCAGCGATAAGACCGCCCTTGTACATATGTAATCATTGTTTTATATATTATTCTGTTTGTTATTCTCTATATGTGTGCAATAAAGATTTTATCTATCTATCTATCTATCTATAATTTTATTACTGAAACAGAATTTGTAAGTGCGACTGCAAGGGGGTTTTGTTGTTGATTACAAATATATTTTATTTTAATTGGTTATTGGTGATATTTAAGTGTTAATTTTAATTTAAATACAAAATAAAGTAGTAAAGTTTATATGTCCGTGTTTTATTTCAAAATTAAGACATAGGCCTTTTTGGGACTTCCATACACCACAATCCTAAACCGCCTATAGCCAGCGGCTCCCTGCGACACGTTTAATATCGTCAGTTCACCTGGTTGGGGGGTCGACCAACACTGCGCTTTTCGCTGCGGGGTCGCCATTCTAGCACCTTGGGCCCCGAAATACCATCAGCTGTTCGAACTAAAACATTTCAGAGTATTTTGAGTTTAAAATTGTACCTTGACTGATTTATTACTGTGTGGCAATATACCGGGATGCTTAATAATATATATTGTTAGTAGGTAATGTTTTTTTACTTTTTGACAGTGACACGCCTTGTGGTCGGAATCTCGAAAGTATTTTTTGCCCTCTATTTCAAATGTCAACAGGAAATATCAATGAAAAATTAAAAGTCATAAATTCAAAACGTTAAGCCAATAATAAGTATCCTGATGGTGTATAATCCTCAACCGCACGCCTGCCACGCGCCTCCTAATTGTGAACTGAGCTGGTGATCGCCGATAAGAGCACCCCGGGGCATTTGAGCGCAAAGTTATTGTTATTGCATATTAATTTATTATGGGGAATGGTTCGGTGTGGGGGAAATCAGAGACATTATACATTATTTTGTTGTGTTGGTACCCGCTAACTCGATTTTATGTGGTATGGTAAGTTCAAACACTATTGGTTAGCTTGATGATATTTTTATATTTTTTCTCTAAGGTATGCATATTTTTTGTACATATGATAAATAGTAAATCATAATAACTTGTAAATCTTTTAATTTAAGTATGTAGTATAGGTTTTGCACATGTAAGCAAATGTTTAGAATAATTTCTAGGACACAATTAATTATGTAGGTTCTAAAGTGAATCATGTATCTAAATAGAAAATAAGGTGGTTTTATAACAAAACTTTATTAAAAAAATAAATTACGCATTTTCAACAATTGAAAACAACAACAAACAAACTATGCACCGCGCACGCAAATCTTTATTTATAGCTAATTTCATAAGTATTTCATAAATCCTTAGCTTTAGAATAAATTTAAAGACACTACATATTTCTATAATGGCTGTATGAAATGCGGCACTGAAATAGACTACAGTCTAGAACAATATAATATTTAACTATAGTCTAAATAAAATATATAATATAATATTTTTAAATCTGTTCTTCACTTAACAATATATAAGCAAGACAAGTTGTGAGGCCAGCTAGCTTGGAATAAACAAATATTGAAAAATTTTATACGATTTCTAGAGTCCAAGATCCCAGAGTGATCATGATGACTTGATGATCTGTCATGACTTATTTTTACATAGATGAAACCTTAGGTTCTCTTTAGCGTCTCATGAATACTTGCGTGCTTGTGGACACGCCTCGTGACACCTGGGCAGGTACGTAGCTAAGAAACGTAATAAATAAGATGGTAAGGACGATAATGAAGTTAAGCCAAGTTTATAACTCAGTTTTGTTGTTCTTATGCCACGCCCTGAACTGAGCTATGGCTTGGATGACGTCATCAGCAAACAGCTGCGGCAACTCAAAGGCTAGGAAGTGACCACCGTCGGTCAGTGCTGTGCTGCGGATGAGGTTCGGCCACTTCCTCTTGATAGCCCACGTTGGCATGAAGGCTACCTCGTTCTTCGCTTGAATTGATACCGTTGGAACTTGAGATGGTATACTGAAAATAGAAATTATGGAAGATTAATATTTCATGTCAATCTAATTGCACTCATAATAAATAAAGTAGAGGTCACCCGCGGTTTCCGTAAAAATTTCGAATAAAAAGTATCTTATGTGTTATTCTGATGTATAAGCTGTATTATTGTAGAGTTTAATCAAAATCCATTCAGTGAAATCAATCGTCAAATCACTTTTTAATCGACGAAAAAAACGGAGGAGGTTCTCAATTCGACACGTATATATTTTTTTATGTATGACCACGCATAACTTTTTACAGAAGTGTCCAATTTTGATAATTCTTTTGAAAATTGAAGGAACTCTTCAAGTTTTGGAGGCACGCTTACAACTTTCGGTCTTTGTCGCGGTATCGGTATCTTTTTGGCTACTAGTGCCGTGTAATATACTATGACAGTATAGTACGAGTACGTTACGTGGCGATAAATCACTAAAAAGTAAGAAAGAAATTTTTTTAACAAAAATAGAACCGACTCAGAACGCACTAAAAAGTAAAAAATAACTGTGTAAGTGAGTGAGTCTGCAAGCCAAGGTTTCTACTTTAAGGACGTTACCTAGAACAAACTGCTTTACTACGTAAAATAAATGTTCCTTAAACTTGGCTGGCACCGACTTCATAGATATGCTTAAGTAATTTAAAGCAACTAAATGACACAGTTACTTTTTACTTTTAGTGCGTTTTGAGTCGGCTTTATTTTTTGTTAAAAAATTTTATATCTAAAAATCCCAAGTTTTGTTAATAGATATTTAAACACTTTTTAATATATATACAACAACACACACAATTATTTACGAAAGCGTCTTTAAGACTCACTCATCAAGTTGCAGGCTCAGATATCTAGAGTTGAAGGTCTCAGCGTAAAGCCTCATGGATGAGGTCATGGAATTGGTAGCGAAGTACACCATCACGTTGTCCAGCAGCTGGTCTCTCGTAAAGCGGTAGGTGAGGCCTCCGTCTGGCAGTTTACGGTGTTGGAGCCGGGTCCACGTCGAGAACTTCTCCAGGATGTACGCTGCGAGGCCTGTCGGTGAATCTGCTAGCGCTACCCCTGGAATAACATTGAAAATGTTTGACACTGCTCTTTAATAACACTTATTTTTAACCGACCAAAAAAACGAGGAGGTTTTCAATCCGACACGTACATATTATTTTTTATGTATGACCACACATAACTTTTTACAGAGTAGTCCGATTTTGATACTTTTTTTTTATTAGAAAAGGCACACTTCCAAGATGATCCCATTGTCATCATGTTAGGATCTGATGATGATATCCTGGGAAAATTGAAGGAACTCTTCAAATTGTATAGGCACACTTGCAGCCATTTCGGTTTTGTGTAAGTATTGGTAGCTTTTTGGCTACCAACCAACTTGGAAATGTGCCCTTTCTAATAAAAATGAATTATCAAAATCGGACTGCTCTGTAAAAAGTTATGCGTGGTAATACATAAAAAAAATAATATACTTGTCGAATTGAGAACCTCCTCCTTTTTTTTCGTCGGTTAAAAAATAGAACCGACTCAAAACGTACAAGAAAGTAAAAAATAACTGTTTCATTCAGTTCTTTTAATTTACTTAAGCATATCTAGGAGTCGGTGCCAGCCTATTATTTTAAAAGTATTTCATTTTTATTCTTAACATTTTTAATATCAAAGATCAAATCTAAAAGAAGGATTTCTACATTTATGTTGCCGGTACTACTATTTTTGATTATAGTCCGATACCAATTCCTTACCAATCGTGTCAGGTTTAGTAGACTGTATGTGGAAGTATCCTGTCTCTTCCAGCAGGTTCGCATAGACCTTGGACAGCGGGTACATCCTGTCCTGCAGGTCGGCGCTCACCACGAGCGACGGGAAGAAGGAACCCAGCAGGGTGTAGAATGTGTACACCGGCGACATTGAGAACGGCATGTTAGTGTGATAGCCGAGTACCTCCTGGAAACAATTGTGACAAGTTGTTAGTGCAGTTTATGTAAACAAACCTTTGATTTATTTTTGCTTTTTATACACAATATAGGCTAGAGTTTGATTGCTATATCTACTCCCTGAACTGCGTTTGGCAGGCATGGAAGAAAGAGGTCAAACAGTTTCAGAGTTCACATATTTGGAGAATACTAATAAATAGGGAAACTGTCGGCGATGTTCTCAAAGAACAACAATATAAGGTGATCATATATCGATGGCTTAAACAATTTTTTATATTAACCTTTGGGAAAAACGTTGCCATGTTTTGGCCAATGAGTGAACCCCAGTCGCCGCCTTGTACGTAATACTTGTTGAAGCCGAGTCGCTGCATCAGGTTCCGGAACACTACCGCCATTTTGTCAGCGCCCAGGCCTGGACGGACGGCTGCCTAGGACATTAATCACAGAATTATGGTTAATCAAGTAGTAGGTATAGTTCTGTAGATAGTTGCAATATGAGTAATTTAGTTCTAAGAGTAGCAAAATAATTTGTGATACTTCGAGCTAATCTCGGGAAATGCTACTATCACGCTTATTTTTGGTTGTCGGTATAAAGGCACATCGGGCTTGACACGTATGAGGCATACCTCCGGTTGATGAATGCACTAACACCGACATTGTTTGATGTGCTACTTGCATACCTCGCGAAGCATTGTTCTTTTTGTATGCGATGTTTTTCCACTTACCATCAGGTAGTACATCAGTGATAGATATTATAACTTTATTCTTTAGAATAGAAAATATTGGTACGCTGAAAGTTGAGATTGTTATTTGTTCCTAAATCACAAACTGAATCTGAATGTTGTAAATACTTACGCTGGAGAACCCATAGCCAGGCAGGCTGGGTATGATGACCTCGATAGCGAAGTCCCGGTCCTTGGTCACGCTCGTCAGCAGCGGGATAGCCTCGTAGAACTCGCGCACGGAGCCCGGCCAGCCGTGCAGCAGGAGTAGCGGGACCACCTCTACACCCGCGGGAACCTTGAACACAATACAAAGATATATTAGTAGGTTATGAAATGGATAATAGAGATGCAGTATATAAAATTAACAAAGTGGGCTCTTAAATCAAGGCGTCAGACTTTTTAATAGCAAATACAGAATAAAAAATATTAGCTTTTTATTCTGTGTTTAAATAAATAATAGTTTAAAAAAACTAAAAACACGCTTTTTATAGAAACCCAAACTAAAAAATAGAAAATAAATTTTAATAAATTTAAATTAAGAATAGTGTTAAAAATTTCATTAACTATAAATTAATAATAGTGTAAATAAAAAAAAAATATTTTATTTTAAAAAAAGGATTGCTTTATGAAATCATTATGAAATGGTTGCCTTTTTTAATTTATTTAACGGTCTGGAATCAAGTCTTTTGTGGCGATGACTATCTTAATGACTAAAATCCGTGGAATTTATCGGCTTCGCTTTCTTTTAACATAAGACTAACTAATAGTTTAAAAGGTAACTATATTGTGACTAAAAATTTTATAAAGTAAAACTTTTTTTAAAAGAACGACTGTAAAGTAAAGTTATGACTCTACAAAGTACACTCGGCTTTCAGAAGTACTAAGCTGCCGGGGGTAGAGTCACTACTCACTAACGGACATGAATTTTCATAAGTGCTAGTGTTAAAATAAATTACTTTTTGAATAACTTACATTTGGCGTTACTCTAATAAAGTGAATGTCCAACCCCTGTATGTTAGTCTTGAAGTGTGGGTACTTGTTGAAGAAATTCTCACGTTCTCTGAAAACAAAGAATATTAATGTTCATAACATTGAAGGGAAATCGAAACCTTGAGTGCTGTGAGCATGCCGCCGTCACAGCTCATACTACCGGAAAATTGTACCAACTATATAATTAGGTGCACCAAAAAACAGTTACATCGTACATAGATATTATTGCATTTCTGCGGAATGCTATAAATTCTTGTTGTCTGTCTGTCTGTCTGTGCGTCTTTTTTTTTTTTTATAGTATATAGGCTAGCGCTTGGCTACGATCACGCTTGATGGTAAGCGAAGATGCAGCCTACGGTGAAACGCGCTTGCCTAGAAGGTGCCTATTCACTCTTGACTTGAAGATACCCATATTGTAGGTGGTAGGGAAAACGTGAGCTGGAAGGGCATTCCATATTTTCGCAGTTCGAATCAGGAACGAGGAAGCGAAACGTTTTGTACGCGTCCACGGAATATCGACTACGTATGGGTGCAGACTACTACGATGCCTAGCAGTTCTATGGTAAAAGGGCGAGGGGGGAACTAGATCAAAAAGTTCCTGTGCACACTCTCCAAAATATATTCTGTAGAAAACCGACAGACAAGCAACTTTTCGGCGATGATCGAGTGTTTGCAGTTTTGCATTACATAACGCCTCGTTACCAATGATTCTTCGAGCGCGGCGATCCACCGAATCCAACGCAGCAAGCTGATATTTAGCCGATCCATCCCACAAATGGGAGCAGTACTCCATGCACGAGCGAACCTGAGCTTGATATAGAATCAGAATCTGCTCCGGCGAGAAGTACCGCTTCACCTTATTAAGGATACCGAGCTTCTTACCAGCTGTTTCTGCCTTGGATTCAATGCATTGTCCGAAGTTGAGCTTGGACGATATGGTGACTCCAAGAAGCTCAATACTGTCGGTGATCGGAACAGAAATATTCTGAAAAGTAGGAGTCAGATGGAAAGGACTCCTTTTTGCAGTGAATAAGCACGCCTGTGTTTTGGTAGCATTGAATTTGACCATGTTGGTGTCACCCCAGTCAGACACTGCGTTGAGGGTCAAATTAATGCGTTTCACTAAAGCCTCTCTTTGCTCAAGGGTCTGAGCCCCGCTAGCACGGGGACCGGACATGTATCGCTCCGTTACAGTGCTGTCATCTGCATACCCAAATAGGCCAGGCTTCAACAGATCATTTACGTGCAGCAGGAAAAGGGTAGCGGAGAGAACAGATCCCTGAGGAACTCCAGCATTTATCGCCATTGGATCAGAAGAGAAGCCATCTAGGACAACTCGAAAAGATCGTTCACTCAGGAAATCAGATATCCAGCGACAGAGACTAGGGGGTAATCCATAGGAAGGAAGTTTGCTTAAAAGGCCCTCGTGCCAAACCCGGTCAAAAGCCTTCGAGACGTCCAGTGAGAAAGCGAGCGCCTCACCGTATTTCTCTATGGCTTCGCCCCATATGTGACTGGCGTACACTAGAAGATCTCCCGCGGAACGGTTGCGACGAAAACCATACTGATGGTCCGACAAGAGATCATTTTGCTCGAGGTATGCCAGGAGCCTGGTATTCAATACACGTTCCATACTTTTACCAAGTATGGAGGTGATTGCAATTGGTCTGTAATTGGCCGGGTCGGCACGGCTTCCCTTTTTCGGTACAGGTTGTACGTTAGCAATCTTCCAAGCCTTCGGAACCTGAGCAGATTTAAGAGAGAGGCGATACAGGCGAGTTAGGACAGGAGACAACTCAGGGGCACAGGTTTTCAGTAACACTGCTGGTATTCCATCAGGACCACTGGCCTTGTTCACATCTAGGTTGCGGAGCACCTTCAACACTTCCGTTTGGCGTATATGTATCTCTGGCATAGCAGAGCCGCGATATGGTAGGGTTGGTGGTGAAGCGCATCCGACATCAAGGTTTGAATTTTCCGCAAAAAGAGTTGCCAAAAGATCTGCTTTGTCCTTTGCGGTGAAAGCCAGCGACCCGTCCGGTTTCAGCAGAGGTGGTAACGAAGGACGGCAGAAGTTCGTCTTAACCGATTTCGCCAGAGACCAAAAAGCTTTGCTACCACGTGGATAAGAAGCTAATTTGGCCCCGATGCGGTTAGTGCGAAAGACACGAGCCTTCTTTAGAACCCTCTTATAGGACTTGGCGGCTAAGTTGAATGCTTTCTTCTTTGTTACGATGTCCGGAGCTTTGTGGGAACGGGCTTCTGCCCAAGCTGCAAATGCTGAGTTTTTGAGAACTTCAGCTTCAGCGCAAGCAGCGTTATACCAGCGCGGAACCTTGCCATCCAGTGGTACGTCAGCAAATGGAATGAAGTATTCCATTGCTTGACATATCACCTCCGATATAGCATGCTCGCAGCTCGACGGATCATTAGAAGAAAAACATATTTGCCGCCAAGGATAAGACGCGAAGAAATACCGCATCCCATCCCAATCTGCCGACTTAAATCGCCATACCCGCCTAGTACCGGTAGAACCTGACTGTAGAGGGTAATAATTCGAAACCGACTTGACCAAACAGTGGTCAGAGGTACCCAAGGGGGCCACAACTGACACTGAATTCCGGTCTGGGTCGGTAGTCAGCAGAAGGTCCAAACAGTTAGGCGTATGATCGACAACGTCAGGTATTCGTGTCGCTTCTTGAACCAGCTGCGAAAGGCCAAGCGACAAAGAGAATTTAAGGGCCTCTCTTCCAGCATGGTCGGTATTCTGGTATGGGAACAGCTAGTCTTGATGGTGAGCATTAAAGTCCCCCAAAAATACCAGTTGAGCAGCCCGATATCGACGTTGTACAATGTCAGCCGTCTGAGTAAGATACTGAAACAACTGAGTCGTCTCCTGATCACCGCTGTGCGACCGATAAATGCAGGCGTAGACTATCTGCTCTATGCCCGTGTCCAATAAGCACCACAAGATGGAGAAGTTGGGTACCTCCAGATTACGAAGACGCCGGCAACAGATGTCATTACGAGCGAGCAAACACACCCCAGCTCGAGGCTTAAAATTGTGCTCAAGCGTGTATCCCGGATACTGTAAGAACGCTACATCTGTTGGAATCCCAATTTGCGTCTCCGTCAAGAAAAGTAAATTCGGCCTCTCAGTCTCTAGATGGTGGTGGACTGCGACGAGATTGGAGTGCAATCCTCTTATGTTAGTGAGGTGCACTTTGAGAGAGAGGGGGTGCAACCGCTGTGTAAATTTACTTTTCTTTTTCTTGTGATGCATAATATTAAAAGTGAATAGGAAAGGGAATAGCAGTTGTACGAGGCACTGTGATCGTAAGACTCCGTAATCCACAAAAAAAAACCTACACGAATGAAAGGCTCAACTGGAGACTGCGGGGACGCCCGAACCCCCCTGGAAATCGCCATCGGACCCTCTCTCCGGTCGCCAACCGGCACGATGGAGGCCATTCCATGATTTTTCGCTAGTTGGCGGGGCAGCCTTTCATAGGTGGCGAACCTACTAGTTGGGTCCCCTACTAACTGCGGTCGGCCAGCGGAAAACCGTGCTTCGGATCCCGCTACCCTCCAAATTGAGACCTTCGGTGCAGCAATTCCGCAGATTAGGTTCTGTCACAGAAAACAGCACTACTGTACAAACCCACTCCCTTTAGACCGGCTTCTACGAGCAACGCACTGGAACACGACTAATTTCGAAAATCAGTCATTTGGCGGCGCGGCTTTGCTCGCAGGGTGGTAATTCTAGCCACGGCCGAAGCCTACTACCATAGAAATTGTCACTCGTTTAGCACCACCCGTCTGTCCGCACTATTTATATGTTCCCCTACAACTTCCAAACGGCTTTGCCGATCCCCGATATAATGACATATTCTTATAGGAAAAAGTCAGAGGAGTGTTCTTACATACTTTTTTTTTTACCCGACTGCGTCAAAAAGAGAGAAATGTTTTTTATATGTGTTCGCGGATAACTTCGTCGCTTATGAACCGATTTTAATAATTCTTTTTTTGTTAGAAAGGGATGACCCACTAGAAAAATCTGACTCCCTGACTTGTGGGAAGTATCTGGAGCTTAGACCCACCATGCAGGCTTACACATCATAACATCGAAGTCGGTGGGGGACTATAATCTCCCCGTCCTCATCGACAGTGTGAGTTTGATATTTAAGTAAAGTATAACATTGGGTTCAATATCGGACGCAGCAGAAATGCAGGAGAGTGTACGGCTGGAGACCGTTCACCGACCCAAGCTTATATTCTAACTGCATTTAACAGCCTCGCTAGTCTTGTGGTAAAACTATCTGGCTAGCCGTCGGGTTTTTAGTCATGTTAGTATGGTGACGCCTACTTACTAAAGTTAAGCATGGCACGAGATATATTCTTAGTTTCTTTGCACCTACATACATGTATACATACATACATATACGCCTCATTCCCTTAGGGGTAGGTCGAGACAAAGTCCTTCCACGTGCCACAATCCTTGCACAATATCTCTCTCTCATTTTCTAACATTATTAAATTAATATTGCATACTTCATCATTAACACCCACAGCTGCAGATTTAGCTACATGGGTAGTTAATAGGTAGTAGATATATAGTTAGCTAATCAGAATTATTACGCTATAGAAGCTCGTAGGTACCTACTTGAATGGATACTCCTCAGCCCAGTACTTGAGCCAAGGTTCGAGCTGCTTGCTGTTGAACCCGTACTCGAATGCGACGCCCTCCAGCGGCGGTGCCAGCGGATGCCTGTCCCTTATGCGACCCTTGATGTCTTTCACCAACTGAAATATAGCAAACCATGTTACGTATAAGCTCTGAATTAGGATTTGTAATTATAGCAGAAGATGATGATGATGATGAAGGAGGTTTTGTATACCGTGGATTGCCAGAAGAGCAAATAATCTCAAACGTAAAGCACCTTCGTATTATCACTGGACTTTCAACTATTACTACTTTCAACTATTAGTACTTTCAACTATTAGTACTTTCAACTATTAGTACTTTCAACTATTAGTACTTTCAACTATTACTACTTTCAACTATTACTACTTTGAACTATTACTACTTTCAACTATTACTACTTTCAATTATTACTACTTTCAACTATTAGTACTTTCAACTATTAGTACTTTCAACTATTACTACTTTCAACTATTACTACTTTCAACTATTACTACTTTCAACTATTACTACTTTCAACTATTACTACTTTCAACTATTACTACTTTTAACTATTACTACTTTCAACTATTAGTACTTTCAAATATTACTACTTTCAACTATTACTACTTTTAACTATTACTACTTTCAACTATTACTACTTTGAACTATTACTATTTTCAACTATTAGTACTTTCAACTATTACTACTTTTAACTATTATTACTTTCAACTATTAGTACTTTCAAATATTACTACTTTCAACTATTACTACTTTCAACTATTACTACTTTCAACTATTACTACTTTCGACTATTACTACTTTCAACTATTACTACTTTCAACTATTACTACTTTGGTGAGGATCTAGAGGATTCTGAGATACTTTGGTGACGTTACCCGTTGCCTGCTCAATAACTTAGATAACAAGATGGGGAAGCATAGTAGGATATTCGTTTCAAACCGAAATGTTTTTCATGTAACATCAGAAATAAATAAATAAAGTTTATTTAGGAAACAAAACACCGCAATTAGCACTTAAAATAAAATAAATTTACTTAATGTAAAAGAAATGTGATGCGATCCCAAAAGGGTCCTCACAGGTGGGCTAACAGGTGGGTTTGCGCTTTATAACTAGAAGGTCTTGAGTTAGACTTGTAGCTTAAGTTTGATCTATAAACCTGCTGCCAAGGCGTCACTGTTTAGAGTTCCGTACAGAAATAAGAAAATCCACTAAAACACACTTCAGTATAATTATGTTGTTATAACGCAACATGGTCACTATGGTATGCTAGTGTGACATCCTGAGGTTTAATCTTAGGTGCATAGTCGATGCAATAACCAAGTTAGCCTTTAACTCTATCAAACAGTTTTTATGAAATTAGGGCGACAAAAAGTTTCAGTTTAATTCTACAACTTACCAATTCACTGAACTGTACTTTGAAAGGTTTAATTTCATCAGTGACACTGTCTTTCAATATTTCTGATCCCCACCACTCATCGAGTATGATCTCTGGCAGTGGCGGCGTACTCTTCAGGTAGAAGTATGACAGCGGCACCAGCACTGCTGCCAATACGGCGACTAGTAAAGCCAGTAGTACTCGGAACACCATCTCTGAAAAAAGCCATATATTGGTACAACTATTTGTGGAGCTGGTTTTACTGAGAGCTGCAAGCCAATATTTAAAAATAAGAAAATTTTACCATTGCCTGCACTATATGTTTATGAATTGTATTTGTTTGTAAAAAAGAACATCAAGCTATTTCCAATGAAATTGGAGTAAAAAGATAAAATTCAAATACCTCTACAGAAAACATCACTTTTTAAAAAAACTGTATATGCATAGATGTTTACATATAAGTATATATTTTATATATGTGTAGCCAAACAACAATTTACGAAATGAACGACTTTTTATAATATATAAATAATATATATTAATTAAATTATACTTTGACATCACTAATTGACTTAATTATGCATTCATTTTCATTTTCAAAAATATCTGTATTGGCCTATGTTCCCTGACTTACAATGGTTATATATGTTACTTAATAACATTTTTATAATTTCAATGACATGTAATAATTTTGACATTTTAATTACCTAATCTTATTTCTAAGTTTGTAAATATTTGCACGCCTAGTCCTTGGCAAAACATGTTTGGATCTTTTTAATAGAATTGCATTACTTTTGTAACCCTTGTTTAGCAAATAAATAAATGATTATGATTATGAACAGTCTACGAAATAGAGGTTTGTGTGTAGTGAAGCTACAAATTCTAGCCTGACGCAGAAATGGCTACTTAGATACCATTATTGTAATGAAATTGGAGAAAAAGTTCTTAGTTATAAATCTTCTATAACATCAAATCTCGAATTCAGCATTTTAAAGGTGTTTGTGGAGGCTACCTATTTTGTCAAGTCATTGTTTATCGGCTATTAATAGCCATGTAACATCTCTTAGAAGAAGTAACTGATGATAATGGCGTGATTCAAGTGTCGTTTCTTTTCGGCTTTACCTCTATAAAGAGATCCGGGTACAATTAAAGGTTGCGCGATTTTGGACTTCACTGATAAACCACTGAGACTTGAGAAAATTAAAAATGCGGGGAGTCAAATCCAAAATATCTTAAAATGTGAGTAGTTATGAGATCTGTTCAGGGCCAAATTCAAATGAAGTAAAACTCATATGTAAATTTGCGTAAAATTGGAATGGTTTAGTGTATTGTAACATGAAATGGCTGAGGCAAATAAATTGTAATGAATTCCATTATAATCAGTAATCATTACCGAATAAATAATCAGCAAAGGTTAATCCATCACCAACAACTACGTAAATCTTATCATACCGAACATAAAGATAAACCTTTTAATTAACGCTTAAAATATGTTAGTAGGTAAGTTAATTCAAACTGATGTGTACCTATTTAACACTCAATCTGTTAAGAGAAATTGAGCAAAATGCAAACGAAAACGGAGAAGGTTGCAAATCGGCGCGTAAGTTTCTCTACACGCCGATTCCAGGAAATATGGGACCGTTTTTACGTTGCCCGAGTTTCCGAATTTACAGATCGACAAAAATATTTTATTAATAATCCTATCAACCAAAATAAATATCTAAAAAAATAAGATAACGTCGTAAAAAGTCCCAAAGTGAAATAACGACTTCGCACCGGAAAGCGCAGTGTAGGGACCGTACACTAGGACACTAGGTGGACCAATGATATCTAGCAAGGTACACGGAGACGCCGGTAACAGTTAGCGCAGGACCGTGGTATTTGGAAGTCCTTACAAGACGCCTACGCCCAACAGTGGACATCCATCGGCTGATAAATATAAAGATGAATGGATAATGGTGTAGCTAAACAAGTGCACAGTCCAGTAAACCAATTTGAACTCACACCAGTTTTCCTCATAAGTCTGTAAGTCCACTGTGGGACCATAACACTAACCTTTTAATTTATTTGGACTTGTGGAATGGTCAGATAACATTGACTGTGACGTGTGAAAAGCGCAAAATGTACAGACGGCGAGGAGTGAATTTATTTTATACTATTTTTAGTTTGGTCTAGCCTTGACTCATAATTATAACCTACACTGAGGCGCGGACAACTTACCTTACTTGTTCTCAAGACACGTCCTTCACTGACCACTGATAGACACTGACTGTGATTATAATATTTTGGAAGTCTTTTTATTTATCTGTTAAAAAACATCTTATCATATTATTGTTAGCTATTCTGCCAATTTGCACTTTATATAAAACAAAATAAAACTCATTTTAATTTGATGGGATTTTGTGATATGACATTTTAGTATGTGTACGCGCAAGTCTGTAATGGACGACCACGTCTGTAATTAGATAGATAAATTGTTCCAATAAATGCATACATACCTACCGTTTTGGAGAATAGTATAAGAGATATATGGATATATGGAACTTAAACCCACCACGCTGCTACAACGAGATCACCCCGTTTTTTATGCTTTACTTAGGTTTGCGAATATGATGAGGATAGAATTTCTCAGAAGAAAAGAAGACTTAAATTTTGCAGGCGTTTCAAAATGAAAAGAAAGGACTGGAACCTAATAACCTCATGATTTGGAGGTAAACAGGCTAACCACGGGATTAACATAGCAGTCACTGTAGGGTAACTCCTATATCTAAGATTCAATGACGACAATTTTAAGAAGAGTCGGAAAATCTCAAGCCGTCTGAGAGCTTCAATCGTAACCGCTGTCTAATTAATTCCATTCACGTATAACAAAACAACGTATGGTAAGATTTGATTTCCTTATTAGGACTATAAAAAGTGCGCGAAACCGCGATTGCCTGAACTATAATTACTTATCTTTAGCCTAGCTAGGTAGCCCTTTCTATGTATTCTGAAAAAAAAAATGGTCAAATACAATTTTTCTTTTGGGTTCGAATACACATGATTTCTGGCCAAAAATATAACCCACATATTATGCTATTGAACCAAACATTGATTCAATATTACTATGAAGGGTCATTATAATCCCCTCTCACGAAGATATCGCACAACCTCACGACAGCATTAGCTCGGGGCACGCGACCGGCGCGCTGCCGATGTGCCCCATGGTGATAACATCGAGTGTTTGATTATGATAATTGAATTGCAGATTGATTCTAATGGATAGAGAGCGTCTCCGCGAATGCAGTGGATGTTACGTGATGACTACTGAATGAGTTAGTTAAGTTTACGTTTATCGTAATAAGTAACTCGACCTTATGAGCCTAATGTTTTTCCTTAGGCAATACCATGGGTACCTAAGTAGTAAAGTACGATTGGCAGATATGGTGTTAGGACCATGCTGGATTTAGGAGGTAGTAGGTTGCAAAGATTCGGACCTTTAAATATTGGTCATAAGAGCTTTTTTAGGGTTTTAAAAACCTGAATAACTTTTTAATATATTTGCAGAAAACCCAATCCCTTTTTCATTTTCCTAGTACCTAAATTATTTACATCGTCACTTATATGTTGCCATCGTGACATGATTTTATTTCAAAAGAAATACGCGTCGAATTGAGAACCTCCTCCGTTTTTTCGTCGATTAAAAACCGTCTAGGTAGCACGTATTGATCTGAATCGAAATACATTTTTTTCTTAATATTCTGTGATTGCTAATGCCTAAAGTTGACAAAAAAAGCACTCGTGAACTTTCTTAGGATGTATTACATAATATTAGTATATCTACTGAACGTAACCGAGGTACAAGGCCAAGGTCGAGATTGAGTCAACTATGACATGACAGTTTTTGTCAAAAATACAATTCACTGATGTTACGTCATTCGTTCGGATTTTGCCGCTAAGCTGATAAATAAAAAACTAATGTCAACCAACCCCGACGTCCTGCAAACCGACGCATTACGTGAGAAACATCAAATATGAATAAACGACTTCCGAAGCGATCATCCGTCCATCCATTGTAGGATTTGGAGCAATAAGGGTGAGAAACCCTCTAGGGTTTCGTTCAGACATAAAGTGTAGGGTGAGATAAGGGTTACCATAATTTTTTATTTTTTTTATTTATTTATTAAGGTCACCAACAGGTTACAATTCTCATAAGTATAACAATAGTAAGATCTTAAAGACAAACAAAAAGCAAACACAAACTAACAATAAACTAGCAAACACAATGCGAAACCCTCTAGGGTTTCGTTCAGACATAAAGTGTAGGGTGAGATAAGGGTTACCATAATTTGTATTCAATAAAAACTGCTTCGATTAAATGACATTTTTTTCAAATAGGTCAAGTTTTGCGATTGTGTCAGACATACAGGATTAAATTACATCGAAACGAATGATGTATTGACAATTTTTATTTGTAAAATGACTTTGTAAAGGTCAATTTGATCTCACTGTTTGTGTTCAATGACGTTCTCTGCATGTAATACACTGACTTTAACATTTCATTTTAATATTAATGAATAATAGTTAATAACGTTGGTCTAAGCTAACAATACCTAAGATATAGACTGCCTTGAACAGACAAATAGTTTCAGAAATTTGGTTCTTTGAAGTTAATTGAGTCCTGTTCTATCACCTCTTGTCAAGTTTATGGTCAAATATAATATAAACGGTAGAATGGTACATTGTCTAGTGAGCTGTCTACTGCAAGTTTGTTTGTAAGCATTGAGGAACATTTCATGGTCACTCTACTGTACGCTACATCGAGTCAACTATGAGGACAAATGACATGACGCCTGCGGGGGCAAGATAAAACGCACATAGATTACCTATGTTTGACTGCGTCATAATTTACTTGTTTTCCCGTTTTTGAAAAAATCGGAATAAAAAGTAGCCTACGTGTTAATACAGGGTGTCAGCTAACTCTATACCAATTTTATTAAAATCGCTCCAGCCGTTTAGTCGTGACAAAGTAACAAACATACACACACACAAACTTTCGCCTTTCTAATACTCGTAGTAATATGATTTACCTAAAGTTTCAAAAGCAAATACTTATTTATTTAACAAGGCAGCAAAACTTTCGTTTGCTACGAGCGTTTAAATATTGAGCAAGCAAAATGTTTTAAGAATTTATCTATTTCTTCGCTTTTTATTCAGTTTAGAATCAAAATTCAAAATTTGTTTATTTCGAATAAGCTTAGTTTACGAGCACTTTTGAAACATCAAGTCATCTGTTTGTAATGACTTTACTAGTAATCTTTGTTAGATCAGGTGAATAGGTAAGTATATCCACTAAATAAGGTGAACGCCCCCTAAGTCCACGGGTTTCCCGCCCGCCCTCTATTCACACCCTTATCAGTGAAACGCACGCCTGCCTGTATAAGCATACTTACTCGTAGAGCCTTTATACAACGGCTGATGCAGGCTCTTTATTTTGTGTGTATTATGGTAAATATGAGGTCTGAAAAAGACTATTTTCGATTTAAATTGTTGCGGACTCTTTTTTTTTATCGAGTACAAGTTGTCCCTTGACTGCTATCACACCTGATGTTAAGTGGTGATAGCAGTCAAGTCAAGTCAAGTCTTGATGCAGCCTAAGATGGAAGCAGGTTAACTTGTTAGGAGTGGGACGGAAATCCACACCTCTTTCGGTTTCTACACGACATCTACCGGAACGCTATATTGCTTGGCGATACGCCTTTCTCGGTAGGGTGGTAACCAGCCATGGCGAAAGCCTCCCACCAGCCAGACCAAGACAAACAGTTTTTTTTCTTTTTATTTGTAAGTTTTAGCCGATGTTACTAATCCATTGAAAGAAGGGCAAGATTTCTAAGTGCGGAGATCCCAAGATTGATTAAATCTTGCAAATTGTTGTTCTTATCTATATCGTAACTGTTTCCCTAATATTTTATACTTTTAGTAAGAAAACAGAATATCGGGATGTTGTATACAGCTTAAAAGCTTAAGAAAAATGATATATTTACAGTCGCGGTTTTATTATGTTAAGTTTAAATTCTAAGCCATATCGGAGATAAGTTTATATAAATTGTTTTGCACATTATTATCAAATATGCCAATAATCGTAGCAATGGCTTATCTTATTTGAGAGTAGATTCCTTAACCAATTAATCCTAAATTTTTCGGTGCTCTTCCTGAATTAATTGAATTTTCCCGTGACGATGAACCGAAAAGTTTTAATCGAATAACAAAGAACCGTTAAAATGCTTGAATTTTCTTTAAAAATTATCGGACTTTCTAAGAATTTTTCTGTTTTGGTTGATTTTGTTCTAGACTACGAGCTATGATACTTAGGGCTTTTTGTGTCTAAGCCTTTTTGCCTAATAGCAAGTCAACGTTTGACTGTAATTTGACTGATTTGATGTTCAGAGCGTCGATGCGATAGTTTAAGACAATGCAATCTTAAATATGATGACCTCTGACGGGTCTCTACATAGTATAGTGTCATGCTGATAATGAGATGAGTAAGTAAATCACATCAATAGACCTTGGTCAAGGAATCAGTGGTCTACCGTCATCATGACACAACATATAGTTTTATACGACAGGGTTATCGGAGATAAGTTTATAGGTATAAATTGTTTTGCACATTATTATCAAATATGCCAATAATCGTGGCAATGGCTTATCGTATTTGAGAGTAGATTCCTTAACCAATTAATCCTAAATTTTTCGGTACTCTTTTAGAATTAATTAAATTTTCCCGTGACAATCAGAGGTCTACCGTCATCATGACACAACATATAGTTTTATATGACAGGGTTATCTACCAGTAATAAAAAACCGGCCAAGTGCGAGTCGGTAACACACCATGTTTTATTGTCCCAGGTTCAACAATCAAAGAGAGAAATTAAGGAATCATTTAAGACAAGAATTGAGTGTGGAAGGTCTGATTAATGTTATGTTACAATCGAGTGAGAAGTGGAATCTGATAGCAATTTTTTTAGAATGTATCATAAAGATTAAGGAGAGGGATGTGTTGGGGAGGGATTTAATAATTAAAACCCTCCGTCGATCTAGTGGACTGTATTTATTTGGGTTGCTATTTCCAGGGTTCGGGGTTCACTATCCTAGGGGGATCGTGGTTCTTGAGGGTTCGAGCTCACAATAATTACAGGGTTTCGGGGTTCTTGATGGATCCTGCTGGTTCGGGTTCATAAAGGTTCTTGCTTGGTTCTTGTCACTTCGCACTACTTCAGGGGTTCCGGTGTTCTTGATGCTTCGACTGTCGTAGCGGAAGTGATTTCCGGCAGCTCGGGTGCCGGTATTTATGCAATTCCCCCGCCCGGCACTGGGATCAAGTGTGCCGAGCGGGAGAGGGGCGGTCGCGGGGGCTGAGGGGCGTGCGGGGAGTGGGGGGCGTCAGCGGGTGACCAATCACAGTTAGTCATCGCTGACGCCGCCTGGGGCATGTAGCTCCTGTCCGCAACATCGCTCCCCTCAGCGAAGCTACCGCGCAGCTTCCTTTTCCATGGGTAGGACAGCGAGCTCCTTGGTTTGATGATACAGCTGCGGTTCTTCATCAAGATCTTGCGGTGCCGATGGATCGTGGCTCGTTGGCAGCGGGATAAGCACGTCGGGAAGCAACCGTGTGCGCAGTGACGCCAGGGTCCTTGAGTGCGCAGCACAACACGATTGCGATGTCGATCTTTTCGTGTTTGGATCGACTTTCTCCATTTCAATAAGAGCCATTTGTGAGGCATCTTTTTCTTCTGCGCTTGCAGGTTTATTTTGTTCTGCAAAGCTAGATTGGTCCGCTTCATGTTGGCGATCTTCATTGAAGAAAAAAAGAAAGAAAGAAAGAAATAACGTTTATTCAGCCAAAAAAAAATACAAAGTAAGAATCATACAAATTTACATATTTTAAATTATCTGTATTTAGTCAAAATTTTGGTACCACGGTTTTTCAAAAAAACCTAAGAGGAGACATAGGGACATTTATCGAAAACCTGGCACCAAAAATCCAACTACCTACTGAGGAAGTACTTACACCTGTGATATTTTGGCTGAATGGGGCGCTGCCTCAGCACGATGCTACAGCTATACAGGTATAGGCTGTAGCGCTGATTTTCAGGCATGACCCCAGAGTGAACTCACGGGCTGATCGGGTACCTACGCGTTTGCCTATCGTTTTCGCTATATTTAAATTACATAAATTACTTAAACAACTAATATTTAATAATATTTATCTATACATTTAACTTAAAACATTTAAAAAAATGGAATGAAAATAAAAAGGGGGAAAATAGTAATAATAAGGGTTGTCCTGCAAAATATTGGATCACAATTTCTGACTCTCCAAAAAATGTTGCTTAATTAATTTTTTGAAAGTATATAAAGATTTAGCTAGTCGAACTGGTGGAGGTAAATCGTTCCAAATTTTGCAGGCTGAGTATTTAAAAGTCCCCTTAAATGAAGCAGATCTATGAGACGGCCACGAGATACGAAGTGCTGCTCTAGGTCTAAATCTGCTATCTTCACTGGCCCATTTTATTCGAGAGTAGAGATAAAGTGGTTTGCCTGTGGACACTACATCAAAGAGCAAAGTGGCTAAGTGTAGTTTCCTCCGCGCCTCCATCTTCAGCATGTTGGCGCTATTTAGAAAGGGGCTAACATGGGAACGGGGAGGCACTGGGAAACAGAACCGAGCACACGCGTTTTGAACTCTTTGAATAAGTTTAGCAGACCGACAGAGCAGACACGGTCCATACGCGGCGTCTGCATAGTTTAATTTGGATAAAACTAATGCCTCACATAACCGTATTCGTACTTCAACGCTTAAATATGGGCGCATTTTATATAAAAGTTTCAGCCTATAAAAACAGTTTTTTACTATATTCTTAATATGGCTTTCAAAACGTAGATTTGCATCCAGTATTACGCCGAGATTTCGTACCTCAAGTACCCTTTCTACAATGTTACCTCTTATTTCAATATTTGGTTTAAATACATTGACTTGACTAATTCTACGCTTGGTACCAACAATCATAAATTTTGATTTTAGTGGGTTAAGATTTAAAGAATTTATTTCTGACCACTTAGCTATATTCTCTAGGTCTTGTCGAATTTTAGCTACTGCTTCAGGTGTATCTTGAGGTCGGAAAGAGTAGTAAAGCTGAACATCATCTGCGTAACAATGGTACTTGCAGTTTTTAATGCATCTAACCATGTCCGTTGAATATAGTGCAAAAAGGATTGGGCTCAGTATAGAGCCTTGTGGAACGCCTCTGAGAACGAGTAGAGTTGTAGAGATCAATTGTCTGCCATCTGCCTGATTAAATTGAACAAACTGACTACGATTTGACAAATAGCTGTCGAACCATTTTACCGTATTAAGAGAAAACCCATAATACGACAATTTTGATAATAGAAGCGCTGTATTAATAGAGTCAAATGCTCTAGAAAAATCAAGCAGCACCAGTATCGTTGCCATGCCTTGATCTTGAGCAGTAAGAATGTTATCGACTACATCTATTATAGCTGTAGTCGTGCTGTGTTTTTTCCGAAACCCTGATTGAAACTCAGGTAAAATATTATTTTTCTCCAAGTAGTCAGTCATTTGTTTACACACTACCTTTTCTAAGATTTTTGATAGACAGGGAAGTATGCTAATAGGCCTGAGGTCTTTTAAGGAGGTTGGCATATCGACTTTTGGCAGAGGCCTAACGACTGCGATTTTCCACGGCTCGGGAAAAGTTGAGGTTGTAATAGATCTATTAATAATCTCTGTTATCAAACTTAGGCTGTGTGGTAGAGTTAAATTTAACATATCTAGTGAGATCTGGTCAGAGCCAAATGCATTTGATTTTAAACTTAGAATAGTTTTTATAATTTCTGACTCGGTTATCGTATTCAGATCAAACGTATTTTGTCCAAATCTGTTGAATTCGAAATAGGTATATGTGGACATTGTAGCTGTACTTATAAAAGGGATGTCAAGAAAATGCCTGTTTATCATTTCCGGATTACATAAAGAGGATGGAATTTCGTCACTCTTTTTCTTATTTATTACTACAAGTTTCTTGAAGTTCTTCCACATAAGCTTTGGTACTTTAATATAGAGATTTATAAAATACTTATAGTATGCACGTTTTTCCGCTTCTATGGCATCGAAAACTAACTTCTTAAAACCCTTGTAATAAATTTTATGTGACTCTACCTTGGTTGCTTTAAATCGTTTATGACTTTCGTTCCTCAAATTAATCATACACTTGATTGTAAATGTTATCCACGGGCAAAACTCATCTTTGATCAGTACTTTCTTAGACGGAGCATGAACGTCCATTATTTCTAATACAGTGTTAGCGAACTCGGATACCATACAGTTCAAATCAGGATACTCGGTTCTACTTTTCCAGCATATATTACTTAGATCTTGATTTAAATTATTAATATTTATGTTATTCAAGGGCCTACTTATTATCCAACGTGGGGGAATTTTTTCTTTTTTTAAGTTAAGTGTAACCGATATTATTGCGTGATTTCCTAGGTCAGGGATGTGAATAACTAAAGTCTCATGGATCTTAGCGTCAGTACAAACAAGGTCTATAAGGGTCTCACTATATTCCGTAAAATGCGTGGGCTCTACGACAAGTTGAGTTAAATTTAAGCTATAGATAAAATCTTTAAATAAATTTGTTTTAGAGTCCGCATTGAGGAGGTTAATATTAAAATCCCCTAAAAGAACTATGTGCTCGTAGCCTGAAAGAGTAGTAACTGACTGCGTAAGTGCATCTAAGAAAACATTGACGTCCTGCCAGGGAGGTCTATATGCAGTACCAATAATAAGACGTTTACCGTTTATCTTAGTTTCTAACCACATTTGCTCTACCGCGTTAAAATCAGGATGCTCACATATCTTAATTTTAAGCCCCTTTCTAATATAAAATCCTACCCCATTGCGTAGACATTAGTTAGTGCTGCGCCACGAAACAGGTTCTTGCGTTTGTAGCGTCTATTATCTGAAAACCATAGGTGCCCAATGGATCTCATGAGTAGTTCCGTTCGAAGTGTTTGGATGAGCTGATCAGATCGCACTCCCCTCATGTAGCGCTGTATGCTTTCTGGTTCCTTGACCTGGTTCTGGCTCCCACTAAACATCTGTCTAGCGTCTTGATCAATTTTCATGGAGTTCTGAGGCTTGAGATGTACTAACAGACGGCAACCATTGATGCTGTCCACCAAGGTTGAGATTCATTAGAGTTCTGATCCCATGGAATTAACTCTGCTTGTTCGCGCGTAGGTTATTATTATTATTATTATTCTTTATTTGTATACCACACACATAAGAAGAATACAGATACAAACACAAAATACATAAGGAATATGTAGAATACAAAAGGCGGCCTTATCGCTTAGCAGCGATCTCTGCCAGGCAACCTTAGGCTTAGGAAAAAATTAAAGAAAGGTCTGCAGGTGGTGTACTTTTAAAATATACATACATACAAATAGTTACATACTAATACATAAATCAGACTACACAGATAATACCTATGATAAATACAATATGTCATAAAATAAACTAATATATATTCCTACATTAACATGTCATAAGAACATAAACAGATAGTCATCTTTAATATATAAAATAATGACTCTTAACTGCTTTTTTGAAAATATAAAGCGATTCCGACTCACGTATGCCTACTGGGAGTGCATTCCATAGCTCTATAGCACGCACAGCAAATGATTTTTTATAAAACTTACTTCTATGGTACGGCATACACAGAGTCAGAGCCCGACAAGGTCTAAGCTCTGATTGCACTCCTAGGAATGAAAATTTATCTTTTAGATATGAAGGAGAATTTTGATGAAATAGCACACAGTACAGAAGCGAAAGAATATGTAGATCCCGGCGCCGACGAATAGGAAGCCACTTGAGTTTCTGACGAAATTCAGATATATGGTCATATTTGCGCAAGCCAAATATAAACCGAATTGCTAGATTTTGAAGTCGCTCAAGTTTGTTAAGCTGGTCCTCGGTCAAATCAAGATAGCTTGCATCCGCATAATCGAGAACAGAAAGAAGTAGAGATTGCGCAAGCATAATTTTGGTAGGGATCGGGAGAACAGAACGCAGTCGCCGCAATGAACTTAATGATATAAACGTCTTTTTACTCAGTTCTTTAATATGCACGCACCACGATAATTCCTTATCCAGATGTAATCCTAGATTTTTTACCGTTTCAACGTATGGAATGGTGATACCGTTATATATGACAGGCGGCACATCAGCCCGATTAACTCTCGAGATTAAACTAGGACTGCCAATGATGATTGCCTGAGATTTAGTCGGGTTAACCTTAAGCCCATACTGTCTGCTCCAAATCGAAATTGCATCAAGGTCATAATTAATTGCAGACACAGCAGAGCTAAGGTTCTCGAGAGAAGCGGAGCGATATATTTGGATATCATCTGCATACATGTGATAGAGAGAAGTGATAATTTGAGTGATAGAATTAATGAAAATAGCAAAGAGTAAGGGAGATAACACGCCACCCTGAGGTACCCCAGCCGAAACAACGCACCATGACGAAAAGGAATCATCAACTCGAATGCGTTGTTGACGACCATTGAGGTAACTCCGAAACCAGTCAATCACCGATGGAGAAATGTTAATAGAGCGTAGCACTCCCAGCATTATATCATAGTCAACAGTGTTAAAGGCGTTACTGAAGTCAAGCAAAACTACGACTGTGAGTTGCCTATTATCCATCGCCCAACGTAAGTCATCAGTGACTTTCACTAATGCTGTGGCCGTGCTATGACCTGGCCGAAAGCCGGATTGTAAGGGACTAAGGATAGAATGCTTATTGAGGAAAAAATTCAGCTGACTGAAAACCAATTTTTCGAGGACTTTTGAAAGGAATGGTAGAATCGATATCGGTCTAAAATCAGACAAAGAAGCAGGATTAAGTTTTTTGGGGAGTGGAATTATTTGAGCACTCTTCCAAGCTTCAGGAAATTCACTAGTGTAGATGGAATAGTTGAGGATATGGGTTAAGACTGGAATAACAATATCAAGTATGGGAATGATCATATTACGGCTAATGTTATCAGAACCGACAGCATTCGAGGCGACTGATAATATGCTCTTCTTAACGTTAGGTTCACTTTGTTCAGAGGATCGAGTGGTTCTAATAGCGTACGTCGGTTCAACATCACGCGCAGAAGAGATTTGGGTGGATCGTTTCTCAACTGCAGGTTCTGCGTGACGTAAACGAGCCGCTTCGCGTAAACTTGTATTGTGCAGCTCTGCAGAGCGCACATCTTCCAGTTCCATTTTCTTTTGCAGCAGCTCTACTACCAACTGGATCTGCTGTTTTCTGATAGCGGCAATATGTACTGCCGCCTCGTATTTGGCCTTCTTGATGCGTTCGGCCTTGCTCATACCGAAGCATTGCGAGTGCGTAGGTGATCGCGCACAAAGTGTTTGAGCGTTCTCTTCCGGTTCTTGCCGAGATGGTACGCAACTCGTAGAGCCCAACGATTCCACAAATCGTAGCTGCACGGGACGAGGCAGGTTCAGCGCGCGGAGGTTCGGTTCGTGCAACGCAAAAGCCTCGTAACGTACATCTCTGATTTGTGTGTCTTGAATCGTAGACAGCACCATCTTGACGCGTAGGGATCTTGAGGTGTGCTTGTTCAGTGTGTTCGGATCTTGCGTGTTCGTTTTCTGTGTGTTCGGGTCTTGAGGGATCAGTATTTGTTTCTTCACGGTTCAGAGATCCGGATCGATGGACCAAAGATGTTGGGGAGGGATTTAATAATAACCCTTCGTCGATCTAGTGGACTGTATTTATTTGGGTCGCTATTTCCAGGGTTCGGGGTTCACTATCCTAGGGGGATCGTGGTTCTTGAGGGTTCGAGCTCACAATAATTACAGGGTTTCGGGGTTCTTGATGGTTCGGGTTCATAAAGGTTCTTGCTTGGTTCACTTCGCACTACTTCAGGGGTTCCGGTGTTCTTGATGCTGACTGTCGTAGCGGAAGTGATTTCCGGCAGCTCGGGTGCCGGTATTTATGCAATTCCCCCGCCCGGCACTGGGATCAAGTGTGCCGAGCGGGAGAGGGGCGGTCGCGGGGGCTGAGGGGCGTGCGGGGAGTGGGGGGCGTCAGCGGGCGACCAATCACAGTTAGTCATCGCTGACGCCGCCTGGGGCATGTAGCTCCTGTCCGCAACAGGATGAGAGATCAGACTGCGACGTTAGTGGTAGGCCAAATGGTAGGGACATTCTGAAGGTAGGCGAGGTTTTTAGCCGGTAGGAGACAGGCATTACCCATGTAGGGTGTCCATGAGGATTTTTCCCCCTATGGAAAAAAAAGTGCGAGTCGGATTTGCGCATCGAGGGTTCCGTAAGTTTTAAGGTTTGCGGAATTACACTTTCATATGTACTATAAAACATTGCTTCATGCTAAATTTCAAGATTCTAGGACGAATGGAGGTATCCTTTAAGTTTGATTTAGTTGCGAGTTAAATATGCGGCTTGCATCGCTGTAACTTTAAATTGCGTTGATATAGAAGCTTCATTAAAAGATAGAAGAAGCTTAAAGGTATTATAGACTTGTGGATTCGATATGAATTTCAAGTTAACACCTTTATGCCTTCATGAAAAAAGGGGGTAAGTGTAGAATTATTAGAAATATTTTTTTATGATGTAACTAAAAATGTACAGTTTTCATAATTTTACCATTATCTGTGCTATATTATGATATTACTTCGTAGCAAATTTCAAGATTCTAAGTTTGCGGGAACTGCCCAGTAGGTTTTGATTTGGTTGCGTCTAGTTGTAAGTTAAATATGCGCCTTATATGCTATATCTTTTCATTGTGCTGGCATAAAAGTTTGATTTTATTATAGCTTAAAATTTTATACATTTAATTGATGTGAATTTTAAATTAATACCTTTACGCGTTTATGAGAAAAACTTAAAATTGTTTGAAACATTTTTATTATATTAAGTAAAAATTTTCAGTTCTCGCAATTTTTCCTTTATATGTGCTATATGATGTTTCTTCGTACCAAATTTCAAGATTCTAAGTTTACCAGGAGTACCCTATACATTTCGATTTACTTGCGAGAGTCAAAAATTTGCCGAAATTTTCGGCATAAACGGCTGTATCTTTTGATACGAAAAGGGTCTTGACAGACCGACGGACGGACAACAAAGTGATCCATAAAGGTTCCGTTATTTTCCTTTTTGTTTACGAAACCCTAAAAATGGTGGCGCATGAGGTTTGTTATTCCTGTCTCAGACAGGGACGCATTTAAGGATAATATGCGAGGTGATACCCGGTAATAAGCGGTGGCCTACTTACTAACGATTATTAGTTGTATATTATAACAGTAGTAGTATCATCAGAATATTTTTAATATCCCGGAGCAGGACAAAGGGTTTCTCCTTATAGGAGAGGATTTCACCTCGTTTCAAATCCTCCAAAACCCACAAAATTGCTTCGATGTAGGCTTGCAGGCTAAGGAAGATAAAGGTCTCTGTCGAGCCTTTCCAAGGCACAGGATTGTAACACCGGACTTGTAAGACTGGACCTACCTAACCATAATATTTAAAAGCCTGAATTGACATATATTTAGGATTTCAGTGCTAAAGCTGCATAGGCCAATTGTTTTCTATTTGAGATTAATTCCCCAGAAAATATATTATACTTATATCACATAAATAAAACTACAGAGAAACGTAAAAAAAAACAAAAATTTATATCTAGGTAATTCTAAAATCACAACTCAGTTTTCGTCTTATGGAATTCCTTGAACGCTTTTACAGCCTTGAATACGTCTTTAGTGAAGACTTGAGGTAGTTCAAAGGCGACGAAATGTCCTCCGTCCTCCAACACTGTGACTCCGAGCAGGTTCGTGAACTTCGAGCTGAGTATGTTGGGGGGCTGGTAGAACAGCTCGTTCTTGGCTTGCAGGGCCCAGGTTGGCACTGATGTGCTGTATCTGGGTAATGAAAATAATCTTTGTTATTTATTTTTTAGCAAAAAAAATTCAAAAGACACTATGATTTTTTTTAAATTAATCGACAGTCAGTGACCCAGAGTGAGGAACCACCTTCATACAGCGTGCCGCTTTAAGGACAATTGTCATTTGTATCCGATTCTTGACTCAACATCCAAGTGAAAGCTTCTTAAGATGTTGGTTTCTTTGATGATGGTTGGTTGGTTGGGAAAGCGTTTCGCTATAAAACCCTTGACTGAAATGACTAGCGGAACAATAAAAATAGTAAATTCAACATTTCACATGGTAATCTCGTGAACAAGGTCCGAGTATTTTGATAAGTTTTCCTCATTAATAAAATAGTATTTTAATAGTAGTATTATTTTTTACCCGCGACGACACGGAGACGTGAAGGAATTATGTTACAAATGTGTGCGTTTCATTTCATAATCATACACGTGTGTTTGTATGATTGGCTTAAATATCACAAGTTCCGACACGTACAGTTGTAATATTTGTAAAATTCATAACTTACGAATCGATTCCCAAAGCTCGGATCTTGTTGCTCATATTCTCGGCGTACAATCTCATGGAGGTGGTGATGGAGTTGGTGCTCCAGTACACCATGAGGTTGTCGATGAGCTGGTCCTTGGAGAAGCGGTAGTTCAGGCCGCCGTCCACCTGGTATCGGTGCTCCAGCCGCGTCCAAGTTGAGAACTTCTCCAGGATGTACACTAGGAGACCAGATGGGGAATCTGAGAGACCGACTCCTGGAAAAGACAAAGACATATTGTTTTACCCGACTGTTAAAGGAAAGCTGTATAGGTGAGTATTGTTCTTTAGCAAGTTCTGTGCAAGTCTAATCTAAGCCATATTTATGTATTTATATTTAATATGTTATGAGAGACCGTCAATAGATTTGTCCCAATTGTAAGTAGATCAGCAAAAAGCACGTGCCTTCGCAAAGAAAAACAACTGCAACGCAGGAAACTTACCTACATCTTATCGCAATTACTTATTTCCTGAATTATTTTTATTTAATGGAGGGGAAGGGTCATATTTGAAAAAGTATATAGCTAATATCCAAAAAAATATTTTAACGACCAATTTTCGGTTTTACGTAGGTAGAAAGATTAAAGAAAATCATGTTAAGTTAATTTATACCGTGGAGTAAGTCAGAAAAGGTTTCGTTCGACTACGTTATTTTCTATAAAATAAATAAAGAAAAAAATAAAGTCATTAACGAAGAACGTTCAGGAAAAATATACTTGGTAATTCAACTTACCAACAGTATCGGGCTTGGTCGCTTGCAGGTGCATATAAGCAAACTCCTCCATAAGGTAGGCGAAGTACTTGGACAAGGGGTACATCCGGTCAGCGAGGTGAGGTTCCACCACCAGAGAGGGGAAGAAAGCTCCCACTATAGTCTTGATGGTTGTCCAGCCGTTCTGTATCATGTTTAAATGGAAATATTAGCAGATAATACAGGCGGCGCTTTAGCTAACAATTTATTAATCGTTATAATATTATAAATTTTTTTTAACAAAAATAAAAACGCCTTCAAAACGCACTAAAAAGTAAAAAATAACTACGTCATTTACTTACTTTAATTTACTTAACCACATCTATGAAGTCGGTGCCATCCAAGTTTAGGTAGTCTTTAAAGTAGAAAGCTCGGGTGGCACCGACTTCATAGATGTGATTAAGTAAATTAAAGTAAGTAAATGACGTAGTTATTTTTTACTTTTTAGTGCGTTTTGAAGGCGTTTTTATTTTTGTTAAAAATTTTTTATTTCATACTTTGTAGTGATTTATCAACAACGAACATACTAAAGAACCTACTCGAACTAAACCATAAGTACCAATATTCACTAGCTAGTTATAACATTCCGACGTCCCTGCAAAAGTGCATATAAAGTTTGAAGAGTTTCCTCGAGTTTTCGTAGATCTCATCATTGGGTCATGACATAGTAAACATCAAACTAACTGGAAACTATAACCTTTCAAACTTCTCATTGAGACATATTAATCGAGCCCAATCACAAAGTAGCTACTGTAAACCGTTAAGGAACTCCCGCAACTGTCCTTCTTCTTCATCGCCAGACCCTCAATGACAGTCACAGCCCATCTAAATATAAAGTTCTCATTGAGACAAATCAATCGAGCCCAAACACAAGGTAGCTACTGTAAACCGTTAAAGAGCTCCCTCAGCTGTCCTTCGTCTTCATCGCCAGACCCTTAATGACAGTCACAGACCATCTAAATGTAAAGTTCTCATTGAGACAAATTAATCGAGCCCAAACACAAGGTAGCTACTGTAAAACGTTACGGAGCTCCCTTAACTGTACTTGGTCTTCATCACCAGACCATCAATGACAGTCACAGCCCATCTAAATGTAAAGTTCTCATTGAGACAAATTAATCGAGCCCAAACACAAGGTAGCTACTGTAAACCGTTAAGGAACTCCCGCAACTGTCCTTCTTCTTCATCGCCAGACCCTCAATGACAGTCACAGCCCATCTAAATATAAAGTTCTCATTGAGACAAATCAATCGAGCCCAAACACAAGGTAGCTACTGTAAACCGTTAAAGAGCTCCCTCAGCTGTCCTTCGTCTTCATCGCCAGACCCTTAATGACAGTCACAGCCCATCTAAATGTAAAGTTCTCATTGAGACAAATTAATCGAGCCCAAACACAAGGTAGCTACTTTAAACCGTTAAAGAGCTCCCTCAGCTGTCCTTCGTCTTCATTGCCAGACCCTTAATGACAGTCACAGCCCATCTAAATGTAAAGTTCTCATTGAGACAAATTAATCGAGCCCAAACACAAGGTAGCTACTGTAAAACGTTACGGAGCTCCCTTAACTGTACTTGGTCTTCATCACCAGACCCTCAATGACAGTCACAGCCCATCTAAATGTAAAGTTCTCATTGAGACAAATTAATCGAGCCCAAACACAAGGTAGCTACTGTAAAACGTTACGGAGCTCCCTTAACTGTACTTCGTCTTCATCACCAAACCCTCAATGACAGTCACAGCCCATCTATATGTAAAGTTCTCATTGAGACAAATTAATCGAGCCCAAACACAGGGTAGCTAGTGTAAAACGTTACGGAGTTCTCTTATATATAGATCGGCTCCATCATCAGATCGACTCCAGACCTTAATCAAATTGTAGTGCTTTTAAATACTTACCGGAAAAATTAACAAACGTATTTATTGTCCCTACAACTTTTGAAAGTTCCCCTCGTTTTCTCCAGGATCCCATCATCAGATCCTGGTTCCCTTGTCATGGTACCACCACCGGACTATCTACTTTCCAACAAAAAAAGAATCAAAATCGGTTCAGAAACGACGAAGTTATGCGCGAACACACATAAAAAAAAAAGCATATATATATATATATATATATATATCGAATTGAGAAACTCCTTTTTTTTTGAAGTCGTTTAAAAAATAGTTGACATGTTGTGATGTTTTGTTGATATATATGCGGTTAAGGTAAGATCAGATATTTTGGTAATTCAAATTCTTTTTTTAACAGAGACTAATCTAGAAGAGATGCATCAATTATCTTTATTAGCTCAATATATAATGACCAGGTATTTAATGTTTCATGCGCGCAGTTCCTACCTGAACAACCAGCATATTCGAATGGTAGCCCAACACCTCGCTCTGGAACAGAGTGGCCATGGAGTTGCAGATTATAGCTCCCCAATCACCGCCCTGGACGTAATACTTCTTGTGTCCGAGCCTATTCATGAGATTCTTGAAGATCACAGCCATTTGAGGCGCTCCCAGACCAGGGCGAACTGCGGCCTGAAAATAAGAGAATAAATAAATATAGCAAAATAATCAAACGATATAAGTACTTAATACATTAAAAAGAACAGTTATTTGCAACAAAGCAACGCAAGACAGATAAGAACAAAACAAATACCAATTTCTTCGAGTAATATTAAATATTCTAAGGCTGCAAAAAAGTTTAATAAATATTTAAACAGTACTGAAATAATAAGTAAATTACTGAATTCATAAGGCAGCAGATGTTTATCGTTTTAATTAAACAGATATGACAAAGCAAGAAATGTAACTGCCTAAAGTTGTTAATGACGAAGGAAGTTCTAAAATATTACTGATGTACTCGTTTTATTTTATAGAAAGACATAACTCACATCTGAAAACCCATATCCAGGTAAGCTAGGCACGATAACTTCGAACACAAAGTCGTAACCTTCAGTCTTCTTCGTCAACAATGGAATGGCTTCATAGAACTCGCGTACGGAACCTGGCCATCCGTGCAGCAGGAGGAGTGGTACTACGGTCACCCCGGAGGGCACCTAAGGAGATGAGGTTTTAGTTTATTTTATAAATATATTATCATTTGTTATGGCTCAACTCAGACTGAAAGCGGGTCGATGCTTCAAGTTCGTCAAATATGGAACGGATCGACGCGCAGCGACGAGTCGCTTTTCCTCTTCGACAGTTTAAGTAAAAAACTCATGTCCTGTAAATGGAAAAACGCGTTATAGCACTAGAATAGATGCTTTATTATTTTATACTTATACGGAACAATCGTCGTTCGTTCGTTCTCGTTCTCTAAAGTACATCTTTTGGTATACAGGCATAATACAGGCATAGGGTTGAGCTCTAAACCACTAACTTCGGTCTCAGAGGCTACCAAGAGTTTCAAAATTAATTTTAATCAATTTAATGATCTATTGGCACCATATGTCCATCCCATCAGAGTATTGAGAGACCGCTAGTTGTTGGTTAAGGGATTCCCTCCCACATTGATAGTTGTGACGACATACCTGAGGCTTCACTCTGATAAAGTGTATATTCAGACCCTGTATATTCGTCTTGAATTGCGGGAACTTGTTGAAGAACTTCTCTCTCTCTTGGAACTTGTATTCATCCGCCCAGTACTTCACCCAGGGTTGCAGCTGCTTGGAGTTGAAGCCGTACTCGAAGCCCACGCCTTCCAGCGGGGCGACGATTTCGCGGTGGTTTGAGAGACGTTCTTTCAGATCGCGGATCATCTGAAAATATAGAACGGAGGTATTCATTTGAGGATTTATTTTTAAGAAAAGCGAATAATATTAATTTTTAACCTAAGAATCGAGCAATGTTTCTTAGATCAGAAAAATATCTAGACTAGACTTGTCACATTGTAAAAACATTTAAAAAATTACCTAGAAATTATTAACTTTTTTTATTTATAACAGAGATGTTCAGAGTCCAAGACTTTCCTTATTATAGGAATTTAGTTAATACGAAAAACTACGATATAACAAAATTTTTAACAAAAAATAGAACCGACTCAAAACGCACTAAAAAGTAAAAAATAATTGTGTCATTCAGTTGCTTTAATTTACTTAAGCATATCTATGAAGTCGGTGCCAGCAAGTTTAAGGAACATTTATTTAACGTAGTAAAGCAGTTTATTGGTTCTAAGTAATGTCCTTAAAGTAGGAACCTATGCTGGCACCGACTCCTAGATATGCTTAAGTAAATTAAAGCAACTAAATGACGCACTTAATTTTTACTTTTTAGTGCGTTTTGAGTCGGTTCTATTTTTTGTCAAAAATTTTTATTTCTTAATTTTATAAAAATAAAAAATAAATAAATAAAATAAAAATAAAAATAAAAATAAAAATAAAATTCGTTTATTTCAGGCCGTGACCCATAATGTTAGTATAAAATCAACAAAACTTAAAATTAATGTTAGTGTTACTACATACTTAGAAAAATATTAAATTAATTTAAATATTTGCCTGCTCGCGCTGTCGCACCGGGTATACACATATGAGTGTTTACCCAGTGCCTCAGCACAGGGCAGTCAGGCTTCTCAGCAATCACCCTCAGCATGACGTTGGTGCTCCTCCTCACCCTGCTCATTAGTGACGTAGTTCGTTTGCGTATGACAGTAGTAAAGCTGTCAGTATTCGCATAAGCAAACATGGCTGATGCACTGCAGTGCCGAGGTAGCCCCAACATCACCCTGAAGGCATTGTTTTACTGTACTCGGAGCGCATTGTATGTCTTCTGCGTATATTTGACCCACAGACTGCACGTGTATAACGTCTGGCAGAACGCCTTAAATAATGTTTTTTTGACATTTACAGTACACCGCGCAAATCTGCGAGCCAACATATTGCATCTGACAGCAATAGCTCTCCTTTCCCTTTCCATGTCAAGGTCGTCGTTTAAATCCTCGGTAACAATATGTCCGAGATATTTAAACTCCGACACCCTCTTAAGTGCGACTCCTCCCAGCGTTACTGGCGGTACACGGTCCAGTTTCCATGTGCCCACCCGAAACACTAGAAGTTCGCTCTTTTTAACATTGTAAATTAGGCCATGCTTCTGAGCATAGTTTTCACAGATTGCCAGCAGCTTCCGAAGTGCCCTGACTGATGGACTCAACAACACCATATCGTCTGCATAACTGATACTATTAATACACTGTCCATCAATTGAGCAGCCGACACCGGTGTTGCCAAGGTCTATAATTAACTGATTAATATAGAGGTTGAAGAGTGCTGGAGATGATAGTCCTCCCTGTCGCACCCCAGATCCTAATCTAAACTTATCAGACAGCGCACTTCCCCATTTGACCTGGTTAGTCTGATGCTCATACCAATACTTGAACATATTGATCACTTCTTGTGGTACTCCCGAGTCAATCATTTTGGACCATAAAATGTCGTACCTAACCAGGTCAAAAGCTTTTGAGAGGTCTAGAAAGGCAGCGTAAATAGGTGTACTCTTGTCCGTGTAGTATCGGACGGTATGCTTGAACGTCAAAATGGCGGACTCCGTCGAAACACCCGATCTAAAACCAAATTGTGCATCATGAATTCGGAGATATTTGCTAAGCTGACGCTCCAGCAGACCGTCTAACACCTTGGCTATAACAGTAGCCAATGAGATCGGTCGATAGTTGCCCTTATCAGTAATATCACCTGTTTTGTTTTTGATGATGGGCACTACAACCGTCCTCATGAGCTCAGCCGGGAGATATGAGTGTCTAATACACAGGGTAAATAGTAAACCCAGGAACCTTGGGAGATGGGAACCAGCATGTAAAAGGTGTTCTATACTTAGACCATCGTGCCCAGGTGACTTAACCTTCCGCATACCTTTTAAAATCTCTATAACAGCATTTGCAGAAATATGGTCAGGCACACTTGACACGACACACTTGCCGCTACTATTCTGTACAGGTACTAATGGCGAACGAACTTCAAAATGATCTTTAAAAAGATTCGCTATCTCATTTGGCTCTGTAACACTGTCGACACTCACCGGGACCCCCATCTTAGGATTTAACTTTTTTGTTTCTTTCCAGAATCCCTTGAAATCTTTATCTCTATGACGTGACGCTATAATGTCCATTTTAATTTGTTCTTGATGATTCTGACAGTATTTTAGCTTCTGCTTAAAATATTTTCGCGATTCAAGCATTAAATCATAAATAAGACCTTGTCTCGGTTTACCGAACCAAACCCAATTTATAAATTTTTGTCTTGCATCCCTGTGAGTTTCGCGTACG
Organism: Mycalesis mineus; assembly: GCA_034621355.1. Lineage (NCBI taxonomy): Eukaryota > Metazoa > Arthropoda > Insecta > Lepidoptera > Nymphalidae > Mycalesis > Mycalesis mineus. The sequence continues at coordinate 677,429 of CM067882.1, forward strand.
TGCTTATTCCACCCTATGACGCAACGACTGCCCTTACCTTTCCTCTCCAACTGCGAGTTACTATACTTGTGACTATAAGAAGCCGCCTCTGACAGACATTTAACAATATTATTATATAAAATATCTATAACAGCTCTATGTTCAATGCTAACATTATCACACATATTATCACAACATAGACTGAGCTCCTGGGGAAGTTTTAGTGATTTATCACCACGTAACGTACTCGTACTATACTGTCATAGTATATAATATGGCACTAGTAGCCAAAAAGCTACCGATACTTATCCTAAAACCGAAATCGCTGCACGTGTGCCTATAAAATTTGAAGAGTTCCTTCAATTTTCCCAGGATATCATCATCAGATCCCAACATGATGACAATGGGACCACCTTGGAAGTGTGCCCTTTCTAATAAAAAAAGAATTATCAAAATCGGACAACTCTCAAGCTATGCGTGGACATACATAAAAAAAAAATATGTGTCGAATTGACCTCCTCCGTTTTTTTTTCGACGGTTAAAAACAAACAAAGGATTTTTTCTTTTAAAATTTAAAAATTTTTCCTAACGTCCATGTGAAATGATCAAGCCACATATTTAGGTTAAGGTATAGGTAAGGTATTTAGTTTGTGAAGTTAGGCCTTGTAGATATTGACTGTACATTAGATTTATTAATTTTTAGTATACAAGTCATATGTTCTCGTCATAGATAAATGATAAGTCCTGATGAGCGTGCTGAACTGTGCTTGGCAAAATTTTATATGAAATAATATTGTCCTAGGAGAGTGAACCTAGCCATGTAGAGCGTCGTTAATAAGCTGATACTGATGAAGATCAACGGGTACCTACCTCTTGAGAAAATCTAATTTCAAATGACTTAATGCTTGTATCAGCTTTGCCCTTCAGATCCTGTGGCCCCCACCATTCGTTGAGGTCCAGCTGTGGAGGGGTCTGTGGCACCTGTGCCTTGAGGAAGAACCATGCTGCTGCGCCGACCAAGGCCAGCCCTCCTAAGAAGATTAACTTTGCCATCTGAAAGAAAATTAGTTATGAACATTATCAGCCTTAATTTTAAGGTCTTTTACAAGGTACAAGGGTAGTAGAGGGAATTTGGTGCCTATCATGATGCTCCAATACGAGTTGGTGGGCTTACCGGTCCCTGCAGACGAGAGTTCATGATGATTTTCTGGAAGATCCTTTTGGCAAGCTGTAATTGTAATAAAATATAATTTCGTCAATTAAGGAACCCTGTCAGTTTGGCGGAGAGCTTCGTAAAGTGAAGCCATTAACGAGCAGTTACATGATTATTATCATAATGACGATATTATAATTTATCAAACTTTTTGTAGCTAAGACGTAACATCACAAAATTATTATAAAATAAAATCCTCCGCCGCGTCTGTTTGTCCTTATATATGGAAGGTATGTTCCTTTTCTAATAGGACGACAAAAAGGCCTGATGGCATGTCTATATTTTAAGGTGCAATTACCATTTTTAAAAAAAAGGGTCACATATCGTTTTTTGTGTTCTTGGAAGGTTGCTACATATTATTTTCCTCGAGGGCCAAGTCGCGAACGTCTGCTAGTAACTATGTAACTTGTAAAAAACTTTTTGTAGCTAACACGTATATAATATAATACCTTTTTATTTGTTGGTGTTACTACGCGTAGTATGTAATCAAGATTAATGTTTTGTACTTTATTTTTCTTATAATGAAGTATTTCTAAGTAATCCTAAAATTAAGTAAATATCTTTTAAATGTTTTAAAAAATTCTGCAGCGAGTACCAATTAACTACATGTCATAAACACATTAATTATAGTAAAAGAGCCTGTGACAGCTTCGTGGTATGTATGTTAGCCCACGCAAGTAGGTAGGTACCATAGGTAACTATCTGCCTGTGGTAGGCTTCTATAGACTTTGGACTATGGTGGCTTCGCAGTATGTATGTTAGCCCACGCAAGTAGGTAGGTACCATAGGTAACTATCTGCCTGTGGTAAGTTTCTATGGACTTTGGACTATGGTGGCTTCGTAGTATGTATGTTAGCCCACGCAAGTAGGTAGGAACCATAGGTATCTATCTGCCTGTGGTAAGTTTCTATGGACTTTGGACTATGGTGGTTTCGTGATATGTATGTTAGCCCACGCAAGTAGGTAGGTACCATAGGTAACTATCTGCCTGTGGTAAGTTTCTATGGACTTTGGACTATGGTGGCTTCGTAGTATGTATGTTAGCCCACGCAAGTAGGTAGGTACCATAGGTAACTATCTGCCTGTGGTAGGCTTCTATGGACTTTGGACGATGGTGGTATTGAGGGACAGCATTTTAAATACTGGGCCGATTTTAATGAAATTTGGCATAAAAGTTTGTATTTTATACTATTTAAAATAAATAAATTTATATGATATTTGGAGAAGACCACAAATATCTTTCTATCCCGGAAAAGAACAGTAAAGATCCCAAATTCACGCGAACCCTATTATAGTCAATTACAGTCATCAATTGTGAAGTCATGCACTAGACTCTCGATCGTCCAACATAAGAATGTGCCATCGATATAAAATCATTTTTCAAACTATTGTCAATGTAGTTAGTCAATTTCGCCCACAACGGTTCCAGATAGAGCCGTTCGTAAAAACTTGTCTTTAATTTGGTGCACAATCATTTTCTCCTTGAACTCGACCGCGATACTCGTAGGTAACTTATCTAATTACACTTCCATTATAGATACGAGATAACTGTTGTTATTTACGCAATTACGAACGTTTATATAAATACGTAGGTGCTGCATTTTAAATCTACAAACCGGAAAGTTTTACAGATTTTAAAATACCATTTTCATTGATTTTATAATAGGTACCTACTGTCCTTGATATTAGGAAAGTACGTATACCCTCTCCTATAATTAAGGAAGGAGATGGCCCTGTAGTAGGCTTAATAGACTGATTATGATGATGTTTAAAAGGTTCGTAGTGGACAGTTGAGGTGATGGTTGACTGGTTCCACTGGACCCCTGGACAACCAGTTGGTAGATGATGAGTGGGAGTTAACGAAGAATGTTTGTGGTTGTATTCGCCAACGTTGGCTATCGTCGTTATTTTGCCTTCCGTTTGGAGAATCTATGGGTGACACGGTTACCGTGTTGTCTATGCCCAGCATAAGATCTTTTGTATTATTTGTAGTTAAGTACTTATTTGTAGTTAGGTTAAGTTAAGTATTTGTACTTATTTGTAGTTAAGTGGCATACACCCTCTAAGTACTATGGGCCACTCAAGGGCAAATTACTTCCTGAGAAATAAAGAGGTGTCCCCTACATTCTGGAAATCCACTAAGTATATAGTGTAGACCGAGTGTTACATGCGTTGAAAGAGTATTATCACTTTGATTGATCTGGTTAGAGCGCTGTTGACGAGCTGAATTTGTAGTCCACTATACACTCAATGTCACCTTCGGTAAATGTGTGAATACGCGACCAATCTCGTATTACGTAACAGGCAATAGGCTGACTCATGTTGTTGAACGTAGAATATTTACATTAGAAAAATAGATCCGAATATTATTATAAACAGTAGAATTGTCGTGTGTGTACGCCCTAACTGATGCTATATATAGGTATTATATATATAGCATCAGTTATCATTACATATATATATAATACAAGTGTATTTGTTGCACTTCTTGTTTACACTGCTCATTTTCATACCTATTATCATAATTATTCATGCAATCATACAGCCTTGTTGGGTCAGTGGCAAGCCCATGGCCTCGGTTCTCGAGGTCTAGGTTTCGTGTTCTGCGTTAGACAATAAAATATTGAGCACTACTTTCTTCCCATAATAATGACTAAAGCTTAAAAATGCAGAATTATTCCCAGAATTTAATTTTTCAATAGGTGGATTTTGACATTCTATACATATTTTACTATCACAGCAATGCTGTGAAACCTATACTTTCTCGAAATCTCCAAATACTAAATTTAAAGGTAAAGAAACAATCAAGTTGACAAAAAATGTTCCTTTGGATACTGTTTTTGCAAATGTCAGATAAGTACTACGAAGTAGCGAAATAACGCAAACGCTTCCGACTGGCAGGACCGGGTTCGTATCAGAAATTGTACTTGCCAAAACGGACCTTCCCGAAATTTGCAATGAGCTCTTCGTCTATACCAGTTGATGTCCGTTACTTAACACAGCAACTCCAGTGCTTGACCGCAGAAATAAATATATGACAGTAGTCTAGGGTAATTTCGCCTTTTGGCGTCCACCATCCAATTCGCGTCCATTTTAGGGATCCTCTTTAGAAATCTCTCGAAATTAGGTATACTAACACACAAATAAGTCGAAAAGTCGTTTTTGCCAATACCTAAATGTATAAGAGACACACACACATAAACAGAAGTTTCGTGCGCCTAACCAATCCTGTGTAGTAAAATAGTTAAGAGACGGATGTTCAACCAAAAAGCGCGGACGCGCGGTATTGAGAGAAAAAAATAGTGAGCAACGGTGCATTTGAAGGTAAGTATTTTATTGTTTTATGTGTATTTTGTATAAGTAGCTGTTTTTAGACTTTGATAATGATACAAATAATTATATTAATTATAAATGACGTTATTTTTCTTATAGTTAACAGTTAAAATAAAGTGGACGCGAATTACTACACCAAATTTATACAACTATCACTTTGCGTCCGCAATGGACGCAAACTATACCTCCATGGAATAACAGCACAAACAAATTGCGTCCATTTTCAAATTGACTCCAGGAAATCAATTGAAATTGAATGGGTGAAATGTTTTGTAAATGAAATAGGTATTTTGTTTAATACTGATTTCTTTTTAGGATGAGTTCTTCAGAGATGAGAAAAAGGAAGGAAAAAAGAACTTATACAGAAGAAGATTTGAGGAAAGCATTGAATGAAATTCAAGAGAAGAAGAAAACGGTAAGGCAAATATGTAAAGAATATGCTATTCCCAAGACCACAATATTGGATAAAATCACTGGACGCAGACCAGATGGAGTGAAGAAACCGGGCCCAGAACCTGGGCTAGGAGTAGATGGTGAAAAGAAGGTAGTTGAATGGCTTCTTAACATTTTCAAATGTGGATTTCTCTCTAACACACTCGTCAAAGTGCTCCAAAACGAAAAAAGAAAATACACGCTCTTCAAGAAGTCTCAAATAATACGGTGGATGTGGAAATTAATGTAAAATGTCCCGAATGTAATGATGTACTCATTTTAGATGTAGAAGATGATAATGAGAAAAACGTTGCCTGTGACAAGTGTATTAGATGGTAGAATTAAGTTATTTAGAGGTTGAAGATAAGTTTTTTGAATGGGACTTGTGTCATTAATTAAAATTCAAGGGCTAGAATGGGCTGGAATAATCATATTTTATCTCATAATAATTAAGATTTAACATTTATTTTAGTGGTAAGAATAAACCAAATTATTGTATCATGTTTTGCTATAATTTAGCCAAAAACTTGTAATTAATAAAGGCTGATCTTTAGCTTACTTACAATTCTTCTGATTTTCGGGTAAAAAGCAAATTATTGATGATTTTAAATGGCTATTGCTTTATTTTTAATTATTCCTATATAGGTGCTTAATTTGTTTTTATTTTTTAAGTTTTGTCAATGTTTAGAAGAATAAATCAGTGTTATTATTTTCTTTGTAGTGGTTTATGTTATAGTTAAGATGTTGATTTTGAAGTAACCATTATTATTTAATAAATAAGTTATTAAAATCCAACTTATCTTTACATTATCATAAAATATCATCCCCTGAATTCGTTTTTAAAGCTAGTGGACGCGAAGTGGTCTAGCGGGTGGACGCAAATTGAATTTTATGGACGCAAAGTGGGTAAAAGACCTATTTCGGATGTCTTTTATTTAAAAAAAAAATATTTATCTGATGTTTCCAAAAATAATAAAAGTGACCTTAAAATAGACTATTATTATAAACACATCACATAAACTTCTTATTGAAACGAGTCCTGGAACATTTTTATTTTCTCCGTCAAACTTGCCAACTGCACTAAGTGGACGCGAACAGGCGAAATTACCCTAGTAAGTAGCAGTTTGAGAGTGCAAGTTAGCTCTAACGTGACACACCTGATTGTAAGTGATGATGTAATTTAAGGTGGAAGCGGACTAACTTGTTACGAGTAGGATGAAATCCACACCCCTTTCGATTTCTACACGACATCATACTGGAACGCTACATCGCTCGGTGGCAGGTCTCTGTCAGTAACTAGCCACGGCCGAGGCTTCCCGCCGTAATCGATCCATCCAGTACCTCCGTTTTATAAATGCCCTGCGCATATCACCGTCAAATAATAGCTCTACTACTACTGAAATATACGTGACTTTACATGTTATTGTATGTATCCAAACGATGTGATTTTTGGTACTTTTGTTACCTAATTGATAATCATATTATTTACCTTTAGATAAGGCACCTTATGACGATTGTGTGAAAGGCAGAAGCAAAATTGCTTATCAATAAAAGATGAGTCCCGGTATTTGATTTACAAACAACCGCACATTGGGAACGAAAACAAACTTCACTGCACAACAGCCAAATGATTCCTTATCATCAGAGAAACGATGAAATTACAGAGCGACATAAACTACAAGTCATGAATATTAAATAAATATAGGTGAAACTTACCGCAAAGATATAAATATAAATCAAATAACACTACAATGCGCGTGCGCAGCACAATCCCGTGCAACAAATACTAAAACTCAACTCAACTAATCTAATAGTAGTATTGTCTGAAGTTAGTGACGTGAAGTTGCAGTGGTCAGGGACTCTAGTACGAGATTGTTTTGTCAACGTTCATTGGTTATGGTTATCAGGACTCAAACATAACGGTACAGTAGTTAGATGCCCACTATAAATTATAAGCGAAAGGTACAAAACGTGCTATACATTTTAAATTGGGGAAAAAATGAATTTAACTTTGGTATCTAATTGCAGTTTGTAAACTGAATTTGTCATTGTCTTATGGGAACAGTTCTGAATACATAAAGTGGTTGTAAAGACGATAAATCGTCTAATTATCCTATTAGATTGTAAAAAAAATGGTATAAAAATTAAACCGCCTTCAAAACGTACTGAAAAATAAAAAATAAATGCGTCTGCTTTCCTTAAACTTGGATGGCACTGACTTCATAGATGTGGTTAAGTAAATTAAAGTAACGAAATGTCGCATTTGTTTTTTACTTTTCTGTGTGTTTTGAAGGCAGTCTAATTTTTATAGAAGTCGTTTAAAAAGGTACTGGCGCCAAATCGAAGTGGAATGGATATCAAAAAAAAAAACAATATATTAATAAAATAATTTATTTATTTTGCAATTTAATACGACGAATCCAAGCGACAAGTAACCCAGATACAACAAAAAACCTTTTATTTACGTTCCGAAACCGGAGCATTCTTAGGTGTTGACTCTGTAATGTTGCTTTTCGCGGATAATTGCAAAATAAATAAACTATCAAATATTTATAATAATCTTCCGCAAAGTAACGCCCGCTTCTATCCAATAATCAAGGGTGTACCTGAACAGGTAAATGACGGCATTGAGCTCTGCATTTTCCTATGCCTTTACTTAGTACATTTCCGTCTTTTAAAAGGATAAAAGGTAGTATCGGTTGTAGGCTATATTTTAAGACCATTTACTTGTAGGTTAAATGTTTTAAGAAAAGATATAGAAATGTTTTATTTTAAAAGAGAACATAATATTTCTCCGAATTTCCGTAATTTATTCTTCCATTTAAAGGATTTTCTACTGGAAACAGAATTTTGCTATGATTGCCTGAATAAGCATATGCGTGGTTGAAGGGGCGACATCTATCGTTCGACTGCTGCATTGTTGGGTTTGTTTTTTTCGCTGCTCCTGATAGAGCGGTAGATGTATGTACCATTCATTACTCAGTTAAACCATTTTGCTGCAGATGGCGCTAGGTATTTATAACAGAAAATCTTTGTTAAAAATTGTACAGAGAGTTAAAAGAAAAATATCCTGTTTTAAGTCCAGTAAATTAATATCTTTTTAAGGTTATGACGACCTCCGTGGCGCAGTGGTATGCGCGGTGGATTTATAAGACGGAGGTCCTGGGTTCGATTCCCGGCGGGGCAGATTGAGATTTTTCTTAATTTGTCTTGGTCTGGCTGGTGGGAGGCTTCCGCCGTGGCTAGTTACCACCCTACCGACAAAGACGTACCGCCAAGCGATTTAGCGTTCCGGTACGATGTCGTGTAGAAACCGAAGGGGTGTGGATTTCATCCTACTCCTAACAAATTAGCCCGCTTCCATCTTAGATTGCATCATCACTTAACATTAGGTGTGATAGCGGTCAAGGGCTAACTTGTAGTCGATAAAAAAAAAAGGTTTCCCTTTCATACACGTACCTTACTTCATCATTATCGGCATATAAACGACCCACTACCGAGCCAAACCTCCCTCCTTATAGGAAAGGGTGGCTTGGCTCTTTATATGGGGCGAGGACCCACCAAGTTACTCCAATGCGTTTGGAGGGTCGTTTACCATACTTACTTTGGGCTATTTGTGGAAAGCGGAAAAAGGGGTGTTTACATTTAGACCATAATAATTATAGAATAAATGCCAATAGATACTCAATATATGAATAATAGACTTGCGCTTAACTACCTACAATTATGCCCGATGGGAAGCAATGATGAGGTCTAAGGTAGGAATCACTAGCCTGGAAAATGTTTACTCGTGTGTGTGAGTGAGATAGCTGGAAGTATATAATATGTGTCACTTGTGCAAACTTTTCAATTGTATATAAACTTGAAACTGCATTATTCATAGTAGATTCTTCGAAAATTGGCAGCATGGTAAGTCTCACATCTTACTTAGGTTTAATATTAGCAGCGTTTCGTGAAACATATGGTACGAGAGGTTTGTTTCTTACGCCTTCAACCCCTCACTAGGTCCAGGATTTTAACTTAGAATCATTATTATAAACGCTCGTGATTACCTCTCTACACTTGTTCGGGTTCAAGCTCGGCCCTCGCAACAAAAACACTCTTAACTCCCTTGTTGAAAAAATAACTATTAATTATTACATTACAAAAGATAATTAAATTAAGATAAAATCAGTTTTTAATTTAAGATACTTTCATTAAGAACATATAAGTCAATTACATTGATTTACTGTTCACATTGATGTTGGAATGATGATTTAGCTTATTTTTATAGTTATTATTAGTAACGAAAAATAATTTTAAATGATAATAAGATTAGATTAAAAATATTTAACATTTATTACATTAGTATTTTTATTTACATTTAGTTTTTAGCTGTTGCTTTAAATGTAAAATGTATGTAAAATGCTGTAAAATTTAAGTAGTAAGACGCTGCAACGTCTTCTATCATTTGTTTTATAATTTTTTTAGTTTATAATATATTTTTTAAACGAATACAGGTATGTATATGTAGCTATCATTTGTTACGAAAAATTCAACAGCTGAGCAAGCAATAAAGTAACAATTTAAATATGCAATTCAAATATGAATAATAAGTAAATATTCATACGAATAACTTTCATAACTTTATTAACTTTTAAAATTTTCAATGACCGGGTATTATAAAGAAACAACTTACTGACTTAGTTTTACACAATTAAGACGTGAGCATCGGTTAAAAAGGGCACATTAATATTTTGATACAAATTTTAAACTCCTATTTAACACTATTAAGGATGGAAGGAATTTTGGAAACACTTTGCAATTGAATATTGTAGTGTGAGTTTGATACCGAGTCGTTGCCTAAAAATGTTACGTAAATTTATATGTAATTGAAGCAGCGCCATCTAGTTATAGCGAGAGTAAACGCTTTTTTCCACATAATTTAACTTTACGATTGGTTACGTTTATACCTACGAGGTCGCTCGGTGAAAAATTCGCGCTTTTTCGGAGTAAAACGTATACCTATTGAATTTTTCTGGCGGATCTGGACGTAATAAATAAATAAATAATTGACTAAATCTTCCTTAGATGCTGTCCAAGGTGATGTTGAGCCTTGTGCTGGTTGTGGGAGTGGCGGCGTGGGCAGCCTTCGCAGCGCTGCCTGAAAGACCTTACTTAGACCCTGACGAGTGGTGGGGACCTGAGGAATCACAAAGTTACCGACAGAACACAACCATCTGGAACTTCAAAATGAAGATGACCGATAAGGTAAAGAATAAAAAACATACGTTATTAAAGACCTAGCCTTCAGACTATTATAGTTGCTTGTTATACTAGTTGTTATAGAGTGCAAATTTCGTCTGAATTCTTGAAAAGGGCATGACTGGCCAACGTAGACGAGACGATGCAATAGTAGAGTACAGAACCCGCAGCAATATATTAACACATTCATTTGATCGGAATATGTTTAGAGACTTATCTCCGACAGAAACAAATAAGAGAGGAAAAATAAGCTGGGTTCGTTCTTAATATTACGAGTCTGGATTCGCTTTCTACAATGTGTGTAACTTCCTAGCACTGCACAGCGCACTTTGCATTGTGTTGGTAGAAAGAGAACTTTTAGCTGCGTGTTGGTAAACAAAGACGCAAAAAGAAGAACTCAGAACGCCTGAGCTTTCTGTCCACTCGGGCCTTTGCAATTTCATTCCTACTAAAAATATTTCGTGTGTGTGTTTCTACTGCGTGTTTCACATGGAACATTGCTAAATACCATACGTTCTCAGTGGCTTTAGCATAGCGAATTACACCTTAAGAACACATAATAAATAGTTTTTAAACAAAAAATTATAAAAATTTACAATTTGCAGATGGTTAAGGATCTAAAAGGTCGTCTCAGGAACCACCGTGCAGTAACTCCCGCGCTCGTCGGTACCGGGTTCAGCTACGGTTTCAACCAGCAACAAGTCGAGCCCTGGGTGAAATACTGGACACAAGAATACGACTTCAAAGAAAGAGAAAAGTACATTAACAAGTACCCACAGTATAAAACGAACATACAGGGTCTCAATATACACTTTGTCTGGATAAAGCCTTATGTAAGTAACTGAAAGTGTATCTACTGTATTACGAACGTGGCCTGTAGGTCATACGCCTTAGGTCCTAGTGAACTCCGCAGTTTTAAGCCGCCTACATCTAGCGACTTCCTGCAACTCGCTTAATGTTGTCAGTCTACTTAATGGAGTAGAACAACACCGTACTTTCCAGTGAAGGGGCGTCGTTCCAACATCTTGTGTCTCCAATGTCTATAGGCCCTATGATCAATGTGCTCCTCTTACCATCACTTCAGCTTAGCTTACAAGTTTGCTTAATTTCAAATTCAAATCAAATTTTTAATTCGATCACATAGCTCTATATGACTCTGGGCATTGCTCGCCTGACTTTTAGTACTTTTATGAAGCCTGTAGTTAGTCTTCTTATATGGACTACTTATTCCTTCCTCCTTAACTCTTTTAAGGAGGGAGAACTTAGACATAATGTCCCTAATTCGAGTCTATAATCTTAAAAATCACTTGACTCCGTAACCATAACAATGATCAGGAAGCATGGTGTTTAACATGCGCACCATTCCATAGGGTTCTCCGGACTGTGAAAATATTGGACGAAATCTCAATATTTCATAGCTCAAACCATGACCTCAATAGGACCCCAAGGTCCTAACCTTGTGATTCGAAGCCAGTATCGATAAAGAGGCAATGTAAATAACAACCAAATGTCTTCCAATAGGTGCCCCCTGGCGTCACCTGCGTGCCTCTACTGCTTTTGCACGGCTGGCCTGGCTCCTTCCTCGAGTACTACGACGCTATACGTTACCTTATCACACCCACCGACGGAATAGTATTTGAAATTGTAGCTCCTAGCTTGCCTGGATATGCATTTTCTGATGTAAGTATAGCCCAAAATTAATTTAATTAAATGTTTAAAAAGGTGCAAACCTTTCGAAGAATTCCTTGCTCAAAAAAATCGTTAAAGTCAAGCCATAGCTGGCATTTTCACGATTTACAATATCTTTTCAGAAATCAAAATTGTTGTTGTTAACGAGAAAAATAAAAAAAGACGTGTGGCACTCGGAGACTGCCGCGGTAAAGCTATTGCATAGCATTTTTTATCAACTTATGTTTACCTATCGACGTCATCGGGACCGTGGCCTAGCGGTAAGTCGCTCTAAGTGCCCGGATTGCCAGAGAGACGCGGGTTCGAATCCCGTTGGTTCTGCAATTTTTTTTTAAGCGTGATATTGCAAAAAGTCATTACTTTAAAAAAAAATTACTTTTTGAAATATCACGATTGAAAAAAAATATTTTTTTCGGAACCGACGGGATTCGAACCCGTGTCTCTCTGGCAATCCGGGCACTTACGGGCGCCTTGCCGCTAAGCCACGTTCCCCGATGACGTTGCTGAAATTGTGCTTTTAATATTAGGTTTTTTCGTTACGGAATTTCTGTATTCGGTCTCCACGCTTAAGGCCCGCGATAAAAGCTATACAATAGCTTAATAAACTATTTTTGCGCAAATCCCAAATTGTTTTTTGTAAAATTGCACTACTACCGTTGCCGCCTGTTCGGTTGCTTGAACTTGGCTTAAGAAGTCTCCACGTTTCTCGATAATACTTTTTCTAGGAATATTAATAAAGATAAAAAATTATCCTCAGGGAGCAGTTCGTCCAGGATTAGGAGCAGCGCAGATTGGAGTAATACTCAAGAACCTGATGTACAGACTCGGACATGACCAGTTTTATATCCAGGGTGGCGACTGGGGCGCTATCATCGGCAATTGGATGGCCACGATGTTCCAGGAGGAAGTGCTGGGCTTGCATTCCACCGAGCTAATAATACTGGTAATGATCTAACAGAAGATTATGAAACGGTGGATGGTTAAGATACGAGTGCATTTAATAGTGCTACGAGTGGATTAGTACAAAGTTATATTTAGATATTTTCTCACTATATCTAATCCCAAGCAACATTTTGGCAAAAAAACAAATGATTATTAGGTACACTTACATTATATGAATGATTTAAATGTAATGCCCGTCGTAAAAAATTTTTTTTAACAAAAAATAGAACCGACTCAAAACGCACTAAAAACTAAAAAATAAGGTAATGTCCTTAAAGTCGAAACCTTGGCTGGCACCGACTCATAGATATGCTTGAGTAAATTAAAGCAACTAAATGACACAGTTATTCTTTATTTTTTAGTGCGTTTTGAGTCGGTAAAATTTTTTGTTAAAAATTTTTATTTCTTACTTTTTAGTGATTTATCGACACGTAACCTACTTGTACTATACTATTATAGTATATTATACGGCACTAGTAACCAAAAAGCTTATAGCTACTATGTAGTAACCAGTAGATACTTACACAAAAACCGAAATCGCTGCAAGTGTGCCTATAAAATTTTAAGAGTTCCTTAAGTTTTCCCAGGATATTATTATCAGATCCTAACATGATGACAATGAGATCACCTTAGAATTGTGCCCTTTCTAATAAAAAAAAGAATTATCAAAATCGGATAACTCTGTGAAAAGTTATGCGTGGTCATACTCGTACATAAAAAAAATATACACGCGTGTCGGATTGAGACCCTTCTCCGTTTTTTTTCGTCGGTTAAAAAATCTATATGCGCAAGTGCTTGCCAATAGATTTGTAATATCAGGGGTTAAAGTATGAAATTGCCGATTTGTGCTGAAAATAAAAATTCGTTTTTTTTTTAAATTATTTAATCAAAATAATTTCCATTATTATCTATACATTGCTGCCATCTAATAGGAAGCTCATTTATGCCTTTACGATAGAATTCTGGTGATCTAGATTCGACAAACTGTGTGAAAGCATTTTGCACTGCCCTCCTAAGAAGAAAACTTTTTATCACGTAGAAAATTGTCCAAATCACGATAAAAATGGTAGTCCGTTAGAGCAAGGTCTGGCGAATATGGAGGGTGACGAATGATTTCTAATTGCAGTTCCTGTAGAGTTAACACGGTTTCTCGTGCTGTATGAGGTCTCGCGTTATCATGGAGCAATAATGGTGAAGATCGATTCATATGTCGGGGCTGTTTCACTACTAGTTTCGCTATCATTGTTCGGAGTTTGGCGTAGTAGACATCTGCCGTTATTGCTTGACCAGATCGGAGAAAGCTATAGTGAATAACGCCACGCTGAGACCACCAATCAGTTACCATTACCTTTTTATTGGTAAGCTTTGCTTTAAGACACTGTTGCGGCGTTTGACCTGGGGTCTGCCATTGAATTTTCCGCTTACGATTATCGTAAATAATCCATTTTTCATCACATGTCACAATTCGATTCAATATTCCTTCATTTCTGTATCGATTCAACAAGGCAACGCAAGTTTCAACACGCGTTTCTTTCTGCAGATCAGTCAAATCATGAGGCACCCATTTTTCATATTTTTTTATTTTATTGATTTGACGCAAATGAGTCAATATTGTTAGTAAAGTAACGTTAAACCATGCCGCTAATTCCTGGGTAGTTTGCCTCGGATCGGCTTCCACCATCTCTTTCAAATCATTGTTATTCACCTGTGTAGGCGGTCTTCCACGCGGTTCGTTTCTTCAAATCGAAGTTTCCATCACGAAAGCATTTTAACCAAAATCGCACAGTGCGTTTATTAGCAGTCCCCTCTCCAAACGCAACATTAATATTGCGAGCTGTTTCTGCCGCGTTAGTTCCGCGTCGGAACTCGTATTCAAAAATCACACGAATTTTCGAAGTATCCATCTTTATTGTCCAAGCTGAATAAAAAACAACTGAAAGTTGATAATCGAATGTTGCACAATTTTTAAAAGAAAAACTACACAGGTACCGTATGTAAAAAGTTTCACTTTAAAATCTTAAACCATGAAGTTTCTATGTCAATTCGAAGTACTTATTACAATAAAACGGCAATTTCATTCTTTAACCCCTTTTATTAGTTATTTTTTATAGAAAGTTATTTTTTTATTTTATGTGTAAGCACGTGATTTTATTTGGAGACCAGTTATATACCAAACACACAATATCTTCAGCTTCTTTTCGTACCCGACCACATATGGTAACTGCAGGCAACGTGGCGCAGGGACACTACTGGTTTCTATGTATTTGTATGGAACCATTTGTCGCTAGCCACGAGAGGTATTCAATAGAGATACACCCTCTCATTTTCGTCTGTCGTCGGCTATGAAGTTGCACCCTTATATTTCTGATGTGTCAACATTTTGATAATATTTTCAAAATGTATTATTTAATACCTAGAACAGCTGCACAGAACTGCAGACCATAATGACCGGCGTGAGCGCAGCCTCGCAGCTGAAGTCCAATCAGTACGACCCGGTGCTGGCAGCAGTCGTTGAGGAGACTGGCTACATGCATATACTGGCCACTAAACCCGACACTGTCGGTATGTACTTGTTTCTTTCATCTGTAGCTACGTGTTAGTGGGACGAAGTACGAAGGTTGAACTTTTGATGAAGGTAAGCCGTTCAAAATTGAGATTTGAAAACGATTTCTTCTTTAAACAAATACCCTTTGAGCAGCATTTCATATGAATATAAGCATACAAAATTCCTAAAAGGAATTGGCTTGTATGGATTCTTCGCGACTGCTACCTGTAATATAAACACTTACGAAGCTTAAATCATCGGCTAAAGTGAGCTCAACCAAGAAAATTAAGGCTTGGAGAGACTCTACCCTAAGAACAAAAAGAGAAATTTTAATATTGCTCGATCAGGCCGAGTGTCCAAGCTGCCGGTATGCGTGCACTAGGCATAGGTGTAGCTACATATATAGACGAAAAAATGACAGAGTTCAAAGTTGTCATTCACAAAAACAACCTTATGAGTTTTACTCATCTTCCAACGGCTAAAAGACTGAAATGACTGTGTTATTTTCTTGTTACCCATTTTTCGCAACAATGTAATAAATAATTGGACTAAATGTATCCCTTGGGATATATCCTTGATGATATAATATCTATATTGAATGGAAATCGTATTGAGGTTAAAGAAAGAAATACCTACTCAATATTAGATTAACTTTATCTTTACAGGTATTGGCCTCTCAGATTCTCCAGTTGGTCTTATGGCATGGATACTGGAGAAGTTCTCGACGTGGACTCGTATAGAGGACCGCTCGCTGCAGGATGGCGGGCTCTCGCTCCATTTCACTAAGGAGCAGTTGATTGACAATGTGAACGTGTGGTGGTTCACCAACTGCATCACCACCGCGAGCAGACTGTATGCTGAAGTTTTCGCCAACGATCATCGGAAACTAGGATTAGATGAGTAAGTTAACTTGCAGGTAGTAAGTTTATCGTGTATTGTGCTAAACTCTTCGTTCTATTTCAATAGTAAAATACTTCAAACTAAAGCACCTATTTTTCTTGCTCACCTTATTTATGTAATGGTCTATGCGTTTAAGATTCAAGACGTCGTGGGTTACAACCCTATATCGGGTTATGAAATATTCAGTGTTTTTTGTATCCATTACAAGCTAACCCTTCACTGCAATCACACCTGATGGCAAGTGATGATGCAATCTAAGATGGAAGTAGGCAAACTTGATAGGAGTATGATGAAATTTCGGTTTCTAAACGACATCGAAGCGGAACGCTAAGTTGTTTGGCGGTACGTTTCGGTTGACGCCTCGCACCAGCTAGACCTGAGGCCGTATTACGTATCAACTTTAATGACGGTGTTCGATTCAAATGTATAGGTATATGTCTATCTCTATCTAAAAAGATTTTATAGATAGAGAGGGACTGAGACAGATTTTAAACGTACACTGTAGTGTTATTACATAATTGCCCTACTGAACAGATTTAGAAAATCTCAGTCTGCCAGCCGGGACTTCTGACTTATAACTCTACTGCGCATACCACCGCACCCGGAGGCTTTCTAAAATGATCTGTATGTGCAGAATACCTACTACAGTACCGATCTGGAAGCTAGAAGCGGCCAACGAGAAGATCTTCGTGCAGCCCGTCAACGTGATGAAGTACCCCAACCTGCTCGGTATAACAACGACCGAAGACGGGGGGCACTTCTTCGCCTATGAGATGCCCGAACTACTCGCTCAAGATGTCTTCAAAGCTGTCAAAGCTTTCAGGAAGTTCCATGAAGAGAATAAAATATGTGATTTGTATTATTAAATATTTCAAATGGTATACACATTAATTAATTAAATAAACAGCTCTGTTGATTATATTTATCCTTAATAGATCCACGGTTGCGTGAGTGGACGCAAATCTGAAATGTCTTGAGTTCGAACTCGACCTATTTTTTAAACTACCTAATCACTGGTACTAGTATAACTTACTACTCACGTGTAATCTAGTTGGAGGGTAAAGAAATATTGAAAGTTGTATTGTAATACTTTTAAATATTGTGTTGAGAAGGCGTTATTGGAGAAAAATTCTCCGAATTCCAAAAAAACACTGACCGATTTCTAACTGAAGGTGGGATGATCGACGAGTTGATGTTCATACAATGCACTTTTTCTAGAATTGAGATAAAATATTTACCTATATACTTCTCTAGTACACTGTTCTGAAATTATAACCCTTTGTTATTTCCCACTCCTTCCATCTTCCATGTAGGCGTGGAAGTTAATGGTATCTTTACGTGTATGTAATTATTTTGTTTGTTAATAAATTATTTCTATTATGACAATGCATTTTGAATTTGACTATAATACATACAAACATACCGTCACGCGTTATTCCCACAGAGGTAGGCAGAGACCACGTGCTTCCGCTCGCCACAATCCTTGTATATCTCTCTCGATTCTTCCAGTTTCATTAAACCTTCATACAATTAACATACATTGTTGGTTTAGTGTACTTTTAACTAGAATAGCCTGGATTTGATCTAGGAACGTACTTTTTAACCGACGAAATAAACGGAGGAGGTTCTCAAATCAACACGTATATATTTTTTTTATGTATGACCACGCTTGACTTTTTACAGAGTTGTCGGATTTTGATAATTCTTTTTTTTATTAGAAAGGGCATATTTTCAAGGTAGTTTCATTGTCATCATGTTAGGATCTGATGATGATATCCTAGGGAAATTTAAGGAACTCTTCAAATTTTGGAGGCACGCCTACAGCGATTTCGGTCTTTGTCTCGGTATAGGTAGCTTTTTGGCTACTAGTGCCGTATTATATACTATGACAGTATAGTACGAGTACGTTACGTGGCGATAAATCACTAAAAAGTAAGAAATAAAAATTTTAACAAAAAATAGAACCGACTCGAAACGCACTAAAAAGTAAAAAATAACTGTGTCATTTACTTGCTTTAATTTATTTAAGCATATCTAGGAGTCGGTGCCAGCCAAGGTTTCTACTTTAAGGACGTTAAATGTTCCTTAAACTTGGCTGACTTAAATTTCTAATCTACTTGCAGATATATTAATCGTTAGGTTTACCTCAAGATAAATTGAAAACTTCTTTCATTTAATATCAGACTTTAAAATTTTGGCTCCCGCCGGCCAGACCTGGGCCAATTAAGAAACTCTCAAATGCCAGGAATCGAACCCGGAAATTCTGTCTTATAAGTCCACCGCACATACCACTGCGCTACGTAGGTCGTATGTTCGTGATGAATACAATCAGATGAAAAGAGAAGATTTCTTGGAAACCGGTTTAAAAGGCAGCCCAACGTGCAAAATGCAAGAGAATCGCTCATAGGATCAGTTTTTTCCAGCAGTATATACATGGTACGGGAGCCCAAGCGGGGATTTTGGGATTTACTAAAGCGCGGCAGATTAATATACAGGGGGATACCTTGTACCCGGTTAAGTACCTCCACGAAACATGAGGCCCATATCTAAGGCCGCCCGTGAAGGATGCAGGATCAGATTAGTAAAAAAAAATTGGCCATCAGAAATTCTCGAGCGCGTCAGATTAAGGTAGGGTGAGTTAATTACATCCTAAAAAGTGTATATTCCACTAATCTGACAATTTGAGAGCGACGTAAAGAAAGGGGAGGGCAGCAAAGTTGTAAAAAAAAACGTCAAGTCGACATTCTCGAGCGTAGCTAAATTTTTTTTTATTTTGAAGGAAATAATTCAAGAATAATGAAAAATATATAATCTGACGATTTCCGAAATAACGAAAATTCGTCGATAAAGTTAAATGCCTGCAGCTTGCTTATAACTTTTGAACGACTAAACCGATCGGAATTTACTAAACGGCGTTCTAAAGGTTATTTTCAAAATTAGATTTCCTGTGAATTTGAACCGATTCGGACCGATAGATTTTGAGAAATTTTGAAAAATCTCAAAAAAAAATTTTTTACAAAGTGGTTTTTTTTTAAATAACTTTTGAACGGCTTTATCGATCAACTTCTAAAACTAATCCGCCTTTGAACTTAAAAAACCACGTCGATCGCCACCAAGTTGGTTAAAATCGGTTGATTCGTTCGAGAGATATTGTGAACGAAAGAAACCCGAAAAAGTGTTTTTTCGGGATTACTCCGAAATTTGTGATTCGGTCAATAAAAATTGCAAAATTACTTACGAGGATAATAAAACTGCGTCGAATGCCGTCAACCGCGTGAAAATTGCTTGATCCATTCAAAAGTTATTGCGATTTATTGAAACTTCTATCAGACTTTCGAGCCGTGAGAGCTCATATTCAAATAATATTTCTATATATTATTTCTTTGAACTCAAAAATGTCATAAGTACAATTTTAAGCGCCCAGGAATGGAATTAGCGGGAAGTTACAGGGATGGCCTTTGAAGTGAACCGTTTTTCTAATTTTCTTTTTGTCAGATTAAGCGAATCCCTCTAGATAATCGTCAGATTATGAGACAGTACGTTTAGAACATAAAGATAAACCATATATATCTTAATCTGACGCGCTTGAGTATTTCAAAATGGCGAATTTTTTTTGCACATTATGATAATGGCCGCGAGTTTGCGTCCAATCGAAATCGTCAGATTAGTGAATGAGAGCTTTTTTGTGGTGCACTTAACACTCCCTTAGAAAATCTGACGCGCTCGATTAAATTTTTTATTTTTTCATTTTCAACCCTTACATACAACCACCCACATCATGCAAACGATCAGATTATTATACGTACATTAACACAAATACGTAGGGCATTGATGCTATCAATATCTGACGCGCTCGAGAATGTCCATGCAACAGTTTTTTTTTACATATTTACAAAATTATGGCAATAAATTATCTGTACTTTTCATTCATTACAATTCTTTCGGTTAACTGTTTTAAATTAAACTATTTAGGTTCATTCTTCATTTCCAGTAGTAAGTTAGTAAAATATTAAAAGATTCTTGATAGAGCTTCCGCTGAAGTTTCGCTCGTTATACTTTGTGCAGTTTCTAACAGCTAAAAGAAATGCTTTGTCCGGTGCGTTCAGAAGTATCTAAAAAAACCACCTTTACCTTTTTCAATTGCTTCCACAACATTATCGAAGACTAATCTTTGTTCTGGGTTCAATAGCAAAACAGAGTAAATTATTTGTAGGTACTTGTAAAGCAGAGGAGTCGTAATCCAAGTCTCTTATTACATCACTGCTAATTTCTCCTGACTCTATTAGGCCTGCTCAAGATGGTCACCACTTGTTCTTCAACTTTTGTGATCGCCTCGTTGTTAATAAAATCATTGTATATGATTTTATTCAATGAAGCCAAAGAAAAACGTTTTATCGTTCTAGCTTAAAAAATGGCGAATTACTAATCTAACTTTCATTTCCTATTTTATCCTATTCAGGGTATTTTTTTGACAAACTTTGAATGTCATATTTATTATTATCTAATCAACTACTTAAAAATACGTTTTAAGTTTCTATCTAGCTTTAAAAATGACGACACTTCGATACAACATTTCATGTTGTAAGTATCCTTTTTTTATTTATTGTCTCCCCTTTAAACCCCTTACAATTTTATTTTTGCAATTAAATTTGGCTTATGTCCTTTTCTAAGCTCTAGACTATCTGTGCACTAAATTTCATATAAATCGGTTCAGTAGTTTTCGCGTGAAAGCGAGACAGACAGACGGAGTTACTTTCGCATTAATAATATTGAGTATAGAGTATAGATAGAAGAACCATTAACCACTTATACCTAGTAGTCGTCAAACAGTATTCGACAAGAGCAAGTACATTTTGAAGCTCAGCTGATTTTCATGAGAACAGATAACTTTTTGCAAGCATTATTTACATGAAAATACTTTTGATGGGTTTTAACATAAGTAATTGTTTTAGATGGCCTGGTACCTCGGTACGGTATGCCTCGTGTTGGTAGCTAAAGTAGCAGCGAGCAGCTCCAATGCACAGATTCCAAGGGTACCTCAGTTGAACCCTAATGATTGGTGGGGTCCACCTGCAACGAAAGGCAAAACCAATTCAACTATCAGACCCTTCAAATGCGTTTTCTCTCAAGAGGTACGTAATATAAATAGTAAATGAACAATGTTCCTATAGTATCGTCTATAATATCATCGTCTAATTCTATGGAAAGTTGGTGGTGTTACATTCCCCGTGTCTCAGTAAAAATATTGTGTTGTCATTTTGAAGTTCTCGGATTTAATAAGTTAACTTATTTGCAGATGATTACAGATCTCAAGAGACGTCTCAGGAGTACCCGAGAATTGACTCCACCATTGGAAGGCATTGCTTTCGAATATGGTTTCAACTCCAAGCAAGTGCAACCATGGGTCAAATATTGGTCAGAAGAGTACGACTTTCAAGAGAGGGAAAACTTTTTCAACAAGTTCCCGCAATACAAAACTAACATACAGGGTCTGGACATGCATTTTATCTGGATCAAGCCTCAGGTAACAGTTTAAGTATTTTGATCCATAAACAATTGTGAAACCTAGTTTCTAGATTTACTTCTGAACTGATACGTTCGTACTACAAAGTTTTTTACTCATGTCAGCGTTTGAGATATCTAAGTTTAGGTATCGTCTTTAAAGTAGAAAGCTCGGGTGGCACCGACTTCATAGATGTGGTTAACTAAAGTAACAGTTATTTCTTGCGTTTTTATTTTTTGTTAAAAAAAATTATTTCATACTTTTTAGTGATTTATCGACACCAAACATACGTAAATTCTACTCGAACTAAACCATAAATACCAATATTCGCCAGCCACTTATAACATTTCGAAATCCCTGTAAATATGCCCATAAAGTTTGAAGAGTTTCCTCGAGTTTTCCAAGATTTCATCATCGGATCATCACTTAGTAAAGATTACACTAACTGGAAACTATAACCTTTCAAACAAAAAATAATTTATCAAATCGGTCCAGCTGTCTTCGAGTAGTAAGGTACTCTTTAACCATAAACAGTTAAAGAGTACCCTTAACTGTACTTTGTCTTCATCATCAGACCCTTAATAACGGTCACAATCTATCTAGGTATAAAGTTCTCATCAAGTTCAATCACAAGGAAGCTACTGTAAAGCGTTAAGGAGCTCCCTTAGCTGTCTTTCGTCTTCATCATCAAACCCTTGATGACAATCACAGCCCATCTAAATGTAAAGTTCTCATCGAGACAAATTAAGCGAGCACAAACACAAGGTATCTGCAGTAAATCGTCAAGGAGTTCTCTTATCTGTAGATCGGGTCCATCATCAGATCGACTCCAGACCTTCATCAAACTGTAGTGCTTTTAATTTCTTATCCAAAAAAATTAACAAACGTATTTATTGACCCTACAATTTTTGAAAGTTCTCCTTGGTTTTTCCAGGATCCCATCATCAGATCCTGATCTCCTTAATATAGTACTACCACCAAACTATCCCCTTTCCAACGAAAAAAAAATTATCAGAATCGGTTCAAAAACAACGAAGTTCTACGCGAACACATGTAATAAAATATATATAATTATATATACGGTCCAATAGAGGAACTTCTTTTTTTGAAGTCATTTAATAAGGCTTTGGCATAAACTCTCATGGCATATCTCGTCAAAATTTTCTAAATGACGCTCATAGATGTAGGTGGCTTTTAAATACTTACTCCATAATGGCCTCTACACCACTATCTGGTTCCAATTTTTAGATGTTACTGCAAGATGTTATATTATATTTGAAGCGATTTTTGTACTTCTAATAGATTATTTTTAGGTTAATACTGGTGTAACAGTGCTGCCCCTGCTTCTGCTGCACGGTTGGCCGGGCTGTGTGCTCGAGTTCTACGGAGCTATTCCGTTGCTGACCACACCGCGTGACGGCGTCGTGTTCGAAGTTGTTGTGCCGAGCTTGCCTGGTTTTGGATTTTCTAATGTAGGTTGACATCAAAGTTCGTATGTTTGTTTAATAAGTAATTGACGGACTAAGCTTCCTCACCTGGTAGACAATTGCTTAGTCGGAGTGGAGAAATCATCTATATCTATACTAATATGTATAAAGAGGTAAAGTTTGTAAGTTTGTAAATAAAGTTCCGTCGGGGCTAATCTTCGGAACTACTGATCTGATTTTAAAAATTATTTCACGAGTAGAATGCTACGTTATCGGTGAGTGTCATAGGTTATATTTTATATTTGTATTCTATTTATTAAACGAGTTATCACAGTTTTTGTAGCGCAAGTCGGACCGCAAAAATCTATTAAATCTGCTTTTTACGCATACGCTGCCTTAACTATTGGATATATTTGAAAACATTGTATGAAAACTTTATGCATCTTAAAAAGTTCTACAAAAAAGTCCGGGACAGCATATATCTATCTTTTATATTTTGGCAGATATATAACTTTTTGTGTTTTAAAAAATCATTTAATTCATATGCTTACGTTTACGTCATCATTTATACAACTAAACTTAAATCCTTATCAAAATAAATTATTTAATAATTACAAGGATATTATAGAGATAAGATTTGCCTTTTACAGTATGTTAATTAGTTATATAGTTTCGGAGATATTACAAAATTTCTAAAAAACAACGGCAGAGTTGTTGTCTATCGTCCAAATTAAGTTGACCTCCTCCGTGTTATGTTATACGTACTGAATACGGGTCAACATTTTGGTACTGATATTCTTTGAGAAATCGATCTTTGATCTTTTCTTTTAATTTATTTGGCATGGCAGACCATATTTTTATAATATACGAAAAAGTTTGTTCGTTTGTTTAAACGGGCTAATCTCGAGATCTGCATGTCGGGTTGTAAATTATTTTGTTTATTATGAAAGGTAGACTCAAAAGTGAAATAGACTATTTAATACAAGCTATACACATCGGCTTGCCATAAATATATATCGTTAATGTTAATGAACTGTAATATCGTACAATGTTTAACAAAAATGTAGATCTTTAGTACACGAAACGGGACGGAGGATATTGCTTCACGGGAAACTATAAAAACATTAAATTGAGAGGGGTAACGGGGAAAGAGCACACTTTATATGAAAGTCTGCCTTTGAAATTAATCAATGAATCAATCATCAATCAATCATTTATTTATTTGCCAAAAACATAAGTATGTACATATGTTTAGTCGCATGACATGCTAATACATCATATAAATAAAAAAAACAAAATAAATTACAATTATTATTAAAATTAAAATTACAAATTAGGCACTTGAAATATGTATATATATATATTAAAAGGGTACCTTAGAGGTTTTCACGCGGACGAAGTTGCAGGCGACTGCTATATAGCTATAATGATGTAGGCGAGCGCTAAGAAACGTTTTTTCTAATGCTCACCTCTTTAAGGGGTCAAACGGGAGTTCAAGTCTACACCAAGTTTCACACGGACGAAGTCGCAGGCGTCCGCTAGTCCCTTATAAACACACCAATATTTCAAATTGAGAGGTATGCAAGCAACATGCTCAACATAGTATTGCTTCATGTTTGTCAATCAGTGGCGTAGGTATTAACCCTTATATACATGTTATCTACACTAATATTATAAAGAGGAAAACTTTGTTTGTTTGTAATGAATAGGCTCAAAAACTACTGGACCGTTTTTGAAAATTCTTTAACCATTCGAAAGCTACATTATCCACAAATAACATAAGCGAAATTTTATTTTGGAAAAAAATAGGGGTCCTTAAAATATTTGGGTTTTTCGGATACAAGGTGTAAAAAATCAACCAAAAAAGTTATTTATTTTGCGTACGCTGCCTAAACTATAAAAGATAGAACCATAAAATGTTCTAATTAATTGGAGATCTTATAAATATCTACAAAAAAGTCCGCGACACACTATACCTATCTATGTCGAGTGAGGCACAACAACCATTTTTACACGCTTTATATTAGCTTCACTTGTATGTCAGTATGTAACTCGTATGTGTGTTCGCGCATAACTTCGTCGTTTATGAACCGATTTTGATAATTCTTTTTTTGTTGGAAAGTAGATAGTCCGGTGGTGGTACCATGACAAGGAAACCAGGATCTGATGATGGGATCCTGGAGAAACCGAGGGGAACTTTCAAAAATTGTAGGGACAACAAGTACGTTTGTTAGTTTTTCCGATAAGTATTTAAAAGCACTACAATTCGATGAAGGTCTGGAGTCGATCTGATGATGGAGCCGATCTACATATAAGAGAATTCCTTGACGATTTACTGTATTTACCTTGTGTTTGGGCTCGATTAATTTGTTTTGATAAGGACTTTACATTTAGATGGGCTGTGACTGTCATTGAGGGTCTGGTGATGAAGACAAAGTACAGTTAAGGGAGCTCCGTAACAGCTTACAGTAGCTACCTTGTGTTTGGGCTTGATTAATTTGTCTCGATGAGAAATTTACATTTAGATGGACTGTGACTGTCATTGAGGGTCTGGTGATGAAGACGAAGTACAGTTAAGGGTGCTCCGTAACGGCTTACAGTAGCTACCGTGTGTTTGGGCTTGATTAATTTGTCTCGATGAGAAATTTACATTTAGATGGACTGTGACTGTCATTGAAGGTCTGCAGATGAAAACGAAGGACAGTTAAGGGAGCTCTTTAACGGTTTACAGTAGCTACCTTGTGTTTGGGCTCAATTAATTTGTCTCAATGAGAACTTTACATTTAGATGGGCTGTGACTGTCATCAAGGGTCTGGCGATGAAGACGAAGGACAGCTGAGGGAGCTCTTTAACGGTTTACAGTAACTACCTTGTGTTTGGGCTCGATTAATTTGTCTCAATGAGAACTTTACATCTAGATGGGCTGTGACTATCATTGAGGGTCTGGCGATGAAGTAGAAGGACAGCTGAGGGAGCTCTTTAACGGTTTACAGTAGCTACCTTGTGATTGGGCTCGATTAATATGTCTCAATGAGAAGTTTGAAAGATTCCAGTTGGTTTAATGTTAACTAAGTCATGATCTGATGATGAGATGTACGAAAACTCGAGGAAACTCTTCAAACTTTATTTTTACACGCTTTTTTATTAGCTTCACTTGTATGTCAGTTTGTCAGTATGTCAGTATGTCAGTATGTAACTCTCCGTGGGTAATCTGCGCGCCTGCGGCCTTCCTTGGTTCTGGTAGCCGTTTCTCAGGCTCCCTCTCCGAAATTGAACTCTGATTCCCCGTATTTATAATATTTATTAAATAATTATTTTATTCTCACTAATAAATAAATTACTAGCGACTGTGTGGCCGAGCGGTTTAAGTGCTAAACTGCCCGTACAACAGTCGCTCAGGCGTGGGTTCGAGCCCTGGCAGTCGCAGTTTTTCTGCGACTTCCAAGGCTCGCTCCCGTGCCGACTGTACTCTGGCCAGGTTTCTGTGGTTTCCTTGGTCACTGTGCTAAGGGTGGGGCACAGGCAAATGCGGGTACAGATTGTAAGTAAAAATAAGAATTGTAAACATCGAATGTGAATTCGATGTCGACGCTTACTATAAAACATAGTATGAATATTTTTGATAATCAACAAATAATAGTTTAAAAAAACTAAAAAATCACGCTTTTATAAATAAACCAAACTAAAAAGTAAAAAATAAATAATAGTTTAAAAAAACTAAAAACACGCTTTTTATAGAAATCCAAGCTAAAAAATAGAAAATAATTTTAATAAATTTAAATTAAGAATAGTATTAAAATTTTCATTAACTATAAATTAATAATAGTGTAAATAAAAAAAAATATTTTATTTTAAAAAAAGCGTGGGGTGCTTTTTAAGATATTATCAAAATGATAATCACTCTACTCATATCTGTCAATAAAATATTTATAACTATATTGACACCATGCACCCCACGCTTTTTTAAAATAAAATGATTTTTTTTATTTACACTATTATTAATTTATAGTTAATGAAAATTTTAACACTATTCTTAATTTAAATTTATTAAAATTATTTTCTATTTTTTAGCTTGGATTTCTATAAAAAGCGTGTTTTTAGTTTTTTTAAACTATTATTTTTTTATTTAAAAATCCTAACTTGTTTTTTGGATTACATTACACGTATTTATTTTACTCATGCTATCAATCCTTATCAAAATAAATTATTTCATCACTAAGTACAGTTTATGTAGATAATATTTGGTATTTTAGAGATTAAAATTGGACATTTGGTTTTGAAGTTATGGCGGAATTAAAATATTACTATTTCTGCGTTGCGAAGTGAGCGTCACCAAGGCGGGGGTGCGCGTGCGGGAGGGGAGTTTAGATCTATGTTATATATGCGATGATGAATTAAGAATTCGATCTTTGTTCAAATATCTATTTAGTACACGGAAGAGTTTGTTCGTTTGTTTAAACGGGCTAATCTCTATCTGCGTGTCGGATTGTAAAATTATTTTTGTTTATTCTGAAGGCTAGACTCAAGAGTGAAATATACTATTTAATATCTATTTATACCCATCAGCTTGCCATAAATATATATTTTTAATGTTAATGTACTGAAATGTCATACAATGTTTAACAAAAATGTAGACCTTTAGTACACGGGACGGGACGGAGGATATTGGTTCAGAAACTATAAAAAAATTAAATTGAGAGGGGGAGCTGGGAATGAGCACACTTTATATGTGACTTTCACACATTTTGTATGAAAGTCTGTCTTTAAAATTAGAAGGGTACCTAAGAGGTTTTCACGCGGACGAAGTCGCGGGCGACTGCTAGTCTATACATATAATAAAATAGTTACATAGTCAATGCGGCACATTAAATATTTTTTGAAAAAAGTAAGCGGTATGTATTACTCGATACAGATCACAAATCAGTATCTTTTTAGTTTGTCTGTATGTCTGCTCGCGCATCAATTAAAGAAAATACAGGACAGACAGATAGATTAAACTTAGCTCTGGGCAGGCTTTAGGCTTTGTTTCATGGAGATCGGATGTACGAAAAAAAAGTTATTCCAAAAAATTTGAATTTCATTAAGGGCTGAATAAATTCCTTAAGAGAAGGATTGAAAGTCTACGCGGACGAATTCGCGGGCTTCTGCTAGTTCTTTATAATTATACACCGGCAACTTTATTCTTCAGACCGGAAAATAACGCTGCTTGCTTGGCGGCGTGAATAGACATGGCGTTAGTATTTTCCCGGACGAGCTCCTGTTTCAAAATTCTCTATATTACTGAAGAAATTGCTGAGCATACATAGGATAATTACTTACCCATTTTTTCTATGCTTGATGTAAGTTTTTGTGACCAGGGTGCAGTTCGTCCGGGCATGGGATCAGCTCAAATGGCAGTTATCTTTTTGAACTTAATGAAGAGGCTCGGCCATGACAAGTTCTACGTCCAAGGCGGTGATTTTGGATCTAATATCGCTAAAAATATGGCTACATTGTTTCCAAAGGCGGTGTTGGGCTACCATTCTAACTGGTTGAGTGTAATGGTAAGTCAAAATATAAAATTATCATCATCATCGTCATTAACAGCCGATGGACGTCCACTGCTGGACATAGGCCTATGCAGGGACTTCCAAATGCAACGATCCCGAGCCACCTGTGGCCAGCCGCGGCTCAGTGCGACACGTTTGATGTCGTTAGTCCACCCAGTGGAGTGGTCGACCCAAAATATAAAGAGTGTTTCAATATAACGAAAAAATTAAAAAGCGTGCACATTCCAATTTTTACTTCAAAATTTTGAACAAAATCTCCACCAGGTACTAATATTTATTTGAAATTTCAGAACGCTTGTATTGAGCTCAAAAGCTCATTTAGAGTCATGGCGGCATCACAATCTAAGACGCCTCCCACGGACGGTTTCGTTGGCGGGTTTAGCTACTTGCACTTACAGGCTACCAAACCTGACACTCTAGGTTAGTGATATTTTAAGAGCAGACACGTGATGCACCCGTATGCGCGGTGGATTCATAAGACGGAGGCACTAAGGTCCATTCCGGGCTGCGCTTATACAGTATTTCTCTTGAAAAGAATAAACTTAATCAATCAAAAATTAATCTTAATTACTTTGTACAGTGCTTATAACTGCACCAAAATTACATTTCAGTGTATTTTCAACAATTTCACAAAAAACAAATTATCATATCACAAATAAAATTCTCAATCACATAGTAACTCTTCATTTATTTGCATTATTTTTTATATTTCTTACCAATTGGCTTATTTTTTTACTCAAGGTATTTTTTATAGGAATGGCGTTGTCAGATTCTCCAGTAGCTTTACTAGCTTACATTTTGGAGAAGTTTTCTATAGGAACCCGACAGGCTAACTTGCATCTTTCGGACGGTGGTCTTTTCGACCGACTCAGCAAAGACCAGCTCATCGATAACCTCATGATGTACTGGGTCACCAATAGTATCACCACCTCCATGAGACTGTACGCCGAGACCTTCAGCTTGGCTCACCGCGAGTTGAAAATGGATGAGTAAGTTATACATTTATACATAAACTCCTCACTGACTACCTCGTGATTTTAGTGGTTGGCTTCGATCACAAAGATCTGGGTTTGATTCCTGGGTTTTGTTGTGTAATAATACTGAGATTTTCTTTCTTGTAAGAAATTTTCAGGTAAATCAGAAAACTCTTGATAATGACAGTTATCATCTGCTAGTTTAGATGCGTTAAACATTATAAATCTAAGCCCGTTAACCCGCATCGCAGTTACGTGGTGGGTACTTATCTTTAAATCCCCCTTCTAAAAGGAGGAAGGCCTGGCTTTGTAGTGTGGGCAGTTAAAAGGCTGATAATGATGATAATGGTACTTTGTTATTTAGAAATGATGGTGGTATTTCATTAGTTTGACTTTAAATCAATACCTTTAAAGTATCAATACCTTAAGTTTACTTACATGGAAACTTTCATAGCATAGCAGAAGTATTGTTAAATTTTTGAGTGATACAAGAGGAGGTGGTGTTTTCACACCCGAAACATGTTTGCTTAGCAACATTTGCTTTCTTACGCTGCTTCAGTATTATACGCAGCGTAAAACGCCCAGTGAGCTAGCAGACAGTTCAAGGGCCCCATACTAACAGTCAGAAACTTAGGTAATAGCTCGCACCGCTCATATCATCACCATCGTTATTTCAACTGAGATTTCCCACAATTATTGACTCGTGAATGAAAAAATGTAATAGTTTAGTAGATGTTCTTACTTTCAAAATTATTACTTTATTTTTTTTTATTTAAAAGTTAACTTATCCTAATTACTATACAAATCACGTATAACAGTCGCAAGAATACTGGCTGCATTTCCGCATTGGATACCCAAGTACACAAGGCACTGCGACTCCAAGGCCAAGGCACTGCGAATTCACGGCAAAAGGAACAAATATGTAATTCTCAGTCCGAAAGGGCACTTGAGCTAATTAGCATCCATTTCTGCAGCGGCTCCCGGCCTTGATGACTTTAAATTAATATTCAAATCTTTTATACTTGCAAGATATGATTTATTCCAAAAAAAAAAACAAAAAATTCCAAGTTCAACTTCAAAGAAACTCTTGAGTTTCTTGCTGGCTCCTCTATGCAGAACTCGCCTTCGGAGTCGATGGTAGAGTCAATATAGATAGTCTAAAATGATGAATTAAATTGTTTTTTTTTTTATTTCAATGATAGTCAATCTATTTCTGTTATGGTAAAATTATAATGCTTCTCTTTTTTTTTATCTAGGCTTTCCACATCAGTACCGTGCTGGAATCTGCAAGCCAAGCATGAGCCATTGGATCACATTCCAAGCAAGTTGAAATACCCCAACCTTCTAGGAATTACAGTTCTTGATGATGGAGGACATTTCTTAGCGTTAGAGCTGCCCGAACCCTTCGCAGCAGATGTGTTCAAAGCTGTTAGGGCATTTCGAGAATTTCATGGAGCCAGAACTGAACTATAGTTAATAAAATATGTTGCACATTGTTCTTATGTATAGAATTAGTTAAATGAAATAAAGTTTGTTAAAATATGTGTTTTAATATACCACAGAGTCTGAATTTAAAAATAATTATGTTAATGAAATGTGTTCCTTCCATGTGATTGTTGCATTGGCAATGCAAGTGTGTTTTGGCCATTATTAAAGTTATTCATCCAATGCGGCGTTAATTCAGTCGTGAAGCTTAGTTAAATAGTTAATTTCATTTACTGTATAATCTTCAGGAATTTCAGTGAATTTTTCATGAATTCTTATTTGTACACCAAGACACAAAAGCTTAATTGTATTCTATACTAGGTATTGGAAGGCTTAGTTTGACGCATAATTCAAGTTACTTTCTTATGGTACCATGATCAAGTCTTCCTTGAGCAGATTGTATCTTTCCATTAAGTGCTTCGCTGTTTCTATTGCATCATTAACGGTTTTCAGAGGTATCCATACCTTACTTAGTTACCCTAATACATGAGGATCATTTGAATGATCATAAAGTTGAATTAGGTAGCAGACCAAGCTCATTACAGTAAGCGGTTAATTTAGTAAACTGCGTCACGTTAGGGCTAGAGTAGACCTCACCTATGGTTAAACGCCCATTTTGCCTTTTTTAAATTCATTGCATACAGTGATTTTCAACTTGTTGTATAACTTTATTGTCCTCGTTTTTTAAACTAGAACCATTGAGGTTAAATGATTTTGATAGAGCTATTAATTTATTTTGAAAACGATAGCTTAGTTACTAAATTTACAAATTTTAGAATTTTCATGGAACTTTATGAAAGCTTTGACCGCTAGGAAGACATCTTGAGCGAATACTTTGGGGAATTCAAATGCGAAGAAGTGCCCCCCGTCTTCAGTCGAGGTTATTCCGAGCAGGTTGGGGTACTTCATCATGTTGACGGGCTGCACGAAGATAACCTCATTCGCAGCTTGCAGTTTCCAGATGGGCACCACAGTAGGGAACCTAGACATGAATAAGTATTAGTTTATTAAAAGCATATTCTGTGACTCACAGATACTGTGGTTTCTTGGATCAAGGTCTTAATTTAAATTTAAATTTTGATACTGTTAGTATCAAAAATAATGGAATCAGTAATTAAATGTGAATTTTCGAAACTTTATTTTACTTATACAGATTCTTTACTAATCTGTATGTCCATTCTTAAAAAAATACGTCGTACGAACATCTCGCTTACATCTCATCGATCGTGTCATCTTCAGTTCGACTGTCAGTCTAATATGGCAAAATGTCATTGGAGAATACTTATTTCTGTTACATCGGCTTTGCAACCGTGGTAAATCGGCTAAGACACATTTTATCTCAAAGTTCCTATGGGAACGAGCGGTGAAATAGCGGGCGTCCTTTAGCTTTTTATAATTATGTTATAAAGGAGATATTTGTATCTAAAAATACTTTAATTATATCTAACTGTAATATGGTGATATCTATGGATTAACTCGTCCGATCTTTATCAGCTAGCTTACAACCGTCTCCATATAATCAGCTCTTTATTTTCAAAACTACATTCAAATTAGTTTAGGAATTACGATGCCAAAGAATAACAAACTAATGAAACCCCCTTTTGTAGCGTGGGTTAAAGACTTACTCATCCAAACCTAAGGCTCGATGCGCGTCGCTAAAATTTTCAGCATAAATTCTGCCAGCAGTGGTGGCACAGTTTGTGATCCACCAAATCATCAAATTATCAATCAACTGCTCTTTTGTGAAATGGAGCGAGAGCCCGCCATCCTTTAGCGTGCGGTCCCAGAGACGAGTCCACGTGGAGAACTTCTCCAGTATGAATGCCAGAAGACCAACCGGGGAATCTGAGAGGCCAATACCTATAAAGATAAAGTAAATCGACCTTCATTATCAGATGTAAGTCTTAAGTGTTTTCTTGTCATACACGTGCTGTTGTCTTGACATGCATATACCTAAGGATGAATTAATATGAACGTAATCCCATCCCATACCAAACATGAACCCTCAAATTTGCCAACTGGAAGGGGATAGACACATTTGAAATTTGGTGCTGGCGACGTATGTATATGTATCTTGGAGCAAACATAGAACAAACGTCTACATATTGAACAAATTTGAAGTAAAGATACGGCTTTCCAACATCTGCCTGCGGAGAATGCTCGATTACTTAGGACAAATTGCCAGGAAAAACACAGATAGCGTAGGAAATCTAGTGGTCACTGGCAAGATCGAAGAAAAGGGACCCCACGCGCGAAGCTCAAAACGATGGACGGACAAAATAAAAGATGCAATAGCCCCATTTCAAATGCCGTTCGGGCAGGTGCGAATAGAGAAAAATGCCACAAACCTCAACGTTGAGAAACGACTCATGAAAAACAAGAATACACTATCAAATACCGTCATTAACCCAAACGCTATATGTACTGATGTAAATACGTACCAATAGTGTCAGGTTTCGTAGCCAACAAATGCATATAACCAGTCTCCTCGACAATGGCTTCTGTGATCGGGTTGGACTCGTTGGACTTGAGCTGCATGGCTGCCATCACGCCGGCCATTATGGTTTTCAGTTCTGTGCAACTGTTCTGTGGAATAGATTCATTTAAACATGTTACAGTAAGATGTTTCTTCCTGACTGTGTTATTGCCGTAGGTAAGGCGGTATCACAGCGGCTTCGTCGGGATTTTGGTCATGTAAGTATGACGGTATAGTTCGTTCGCTTTTAGAATGCAGTACTAGCCCCTCACCCTAGCCAATCAAACTACAGAACATAACCGTTGCGTTCAAATTCAAATTCAAATTCATTTATTTCAAGTAGGCCAATTATAAGCACTTTTGAAACGTCAAATTAGACTATTTGTAGCATAGATTAAAGACTACTAGATGGAGTCATAACGCGGCTGTAGGTTCAAGAGCGTGACAGACTTATTTCATTCGGCCTTTATTAGAAAGTGGTACAAGATTATTTTTTGTCCCTTTCAGCGTGTTCGTTTTTATTATTTGTCAAGAGTGGAATTTGTGACAGAGAAGGGACATATCTGAGCAATTATTAGCTTTTTATTAAATTTGCTGATAAATAATATAACTTTGCGGTTACTATATTATTTTAAACGTTATCGTGCTATGGTGGGTTGTAATATTTTCGGCTGCAACAGTCGCAGCGAACAGAAAATCGAAGGAATTACGTTTCATACGTAAGTAGGCATAAACTTCATTGATTGATGATTTTTTTTAGCAAATTTCATGTATTATGCGTTTACTAAACTATATTATATAAAGTAATATTTCGTATTTTACGATATTTTAAAACATAACGTTTTATGATGTACTTTAAATGTTGACATGTCATGTCAATAAGGCTGATTTGCTGTCTCACGAGTGGACACGCTATGGGCTCTATCTAGTAGTCTTTAATCTATGATTTGTAGTGACTCTACCAGTTCGAAGCTAAGCTTTCAATTGGTTACTGTGAACTTGACCTTGTAATTTGAAAATAATTGATTGGTTACGCGGCGGGGTTTGGCCGGCACTCACTGCATTCTGAACACGAACAATCTATAAGTTGTATTTTGCCGATGAAAATAATATATATAAAAAAAAACTGGTATTGCTTGTCGGTTGAATTATTATCGTAAAATTACCAATACTACTAGTTCGGTGGAATGAAGGCCCAGCACTTCCTCTTGGAACATAGTGACCATCATGTTGCCGATGACAGCGCCCCAGTCGCCGCCCGCGATGTAAAACTTTTCATGTCCAAGTCTGATCATGAGGTTTTTAAAAATAACTCCGATTTGCGCTGGTCCCAATCCTGGACGAACTGCTCCCTGAGGGTCAATATTGTCACTTATGTACAATTGTATATCCTATCCTATAAGGATGGAGATAGACTGATAATTATAATATTTTTTTGCTGTGTATTAGCTTTAATTGAGCTCTTGTACTTACACCAGAAAATGCATATCCAGGCAAGCTAGGAGCTACAACTTCAAATACTATTCCATTGGTGGGTGTGGCCAAGTAGGGAATAGTTTCATAGAACTCGCGCACGGAGCCAGGCCAGCCGTGCATCAGGAGCAGAGGCACGCTAGTCACACCAGCTGGAACCTGTAACAGTATACATTAGTGGTAGTATATTTGATGGAAGGTAAAATTCAGCATTACAAAAGTAGGACATAGTACATACCCACCCAATTGTTTTAGAAAAAAATATAGAAGACATTCTTTAAGAAAGAAAAATGACTGCAATGACGACGACATCAGCTTAGCAGAACAAGACACCGCACAGAGTCAAGACTTGCGGCACGGATGTAAGCTTAAGAGGCTCTTTGTGACCGATCAATGATCGCCTGCTCTGCTCGAATTATTCTCCCTGCCCAACATGATACGATCCTGCTAGAGCAGCTTTGAACGCTCGTTCTAAAATAGAGCTTACTGCACTTCTAGTCAAGGTCTTTGAGCAGGTTGTTGAGAAATTTTACGGCTATACCACTCGCATGCCAACCAAATAGCCATTTTTGTTACTAAACCACGACCTTGTAAGCTCAAAGCACTATACGTTTACACTCACATAGTAAATGATTTATTACCTAATTATACAAAAAAAAAATTAACTCTTTGTAAGAATTGAAAGCTAAAATGTATGCGTTCTTTTCCAATCAAACTGGCACAGGCGGGTGCAAGCCTCCAGGCTCCTCCTCTACAAGTCCTCTTGGTGAAACTTAACTTCCCCGGTCTTGGGCTCCATCTTTTTTAGGGCCTTTAGAGTTCATTTTGACAAATATTGCCAAAGCAGAGGAAGCTGGTTGTAGATAATTAGCACAGACAGACGCGCTTCAAGCAATCAGAAATAAAAAAAATAATTCGCTTACCCTTCCACTTTTCACCCAAATAAAGTGTATATCAAGTCCCTGAATGTTCGTTTTGTATTGTGGGAACTTGTTCAAAAACTTTTCTCTCTGCTTAAAGTCGTATTCCTCCGTCCAGTACTGCACCCAGGGGTCTATTTGTTTTTGGTTGAAACCATATTCGAAGCCGACCCCTCTGAGAGGCGGGACAACGGCACGGTGATTTCTTAAACGATCTTTGAGATCAAAAATTACCTGGAGATTATTAAATACTTGTTATTTGTTGGTTTAGTTGAATACAATTAAAATATAATCAAAATTAAATTAATACTGTTTAACTGACTTTATAATTAGACAGAATAAAATAATATTTAGAATTACATCAATTGGTCTTCTGTATCAAAGGAAACTTAATTCATAATCCTTCTGAATTGTTCAAAATATAATCATTGTTCGGAGATTTCAGTAAAATAGTAACGTAGTAATATGACCTAGGCCATAGCTTAACATAAGTTATATTTTCAAATTAATAACTTTCCATCTTAGATGCAACAAATGTGGCGACCTTGTAATTTAAATATTTCTTTTACATCTTGTCAGACAGGATCTTGAAACTTCCTTGTGGGAGAAAACAGGTTTGTTCGAGGACGACCTACTTCGCATTTGGGAAATATGTTTCGAGTTATTTCTGTTACCTCTGGAGGGAACTTAACACTGAACGGTCTGACGGTTGCATTCACTAAGCACAACGGGTCTGGTGGACCCCACCACTCGTTGGGGTCCAACTGTGGCGGTCGAGGCACTTCTGGTCGAGGGACACATGCTGCTGTGCTGACCAGTAAGAAGAGGCTCCATAATTTTACCATCTGAAATGAATTACAAACGATAATGTTATAATAATCAATTAATGAAGTAGTTTTGTAAATTTTATTAAGTGAATTATATTACTTAGCGAAAATATGTAAAGGTTGATAAAAAAATATTAGATAATAAATTATCGTAATGAATTTTTAATGCAAATTTAGTATTTGTATAAATGAATTCTGTATTGTATTTTGCAGAATAGTTTGAGAAATATTTTGTGTCACATTGTACATTTAATCTGTTACTAGTCCCAGGAGTGGTTTTCATGTGGATGTCGATCCTTAGTAGGAGTCGGCGCTCGTTTTCTTGTTTCTGGCTTCAACTATTTTAAACTATTTATATACTCAACGGAACAACACATAGGTCACATTTTATCCCGGAATTCCCACGAGAACGAGAACAACGCGGGCGAAACTGCGGGCGTCCTCTAGTATATATATATGTATATATAATTAATAATAAAAATTCTTTATTACACCAAAGGACATAAAACATTTGTATAATTAAGAAAAATAAGATCGAACAAAAATAACAGTAGTTATTGGTAAGTTACATACTAATACATAAATAATAATAAATAGTATACCACTATTAAATATTTATATAATATATATATATATGTATATATATATATGTGTATATATATATATATATATATATATATATATATATATATATATATATATATATATATTATACTAGACATACTTAAACAATATCTACATAAATACAATTACATAAATTAATTACATTTAAGATAATGGTTTTAAAGACGACGCTTAAACGTAAAGAGTGACTTTGAGTGCCGTATCTCCCTCGGAACGGCATTCTATTCCATAATTGTGTGTTTATATTGAAAACGATAAACCACTCACAGCTAAAAAAAGTTCCTATGTCTATGTCACTTTGGTTTATAAAAGAGGAACTAAATTAAATTTCATAGGAGTCCCTTCTTATAATTAATGAAAGAATAAAAACGTTGTATGAATTTTTTCTTTTATATTTGACTTTTTATCATTAAGTAATACACCAGTCAGTCTATTGTTATCAAGTAACCATTAATTTAGGTATTAAATTTAAATATTATGTGCATAAGTTATTTCAAGAAACTGTTTTTAAATATTGGTTGTAATAAATAGTTAGTTAAAAAGTAGCCTACGAGTGGGCTTGTTTTTCCATAAGTATTTTAGCTCTATAACTTGCCCTGTTTATTTATTTCATTATTTATTTGCGTTTAATCTAATAATTGAAATTTGACTCCCTTCCTGTTAACCTATCATTCAGACAGTTGATCTGACATTTTGCATGTAATATTAATACTGTTAATATATGACAAAATCACCTTAAGCCCGCCAACCCACATTGGAGCATCGTGGTGTATCGACGCTCCATATCCCGTGTACTATAAGGAGGGAGGCCTGGCCCTATAGTGAGCTGATAATAGGCTGATAATGATGATAATGATGATGTATGTCTGTGCTTTGCAATAAAACAACACAACTTGGGCTTAGGTACTTATTTTGTCTTGACGTGTACTTACAATAAAATCTTGTTACTTTAATTATTTTAGAAAACTACATCTGTACTGTACTGAGTATGGTTTACAATTCATAAGTTTCAAAATCTTCACGGAACTTTCTAAAAGCTTTGACAGCTTTGAAAACATCTTGAGCGAAGACTCTGGGGAACTCCAATGCGATGAAATGCCCCCCGTCTTCTGTTCTCGTTATTCCGAGCAGGTTAGGGTACTTCATCATGTTGACAGGCTGCTCGTAGATCTCGTTAGCTGCATCTAGTTTCCAGATGGGTACTACAGTGGGGAACCTGGTTAGAAACAGGGATTTATTCAATTGAAGCATTTGTTCGATAATAATTATAGTGTCGTTGATCACAAATTGCAGCTTAATTTATTTGTAGCAGCAATAATAAAATTAGCATAATTAGAAGCCAAAACAGCTAGGCGTTCTCAATTTATTAATTCTCTTCGCGTTCTTAATTTCTGCATAGAACGATTAAACGATGAAAATTTATTAATAAAAATTTAACTGACTTCAAAACGCATAAAAAGTAAAAAATAATTGCGTTATTTAGTTGCTTTAATTTACATAAGAATATGTATGACGTCGATGCCAGTCAAGTTTAGGGAACGTTTATATTTAAAGAAGTAGCAAAGCACTTTGTGGGTTCTAATAAATAAATAAATATTATAGGACAATTACACACATCGCTATATAGCCCCAAAGTAAGGTTTCTACTAAGTCAAAGTAAGGTGATAACTGATGAATATTTTTATATATATTATACATAAATACTTATAATGTACAGATAAACACATAGACAGTGGAAAACATCCATGCTCATCACACAAACATTTTCCAGATGTGGGAATCAAACCCACAGCCTAGGATGCAGAAGCAGGGTCACTACCCACTGCGCTACTCGGCCGTCAAAGTAAAGTATGGTCCTTAAAGTAGAAACCTCGGCTGGCAACGACTTCAATTTTTTATTAATTTTTTTCTTACTTTTTAGTGATGTATCGACTCGTAACCTATTCGTAAATATTACGGCACTTGTAGCCAAAAAGCTATCTACGTTTACACAAATACCAAAATCGTTGCAAGTGTGCTCATAAAATTAGTATAGTTTCTTCGATTTTCCCAGGATCTCATTATCAGATCCTAACATGATTACCTTTCTAATTGTTAGTTGAAGCTGGATTTTAAAATAATATTCTGATGTCTTCAAAATCGTTTTATTCTTTCATAATCTTTTATCTACCGCCGCATCGGAAAAGCAGTCCGTGACGAGAAAAGACGCGGCCAGAAAAACTCGACACATGCTCTTTTAAATTAATAACAAAACCACTCAATTACAATAATTAATATTACACTAAAATATGCATACTTTGTAACAACCAAAAGAACAGTAAAATACACTACTCGACTATTCTAACATATCCATTTTACATTTTATTTTACGGCCTGGAATCTAGTCCTTTTGAAATCATCTCATGGTCGACAGACACAAGCTTACGTTACCATAGACAATATCGTACAGTATTGTCTATGGTAACAAATTGTTATATTTTAAATGCTAACAGTCGGCCTTTCCTGACCAATTCTCACGTCCCGTGAGAAAAACTTCACAATTTTCAATAATGACTACAAACTATTAAAATATCCAACAATTCTACTTTCCTTAAATAACAACAATAAATAATATCTTTTAAACTGCAAATTGCAATTTAGTCCTAACTACGGCTACTTATAGATAAAATACTTTTGAAATTATACAAATATCAATAAATTCAAAACGACACCAGCATTCTATGAATATATAGAATCATTTTGGGATAGTGTAAAAAATTTAATCTGAAGGATTCCTACATGTTTGTACTAACTTAATAACACTGTAATAGTATAATGATCAAACAATTTAATCATAGTAACACTCGCACGCCATAAAATAATTCTGCTATCTTTACAATATCAAACAGTTCTTATTCAACAAACATTTTAAGTACCTACATAATCATTAAAAATTTCTGAAAAACCTATAACATCTAACAATATTTTTTTATTTTATCTGACATGTTCATTCAGTATTCTACAATATTCTTAATATCAAGTAATTATTTGAACTTATTAATCTTAATAACATCTACCTACATGTTATAAAATTATCATCAATGCAATATTATCTATAATAACAAGCAATTACTAAATAGACTGCATTGTCCTTAATTAATTCTGCAATATCATTTTTTTTCATTAGTTTTACCTTAGATATACTGAAATATCATACAATGATTAATCTTTCTCTAATATCAAAACAATTCATCATTTGTGACATGTACAAAACATAAAACATGTTTATAATATCTCTACATTACAATATACATAGATGGTTTGTATATAAATCTAATTTCTCTAATAAATTATACTAATTAAAGTTTATGAATAGTAGAATTCAATAATTGACTGTTTGGAAATAAAGGATACATAATATCATAAATTGATTATGCACTATATGGATGTTACCTACACGTTTTGAAATGATCCAGCAATATTTCAAACTTCAAATAATATCTTATTTTATTATATTTTTTTTAATATATAACTAGGAACAATTTTTTTTATTTATAACGCTATTCTCAATTTAATTATAAAAATAATAATAATAAATAAAATATTTCAATTAATAAAATATAAAATAAAATACTGAATTTGCATTTATTAGAATTATTTTAACAAACGTTTTAACCCTAGTGATAACTGTAACCAAATGATTCTGCAATATCTCAAATATAAAAAAATATCTTTGTCACACTGACATTTTATAAACTGATTATGCATTATCTCTAATATCAAACTATTTAACCTTAGTGACGAATACATATTACAAAATAATTCTGTAATATCTCAAATATCAAACAACTATCTTTGTGAGACTGACATTTTATAAACTGATTATGCATTATCTCTAATATCAAACTATTTAACCGTAGTGACGAATACATATTACAAAATAATTTTGTAATATCTCAAATATCAAACAACTATCTTTGTGAGACTGACATTTTATAAACTGATTATGCATTATCTCTAATATCAAGTATTTCAACTTTAGTGATGACTACATTTCACAAAATAATTCTGTAATATCTCAAATATCAAACAACTATCTTTGTGACACTGACAAGATTGTATAAGCTGATTTTATATTATACCTTATAAAAAATATTTTGACTCTAGTGACAACTACATGTTACAAAATAATTATGCAATATCTCTAATAACAAACAATTATCATTATGACACTGACATACTATAAACTGATTATGTATTATAGCTATGATCAAACATTTATTATATCTCTCTTATACTAAACTCTCTCTCTAAAAGTCTCTCTCTCTTTCTATGGCCAAGTGACCCGTTTATGTTCACACATCAGCCTCTACATTCACAACTACTTGGCCGAACAACCTCTAAAGGTTCACACAGCAGCCTAGTAGAGTGACCTCTCTATCCACAAAAATAGCCTCCACATTCACAACTACTTGGCCAAACAACCTC
The DNA here is from genome assembly GCA_034621355.1 of Mycalesis mineus. Classification (NCBI taxonomy): domain Eukaryota; kingdom Metazoa; phylum Arthropoda; class Insecta; order Lepidoptera; family Nymphalidae; genus Mycalesis; species Mycalesis mineus. Next base: position 719,431 of record CM067882.1, read on the forward strand.
TTATGGTTCACACAGCAGCCTAGTAGAGTGACCTCTCTATTTACTACAATCTAGCCGAGTGACAACTTCATGTTCACAACAGCCTAGTTCTGTTCACAACGACCTGGTCGAGTGACCCCTTTACCAATAATAATTATGTTTGCAACAACTTTACTGTATTTCTAATCACAATAAGTTTACATTTGAAATTCCTTTGTCACTTATCTTTCAAGTAAACTATAAACAAAATTGTTTCAAAACTGCAAATATTAGTCTTATTAGAAATAATTTAAATACAATAATTAAATATCATTTCATCTTATCAAAGCTTATAAACTCTAAACAGAAGGATAGTAATAAGACGAAGCACTAAACAAAATAACTATTCGGAATTGATTCACTACGTCTTTATTTTCAGTAGCTCGCCAAATAATAGACTTCTATCAATTTGTAATTAAATGTACCTATATAATATTATAAGTCAGTCAAATATCCTTTCTCGATACGACTCGAACATTTGATTTACTGCTTCACAATTATCTGTTTGACTTCCGGTAAAACGTTACTTATATTTGGAGTACTAAATAATGAGTCGATTATTCATAACAATTTGATTATTTTTATATTATATATGCCATTGTAATATAAGTATATGGCTAGTTTTACTGCTATTTGATAGTAAACCATTTTTTATTATTTATCTATCTTGATAATTTGATGTCTACTGATGAATAAATATATCCTTGCTAGGCAATATATGAATTCGACAGATGTAATTTCGACATAACATACTCGTATTGTGTGAAAGTTGTATCAATCTACAATTATCTGATCATTTATTTACAGTGTCCAATTACGTAAAAGATTTACTATTACTGATTTCCCTGAATAAAAGTATAATTATAAATAAATAAAAGTATAAGTATAAGTCAGTCAATAACAGCAATAACGCCTGGTGTAGTTAATAATCACCCGCGTCCTTTTTTGTATTTACTATCATCAACGCTATTTCGTCAGCCTTGTTTTTCTAAACTCAATACTTCGAAATCAGTGAACACATTCCAACTTCGTACATTTAATACTTATATATATTTTTTTTCATTTATGTTATCATTACGATTAATAATAACTTTTATATTTGAACTTCATAAATAATAATATTATTGACATAGGAATTATACGAAATTTCTATATTTAATAAACCTATTCCAATAAATAAGTCTTCATACCAGAATTCTAATTTTTATGTACGAATATGTATTTTACTATCAATTTTAATTATAATACTTAATTTGAAGTGTATGACACAGAAAATTATATTAAAAGATTTGTTTTAATTTTTCTATTTAATGTCCTTTTCTAAATAAAGTATTATCGGCTGAGTTTTCATTTTAGACTGATTTCAAATGATTTTTGCTAACCTTCAATCCAAACTAATCTACATTATAATAATTAATCGAATTTGTCCTTAAGTATTATTACTATGTTTTTGAACCTGATGAACTTAAGCGGTGGACATATTTTAACATTATATTATTAATTCCTGATCTCACTTCGCTCACTGTTTCTATTTGATACTAAAAAGAATTAATTTAGTTGCAACTTCTTCTTGTATTTGTAATTATTTTAATAAATATACTAAATTAGATTTCATCAACTAAATATCTCAATTATTAAACAACAATTATCAATCCCAAAAATAAATTAAATGAAACTAATTGAATATAACAATTAATATTATTTATCTATGTGATTAACCGTTATTAAGTTAAGTTTAACCAGATCAGATAATATTTTATTTTTTTTTAAATTAAATTTTAACCTCGTCCATATATCCAAACCCTCAACGTGTTGTAACCTGCCTGTCTAAACATGAACAATACTACAATAATAATGAATAGTATGACTTTAGTCACATAAAATTTTATTAAATACCTAACCCCTCTATAGTGGTAAATTATAAGAACTCAAATATTGTTACGGAGGCCATCGATATGACAAACATAATTAGATATTTGAAATAATATTTATTCTTGAACAGATTTAATTAAGTAATAAACAAGGCCATCCCTTTTTGCTCATCCATATGTCATAAATGTATTCCATTACTTTGTATTACACTGTGTTGATTTGATGTGTATGTAAAGCGTTAAATAAATAAATAATATTCAATTCGCTGTAAAACTGATGATAAAGATCACTGAAGAACTGAAGGCTCTCTTATTTCTTATGTCAAATCAACTAATCCTAAAAACTAAAAGTCATCACAGTCATCCTAAACCAGCCACTTAATTATAATAACCTAAACAGCTACATTTACATTACATGAAAAAATAGAAATTATTAATATCGAATCATAGCACACCTACTTGTATATTAACAAGAAAAATGCTTAACAAAATTATTATATTTAGAAATTTCTCTTTCGTCTTTAAAATATAAATTTTCTTTCAATTTTATGTTTACCCGTCGATGTAAAAATGCCAAAACGTTGAACATATTTAATATCAAGCTAAGAAAACATGTTGCTTTATTACTACTGATGCTTACACTGTGTGGTAGTAATCATTTCTCACTGAACATCATAAGTATTCAAATAGATCTTAAATAATGAATAAATGTTATGCTCGAAATGTTTGTTTTGGATCTAGAATTTTGGATATCTTTAATCTCAACTTTTTCTTTTTATTAACTTTAAGAAACTTAAGGATTTTATTTACTACTACAAGTTATGTACCAAAGTATTTGGCTCTAAAGTATGTTACCTATAGTTTATTCATTTTCTTGAAAGAAATTAAAATTGTAAACAAAAGACCGGTGTATGAAAAAAGCAGACGACTATTATCTCTGTTTTTATCTTTTATAAACAAATATATTGTTAGATTTTCAAGAATGATTAATTTATTTTCTGTCGTTTTAATGGCTCAATTGTAAGAATAGTATTTTATGTACTGGATACTACTTAAGTAATTTCAAATATATTATTTATTCATCGGATGAACCAAAATAAATCTATTAAATTTTTACTTTAGAAATTAACAAGTATGTACTGAAAGATATTTAATCTGGCAATTCTTTAGTGAACCAAGCTTGGTTTCGCTAGGACCAGTCTTTGGAAACTTTCACAATTATACGCAAAATATCATTATTATTATCCTTCTTTACATAAACGTAAATTATCTGAGTCACCTATCAACGCTATTGAGATTCCCATGGCAGCTGTATCTGATGACCACGATACTGCATTTTACTGAAACGGTAAAAATAGAAGAGCATGTACCTATGTGTATTCTTAAAAACATTGCTTTCAGTTTTGAAATTATATTAAATTTTATTTCCAAAATAAAAGAAAAAATTGAATGTAGTTGAAGTGTATGAAATTATAATTTTACATCACCTTTTGGGCAATTAACGACGACGGCGGTTGTCGATTGTAAGCGGCTACAATACTCCATTTTCCAGTCATCGCTATTAAGACTCCATGACAGCCATACTTGTCGGCCACGATATTATATTTTACTGAAACGATAAAAAAAAGGCATGTACATATATTCTAAGCAACATAGTTTTCAATTTTGCAGTTAAATATACGTTTTTTTTGTTCAAAACGAAAAATGAACATAAAATATGATCTAATTTCGAATGTGGGTATACGTATAATTCTTATAGTATGTAATGATAATTTTACATCACCTTTTCTAGGTTATTTCTTTCTCGGGCGTAGTCCACAAACGGGATGATTTAAGTTTTCTTCCCAGTATCCCTCTTCTGAACTGTTAGTTGAAGCTGGATTTTAAAATAATATTCTGATGTCTTCAAAATCGTTTTATTCTTTCATAATCTTTTATCTACCGCCGCATCGGAAAAGCAGTCCGTGACGAGAAAAGACGCGGCCAGAAAAACTCGACACATGCTCTTTTAAATTAATAACAAAACCACTCAATTACAATAATTAATATTACACTAAAATATGCATACTTTGTAACAACCAAAAGAACAGTAAAATACACTACTCGACTATTCTAACATATCCATTTTACATTTTATTTTACGGCCTGGAATCTAGTCCTTTTGAAATCATCTCATGGTCGACAGACACAAGCTTACGTTACCATAGACAATATCGTACAGTATTGTCTATGGTAACAAATTGTTATATTTTAAATGCTAACATAATAAAAAAGATTATCAAAATCGGACTACTCTGTAAAAAGTTATGTTAGTTTTAGTTAAAAAAAAATATACTCGCGTCGAATTGAGAACCTCCTCCGTTTTATAGTCGGTTATAAAATTTTTTAACAAAAAATAGAACCGACTCAAAGCGCACTAAAAAGTAAAAAATAACTGTGTCATTTAGTTGCTTTAATTTACTTAAGCATATCTATGAAGTCGGTGCCAGCAAGTTTAAGGAACATTTATTTTACGTGGTAAAGAAGTTTGTGGGTTCTAGGTAACGTCCTTAAAGTAGAAACCTTGGCTGGCACCGACTCCTAGATATGCTTAAGTAAATTAAAGCAACTAAATGACACAGTTATTTTTTACTTTTTAGTGCGCTTTGAGTCGGTTCTATTTTTTGTTAAAAAATTTTATTTCTTACTTTTTAGTGATTTATCGCCACGTAACGTACTCGTGCTATACTGTCATAGTATATTATACGGCACTAGTAGCCAAAAAGCTACTGATACCGAGACAAAAACCGAAATCGCTGTAAGCGTGCCTCCAAAATTTGAAGAGTTCCTTCAATTTCCCCAGGATATCGTCATCAGATCCTAACATGCGGACAATGGGACCACCTTGGATGTATGCCCTTTCTAATAAAAAAAGAATTATCAAAATCGGACAACACTGTAAAAAGTTATGCGTGGTCATACATATAAAAAAAAAAAAAAAATATACGTGTCGAATTGAGAACCTCCTCCGTTTTTTTCGTCGGTTAAAAAACGCCCGAACGCTTACTGTTTGCGTGGGCAATTTTTGGTACTATATGTCCAGTCTAATAGGTACTGCCATATTACAAGCACTTTGTTATATGAGACTCGTTGATATGACGTCTGTTTATCCACGGAGTTATCACATAAATATACACACAAAATACATCCTATTCTATGTCGGAGCTTAATATGATGATAATTAATAAAATGATGAATGAACAAATAGGTCTACCTTCAATCAATTCTTGCATTGGGGCTATGATGCTAAAGACACGGTAAAATTCTCCAAAAAACTTACTCATTCAATCCTAAGGCTCGATGCGCGTTGCTGTGATTTTCAGCGTAAATTCTTCCAGCAGTTGTGGCACAGTTTGTGATCCACCAAATCATCAAATTATCAATCAATTGGTCTTTAGTGAAGTGGATTGAGAGCCCACCATCCTTCAGCGCTCGGTCTTCTATACGCGTCCACGTGGAGAACTTCTCCAGTATGAATGCCAGAAGACCAACTGGGGAATCTGAGAGGCCAACACCTGCGAAGATGACGCTAAACTAAGTACTTCTAAGTATTCATATAAGTACTTCTTTGATTATTAGTTTCTTCTCGATCCCTTGAAAGATGTGGTTCATGTGGTATTGACGTATTACGGCCAAAGTTATCTGTTGCCAAGCTGAATTGCTTTTTGTTTATGTCGTTGCTGTTGAAGATTTAGACATTTGAAGCTTCAGATTTCAATTGTGAATATTGTAAATACATAGATTAAAGACTACTAGATAGAGCCCATAGCGTGTCCACTCGTGAGACAGCAAATCAGCCTTATTGACATGACATGTCAACATTTAAAGTACATTATAAAACGTTATGTTTTAAAATATCGAAAAATACGAAATATTACTTTATATTATAATATAGTTTAGTAAACGCATAATACATGAAATTTCCTAAAAAATAACATATCTAAGCTTTAAATCATCAATCAATGAAGTTTATGCCTACTTACGTATGAAACGTAATTCCTTCGGTTTTCTGTTCGCTGCGACTGTCGCAGCCGAAAATATTACAACCCACCATAGCACGATAACGTTTAAATTAATATAGTAACCGCAAAGTTATATTATTTATCAGCAAATTTAATAAAAAGTTAATAATTGCTCAGATATGTCCCTTGTCTGTCACAAATTCTACTCTTGACAAATAATAAAAACGAACGCGCTTGAAAGGGACAAAAATAATCTTGTATCACTTTCTAATAAAGGCCGAATGAAATAAGTCTGTCACGCTCTTGAACCTACAGCCGCGTTATGACTCCATCTAGTAGTCTTTAATCTATGTGTAAATAGCTTTAGATTGACAAATGCACGTAGATGGACGTGATCGGTGTGACCTGCGTGTGATCGCTCTGTTACAGTCCCAGAACTAAAAAATCAGTATAAGCTGGCGCTGCTAGTGATTTTACAACTAAGAACTCTGGCTGTTTCTTTAACTACTATGGTAAAAAACATGAGTGAGTTTTACTGAAAATAAAAACGAAAGCATTAGATACATTAATAATGATAGTGAAAAGGCAACCTTCCTTTTATTGAACTGTTTTTTTTTTATATTTTTTTATAGTAGCACCTGTTGTTTAAAAAAATAGTTCAATTTATCTTTTTTATAAACTAAAATAGGACTTATTAGGCTTTTCTTGGTAATATACGTAAAATATGAATAAAATAGGCTCATTTTAAGGTCTGGAAACTTGACATTGACGGGCCAAGAACATCTGCGTTATCACGTACCTACAGTGTCAGGTTTCGTAGCTAATATGTGCATATATCCAGTCTCCTCTACAATCACAGTGGAAGCTGGGTCGGACTCGGTCTCGTTGGACGGCTGCACGGCTAACATCACGCCGGCCATTATAGATTGCAGCTCTGTGCAACTGTTCTGAGTGATGATACAAATAAATGTTGAGTAATATTACTGTAAAATAGTAAAAGTAATATAGTATAGTATACATAGTACCAGAAAAATAAATAAACTTGAATGGGGGCGCCACAAGTTCTTTAAAGTATTTTTAGGAATCAAATATCATGCATAATTTTGGAACTAGCGGTACAAGATCCGTGGTTCAGTCAGTTCAGTTCAGAAAATAAAGGATACTTTAATAGCAATACCTTCAGAACTATCGATTGACTTGAAACTAGTAAACTTAGGCATTATATGTAGTCATTTCACCATGCAGGCACTCACTAGACCTCGGAATATAAAATTTTAGTCGAGTAAGTATATTACTGATATTGTCAGCATATTGGAATGCAGGCCCAGCACTTCCTGCTGGAACATTGTAGCCATGAGATTGCCGATGACAGCGCCCCAGTCACCGCCCTGGATGTAAAACTTTTCATGCCCGAGTCTGTTCATCAGGTTTTTGAAAACTACCCCAACTTGCGCTGGACCCAATCCTGGACGAACTGCTCCCTGAGGATCAAATTAATTTTTTATTCATAACTTTAGTAAAAAGATTCCTTTTGTTAACCGACGAAAAAAAAACGGAGGAGGTTCTCAATTCGACACGTACCTATATTTTTTTTTATGGATGACCACGCATAACTTTTTACAGAGTTGTCCGATTTTGATAATTCTTTTTTTATTAGAAAGGGCATACTTCCAAGGTGGTCCCATTGTAATCATGTTAGGATCTGTTGATGATATCCTGGGGAAATTGAAGAAACTCTTCAAATTTTGGAGGCACGCTTACAGCGATTTCGATTTTTGTCTCGGTATCGGTAGCTTTTTAGCTACAAGTGCCGTATAACATACTATGACAGTATAGTACGAGTATGTTACGTGGCGATAAATCACTAAAAAGTAAGAAATAAAAATTTTTAAATAAAAATAGAACCGACTCAAAACGCAGTAAAAAATAAAAAATAACTGTGCTATTTAGTTCCTTTAATTTACTTAAGCATATCTAGGAGTTGGTGCCAGTCAAGGTTTCTACTTTAAGGACGTTACCTAAAACCCACAAACGGCTTTACTACGTAAAATAAATGTTCCTTAAACTTGCTGGCACCGACTTCATAGAAATAACACAGTTATTTTTTACTTTTTATTGTGTTTTGAGTCGGTTCTATTTTTATTTAAAAATTTTTATCGCGAGTATGTTCCATATTACTAAAATATTAACGGCTAGAACTCACGTCACTGTTCACAGGAACTTCATCATCTTCATTCATTCATGACTAAGGACCCCGTCATCATTATAATCATCAATTGGGTGGAGCGAAACATGAGCATTACACATCATCTTTGTCTTGCTCATGTTCATTTTAGGGACCCCGTATGGGTTCGAAACTAGTCGGGCATACTCTGACAGCAGTGACGCGTGTTTCAGACGTTTATATTTTAATAATTACACTAGTATTTCCTACAATATCCCATATCCAGGTTGGATTTCAGGCCAAGGATAATAAGTGAATGGAGGTTTACTAACTACTCCTATTTCGTACTTAATGTACCACCTCAAACGATAACACACGGCTGTACACTGCTACAGATCGTTCGGTAATGCTCATTACTAAATGGACGTGCTACAAAGATTTTTTTTTTAAATTTTGTATACTTCCATGGCATTGGCTACAAAAAATCAGGATTCCGTATTTAAAAAAAAACGCGTTGGAGTACCAGACAGAAGTAATAACTTCAATAGAGGGTTAGAGTAAGAGAGTAGAAAGGGAAAAAGTTACTCCGACGTCAGGGTTACGCAACGAAGAAGTTTACCCTCCAATATGAAGTTATCACTTTAAACAGTGGTCTTACATCAGAAAATGCGTATCCAGGCAAACTAGGAGCTACAATTTCAAATACTATTCCATCAGTGGGTGTGGCCAAGTAGGGAATAGTGTCATAGAACTCGCGCACGGAGCCAGGCCAGCCGTGTAGCAGCAGTAGAGGCACGCTGGTCACACCTGCAGGTACCTGGAAAAATATACGCATACACATCAAGAGCCGATTCTTACAAACTACATATTCGTAATACGCACAGACAGTCGAGTCGTCACCTTTTATTATATTTATGTGAATTGAGTACCTACCCTACATAGATACCGAGCACATACAAACACTGACTAAAACAAACTAACTACGTTATTATAAAACAGAGCACATTATATGCCCTTTTTTTTTCTCAAAATAAGATGTTAATTGTTCTCATTTTTATATATTTTATTAGGTCAAATTCACGTGTAATTATTTAATTCATATATTTCTTTATTGTGTTTAGCATATTTTAGCTTAATATTGGAGGTTACTTATTATTAATTTAGATAGTATTTTCAACTAGTCCATTGATACCCTGCAATTGTTAATCGACTAAGGTCTCCACGATACAGGTTCCCTAGTGTGGAGACCATCGGTAATAGTATTGTATATGGTTTTCATGGCAATAAAGATTATTATTATTATTTTTATACATTAAATATACTCTCACGCCCGGATACACAATAAATACATATAAAAAACCGAAACTATTATAATAAACTTACTTAAATACTTAATATAAATAAACTTAAATTTACGCTACATAAATACATATATGCTCCGGGCGGAGGATTCACCCCGGCAGGGAGACCAGACGGCCGGGGGTCAGGGCGACAGGTGGAGAAACCGGCGGACCATCCTAGCCGAATCCAGCAAGACCGCTTTCTGCATCCTTGCTGCGAGCGAACTGCCACGGAACCCCAGTCGCCTCAGATGGTGAGCGAGGCTGACTGGGACCAACCATTATTTTTATATTATTGTTATTGAGTATTTTATAGTTGAAACTAAAAATTTAAATCAAGTATTTTTTCATTAACGACAAGTTAGCCCTTGACTGCAATTTCACATGATTGTAAGGGATGATGCAATTCGTATATGGAAGTGTGATAGCTTGTTGGGAGCAGGATGAAATTCAAAACTCTTTAGCAGAGCTAAATCACACGTCTTTGTACGTCTTGCTGGCAGAGCGACTGACCACGAGCCAAAGCCTCCCACAAGCCAAAGACCTGGACTAATCCAGAAAATCTCAATCGGTTCAGCCGGAAATTGAACCGGGGACCTCCGTCTCATAACACTTCTACCGCCTAAATAAATGAGGGTAAGGCACCATCCGGAGGTAAGGAAGTTCACTCACCCAATACCGAAAGGGTCAGAAAAAAGTACTATTCCATCCGACAAAGACGTACCGCCAAGCGATTTAGCGTTCCGGCACGACGTTGTGTAGGAACCGAAAGGGGTATGGATTTCATCCTACACCTAACAAATTAGCCCGCTTCCATCTTAGATTGCATTCACATCATCACTTAACATCAGGTGTAATAGCAGTCAAGGGCTAACTTGTAGTCGATAAAAAAAAAGTTTTTCTGGTCCTTACAATGCGTCTAAAGCGCGACAAGGGACTTCGTTCCAATGAATTAAATAAAATTCTTACCCTTCCACTTTTCACCCATATAAAGTGTATATCGAGTCCCTGAATGTTCGTTTTGTATTGTGGGAACTTGTTCAAAAACTTTTCTCTCTGCTTAAAGTCGTATTCCTCCGTCCAGTACTGCACCCAGGGGTCTATTTGTTTCTGGTTAAATCCGTATTCGAAGCCGACCCCTTTGAGAGGCGGGACCACGGCACGATGATTTTTTAGACGACGTTGGAGATCGTAAACAACCTGAAAATAGGTTTTATTATTGATTTTAAATAATGGAAAAAAACCAAAAGTTTTGTAGAATAATCTAGTAAGGTGTATTGTTTATTTATTATTACCCGACTGCGTCAGAAGGAGGGTAATGTTTTTCGAGCGTATGTATGTATGCCCATTTCTTCGGCACGCGCTACAGCCTAAATGGCTGAATGGATTTTGACATGTGAGGTGTGGTTTTCGTTGTCGAATTTAGCAAAATTGTGGAAGTGACATAGGCTATATGAATTTTCAAAATGGTGGCTGTAAATAGGGAAAAAAGGGGGGATGTGTGTATTTTTTTTCTTTTATCTTAGCAATATGGGTATCAAATGAAAGGTCCTAAAAAGACCATTTTAAAAATATAAATATTATATCATGTTCATGTTACTGTTTTAACAAAAGATGACAAAAAGTCTACCAAGTGTACCTGTCATTTCTATACCACAAATTAAAACTAAAAAGTCTCAAATAAAATTATTATTATAAAAACAAAAATCTGACTGCTTAGAAGTTCCTTGTTTTTTTCTTTTCAGTTCATAGCTTCTAAGCAGTCGGGTTTTTTTTTTGTTTATATATATTAGCTTGAAACAATTCATATTTAGTACACGATAACTAGCTATTTATTACCTCTGGAAGGATCCTAACACTGAACGGTCTGACGGTTGTGTTCACTAGGCACTGCGGGTCTGGTGGACCCCACCACTCGTTGGGGTCCAACTGTGGCGGTCGAGGCACTTCGGGCCGAGGAACACATGCTGCAGTGCTGATCAGTAAGAAGAGACTCCATAACCTTGTCATCTAAAACGAGTTACTTGATATTACACATTTTGCGATTTATACGCCTACTAAAAATAGATTTTGCGATATCTAGTTCCACAAGAACGGAAGCGGGCCGATTGGCACAGCATAGATTAATAATAAATCTAGATGGTTGGGCGAAGCATACCCAATGTTTAATCTTTGAACAGCTATAACTATGATATACCTCACGTCTTTAGAATTTGAAGTATTATTTCTCTTGTTCTCTTGAAAAATATTAATTTGTTGAAAAACTAAATATTTTTGCGTAAGATAAAGGTAAATTTGAAGAGTTCCTTCAATTTCCCCAGGATATCATCATCCGATCCTAAAATGATGACAATGGGACCATCTTGGAAGTATGCCCTTTCTAATAAAAAAGAATTATCAAAATCGGACAAGTATGTAAAAAGTTTTGCGTGGTCATACATAAAAAAAATATACGTGTCGAATTGCGAATCTCCTTCGTTTTTTTCTTCGGTTAAAAAGTAATAAAAATACACTCACAGCTTAAAATGAATCTTGTGCCTGTGTTACGCTTTAGTTTGTTTAAACAATAATTATGTAAGGAATAAAACATGTTTGTGAATATTTTCGTTTATATTTAGTTTTTATCACCAAGTAGTACGTCAGGTTGCTGTTATCAACTAGCAATTAATTTGTGTTTTAGCATTAAATTATAATTTTAGCTAAGTATTATTATTTCTCTTTAAAGATACTTCGTACAGAGGTTGAGGCCTATTTTATTACAATTTTTCATTTTATCATATATATTGTTGTTTATTTTAATGTAATTTCAATGAAAAAATAGTATAAAAATCCGTTTTACAGACAGACGCATATTAAAATGTTTATTTTTCTGTTACTTACTTTTTAAAATTAAAATGAAATTCATTTTTTTTATATTAAATTTCATCGACTCGAAAGGATAAAACGGAAACTGTATAACATATCTTGTATGTTAATCCGTGCGTCACAGTAAATTTTCATGAAATCACTTCAGTAGTTTTTGTTTGAATGTGTAACAAACATTTTAGGCTTTTTAATATTAGTAGATTTAATTTAAATACAAATTTTGTATATATTATTTCAATTTCTACAAACATTTTTGAAACGTCATGTTGGATTATTTGTAGCGACTCTACCACCGGTTTGGAGGGAATCGGAGGGCGGGTATTGCTGAGAGCAAGAACTCAACAGTTCCTCTTCAAATATTCTTTCTTAACCTGATAACCTCAATACTTCCTAACATTGTTTTGTTATTTATCACCTCTAAAACCTTTCTCAAGAATGACTTTTGTCTATTAGGAAGAACCGCTTGAAAATCCGTTCAGTTTTTGAGTTTGTGACAGACAGACAGGGGGGCTTCCTTTTGTAGTATTTAGTGATGTAGTGAAAGTTACATTGGACGTTCCTACGTCTAACTCAGTAACAGCTGTTTAAACCTTTATTGATGCCTATGTATTATATAAGTCGGACCCAGAAATACGCATACATACTTTAGTGTCAAATCCTCACCTTAACGGTAAGTAGGTTTTACGTTTTAAAAATATTAAAATGAAAATTTCTCGTACCAGATACTATGAATGCCTTGCTTATAATAGTCTGGTACATCGATTACAAATATTATTTATATTCTGAATTGGCTATATCTTTGATGATTTTCTCGTCATTACGTATTATTAAATAAAGTTCCCTGCCGCGTCTGTGTGGTTGTTCGCGACAAGCTCAGACTTTTGAACTGATTTTCATAGGGTTTTTACCAATAGATAGAGTGATTCCCGAAGAAGTTACGTAGTTTATTCCCTTGTATTTATCTTCCGCGTTTGAGTATTTTCAAAAACCCCCTTTTGGGCTCCCCCTACTATTGTTATTAAGTGTAACTCTGCAATTGGACATTGAAGAGACGCTCCGATTTTGGAGTGAAATTTACGTAGAGGGTTTTCTATGGGATGTGATATGGGATTCTATGTCGCTTAGATTCGTCAGTTTTTCGTTGAAAAAAGAAAAATAAAAAAAAGACGTGTGGCACTCGGAGACTGCCGCGGAAAAGCGATTGCATAGCATTTTTTTTTAAAATATGTTTACTTTTCGACGGCATCGGGACCGTGGCCGAGCGGTAAGGCGCTCTAAGTGTCCGGATTTCCAGAGAGACGCGGGTTCGAATCCCGTCAGTTCCGCAATTTGTTTTAAGCGTGATATTTCAAAAAGTATTTTTTTTTACAAGCTTGATATTTCAAAAAGTCATTAAAAGTTCTGGTATTTATCGATAGATGGAAAAACTAAAAAGTAACCGTTTAGTTTTTGCCACGCTCCCAATGACGTCGGTGCCGAAATTATGCTTTTTATATTATGTTTTTGATATCCAGCGGGTGATAGGTTTTTTCGTTACGGAATTTCTGAATTCGGTCTCCACGCCCAAGGCCCGCGATAGAAGCTATACAATAGCTTAATAAACTGTTTATAATAAATGCAAAATAACAGTAATTCTATTAATCAATTATTAATTTTAATACCTACAATTTATTATAGTTCTGAATGAATTAAAAGTTTATTTGTTTCCAGATAGCGATGTTCCCCGTAATGAGGAGCCTCGCTTTGGTCCTCAGCCTGGCAGCGGTGCTACACGCGCAGGTGCCGAGCTTGCCCCAACTGGACCCCGACGAGTGGTGGGGGCCCGCTGACAAGAAAGGCAAGACCGACACTTCCATATGGGAGATGGAGGTTGAATTCAAGGATGAGGTAATTTGTATCCTCTATTTCTTTACAAGTTAGCCCTAGACTACAGTCAGAATGAAAACGACGATGCTATTTTAGAATTAAGCTATAGTACTGTAGACAACAATGGAGATTGGGTTATGGTCGCTTTATGAGATAGTAGGTATAGGTCAAGTATAACCCGTAGTTTCTAAAGCAATCGTCGCTAGACACTTACTTAGTCTGAAAACACTGTTAAAGTTTCTCTAGCCAATCAATCTGGAAGTCCCTTTAAATCTTCCAAAACCATTAGGGTCTAAACTCTATAGTTGCTTTTTGCCTCCTACTTACCAGTGGTAGGAGCATGAGTTTACAAACTTTCAGGTTTCATAAAATTACTAGCAGTCGCCTGCGACTTCGTCTGCGTGAAAAGCCCCTTGGTACATTTCTAGTTTTAAGGACAGCCTTTCATATAAAGTGTGCTCGTTCCCCTAGAGCTTTTCAATTTAATTGTTTTAATAGTTTCCCGTCAAGCTATGTGTTGGCCAGTCCGCGTCTTATACCTAGCCAGCGAAGGGAATTATTTGTATTAATTTTTCATTATCTCCTAAAGTATGCGTCCTAATAACATGTTTCAAAGTGAAAAGTATATCTTGGCACAACTTTTTACGTAAGGATTCTAAACCCGCAGTCGGGAAGTTGGTGGTGATATAGCCCCGTGCCTCGGAAAGCACGTTGAGACGTCGGTCCCCGTCACTATCATGTACTTATGCGCCTAAAGCAGATTTAACAGATTTTTGGGGTTTGACTTGCGCGACTAAAACTGTGTTAACTCGGCTAATATACAAATATGAAATATAGCCTATGACACTCCCCGATAATGAAGCTTTTTACTAGTGAAAGATTTTTTAAAATCGGATCTGTAGTTCTGAAGATTAGCCCCAACAGATCCATTTACAAACTTACAAACTTTACTTCTTTATAATATTAGTATACACGAAGGTCTGGTCATTACAAACTCTTACTCATAATAAGGCTTCTGTGGCGCAGCGGTATATGCAGTGGATTTATTTCCGGTTGGGCCGTTTGAAATTTTCTTAATTGGTCCAAGTGTGACTGGTAGAAGGCGAAGGCCGTGCCTAGCTACCACCCGGCCGGCAAAAACGTACTATAAGCAATTTAGCGTTCAAAAACCGAAGGGGTGTAAATATTATCCTACTCCTAACAATCAACCCGCTTCAATCTTACATTGCTCATCACCTTAACGAGTGATTGCAGTGAAGGCCTAACTTGTCATGAATAAATGAGCAATTTCCAGGCACGCTTGGCACCTATACAATTTTGTTGTAGATGATCGATGATCTCCGGGAGCGTCTGCTGACTCATCGCCCTCTCACCCCTCCCCTGTTGGGCGTAGGCTTCCGCTACGGGTGTAACACTACCGTCCTGGAACCCTGGGTGGACTACTGGGCGAACGAATATAACTTCACCCAGAGGGCGGCGTACTTCAACCAATTCCCCCACTACAAGACCAACATCCAGGGCTTGGATATTCACTTCATACATATAAAACCAGATGTAACCAAATTTGCGGTACGTCTTAAGTTTATTATACTTTGACTTATTCTATGGATAAAAGCAGGGCTTAGGTTCTGTCTAATATAAGAGAGGGAGATTGAAATTTTGAATCATCGTCATCATCCCTGTAAGAGGGTTTGATGGACTATCTATAAAATATATATTACGTGTAATACTAGTGGTCCGCCTGCGGTTCCACCTGCGTAGTTTCCGTGGTAATATTGGGATAAAAAGTGTATATTTTAATCCAACGATAGCTATCGCCTATCTGCGTGAAGGACACACCTTTTATTATCTTAGTGTGACTTTTACAATATTGATAATAGTGCGATAAATTGAAATGCATAGTTTAAATCTTTTCTCTAATATAAGAGAGAGGAATTGAAACTTAGACTATACTACTAGAAATAAAGTAGTCAAAGAATAGTAGTAGTTATAGGTATAGGTCGTATACTTCTTTATAATTAATTTTCTTATAATT
Source organism: Mycalesis mineus (assembly GCA_034621355.1). Lineage (NCBI taxonomy): Eukaryota > Metazoa > Arthropoda > Insecta > Lepidoptera > Nymphalidae > Mycalesis > Mycalesis mineus. The sequence goes on from CM067882.1 coordinate 735,591, forward strand.
AATTAATCTTAATAATTAATTAAGTCCTGGTTTCTATTCACAGAGTTTGTTAAATTATGAATTAGCAGTTCATAACATTAAAAAACTTATGTTTAAAAACACTTTTGAATACTTCATCAATTTATAATGACTCTATCACCAGTTCGGAAGGCAATAAAATCCTGCAAAAGACTCAACAGTTGCTTTGTAAAAAAATCATATATCTGAAAACTGGCAAGAAATCGATCTTTCACTCGTTTAATAATTTTCATTCAGAAAAAGTACCAACTGAAATTATTTTCGAATACAAGATTATTGAATGAACAGTGTATTTTCGCAGGGATCCTCTGGGGACATCACGGTTGTGCCCTTGCTGTTGTTGCACGGTCGGCCGGGTTCCGTGCGAGAGTTCTATGACGTTATGGGTCCCATGAGCTCCCCGTACAAAGATTATAAGTTTGTATTTGAGATCATTGCACCCAGCTTGCCAGCGTTTGGATTTTCCGATGTAAGTAATACTCGTATTGTTTCCATTAACAATTTTTAATTGTGAAATAAGCTCATTTTTGACCATAAATCTCACAATCTGATTGTAAGTTTAAATGTAGCCATAGATGGAACGCGCTTTCGTAGATAATGCCTCAATTCAATATTGTTTTAATTTTACAAGTCGAGAAAACAGATCACAAACAGACCATCAAACTAAACTCAAAACGCGTGCGTGCCTTGTTTGTACTAATATTCTCAACACGAGCAAGGTTATCCCGACACGTGGGAGTTCAATGAATAGTCATCTTTGACCCTGTAGTAATACAAGTATGTACCGGAGAATATCATAAACGTAACACCGCTAGTTTCCTAACTCCAGACTATTACTGAGAATTTTTCGGTAATTCAAAAGCCCGAGTCAGGATTTCAACTCACATGATCTGAAACCATTAACAACGAGGCAACTAATTCAATATTGTTTAATATACAGGCACCAGTTCGTCGTGGAGTCGCACCACCTCAAATTGCAGTCATTTTCAAGAATCTGATGGCGAGACTCGGCCACGACAAGTTCTACGTGCAGGGTGGAGACTGGGGTTCCATCATCGGCAGCGCTCTCTCCACGCTCTATCCCAACAACGTGCTGGGCTTCCACTCCAACTTACTGCTGATGCAGGTTAGTTACTTCTTTCATGGCCACGACAACATCTACGTGCAGGGCGGAGATCTCCACGCTCTATCCCAACAACGTGCTGGGCTTCCACTCCAACTTACTGCTGATGCAGGTTAGTTCACTTCTTTCATGGCCACGACAACATCTACGTGCAGGGACAAGACTGGGGCTATTTTATTAATTATTTATAAATCAGCTTTATTACTGCACAAATAAGTTATAATTATTAGTCAATTAATCACTAAATCAAATATTTATAAATCAGCTTTATTACTGCACAAATAAGTTATAATTATTAGTCAATTCAACACTAAATAAAAAATTCATTTATTTTTGCTACAAGATAATTTGTTTATTATACAGAATAGTTGTACGGAGACCAAAACTATAGCCAGATCCATGGTTGCCTCCATGCAACTGACTTCCGCGGAGGCTGCCAAGATTCCCAATCTCACGAACACCATAGAAGAGACTGGTTACATACACGAACAAGCCACGAAGCCGGAAACTCTGGGTAAGTAATGTGGGAGAGTCTTGAAACCATGCGACGGAGTTAAAACAACGAGCATTTCCTGAGACTTGTGTTACAGATGTGCGTTTAAAAGGTTTCTTAAGGACGTATTTACACTCACCCTCTCTGTTCGCTTTGTTCGTCCTGCTCTAGCCATATGTGGTGGTATCCTATGTCTGCTTTAATATAGTATTTGTTGAAATTCTTAAAAAAGAAAATATGAAAACTGCCTCTTAATAAAGTAATATGTTGACTTTTATAGCTAACACCAAAACATGTAGTCTTGTCACTTCATGATAGGGTAAATAGAAGTTAGGAGGTCATTTTATACATTTTTAGTAGCAACCATAAACAAGAATTGCTGATATGACAACGCTGAAATACTCGGCCGATGCGTATGATTTTTGAGCAAAAGTAAATTCATTTTAAATGCGTCAAGAAGAGAACGAAAAAATTAAAGATTTATGTTTTGTTCACAGGGGCCAGTCTTTCAGACTCGGCAGTTGGCTTCTTGTGTTACATGCTGGAGAAGTTCTCCACCGGCACCAAGCTGGAGCACCGTGATCTGCCCGACGGTGGGCTCTCCTATCGCTTCTCCAAGGACGAGCTCCTCGACAACATGATGGCGTACTGGAGTACCAACACCATCACCACTTCCATGAGGATATACTGCGAGTTCTTTAGCAACAAGAACCGCGCGATGGCTATGGACGAGTAAGATTAAGATATTAATTGACTACCTGTGACCTACTTTGTGACCTCCTTTTTCACCTGCATGTCTTCCGATATGCTAAGCGGAACTTATTCTGTGTGGTATTTCAAATACTCATCTATCTTTGTGTGCATTTCCGTTTAATGGTTCTGAAGTTATAAAAGCTGTAGGTAATTAAATTTTGTCTAATATTATATAATATTTGTCAATAAAGACGCGGTTGCAGTTAATGAACTTGGGACTAATTTTGTTGTGCCTTTTCAAATACGAACGACCGATTGAATAATTTAAAAACACATCATCATCAATAACAGCCGTTGGATCTGCAATCATGCAAGGATTATTATAAATAGTGTATAGTACAAAGCAAACTAGATTCGTTATATTTATTTCATGCTAATAAACAACAACAGACCCACTTTAAACTAGTCTAAAATGTTTGGCCAACACTTAGATATAATTAAAAAAAATTAAATAAAAATAGGCTGGTAATGATGATGATGATGATGACTACAAAGCAAAAAACTAGATTCGTTATATTTATTTCATGCTAATAAACAACAACAGATCCACTTTAACCCAGTCTAAAATGTTTGGCCTGCCTTAAGGTTTCTAATTAAAAAAAATTTAAACAGAAATAGAACCGTTACCTAGAAAAAATAACCGGTCAAATTACTGCTTCTATGAAGTCGGTGCCAGCTACGTTTAACTTTATTTTAAAGGTTTCTGGTTAAACTTAGCTGGCACCGACTCCCAGATATGCTTGAGTAAATTAAAGCAACTTAATGACACAGTTATTTTTTACTTTTTAGTGCATTTTGAGTCGGTTCTATTTTTATTTAAAACATTTTATTTCTTACTTTTTAGTGATTTATCACCACGTATCGTACTTGTACTATACTGTCATAGTATATTATACGGCACTAGTTGCCAAAAAGCTGCCTATTCCGAGACAAAAACCGAAATCGCTGTAAAGCGCGCCTCCAAAATTTGAAGAGTTCCTTCAATTTCCCCAGGATATTATCATCAGATCCTAACATGATGACAATGGAACCACCTTTCTAATAAAAAAGAATTATCAAAATGGGACAACTCTATAAAAAGTTATGCGTGGTCGTACATAAAAAAAGAAAAAAATATACGTGTCGAATTGAGAACTTCCTCCGTTTTTTTTTCGTCGGTTAAAAATAACACACACACACATTACTTTAATAGTTTCACTTTTCTTTGTTTAGATACCCGACACCAGTGCCCGTTTGGAGCGTGCAAGCGGCCAACGAATTCCTGGGCATGACTAAGAGCAAGCTGAAATACCCCAACCTTCTCGGAGTTACCCTACTTAACAATGGTGGCCACTTCTTGGCATTTGAACTGCCTAAAGATTTCATTGACAATGTCTTCTTAGGCATAAAAGCGATCATGGATTTCCGAAACACAAAGACGGAGTTGTAAATATTGGTTGAATAAATAAAACAGAAATAAATGTGAATTGAGGTTGGTCTTGTTATTATCCTTCTTGAATCCTCCTCCATCAACATGCATGTATTCTAAGAGTATTAATCATCATTCCTTATTATCAGCCTATTTACGGCTCACTAAAGGGCTACACCTCCCTCCTTATAGGAGAAGGAATACGGAGCGTAGATCTACCAAGCTGTTCCAAGCGAGATGGCAGGCTGCCGTTAGTATTAATATTACACTTCTTAATTTTTTACAATGTAATACAAAAAAATGTGCTCCTCCACTTGCGAGGCCTTTGAGAGTCCAAGCAACCGGTGGTTAGGGCTTCAGAGTGAGAAACCTCCTCCTAATACGCGCCGTTTCAAGAATTACTGCTAGCTAATTAAAGCTCTTAAGAAGTAGGTCAAAGCTTTTTGCAATAAGAACATTGACTGAAACGATTATAGAAACAATAATCGTCAACTTAATATTCCACATGGTGGTAATCTTATGAGCAAGGTCCAAGTATTTTGATACTTTTTCCTTTTCGGCTTTCATCAGATTATCATCACGTCAAGTAATATTAATAATTATTGCACGGCGCACTGATCGATTGACTGTCTCTATAGCAGGTCTATTGGCTTCAATATACGTGTAAGCGATAATCGTTCAATCCCAGTAGAGCAACGCAGAGTAATTTTCAAGAACTGACGCTAGGTCGTACGTACCTATAGTAAGGTATCTCAAAATCGATAAGGCCATATTGAAGAGTATGCTGCTACTTGATTATATCTTTGAAAGTATCGACATGTCTAAAGTGTCATCTTTTACAATATGTTTCCGGTACTTTTTCGTTTTGATAACTTCGTCCATAATTACATACATACATAGCATCAAGCCTCGTTCCCATAAGAGTAGCCATTCTTCCATTTGCCACGATCCTTGCATACTTCCTTAGCTTCTTTCACTGTCATTACTATAATTGCACAGACAAAACCCTTATTTATATAAAAAAGGGAAATAATCCCTGAGATTGCAAACCTCACGATTACGGAGGTTCTTGGCAATTAAGAATTCACGCCCCCTTCACTTGCGTGGAAGGTACCTCATTACAGGTGAACGTGAGTGGTGCATCCGGTATGACGTCAGCAGTTTGCGGACTTTACAGTCCAGGGAGTCCAGTTAACTTTTAGTCCACTTAAGAATGCTAAAGGAGTATATGAGTAATGGTATGACCTAGCCATTGAAAGCACGCACCTTATTACCACCTGATAAGTCTTTTTAGAAAGAAGCGTTTTTTCACTACCTTTTTAATATTCCCTGCCTCAATACCAACTTCCGACATTCCAAGGTATTTATCTCTCCTTCGCAAAGTGATTTGAGAATGATAGTTTCTGAAAGAATTATTAAGAAAATAAACGGAATAATAACATATTAGGAAAGGGTTTCGTGTTTTATATATGTCTACACAATTATGACTTAATCACGGCTGAATAGTTTTAGGTGAAATTTGGCACAGAAAAAGAATATAGCCTGGTATACACATAAACTACATTTTATACTTATATTTATATACAACAGGAATAGAATTTACGTGCGTGAAACCGCTGCTAGTTAATTTTTTTCTCGCCAAGCGATTTAGCGTTCCGGTACGATGTTGTGCAGAAACAGAAATTGGTGTGGATTTCTTCCTTCTTAGATTGCATCATCACTTTTGTATCATCAGGTTCGACAAATATTAATTTTGATCAATCATTAAAACACTGCTAAATTGAGTCAAAATCTTTGCAAAAAGTCAAAGTCAAAATATTTTTATTTAGTCTTGAAATGTCTTAAATTATTTTCATTTTTTAATATATAATTTTTAGATATTTAAATATAATGATGATAATTTAAGGTCGGAAACTTAAAATTAAAGCTACGAGTGTTCCAAACACGAAATAACCAGATTAAATACTCAACACATTTCTTCTACTAAGATCAATCACGCTACTTGGCGGGCTCGGGGTGATCATGTTAAGCTCATTTTACGATTACTAACAGCTATTATTAATGATAGTGACTGCTGATAAGCTTGATCTCTGCGAAGCACGTGGATGTAACAACTATGGACTAAAAATGTTTACTAAAAATTTCCGTGAAGAAAGAAAAGCTCAGTATGTCATAGCCTGGTCTCAAATCCAGGGCCTTGTCACTTCGTGAGGCAAAGGCGCGGAGTTTAACAAGCATGTTTTAGCTTTTAACATTACCCTTAAGTGTAGTTTTAATTGGTAGTAGGTATTGCCATAAAATTATTTTAGTAACAAATTCAAATAACACGTACATGTTAGTTTTATAAAATACACCTAATTTAAATATCAATACGATACGAGTACATAAAGTAAAAATATACACCATCTGCGTACTTACGTAACAATAGTTATTTGCTATATTAATATTATAAATTAAATAAAATTGGAACTAATTTCATATTCAATCATTTGTTTTTAAATACATTTGAACTAATAACGAAGCGGCATAACTATTTGCTTTTCATTATTATTACAGAATAACAGCAAATTTTCAAGGCTAAGTATTGTTTCCAAGTGATTCAACTGAAATCACTTATTAAATAAATTTAGCTAACATTGGCACAAGTGTACTGCCACATTAAATGATACCTATTTTGCAGAATTGGTTTGCAAAAATGTATATGTTAGAAATCCTACTGAGAGATATAAGATTGTACTTTAAGATGTGTTAAGAAATTCATTTTTTCCATAAATAATAATAATTTACACATGCAAAACGACAAGAATTTACAAGAGAAATTCACATTCACACATTGCTAAAAGACCTTGGCCTTACTAGAAGTACAGTAAGCTCCATATTGGAACGAGTGTCCAAAGCTTCTCTAGTAAAGTCCTTCCGAATTCGGCTGGTCAGAGAGAGTAACAGTTGTTGTGGTGAGTGTTGACGGCCGTCACTAATAGATCTCTTTTTCTTTGTTCTCTCAGCCACGCGATGGACCCGGCACCCGCACGGTGAATCCATGGAATGCTAATATATTCGTCTCTCTTTTGTAGTGACTCTACCACCGGCTTGGAAGGCAGTTTCTTAATACTTGCTCTTTTCAAATAATAATAATCATTCTCTACATATTAATTATAATTGCCCGATTATCATGATTATTATTATTTCTATTTTTTGTGTAAAGTTAAAAGCCAATCCAATTATCTCTGTCATTAATAAATATTTTTCTGCAAATCCCTTTGAGCTACGTTTAAGCTACGAAAGTTTCGAGATACATGAATTGCTTTGCTTTGGCAAAATTAATGCTAGGCCAAAAAATACTAAAAGTAGATATTTAAAAGTTATTGCTTCGATTTCATTGATTTTTGAGTAATTTTTCTTAATATAAATTACAACTGATCAAACATTAAAGCAAATTGAATATATAAACGAATGATTTCATTCTCGATCATCCATTATATTTTTTACCTGACGGTGAGTGTTTTAGCAATTGTTGTTTTACATATTATGTTCTGTACTAAAAAGTAAAAATTAGACAATTTTTTAAATTATACAAATCGTCCCCGTCAAGTCTTGTCAGTCATGTAAATTTACGCTTTAAGAGGACGCCTGCGATTTCACCCGCGCAGTTTTCATTTCCATAGGAATATGAAATAAAATGTGGCCTATGTGTTAATCTAGGGTGTCAGCTAATCTAGGGATTTATCCATCACCACGCATGATTGCTGGTTGGCGGCGTACAGCGAATGACGAGCTTCTTCGTCAATGGCAGGTGAAACTCGATTCACCCAGCGCGGGTCTCAGGACTATTGAAGCAATTCGGCCTGTACTCCAACAGTGGATAAACAGGAGGCATGGGGCAATTACCTCTTATCTTGTACAGGTACTTTCGGGACATGGGTGTTTCGGAAGGTACCTGTGGAAGGTGGCCGGTAGTGAGCCTACTCAGGAGTGCCATGAGTGCGGGTGCGCCACAGATACTGCGCAACACACTTTTAATGAATGTCCGAGTTGGGACGAGCCACGCGAAACTTTCGTGGCAGCAATAGGACGTGACCTGTTGTTGCCTGCTGTCGTCAAAGCGATGACTGATAATGACAAATCCTGGGAAGCTATGGTCTCCTTTTGTGAAATTGTAATGTCGCAAAAGGAGGCGGCGGAACGCTTGAGCATTCGATCCGCCGCAGGAGAGTCGGACGCAGACGGTTCGCACACGACCGCCACTTGCCGCCCTGACGTGGACCTCCGGGCGATGGTTATTATGGGGAATCCGTAGCCCACTAGAGATCAATTCTCGAGTCAGATGGCGTGTTATACATTCACGCCTTTAATTAGTTAGGTATATATAAATCGTTGAGGAGGGCCTGCTCTTGCGGGCGTTGCTGTCTGGGTTGCGGATCCATGAGGACTTCTCCACGAAAAAAAAAAGGGTGTTAGCTAACTCCAAATTTTATCAAAATCGCTCTAGCCGTTTAATCGCGAAGAAGAAACAAACATGCAGACTCACAAATTTTCGCCTTTATCACAGTAGTATGATCTATTTTTTATAAAGCGGGAGCTGTATATCCAGTATAGCAATATCGATCGTAATCCACAAAGTACCTCTACTTTTTGATAGATGTTTAATAATTTATGCATCTGTTTTTAGATGGCAAAGCTTACGGCAATTGGTATTCTGGTGATCGGGCTATCAGCATGGGTGTCTTACGCCCAAGTGGCTGCACCACCTGTGTTGGATCCTACTGAATGGTGGGGTGAAGAGAATCTGAGATCGTCTTCTTCAAATGATACAAGCATCAGAGAAGTTCGAGTTAAATTCTGTTCAAACGTAAGTAAGTAAGTTTTGGCTGGTGGGAGGCTTTCGCCGTGGTTAGTTACCACCCTACCGACAAAGACGTACCGCCAAGCGATATAGCGTTCCGGTACGATGTCGTGTAGAAACCGATAGGGGTGTGGATTTTTATCCTACTCCTAACAAGTAAGCCCGCTTCCATCTCAGATTGCATCATCACTTAACATCAGGTGTGATGGTAGTCAAGGGCCAACTTGTATTCATTAAAAAAAAAGTCTCGTATTCTTTTTAATTTTTTGTTAATTTAGTGACAAAGCTCGTCCGTGGATGCCGCAAATCTTATAGCCGCTTATAATTGCTTCACAATGTTTCAGTCTGAAGAGTATGGTAGCCGGTAAGTTATATAGAGACGAGGCTTGGGATGGCGGGCACAGGGCAGCACATTGTGGATAGCATTCAGAACAAACGTTTTTAAAATTTAACCCTTAATTGGGCGCGTGGGATGTGATACACCCCAAGTCATGTTTCCCAATCTGTAAATGCTTACAATTAAAAGATAGAGAAAACACGTGTGTGCAAAGTTTTATCTTCAATTTCAACACCTTTGTATTTTCTGTTAGCTACATATATTGTCTGATTTTTTTAGATAAAAAGAATAAATACCTACATTTCTTGCAGACCTAGTTGGTTGGTGCATTGTGCTTTGAGAAGTCGTTATTAAACTTGAATTATTATTCTTGATATTAAGCAAAGCTTTATTTCAAGGCTTTGTTCAAGAGCACTTTTAAATTGTCAAGTTTGATTCTTCTAAGTCACTCTAAGACCAACTCGAAAGCCAGACAGTATGGTAAATAACCCTTGCACCTTATAACAAATTAATATGACTTTAAACTATTTGTAGATGATACATGACCTGAAAAGTCGTCTCCGTCGCCACTTTCAAAAGAACTCTCGTACGAGTTTCGCGCCTGTAAAAGACTCAGGGTTTAACTATGGGTTCAGCACCACTCAGCTGGACTCCTGGCTGAAGTACTGGATGGAAGATTACGACTTCAAGCAAAGGGAAAACCACTTCAACCGATACCCAAATTACAAGACAATGATCCAGGGACTCGATATGCACTTCGTTTGGGTTAAGCCTCACGTAAGTCTCAAGTAGACATTATTTATTTTATTAATTATACAATTTTATTTAATTAATTATTTATTTAATTATACAAGTCTTAGTGTAAATAAAAAATAGTTAATAATTTAAAATAAGGAGTTTTTTTTTAATTATCAGAAAAGTCTGACATGATAACAGAAACAAGTTGATATCTTTTGAAAAATTTCTTCCGTAAACCAAATTCTTAAATAACAAGTCCACATCCTAATAGTTAAATTTTTTAAGAACTATGAAACCAAGGACAGGCACTTAATTATACAGGTTTGGCTGGTGAGAGGCATCGGCCGTGGCAAGTTACCACCCTGAAGGCAAAGACGACCCGTTGCGTGCCATGTCGTGTAAAAGTTCCCACCTGATGTGATTGCATTCAACGGCTAATTTGTAGAAAATAGAACTCACAGTAAAGTCAGAAGAAATTTGTTCCCTGTTTAAAAATAAGAAATGATTGCCTAATCGTGTAAAAAAAAATAATCTTCCTCTTTTCAGGTACCCGAGGGAATGACCAAAGTTCCTCTTCTATTGTTGCACGGTTGGCCAGGCTCCTTCATCGAGTTCTACAAAGCTATTGAAATCTTGACAAAGCCAATGAAAGGGTACAACTTTGTATTCGAAGTTATTTGCCCGAGCTTGCCTGGATTTGGATATTCTGATGTAAGTACATCAAGAAATACAATTGTAAAGTATTGTTAAAAGTACGAACTTGGTCCTTCTTTTTCTTGCTATCAGTGAACTCAGAAGGTTCATGATTAATTATCATTATTATTTTTGAAAACATTTCTTACTAAGATTTATTTTTCTATTTTTAAATATTTTCTTAGCTTAATTTTTAATATTGACTGTTTCGCAGGCACCAGTTCGATCGGGCATGGGAAATGCACAAATAGGAGTAGTCCTCAAGAACTTGATGAGCAGGCTCGGTTACCAGAAGTTCTACCTGCAGGGTGGAGACTGGGGATCTCTCATCGCCAGCACGATAGCCACCATGTACCAGGACGACATTTTGGGATACGTCTCTAATATGATGTTTGTACTGGTACGTTAATCAGAAGAATATATTTCATTTATTAACCGAAGAAAAAAACGGAGGAGGTTCTCAATACGACACGTATATTTTTTTTTATGTTTGACCACGCACAACTTTTTACAGAGTGGTCCGATTTTGATCATTTTTTTTTATTATAAAGGGCACACTTCCAATTTTGTCTCATAGGTGTTATGTTAGGATCTGATGATGATATCCTGGAAAAATTTAAGGAACTCTTAAAATTTTATAGGCACACTTGCAGCGATTTCGGTTTTTGTATAAGTATCGGTAGGTTTTTGCCTACAAGTGCCGTATAATATACTATGAGAGTATGATATGAGTAGGTTAAGTGTCGATAAATCACTAAAAAGTATGAAATAAAAATTTTTAACAAAAAATAGAACCGATTCATAACGCACTAAAACAGATGAAGAATAAAAGCGAGGACTAAACAAAATCGTGTCGGGAATAGTATATTGGGACTTGAAAGAACATGAAAACCTCTTTCTCACGTTAATATAGAGATATGAAAATGAACTTATACGCTTGGAAAGAAGGATTTATTTTGCAAAGGTTTTACTAATTTATATTATTTACGGGCTACCTACATACTTAGCTCTAACGTTCTTATGTTTAACTCACAGAACACTTGCACCGAAGTCAGCACACTAGCGGGCGCTGCAGGCATCGCCGCCGCACCTCCTGACAGACTCAACCCCATGTCAATCATCATTGAGGAGAGTGGGTACACTCTGCTGCAGTCCACCAAACCTGATACTGTCGGTAAGCTAAATAAAAATATATATCACCAAATCCATGAGCTCAATGTGATCATAACACGTACCTTTTAACCTAATTGGATTTGTGGGATGGTCTACTTTGTATGGAGACTACGACGGTGTTAATAATGTCTTCTCGACTATCACATCTCAACAGAGGTCGATCTCAGCATCTGAGTGCACTTAATTAATTATCCTCCATTTTCTGAATCTTTATCTTATTAAATAAGTAAGAGACAAGACGTTAAAATCACAACTTCAAACTAAGTTTCACGAGTAGTCCAAACGAAAATTTTACACACACACATGAGTGATTAATAACGCCAGGAATCGTCTCTCTCTCTCCAGGAATCGCGCTCGCAGATTCACCCGCAGGTCTCATGGCCTGGATACTGGAGAAGTTCTCCAGCTGGACGCGCATAGCTCACCGGGAGCTGGAAGACGGAGGACTGGGCTTCCGCTTCACCAGGGACGAGCTTCTTGACAATGTCATGGTGTACTGGAGCAGTAACTGCATCACGTCATCGATGAGGCTCGACGCCGAAAACTTCAGCTACAATTATCGAGCTCTAGGAATTGACGGGTGAGATATCATCCTCCTGAATAACTTATTCTGCAATCTTGGACAGTATCAGGTCATTTAAGAGAGACAATGCCGAGACCTTCAGTTCTACAAGTGTAAAGCTCTAGGCATTCTGCAAATCAACTTACTCTTTTAGCTATCTTTCATTGAACAAGTGAGGTCAAGTGATGTCAAGTTATTGATGTGCCTTAGATACATATGTTCTAGATAACGGCAAAATCATCATTTTGCCGTGAATTACTTGAAAGAAAGAAAAGCTTAGCATTTATACGGGTTGGACTCCATAATCTGAAGTAGTGGCTTCAGATCCAATCAATTAATCATGTCATGAAGGCAGAAAGGCAGTATAATGTAGTATATACTAATTGCGGCTGCACAATCTAGAATTCTAGAGCTTTGAGGCGATTAGATGATACTGTTTATCTTTTTTTTACATTAGGTACTCAGATATCTTAGGCTACTAGTAATAGTAGGCTACTAGTAGTAGTAGGCTACTACTAATAGTGTACTACTATCTTAACTAAAGCCGTCCTTGTTTCAGATACTCATCTAAAGTAGCTGCTTGGGGCATCAAAGCCAAGCATGAAATCTTCGCGCAACCGCCCAACCCCCTCAAGTATCCCAATCTGCTGGGATTCACGGAACTGGATGACGGAGGCCATTTCCTGGCGTATGAGCTGCCTAAACTCTTCGCCGAAACTGTATTCAATGCCGTGGATAAAATCATTGATTACCATCGTAAAATCAAAACCGAATTGTAATTTAGTATCAATATATAAACATTTATGAATAACTATTTTTTTTTTCAATTTTATTACATTCATAATGCCTTTGAGCTTCGATTAGTATACTTACATGTCCAAAGCGTTTGAGATATTAGAAATTAATATACCAAAAGCACATTCCTCTGCATTAGTGTAAAGCAAATGCTTTATTTGCCAGCAATAAAAAATAAGAAATAAGTCTCATTCGATTTACCGATTGTACCGAAGGCTAAAAAATACCAGGCTTGGCGCAAACAAAATATGTCATTTTTAGGTCGTAATCAGTAAATAATTAGTATAGGGTACATATTTTGGTACATTAGGGTAGAAAAGTTAGTTGTGGGCTGAAAAAACCGAAAATGTCGTATAATGGCGGATTCCAAATTTGAGACTAACACACACGCGCACACTCTCTTTTATTAATTACTAGCTGTCGCCTGCGACTTCGTCAGCGTGGAAACCTCTCTAACCCTTTTAATTTGAAAGACAGAGTTTCATATAAAGTGTGATCTTTCCCCGCTTCCCTCTCAATAAAATTTTTTTATAGTTTCCCGTCAACCAATATCCTCCGTCCCGTCCCGTGTACTAAAGATCTACATTTTTGTTAAAAATTGTACGATATTACAGTACATTAACATAACAATATATATTTATAGCAAGCTCATGTGTATAGCTTGTATTAAATAGTCTATTTCACTTTTGAGTCTAGCTTTCATAATAAACAAAATAATTTACAATCCGACACGCAAATCTAGAGATTAGCCCGTTTAAACAAACGAACAAACTTTTTCGTATATTATATAAATATGGTCTGCCATGCCAAATAAATTAAAAGAAAAGATCAAAGATCGAATTCTCAAAGAATATCAGTACCAAAATGTTGACCCCTATTTAGTACGTACAACGTAACACGGAGGAAGTCAACTTAATTTGGACTATATACTGGCAGTGTTGTTTTTTAGAAATTTTGTAATATCTCCGAAACTATATAACTAATTAACATACTGTAAAAGGCAAATCTTATTTCTATAATATCTTTATGATTATTAAATAATTTATTTTGATAAGGATTTGAGTTTAGTTGTATAAATAATGAAGTAAACGTAAGCATATGAATTAAATGATTTTTTAAAACACAAAAAGTTATATATCTGCCAAAATATGAAATATAGATGTATGCTATCGAGGACATTTTTGTAGAAACTTTTAAGATGCATAAAGTTTTTATACTATGTTTTCAATTATATCCAATATCTAAGGCAGCGTACGCGCATAAAGCTCTACTACCTAGTAAAGATCGACCAACACTGTACCCCCGACGTCCATCAGTACTTCGAAACACGTGGCCTGCCCATTGCCCAGTTCAACGACTAGGTGACTTTATCGTGAACACACAGACAGACAGACAAACACCGCGAAGCCGGGGCGGGTCGCTAGTTATTATCAGTTATGCATAAAGTAATGATGGAAACATTTAAATTCAATACCAATTACCTCACATTTGATATTGAATTACCCAGTTGGTAATCCAATACTTACTAAGTTATCAATGTTAATTAAAATAGAAATAAAAAAGAAATAAACGGGTCCAGTGCGAGTTACGCGCGTGACAAGAGGGTTCCGTACAATGCTTATTGATAGATACTTCTTCAATAATTTCGAAACTATTTATTAAATAAAATATAGTCGAGATCTTCACGGTTACACAATGATGTTTGCAAAATTATTTTTTAAATTTTCCATCATGCCTCCAAAAGTCAGACCCATATTTAAATATTATCTTGTTAGATATGTTTCTATATGTGTCTATAAAATATTTATACAAAAGTAATCTCTGAACTTTTTTCTAGGTTAGATTGGGATTACTTGTTTTGGAGATGATTGGTAAAAATTATTGGACAACTTGGACAACTTAAAAGTTTAATATTTATTGAATTATTAAACTAGCTGTTGCCCGCGACTTCGTCCGCGTGGACTTCGATTCAGTAACCAGTATATACAGTTAGTATTGACATAAATAAATAAAATTAGTATTGCTATAAACTATTTACAAAGCTTCTATATATACTTAACACCGTTTGATGTAGTGCTTTCGGAGGCCAGAATGTAGAGTGAATCAGGACTGGTGACGCGAGAGCACGCAACGTAAAGCTGTCCATGTGAGAAGCTGCTTGTCCTAAAGTCGACTCCAGCCAGTAGTGGATCCAGCTTTCAATTTAGAGGAGTTTCAGTCCTGCTATAGTCATTTCATGCTCCAAATTTTTCACGGGTTTTTTGGCTTTATTAGAAGTGACAGTTACAAAGACCATACGTAATTTTAGTAGTATAATTGTAACCACAACGGATTCCACCCCAAAAATAAGACAGGCACGTGGGCACGTCGCAGAACGCTGGCGCTGGAGTGGGTTTGGAGGAAAGAAGAGCAAACCCCCGACTGCTGGGTGGAGCTTTTCACATAAGCCCGTGCCAAAACCGAGGGATTAACCAACCGGCCAAAATCCCGCGGCTGGAGGCAGGAGTCTTTGGCGCGACCGAAACTCACGCCTGTATAAGAAACATCATCAGAAGGGGTTAAAAGGCACGAGCAGGAAAACAATATTAACCAAAATATTAACACATTTTAATAACAAACTTTCTTAAATCAAATCAAAATGAAACAATATGACGGTAATCACATAATTTACTTAACTAGCATTACATTTTATTACACTTTAACTTTTAACAAAATTAACTGGCAGCATAACTGCACACAAAGAGAACACACAAAATAATTATATACAAATGGAAATACAGAATAACTCGGAACGTGGCTGAGAGAATAACTTCGAACAGAGCCCGAGACTTGTGACACGGGTGTAGGTTTAAGGGTACCCTTGGTGACGGCCGTCAACACTCACCTCCTCTGTTCAAGTTATTCTCCTATCAAAAGAGAATTGGACATAGTGAATAAATAATAGGGTAATCCTTTGTATTCCAAGTAATTATAACTAAACCACAAATAGATAACTGAAAGAATAATTAACAGCAACTTAATTAACAGTGAATTACTACTGGCAAATTATGGTATTACAATGATACGTAACATCTTGTGTTAATTATAGAAACGCCAAAACACTGCGTCTCAAGCTGGGAATAATAGCAATATACAAAATTATGTTACTTTACAATTAAACATAAATTGACATGCTTAGAAACCAAAATAGTAGTTCTTACTCAACTTGTTTGCGTAGCTCCGCACTGGTCGGCGACTGAATTGCAAATCCGCCCGACTGTTTATTGCCGGCCCTTTTATAGGGTAGCTTTTAAAAATAAGTCATACATATGACTAGATAATAAGATACATCTAAAATAAGTTAATATAATTTTAATTAGTTATATTATTTGCCCATATTTTACAACACACTATAACTTGATTAGCTTCAATTATTATACAATTAATAATGAAATACAATCGTTGTATTTACCTTTACTCAAAACAAGAACTTTCAAATAATTATATTCTTATTTGATATTCATGACTACTATAATTTAACTAAGAATCTATCACGGCCATACTGACTGTACTTCGTCCCCGAAGTACTTACTTTTAGGTTCCTCATATTATGTAATCACAAACGTTTGCAGTGAATTTATTTATACATAATGCTTAACAATACTGAAATCTTAAAATACTAATTTTATGGAGCTATTTGCATAGACATGGTGGTCCCCTTCAATTTGCTATTGAGATAGACCAACCACCAAACAAATAGATCTTTTAATGAATATTTGCCAATTACATCGACATGCCAGTCACATTCACACGCTGCGAGTGAGACAACTGGCACCAAATAAGAGGCCGCCCAGCGTTTAACTAACTTAGTTTTGTAGCCAATAACCTAGACATACTGTTTCCATTCATCCGCTGCCGATGAGATAAAACAAGTACCAAGTCATGGCTCAGCAGCGACAAGATAGTTTTACACAGTAATATTGTACATAAGAAACAGATTTTATGTAAATAAAAGATTGTAATTACAATAAATAAGTAACTAATATTAATAATCGTAAAGGAGAAAATCCAGTTGATTTTTGTACGTTTAGCGTTTGCTGCACTTTTGGCAATTCGTTCGACCATTCTGACGGATCATTACACACTGTCCATTTTAGGTTGTTTCATTTTGATTTCTGTTAACTTTTTTGTAGGCGTTAAGTCCTTTATCCCACTTCTGATATTAGAAACATCATCAGAAGGGGTTAAAAGGCACGAGCAGGAAAACAATATTAACCAAAATATTAACACATTTTAATAACAAACTTTCTTAAATCAAATCAAAATGAAACAATATGACGGTAATCACATAATTTACTTAACTAGCATTACATTTTATTACACTTTAACTTTTAACAAAATTAACTGGCAGCATAACTGCACACAAAGAGAACACACAAAATAATTATATACAAATGGAAATACAGAATAACTCGGAACGTGGCTGAAAATAACAAGCCCGAGACTTGTGACACGGGTGTAGGTTTAAGGGTACCCTTGGTGACGGCCGTCAACACTCACCTCCTCTGTTCAAGTTATTCTCCTATCAAAAGAGAATTGGACATAGTGAATAAATAATAGGGTAATCCTTTGTATTCCAAGTAATTATAACTAAACCACAAATAGATAACTGAAAGAATAATTAACAGCAACTTAATTAACAGTGAATTACTACTGGCAAATTATGGTATTACAATGATACGTAACATCTTGTGTTAATTATAGAAACGCCAAAACACTGCGTCTCAAGCTGGGAATAATAGCAATATACAAAATTATGTTACTTTACAATTAAACATAAATTGACATGCTTAGAAACCAAAATAGTAGTTCTTACTCAACTTGTTTGCGTAGCTCCGCACTGGTCGGCGACTGAATTGCAAATCCGCCCGACTGTTTATTGCCGGCCCTTTTATAGGGTAGCTTTTAAAAATAAGTCATACATATGACTAGATAATAAGATACATCTAAAATAAGTTAATATAATTTTAATTAGTTATATTATTTGCCCATATTTTACAACACACTATAACTTGATTAGCTTCAATTATTATACAATTAATAATGAAATACAATCGTTGTATTTACCTTTACTCAAAACAAGAACTTTCAAATAATTATATTCTTATTTGATATTCATGACTACTATAATTTAACTAAGAATCTATCACGGCCATACTGACTGTACTTCGTCCCCGAAGTACTTACTTTTAGGTTCCTCATATTATGTAATCACAAACGTTTGCAGTGAATTTATTTATACATAATGCTTAACAATACTGAAATCTTAAAATACTAATTTTATGGAGCTATTTGCATAGACATGGTGGTCCCCTTCAATTTGCTATTGAGATAGACCAACCACCAAACAAATAGATCTTTTAATGAATATTTGCCAATTACATCGACATGCCAGTCACATTCACACGCTGCGAGTGAGACAACTGGCACCAAATAAGAGGCCGCCCAGCGTTTAACTAACTTAGTTTTGTAGCCAATAACCTAGACATACTGTTTCCATTCATCCGCTGCCGATGAGATAAAACAAGTACCAAGTCATGGCTCAGCAGCGACAAGATAGTTTTACACAGTAATATTGTACATAAGAAACAGATTTTATGTAAATAAAAGATTGTAATTACAATAAATAAGTAACTAATATTAATAATCGTAAAGGAGAAAATCCAGTTGATTTTTGTACGTTTAGCGTTTGCTGCACTTTTGGCAATTCGTTCGACCATTCTGACGGATCATTACACACTGTCCATTTTAGGTTGTTTCATTTTGATTTCTGTTAACTTTTTTGTAGGCGTTAAGTCCTTTATCCCACTTCTGATATAAGAAACATCATCAGAAGGGGTTAAAAGGCACGAGCAGGAAAACAATATTAACCAAAATATTAACACATTTTAATAACAAACTTTCTTAAATCAAATCAAAATGAAACAATATGACGGTAATCACATAATTTACTTAACTAGCATTACATTTTATTACACTTTAACTTTTAACAAAATTAACTGGCAGCATAACTGCACACAAAGAGAACACACAAAATAATTATATACAAATGGAAATACAGAATAACTCGGAACGTGGCTGAGAGAATAACTTCGAACAGAGCCCGAGACTTGTGACACGGGTGTAGGTTTAAGGGTACCCTTGGTGACGGCCGTCAACACTCACCTCCTCTGTTCAAGTTATTCTCCTATCAAAAGAGAATTGGACATAGTGAATAAATAATAGGGTAATCCTTTGTATTCCAAGTAATTATAACTAAACCACAAATAGATAACTGAAAGAATAATTAACAGCAACTTAATTAACAGTGAATTACTACTGGCAAATTATGGTATTACAATGATACGTAACATCTTGTGTTAATTATAGAAACGCCAAAACACTGCGTCTCAAGCTGGGAATAATAGCAATATACAAAATTATGTTACTTTACAATTAAACATAAATTGACATGCTTAGAAACCAAAATAGTAGTTCTTACTCAACTTGTTTGCGTAGCTCCGCACTGGTCGGCGACTGAATTGCAAATCCGCCCGACTGTTTATTGCCGGCCCTTTTATAGGGTAGCTTTTAAAAATAAGTCATACATATGACTAGATAATAAGATACATCTAAAATAAGTTAATATAATTTTAATTAGTTATATTATTTGCCCATATTTTACAACACACTATAACTTGATTAGCTTCAATTATTATACAATTAATAATGAAATACAATCGTTGTATTTACCTTTACTCAAAACAAGAACTTTCAAATAATTATATTCTTATTTGATATTCATGACTACTATAATTTAACTAAGAATCTATCACCTGCGACAATTCGAGGATTTACAGATTCTACATTAAAATTGAAAGAGTTACGGGGGCATCATAGTTGTCAGGCGGCAGACGTAATCCAGATCAATTTCCTGACAGCAGGGTGGCTGTAACACGACCGTAGGTCGCGCGCCAAAATCGGTGGATTAACGGATTTCAAATAAAGAATGATTTAGGTACGGAGGCAAGGCATTGTAAGAAAGAGAGCGAGAGCAAACCAGTGCCTCGAGACAGGAAGCTGGCGCGCGCAAAAATTTGGGGATTTGCTTATTCTACAATTTTTCTTATTCTAAATTGAAAGAGGTATGGGGGCATCAGAGTTGTCTAGCGCAGGACGTTATCCAGAACAACTCCTTGATGGCAGATCGGCTTTAACGCGACCGTAGGTCTTGTGCTAAAATCGGTGGATTACGAATGGATTTCACATAAAAAATGAGTTAGGCACGAGGCATCGTAGAGCTCTGGTGCAAGGCAGGGTCCGAAAGAAAGCTCTGACTAGGTGATGCGGCCAAAAGTAACACGCGACCTTTTTTAGTATAACTGTAAGCACAACGGATTCCACACAAAAAATAAGACAGGCACGTGGGCACATCGCAGAGCGCTGGCGCAGGACTGCGAGGTTTTAGTTTTAGTTTTTATAATATTTTTGTGTCACGCTCTCAATATAAGTTTTAAGTAATATATGGTTAACGGTGCTTATTTACGTATAAGTAATGCGTATATCAATATTTGTAAGTTATATTGTTCGTGTATTGTTTGTTGACCCCAATTAAAAAAAAAACACTGGCTTGATCTATATTAAACTTGTGAGAGGCATGGAGGCATCACAGTTGTCTGATGCAAGAAGTAATCCAAAAGAAAGGAGAGCAAAGCAAACTCCTGACAGCAGGGTGGAGACTTTCAGTGGATATAACACTTAGTACATTGCAGGGATAAGACTCAGTACGGGTTTTGAGGGCAGCCCGCGGTCATACGCCGGTGATTTTGGCACGACCTAAGCGTCTTTTAGCGAAACAAAAATTTTTATTAATAAAAAGAATAAATGAAGTAAAGAAAAATATAAAAGTGACATTAGAACAATGACGATTATAATAATTTATTGAAAAATAAATAGTAATTTATTAATCATACAGACATAGGACCAGCCCGGAGGGTTGTCATGACCCCCATGACCTTCCTCTGGATCCGCGCTTGATTCCAGCAGTCTTTAGTGTCTGGCCTTGTGACTTATTAAGGCAAAGCATAAGCTCAAACGAAATTGAAGGCACTTGAACTGGAAGGGGTAGTTATGGGGAGTATGCGAGGTATGAACACTGTTTTGCTGGCGCCGCAACCCGATAAAAATTCTGTTTTCACAATATTTCTTTGCAAAGAGACAACTTTGAGTCTAGTTCCGTTACAAAGTTTCGGGGGTGTTCCGAAGAAGCATAATCGGAACACTGGCTTTGAGTTTTATGAAATGCGCTGGAACTCTACTTGCGGAATGAGAATATAAAAACTTTTCGTCCCTTTCAAACTTCGAGAAAATGTTTTCGTTAATAGCTGCGTTTTGATAATTTTTTGGTGTTAAAACATCCTCTCGCAAATCTAATGATTAGGTTGGTGTGGTATCTTATTAGCATCTCCATACACCAGACGAATCAAATCTTCTACCCTACCAAGTTCTCGTGTCACGTCTGATAACCCATTATCGTTGGGCAAAGTACCTTCTCCGACTTTAAAAAGAATATTAACATAGAATTTTTGGGCTTGTGAATTTCCACCAATTTGTGCCTTCATATTCACTGTTAGGCGCAGTTTGTGAATTTGCGATCAAAGGGCAGAGTGTTTCAACGAAGGGTTCCGTTATTTGTTCTTGTACGCTTCGTGGAGGCCCGGCCTACCTTTCGTGCATGTTCGAAACTTGGCAAGTACCAATTTTAGTTTTTCCAAAATAAATGTACTTTCTTATAGTATTTGGACACCACTGACAGGCGGTGAAGGAAAGCTTTGTAAGGAAACCTGAACTTCAAATTATGTTAATTCTTAAATAAATATTTAAGAATTAACATAATATCAAAAATTGCGGGAGTATTGTAACATGTTCAGTTCATATTGTAGATGGCATTACACTATGTATACCTGGATATCAAAAACATAATATCAAAAGCACAATTTCGGCACCGACGTCATCGGGACCGTGGCCTAGCGGTAAGGCGCTCTAAGTGCCTGGATTGCCAGAGAAACGCGAGTTCAAATCCCATCGGTACCGATTTTTGATATTATGTTTATTCTTAAATATAAATAATCCCTTAAGTGAGGGTAA
Source organism: Mycalesis mineus (assembly GCA_034621355.1). Taxonomy (NCBI): domain Eukaryota; kingdom Metazoa; phylum Arthropoda; class Insecta; order Lepidoptera; family Nymphalidae; genus Mycalesis; species Mycalesis mineus. Next base: position 757,692 of record CM067882.1, read on the forward strand.
CACTTTTCAATAAAAATTAAAAAAGAATACAAATCATAACTTTGAAATCGTCAAGCGTGGTTATTTGCTCTAACCTTCTCTACGTGAGAAGAGGCCTTTACTCAGTAATGGGCACTAGGCTGAGGATGTTGTTACAGCGGCAACAGACAACTATCTGACTATCATGGTTCTTGAGATACAGCCTGGTGACAAACACAATCCAAAAATCCTCTCTTAGTGCTTATTTGTTTCACTTGTGGAACCTACCTACAAAGTTTCAAGTGAATCCACTAAGAAATAAAAAGTTTAAATTTACCCCCCTTTTCTCCTCCTAGAGGGGGGGATTCTCGAAAACCCTCTCTCAGTGATCACTTGCTTTTCTGGTGGAACCTAGATACAAAGTTTCAAATTAATCTATTATGAAATAAAATCTTTCGATTTACCCCCTTTTCTGTCCCTAGGGGGGAAATTTTAGAAATTCCTCTTTGTGCTCACTTGCTTCATTGGTGGAACCTATATGCAAAGTTTCAAGTAAGTCCTGTCGGATGGCAGCGACATCATTTCGACGCAGGTACAAAGACTGGAATGATATTCAAATTGAGAAACACTGAGAGAATAACTCCGAACGTGGCTGAGAGAATAACTCCGAACCGAGCCCGAGTCTTATGACACGGGTGTAGGTTTAAAAGAGATCTCTTAGTGACGGCCGTCAACACTCACCTACTCTGTTCAAGTTATTCTCCCTGACCAGCCAAATTTAGGGATGTTTCTTTGCTACATCCGATCAATAATCCGACAAATTAACTAAGGAATAATCACAATGATGGCCAATAATAACCAATTAAATAAAATATTAACTAATTGTGCTATCAATAATAATGATTAACAAATCTGGCGTGGTCTGAGTTACGGCTGAGAGATATGGTCGCAGTGATCGCCAAGAAGAGAATCAGCATCGACTCTCCAGACCGCTGCTTTATATCGGCATTGTTCGGTCATCACCGCCACTACCGAACTCCGCCGAGTGGCTGTCATGATACTGCTCCGCCATCAAATCCATTAAGAAACTTAAATTTTCAATTTACCCCCTTTTCTCCCCCTAGGGGGAAAATTTTCAAAAATCCTCTCTTAATGCTCACTTGCTTTACTGATGAAACCGACATACAAAGTTTCAAGTAAATCCATCAAGAAATTAAAATTTTTACCCCGTTTTTCTCCCCTTAGGGAGGAAAAATTTCCAAAAATCCTCTCTCAGTGGTCATTTGCGTCACTGATGGAATCTACATACAAAGTTTCAAGTGAATCTATTAAGAAATTAAAATTTTCGATTTACCCCCATTTTCTCCCCATAGTGGGAAAATTTTGGAAAATCCTCTCTTAGTGCTTACTTGCTTCACTGGTGAAACCTACCTACAAAGTTTTAAGTGAATCCATTATGAAATTAAAATTTTCAATTTACCCCCTTTTCTCCTCCTAGAGGGGGGGATTCTCGAAAATTCTCTCTCAGTGATCACTTGCTTTACTGGTGGATCCTAGATACAAAGTTTCAAATGATTCTATTAAGAAATAAAAACTTTCGATTTACCCCCCTTTTCTGTCCCTAGGGGGGAAATTTCCGAAATTCCTCTCTCAGTGCTCACTTGCTTTACTGGTGGAAGCTATATGCAAAGTTTCAAGTAAATTCGTTAAGAAATTAAAATTTAAAATTTACCCCCCTTTTCTCCCCCTAGGGGGAAATTTTTTAAAAATCCTCTCTTAGTGGCCATTTGCGTCACTGGTGGAACCTACATACAAAGTTTCAAGTGAATCCATTAAGAAATTAAAATTTTCAATTTACCCCCTTTTTCTCCCCCTAGGGGGGGAATTTCGAAAAATCCTCTCTTAGTGGTTGTTTACTCTCCTTAACAAATATACGTGCCAAATTTCAGCTCTCTACGGCCAGTAGTTTCGGCTGTGCGTTGTCTGTCAGTCAGTACATCACTCAGTAACGGAAGAGTTTTAATATATTAAGATTACAAAAAAAAACATGTGTATCACGCAATGCTGTTTATCAATTTCTTTGTTCAAATTGGAAAAACTAAAACTGGCAATCCGGGCACTTAGAGCGCCTTACTGCTAGACGGCCCGATGACGTCGGAGCCGAAATTATGCTTTTGATATTATGTTTTTGATATTTAGGAGTGTTAGGTTTTTTCGTTACGGAATTTCTAGATTAGGTCTCGGCGCTCAAGGCCCGCGATAGAAGCTATGCAATAGCTTAAAAATACTATCACACACGGACACACAGGTCACGTTCTATTCCTTTGAGATACTGAACCCTAAAAAGATTAAAAGTTTTCATTTATCAATAATAATAATAACTATCAATGCAGTTTTAATTCGGTTATAGTCAGACACAAACACAGCATTTTAGTTTAATTTGGCGGTAAGTTTCGTTTTATTTAGTTTGCAAAACGACAACACGTTTGTACAAAAACTTTTTTATTCGTTCACTATAAGTTAGACTTTGACTGCAATCACACCTGATACCTGATGTTATTTGAACTGTCTCCCGCCAGACCTCGACTAATTAAGAGAATCTTGATCAACGCAGCCGGGAATCATCCTCTGCCGAGTTAAAATAAATCCACTGCTCATGCTACTGCGTCACGTACGCTGTCAAAATAACCGCTATAATTTTTCAGATGGCAAAGTTACGTATCACATGGTACCTCATCTTGGCGGCAGCAGGGGTGGTCATTGCGCAGTTATCTGTGCCCCAATTGGACCAGGAGGAGTGGTGGGGGTCACCGAAACTGTTGATGGATAAATCTCAAGATCGGCGTCGAAGATCCATCAGACCCTGGTCGTTTACCATCCCTCAAAAAGTCAGTGCTTTTATTTTTTGCTCATATAATTTGGGAGGAATAGAATAACATAATAGTGCTGATTCCACTTGAGTAGGGAAAGGTGAAGATGATAATGAGGATGGGATTTTTTTGGAATGAGTGCCTCTGTCCTTTGGGATTTAGTTGTAGTGACTATAGTTTTAGGGAATAAAATTCGAGTTCAGTAATTTACTCTCGCTACACGGTTTCATAGAATCGTGAACCATCACCATCTAATTCATTAATTACTGAATACTGGGCACGCGTTACCCCTCAGAATGAAAATGGTTTAAGGTTGTGTTAACGGCTTACATGCTGGCTACATGCAGACTTCACGCGCCGAAGAACATTATAGATAAATCAGGCATACAGGGTTTCTCACAATGTTTTACTAAAATTTTACAGCAGATAGTTAATGTTGAGTGACTGCACATACTTCGAAATGCTTCTAAAAGGACCTTCTGATGTAATATTCACACATGTGCCTTCAATTTAGTTTTCATAGAATTTTTTCTTTATTAATTACACGTTAGCCCTTGACTGAATCACACCTGATGAGAGAGGTAAGAGATGACGCAATTTAAGATGGTAGCAGGCTAACTTGTTAGAAGTAGGATGCAATCCACACGCTTCCGGTTTCTACACGACGTCGTACCGGAACCCTACATCGCTTGGCGGAACCTACGTAGGGCGGTAAAAAATGTTGGGGTAACTTGTTAACAGGAAATCAGTTATCTCAGAAGACGACTACTAAACCACCGCAGCTGTGAACCTCCGCTAGAAGGCATCGCTTTCGAATACGGCTTCAACTGTGACGAGCTGGATATCTGGGCGCAGTACTGGGCCAACGAATATAACTTCACCCGAGCAGAGCTGTACCTGAACCAGTTCCCGCAGTACATGGTCAATGTGCAGGGTTTGGATATACACTTCATATGGGTCAAGCCTCGGGTAAGAGCAACATCATCTGCAATTGCAATGGGCTCTTACAGGGCTAGGCTCGCTTCGGAGCCTAGGGTTAAACATTATGTTATAGCCACTGCCTGATCACACAATAAAAATGACCGAAACTTTTGTCTATCTTGTTAATTCCGTATTAATTATAATTATCAGGACCGACGCAACGGCTTAAAGGCAAGACATGTAAACTTATTCCATGCATTTAAAACTAAATTAACTTCATATATATTTTCATGTAATACCAATTTTACACTAGATGATTGCATTGCATTGGTGCAAACAGTGAAAACATTAAATTAAACATTTAAAAAACCCCCGACCCAAATTAGAAACATTAAAAGAACCAGTCAAGACAAATTCAACGAGCCCAAACTTGATGGGTTTACTATAAAGGTAGACCAGGGTTACGTCTCCTACCTTCGAGCCTTATTATCAGACCAGCTCAGTGGTTCAAAAGACATTAGTGTTTCAAATGTCAGATCACACACATGCTTTCAAGCAAACTGAGCGTGTAACATTTCTATCACACCTAACAAACGACCTGATGACCCTGAAGACCTGAACCGATTTCCACCAAACATAGCTAAGAACAAACAAAAAAAACGCATTAAAATCGGATCATCCGATCATCATTGGATTTGGGAGCTATGATGCCACAGACAGACACATACACATTTACACAGACACGTCAAACTTATAACACCCCGTCGTTTTTGCGTCGGGGACTAAAAAAATAACTCATGTAATGGCGAATGTTTGTTATAATAACCCAGAATTAAGTTCTCATGTTAGTGACTTAAGTCTTTTTATGAGAATAAATGTCCCTTTAAACCTAAACCTACATAAAAGGCTGTAAAAGATTTCTGGGAGAATTTTATCTGTCCATTGATTTAGAAATTAAAGGCATAAAAGAGTGTGCTCTACATACTCTTTGTGGTTTGATTCAAGTTTTCAATGAGACAGAAGATCCTTAAACCTGACATAAGCTGATGATGAAATTTTCAGCTGCGTACAGGGGTGAAATCGGAACCTCTGCTCCTTTTGCACAGTTGGCCAGGATCTGTGCTAGAGTACTATGAAGTTATCGAGCTACTAACCATGACGAACAACAAATTAGTATTTGAAGTTATCATCCCAAGCTTGCCTGGATTTGGATTTTCAGATGTAAGTACTTACTGCTGTATTTGTTTTTCAATAAATCTGTAACAACTCGCAGTTTGAAGGCCCATGCTACATTGGGAATTCAGACCCCACTTTGATGTCTGACGATGACGGTGTTTATACGGATAATACACAATAGCAAAATAATGCACATACGTACCTTGGTCTGCTACTGTGCTCGATGATTCTTCACGCGGGACAGGGATTTTTAGATGATGAATTTTGCGCGCAACAGCTGTTTTTTGGCGAATTGATCGTTTCGTTCGTAATTTTGAATCTGACAACCGATGTCACCTTCACTTGACAGCAGTAGCTCCAAATTTTGACGAGTACATCGTGCATGACAGCTTGTAGACTGTCTATTGTTATTGTATAAAATCGGTACAGCACTAGTCATCGTTATTAAAATGGAACAAAATCATATATAGCAATGAAAATAGCTGATTTATTATAAACAAAAATTAATGTATGCTCACTGCATGTACCTAATAAGCTATTAATAATGCTTCAACCATTCTTAAGACAGGAGTGTATATAAAGGCGAAAGTTCGTGAGTGTATATGTTTGTGACTTCTTCACGACTAAGCGGCTTTTTCAATAATTTGTATGGAGTTAGCAGGCACCCTGGATTAACAAATAGGCCACATTTTATCCCGAAATTCCCAAATTGGGAATGAGAATTATGCGGGTGAAAATGCGTGCGTCTTTTAGTAAAATACAATTATTACTGTACACTACAAGAACAAAAAAAACAACCAAATAGTTAAAAGAGTTATCCCATTTTTTCCATATTTTTGTTCTACTATGCTTCTCTTCCATTTTGCTTTGTGGAAAATGAAGAGAATAATTGTTATTTACCTTAAAACCTGTAAAATTTGATTACCTATCAGGGCGCAGTTCGTCCAGGTCTAGGACCAGCACAAATGGCAGTTATCTTGAAAAACTTGATGAACAGAATCGGCCATAAACAGTTTTACGTCAGTGGAAGCGATTGGGGAGCTGTGATCGGCAGGAACATGGCTACGATGTACCAGGATGTTGTATTGGGTTTCCATAGCACAACACTCTCTTTATTGGTAAGCATCTTTGAACCGTGACCCTAGTTACCGTTACCAGTTTACAGGATATCCTAAATATGAATATTTTAACGTTATGCCGAGAATCTCCTTCGAACTATTAGCAGCCCAAGTCATCATCAAAATCAGCCTATAACGGCCGACTACAGGACGAGGCCTCCCTCCTTATATAGCGATATGGAGCCCCACCACTTTGCCCCAATACAAGTTAGCGGGGTTAGGATGATAAGGTTTCATTTATTAACGATCACTATCAGATGCTGATGATAGTGACCGGGACCGATGGCTTAACGTGCTCTTCGAGGCACAGGCACATATTCCATAACCCATCCCAGGATTCGAACCCGGGACCTTGTGATCGAAGCCACGTTGGCTAACCATTAGACCAACAAGGCAGTCAATTATTAGTAGCTCGCATGGATACTCGTAGTTTACTAAACAAGTGTGCATATGTGTATGTAGCATGTCTACATTTGGCATTTGGCAAGTGCCATTTCTGCGGCTCTGCATTGCTCTCCTCTCCGCATGTCACATGTCTGACTGAGGTTTTATTTAACTCGCATCCGAACATGCAGGATATACCAAATGGATGAATGTTTGTATGGATGCTCATAAATTGGTGAATGATATTTGTACATTTAAAAATGTATGTTTGTGAACGTAGACGTGCCGTGACATGTCCTCAACTGGCTGGCATTTTTCGAATTTTTAGTGAGCATTGGTGCTTGGCGGATTTTGGGCGTTCTACCTTCAGGAGTAAGTTACTCTGATTTAATGAACATTTCGCATTTGGCGAATCCTGCATGTGTCGATGGATGCTGCTGTAATTGATTATTTAACGACTGTAATCTACTAATTTATGACATAAAGATTTTGTTCACAGTCTAACACCAACTGCGCAGAAGTGTCAACCATTATCCAAGGTTATATGGCATCTCTTCAAATAGAAGTTAACCAGTTCAATAGAAACACTGCCACCGATTTAGTAGAAGAAACTGGTTACTTCCATGAACAAGCGACGAAACCTGACACTCTAGGTAAATGCAATCGTTTTAAAGATAAACTGCATAACACTATTCAAGACAGTATCATCGCTGAACTGCATGCAATATTGTAGACAAGTAAATTACATAAGAGTTTATATATTTTAATTTTTTTTAATTGACTTAGTTCTGATCTGGGGTCAAGTTTAAAACGTGAATGATCCCTTTCAAGTTATTACGGGTTGCATTATCACTTTAAACCAGGTCTTTTTAAGAATAATTCGTTTTCTACTCTAAAATTGCCGCGTCTGTATCAGTGGGTCTTCAATTCTTTTAATGCATAAGTAAATTGCGATAATTTTGTTTTGATTTTTTGGACGTGGGCTTTCTATTGTATATTTCCAGTCTATATTTATTCTTAATAGGGTAAAACTATCGACACATTCTAAATTTATACCGTTGTAAGAATATTAGGCATATTTTTTTTGGTATATGATTTAGTTACAGTTAGTATAGACTTGCCTAATACAGTCAAAATAAAAAAAAACATTAATCATATAAGTACACTACATCTTTTTGTTTCCTTCCATTCGTGTAGTTATAATCTTTGGTCAGATTCTTTCCCTGACCTTATACAGCAAATGCGCTTTTTGCAAACGCCTCGTCTTAACTATTTGTATCTACGAGAATAATTTAATTGATTATCTTAAGCTCAAATGCCCAAATGCTCAAACGCAAATCAAATTTAGGAACGTCTGTGAGGCGTACTTAAATTTGAGTTTCTTTTGAGTATTCGAGAAGCTGTTTATTCACTCAGCGTGCTCTACTATTCTATTTCTCGTAGGTATAACTCTCTCAGACTCGCCAGTTGGTCTTTGCGCCTAGATTCTGGAGAAGTTTTCAGTCGGGGCTCGGCCAGCCAACCGTTTCCTCTCGGACGGTGGACTCCTGAACCATTACACGCGAGAGAAACTGCTTGACAACATTCTGATCTACTGGTTGTCCAACAGTATAACCACCTCAATGAGGCTATACGCTGAAAGTATGACCAATGAGAATCGAGCTTTGAGAATTGACGAGTAAGTTTTCAGTACAATTGATTCAATGACAAAATATTCATTTGATCACTTAGGTCCGGTTTGTGGGAGGCTTCGGTCGTGGTTAGTTACCACCCTACCAGCAAAGACGTAGCACCAAGTCGTGTAGATATCCGAAGCGGTGTCGGTTGCGATCTACTCCTAACAAAGGCTTAAACTTTGCATGAATATGTATATTGCGTGACAATACATTATGAGGACTTGATGCCGATCTCATGGTAGGAAGGTGGTCATAAGAACTCCGCAATAAGCTGGTCTGCCTTATCAAGTTTGGGCTCGCTTGATTTGGATTTGGTCCCAAGAATTATTGCATAAGTCTGTACATTTTTTAAAATTTATTCCTGGTTTTTCTTCTAGTCACCCCACTACAGTTCCAGTGTGGAATATATATCCCGCCTACGAAGTGTTCCCTGAACAAACAAGCGCATTGAAATTTCCTAACCTTCTGGGAGTGACAGTCCTGGATACCGGCGGTCACTTTCTGGCGTACGAGCTGCCTGCAATATACGCCGCAGATGTTTACAAAGCTGTGAACGAATTCAGGGAATTTCATGCATCTTTTAATAATTATTAAAGTCAGTAGAAACAACGAATTGTATTTGTTTTATGTAATTCACTTCCAATACTTTACAATTTTAAATTGTTTTATTGAAAATCTGTCGATCTTCATAAATCTATGAGTATATTGGAATATAACGAATAATTTTAGAATGTTTTTGTTATTCATTACAAGTTAGCCCATGACTGTAATCACACCTGTAGGTGAGAGATGATCCTATCTAAGATGACAACGAGCAAACTTGTTAGGAGTAGAATTAACATCCAGACCACTTTCTGTTTCTGCACGACATTGTACCGGAACGTTAAATCGCTTGGCGGTACGTCTTTGTCGGCAAGGTGGTAACTAGCTACGGTCAAAGCCTCCAACCAGCCAGACCTGTAGGGCTATTGTATAAGTTTTAATGACACTTGAAGTGTACGTTTCAATTTTGCCTCAGTCTCTCTCTATCGTTGGTATCTTATTAGATAGAGAGAAATAGAGACAATTTTGAAACGTACACTCACGAACAAAGCTCGAATACCTGGACCATATAACGCAAAACTCAAAATATGATATGCTCCAGCTCATTATCCAGGGCAAGTTAAACGGTAGATGAAATCCCGGTCGTAGGTGCATTTGCTGGCTTAAAATCTTACGCCAGTGGTTCAACATGAGCTCTAGATCACTGTTTTGTGCAGCAGCTAATAAAGTAAAAAAAATTGAACAAAATATAGAACCGACTCAAAACGCACTAAAAAGTAAAAAATAACTGTGTCATTTAGTTGCTTTAATTTACTTAAGCATACCTATGAAGTCGGTGCCAGCAAGTTTAAGGAACATTTATTTTGCGTAGTAAAGCAGTTTATGGGTTCTAGGTAACGTGTTTAAAGTAGAAACCTTGGCTGGTACCGACTCCTAGATATGCTTAAGTAAAATAAAGCAACTAAATGACACAGTTAGTTTTTAGTGCATTTTGAGTCGGTTCTATTTTTTGTTAAAAATTTTTATGTCTTACTTTTTAGTGATTTATCGCCACGTAACGTGTAAATTTATCGTACTATACTGTCATAGTATATTATACGGCACTAGTAGCCAAAAAGCTACCGATACCGAGACAAAATAGTCGATTAAGGTAGTCCCCGCCTGCAGCACCAAAAAGTATTTAGAATTTTATATAGTTATAGTGATCCTTGTTTTTTCATTTTTTTTTTCATAGTTATAGTGATTTCAGTTCATTACTTCTAAGCTGTTTTATTAATCTGTCTCCCAAATAATATGTGTTTCCTCATGTCCAACCTTTAGCGCAGATCGTCTCTTTGCGTGTGCAAGTTCGCTTACTGTCAGTTGTTCAAATAGCTCTCTTTGATTACTCACAGAGTGAAATTTTGAGATACCTCAGCGAAAACTAAATTTAATTAATTTAAAATTGGTGTTTTAACGTTCGCGTTTCTGTCTGTCTCTGTGTGTATCTGTAGCTCCAGAACAAAAAGATATTTGTTTTAAAACTGATCATATTATGATGGAAAAGATACCTGACATATTATGTCTAAAGGCTTACATGTAAATAAAAACATAAAAGTATATATGTAAAGTGACACTGTCGGGGATTTTCATAATCTTAAATTTTGACATGTTTTTCAATCAAATTGCCGAATGATTTAATGAAAATATACGAGTATATTAAGCAAGACGTCAGCATATTTTCTGTATATCTACACTTGAACTAAATAGTATAAAACTGGCTTGATCTTTTTTTTTTAGCAACAATATGTTTGCAAATGACAGCGATTGGCCACGTTACGGCCTGAAAGCGTAACTAAGAAACTCTTTTGTTTATTTTTGTAATATTATTTTTCTTTTTAAACCGTAAATATTAAAGATGACGCATACACATTTGTTGATTCAGGAGTTAAGTCAATTTAATTGCATGCCCGCTACGTATTGAATTGTAATGCTGTAAAACTGTTTACGGGCAGTGTGCATAGACTTTACCTTAAACGTCGGTTAATTAAACGGCCGATCAATAATTTAAACAAGGAGCTTTTATTTTGTGTTCATCACACGCATTCCAAATTCGGTTTGTTAACTGGGCGTTAGAACGAATGGTAGAATAAACAATTTGTGAAAAACATTGGTTAACCAAATGTAAATGTCGCCCTTTGAATAGGACTAACACATATATCAAAAAGACCTCAATTTGGCATCGTAACAAATTTCGTAGATACAGTTTTCTGTTTATTTCATTTTACTAGTGCATGTTATTTTACTTTATGCCCCCATGTTAATTTGTTAGGCTTATAAAAAAGAAAATATTCCCATTAGCTAAATACGTTTTTATTGTGTGGGTGGTGAACTTTGTGGTAAATCAAAGAGCAAAGTACTACAAAAAATTTAAGTTATATTGTTTATAAGATCGAAAGATTATTGATAAGCGCCTATTCATATCTACTTATGAATCATATTTTTTTATAATCGCGTTTGGTCTTAGCGTGTTGATTTAGCGATTTAATACCAATTGCGCAGTTTGTTTTGCTAGGAAAGCACAACAAATCAAATATAGATTAGCTAACCTAGAAATATATCTGTCAAAAGCTGTAACCGAAAGAAAAACCGGGGAACTCGAGCTCGGTTAAGATAACCGCCCGGTTTACGTCCTTAACCGGGGTTCTAGTGAACAGTAAATTTATACTAAACGACGGTTACTTTATGTTGATAGTTGGTTATGATAACCGAAGTCTTGGTGCACACAAGCCTAACACACGTTTTGCGCTGCTCGGTTAAATTAGCTCTTATCCTTCCTAAAATGTCACCCTGCTAAATAGTATTACTATATAAACACTAAAGTAATTCCATGGATTTGGTTAATTTTACAGTTCCTATTAGGCGGTAAGTGTACTATTCTTGTCGTTTTTAATTTTCTCACTTATATTTTAATATTAATTAATTATATTGTACAGAATTTAGGGAAAGTTATTTTCTATCTTGTATATATATATGTATAATAATCTATTATCAAGGTGTTAGAGGTCGCTCTTTCCAAAAAGGTGTGACCGATTTTAATGAGTTCTTTTTTATATTTGGTATATATGAGTTACAAAGGATTTTTTATCACGTTTGTTCAGCTTTACAAGTATATTATAACAAAAGCATTATATTTTACAAATTAACTTGATGGGATTAATCACTGTTGGCTCTTTACGACCAATTATTAAAATATACTCTCTGACGACAGTGGTGACCAACTGCTCAACTACACATTAAACATTTTTAAAGGTTGTTAACTATTGTTATATATTTTTAGATGGCAAAGTTATCCATCACATGGTGCCTCGCCCTAGCGAGTGTGGCGGCAGGGGTCGCCAACGCGCAGTCGTCTGATGTGCCCCAACTGGACGAGAACGAATGGTGGGGACCCCCGGAGCTGAATGTGCAGAACGACCAGTTGGACCCAAAAAAGTCCATTAGATCTTGGTCGCTTAGCATCACGCAAGATGTCAGTCCTATTTAAACATACTTACGGACAAGTTGTCCTTTGCCTTTTGTTGTTTTTTACGTTGACTTTCTCAGTAGATACTACTTAGTGTCTCAAATATTAATGACAATAATAATCAAACTTACTTTACCACTGACTTTCCAGTTCTAGAATACTGCTAAGAAGTAAAAAAAGCAAAACAATTATGACACAATCCTAGAAGTACCTACATGATTCGTTGCTAAACACAAGATAAATTTACTTAAATAAATACTGGATTAAAGAGGCAATTCGTTTACATCATTATTACCTGTCTACTATAGGGTCACGCCACTCTCCTTAGTACAGGAGATTTTGATCTTAAACTCACCACCAATAATAGGTTAAAAATATGAAATATTTTATCACCATCATGATCACTATAAGATGTAAATGGTAATGCAACAGACGAATTGATAATTATCTTCCTGATTTCCTTTAATTATTTCCATAACGACATATAATTCAAAAAACTAATAATAACGGGGGATATCTGTTCACAGGAAATCGATTACCTCGTCAAACGACTACAAAACCACCGCAGCTTTGCGCCACCACTGGAAGACACCACCTTCGATTATGGGTTCAACCCTAATGAGTTGGATGTCTGGGCGCAGTACTGGGCCAACGAGTACAACTTCACCCGGGCGGAGCAGTACCTGAACCAGTTCCCGCAGTACATGGTCAATGTGCAGGGGCTGGATATACACTTCATCTGGGTGAAGCCAGAAGTAAGTTAAACATTTCTTACTTACTTGGGCCTGTGTGCACCAAGATTTCCGTTCTCATAACCAACGGTTAACATAAGTTAAACGTAAAATTTACTGTTCACGACGACCCGTACGTCGGTTAAGGACGTAAACAGGGCGGTTTTCTTAACCGAGCTTACGTCCTTAACCGGCGTTGGTTATGATAACCGTAATCTTGGTGCACACAGGCCTTAATGTCATAATAAAATGCACGTGTAGTAAAATTCGTAGGTTATAGATAGGTTTTGACGACCTCCTGGCGCAGTAGTATGCGCGGTGGATTTATAAGACGGAGGTTAGGTTCGATTCCTGGCGGGGCAGATTGAGTTTTTCCTAATTTGTCTTGGTCTCGCTGATGAGAGGCTTTCGCCGCGGCTAGTTACCACATGCCATCAAAGACGTACCGCTAAGCGATTTAGCGTTCCGGTAAGATGTCGTATATAAATCGAGAGGGGTGTGGATTTTATCCTACTCCTAATAGGTTAGCCCGCTTCCATATTAGATTGCATCATCACTTAACATCAGGTGTCATTGCTGTTGTAGTAAGGGCCAACTTGGAGTCGATAAAAAAAAGGTATTCATGGGTAGATTGCATCAAAAAATGTGTACCGATCTGCAGAAAATGTAAAATTTCGTTTTGGTAAAAGTTGTTACAACATTCATACTGTCTGTAATTAAAAAATATCCTATAAAATAGAAAAATGATAATGTTCAAGACTCATCATAAGATCATCTATTCGTATTAATACGTCACGCCCTTAACAAGTCATCTGTCATGAAAGAAAGGATCTTGAAGCATGTCATAGAAATGATGATTGCCTCTTCAGGTGCCAGAAGGAGTGACTTCGGTGCCTCTGCTTCTGCTCCACGGCTGGCCAGGGTCCGTGCGGGAGTACATGGACGCTATCCCGATACTGACCACACCCACCGACGGATTGGTGTTTGAAGTGATCGTGCCAAGCTTGCCTGGGTTTGGATTTTCAGATGTAAGTATACATTTAGACAATGTTCACTTTGCTCTATGTGGTATCGTAACTCCTACATGAATAGACCGATTATGATCAAATTTTTATGTTTGAATGCTGACGTAATCGAAATGGTTTTTAGTTACGAGTATTTACGAAAAAGATCACATTAGCCAATTTAAAAATATGTTATGTTCTTCAACTAAAAACTCGCTATTCTAACTAAAATTCATCACATTTTACTGTTTAACTTTATTGTAATTTACTTGTACCATAATATTTTTAACCCTCTCCTGGTTTGGTTAACTAATTTTTAGCCTGACTATAAAAAATGCCAGGAATATAAACATCCTAGGCATGTTGCATAATATAGAACTAAATTTTTCTACTAAAAATAACCTGGGACCTAATAAAACCAACTAGTTTTTTAATTTCCGGGTCAAACCATAATACCTAAAAAGTAAAGGGGAATACTAGTCATTTGACCTATACGGTGTCGTTGTCAGGGAGCAGTTCGTCCAGGCATGGGACCTGCGCAGATCGCTGTTATTCTCAAAAACCTCATGAAGATCATTGGGCACAACAAGTTTTACCTGGGTGGTGGGGACTGGGGAGCCAACATCGGCAGGTACATCGCCACACTGTACCAGAGCGATATATTGGGCTTCTACAGCACAACGACCTCCATACTGGTGAGTAGGTAGCACGTAACGAACATTTTTTGACGTTTGCGGTTTGCGTGCTGCAATTCCCGGCTAGGTCGATTGAGTATTCTTAAGTGGTTCCGGTATCGATGATGGGAAGCTTCAGATGTTGCTAGTTACCCGACAAAACATCCAAGTGATTTAGCGTTCCGGTACAATATCGTGTCGGGTGTGTATTTCGTTCTATAGTTCATTACTTTTCTGCTGTGTTCGGCAACAGCGACTGGATTCTCTGATAATTCACACGGGGGGTTCGGTCGTGCGCCCTCATGTACCCTGACTGACTTACTTAACTGACTGACTTATGTACCCTATTTTCGCGCGGAATGTCCTAGCGAATTGAGGACACGTTAGGGTACCGTTAGTCTAAATATAAGTGATATTTGAGGGTGGTTTCGCTTTAAGATCTTCATGACGCAAATCTAGATCAGCCCTCCGCTAGCTCTCGAAACTAGAGGTACTCTGCTGAACTAAGGACCTCCACCCGGCTCTGTTTGCGGCTAACCTCTCCCAATGCAAAGAATCTATGTTACAGTTAGCCAAATGCCTCTATTGCACATTTTTATACCTCAGGAACTGTCCGCCTTGTTTCCCCTTACCATTCTGGAATTCAGAGTAGAATAAGCGTTTGGCTAACCTTACGTTGGGCATTCTCACTACATGCCCCGACCAACATAACTGTCGCCTCATCAGGTACGCCTCAATTCTACTAACGTTCGCCCGGCGTAAAGGGTCGGTGTTTTTAATGTGGTCAGACCACCTGACATGATTGTTACTCTTCCAGGCAATAACTACTGAATGGATTTTGATGAAACTTCACAATAATAAAGCTTGCATATCAGAATAATAATAAAAAAATAAATCATAGGCTACATTTTATCCAGAAATTCCCACAGGAACGAAAACTACGCAGCTGAAACCGCGGGCGTTCTCTAGTTAAGAACAGTTTCAACTCTTGATATCATCAACTAACAATATTTTCTCCAATTACAGAACAACTGCGCAGAGATCCAGACATTCCTCGCGGGTTACATTGCAACCATCCAAATAGATTTCCAACAGTTCAACAGAACCGCCACCACTGACATCGCAGAAGAGACTGGGTACTTGCATCTGCAAGCGACCAAACCTGACTCTGTCGGTAAGGCCATCACAGCACCAATATATCGCTATCCTTGTTCATTTCTTTACAGTTAGTGAGTCAGAATGAGAAAGATAAGTTTTATATGACTTGTACGGTTAAATTAAACATTGAGTAGTAACAAGGAGTCCCAGAGCCGGGAAGTTGGTGGCGTTACACCTCTGTGCCTTAAAGAGCACAAAGCCATATGACGGCCTCCGTGGTGCAGTGTTAAGTGCGGTGGATTTATAAGACGGAGGTCCTGGGCTCAATTCTCGGAAGATCAAATTGATATTTTTTAATTTGTCTTGGTTTGGCTTGTGGGAGGCTTTCGCCGTGGCTAGTTACTATCCTACTGACAAAGACGTACCGACAAGCGATTTAGCGTTCCGGAACGATGTCGTATAGAAACCGAAAGGGATGCGGACATCATGTCGGCTTGTAGTTCTTACAACGGACGTAAACTAACTCTTTGCAATTTGAAGTAAAAATGTAGAGTAATCCACAATAACTTTTTATTAAAAGAAAAATTCTTATTATATTATAACATCTCAATCTCTTTTAGGTGTTGGTCTCTCAGACTCGCCAATCGGTCTTTGTGCCTGGATGCTGGAGAAGTTCTCGACCTGGACCCGGCGAGACAACCGTTTCCTTGCAGATGGCGGGCTCTTGAACCACTTCACTCGCGACCAACTGTTGGACAATGTCATGATATACTGGCTCTCCAACTGCATGACCACCGCTATGAGGATCTACGCTGAGGACTTCAGCAATGCGCATCGAGCTTTGGTATATGAATCGTAAGTTTGGATCTTGTCACTAAAATTTAACATTATAGCATTTGACACAAGCTATCGTCGAAGTCCTTTGACGTGACTAGATCAGAATTGAGGAGATCCGTAAAAGAACTAAAGCTGTCCACAACGAGTTGTAATGTTGGTATGGCACATAGTGGGATGAACTGAAATTGGAATCGGATTTTTTTTATTCATCATAAGTTAGCCTTGACTGCAATCACTCCTGATGGTAAATGATGATGCAATCTAAGATGGAAGCGGGCTAACTTGTTAGGAGTAGGATAATATCTTTAAGTTTCTACACGACATCGGATTGGAACGCTAAATCGCTTGGTGGTACGTCTTTGTCGATAACTAGCCACAGCCGAGGCTTTCCACCAGCCAGATCTGGACCAATTCAGAAAATCTCAATCGACCCTGCCGAGAATCAAATCCGGGACTTCCTTCAAAAGGTATTGAAATGGTGACCTCACAACTTTTACAATCGTTAACTCTTCACTAGATGGACTCACGGCAAAAACTTGTCGAAGAGGAACCGTTATGTAAAAAGTTCCTATGTCTGGCAGTGAAAGGTTGGTGATGGCTAAATCATATGGTCTAGTATGGTCACCATAAGACTACATAAACTGCAGTGAACCAATATAGTAAACACTTTACTAGTCATTGTCAGCTTGTTTTAGCGACCCCTTAAGAGAGGGGATATGGGGTTTAATCCAAGCCACAACTCCTACCCAGAACCTCGAGATCCGAAGCCACATGGGCTAACCACTGGAACAACGAGGCAATCTTAGACTTATATTATGGTGTCAATTTCCAACTGTCTCTAATCCTAACTTATTTTATTTCTCCAGAATCCCCACAAAAGTTCGAGTATGGAATGTTCGGCCTACACACGAACTCTTCCCTCAGGGACAAAACAAGATGAAATTCCTCAATCTTGTGGGAACTTCAAATCTGGAAGCAGGCCACTATGTGGCTTACGAGGTTCCTGAAGTTTACGCGGCAGATGTCTTCAAAGCTGTGAAAGCGATGAGAAATTCATAAGCGTTTAAAAAATGATATGTCAATAAAACCGATTTAAACATTGTAGATTTAGTTATTCTATAGCTGCCTATTACACTAAATCAGAAGTTCCCAAGCTTTTTACGTCAAAGATCACTTTCAAACATTACCTCGTTTAAGTGGACCCAAAATATGGCAAAAAAATCATTGACATATTAATACTATGGACTTCGGGTCAGAGCTAAAAAGTGTCCGAATCAAAAGTAAGCCAAAACGCGAAATGATTTCCAATCGCAATTCAGTCTTATATTAGCTGTCTGACAGAAGACTCGTCAATAATGCCGTACTGTGTAATAAAAACTTGTAAGAACTACCCGAGTAAAGTAAGAAAAAAAGACGGTGTATCATATTTCCAGTAAGCAAATATTTTTTCATGAATTTAAAGTATTATTTTGCTTAGAAATAGGCTATTTTATAAAAAAATTAATAAATTATAGAAACAAATTGCATAACCAACCAGAATGAACAAAAAGTATATATCTGTCCTTTTCCCATACGCTACTCGCGAATAGGATAGAAGGAGTGCAATATGTTTATCTAATTAATCACATTTAGTTCGGATCTGCCGTGAGCAATATCACATGTTGATGATGATGAGCAACATCAAATGTTTTAGAACAACGACTGCATAGAGTCTTGTTGTTTAACATTTGAATTATTTAATTATTTAATTTTTGAATGAAAATAATTTAATTATTTTCAATTCAAAAATTTTTATTTTTTATGTCATGCATATTCATGTCATATATACAATCAAATAACTTTTACCATAAAGGTATATTATTTTTATAACTATAAGAATTATCTACATGAAATTAGGAACAGTTATTTAAAATAGTGACCTAACGTCATTGAAGTAAAAAAATATATTTTCAGTTTAATTAAAAAGAGAAAAATATCGAGAACTTGAAATTTCAAAGTAAAGAACTATATCGAGTGGCATATCATTTTGTACATTTGTGGATTTGGTTTGTAATTAATTATTATTATAACTAATTATTATTTAATACAAGATAATTACAACAATTATTATTTGGTACAAGATTTATCCCAGCATATAGAGGTCACGGATATGTAAATATAAATTAAAGTTTGCTGTAAATATAATATATAAATATAAGATGCCAAAAAAAAATTCAAAGCTACCTACTCCACACCATTTATGTTGTCCTATTTTCACGAGAAGCTGTCATGTCAAAAAAAGGCTGCCATGACAACCGTCAGTACGTCACTGATGGGAAAGATAGGTTACTCTATCTTTCCCATCAGTGACGTACTAGGTTGTATTATACAAAAATGAAATCAGGCGCCGACGCACGCATTTTCCTAATTTGAATAATACAACTTTGTACGTTTACGATTTGAAAATAGAGATGAACATAATAATTTGTTCAAAATAACAAACAGATATGTCTGTCTGGCTAAACTAAGTCTAAAATATTAATTGCCAGAATTCTTATATATTGCAGTAAAATTCCACCTATTAATATGAGGCCTAAAACCTATTCATGAGAAGTAGATGGAAAGCGAATGCAGTTGGCAGTAAACATTTCATCAGATATCATGGAGGACAAAGATTCTAAATCTACAGACCTTACTTCACGCTCTTTAAATCTATCATAGCGTATAGTCATGTATGTCAAAATGTAGGGCTTGGTTTGGTTTCTCAAGGAATTGATGACCATTGTTGCAAGGCGACGAAAGAGTCAAGCTAGATTGAGTGTAAATGTTACGAAATAAAAAATCAATTAGAATATGTTACTGGATGTATAATTAATAATTAATATATAAAAATAATTTACAAATAGAAATAATATCAAAAATTGCAGACCCGACGATTCGATATTGCGCCGCTTTGTCTATTACGATTTTGACACTGTGCTCATTTCGAATAAAACTTTTTAGCAAAAAAGTTGAACCAACTCAAAACGCACTAAAAAGTAAATCAACAAAAAATAGAACCGACTCAAAACGCATAGATATGCTTAAGTAAATTAAAGCAACTAAATGACGCAGTTATTTTTTACTTTTTAGTGCGTTTTTAGTCGGTTCAATTTTTTTGGCAATGTATGGTATTTTCCCAGGATATTATCACCAGATCCTAATATGATGACTATGGGACCATTTTGGAAGTGTGCCCTTTCTAATAAAAAAATATTAAAATCGGATGACTCTGTAAAAAGTTATCATACATAAAAAAAATACGTGTCGAATTGAGAACCGGTCTTTTTCGTCGGTTAAAAATATAGAAATTATCCTCCATTGGTCAACAAAAAAAATAATAATAACGAAATGTTAACGAAGTTTATCTATATATTTTGATATCGCGCTTCTTCTTTGTAAAATAACAGGTTTAACTTTACAAATCAGTTCTTGCATTGCACTTCATAAAAGCCTTGAGTGCCTGGAACACATTGTCAGAAAATTCCTGTGGCAGCTCCATAGCCAAATAATGTCCCGCGGGAAGCGATGTGTCTCCGACTACGTTGCTGAACTTCAAGTAGTTGGTGGGTCTGTCGAGGAGGTCGTATATTGGATGGACTACCCAAGTCGCCACTGATGTGGGTATGCTGAAAAAAAAAACGAAATGTTAAAAATAACGCGTACGGAAGTGTGTGATATATAAATTTCTCGTAAAGTATCTATAATAATATAAATATCACGGTACCAAAAAGTATGCATAAAACGTGATAAAATGGAATATTTATAAAAAAAATTTAGTGTGGATGAAAATGTAGAAAGAATAAAGATATGCCTCCGATGTTGTGGCAGGAACAATTAAGAGTTTAGTGTCCTTGGAGTGCGGTTTTAATGACCGGAATCGTTACTAGGTGGAGAACCATGTTATTCTTATATCGAGAGATGATGCTATTAGGTAGGTAATCACAAGCATCGTAGCTGTGTTTAAGTCTTCGCTTTCGCAAAAGGTGCATGCGGTAAGGTTGTGAATCAAATACATATCGCAACTGAATTTAAATAGGCTCATGATGATCATTATCAACCTATTGACGGGCCTATAGAATAGGGGATCCACCACGCTGCTTCTATGGAGGGCTTAGAGTGATAATGTTCCATTTATTAACGATCACTATCAAATATTGATGATAATGACCGAGACCGGCGGCTTAACGTGCCCTTCGAGGCACGGAGGTGTAAAGGCATCGACTTCACGACTCCGTATTTGGGATGTACTGAAAATTTCATGATCTTGAAAAATAAGTTTACTCGTGGATTTTAAGTCCTCGTTGCTTGAGGTTGAGGGTCTCTGCATACATCCTCATGGCGGTGGTGACGGAGTTCGTCATCCAGTACACCATCAGGTTATCCAAGAGTTGCTCCTTGGACAGGATATCGTAGAGTCCACCGTCGGGTCGAGCGCGGTTGGACAGGCGGGTAAACACGGAGTATTTTTCGAACATGTACGCTAAGAAGCCGACTGGAGAGTCAGTCAGACCGACACCTGTAATACCATTATATATTAATTAAAATAAACAAGACTAGTAGTAGTGGGGTTTATCCGGGGCCAATAATTTTTACTGCAAATTTTGTGAAAGAAAGAAAGTCATTTCTTTATTCAATGGTTGTCTTAAAGTCTTGGAGTTCTTGGCGAGACTCTCAAATCAGGCTATGAAGTATTTATCATTTTCTTTAATTTTTCCTAATAAGTCGGAGAAATTGCTAGCATTACAATTTACCTAAGAGAACAGATTAGGTCGTAAATTCATCTCATTATCATTTGATATATGGCTTTACAGAGAGACATTATCAACTTCTTCCATTAACCCACATTGGAGAAGTGAGGTTTTACTGCTGTAGGCTCTTGACTGCAATCACGCCTGACGGTAAACTTTAATTCAGCCTAAGTACGGTGACTTAAAGATATTGTGAGGTTGCTCTAAGCATCAAAATCTTCTCCTGTTAAGGCACAGGCTCCATTTTATTAAGATGATGATGAATTTATAGTTACCGATAGTATCAGGTTTGGTAGCTTGGAAGTATATGTAAGCGCCTTCTTCTATCGAGGGTACTGCAGGGCTCGAGGGGTCCTGCGCCGCGCTCAGGAGACCTGCCAGGATGGAATTCTCCGTGCAACTGTTCTGAATTTAAAAAAATCCATTCAGATCGAGGGTACTTTTGCATTACTGACCAACAGCCGGTATTCACGCGACGAGGCGCTCTAAGTTGCACCTTAAATAACATTCGATTCCAAAAGCACAGTATGTTACTATGATAAGTGCTAGATTATGTTTTGTTTGCCAGAGGTCGCCCGCGGTTTTGCTTACACACATATTCAGTTTTACACTTGTACTGTCTGCCTGTCTATACACCTTGCTGTTAGATTCAAAGTAACCTGTCTATCGACGATAGATATCTATATTACGTACCAATATCAGCTGGAAGCACGTGTGATACCCTAACACTTCGTCTTGGAACAGCGTCACCAGAGCGGCGCCGACCAAGGAGCCCATGTCACCTGCGTGCACGTAGTACTGGTCGTGGCCGAGCCGTTGCATCAGGTTTCTAAACACCACCGCCATCTCAGCAGGCCCCAGACCGGGACGCACGGCTCCCTGGAGATAAGATGTTCTGCTGATTTAATCTATACAAATAAATTAAATTAAATAGAGTCCACAAGTAATATCAAATTTACAACTTTTCTCTAAATGCATTTGAAAGGCGTATATATATATAGAATACTCGTAATTCGACAAGCTATGTCCTCGACTGCCATCACACCTGTTAGGAAGTGATGGTCCAATCTAAGATAGCGGATAAGCGGGGTAACTTATAAGGAGTAGAATGAAATCACACTCCTTTTGCTTTCTACACGACATCGTACCTATGAAGGACGTATGTCTATGTCGGATGGTATCTAGCCACGACGCAAGCTTCCAGATGAACCTGGCTCTATTTAGAAAATCTTAACTGGCACTGCCAGGAATTGAAACCAGGATCTCCAACCTATAAATCCACTGCGCACACCACTGCGCCACGGAGGTTGTATGAACACGCTAGGCATCTGGCGATGAGTGAGCCATTTCAACTGCTTGGCATTCGCTAAAAGCCTAGCCTGACTATGAGCTGACATTATTCAAAAGTGAAATGCATTCGTTGCGTGGCGAATGACGTCATATAATACTGTGATTCAATGAACACTTGACGAAATCCGCATGTATGGCTGCTCCTTAATACACTTACGTCAGAAAATCCGAATCCAGGCAAGCAGGGCACGATGACTTCGCACACTATGCCGTCTTTCGGTGTAATCAGATACGGTATGGCGTCGAAGAACTCGCGGAAGGAGCCTCTGAACCCATGCAGCATGAGCAATGGAACTACCTTCACTCCACGGGGTGCCTGAAATTTTTGATCACTCATTCTTTCTTATAAATAAAATTACTAATTTATTTCGATTTCTACAAACACTTTATAACTCTATTAAAACTCGTAATAGATTTGTATTAATTTGTGTGTTAGAAATAATGACAAAGAAACTTTCATTTCTTCCAAAAACATTATATTACATTTTATGATAATAGACTGTAATGAAAAATTAAGATAAATTTACAATCTCTTATTCCGAACTAAATTGCTAAATTATTGTAACGTTTCATCAAAATTCATTTAGTAGTTTTTGAATAAAAAAGCGAGAAACATACATCACACGTGTATAATAGGTGTAATATTACAATATTATGATCATAGAAGAAGGAAAATAAATAAATCATTTTAGGTACGGAAAATAAAAAAAAACTTAACTATAAATCGAATTACTTATGTTCAACATGTACTATTAATATTCTGTGGTTCCATTCACCTTAGGTTTCACATGGACAAAGTGTATATTAAGCCCTTGTATGTTGGTGGTGAAGTGTGAGTATCTGTTGAAGAAAGCTTCTCTCTCTGTGAAGTTGTACTCCTCTGCCCAGTAGTTCACCCAGGGCTCTATTTGGTTTGTGTTGAAGCCATATTCGAACGCCACATTCTCTAGCGGCGCTGCCAACTTACGATGATTCCTCAAACGATACCTTAGGTCTTTGACCATCTGAAAATCATTGTCATCATTATAAGCCTATTAATGGCCAACTACACAACCAGGCCTCCCAGTTTCTAGGGGAGGTGATATGATAGCTTAGACCTACCACGCTGCTCCAATGCGGGTTGGCGGGCTTGGGGTGATAATGTTTAATGCACTAACGATTATTACCAGATGTTGATGTTAGTGACCAGGACCGACGACTTTCACGTGCTTTCCGAGGCACGAGCTTAGAGTTTTGATGAAACAGCCGGAATCTCGCTATCGTAGCCACATACTTTAATAACTAAACCAACGGGGCAGTGTCATTTGAAAATATATCATACTAGAAGACGCTCGCGGTTTCGACCGCGTTGTTTCTGTTCCTGTAAAAAAATCTGCATAAAAAGTAACGTATGTATTATTCTGCTGTATAAGCTGTGTTATTGTAAGTCTCATCAAAATCCATTTGTAGTTGTTGCATGAAAGAGCAACAAACATACATCTCTCTCTCTCTGCAGTCGTTTCTTCATGACTGAAAATCGTGGTCCTGGTACAATCCAAGTCTCGAACGAGTCCACGCCTTCCACCTGCTCCTGTTGGTGGCCATCTTTGCTAGCGAATAGAATGACTGCTTGGACTCACTCAGCTGATCAGCCCATCGTGTTGGGGAACGGCCTCTAGCTCTTTTGCCGTCCGTCAGCTCGGGCAAACATACATACATCGTCACAAACTTTGGCGTTTATAATATAAGGTAGTAGGATTTGCTACTTTTTATTCTCTGAATTATAGTAGTCAAAACTTAATAGTTTTGTATCTAGCTTTTCCCCGCGGTTTTGCCCGCGTAGTTCACGTTCCTGTGGGAATATGGATGTTAAAATAGCCAGGTACAAACAAACAAACGTACACAAACATATACACAAACTTTGATAATTTAGGTATTTATGAATTAGTTTAACAAAAAATAGATACCCATTGAATTAATATGTACTACGTACTAGAACGCTCACCGCAAACTCAATCCTTGCCAACCATCTTGCGGCGCCGGGCGCCGCAGTGACCACAGTCGCTCGGCTAACACCGATAGATATGGACGCGTTTGTAAGAAACAATATATATCTTTAAAAATGCCTACTTGTGCCCTATTGACGTGTGCAAACAATTCTAAAAACAAGAAAAAAGATTCAGGATTAACTTTCCATCGATAAGTAGTTACTTAAATGATTCATAAATTTAAGGGATTCTATTTAATATTTACAATACGACAAATTAGTTGTCACAACGCGTTATCGCCCGCCATTTTCTAAGCAAATCATGGATCAAGAATTTCTGCCGAACAGATGGGACTCAACCTACACCGTTCTAAAAGTGCCTACCCAAATCCATTTTGTAAAGTTTTTTCTTTAATATTGGTAAATTTTATTTCATATAATAGATAATAAATAAATTGATAATAAATAATTTATGAAAATGGCATCTTGTATTAAATTCAAGATCGCCGACGTAACTTTTTGAGAGATGAGGTGAGCATCATTTTCTAAATATTTTTAGGATGCTTATTTGGAAAATTGGGTATATTCACAAATTCAAGATGGCCGACAAACATTTTTTTGCTATGGCTTCCATTTTCTAGGTCTATAGTACTATATATACTAGGTGCAAATATGCTTGATAAAGCCATCCCTCATCATAAACTGATAACACTCAGAAATATGGGTGCTAGGGGTGATTCGCCATTTAATTAAAAAGAGTGGAAGTAAAGCTCTGGGTACCAAAATCACCGCCTCTAATCCGTCAGTCAATACTTTGAATTTTAAGAGATTAAGTAAATTCGTCTACCAAATTTTTAAAGGGACGTCTGTTAATATGTATAATCTATGACCATCTCCCGCGTCCTGCGCTCCCGCACTTGCCCCTCAAAGCGCATTGTTTTTGTTCGACGTGGCAATTCTAGTACGTAGTACACATTAATTCAATGTAGATACCTGTCTCGGGATAAATGTATTATAACCATGAATATTTTATTTATAA
This sequence comes from Mycalesis mineus, assembly GCA_034621355.1. Classification (NCBI taxonomy): domain Eukaryota; kingdom Metazoa; phylum Arthropoda; class Insecta; order Lepidoptera; family Nymphalidae; genus Mycalesis; species Mycalesis mineus. The sequence goes on from CM067882.1 coordinate 783,311, forward strand.
AACAACATACTTCTGTGGGCATAGTAACTTTGAACTCGTTTATCGTATCATTCGTTTTCCCGATCAGTTCGTATGGGCCCCACCACTCGTTGAGGTCAAGTTGCGGTAGGCCACGCACTTCCGCATCAGTCAACCATGCTGATGCGCAGACCACCAACACCACAAGTAGCTTCGGCATCTGAAAATTCATAAACAATTTTTTTTATCATGCATGCATGCACCGGAGTAAATACAGCGATGTAATTATATACTAAATTTTAGTATTTTCTTTTTTGAAGTAAAAAATATTTTGTTATTAACCGACCGATTCTTAATTCGACACGTATATTTTTTTTTTATGTATGACCATGCATAACTTTTTACAGAGTTGTCCGATTTTGATAATTCTTTTTTTATTAGAAAGGGCATACTTCCAAGGTGGTCCCATTGTCATCATGTTAGGATCTGATGAGGATATCCTGGGGAAATTGAAGGAACTCTTCAAATTTTGGAGGCACGCTTACAGCGATTTCGGTTTTTGTCTCGGTATCGGTAGCTTTTTGGCTACTAGTGGCATATAATATACTATGACAGTATAGTACGAGTACGATACGTGGCGATAAATTACTAAAAAGTAAGAAATAAAAAATTTTAAATAAAAATAGAACCGACTCAGTGGTTGGTGAAGTTGAACTGATATGATCATCGGGTTGGTGATCTTCCCCCGTGGCCTTTTCCTTCTGCATTCAAAAATAATATAAAAATAATTATATTAAATAAAAATAGAACCGACTCAAAGCGCACTAAAAAGTAAGAAATAACTGTGTCATTTACTTGCTTTAAATTACTTAAGCATATCTAGGAGTCGGTGCCAGCCAAGATTTCTACTTTAAGGACGTTACCTAGAATACTTTACTACGTAAAATAAAGGTTCCTTAAACTTGGCTGGCACCGACTTCATAGATATGCTTAAGTTATTTAAAGCAAGTAAATGACACAGTTATTTCTTACTTTTTAGTGCGCTTTGAGTCGGTTCTATTTTTATTTAAAAATTTTTATTTAATATAATTGCATTTTGCGTGAAAGAGCAACAAACATACCTGCATACATCTTCACAAACTTTCGCTTTTATAATATTAGGCTTATAGAAATAAACTAATTATAATTATAATAAAATTAAAAAATAAAAATCTATAGCAACACTCCCTGGTTCCCGGCCTGCCCGCGAGCGGCGCCGTCCATGTAGATATTTGGTCTAAGTATCCCACTAGCGCCGTCAACTCCTGCGGCTTATAAAAACAGTACGCCTTAAGCGTTGAAGGGATACGTACACATGTTTGGTAATCGTTCCCCCCCGCGTACTCGGGAACGCGCAGTGTTTTAACGTAATCTTTTTGTACAATGCTGAGTTAATTGTAAACAAATATAATAGCGGGTGTGTGAAGTTAGTTAATAAACATTTGATGGACACTACTTTCGTGTTTTATGTTAACGCCCCGCGATAAATGGCGCCCAACGTGGGGCCTACGTACCTAAAGGCTATAAACTTTGAACTAAGTGTTGGTGTTGTTTAGGTACAAAGTGTAGTTAAAAGAAAAAAAACTATCGTACGATCTGTGTTTAGTCGTTTTGTGCATAATATATAGACAATATCAAACACAGATTCTGTTGTTCAACACAAATTAACTTACAAACAATTGTTTTAGTGGTTCGATAGTGATGCATGGACTATTTTAACGAACTTTCTTGTTATGTAAACAATTGTTTTAGTGGTTCGATAGTGATGCATGGACTATTTTAACGAACTTTCTTGTTATGTAAACAATTGTTTTGTTGGTTCGATAGTGATAAATGACTATTTAACGAACTTTCTTGGTGTAGTCGTGATAGGTGATGCAATACTCAACATTTTATTCGCAATTGTAATGCCTCAGACACGTAGTAAGACGGGACTTACTCTTAGTGAGGATCAGGGTTCGGACATGTCGACCGCGGACGAGTTTCCTGAGGCTGGCGCTAGCTACTCGTCTTCTCAGGTCGTGATGACCAATCAACAGCTGTCGCTCCTCCTGCAGCAGGTGCTGCGCGCTCAAAGTATGGATCCACCACCTTCTCCATCATGTCTTTTAGCCGGTAATTTCACTAAATGTTCAGCACGTTTTGATGGGACTAAGGACAGTGACGTGCTGGCGTTTATAGATGCGATTGAAACGTACAAAGATTGCGTGCCTATGGAGGAGAAGATCGCTATACGCGGTCTACCAATGCTACTTACGGGCATCGCGGCGACATGGTGGCAAGGCGTTAAACAGTCTGTTCATACGTGGACCGAAGCGACAGACTTACTGAGGAAAACGTTGGGCACCGCCTTCCTCCACATCGTATATATCGGGAGTTGTTCAGTAAGGAACAAGGTGAAGAGGCAACTGACATCTTCGTGTGTAAGGCGCGCGCTCTAATATCGCAGCTTCCGCCTCAGACCCTTCGAGAAGATGTTCAACTAGATATGGTGTATGGTCTTTTAAACAAACGCATAAGAGAAAAAGTGGCTCGTAGCTCCTTTACAAGTTTTATGGAGCTTATTGAGCAAGCGCGCCGTGTCGAAGACTTGTATGAAGAGAGTCATAGTTCCGGCCGCCGCAATCCAGCAGTTCCAAGTGTTAAGGAGTTTACTCGGGAGGTTACGTCTCCATGTGTACCGAGTCCGACATCACACACATCTCAATCTTCAAGTATGAGGAAGTTACGGGAAAAGTGCGTTTATTGTAAGCTGTTTGGACACAGAAAGGAAAATTGCCCCAAACTTAAAAAGAAAGAAGGGGATGCCAAGATGGTTGAGGATACTAGCCATGATGGTAACCGAGTAACGCTTACCTGTTTTGGGTGTGGAGCCCCTGGCGTCATCAGGTCTCGCTGCCCGACGTGTACGATGAAAACGGCGACTACAAATGGACAATCGTCATCGTCCGCGTTTTTGTCGGTTACCGCGAGCGGTGTAGGTGTTAATCCGCGTAGTAGGCCGATTTTAAATATTGAAGTGCTCGGTCAACGTGGGCGTGCGATTATAGACACTGGTGCGAAACAATGTATAGCTAGTAATAGTTTTAGAAATTATTTAGTTAAGTCTGGTATTCATTTTAAGTTTGTAAATTTAGAGTTAAAATTTGCTGATGGTTCAGTGCGATCTGAACCTGTGGAAACGGCGTGTGTTGAGGTTGGCGTGAAAGGAGTAGTAATCCCTACGTTATTTATAGTATTACCTAATGCTAAAGATTCATTGTTAGGAATGGATTTCATAAACGATGCTGGCATGGTACTTGATTTTAGTAATAAGTGTTGGTCGATGCCACGCGTAGCTGGCAGCTTCCCACTGGAGTATGAGACTCTGGAAGAGTCTATTAAGTGCTCAGCGGTGCTTCTGTAGGCTCACAGCAACGGGAGGCTCTATCGGCTTTATTGGAGAAGAATGAAGATATCTTCCAGCCAGGGGGAGCTCCGACGAAATTTGCTGTTCATCGAATCGACACTGGTGAGTGCAAACCCATTTCAGTACCTCCATACAGGATAACTCCAGCCAAGAAGGAAATCATGAGGAAGGAAATTGACAGGATGCTAGCAGAAGGGATTATCGAGGAAGCTGACTCCGAGTGGACCTCACCTGTAGTGTTAGTACCTAAAAAGAATGGAGAAGTTAGGTTTTGCGTAGATTACAGGGCTCTCAATTCTGTTACTCGAACCGACAAGTATCCTTTGCCGGTGATTGATGAGCTGCTGCAGTCTACGACCATGAATAGTGTAATGAGCACTATTGACCTGAAGGCAGGTTACTGGCAAATCGAAGTGGCTGAGGAAGATAGGAATAAAACTTCTTTCGTATCTCCTTACGGGACTTTTAGGTTCCGGAGGATGCCATTTGGATTGAAGAACTCGCCGTCAACCTTTCAACGGCTTATTGACAGGTTCAGAGCAGGCCTTAAGGATGTGAAGGTAGTAGCTTATCTTGACGATATCCTGATTATCTCAGAAAATTTTCAAACTCACCTAGAAGATCTTAATATGATCTTTGATCGCTTACGGTTATTTGGATTACGTGCTAACCGCAACAAGTGTGTTTTCGCGAGACAGAAGGTGACCTATTTAGGTCACGTGATTTCTGAGAGAGGTATCGAACCTGACCCAGGTAAAGTGAAAGCTGTTTTGGACATGAGACCTCCGAAAAATCTTAAAGAGTTACGGACGTTCTTACAGACCTGCTCTTGGTTCAGGAAATTTATTCCGCAGTTTTCCGAGGTCGCACGTCCCCTTACTGACCTTACAAAGAAGAATCGACGTTGGCACTGGGGGGAGGACGAATCAAATGCTTTTGAGCAATTAAAGGTACTACTTACGTCCAGTCCGATTCTCAGGCAGCCAGATTTCAACGAACTGTTCATTCTTCGCACAGACGCGAGTGCGTTTGCGTTGGGTGCCGTTTTGATGCAAGGGTCCGAAACCAAGGACGAACGCCCCATTGAATATGCCAGCAGGTTATTGACAGCTGCTGAACGGAATTACCACACTACTGAGCGCGAAGCTTTAGCGGTAGTATGGGCCTTAGATAAGTTCCGTTGTTATTTAGAAGGTGCTCAGGTAAGAGTTGCTACTGACCACCAACCCTTACGATGGTTGTTGTCAGTCAAGACGCCTAGCGGCCGATTAGCTCGTTGGGCTATGAAGATTCAGTCCTATAATTTAGCAGTGGAGTATACCCCAGGTAAGGTGAACGTGGTCGCAGACACGTTAAGTCGTCCTTCTGGAATTGACACCTCCTGTGATGTCTGTCCCGTCGTGGTGGATTTGCCTCACAAGACCCCAGAGGAAATTCGAGATGCCCAGCTCGCAGATCCAGTAATAAAGGTAATTATACAGGATTTTGAAGAGGGTGATCCTGATGCTTCCACTAAATGGACTGACCAAGGGTATTACCTGGATCAAGGTGTGGTTCTCCGAGCAAATGATTCTGAGGAGGTTGACGAGCCGAAGTTGTTAGTTCCGGCAGCTATGCGCGAAGAAGTACTCCAAGCACTTCATAATGCACCGACAGCTGGTCATCTCGGAATTGAGAGGACCTTTCGTCGTATAAGAGAACATTTTTATTTTCCAGGGATGAGAAGTTTTGTGGAGGAATACGTCAAAAAGTGTGAGATCTGCCAGAGATATAAGTCTCATAACCAGAAGCCTCCTGGTTTTTTGCAGATTCCCGAGCTACACCAGAGGTTTGAAGTCCTTGCGATGGATTTGTTTGGTCCTTTACCCCTAGGTCCGCAGGGTGAGAAGTGGGTCTTCTTGGTGGAAGACACAGCTACCAGGTGGGTAGAATTATTCCCTCTCAAGGACGCAAAAGCCGAGACTTGTGCCCAAGTGCTGGTCGAAGAGATCTTCTTAAGATATGGATTTCCCCGTCGCATCATCAGCGACAATGGTACCCAGTTTGTATCAGCCGTGATGCAGAAGGCTTTGTTTGTTTTAGGGGTGAAGCAAAGTCTGATTCCTGCTTACCATCCCGAAGCTAATCCTGCCGAGCGTAAGAAAAGAGATTTAAAGCAAACTATAGCTATGTTAGTTGGACCAGAACATAGAAACTGGCCCAATGTATTGCCTATGGCAAGATTCGTACTTAATACCAGCTATAATCAAGGCACCGGTAAGACAGCAGCCTTTTTGAATTTCGCAAGAGAATTGCGATCTCCCATAGAAGTCTCGTGTGATATAAGCACAATTGTGGGACAGGAGAGATTTGTACCGCAAATAACGCCGTACTTGCAAAGGTTTGCCGCCCTTCTTCCAAAGGTAGCCGAACGGGTTAAACGACAGCAAGAAAGTCGCAAGGTTGTAGCCGACAAGCATCGTCGTGAAGAGCCTTCGTACCAGGTAGGTGATCTGGTATTGTTAGAGACCCACAGGCTCAGCTCTTCCGCTCAGGGATATACGGCGAAATTTGGCCCTCGTCGTGATGGCCCCTATCGTATTCGTCGTTTTGTTGGTCCTACATCGTTGGAGGTAGAAGATAAGGATGGGGTATTGTTGGGGAAGTACCATGTCAGTGCGTTGACCCCGTATCTCTCTGAGGGACAGCTCCTTTCACGACGTAAGAGAGGTAGACCTGCCAAGTCACTCCCGAGACGTAGTCGTGACTTGGAGGGGGAGGCTATAGCAACACTCCCTGGTTCCCGGCCTGCCCGCGAGCGGCGCCGTCCATGTAGATATTTGGTCTAAGTATCCCACTAGCGCCGTCAACTCCTGCGGCTTATAAAAACAGTACGCCTTAAGCGTTGAAGGGATACGTACACATGTTTGGTAATCGTTCCCCCCCGCGTACTCGGGAACGCGCAGTGTTTTAACGTAATCTTTTTGTACAATGCTGAGTTAATTGTAAACAAATATAATAGCGGGTGTGTGAAGTTAGTTAATAAACATTTGATGGACACTACTTTCGTGTTTTATGTTAACGCCCCGCGATAAATCTTTTATTTCGACCGTATTAACGGTCATAGCGGTGTTAGTAAATACATTGATAAACTTAAAAACTAGGTGTTAGTAATACATTTACAGCTACTTAAATCTATTTCCGGTCCGACTTGTCAGTATATTAACCAATGAGCAGTAGTTCAAATACTGCCAGTCGAGTCTGGCAGCAAACGCACTCAAGACGCTGCAATCCACACGCGTGGATCTTAATCTTAATAGGGAGAACCGTAGAGTGTTGGTAAAAGTAGGTAGCACGTAAAAGAAAAGACGTTTGCACTGCTGGACCGTGTGATTTATTAATGTATAAAATATACTGAACAACAAGTGAACAGAGGATGAATGATTAACTGAACTACGAGTATTTGAATGTACGAGAGTGACTGATTGGAACGAATATGTCCACAGACAACTAAACGTCGTCACAGACTATTAAACCATTCCATAGACTTGGATTTTTGTTATATTCCAACAGTCCCCCTCAAAAATACAAGTAATCAAACATAGATCATTCTTATTATTAACATTACAATTTTTATTTTTATTGTATTATTTTTTTATATTAATCTAATTCATATTGGAGATCATTTCTTAAAATATTAGTTTTATTTTATTGTTTTTGAAGATATCGCTTTTCTAAACATATTAGCCAGTTGGTTCCCTTTGGATATAGATGCTAGCTTTACAATTTTATCAGCGAATTTTTCTTTTTACTTATGAAATGATATTTAATGTCTATTTGCTTAGACCTCTTATGATTTGCAGAGTTATTGACGATGCGGATATAACTGTTATTGTCTTTACAAATATATTATTATTTGCAATTTTAATTGGACAGAGATACTATTAAGTAGTGACCTCATGCAGACTGCTTCTCTTACAGCCTTAAATGAAACTTCCGTTGAAGAGACGGTTACAGAATTTTGTTTGCGTGTGTTTCGCAAAGTTGTACAATTATTAAAGGCTTTAATTAATATAGCCATTTGTACTTTTTCTGTTTCATCGCCTCCACAGTAGGAATCCGCATAGTAATTACCTGCTTATACTTTTTTATACATCAATTTTAAATTAATTGAACCTTAATATAATGTAATAGGTGTTTCTAGAATTTACACAATTCTATATCCTTTTTAGATTGGAATCTTATTAATATACTAATAGCGGCACAAATATTTGGTCGCATACACATATCATACATAAAGATGTTTTTACAAAAAAGTCATTGTTAAGTACCCTATGAAAATTTTATAAGGTATATCATAGTAATGATCAGATTTTATAGCTAAATAAATTTATAGTCTAATTTAGAAGGAAACGGTGAATTTAACGGAATACAGAAATATTATAGAAAATTAATTTAAGACATTTTGCAAATATGTAGACTGAGATATTACATTGTGATCTTTGAATTCAAATGCATAGAATAAATAAGCTTTATGTCCTTCAAATCAAGACATTTCTTATTAAATTGTAAATCTTCATTATTCTTAGTAGCTATTATTAAATTGAAGTTGATCTAAAATATAAAAAAAATTTTAACAAAAAATAAAAACGCCTTCAAAACGCACTAAAAAGTAAAAAATAACTACGTCATTTACTTACTTTAATTTACTTAATCACATATATGAAGTCGGTGCCACCCGAACTTTCTACTTTAAAGTCTTTACCTAAACTTGGATGGCACCGACTTCATAGATGTGATTAAGTAAATTAAAGTAAGTAAATGACGTAGTTATTTTTTACTTTTTAGTGCGTTTTGAAGGCGTTTTTATTTTTTGTTAAAATTTTTTTATTTCATACTTTTTAGTGCTTTATCAACAACGAACATACTCAAGAACCTACTCGAACTAAACCATAAGTACCAATATTCACTAGCTACTTATAACATTCCGACGTCCCTGCAAAAGTGCATGTAGATCTCATCATTGGATCATGACATAGTAAACATTAAACTAACTGGAAACTATAACCTTTCAAACTTTCATTGAGACATAAATTAATCGAGCCCAATCACAAAGTAACTACTGTAAACCGTTAAAGAGCTCCCTCAACTGTCCTTCTTCTTCATTGCCAGACCCTCAATGACAGTCACAGCCCATCTAAATATAAAGTTCTCATTGAGACAAATTAATCGAGCCCAAACACAAGGTAGCTACTGTAAACCGTTAAAGAACTCCCTCAGCTGTCCCTCGTCTTCATCGCCAGACCCTTAATGTCAGTCACAGCCCATCTAAATGTAAAGTTCTCATTGAGACAAATTAATCGAGCCCAAACACAAGATATCTACTGTAAAACCTTACGGAGCTCCCTTAACTGTACTTCGTCTTCATCACCAGACCCTCAATGACAGTCACAGCCCATCTAAATGTAAAGTTCTTATTGAGACAAGTTATTCGAGCCCAAACACAGGGTATCTACTGTAAAACGTTACGGAGCTCCCTTAATTGTATTTCGTCTTCATCACCAGACCCTCAATGACAGTCACAGCCCATCTAAATGTAAAGTTCTCATTGAGACAAGTTAATCGAGCCCAAACACAAGGTATCTACTGTAAAACGTTACGGAGCTCCCTTAATTGTATTTCGTCTTCATCACTAGACCCTCAATGACAGTCACGGCCCATCTAAATGTAAAGTTCTCATTAAGACAAATTAATCGAGCTCAAACACAAGGTAGCTACTGTAAAACGTTACGGAGTTCTCTTATATAAAGATCGGCTCCATCATCAGATCGACTCCAGACCTTCATGAAATTGTAGTGCTTTTAAATACTTACCGGAAAAATTAACAAACGTACTTGTTGTCCCTACAATTTTTGAAAGTTACCCTCGTTTTCTCCAGGATCCCATCATCAGATCCTGGTTTCCTTGTCATGGTACCACCACCGGACAATCTACTTTCTAACAAAAAAAGAATTATCAAAATCGGTTCATAAACGACGAAGTTATGCGCGAACACACATAAAAAAAAAAAAAAAAAAAAAAAAAAAAAAAAAAAAATATATACGGTCGAATTGAGAAACGCCTTTTTTTTTGAAGTCGTTTAATAAAACCGGATTAACTTTAGAGTTTTATAACCCACATTTTTAAGAACAAGTTCATAGCGTTTTAACCAAGATCTGGATCTGGATAATCAAGACTATTTTAACAAGAACAGTATAATGCTTTATTCAATTTAGATACTTAGCTTTTGCCTTTAGCTATAATTTTTTCTGGTACTTCTGTGTAAATATTTTCGTTTAATGTACCATTTAAGAACAAATATGTGATGTCATGGTAAATTAAATTTATTAGCTAGAGCCAGAATAAATCTGAATGTAGTCATCCGAACTACTGGTATAAACGTTTTGTCTTAATTTTGTAAATACTCATGGGTAAAACTTTCAGCTACTAAACGGGCCTTGTATCACCTGATTTATTATTTTTAATAGTAAATACCCACTTTCAACTAACAATATTAACATTTACAGGGTCATCGACTAGATCCCATGTTTTATTGCTTTTAAGGGACTCAATTTCACTATATGGTTTTTAACCATTTATCGGTATCAGATCCGTTACAAATATTTTCATATCATGATGGTAATTAATTTACGGACAAGAGTGATAGAAATTAATCAAGGTCGTTCATTTGCATATAATCTTTAGCAGGTAGTTTAATTTTTGCTACGGCTTAGATTATTATAATAATTAGATGAACTTTCTATTATTGAGTTTTCGGAAATATTGCTTAAAGAATCTTGTTGTTGACTTAATTAGCTTTGCCGATTCACAGTCGGACTTACCAATTTTGTTGGGAATTTGAATGAATCCGCTAGTGCTACATACAGGTCGCGTTTACTAAAAATTCAATTCATCAAAAATAATATCGCGAGCTATGAAAACCTCGTTTTTGTTAAAGTAAAATTACAATTCAATTAAATTAAATTTATATCCATTAGGATTGTAACCAATTAATATTGATTTAAACAACTTTTTGGTCAAATTTAGTCACGAGTTTTAGTATGTACGTAAGCACCGGACATTTTTAAAAGATTAGTTTCGGCCTTTTACCTTGCCACATTTCGTATGGTGTTTTGTTAGGCAGAGCTTTAGTGGGTAGCATATTTATAATACAGCTGGCTGTTAAAACAGCTTTTCCCAAAATATTTTATATTAAAGTCTCGCACTTTTAACCATGGTTTTGAGCCATTTCGGTTGACGTACGGTTCATTCGCTCTGTTACACCATTTTGTTGTGGGGTGTTAGGTACCGTTAAATGATTCCCTTGTCAACTCAAAATTCTTTAAACTCTTTTGAAATGTATTTACGACCATTATCGATATATAAACTAACAACTTCATAGTTTACATAATTCTCACTTTTTGTAACAAAATCCTAAAAATATCTAAATACTTCTGATTTAGAATGCAATAAAATAATAGTAGTAGTCTTTGTGTATAATGAGTGTAAATAATCGTCAGACAAAACTAACAAAATAATTTTTCTCATCGAAGGTACTTGGCATAATCAGAATACATACTCGTATATCGGAATTAACGAGGAAAATAGGTCTATTTCGAATTGATTTTTCTTTAGACTTCGCAAAAAGGTAATCGTGACTGTTTACTAAGCGCACACGCTTACTTAGCACATAATTCATTATTGAGAATAATATCATTAATTACGTGACAGTCTATCATAAGATATTCTGTATGCTTGTGTCCAAATTATGCCATAAAGTATAAAATAGAACTCCTAGTTTCATTTAACAAAGACTGAGATTAATTAAATTGAAAACCCAATTTAAAAAGATTTGATCCAGATACTAACATTTTCTTATTTAAAAAAAAAAATATGTGCTTAATCATTTTTAAAGATAATCGTCACACCTTTTTTTTTGATAATCGTCATACGATTTAGCGACTACAAGTTTAATGGAACGTCTGGCAAATACAAAATAATTTGGATATTATCTTGAATAAACTTCTAGTAGTAACACTTATCTTTCCTTTCCCAAACGCAGTAAAGAACGTCGAAAAGTCGAAGAACAAATGCAGGAGCGCTGGTAATTAGCCAGATCAATTTAATGGGCTTTGAAATTCGAAACATCATCGTCACCAATTTGTAGTAGTGATTGAAGGTAATCCTTGATATTCATCATGTGATCCGTTACTTCAGAATCTAAAAGAAAACAAATCATATTAATTGTTGAGTTCGATTTGAAAACACGATACTTACAGTTTGACAATATAAACTCAAAAATGTTTTCCATATAGAGCAAGAGCCCACGACAGCCAGACCTTCGTTATTTTATAAAAGTTGAAATTTTCTCTGTACATGTCTACTATAAAGGTAAGAACGACCAGCGACTATAGAGTTTGGGTTGTGGTTACTTGGGCAGGTAACAGGTAGTAAAGGTGTATAAAATAGTACTGAAAATTTGTTAGAGTATAAAGCTCAATTTTTTTATATTTTCTTCGGGATAACTGTAGAAATCTCGTCATCCATTGCCGGACACTTATGACGGTTGCTACCCCTTGCCAGACACCCCTAAACTTTGATAAATTACAATTATACTTTCGTTATAGTATAAAAGCTAAATTTTATATATGTTACTTGGGGGCCTATAAAAAGATGTTACCTCAATAGCCGGACAGTTTGCATGGTTTTTACATCTTGCCAGACACATTGAAAGTCTACTGTAGATATGACCGCGAGGTAACAACTGTTCAAATATTTCAAAAAAATTGTTGCAAATGGCTACTCAATTTCGAGCTTCGAGAATTGATGTGATCTTTGATCAGTACTTTACTCCATCGATCAAAGATTATGAGCATTCCTAACGGTTATAGAATCCGCGCAATTGGAATACTCTATAACTGGGCCTGAACAAATTCGACCAAATGAATTCGCGAAAAAGTTGAAAACTTTAAATTTCAAAGAAGCTTTACTTAATTTTTTTATTTCACATTGGGCTACTGATGAAGTGGTGCCATTTATTGGCAACAAATCAATATACATCAATTACAGAAAGTGTCATTCTTTCACTGTTGATAATTCCAATAAAGTTGTCTCAAGGATTGATGAAGAGTGTCAGCAAACGAGGAAGCAGATACCAAGATAGTATATCATGCATGTAACATCAACTTTCCAGCAGAAATAGTAATAAGAAGTGCTGATACCGATATTGCGGCTATAGCATGCATCACCTTAAAAGTGATTCGGTTGTTTGGATGTTTATAGGCACTGGCAATAATTTAAGGTATATGGACCTAATCAAAATACATGCAGAGTTTGGACTGTTAATTTGTCAGAGCTTACGTGGATTACATGCCATCACAGGTTGTGATTTTAATCCTGCGCTCTTCAGAAAAGGAGAGTACCAGGAAGCTTTCAAGAACTTCGGTAACAACGAATTAATTGAAAATTTAAATGATCAACAAAACATCTTTAATATCAGAGATTTATATGCAATGTCTACAATGTCCCTAATGTAATTGCTGTTGATGCCGCTAGAGTTCAAGTGTTCATCGACTCGTACACAGTCTCCTATGTAAACGAAGCTTTTGACCGAAAGAAATTGCTAAATTTTGACACATACCAGTTCAAATGGTTTAAAGGGCGAAGCCAATCATTAACATAACTCGGTAGGTTAAACTCAATCAGGTATACAATAATTATTATGACAAATTATGATACAAATTTTTTAACTATTCATAACTGTATAAACTTGCTTATTTTTCTTTCAGAAACTGACGATGATGGTGATGTTGAGGACGATCAAGCCATCGACTGGAGTAGTAGTGATGAAGAAAATGAAAACACCGACGACAATGTTTAAATTAATAAACAAGTTTAAATATTTTTTTTACCTGTAATCATACTTTTTATTATATTTTTATGATGTTAAACTAATATTTTTTACTTTATACAACATGGCTATGAACGTAATAAAATTATTTTTTATTAGATATCTTAAAAAATAGTAATCGACTAAGCATTCGTGCTCGCACCTACAGTGCACTTTCGATGTGTCTGGCGAGATGTAAAAACCATGCAAACTGTCCGGCTATTAAGGTAACATCTTTTTATAGGCCCCCAAGTAACATATATAAAATTTAGCTTTTATACTATAACGAAAGTATAATTGTAATTTATCAAAGTTTAGGGGTGTCTGGCAAGGGGTAGCAACCGTCATAAGTGTCCGGCAATGGATGACGAGATTTCTACAGTTATCCCGAAGAAAATATAAAAAAATTGAGCTTTATACTCTAACAAATTTTAAGTACTATTTTATACACCTTTACTATCTGTTACCTGCCCAAATAACCACAACCCAAACTCTATAGTCGCAGGTCGTTCTTACCTGTATAGGAGGCATGTACAGAGAAAATTTCAACTTTTATAAAATAAGGAAGGTCTGGCCGTCGCAGGCTCTTGGGCCAATATGGTTAAATTCCATTCTCATAGTATTTGCAATCGACTGGATACTACCGTCGCTGTTATCGTCATTTCAAATCCGCGTGCAGTACCTAAAATCTCTAGATTTCTTCTTTAGTTAAGTATTATGAAACCATTTAATGAAAACCATATCCCCGTGAAAAATTTCCTCATGTAGGTATGTAAAACAATAATATAAATGTTCTTCTCCGAGCGTTTCTAATGCCGTGATTGCATCATCGTCAGAGGGTAGGCTAAATAATAAATGCAATATTTTTCATCCATCCATTTCGTCAAATTTAGCACCAGTCGAAATTAATTCGGTAATAATATCAAAATCATTCGAATGCTAAAATGAAGTCACATCAGGTTCCAGTATCAATTTTTATTTTTATGAACTGCTAGTTGCGTAGCCAAGCTTCTTCATTCGTGAATTTTGTCTTGTTCAAACATGATGGATATTTTAATGGTAGAATCCTTAACGAGATTTTAAAATCAATTACTTTAATATATTTATCATCATACCTTTAGCCAATAGGTTTTTCTTTGTCGATTCTTTATGAGGGTTAGCGGCATTTTCTTATTTGTCAATGGCGCTTAGCACTTGCAGTTCACCTAAAAATCCTAAAAGAGATCTTATGCGAAACTTCCACGTGCTATAACAACAATCAGCGGATGAATATTTCTTTTACTTCGCGACTACACATTTAACTTTTAAATTGAAACTTTTAATATATATTTTTTTTAACAACGTGGCCTGGGCCCATAACCTGTTGGTAAAAGTAGGTAGCACGTAAAAGAAAAGACGTTTGCACTGCTGGACCGTGTGATTTATTAATGTATAAAATATACTGAACAACAAGTGAACAGAGGATGAATGATTAACTGAACTACGAGTATTTGAATGTACGAGAGTGACTGATTGGAACGAATATGTCCACAGACAACTAAACGTCGTCACAGACTATTAAACCATTCCATAGACTTGGATTTTTGTTATATTCCAACATAGAGGGCAGTGACTTTCCCATGTCCTGAAAAACTCTTTTTTACATTATATGCTAGGCCATGACGGTGAGCATATTGCTCAGAGATACCTAACAGTTTCCTTAAGCCACGGACAAAGACACTCAACAGCACTATGTCATCCGCGTAACTAATGTTGTTGAGACACACGCCGTCGATCACGTCACGCCGGTGCTGTTAAAGACCTCTATCATTGACATATAAGTTGAAAAGCTTAGGGAAGGTTAAGCCTCCCTGCCTCACCTCGCCTTCCAACCTATACGGACTTAAGTAGCTTTCCGACAATTTCACGAAATTGACCTGATTACTGTACCAAAACTTAAAAATGTTGATGATATGCCGGGGTATATCAGCTTTTCTTATTTTCTGCCACAAGATATCATAATTAACCAGGTCAAATGCCCTGAAATATCGAGAAATCAGGCAAAAATAGGAGTCCGCCTCGCTGATTTTGATTATATCAAAATAAAATTTGTTAAAATAAAGGTTAAAAAGATTTTTTCCAGCTGAGGAAAGAGAAAAACGGCCAGAAGGTGTAACACTTAGCGATTTATGGTAAGGAATATTTTAAACAGATATGCAGATAGTAAAAAAAAGCCATCGACTAGAACAGGGCATCATGAATTTTAAATGATTAATCTATTAACGACCCACAACAGGTGAGGGGTTCTGGAGCTTACACCAACCACGCTTTTTTGATAGGTGGCCTTAGGGCTATAAAATTAGATTATTTAGCGATTACTGTCAGATGTTGGTAATAATGACGAGGTTCGACGGCTTAACGTGCTCTTCTAATCGCAGAGGTGTACCACCTACTTCCAAATCCGGGGTTAGAATTCACTAAAAATTTCTCAGAAGGAAAAAAACTGAGTATCTCGATGGACCGACCCAGGACTCAAACGCCAGACGTCGTGATCTAAAGTCGCCTAGGCTAACGAGGTAGTCAGAAAATGTAGTTAGTATAGGCTATATATTTGACTAAATTTTATTTTTGTTGTCAACGTGTTTTGATAACGAATGGGCTAATAAGGAAATATACCTGGTCTTCTAGAACTGGTAGTCACAGGGATAAAACACCACTAACGTTATAAATATAAAAAAAATCAAATAAAACACAGCTCAATCTAGACTCTCGTATATTTAGGCAATCCATGAGTACATTTACCATCTAGTAATATAATCGCTCAATCCATTTTGATATAGAAGAAATTATTTTAATAAATAGTGAGGAGCTATTTTATATTATTGTCTGAAAACGTTACCTATTTATTGTCGTAATTATAGTATTTCGCATTTAAATATATTCAGATTCCGTTGATGTGAGAATTTGATCATTATTTTGAAATAATTAGATACCATTTCAATCAGCTTTTTTTCATTAGCTGCATGTTGTTATAGTTTTTAGCCAGTGTGCAATAAAGTTTATTAGCATAGCTTAACTGTAGAATTGAGAGGCAGGCTTTAAGCATCCAGATCTCAGGCCTTGCTGTGTATCCTCGCGAATGTAGTGTAGGGGTTGTTTCCCTGTTGCAGGTCTTGCTGCTCGGATGTATTAAACGAAAGTCACTCTGTTCCCTTGTCCGTTGGCCTTAACGAATCGGCTGACAGGCGTTACAGCGTGGCATGTCGTAAATATTAGGTAGTTCAAGGTAAGTATTTAATACTAAGACTTACAGTAGACATCTTTTAGGTATCATTCCATTTTATATGTGTGGGTAAACTATATGTAAAATATCTGTTACAGCACGTTGTACATGCTTTAGGCGTGATTTATTGGCCTTTGAGATAACTAGCTTTAATAATTGTGCTAGGTAGATAACTGTAAGGCGAATGTTACATCGGGCACCGCTGACTGGATTACGGTAGCGTGCATTTGTTTCCGTAGCTCAGGTTATCAGTAAGTGTGTAAGAACACCGTGGGGTTTTAGTCGGTAAGAGTTCAACATAACCCTCTCTTCACCCTGGCGAGACGAAGGATTTTCGAAAAAAAAACCTCTCAACTGGCAGATATAATATACATAAAAGCGTCTTAATTATTTTTAATAATAATCAAATTATCACTTAATAAAAATTTTAATATAGAATTCATTCGCTAGTAAGAAGAAAAATAGTATCTATTTAAAAAAATTGATACCATACCGACTTGAAGTCTCTTATTCTTTGTACAATCTAAAGTCTTTCAAGGAAACTCTAAGCTAATTAAAGCCGTTACTATCTTAATATTATTTGCCTTACATTAAATTGTTCCTGACTTTTTATATAATACTTTGTGAATCTCATTAATGGTTAACGCTATGTAAAGTTCAGTAATAAAATTAACAAATTGTATTATCTAATATTTACAATAACTGTTAATAAATAGAGACCGAATTACATATTATGTAATCATACCACTATTGAAACACAAACTGTGTGATTTATTTTGACAATGAAGTTAAGTTATACTCGTATTACTGGTACAGTAGGTAAGGACAGCAAAACTAAGGCAAAAGTAAAAAATCTTATGGAAAAAGTAAAACATATTAGAAATAACAGGTAATTGCGGTTATTTTTATTTTCTCATAAACTAATCAACTGTATGATTTCACTAAATTCATTGAAAATTAGTTATAACAAAAAGCAAAACCAAATATAGCTATAACATGAAAACGATGGAGTGGCAAATGTGACAAGGACAATTATATTCACCACCGATTCCCCAATTCACCAATTAATATTCTCTTTATTACATTTTCATAAGGTACGATTTACATTACGATACATATAATCCGGTCTCTATCAACATTAAGTTAAATAAACTAACATTTCAACAACTAAAACTTGACATTGTATCGACTAAACCAGAAACACACTAGTGTGTTTGTGAAAGATATACAAGTAATTATAATTATAAAGTATAATATCGTTATTGAGGGAATTACTACGTCTCGTAGATCAGTTGGATTATTTCGGTAGGTATTCTGATCGGCGACTTCTTGGTCTATTGATTTGACAAGTCTGTAAGATACAAGACATAAAAGAAGTTATAGATATGATATGTAGGTAAACTAACTTGATCAATTATCAAGTTTTAGTTTTCGAAATATTAAACTAAATCTGTTATCACAGAAACAATATGTCAGTAAACACACACGATGTTTTGTTCACAACTTTTGCATAAGAATGTAATATTTTGTTATTCAGTACTCAGTATATTTAGTTTTACGTAGCAAAGTACTTTCTAGATTCTAAAAATTGGAATTAATATCTAGAACAGGCACGCTTCTAATAAATTACGTTCGCTAAGAGACTAAGCGTTAGCACTAATTTAAAATTTATATTTAAAGCATTCCCGGAAAATTATTATTTATATATTACAATGATTTACTTTTAAACTTTTGTGTAATTTAATTGTATAAGATTGAGTTGGTATTCAATTAGATTGTAGTTATGAAGTGGTCTTTGAATCTAATAAATTATTTACTTTAAATTCTGAAAATTTCATTAGGGTGAGAGTTTGTAGCCGACTACAGACAACATCAGCAGACGACGACGACTATTCGCTTATTTGTATTTCTATGAAATACCTTTCGTAGTGAGTTAAATATATTTTCCTTACAAATACATAGAAACCAGTAGAGCCGCTGCGACGCGTCGCCTGTTGCTTCGTCTGCTGTCGACTATGAACCGAACCATATAAAGAGTTTTAATGATGACATATAAATTTCATAACGCAATTTTGTAATATGGTATCTAGAAAAATTAAGGTTACAGTAAAAAATGTCGTTGTATTCACAGTTAAAGTATAAAAACAAGTAAGCCTATACATCTAATTATAATTTGTATTACGTAAATAAATAGATAAATGAAAATTAATATATGATTTAAACTGTATCAATTAAGAATAATTTGGTAGGTACTACAAAATCAATTTGTACAGTGCGCAGGTATACATCTCATATTCAGAGCGAATTCGAAGTTTGGCGAGACAACGCTATACGTCAATTATACGCTATATTTTTACGTATTTCTGTGTGAACACTTTCCTTTAATTGTATAAATAAAAGCTTTTAAAAATAAGTCAGCCGAACATTATTTATTACATAAATATATAGAATATTATCTTGCTGAGTTATTCAATAACACGGTGTCTAACAGAAGATAAAGTCAAACATTTTGTAGGATATTTTTTTTAAATAAAACAAAATTGGCAACTTTCATATTCCTAAAATGACTAACATTTCGCATACAGGTCATGTTCTATTGTAAATTGAATTTCTAGATTTAGGTATGATATCATATACTTAAATTAACTTGTTTTTAGGATGAATAACATTAATTAATAAATAACCCAATAGTAATATTCCAAGAAATAATAATTGTCAAATATTAACAGCCCAAGCTGATTTAGAGTGAATACCTAAGATACTCGAAGCCAATATTGTTTGTATATTATTCAATTATACATTAGGTATTATATAAAAATCTAGAAATTGTATAAATTCACAACCTATTAATGTTCATTTTATGTTATATATGATTGTGATTTGATTTCCCTTATAAACGTTACTACAATGTCTATTCAATTGTAAAAACTGCAGGGTTCTAGGCCTTCACGATATATATTCCTATTATTTACAATTAAACTATTTTTTATTATAATTTAAGCATTGAATTTTCCATATTGATTTAGACTTAATACAATAATGTTTACGTTATCTATCCAAACTTAACCTTTAACGGGTACCGTGATAAACAATACTACAAATTTTTACAATAGCAAGCCTTTTGTTTATCACTTGCTTGATGCAAAGAACAATAAGGGTACAGATCGTAACCGACAGCAGACAACAAATCGCAGCGAGTCTTATTAACCACAAAATTCTACGAAATAACTTTTGTGGTGAACAACACGTCGTTATATACTCGTAAATTTATACAAACTACTGTTCTCGTCTGCGCTCGGCTTCGAACCGGTACTGTAAGATTTATTTTGGGACCACTTTTCACTTGTTTACAATAATGAACGGGTAAAAATGTAGAGAGCACTGCCTAGGACTCAATAGCAACAATGCAATGCGATGGTCACCGAACCGTCGGGCATTGTATGTGTTGGCATTCTAATATATTAGTTACCATAGACAATACCATACGATATTGTTATTAATATCTGTCAACCGTCACAATATATATTACAATATGCGCGAGTAGTATTTTTTACTTTTATTTTCATTGTTACAAAGTAGGCATGTTTTAGTGAAATGTCAATAGAATGTATAATAGAGTGGTGATGTAATTAATAACATCTCATCACGGACTGCAGCGGTAGTAATCAAAACAATAAACGATAATTAAGTCATCGGACTATTATTGCTAAACCCAAATCTGTGTCAAATACATGGTGTTTTGTTTCGTCTTGTACTTGGTTATGGACTCCCAGTGGTCGAGGCATTGGACACTATGTGCCGTAATATATTATGTATTGTAATATTTGTTACAGTCTAGAAATAAATGGTTTACTTTTTCTTTGTGTGTGGATAATATTATTCCCATCTTGGGTTCCTACACAAAATGCCGGTTCTAATTTGTGTCGACTGACAAAAATTTAATAATGCAGCGTGCTGCGGTTTCAGCTAAGGAAATATTTATTTGGTCGATTTTTGAGACTTTTTAATTACTACTTTTAAAGAATATCTCTTTTTAATAAAAAGAGAATATCTTTTTCTTTGCAATTCAGCAAGCTTCAAGCACTATATTAAATCTACAATAATCGGCGTAAGCTTAAGCTAATAAAGGCAACTTTCTAATTTACAATTTGTGTAAAAACCATCATATTAAAACTGAAATACGAGAAGGAGCATAGAAGAATATTGCAGACAAACATCATCATCATCACAATCATCATTATAAAAGAGAGGAAATGGAAGTGACCCACTGCGCTAAATTTTTTTTACATCTAAAATTATATTTTTCACATCTGAATATATGGCCAATATTATAACATTCCTTACAATAATTATAATAAAAAGTCTTCCAAATCATATTTGAGGATTAATTATGGTCTTAATATAATCGTTTTCAGGTATTTGATATACTAACATTATAAGCACAGGACAACAAATTAATAATACATAAACATTATGAACTTACTGCTACTCAACTAAAATTGATCCACTAAATTACTACAAAGCTTTTTATATTAATTATTATTAAACTAACATGTTAATAATAAATATTTTGGCTTAAATTATACTTGAAAAAATGCATAATAATACACTAAAATTAACAATTTAATATTTTTTGTTACAGTTATAACGAACATTTCAAAAAAAAAATATTCAATTTAATTTAATATATTAAAATCTCTGTAGGTGATTTTTTACCAAAATATAATTTATAACCACGAAAATAGACTACAATAGGAATTTAACAATGTTTACTCTATTTGAGTTATATATAACAAAGTAAATAGGTAATAAGTTTCTGAAAAATCAAGTGTTAGTGTTATTTTCCAAAAATAAAGTGTAATATAGCTAAGTGTAGATATTTTTAAAACATTAAATACTTTCTAATAAAAAAAAAATAATTTTTCAACGATGATTTACAAACATTTAGTAAAACTATATTTCAGAATAGGTATAAATAGTATTTAGATAAAATATATTTCTAAACTAAGAGAGACTTCGCAAACAGTCACATAATAAGTTATTTGGTAATCAAATATTATGTAAACATGGGACAATGGCACAAAACAATGGCAAAATACAAATATACGTTTATTTTTTACTCAATTATTTATTTTAATTTTCATTCAATTCCGATGGTGTTAAACCGCAAAATAAAATTACCTAAATAAAGCAACCTACCTAAAAATAAAATATATTTGCAGGAAATTTAATTTAAAATATCATGAAATAAAAATGCGTTTTGTTGAACTGGATTCAATTTATTTTTACAAAGCGTAGTTGTAATAAAAATGTTATAAGGCCAAAAGATATTTTTACAGAGGCCTTTAACAGAATGCCTTGATCGTATTGCAAAAAATTATAATATTTTACTTAGTGCAACGTTTATTATATATTTTTATAGAGGGCACTGAAAAAGCACTTAAATGCTTATGTACTACATTTCTCAGAAAAGTGGCATCAAACTCTTAATATATGTTAACATTATATTAATATAACATTTATTGTCTATTTGTCAATAGTTTTAATTATTGTCTTAACATTATTGTCCAATAAGTTTAAAGGTAGGTATAGGTAGAGAAAGCTCGTTACAATGTTATACTTTAAGGAAAAAAATTAACAATTAAGTTATTTTCGGTAATAGAAAACTTTTACTATATTGAAACTATATCCTGACAAGTAACGTGGTGTTTGTATTTAAAGTAGATTGTATCCAGATGTTAAAAGAAGCTGGAATTTAATATATCTTAAGTGTATCGAGAACTGACGTAAGAAATTATAAATTAACATATTTTTCCACTTGAACACAGTTATTTAATACAAAATATTCAATTTTATTGTTCTTTTAGTTTTCAGGTAAGACTTGACACAATATATGTCCAGTCCATTGACGTAATGAGAAAAAATACTTAAATAGAAAATATATGGAAATTTCTAAATTTCGACGATAAAAAGGATAAATTGGAGATATGGTTCTTAGGATATGCAAATAGGTATTACTAATTATTATCATACTTAAACTGCTATAACAAAGAGGGACCACTTTAAAAACGTGGGTATTTTTCGTCAGTTAAATTTAATAAGCACAGCCAAAGTTTTGCGGTGGATTCGATAGTATTTTGTTCCTACAAAAGGTTTCCTATGTTTCATGACGATGTTTTACTTGGAAATACTGATCATAATTTTTACCAACATTACACATTTTTACGAAGAAAACGTTTTGTTATAAATACAGTTTTTTATTACAGCTAAACTTTCAGGAATGTCTCTATTTCTTAATATTTGAAACAATAAACGAGGGACTACAGTTTTGAAAAAAAAATTACGAGTACTATTTCCAAGTAAAACCAACGCCGCACCCAAGTTTACTTACCTCTTAGGCGACAAACTTTGGACATAGTTTGGGTCCATTTCATCCAAATCCTTCCCCTTAGTCTCGGGGACGCAACACACGACGAAACATAGTCCGCCCACGCTTATAGAGGCGTACAACCAGAACGCGCCGTGCAACCCCAGCGCCTGTTGGAAGTCTACGAACGTCTTAACACCGACAAAAGCGCAGAGATAACTGAAGGCGGTGGCCATCGCACTCCCGAACGCTCTGTACTCTAGAGGAAACAACTCGCCGATCAACAGCCAGGAAATGGGACTCATACCCAACGAAAACGCAATCGTAAAAACCAACACACACAGCAATGGAATCCAATCATTCTGTCCGACAGTTTGGTGAAACATCACGTTCTGTATCCTCTGGTTTCGGTGAACTTCTTCATAGTACGCGTAACTGCCGAATCCGGCGAGAGCCATCGACATCAGCACCGAGCTCACGATGAGCAGCGGAAGACGACCCACGGTGTCGATCAGCAACCCTGACAAGCAAGAGGCGAGCAATTGAACGAAGGATACAGCTATAGCTGCCCCATGAGGATTCATTCCACCGAAAGTTTTTCTAAAAATCGGCACAGCGTAAAAGGAGAAGGCGTGAGCGCCTGAGAAACGCTGAAACATCATCAAGCCGCAAGTTACCAGGATCGGGCCGAGGAGACGATTGGCAGTTCTGACGTCGAAAGAGTGAATGAGCTGACTGCTCGACATTTGGCTCTGGCGTTGGCTGAAGTTCTTGCTGGCTAAAACATTGGTTCTTATAGTGGCTAATTCTTGAGCAACATCAGAGTTTGGTCCGCGTAGCCAAAGGAGACTTTTGTAGGCTTCTTCGTCTTTCCCTATGAGTACGAGATAGCTGGGCGTCTCTGGTATGTAGAGCACTGTGCAAAAGAGTAGGAGAGGAGCGGCGGAGATGCACAGGGCGAGCTGCTGCCAGTCGAGGTAGGCGCCTATAGTGAAGCTGAATAAAACGCCAAGATGGCCGACAATCTTCAACACGGCACTCAGGCAGCCTCGGATGTCAGGCACGGAGATTTCGCTTATGTAAACCTGGAAAAGAGAAAGATATATAAAAGTCTTTGCACTACTTTATTTGATAAAATCGGTGAGGACGGGAAACATGGGAACTGATAGATGGATCAATAAACTACCCTATATACCTATTCATATTTAACGATGGTAAAGAGAGTTCCTCTTCTTGTTATCTGATCTGATATGATTTAAGCAGTACGCATCGAAGCTGTAATTGCTATGCCGATTTTAATAAATTGTCAGCTGATCAAGCCGTCAACCAGGAGTTAGGGAAAGAGAATATATGCCTATAAATAAACTTCCTAGGCAGAATTCTGTGGGAGATATTTGGAAAAGAATTTGCTTAAACATTCAATTGCGTATATTAGTATGATTTTTTTAATTTAAAATAATTATTCTATACACATAATTGTATTAACTAGATCGAAACGTATCGGTATGCTTCGGGATGTCATACTATTTACCTAACACATTGTATAAGCTTTATATGAGCTAGATGGAATAGTCATGATCAGGTAGATTAAATACTCTTCTGTATGTAGAAAATACCAATTCCAAATTCCACTTTTTTTTACTAAAAAAAAAAATTAATAACAAAATTTCACATTGTTACTCGGCGTTAGTTTCTGAGCGCGAATAACACATAGTATTTTCTGGTGCAGACATGAACTGTGAAAAACTGAATGATATCTGTGTTCCAACACAATGGGGCTTTGTACGCCGCGGGCAGTCCGCTAACAGCTTTTTAGAACATTCCGCTGAATATAAAATAAAAGCATTGTACGAAATATGAATATAACACAAAACTATGTTATGTTGCTAACTGTTTGGCTGGTCTCAATGTTTATCTAAAATGTATTTGATAAAGTAGAAACCTTAAAAAATATGTATAGGAAATATAATGGGAAACAAAGAATATGTAGAACAATTTTCCGCTCTTCATTTTAGAGCTATAAAGTTATTGTTAGTTATATATCACGAACTATACCAAGGGGCCACTCTACTTGTAGTATTTTTCTATTGTTTGTGTGTTTGAATTTGCATTAAAGTTCAGTTTTTGCTTCCATCGAAGCATATTGTTTTAGAAAAGAAAAACCTGTTTTTCTTAATATTGGTTACCGGATAATTTTTTTGAAAGAAAACGTACAAACATCAAATTATTAATTTAACAAAGAAATGTTTAATTGTTCATTAATACACAATCAACGACAGAACAACGCCCAGCCTGGGTCAGTCCATGTCATCTGTTTAATAGAGTCGAATGTTACATGTACTCTTCCGCGACTTCATCGAAAATATTATATGCAATGCAATTCCTACATTACTTACACGATTAATAACTAATTATATACAGTTTTAAACAGGTGTATGAGATACAAGGAACAGATGTGTAAACAAAACGAGTACCTACAGAATTTAATTTCTGCAACCATCTGCAGTCTACAGTTGGTACTGTTTGTCTGACCTTGTAGCGATCTTTATCATATTCTGCGGTAGAGTACAACAAAGTATCATCACCTTCTTTGTCAACTTATTATCGGCTAATTACAAAGGCTTTAATCCTTTTAGAAGAAGGGATATGGAGCGTAGACCCAGCACGCTGCGAGTTTTGACGACCTCCGTGGCGCAGTGGTACGCGCGGTGGATTTACATGACGGAGGTCCTGGGTTCGATTCCCGGCGATTGAGATTTTTCTTAATTTGTCTTGGTCTGGCTGGTGGGAGGCTTTCGCCGTGGCTAGTTACCACCCTACCGACAAAGACGTACCGCCAAGCGATTTAGCGTTCCGGTACGATGTCGTGTTGAAACCGATAGGGGTTTGGATTACATCCTACTCCTAACAAGTTAGCCCGCTTCTATCTTAGATTGCATCATGACTTAACATCAGGTGTGATAGCAGTCAAGGGCCAACTTGTAGTAGATAAAAAAAAAAAGTTGGTGTGTCATCATCATCATCATCTTTATCAGCCAATGGACGTCCACTGCTGGACATAGGCCTTTTTTAGGGACTTTCAAACACAACGATCCTAAGCCGCATGTGTTTTCCGGTGCCGTCCATTAGCTGCTCGAACCATGTGCCCCGCCCATTGCCACTTCAGATCTGCGACAGTTGGTGAGTATAGGGTGATAATGTTTTATTCATTTACGATCACTGTCAAGTATTGATGCTAATGACCGGGACTGACGGTTTAACGTGTTATCCAAGTAGTAACACCACCATCCTCCCGCCCTCGGACTGGAAATGTACAGAAAATTACATAGAAATGACATACATAGAAGAAACTCAGAACTATCCCGCGCAGCCCAGGATCTCATGATCGAAGCCTATATGCCTATAAGTTAACCTGTATAATAAAATAATAATCACCTGTGATAGCATCGTGAGTATGGAGCAGCAGAACCCTCCGAGGAAGGCGGTGATGCACATCATGCGCACTGACGTGGCTAACACGGTCAGCAGCCAGGACAGGCTGCACGGCGCCGCCGCCAGCGACAGCACGCGCCGCCGCCCGTGCCGCATCGCCGCGCCGCCCGCCATGCCGCCGAACAGAGCACCTGCAATATCAAAGTCCAGATCCTCATTCAACATCAAGTCAAGTCAAGTAATATAAGGCCTCTTTGTGACAGAGGTCATCGCGTGCTTGTCTACGCCTCAGGTTGAAACATGCCAGCGCATTGTAGCATGAGTTCCTTTCATGCTTTGCCAAGTACTCCTCTGTATATACGATAATTTTCCACTTAGCATCACATGAGTCACAAAGTAGTCATAATCATCATCATTAGCAACTGATAGACGTTCGCTGGATGTAGGTTTTTTAGGGACTTCCAAACAACGATTCTGAGCCTCCTGTGCATTTGTTTATAACACGAATGCTGCTGCTCAGAGAGCTTAAAGTGTAGTCATGTGACGTTGCCTCGCCCTTGCAGCGAGACAATGGCAGATGAGATGAAACTCTGCTGGGAAGGGGTAACAGTTACAATGACTTACCAAGGAAAGATAAAGAAGCAAGCCATGAGGCCTGTTGGTCAGTGAGCTGAAAGTCGCGTCGCGTCGCGTTCCCTGGGCCTTGCAGCGAAGCTATTGCGGGTGAACTGTAGCCCTTGCCCAGCCCTGCTGAGAAGGGGGCCAGAGACACCGCGAGGGCTGCGATCACCTGGAATACAGAAGATCTAGTAGAGTTTTATAACCTCTTGTGGATATTGATAGCCGACAACGTATTAACAGAGCTTCTGCACTAACTCCCAAATGCCCGCAAAATAGTGTAGAAGTAAAATCTTCCAAGAAAATAAAAAAAGAGATGTGTATAGCAAGCTATCTTTAAAAGTAAATGCCATTGCGGACTTTTTCATAGTCCTAATGAAAAGGAACAATTCTTCCATACATTATTTTGTTACATCTTAAACGGATAACCAAAGTTATCGATGAAAGCTTGAGAGTTTCCGTCATTTCTAATAATTATCGTCATATTTCAGGTAATATTACACAAAACTATAATTTATGTACTAAAATCTTCGTCAGGAATCATTCTATCCATCGGTGAAAATCGCATATACTTATATAAAATCGCATATATTCAGAAGTATATCTAAAAGAAGTAATTGTATGCAAAATAAACCATTTACTCTGAAACCTGTTGTCTACGTTTCCTCTGTACGTATAAAACGATAGAGTCAGTCCAGTATCGGACTACCCACATCGCGACGTATTTTTAGAGCAATTTTATTCGTACATAAATCGTCACAAGTCAAATCAATCAAGAGTGGCAATTTATAAAGATTACAGAGATTGTCACATTAATAAAATGGTTGACAAATTAAAATAATTTTAATATTTTTTGTCAAATATTACGTATTCTTTTATATATAATATAATAGATTCAATTGTAATTAGCGGCATAGTTTTTAAGTATAATATCACTTAGGTCCTTTTGTAATTTCCCATGCTCAATGTTGTTCCAAACAATTCCAGTTTCGCTGCAGGCTATCTCATTTCCGTCTACATAAACACCCCGAGGCCGCAAACGTAAGTATTTTCCCGGCGCGGGTAAACAAAGAGACAATTTTCTCAAGTGTCGAAATAAAACATTCCTTGTCACGTACCTACTGTAAAGGCTCGCGCACATTTGGCAGCACGTCATAGCAACGTTTCGTCTACTACTGTTATACCTACTACTTTTTTGGCGCAGTATTTATAAAGCGGTGATTCTGGGTTCTATTACCCATGGAGCCGATTGAGATTTACTTAATTGGTCCTAGTTTTGTGGGGGGCTTTGGCCGTGGCTAGTTACCATCCTGCCGGCAAAGATGTACTCGTACCTACCGCCAAGCGATTTCGTGTTCCGGTACCTACGATATCGTGCACAAACCGAAAGGGGTGTGGATTTTCATCCTGTTCATAACAAGTTAGTCCGCTTCCATCTTAGATTGCATGATCACTTACCATCAGGTGTGATTGCAGACAAGGGCTAACTTGTTATAAAAATAATAAAATACTTAGTTTTAGAAGTAAGAACCCCAGCGCCAGGCAGGCAAGTCGTTGCGACCAATTACTGCCAGCTTTTACATCTTGGCTAAAATCTAAGGCTTAAATAATTATGTACAGACAAATAATATAAAATAGTATTTAATGTCACTCTGTACCGATATAGTTTTAGAGTGAGGTAGACAAGGACTAACTTTAAGTGAATAAAAAAATCACAAAAATGTGTACCCTACCGTAGTTAAAAACCTTATGCACGCCGCTGATCTTGCGATTAGGTAATGGTAGGTAGCTATTATCAATTTTCTTAAGTGTTTTTTTAAAGAATTCCACGTCACGTAGGGCACGTGCCTCAGACCTCAGACACAATTCATTGATCGGGAAACGTTCCAAGCTGTATCGAGAAATTTCTACAGATAAGATAGAAACTTGAGAACTCATTGTTTTTAGATAAAAAGAAGCTCGTGACTTGCTTAGCAATCTTCAGTATTTTCACTTGAAATCCTAATTAATGTTATTGTTTTACGAGCCTTGTATAGTGCAGTGGAGGATTTATAACGTTTGTTTTTAATGACATATCTGCATATTAGCCGCCCGCGGTTACACCCGTGTAGTATTCGTTCCTGTGGAAATTTTCGGATAAAATGTTATTCTGATATGTAAGCTATGTTATTGTGAAGTTTCATCAAAATCCATTCAGTAATTTTTGTGTGAAAGAGTAACAAACATCCATCCATCATACATACATGTTAAGTTTCATCTTTATTATATTAGCAAGAACAACTAACGGACACCAGAGACTTAACTCATAGATATAATACCAAAGAACTAAAAGTAGTAAAGAACTAAACTTTGGCTGGTGGGAGGCTTTCGCCGTGGCTAGTTACCACCCTACCGACAAAGACGTACCGCCAAGCGATTTAGCGTTCCGGTACGATGTCGTGTAGAAACCGAAAAGGTGTGGATTTCACCCTACTCCTCACAAGTTAGCCCGCTTCCATCTTAGACTGCATCATCACTTAAGATGTTAAGTTGACTGCTATCACAACCGAGGTGTGATAGCAGTCAAGGGTCAACTTGTAGTCGATAAAAAAAAAAAAAGTATAATAATCATAATGATGGTTTGATGACGACTGGAACCGACAGCTTAACATGCTCTCAGGTGCACTAGGTTACAAAACCGCTAACTTTCAAACTCCGTATTAGAGTTTCCAAATAAAAAATCTTTAGAAGAGAGATTATCTTAATATATATAATGTAAAAGACTACTAGTTATCGAAGAGCTGGGAAGCCCGTCACAAGTTGCAGTAGTAACACTGTAAACTTACTGGAATGTTAAAAATATTTTATGAAATAAATATTTTTGTATTTATACTGAAGTTGAATCCAGGTTTTATGATTGAGAGCTACGCAGGCTACCTAACGAGTCACGTTTTAAGTATTATAATAAAAGACAATGTTAGTTGATTGAATTATCCAGTTTGTGTGTCATCTGAAACGATATTAAACGACCTTGAACGAAAGTCTCCAAATATCTACCAATTAATTATACAAGACTCTAAGTTTCCTAATTGCTAACAAAATATAAATACACTCAATCAGCTCAAAAGTTTCGCCTTCACGGAGTTTTCAATATTAATTCGTTGTTTGGAACTTGTTTTTGCAACTGCTAAATTATTAAAAGTTAACTGGAAAGCCCGCTCGTTTTAATCTTAATTTGGGTCTGTTTGGCCCTTTAGAAAATTTTTTATATAGTACGATAAAGTTAATCGTCTCAAACCCTATCCGAGTTATCGTACATTTTAGACTTTAAATCAATCAGAGTCCGATTGTTAATATAATTACTTACACAAATGAAAAAAAATTTCCCAAAAATTTTCTATTTTGGGTGGCTCTATAAATCACCGAATACTATGGACATTCACCCCTTAAAATTCAAACATTTCTAATTCTAATATTGCAGTCTAGAGACTTTTCGTATGTAAAGTTTATGCACTACAAATTTTATACAAACGTTTTTTCTTGCTGTTTAGGTAATTGCGAAACAACACATTTCTTTTCCACTTGATAACAGTTGAAAGCATTAAAACTTTAACATATTGTTTCAGTTTATACTATACTAGCAGTCTATCGCGACTTCGTCCGCCTGAAAACCTCTAAGATAACCTTCTAATTTTAAAGACAGACTTTCACACAAAGTGTGCTTATTCCCCGCTCCCCCTCTCAATTTAATTTTTTTATAGTTTCCTGTGAAGCAGTATCCTCCGTCCCGTGTATAAAGATCTACATTTTAGTTAAACATTGTACGATATTACAGTACATTAACATTAACAATATATATTTATGGCATGCTGATATGTATAGCTTAATATTAAATAGTCTATAAGGCTCTTGAGTCTAACTTTCAAAACAAACAAAAATAATTTTACAATCCGACATGCAGATCTAGAGATTAGCCTGTTTGAACAAACGAACAAACTCTTCCGTTTTATATTAATAGTATAGATATGGTCTTCTATGGCAAATAAACTGAACAAAGATCGAATTCTCAACTCCATTACCGTATTGTCGTTTCTAACATGTAACAGCATACTTACCAAAATGCTGACGCCTATTCGTATTCTATAGTAGGTCTCTTGTAAAGTAGATCTAATACTCGAACGCACGTATCACGTGTCGCGCTTTTTAAAAATTTTGTATTATCTCCTAAACTATGTAACTAATTAACATGCTGTAAATGGCAAATATTATCTCTATAAGATCCTTGTGATTATTAAATAATTTATTTTGATAAGGATTTAAGTTTAGTTGTATAAATCATGAAGTAAACGTATGCATATGAAATAAAGGATTTTTTAAAACACAAAAAGTTCTATATCTGACAAAATATAAAAGACGTTGCGAACTTTTTAGTAGAACTTTTTAAGATACATAAAGTTCTCATACATTGCTCTCAATTATTCTAGTTAAGGCAGCGCAGGCGCATGAAGGCGATTTAACAGATTTTTGCGGTCCGACTCGCGCGACAAAAACTGTGATAACTCGGTTAATATATAAAATACAAATATAAAATATA
This sequence comes from Mycalesis mineus, assembly GCA_034621355.1. Classification (NCBI taxonomy): domain Eukaryota; kingdom Metazoa; phylum Arthropoda; class Insecta; order Lepidoptera; family Nymphalidae; genus Mycalesis; species Mycalesis mineus. The sequence goes on from CM067882.1 coordinate 814,876, forward strand.
GTCTATGATACTCACCGATAATGTAGCATTCTACTCGTGAAATAATTTTTTAAATCCGATTTAAAATTTTTTTAAATCGGATCAGTAGTTCCGAAGTTATTTACAAACTTACAAACTTTACCTCTTTATAATATTAGTATAGATATATTATATACCTATTATCTACAATGGAAAGTTGTAACTAACTTTTTGATTTCAGACTATATTTTACAGTACTAAAGTTAAGTCTTTAGTGATAGCAAAATCATATCAAGTAGCCGAACATACTGCGAAACAATGAATACATTAATGTCGTGTCGGTCCCGTCAACTCTAACAAATCGTTGTATAAATGGGTCACGACCCTTAAAAAGGGGTTGGCAAGAAGTGGATGACCTTTTTTCAATGTTGCTTTTTAAATGGCGTATCGAAATGATTTCTTTTTTGAGATCGAATACAGATAAGAATAATTTAATACAAATGAAACTTTATTTATTTTTTGTTGAATTATTAAAAAATAAATGGAAAAATTCAAATACAAGTAATAAATATAATCGGTATCCCAGTTTCTACAAGGTGCTAGACCTGACCCTGTATTGGTCCCTAAAATTGGCAGATGAACAGGTTCAAAATGACCGAATTCCGCGAAGATAAAGTAGTATGTAACATCAAGTGTAATATATTGATGTATCAACATCGTAAGCCTGCAGATTAACATTAATCTTCACAATGGGTTAAGGACAGAAGCCCTTCTCCTAATGCGCGTGTAAACTTTAATAGGGTTAACGTTAAGCCGGGGTTGCCATGTGCCCTGTTTTATGATCTTATGTACTTGGGTGTTGGTTCAAGGTTCTTAGGTTGTGTACCCGGATATATGATAAAATATCCATCTACATCAAGAGCTTACGTTTTTATACATCAATAAAATGATCAGTGAGGATGAGTGGTTAAATCGTAGGACTTTTGCAAAAGACCGGCTATTTGGAAGTAAAGATAACAGGTTTCTTGGTCCAAATAAAAAATAATAGTTACAATCGGTATCCAGGACTGACTGTAGTACTATTTAAAAGAAGACCTAGGCGATTGTTCATGTTTTAAATTTTAGGTCATTATAAATATAGCAAGGTGAAGAGCACTCTAAATCGATAAACTTTTATGATAGGATTAAAGAGAGTGGAAGAAGCTAAAAACGTATGCAAGGAACGTAGCAAATGGAAGGATGTAGTCTCTACCTACTATAGAAACAAGGCTGGATGTATGTATGTATATAATTATGGTTAAAGTATATATTATGTTTCGTTTTTCTAAATTATGTGCAAACCACATTTTCCATATTCAAATATTTTCTATGTCTAGCCACTGTGCCATGTGAGGCTGACTTTAGGTGATAACTAGAACATGTGACACAATGAAGATGGCTACAAGATTATACTGAACATTAACTGAACCGTGTACAGTTGACACCAATATACGTTTATTATCAACATTAGCAAACCAATAGCAGTAATTCAAATTGGTACATTGTCTAATTGCATTTCTGCGGAAGGTTTTAGATTTCTGTTGTCTGTCTATTCGCACTATTTATATGTTCCCTTACAACTCCCAACCTGGCAGATCCTCGATATGATGACATATACTTATAGGAAAAACTCTTAGCTACGGTTAACCAGAAGTGGGTGTAAATTGCGAAAAACACCCTAACATTACATATTTTTGATGGTATTGTTGAAACGAAAATGTTTCTAGACTTAAAATTGTTTAGAATATGCACTTCCGGCTCAAATTTTCAAACCGAAAGAAGAAAAAATCAAGTCAAGTATAACATTGGGTTCAATATCGGGGGTAGCAGAATTTCAGGAGTGTGAACGGCTGGAAGCCGAATAAAGTCGTTCCTTCCGATAATATCTCTTAATAAAGTATATTATTAAGAAGAAAGATGTCCTAGCTGTGACACATAAGGGAGTGGACTGGCATAAAGATTGTTGAAAACTAGTCCGCCTAGCCATGGACAATTAGAAGTTCAAAAAGCTGACCACCGACCTTCAGCAATGAAGAGGCACTTAAAAAAGAGAATGATAATAATTAAAGAGTAACTTTTGACGTGACAACGTCTTGTAATTCGATAGAGCCGACTGCACGCACGAAAAAAACATGACATCATGCGTCGTTACCTCGCTTTGAGGCGTTCCATGTAAGGCTTGAAGTGCAAGCGAGAGCGCGGAACGAGCGACAAAGAAGCACAATCGGCCTTTGCGTTCGGCAGCGTTCGACATCCGTCTATTAAATATAATTATTAAATATATTAATTTTAAATTAAAAATTAATATATTTATAAATTAATATATTTATTATAAATTTATAAAATCAAAATCAATTATTTTATTAATTTAAATTAATGTTTATAAAAATATACTTAAATTAAAAATTTTAATAACCAATTAAATGCTACCATTCCATCAGTATTTTCTTAAGACGTTGTCACGTTCAACTATCGTCAGTAAACCGACTTTACAGAAAACCAATTTTTTTCTGTATGTTTGTTTCTTTATCACTCCTCAATCGCTGAGCCCTTTTTAAAGAACCTTGGTCTCTGTACCAAGGTACTTCTAAGTGTGAAAAAGGACGTCGGTGATTTTCGTTCCGTACAGGAAACTCGAATTCATCTGCAAAATGCCTAGCGCTTAAAAATTCATTATACTGACATTGAATGGTCCCTTTAAAAGCAAGTCCAAGTAATCTGAATGTATTAAAATGAGTGTTACGAGTATTAAAATGCCGCATTCCGCTTGATCCGTCGCCACCACAGCCGCAGCGCTGAGAGCAATCTCCGAGCCTAGATTAGCGGCTTATGCGTCAACACGCGTCATCTCCCAACTGCCTAACTTTGGCAGCTCATATGTCATACACAAATGAAAGCCTTAGAAGGCTATATTGAGATGAAGCCTATTTTTAACACGTTCACACACACATAAGTATTACATTACTTACCGATTAACCTGGACTTATGGAGTGGTCAGATAACTTTGTATGGGGACTGTAAACGTTTTAAACAAGGCCAAACTTCCCTCCTTGAGGGTTGTAGAGCTAAGACTCACTTCCAGGATTTGTAAAAATCTACCTCTATAGGGTTATATAGGGGTTAAAAGTTTGTATGGGAAGTGATTCATCTTTCATGATATGTCTATGAAAGTTAATATGAATTACTGAATAAACATAAAATATAATGTGAATCAAGAATTTTTAAAATTCTAAAAACCCCTAAAAGGTTATATAGGGGTTGAAAGTTTTTATTTTAATTAAAATAATAAAATTAATCTTATTATATTATTATCTTTATAAAAATTGGTATAAAACTTCTGGGTAAACGACTTAAATCGACGTCCAATTTTTAAAATTTTTGTCTTTCTGTTTATTCCGACTAATCTCTGAAACGGCTGTAATGATTAGAACGAGACTTTTAGACTAATGTTAAAAGTAACTTTGGCTATCTTTATTTTAACCATTTTAATTCCACGCGGATAAAGTCGTTGGCGTCCGCTAGTAGTAATATAATTTTTAGTTATAGTAGAGTTGGTCCAGTGCTTCTAAGTATAGTACTAAATAATACACTGATCTTTTGAAACAAAACTACCCTCTTTCGTAGTAAACTTCGAGTGCAACGCATCCCTAAAACTAAAACGGAAACGACGAAAGTTGCGTTCAAAATTAAAGCAAGTTTTCTGAACTCTTTTAATAATGCAATAGACTTTTCTGTTCATAGTCGGGGAAATAAAATGATAAAGGTATTAAACTAACACTGATCTTTTGAAATAAAACTAACCCTCTTTCGTAGTAAACTTCGAATGCAACGTGTCCCTAAAACTAAAACGGAAACGACGAAAGTTGCGTTCAAAATTACAGCAAGTTTTCTGAACTCTTTTAATAATGCAATAGACTTTTCCGTTCATAGTCGGGGAAATAAAATGATAAAGGTATTAAACTAACACTGATCTTTTGAAATAAAACTAACCCTCTTTCGTAGTAAACTTCGAATGCAACGTGTCCCTAAAACTAAAACGGAAACGACGAAAGTTGCGTTCAAAATTACAGCAAGTTTTCTGAACTCTTTTAATAATGCAATAGACTTTTCCATTCATAGTCGGGGAAATAAAATGATAGAGGTATTTAACTATGTAACTTCTGATAAAAGGTTATATTTACATTTCTGTATAGGACCATTGGTTAATGTTACGTCCCCTTACGACCCTCTAGTTATCTTGGGTTTAACTCATTGCTCTGTTAGAAAATGCAAGATGTAAGGAATGGATGGTAGTATAGGTAAAAGTTTTAACTTATGTTAAAAATGATAGTAAAGTTAGTTATAAATATAAGTATAGCTCCATCTGTCCCGTAACAATGTCATAGCAAGGTCTGCTGACCGCTCGCCGCATGCACAGAATGGCAGCTTTTGTTTATCAGGGGCTCGCAGAAACCTGCGCCGTTCAATTTGACCTCTGACAGTGAGATGTTAACAAATATATCTAACCAATAGCGTAACAGCCATTATAGTCTGATTTTATATTCAGATATAGATAAGTAGAGATCTTATTTTTAAAGTATTTCAGCCGAAATTTACAAATACTGCAAATGTGGACCCTACGAGAAAAGTTTAAAATTTTTAAACGTACTTATTTTATATGTCTTGACTATCATAGGACATAATTATTTTCCTCGACTGGTATAGAACATGTAGAAGTTGAGACTCTACAAGTAACAACATCTCAGTAAGGCATCCCGCTTTCAAGCCTCTTTAGAAACCGCTGACTCATCACAATACGCTTTTCTGATGTCACATAAAAAGAGCAACCTTTACGTAGCAATATCAAATTGTTCTTGGCCGATTTATCTAGATGGCCACTTGTCACCCAGTGGTCGAGTTAATCTTAACCTAATTTCGTACACAGCTTGGCGGGCTAATGTTTGGCCTTGCGCTTTTATTAAAAGTAGGTTAAGTGTCGTTATAATGCTTTTGTACAAAGTTTGAGAAAAAGAGAAAAAAATACTGATGGACCCTTTAATAAGAGTGCCTGTGACTGAGGTCATTGGGAACAAAGTTTAGCGGTTACGAAAAACTCGCATTAAACTCGGTTTAGATAAGACTCCGGCCGAAATATAAATTTGGTTTAGAGATATATTTTTTGTATTCAGATGAAATGATCTTTTTGAACGTAAAACTTTTTGATTTATTGTTTTCTTGGCGGACGTACAATTTCGAAAATAAAAGTAGACTGAGTTTTATAAGTAGCTATCTGAAAGGGATGTCAAAATCGGTTCAGCCGTTCTAGAAATTAGCCAGAACGGACAAACAGATTGAGAGACAAAAATCAATGAAAATTCCTTGTATAATATAACTAAAAAAATACATAACTTAAATAATAATACAGCCCATCTGGAAAGGGATGGTCATTACTCAAAGCTGAGGGCCTTTTATGACGCTAACGCAGCTGTAATGACAGTAATTATGCTCCTTCTAGCCCGCTTCCACCCCAGCAATGATGTTTACATACTGTAGCTTTAATCGTTATGAGATTTAATATATGAAAAATTCAATTTATCACGAGATATTTTGCATCTAAGTCCAATCACAGAAAATCTTTTGAAAAATTTGCATAATACATACCTATAAGTATCAGCATGATTTATTCAAAGTACATTTTTTCGTTTGCCATTGTTAGAACTTGTTATTCCCAGTTAATGGTTTTTGTTTATCTATATGACACCCTAAACAAACGAAAGCATGTCAGATTGTACCGATTGTATTGACAACTCCAATATTTTTCATTAATTTTCAGCAATGAACATATTGCTTTGTTTTTTTTCAGTTCAATATTCATACATATATTCAAACATTTAAATAGTGTCTATACTCAATAGTCGATCTATATTACACTATTGTGGTCCAGAAAAACCAATTCCCACCTACTACTTATTTGCATTGCATTTTGTTATAAGAAATTATGAGATTATGCTCCAAAAGCTTAGATTTAGAGTTCCTGTGGAAGTTCCTGTATTCTTATTGGCAAGTAGCATTATTGTTCCGGTCTGAAAGACATGGTTGCCGATGTAATTAAGGCCATATAAGGCATATCATTAATGCCTTAAATTGATTGAGACTTGATGACATCGACACTTTATCTAGCTTGCCCTCCGTTTATGTTACACCATAAACGTAAATTCTAACAAATATAACTACAAAAAGTAATTAACAATGGTGCAACACAAACCTGCGGCAAATGTCTAGACTTGCGCGGCGCCGGCGTCTCAACCCCCGTCCCCGATAAGCACTTTCCGTTCGGAACCCCCCCGTTCCCTTTTATCTCCTCCCGCTTCTCCGGCAACCTTATCGGTATGTTGTGCTTCTCGAAATACCCGTTCTGTATCATTTGGTCCAACGAAACCTCTAGCTCCCTCACAGCAACCACTTTGCGCCCACAAACCGGATCATCGATAACCATCTTCCGACAACCGGACACTTCTGAAAATTTAACGATCTTCTTTGTTTCATCCTTCTTCGGTTTCTTCACGTGGTTCACTTGGTCCTTCTCAGGCGGATCGGTCGTCCAATATTTCACATTCTTCTCAGACAAACGTAGTGGCTTACACACCGCCACGTTTTTTGGCTTCTGATTTGGCTGTCTATTGATAGAATTAGGTCTACGTTCGTTTCGATCGGTTAGCCTAATTTCGTTTCGTTTTATATCGATTCGTTCTTTTTGTATATGTTCATAAGATTCTCGCGGCTTTAGTCTCTCTGCTTCGATTCTAAAATCGTAATAGTCTTTTTTGTATCGGCGACGATCATCGTTGTAGTTTTGGTTTCTTGGTAAGGAGTTGTACTTGCTGACGTAGGTCGTCTGTAAGTTCAAATACTCTGGTCTGATCGGTCTGAATAATGAGAGCCTTCCTTGCGCCTCGTCGAAGTCCGAATAGATGTCTTCGAACACGTAACCGTTTTTCCTCTTCGGTCGTTCTATTTGATCGAAGCGTTCCGTTCGAATGCGGTTTGGTTCTGAACGCTGCGCTTCGAATCTACTTATTTCGTGTCGCCGCCTTCGTTCATACTCGTAATCGAAGTCTAAATGTCGATCGTAGAGCAGTCTCTCGCGGGACCCGGCCATTCTTTTATTAGGTTTCCTGTAAAAGAAAGGTTGAATTTTAATGAGGGCTTTGTAGGATCCAACGAATTGAGGGAATTCGCTGACTGCGAAATTGAGGGCTGTTTTTCCTGAGACCAAGTTATTAAGACGCCGGGCTATCAGTTGGGATTTTCGTGATATTATACAGGATTCCTAAATCATTAGGTAACTCAGATCCCACTATTTAACTTTTTTAGAATTTAGAAATTTTAAATATTATACGAACAATAAACGCTTTTTTTTATTTATATGGAAATTTATTTTTAAAAGAAAGGAAGGGAATATAAGAAGAAAATAAAAAAACTTGAGTTTTTCAAAAGAATCCTCGGGCTCAAAACCAATCTTTGAAAAATATTATGTCCGATAAAATCAGCGTACATTACTTTTAACCGACGAAAAAAAACGGAGGAGGTTCTCCATTCGACACGTATATTTCTTTTCTTTTTTTTATGTATGAACACGCATAACTTTTTACAGAGTAGTCCGATTTTGATAATTATTTTTTATTAGAAAGGGCACACTCTCAAGATGGTCCCATTGTCATAATGTTAGGATCTGATGTTGATATCCTGGGAAAATTGAAGGAATTCTTCAAATTTTATAGGCACACTTGCAGCGATTTCGGTTTTTGTGTAAGTATCGGTACATTTGTCTACAATCGGTATTTTTGGCTACATGTGCCGTATAATATACTATGACAGTACGAGTACGTTACGTGGCGATAAATCACTAAAAACTAAGAAATAAAAATTTTTAACAAAAAAAAATTTTAACAATGATACTTGATGATTATGAGCAGAAAATCACAAGTAGGTATAGCAATATTCCACAGTTAGTTCACTCAAAATTTAATATTTGATGGAACAATACCTGTCGGGCACTCTAATTAATTAGTATAAAATTCAGCCTTTACGCAAGCAGATAAAACCCGAGGCCTACGATCAACCCATTAAAAAGGTATCAAATTGTATTCTGTATTCCCAATATTCATACCACAATTCAATATTCAAATGGGGCTGAACGGCTGAATGTGAAATTAATATTATCTTGTTAGCTTTGAGCGACTTCCAGCCCATTTGCATGCTGCATCCAATTAATGTGTGCTGCGTCATATCATCTTGTATTGAATTAATTTTACATCGCTAAATGGTAATATGTATTTTGATAATCAGCCTATTAACGGCTCACTACAGGACCAGGCCTCTCAGAGGGAATATAGAACGTAGACCCACCATGCTGCTTAAATGTGGATTGGCGGCCTTAAGGTGATAGTGTTGTTTTATGACTATCATATGTTGATGATAGTGACCGGGACCGGGCATTAGGGCTCTCCGAGGCTCGAGGGTGTAACAACACAAACTACCGACCCCAGGCTAGGAGTATGGTAAAATTTCGTCAAAAGAATGTAAAACTAGGAATTATTTCGTGATCTAACCCAGGATTCGAGCCCCTTTCGATCGTAAACGAAGCCACTAATCACTATACCAACGAGGCAGTGCTTCTCCTCTCCTTAATAGGAGAGATGATATAAAGCTTTGATCTATTAGGCAGCTTCAATCTTGTTCATTAAGGCTTTCGTAAAAAGTACATTTAACTAAGAAAAACACGTTCTAACCAAAAACGAGTTCTAACGGTAACATTGCTAAAAAAATGTAAATATATATAAATGAAGGTCTGGAATGCCCTACCGAAATCAGTATTTCCTTGTTCTTTCAACCTGGGTATCTTTAAAACAAGAGTGAATAGGCATCTTCTAAGCAAGTGCGTTCCACCTTAGACCACATCTACACTTACCATCAGGTGAGATAGTGGTCAAGCGTGGGCTTATTTCTTATTAAAAAAAAAATATATAAATGAGAGAAAAGGGTAGTAAAAGACAACAAGGTAGAGCTTCAGCTCTGCAAGTGAGTCAAGTTTCACTCGACGCTTTATTCCAAGCTCGTCAACTTTTTACGACGTATCGCTTCGGAATTTCGTATTTGGTAAGTTGCTTGTATGAGTTTCGTCATATCGTGCCCTCTCGTAAACGCTTGGAAGTTTTGAGATATTAAGATATCGTTATTGCATGCTTTATCCGTCGATAGGTACGTTTTGTATTTTAAATATTCCTTAGTTAGCTGATGGTACGATGTGCAATGAACTATTTTTTAAATATCTCTGTATCAATAATAATTTATGTAAATACTAAATTTAATGTAGATGTTTAAGAAAGCCGTTAGAAAAGTAAATTTTTTTTCTGTGCTCTTGCCAGCAATTTATGATGTGTGTAGAAGTGATTTGTAACTAGTCCAGGGACGGCTGGCGGGTGGCTTTGGCCGTGGCTAGTTACCACCCTACCGACAAAGACGTACCGTTAAACGATTTAGCGTTCCAATACGATGTCGTGTAGAAACCGAGAGGGGTGTGGATTTCATCCTAGTTCTAACAAATTAACCCACTTCCATTTTAGATTGCATCATCACTTACCATCAAGTGTGATAGCAGTCTAGGGCTAACTTGTAATTACTAAAAAGTCTATACCTATGTATTTTAAGTTATCCTAAAAGAAGAGTTTCATTAATTGTTATTAATTTTATTCATTAAAAGAAGAGAAAGTCAATGACCACAATCACACCTGATGATAAGTGATGATGCAATATAAGATAGAAGTGGGTTAACTTGTTAGGAATAGCATGAAATCCGCCGGGAGTCAAACCCAGGACCTTTGTTTTATACCGAAGTCCACCGCGCATACTACTGTGCCGGGGAGGACGTTTAAAGCTACATTTTATATAGAAGTGATTTATAGCGTCCTTATATATTCTTCAGAGACGAACTTAGCCTTAAGACAGTTCCACATAAAGTAAGTAATGTGTGTATGTTATGCAGATCGCGGCGATGTACGCAGCTTGGCGTTTATAACAAACGTCGGAATATAATGTGGCTGTCGCAATGCGGGCCGGCCGACTGCCAAGTTTATTTTATTAATTGACGGGCCTTAGCGCGGACGCACACCTCCGACCGGACGGAAAGGTTAAGGTCAGAACTTGGCGGACAAATTACGAACAAATTTTCTTACAGACGTTGCTCTATTTGTCGTCCTTTCAATACCTGTCACGGCATTATTTATTAAAATAACATAATACGACACTTTGCCTCAAGCTTATCATGTCTTTCGTAGGTTAAATACAACCGTGGTTATCCTTTCAATAATACAATATACATTCAAACACTAAAATAAAATATATTCTACTACGTGTAATGCATTTAGGTATTTGATATACGATAAATATTTTTATAAAAGTTTCATATCGTGCATAGCATAGAGCGATATTGGTTTTAGATTATACTGTGTAGGTACTTGTGGACGCTCGAGGATTCACCCGCGTAGTTCTAGGTCTCGAGGAAATTTGTGGATAAAATGTGGAATATGTGTTATTTCGATATGTAAGCTATATTATTGCGAAGTTTTATTAAAATTCTATAAATATTTTTTTCGTGAACGAGTGTAGAAACCGAAAGGGGTGTGGATTTGATCCTACTCCTACCAAGTTAACCCGATTTCGTCTTAGATTGCATCACTTAACTTCTATATATCAGGTATATATAGGTGATAGCAGTCAGGGATACTGCATACATACAAACTTTCCCCTATATAATATTAATAAGGATAATATAACCTGTAATATCACAATATAAAATTGCGTATTTGTTTTTTTTTTTATATTTTAATACCACTCGCTAGAATAGTACATTTTTTCATCAACTTCTCGGCAGAATCTGCTTTCAGAACCGTTGGCAAAGTTATTATACCAAGTATAAATAAATGAATTTGAGTTTTATTTTTCTATTATGTAGTTAGTATAGTAAGTATTGTATATAGCGCAATGTTAGTTTGCCAAGTTTAGAGATATCGTCGTTATGCATATTGTAACTTTTTAGTTGGAATAAGTTTAAGGTATTCTTATCGTCCCCAGTTGATAGACCTTGACCTCATGCAGATGGTAATAAAATAACTGTTCTACTGCGGATTTTCGAGAGTTATACGAATTGCTGCACATATTTGTTTCGGTAACACAAAATAAAAGCTTTTTAAATTTTATATCCCGTAAATTGATTTATGTGTTATTTAAATCTTAGACTGGTGCTTATTTGAATAAAAAGGCTCATACTAAATAATCGAATGCATATACAATTCAAGTAGGTTTCATGTCAACTTAATTTGCTACATTTCTATTGCTATCAGAGTAAGTTGACAAAAGATGTATCTACTTAAATTTGACTTGTGGTTGAGTATTCCGGCGTAAGTATTTTATAAAGAATTCAGTGAGTATAAACTTGGCGTTTTGCAGTAATTCTATAGGGTAGAGTGGCAACTAGCCACGTATAATTAATATCCCTTGCTGCGATAAGGAAAATGATTGAATTATGACTGTCATCTTTTGTTAAAACAGTAATATGAACATGATATAATATTTATATTTTTACAATGATCTTTTTAGGACCTTTCATTTGATACCCATATTGCTAAGATAAAAGAAAAAAATACACACATCCCTCCTTTTTCCCCCATTTACAGCCGTCATTTTGAAAATTCATATATCCTATGTCACTTAGACAATTTTGCCAAATTCAACGACACCTCACATGTCAAAATCCGTTCAGCCGTTTAGGCTGTAGCGCGTGCTGAAGAAATGGGCATACACACATACATACGCTCAAAAAACATTACCCTCCTTTTGACGCAGTCGGGTAAAAACAGCTTTACACTGCTATGACGTCATAGCTTGTAACGCCAAAGTAATTAAGTTTAATTTTTTTTTGCAAGAAAGGGTAAGAAACTCCCTACTCCAACATTTAAGCGCTAATAGTTTTTTACATCTACTTTTGTTGTACTTTATTATAAAGTAAATAAAGAATTTTGAGTCGTCTTTCCTATTTGATACTATATCCTTTACCTACAACATGTTAATACAAGTACAACTATCATTAGATTAATATTCAGAGCATTAATAGACTGCTACTGTGGATGCGATCACAATGTACATATCGAGACAAATGACAATAGACTTGTATGCCACTCATTATCTATTCTATTCGTTTACATAATAGCAATGGGCTGATACTCTATCCGTTCTACCTACACTGCCTCATTGCTACCTACGTCTCTAGTTTATAATGTTTCTATGTTAACGGACTCTTGACAATTGACTTGAAATACAAGAATTTATCATTTAATATTTTTGTATTTGTACTTTAATCGAATTATCGTACTATTTTTTATGTTATTACACAGTAATGCCTCGTTGGCTTAATGCTTATGTAGCTCAGCGTCACGAGGTCCTTGGTTCGTAGGTTGGGTTATGAAATATTGGGTTATAAAACTTATTTTTAAAAATTATGTTTAAATTATATTAAGCTTGGGGTTGAGAAGTTCCCAGTTGGAGAGCATGTTATGCCGTCGTTATCGGTCATGCACATTTCAGATTGTTATAAGATTCAAACATTGTCACTCTAATTGTAACTTGTGGTACAGGATCCGTGGTCCAGCGGTAGGATACTTTTGGCTGCTTTTTGATATTAGGTACGTTTATTTAAAAATAATATCCTAAATTGTGGTTAACACTATCCAATAAAAATAAAAGAATTGTCACTCTAAGGGTGCCAATTTTAGTTAAAACTGCTTGAAGGGTGAATTAAACATATTTCTTTTTTTCTATATGCATGGATGCTTGACCCTTTAATAAGGCATTAAAACAGACCAATAATTATAATAATGTTTTATGAAATAAAAGTACTTTCTTTTGTATTTTTATTTCCAGCCCGGAAAAGCCATGTAAGTTTGAAACTCAAAACTTTTTCTTTGTTTTTATAAGCTTAACGTTTGTAGTATTCGTAGAATTTTCGGTCGGTTTGCGTTGACCTTTTTAACTGTGTTGGTATTTCTCTCATTTTGCCGAAAACGGTTCAGATTCTTAGCACAAATTGGGAAATTCTAGACGGGGGCCGGACGCCGTCGCAAAACATTACTACAGTTTTACACAATTGTTAATTTCATTAATATTTTAAAAGTACCGTTATAGGAATTCACTGATATGTAATAAAAAGCAACTGCTTCGTTCTATCGGCGGGTACATATGTGGCTTTCTATCGTACGGTCCTGGGTTCCGGTCTTGACTCGAACTATAAAATATCGAGAATGTATTTTTCTTTAGCAGAAAGCTCAATATTTCATACCAACCGGTATCATAGCACTAACTACGGCCAAAGGCTGAAATATTTACTTATTTGTTTACTCTTTATTTGTACACCACTACGAACAAGAACATATAACAGAGACATAAATTTCATCAGAAGAACTGGAACAAAAGGCGATAAGGCCGCCTTTCTTCCTGGCAAACTTAGGTTTAGGAAAACATTAGTACACCTATAGAATGCCTATTTTATAAAGGTTAAATAACGAAAACCGCATACAAATCGAATCAGAAGTTTCCAAAAACTCACGGCCATGTATAAATAACCTAAACCTCTTTTTGTAGACGGTCAAAAAGTAATGTTTTCCGTCTGCTGATTTGTTGGAACACGCTGTATAACCGAGAAAAGTCAACCGCAATCGCTGCGGCGTCGACTGCAAATATGTGCTAGAGCAAGGTCGCTTGCATCGGCTCTTGCTGCAGCTTCGTAGCTGATATTAGCAAGCTAGCGCGTTAGCGAGGCGACACACAGACGGCGGAGCGGAAGCGGTCCAACAAAGAGGTAGAGCTTATATACCTATCTGATCTAATATAACGTTAGTTATTTAATATTTTATATGGGCAATATTAATAGATCTTAAATCCCACGATTTTGTGTATTTTTGAAAGTACTGATGTGCGATGCTAATGAAAAATAATAATATCAAAAAAAAAATTTTGGAACGCTATTACAATGCTTCTCACTGGATTCAATTATAGAACCACTAAAATACATTAATACTTATCCAAACATTCAGACGTAATGAGAGGTATATAATATACATTTTTTTAAAGATATCTATGAGCAAACAATCGGTAATTGTCTTCTATTAATATAGAAGAAGACGAGACTATAATTACGCCTGATGGCAAGCGAAGAAGCAGCCTTTGATCCATCGTAGGCTGCTTCATCTGATCGCGTTCCAATGCGCTTTTCTAGAAGATGCCTATTAACTCTTGATTTGAAGATACCCACATTGTAAATGTAAGGGAAAGCTGGAAGGGATACCATATTTTCGCAGTTTGATTCAGGAACGAAAAACCAAAACGTTGTTCGTGTCTATAGAATATCCACTACGTATATTAATATATAAGAGAATATATTTCCGCCCCGACTGTTGTGTGCTCAGCGCTTTATCCCCGCCCATGACCCACATGACCCACAATGGTAGGCGCAGGCAAACATTGGTTTGTGTGAACGTAAACAAGGGGTTCACACTGTAGACGAGGTCTTTACATGTCACCAAAAGATTTTTGAAATCATCTTCTGCAATAAATATATGTCCTAATTTCCACGACACAGAATCTTAATAAAATTACACATTATTATAACAAAATATTAACTTTTAGTTCTAGAGTTATTAACTTTATTATATTCCTTATTTGGGTTGTCTGAAAGAGACCGCTACTTAGAGATGAGGTCGCCTATTATGTATAAGTATAATTTTAGTAGTTACTGTTGTTTACGTGTATTTATTTCGGTGTAATATATGTAGTACCTTTCATACAAATACCCTTAACCGACGTATTAAGAGTTTAATGAAACTGGAAAAAGCGAAAGACATATGCAAGAATCGGAATGCGTGTCGAAATGAAGCATGGTGGTGTGTATGTATGTAATAAAAAGTAAACTCGATGACTCGAAATTATATTTTCTAGATTTGATACTTTAATAAGCGCCATCGAATTAATTAATTAATTCAATCATATTACTAGCTTTTCCACGCTGTTTTATCTGCGTAGATCCTATTCCTATAAGAACATCAGAGGAAAAAGGATCATATTTATTCTATTTCAAAATTTCTTCCAAATTAGTTCCGACCCTAACAAACAAGACATTCATCCTTCTTAACTTTCGTCTTTATAATAACTGGTATATAACATATTGGGTAATTACTAATGACTGCATGTATTCTGACTTCCTTTAGACTCTGTAGCCAGAAAAAAGAAGCATTGAGACTAAATATTGACTCGCCTGATCCCAGCGAGTGTCAACGCGTAGTAGAACGCGCCGCAATGCAGCCTGCAGCCTGGAGCAGTGGCGCTGAACAAATAACGAGTCTGCTAACAACTATCGACTCGGATGTTTTACTTCACGCAGAGTTGACTCCGTGCGCTAAGTAGGAGGCTCGAATTAACCGCACTGCTGCAATTTTCTTTAAAAAATTTAACATTCTTTGTTTTGTTAAATTTTAAACAAAAATTTGGCTTTGCAGGAAAATCTGCTTATTTCATTTTCCTGTACGTAGAACATTTTTCGTTTTTAATACTGCTATATCTAAATATAAAATTATTGTTTTTAACCAGCTATTATGAAATGAAACAGATTTGTTTAATTTCTGTTTTCTTCGAACAGTGCGTGTTGCCAGTGATGACCTACGGATCCGAATCTTGGTCGCTGACTGCGGGCTTCATAAAAAGGCTCAGAGTCACTCAGCGGGCGATGGAAAGAGCAATGCTCGGAGTATCTCTGCGTGATCGAATCAGAAATGAGGAGATCCGATCGTTGTGTTTAGAAGTCCCTAAAAAAGGCCTATGTCCAGCAGTGGACGTCTAGAGGCTGGTAATGATGATGATGATGATGAAATGAAAAGACGTATATTATTAGCATTTATTATACAAGGCATTACTAATTCATTATTATTCCTTTAGTAGTTTCAGTCAATGGTCTTATAACGAAAATCTTCAGCCAACATCTTTCGTTGTTGGATCAAGTGTAGGCGATAATTCTTGGAACAGCGCATATTGTAAGGATGTTTCTCACTCTGGAACCCTGACCACCAGTTATTTTGGACCTAAAAAGCCCAGCAAGTGAAAGAGCAGATTTATTTTTATAAATTTTAAATATTTTGTATTTATTAACATTGATAAGAATTAATAAATATGTAAACATTAATAAATGATAGAATTAAATAATACTAGGAAAAGTATTTGCTTTAATTGGTAATCTTTTATCTCACCTTAAAAATTATGGAATAGTCATATGCTGCACAGCTAAACAAAGCTAAACTTCCTTATCACGGTGATGGCAATTAAAGTTCCAACACGGCTTTTTGGAACAAATGACGGGACAAAACGCCAAAGAAACACGGCACCCGAAGTCGCTTATGCGGGCGCAAGATAAGATA
Organism: Mycalesis mineus; assembly: GCA_034621355.1. Taxonomy (NCBI): domain Eukaryota; kingdom Metazoa; phylum Arthropoda; class Insecta; order Lepidoptera; family Nymphalidae; genus Mycalesis; species Mycalesis mineus. Next base: position 831,369 of record CM067882.1, read on the forward strand.
GCTCTACCCTTGATATGACGCACTTGGGTAATAAAAGTCAGCCATTTTTCATTTGAGTATTTTCTTTGAAGGCCTCTCGGGTAATGTGGCTTTGAGAAAATCTGCTAATTTAATTTCCTTGTAGGACATTTTTCTTATTTTTTTAATTCTACAATCTACATCTATAGTAAACAGTAATTTCTTGTAATTGCAATAATTGAGGTATTTAACTCAAATTCTTGAAATTTTATACTTTAACCTAGAAATCACTGGTCATTTTAAACCTCTAATTTTTTAAATTCAATAAATTGTGTTATGACCTCTCTCAATATATTTTTTTTATGACAATAAATTCGATTAGTCCGTTTAAAAGTAATTAATTTATTCAGATCTTTTAAAGTAATATTATTAGGTTAAAACACAACAAATGCATTAATTTCAAATTTAATTAAAAACGGCATAAAATGTCGTGGACATTTTTTTAGATCATTTTAAGAGGACCGATAGAACCGTTTTCGCAGCGCATGCAACGGAAGCCCTCAAGGAGGAATAATTTTCCCCGTTTTTTTCACATTTTCCATTATTTCTTCGCTCCTAATAGTTGCAACGTAATGTTATATAGCTTAAAGCCTTCCTCGATAAATGGTCTATTTAACACAAAAATAATTGTTTAATTGACAATAATTGAGATTATACTTCAAACAACAAACAAACTCTTCAGCTTTATAATATTAGTATAGATTAATTTTTTATTATACTTACAACGAAGAAAAGCCGAACATGGGTAAAAAATACAATAGCAGTATAGAAGAGCTGGTACAAAAGGTGGTCTTATCGCGTAATAGCGATTTCTTCCAAGGCAACCTTAGGTTTAGGAAAAAAAATTTTCGTAATGCTATGTTTATTTACTCAGTCAATCAATTTGTTTCGTTTAAAATTTTATTTTCTTTATATTTATCATATAAATAGATTCCAACTTTTGACTGATTAACAAACAATTAAAGTATTGGTTTTTGGATAAACCACAAATGAATTGAGATAACACTTAAACAAAGATATAAATTATAACCCAAGTTAAATTTTCACTTGGAAAAGAGAGAATAGAGAGAGGAGAGGAAAATATGAAAATAAGTAGATATTGGACTGCTGAATTAGCAGACATGAAATAATCGTAAATTGATATTAAACTAATTATATAGAAAATTAGAATTAAGTTCCTCAAAAATAACAACAAAATGTAAATATGGGAAGACTGCTGTATATGTATATAAGTCTATCCTGAGATATTTATTTATTTATTTTTTATCGATTACAAGATAGTCCTTGACTGCTATCACACCTGATATTAAGTGATCATCCAATCTAAGATGACAACGAGCTAACTTGTTAGGAGTAGGATGAAATCCACACCCCTTTTCGGTTTTTACACGACATTGTACCGGAACGCTAAATTGCTTGGCGGTAGGACCCAGGACCGAACCCAGGACCTCGGCCTTAAAATCCACCGCGCATACCACTGCGCCACGGAGGTCGTCGAACTATTATAACTATTGTATAGGTATATTGTTTAATTGTTTATGATAAGTCAACAGCTGCATTTTAGTGTCCTAATGTTTTCTTAAACCTGGAAGAAATCGCTCTTAAGCGATAAAGCCGTCTTTTGTACCAGTTCTATTTTATGCATTTTATATTTCTGTTCTATGGTTTCCTTCGTTTTGGTGTATAAATAAAGAATAAACAAATAAATAAACAAACAAGATTATTGAGGGGGTTAGACAATATAGACGCACCACGCTTCAACATGGAGACTGGAGTGATAGACAAGATGCTATCGAATATAATTTATTGATACCGATTTGATTGATGCGCCTAGATTTATATTCCTATGAAATCCACGTAAAGTTTAAAATCCGAGAAACGTATGTATTACGTATTTAAGTAGATATATAAATCTCGTACGTCTCAATCTAGCATCAGATCAGATTACGGTACAGGATGCCCACGCCCCACGTATCTGCCGCCAATAATTGAATTTGTTTTGATTTACTGCGCCATATTATTACTAGCGAGAACGTATTGGTTTCGCATTTCTTTTATCGTATTTAAGACTCGGAGGGGTTTTGAAGTACCTACCTCCAATCTTATTTATACCAAGCTAGCTAGCTAGCTAGCTAGGAAATGCTTCCTCCTAATAGGAGAGGGGATATAGAACTTAAAACCATCACACTGCTCCAATGTGTTTTGGCGAGCTTAATGTTTGATTATTATTTAACAATCACTTTCAGATGTTGATGATAGTGTACGAGCGATGGATGTTGATGTATGTAAAACCTAACGCAGCGGCTGAAATTTTGAATGTGTTTGTGTCGATGAATATGTCAAAATTGTGGTAGTGACATAGGCTATATAAATTTTCAAAATGGCGGCTCCACATTGGCGAACCAAGGGCTGAATCTGTATCTAATAACAAGTTATTAGCTACTGTAACTGTTCCAAACGTCAAAACGCCAGGTGTTCGATATAAATGCTTATCTACCTACTGCTTGTTTAACAAATAAATGACCGACAGTGTACAAGTCTTAACTCATTAATTCAAGGTATAAACTAACACTAAATAAGTTTCAAAAAAATTTTATATAAAAACAAAAAACCCGTACCTATTAGAAATTATAAACTTAAAAGAAAATCAAAAATTTCTATTCAGTATAAAATTCAAATACTTTTGAATCTTCCACCGGTCTTATAATTTTACAGAATGTTTTTGTGAAGAAAGAAAAACTCAGTATTTTTTTTATAGGTTGAGAATTAGAACCCAGGACCTAAAGATCTAAATCCACATTGGCTAACCAAGCGTTGAATCAAACCTAATAACAGTTATTAGTCTACTGTAACTGTATCCAAACTTCAAGACGCCAGGTGTTGATATAAAGCTTACCTACCTACGTGCTTGTTACTGTAAGTAATTAAGTTACCGCCACGCGTCGTCTTAACACATCAGTTAAGGTATAAGTTACCCTACCTAGCTACCTACCTAGATAAGTTGCACGAAAAATTTTTCTATAATAACATGTACCAATTAGACATAATAAAATTGAAAAGAAAGTACAAACATTTTAAGTGGCGTTAAATCACTTTAAAAAGTAAAAAAATTGGTTGTCTGAAAAGTCGGTTTACAGAAACGTAATTGATCGTTTCAACGACGAAAAAAATACTGAGGAATGTTACATTCAATTCGTTATTAAATTTTTAATCTAACCACGTATATTTTTTAATATCTATAATTATTAATAAAATTATTGTTTTAATTATAAAAACATATTTTCAATATGTACAGTGTATATATTAATTTTTAATTCTGAAATTAATATATTTAAAATTATATTTACACTTGCAGGATTTCGATTTTTGTGGAAGTATCGGTCGATTTTTGCTGCTTTGTGCCGTTTCGCGTACTTGACAGTTTACTTCAAGTCTTACATGGACGATAAATCACGTAAAACGTATGAATAATATTTTTTAACAATAAATAGAACCGACTCAAAACGCACTAAAAAGTAAAAATTCTATTCCTAGAATTACTTTAATTTACTTAAGCATATCTAGGAGTCGGTGTCAGCCAAGGTTTCTACTTTAAGGACATTACCTAGAATCCACAAACTGCTTTACTACGTTAAATAAATGTTCCTTAAACTTGCTGGCACCGACTTCATAGATATGCTTAAGTAAATAAAAGCAACTAAATGACAGTTATTTTTTACTTTTTAGTGCGTTTTGAGTCGGTTCTATTTTTTGTTTAAAATTTTATAAATCAATGTTACGATTTGTACTTTATAATTTAAGTTATCCCGTCTTGTGGGTAGACAGAAAAGCAGATTGCTTTCAAGAATATTATTCGTTAATTTTATAGTAACCTCTACCTAGTAAATGGTTTATAGTACATTTATTTAACTTTTGTAAAGATAAGTCCAGTACTTCCTTTGGAAAGCGATCTATACTCACTCCGACAAATGGTTTCTTTACTCAAACGCAGTAACGGGGAAACTAATTTATGACTGTCTAGAGATTCGTTTGTTATTCGTTGTTAGTTTTCTGTATATAATGGCTAATTTTCTGTTTAACAAAAACTACATCATTATACGAGAAGAAGAAACACTTTATTGCACATAAAAGTAGATATAGCAGATACATGAAAAAAAGGATAAAAATAAATATGCAAAGGCGGCCTTATTGCTAGAAGCAATCTCTTACAGGCAACCTATTGAAAGGACATTTGAGTATCGTAAGCGGTGTGGTGCAATGAGAAGAAATTACTTAAATTTATTATAAATATAATATTTCAAAAATAAATAAATAAACTACATAAAAATAATAGATGTATATTATAATAAATAGCGATAATATTATAAATGCGAAAGTAACTGTGTGTGTTTGTTACTCAATCACGCCTAAACTATTGAACCGATTTAAATGAAATTTGGCACAGAGAGAGTTTAGAGCCTGAGAAAGGACATTTGTCCTTTTTGTCGAAGAGTTTCTCGCGGACGGAGTCACGGGCGTCCGCTAGTTATCAATAAATCCGTCAATCCTCATTGGAGTAGTTTAGTGGGGTTAAGCTCTCGGTTATAAATATGGAGATCTGGACGTCAAAATAATGAAGATAATCTTTGGCTTTCTCCACATAGGAGAAGAAATATGGACCTTCGAATAATGATGAACTTACCCACTCTTACGTCATCATCAATCCTTAGTTTTAAAAATGTTACAATAGGTAGATACCTAATGTTTTGTCTAATATATTTTAGAGCTGTGTACTTTTAATTAAACTACCCTTTGAAAATTAGATTGTAGAAAAAGTGAAGCAAAGTTTTTGTTAATAACGCAAAGTGAACTTTTTCGTATACTCGTAGCTGGTAATTAATTTCTTACATAAAACCTCTGGAAGAGCCTTTTGTTTGTACACCATGTGTATACCGTATAGAATTTGGGCAAATTCTTTATTGTGATATATGGCGTCGCTGTTAGGCCGCGTTCGCACTATGTTGTGACAATTTACCGTTGGATGACAGTCGTTTCTAGATATTTTTAAGAATTATGACGACTATTTTGTCCACAAACAGAATTATTATTGTTAAACGACAGATAATTGTGTTATGATTTACTGTATCGATTAATTCTAACTTTTTTTTACTGTTACGAACTTACTGTTTTACACACACAGCTCGTAAAACAGCAAAAAGCTAAGATACTTGATAGCTAGCGACTAGCCGTATTGTAGCCGTAATCAGTAGTTACGGCCAAACATCTAGCAACGGCCGAAGTCTCCCACCAGCCAAAAAAAACGTTTAAAAAAAATCCTTATTTGTAGATTTTTAATTTAAAATCGTAAAGAGATGGAACCAGTTCAAAAAACTGGAGAAATTTTTTCCGAAACCATGAAATGAGCGACGAAAAATTCCAATGCTCAGATACACAGAATCATATACTAAATCACATAACATTCGTTACATGCCTCTTGCATCCGGTATACTAGCCACAATACTTCAAACGACACGATAATTAATCTGCCGCTAAGACAGTGGGTACGCGCCCTAAGACGGCGGGGTACTTTCAACGGGATCACTTTGATAAATGATATTCATTACAAAAGGTGTCGCTTGTATTTCAGGTATTTTATGCATGTACATAAATCTTTCAACAGCTGTTCTCTCTGTATACCTACTACCTATACCTATGACGAAGTAGAAATTTAACTTAGAGCTAAGGTATCTTTATATCTATTTTATTATTATTATTGAATATATATTTTTAATTGGTTATAAAAAGTCTTAGAAAAACCACAGAATAGAAATAACTAATTTTATGTCCCGTTCGTTTCAACAATACGATAAATATACGAGTGTTCTTCGCGTTTTACACCCACTTTGACGGTCGAGTGGCGCAGTCGGTAGTGACCCTGCTTCTGCGTCTTAGGCTGTGGGTTCGATTCCCACATCTGGAAAAATGTTTGTGTGATGAGCATGGATGTTTTCCAGTGTCTGGGTGTGTATCTATATATTATAAGTATTTATGTATAATATATATAAAAAAATTCATCAGTTATCATAGTACCCATTTTTTTTAACGCTGGGAAATGCCTTTACGCATCCCCCCGGAAACAGGGCGGTCATAACTGCACCGTTTCCGGAGGGGTATGTGTGACTCCGCAGCTGAAAAGCTGAAATACCCACTAAAACCCAGCGATGTTCCATCGCATCGCCTGGTGACTGGGTCCCGGAAGCATCTTGAATCTTGCGCAACCCAGCCAGCGGCGTCCACCGTGGTAGACCCTCAACTGATCATAGTACCCATAACACAAGCTACTTACGAGTACGCTTACTTTGGAGCTACATAGCGATTCGTATAAGGATATGTCATCATATTGGGGCTCAGCCAAGCGGTTTGAGCGTTGTAACTGACAGACAAACAGACAACAAGAATTTAAAGCATTCCGCAGAAATGCAATAAAAATAAAATTCATAAATTAAATGTGTTCGTCTTTTGTACTAGCGTACACTCGTCCGCGTAAAACCTCTTAGAAGTTTTAAAGAAACTTTTTTGTATGACGTTATTTTTCAAAAAATAATTTACTATATGCAACTTTACATTATGAAATTGGTTAAATAAAGTTAAATTAGTGATAAACTTTAATAAAAGAATTTTATTATCAGAGACAATAATTATACAAATTCTACAATTATTTCATGTTAGATTATTACTATTCGAAGATTATTATTGAATTTCATTAGTTGTCACTTCGCAACGCAGAAATAGTAATATTTTAATTTCGCTATAACTTCAAAACCGAAAGTCCAATTTTAATCTTTTAAAAACCAAATATTATCTACATAAACTGTACTTAGTGATGAAATAATTTATTTTGATAAGGATTAATAGCATGAGTAAAATAAATGCTTTGATTTTTAAATAAAAAAATGGCTGTTGTCACTCAACATAATAGTATATGTTGCATTAATATTTATAAGATCTTCACTTAATTGAACATTTTATAGTTTTATCTTTTAAAGATTAGGCGCGTACGGAAAATAAGTAACTTTTCTGGTTGATTTTTGACACCTTGTGTCCGAAAAACCCAATTATTTTACAACCTATTTTTTTCCAAAATAAAATTTAGCTTATGTTACTCGTGATAATGAAGTTTCAATTCAATAATTTTTAAAAACAGTCCAGTAGTTTTTGAGCCTATTCATTACAACCAAACAAACAAACAAACAAAGTTTTCCTCTTTATAATATTAGTATAGATTATCCATGGAAAAATAATACAAAAGACAGAGTTCAGACACAGAAAATATACCAAGACTGATGGAACGGAATGAAAGGGAATTCTTCATAAAAATAAAAAGGCTTGTATTTATAAAGCAAAGAAAAGTCTTCGACAAAAACGTAAAATAAACATCTTATCTCAATTAATCTTTCACAAAAAATAAAATAAAATAGCCGAGTATTGTTGCTAAATTTGTCGAATCCCGTCAAAGGCTGTATGAAAGAAATATTCAGTATGAAAGGCTGCGGATGATAAATGGTTTTAGCATTTAGCGTTATTCAGGTGTTCGCGTGTTTAGACAACATTCATTTGGAAAACGTTTTGCTTTGTGCTCATTTTCCGTGTAATAAAATTTAACTGTGGTTTAATCAAATATACTTCTCTCGTTGGTCTAGTAATTAGATCTAGGCTTCAGATCATGATGTCCTGGATTCAAAGACATTAATTTAGAAAATAATATCTGTAAGAGATTGCTCCAAGCGATAAGACCGCCTTTGCAAGCATTCATGTTTGTCCTTTATTTTTTATTTTTTTTACTGTTAGATTGTCTTATATATTATGTATGCAATAAAGATCTTCTTCTATTCTAATATTTATTTTTTCACAGTCTCGCTAGCCTAGTGGTTAGCATATATGGTTTTGATCACGAGGAGGAGGATTCGAAACAGAAGTCAGATCATGTAATAATTTTGAGTTCTTCATTCTTCTATAAAATTTTTAGTTCCTTCCAAGCCCGAAGTCGGGAAGTAGGTGTTGATACACCTCTGTGCCATGGAGAGCACGTTAACCCAGTCCCGGTGATCAACATCGGACAGTAATCGTTAATAAATGAACATTATCACCCTAAACCTGCCAACCCGCATTGGAGCAGCGTGGTGGGTCTATGCACCATATTCACTCTTCTACAAGGAGGGACGCCTGGCCCTGTAGTGGACCATTAATAGGCTGATAAAGATGATATTCTTTCAGTTGATGATGTTACGGCTCCTTCGAGCCGATCCTTGGCCGGATAAAGGTTGATACAGAATCACAAATTATAACCCTAAGATAACTTTGAAGTAACGTGGTGCTCTCTATATAAAAAGTCTGCCCTATAGAAGGCTGTTAACTAAGCTGATTATTATAATGATAGAACAAATAAAACATAAGCTAGAAACCTTCAGCGATTAGGCTTTTTGCGCCACATTGTATGTAAGCAATATCAAAGTAACGTTTTCATTTATCAATCCTACAGAGGGCTGTCAGGAGCAATTAATACGTCAATAATGTAGTATTAATGGCCAGGCATTGCCAATTGATTAATGCCCCGCGCGGTGCCGCTAATCCCTTCATACGTCGAGATCGTCTTGCTAATATCGTAAGCTAGCTTACACACCCGACCCTAACGGCTCTTGCTAACGTTGACTAAGTTATATCCCTTTGATGGCCTCCACAGAACAGTGGATTTATATAGTGAAAGTCCTGGGTTCGATTCCCGGCTAGGCAGATTAAGATTTTCTAAATTAGTCCAGGTCTGGCAGGATAAAAGTCTTAACTATAAAAAACATATTATAGAGTTTCCCAAAGAAGATAATCTGGCACTGGCATTAAAAACTGAGCCCAAAAGGAGGTCATAGAGCTAGCTAAAGAAGGGCACTGGCATCAGTATCATATTCGGTTATTCTGTATGGGGTGCCAATATTCGAAAATGCCATGAAAGTGGATCTCTACCGAAAAACTAGAGGCAGTGCAGAGACTAATAAATAAATCAATTATTAATTTTGAATAAGTTAAAAAACAAACAAAATGTAGGTAATTACGGCGCGGTTGAGAAATAATTTCCCGCCCTAGTCCCGATTGCTAACAGATACGAAGTCCATTGAATTGTATGGTCGGGGCCGATTTGTTCATCAAAACACCGCTCTTTCATATAGCGAGTGATTGCCAGTCCATTTGTTATATTCAGCCTTTTGTTTGCTCAATTTTTCAATATGGAATCAACAAACGATCCGGATGGTTTATGATTTTCCAAGCTATTGTTGTTATGTTATAGGATTTAATGGAAATTCTACATAGATGTTTCTTTGTCTTTACAATACGTAAAGCAATTATTTAAAAGCGAATGGACACTATGAATTCATAATTTCCAATTTGGTACGGAATCTAATGACAAACAATGTTAAAAGAAAGAAAAAGACAAATAGGTTTGACAATGCGTAGTGACTATACCACCGCTTTGGAAAGCAGTATGTCGATTCGAAAATAAAAACGACAGTTTTGAAGCCAATGTACAACGGTTGCAAAGCGGATGTAACAGGATCCTCCAATGACATTTCGCCATACTGAACTGACAGTCGAATTGAAGTTGGGATCGACGTTATGTACGCGAGATGTTGGTACAATGAATTTTTTTTCAAGAATCGACATACAAATTCTGCCACCAAAGCCAGCAAAGAAATTCAGTATCTTTTAATTCCCGATTTTTTTCCAAGAATTCTTGTCGTTATGTAAAGTCATGAATTTTATAGTAGCCTCGACTAAAAAGATTTTGGCACATTTTTTTTAATTTTTGTAAAGGCAAGTCCAAAATTTTAGTCAAGAGACCAGCGTATGCCGCAGTGCTCATCATAAACGTGTAAGAAACCTTTTTTTTATTCATTACAGCACTTTTTTTATTCATTACCCCTTGACTGCAATTACACCTGATGGTAAGTGATGATGCCATCTAAGATGGAACATGGTAAGTAGGATAATATCCACAGTCCATCGGTTTCTATACGACATTGTATCGGAACGCTAAATCGTCGCAGTCTTTGTCGGTACGGTGGTCAATAGCCACGGCCAAAGCCTCCCACAAGTTAAAAACTAAAGTACTTAGTGAGAAAATAAATAAAAAGATATTATGAACACATCAGTTTGTTATCAAGTTGTCGGAGGAAGCTGTAGCGATCTGTGTTCCGCGCCACCGGCGTGCAGATATCGGAAATCGATTAGGGATAAGGGCCACAACTGCCATGTACCCAGGTTAGCGTTTGATCTTAAAAAGCTTACCTACTTAACCTATCTACGACTGGTAGAACTGTACAAGACCAGTAGTAGAGCAGGTTTTCAAGACTTACCTTATTATGTCTATTACTTTTTTAAGGTTTGGCACCTCAAAAGGAAAAAATGAATATCTTATAGGAGAAAAAAATTAATATCTATGAGTCGGTGCCAGCCATGTTTAAGTTTTAAGTTTTGTGGGTTCTAGGTAACGTAAAGTAAACGTAAAGTAGAAACCTTATCTGATACTAAATGACGCAGTTATTTTTTACTTTTTTGTGCATTTTGAATCGGTTCTATTTTTTGTTAAAAATTTTTTATTTCTTACTTTTTAGTGATTTATCGACACGTACCCTACTCGTACTATACTCTCATATTATATTATACGGCACTAGTAGCCAAAAAGCTACCGATACTTACACAAAAACCGAAATCGCAGCAAGTGTGCCTATAAAATTTGAAGAGTTCCTTCAATTTTATCAGGATATCATCATCAAATCGAAACATGATGACAATGGAACCACTTTGGAAGTATGCCCTTTCTAATAAAAAAATAATTATCAAAATCGGACAACTCTGTAAAAAGTTATGCGTGGTCATACATAAAAAAAAATATACGTGTCAAATGAAATTTAAACTTTAAGTATTAAACAAAATTTTGTGCAAACTTGCAACACATAAGTGCGCTTCTCAATCACAGAACACCTAAGGTGGTTTGACGATAGAGTCGAAGGAAGAGTCTACAGTCTGTCTACCTTAAGTTTGAACCCAGTTATCTTAATGCAGGCTTTAAATGTAATAAAGGTTTAAAATGGGTTTGGTTCTACTTCTCACATTGCTATAATATCTTCAGTGATTAGCGCTTAGTTATATTGTGACTTTAAATTACGAGGCTCAAGTATAGGGTTAGGCTTCCAAAAAATATTTAGCAAAATATCTTAGCTGAAGCTAGGACGGTGGTGGTTTTCCACCTCCGATCATCGTAGGTACATTAAGCGGGCCATTACAGTTAACATCTGATGGTGATCGTTACAAATGACAGTCGGTATCACCCTAAGTCTGACAACCCGCGTAGGAGTTGTGTAGTAAGGTCTAATTCCCATTTCCCCCCTCCTCCTAAGAGAAAGGAGGGATAATCCTGTTAAAATAGGCTGACAAAAAATATTTCAAAGTGAAAAACGTATAACAAAATATAAAAGAGAACTTTTTTACTTTCTTCTGACTACTGAACTAAGCTCGGTCGGGCAGTCATTACCTCAGATCTTAGAACAAAATACACGAGGATTGTGGACTTGCTCAGGCTTATGAAGAAATACTCGACAAAGCCAGCCGAATATTCGTACCCAGCCGGTGGGCAGGTATTACGGCGAGTAACTTTCCGTGAAATTAAGAAAAATGAAAGTACAAATTAAAATGTCAATAGCTCCGTGGTTAGGGAGCCGGACTCAACACCGAGAGGGTTATGGGTTTGAAATACTCTTTTTCGGAATGGAAAATGTTTAAAAATATTTTAAGGAGGTCTTTAAAGTTTTTTGATACCAAACCCATTTTGTATTTATTCGAAACTTCTAGTAACTTTTCTTTATTACATTGAATGCAATCGCACCCGATGATAAGAGATGATGCAATCTAACCCCTCATCTCTACGTCATTCGTATTTCATTGATTTTAAAAAATGGTCTACTTGTCAATGGTCCAAACGTGTATGAACAAAAGTGATTCGCTAGCGCGGGACCGTGTTCGATCCAACGTCATTCTAAGATGGAAGCGGGCTAATTTTTAGGACTAGGATGAAATCCACACCCGTCGGTTTCTACACGAAATCGTCCCGGAACGCTAAACCGCTTGGCGGTCTTTGTCGGTAGGGTGGTCACTAGCCACGACCGAAGCCTCCGTAGTAGTAAGCTTCTTTGTTATAGCTTGTCCGGGATTGTTCTAACATCAAGTATGTTTAGGCCCTTGCTAAATAAATATTAATATTATGTATATTCTAAAAATTGATATACCTATAAGAGTAAAAGATTAATTTTAGCCCATTGTCAAAATGATTGGTATGAGAAATAATCATCAGCATTATCAGCTTAATCCAACAGCCCAGTTCAGGGACAGGCCTCTTTCCTTACCGGAAACCAGCACCAGGTGATACCATTGCAGGGTAGCGAGCTAAAGCGGGCTAATAGTGATATAACCATCGTTATCATGAGGCCTTGTTCAAAAAATGGCAGAGAATACTCTTCCCGTCCTGTGAATCAGTTTTAAGCAAAGCGAAGTGGAATAATATTGGTATTGAGTACTTATATAGACTGTAGGTAGATATTAATTCACGACTAAAGCCTTACAGATGAAAAATATGTTTTATATTTATATCTTTCTTAAATTCCCTAATCGTCCCGTGATGGAAAGCGAATCCAAGACTACACATGACAATGTTACAGCTTATTGCTTTAAGTGGAAATTGCACCTGTACGAAGATTAACAAAATAAGAAGAAATGAGAAAGAAATCATCAAAAGTTTAATGTAGTAATAAAAAATAGAAAGTAGAGAAACTACGAACAACTATAATTTACTTATTTTTGGCATTTTTGACTAAAATCGCAATCGGTATTGTATAATCTGTTTTTTTAAACTTCTTTATAACACTAAATAAAATAATAAAATAAAAGATTTTGAATCCAATGTGTGATTTTTCTAATAGAATAGAATAGTGTGTAGAATAAACAAAAGTTCCTTTCAAAAATAATTTCTTTTTAAAAAAATTACGATGGATAAAGTTAACGCAAGGTCAGAGGAAGATCCCGTAAATGTATTTGGTCTTAATTGCTCAAACGAGATGCTGCAGATGTAGCTAATATCCCCATTGGCGTTGAGATGCGGAACTATTGATAGTTTCACTTTATAGTACTGTTATTTTATTTGGCAATTGGGCAAGTATATAATACAACTGAAACAAATGGTAAAAAAAAAATCTAAACTTTACAGTTACATTGATATAGAAATTTATTTAAAAAAAAAATTGTAACCTAAAAATATAATCTTGTAATGGATTTGCCAAATCGGCTTACCCATTTCAAGATTGGATACGAAGTACGTTCTAGTTTTCACTGCTGGCTGGATGCACTATTGTCAGCTCAGACTCAAAAATCCAGTGGGGCCTACAACAACGCGAAACAATCGATAACTCCAAACTAACTTACTTACTCGCCTCACTCTCATCCAAGGCAACACAAATTGACTATTTTTCACCACTCAAAAACACTGGATCACGCCACCATTTTTCTTTTTTTTTGAAAAATAATTTGGGAATTTCAAAATATCCTTATATTTACGAAAAAACATAGAGTAATTGCGATGGTGTTAACAGAGGTTTTTAAGATTTTTTTATTAAATCATATGTTTTTAATTTGGGAGGGTGGAAAAAAGTGAAAATATTATTTTTCGGATTTGGCGTGAATCACCCCTCGCGACCGTCTGGCGGCGTTGCGCCGCGTCGACTGGGTTTAACCACCCTGCAGGGGGAGGCTCGCTATACTTATGTGTTTACATCTTAAATGGGGTGGCCATAGAGTATACTGTTGTATAAAAATTGTTATCTTCGTAAGAACATCTTAAAATAATTATCATTTGCTTATATATAGTGTACTAAATTATGGTACCATGCAATAGTACTTATTTCAGTAGCAGGTAGTTGTTTATGCTCGAGTACATCCGGGAAAATACCAGGGCTCATCTTATTTCACGTGACAAGCAGATTTGTTATGATAAGAAGTTATATGTGTGCCGATGAAATTAAGTCTCAAAACCTTAAGTTTTAAAGATGGTACAATTAAACCTTAAGTTTTCATGTTCCTGACATGAGGCTTAAAACCTAGCCTTCCCTAAACCTAGTGTGGTATAGACAGAATAAGTGAATAGTAACATGTCCTACGAAAGGTTTTTCTGCTATAGACATTATTTTTTATCAAATGCCTGTAAAGGTTCTTGTACAAAATCCTTTTGATGAATTTTAATAAAGGTGACTGACCTCAAAACTCTCACTCTCACTCAACAAGTACCTACTATGAAGGTTTAATTTGTTTTAAAAAGAAGAATATGTCCGGTCTGAATGTCGAAATAGCTACATACCCTGGGAGTTTATAATACGGGCCCAATGTCCATTAGTGCAATTAGGTGCAGCGCCTAGGATTGGATTTGCTTATGGGATTTCACATTGAACATGCTTTAATAAAGTTAATTTGTCTTTCAGTTGAAGTCAATCCTTTGTATGCTGTAGCTACTACAGAAGCTTGTTATAGCATCTCGTATAATTTCAAATAATCTATCATTTTGACGACCTCCGTGGCGCAGTGGAATGCGCGGTGGATTTATAAGGCGGAGGTCCTGGGTTCGCTTCCCGGCGGGGTAGATTGAAATTATTCTTAATTTGTCTTGGTCTGGCTGGTGGGAGGCTTTCGCCGTGGTTAGTTACCACCCTACCGACAAAGACGTACCGCCAAGCGATTTAGCGTTCCGGTACGATGTCGTGTAGAAACCGATAGGAGTGTGGATTTTCATCCTACTCCAAACAAGTTAGCCCGCTTCCATCTTAGATTGCATCATCCCTTAACATCAGGTGTGATAGCAGTCAAGGGCCAACTTGTAGTGATTAAAAAAAAAAGTCATGGCCGCGTTAAGACCTAATTTATTTTATAAATAAGTGTTCTTTCTATTGCCTCATAACAGATGCCTCATACTAGTATGTACTTCATAAAATGATATTGTATACCTCTACGGTAAGCCTGCTCTGTGGCAGCCAGTAGGAGCTGTACAGGCGCAAGGTAGCGGGCACGGATGTTATTATTGCTGGTGGATATGATTGTTATAAATACGCCGATATAGCGTGACCCGGGTGTAAAGCGCAAGCCTTAATTACATTTCTTTACAAATAATTTCTGTAGTAGGTGTAGCTGCTCTGTGGAGCTAATATTTTTATTTTTGTTCAAGCCTATGTCTACGTGATTTTGGGTATTTCCTGGCCTATCATCTACATCATAATTATGAGCCTATTAACAGCCCACTACAGGGCCAGGCCTCCCTCCTTATTAGCGGACTTGGAATGCTAATGTTTCATTTATTAACTATCACTATCAGATGTTGATGATAGTGACCGAAGGTTTAACGTGCTAGCTAGACTATCCCGGTATTACCACTAACTTCCCGACTCCGAGCTTGGAATATTCTGATAATATCGAATAAAAAGTCAGAATTATTCCGTGACCCGACCTAGGGTTTCAGACTATCAGGCCCAATTCTTGGTCTGTACAATATATTAATATCATTGGGTCTATAATGATACCATATAGGTAGGATCTTACTAGAGCAGCGTTGGACGCTCCTTCTTGAATAGAGCTTACTACAGTTCTAGTCTGGCCAAGCAGCCAAGTCTTTGAGCAGGTTGTAGAGAGATATTGCTGGTATATCTCTAGCACGTATTTCTATAGCAATATAAACTAACCAAATAGTTTGTTTTGTTAGTTAGTTTTGTTAGTTCATTTGTAAGGATGATGATGATGGTGATGATGATGGTTAATGATCCTGACCGAGAAGTCAAGTGCGAGTTTACCCGCATGAAGAAGGTTCCGTATAAGGCTTATAGCGGCAGACTAGGACTTGAGTACAAGACCCCATGTTTAGAAGCCGCATTTAGTATTTGGCACTTAAATTAACTCACCTATAGTTAGGTAAATATCCTCCAAGCGTAATAATGAAACCACCCTGTCGAATATAATCCCTTTTGATACATAATCAATCAATTCTGCTGTAGGGTCGATCGCTAATGGATACCGAAGGCCGCCCACTAACGAACTGGACCTAATGTAGCCCTGATCATTACGTGCTTTCACCTAACGACCTACCATACTATTAACTGAAATTATCCATTAAATATCCATCAAATAAGCGTAACTACTGGCATATTGACTCATCGCAACATCTTGAAAATTATACTGACTACCTCGTCTAGTGGGTAGCCCATGTGGCTTTGACCAAGTGGTCCTGAGTTTGAATCTCGGATCGGGTCGTAGAACAATGGTGACTTTTTCTTTCTTTTAAAAAAATTTCAGAAAATTCTAGTGCCTCCGAGAGCACGTTATGATATCGGACCCGGTCACTATCATTACAAACCGACAGTGATAGCTAATGAATTGAAACATGGTCATTCTAAGCCGGCCAACCCATATTAGAGCAGCGTGGTGGATCTGCGCTCCATATCCCCTCTCCCACGAGGAGGGAGGCCTGGCTCAATAGTGAGCCGTTAATAGACTGATAATAATGGCTTATTTGGCATAGTTACTCATGTCGCGATCGTTTCGGAGATTTCGACCGTGCCTTGTTAACAACCCGCAAAGAAGTACCGCCAAGAGGTTTAGAATTCCGGTACGATGTTTTATAGAAACGACAAGGGATGTGAATTTTATCGTAAATCTGAAAACTCAACCCAATTTCTATCTCCGGTTATATCATCTACCTCCAAGTGTAATTGCAGTCAAATGCTAACTTGTAGTAGGTAAATATAAAAGAGACGCTGACGCTGAGAATGAATTCTTAATACTCCCGCAAAAACAAAATCTGCACGAGTGAAACCGCGTGGAACAGATAATCAATGTAGCAATCTACCTATCAATGTAGACCTTCGTGGCGCAGTGGTATGCGCGGTGGATTTATAAGATGGAGGTCCTGGGTTCGATTCCCGGCGGGGCAGATTGAGATTTTTCATAATTTGTCTTGGTCTGGCTGGTGGGAGGCTTTCGCCGTGGCTAGTTACCACCCTACCGACAAAGACGTATCGCCAAGCGATTTTAGCGTTCCGGTACGATGTCGTGTAGAAACCGAAAGAGGTGTGGATTTTCGTCCCACTCCTAACAAGTTAGTCCGCTTCCATCTTAGACTGCATCATCACTTAACATCAGGGGTGATAGTAGTCAAGGGCCAACTTATAGTCGATAAAAAAAAAATCTTTCATCCCCTACTTAATCCCATAGCGGTGAATTCTTCAAAATTAAAAATAATGAACCTAAAAAATAATTAAAGCCCAAGAGGCTATATTCTTATATTTATCCGATAATTCTTTTTTAAAAAATAAAATCTTTGACTTCAATCAAGGGGCTTTAATTTCCTTAAAACATTATCATCAGCACGATTGAGTAATTGCACGCATAGTCAGGCCAGGTCGCTAGTATTAGATAAAAAATTACAATGACAATTCATAAAAAGTGTGCGTTGGCCGGGAATCGAACCCGGATCAACTGCTTGGAAGGCAACTATGCTGACCATTACACCACCAACGCTATGATGCTAGAAATCGAATTTTAATAAAATAATAAAAATTGATTAATAACGACAATGAGCATGTATGCACAGTCATGTATGTACGCTAGATGACAGTAGTGTCACTCCAACTGTGTAAACTATATATACTCCAGTGCAATTAGCCTTAAAATTAACAAAAAGTACAAGAAAATCGCAGTAGGATGAAACCCATCAGAAAATGAGGAGAATATCATAAAAATTAAAGGAAAAATAAATTACGGGCGATCTGAGGTCGGGAAGGGGTAGAAGAGGGTTTAGGGGTAAAAACGGTTTTTCTCGATTTCCGGCAAAACTAAAAGTCCTATAGAAAAGTGTTGAATGGCAAAGTTGTAAGACATAAAAAGATCAAAAACTTTTGTTTCTACACTTTTTTCACATAACCTCAAAACTTATGTGAAAAATTCAAAAACCAAGTTTTTCGTTTTTGTTTTTATCTTTGACAAATAAATTTTATTTACATAAAATTTGATGAAAACTTGCCTTCTTATGTCCCAAACACGCTATAATGTATTTGATTTGAAATATTTATTTTTTCACCTTATTTTGAATGAATATCGAAAAAATAACCTAATTTTCAACCAAAAAATTGGCCGTCAAAATATAATTTTTTTTTCAAAACTTGGTGTGCTTTCTTTTCGTTGAAATCTCTACTTTGTGAATGTAATGGTAAATAGTAAACCTTCTCAGTAAAGGCAAAACCTAGACTAACGGTTTTTACAGCTGCAACGAAAATGCAGGCGTAGATACCTATTTATTAATATTTTATACCTGACATATACATATATCTAGTAAACAAATAAAATATTTTATAGTTTAAATAAAACATAGTAGGTACCTACAAGTTACATTACATTTGCATCATTATCTTATCAGCCTATTAACGGCCCGCTTCAGGGCCTTATACGAGAAGGGATATGGGGCGTAGAACCACCACACTGCTCCAATGCGAGTTGGCAGGCTTAGGGAATATTACAAATGTATAAAAAAAATATTTGTTCACTCAAAGGCAAGGTGTCCAACACACTGGCGCTATTTCCCCTCTGAAAAGCAAGGCTTATTATTTGGGCTAAATAACACCAACATGTTGATAATGACGTCACCGGCTTAGGGTGATAATGTTTCATTTATTAAATATCACTATCAGATGTTGATGATAGTGACAGGGAGCTTAACGTGCCCTCCGAGGCACAATCCGACCTTAGATTTGAACACAGGACATCGTGATCGAAACCACATAGGCTAACAACTAAACCAACGAGGCATTAAAAGCTCTGCTACAAAAACGAAACTATAAAAACGTAGTAAACTTTATCAAAATCAACAGCGGCTCAGTGCATCTGTAGTGCGATAACATTGGCTAGTGTCGTCTCTGTCGCGCCTCGTGTGGTGTATCGCCCTCTCACTCGCCAACTGTATCGCTTGCAATCGATTCGATTTAACTGCAATGGGGTTTATTGTGACGGATTTGTCTTTAGATACTTTTGTCCGACTGCGAAAGGGTTGACTAGTTTTTACAGTTAATGGAAAAAGCCTTCAATTTTAAAACTACAATACTTAGCCCATCAGCCCACATTAACAGCCTGGTGGGTCTCTCAAAATTTCCTCTAATAAAAAAAAAGATCATCCATGAAATTTCCAGAATATTAATAGCCGGGAGTGGGGAAGTTGGTGGTGATACACTCCGTGCCTCAAAGAACACGTTAAGTGATCCGTGCCAGTCAATATCATCAACTTCTGATTGTTTTTTTTTTTATCGACTACAAGTTGGCCCTTAACTACTATCACACCTGATGTTAAGTGATGATGCAGTCTAAGATGGAAGCGGGCTAACTTGTTAGGTGTGAAGTAAAATCCACACCCCTTTCGGTTTCTACACGACATCGTACCGGAACGCTAGAATCGCTTGGCGATACGTCTTTGTCGGTAGGGTGGTAACTAGCCACGGCGAAAGCCTCCCACCAGCCAGACCAAGACAAATTAAGAAAAATCTCAATCTGCCCTGCCGGGAATCGAACCCAGGACCTCCGTCTTATAAATCCACCGCGCATAGTACTGCGCCACGGAGGTCGTCAAAAAAAATTGTGATCGTTAACAAAAAAATCATTAATAACCAAATCTCGCGAGCTCGCATAGGCGTAGCGTGGTAGGTTTACGTTCCATACCGTTACCGGTTCTGGGGCGCCGGACGTTTTCCACTGGAAAGCGTGATATACCCTCCAGGGTGATATGAGGAACTAGCAATGTCTGAAAGTTCCTTGACAAACCAAACGATTGTATTATCAATAATTTTCTATATTTTAAATGTGTAAATTAGAATTAAGTAACTAATATTTTTATCGACAGTTGCTTGAAAAGAGCAAATACCATCTTTGCGGCTCTTCTTCGTAGGAATCTGCCTTTCGAGCCGATGGTAGAGAAACTGCAAACAGTCAGAATTAATGTTTCAAAAATGCCAAAGCCATCATCATTATTATCAGCCTATTAACAGTCCACTAAAGCCAAGCCTTCCTCCTTATAGGAGAGAAAGCTAAATCTAGTCTTCTTGAAATAAACGAATTTCGGTATTTTTTTTTAAATTTTTGAGTACAGTCATCAGATGTGCCACTACGTGTGAAGCTGTCATATCGACAGTGCAGTGGAAATGCCCGGGGCGCCGGACGTTTTCCACTCGTTAACTGGAAAAGCGTCACTGCTCCGATGACTTTTATATCGTGAAAATAAATTGCAGCGCGATAATTAATAACAATCTCTAGTTTCTACTTGGGTGTGCTATTTTTGCGAAATCATAGATATGATGCGAAAGATTTCATTAGTAAAATTCAAAATTATTTCTTAAGTCTGATTTTAATGAACAAATTATGTATGTATTTTTAAAAATGTATGTATTTTTTTTGTAAAATGTATGTATTTTGAAAGAAACAGCCATATTTTACAAAATACGTAGTTCTCGTTCACGTTGGAATTTCGATATAAAATGTAACCTTTGTATTATTCTGATATGTAACCTATATTATTGTAAAGTTTTATCAAAATCTATTGAGTAGATTTTGCGTGAAAGAGTAACAAATATCCATCCATAGATACCTACAAACCTTTATAATATTAGAATGAATGTCTATACTAAAATCTACGTCAGGATAGGTTACTGCAATAGTCCAACGCAACAAGATCAAATCATATCTATTGAGGATTAAATCTGTCTGTGATTTTGTAAAAAAGAATTAAAACATCAGTAAATCCAATCCAAAAAGAAAAAATCTCCCGATAGTAGTTATGAAAGCGCCTCAAAATTAAATGATAGTAATAGAGCATTCAAGTGAATTTGCTATTAAAAATTAGAAAGGAGCAATGGTAGTATGAATACATTAACGAGATTAATTAGGGTTATAGTATATAGGAATGTACAGTTTAAGTTCCAATAAAATAGTTTATTAAATGTTAAAGTACTAGTTAGTATTTCCATCCTCGTAAGATCCGTGGTTAACTTATATGGCTACGGATCGCAAGGATCTGGGTTCAAGTCCTGGCTTTTTTTTTCTTCATCGTTAAGAGTGAATGTATGTAATATTGGTAGTGATAGCATACAAAAAATAGAGTATAGTAGACAGTCATCCTAAGCCTGCCTACCCGCATAAGAGCAGCGTGTTAGCTAAGCTTCATATTGGCATGTTGGCAAAAAAGGGAGGCCTTGAAATTTAGCATTATCAATCTTTTAAGTAGGTAGATTTTATGCAGATCTTTTTAACATTCTAGTCTAGAATTTTCTAATATGGTAAGGTGTGACCTATTTGCATGTTAACTATTTAGCAAATGTTAATAGTCAAATTATTCAGTACACTTAACTCAATGGTAACAGTGTAACTAAATATAAAGGAAGACAAAGCGGTGTCCTACTCGTACATACGAGTAGTTACAAAGGATGCACAATCATAGTTGCATGGAATATTACTTATTGAAGTGAAACTTCTTTATCGGGGTTGGAAAAAAATTTAGTGTAACA
This sequence comes from Mycalesis mineus, assembly GCA_034621355.1. Lineage (NCBI taxonomy): Eukaryota > Metazoa > Arthropoda > Insecta > Lepidoptera > Nymphalidae > Mycalesis > Mycalesis mineus. The sequence continues at coordinate 853,037 of CM067882.1, forward strand.
TTTTTTCGTTACGCGTCACGTTTTTCCGTTACGCGCCATCTTTGACTTATGGAAGGGACGTGATAAATATATATATATATATATATATATATATATATATGTTATATAGAAGTGATCAGCAAAATCAAAGGGTTTATTTTAATTCTAATTCCAGTGAATTTCTAAAAAAAGTAAGTAATTACGACATCAATGATAGTAATAATTCTATTACAATTAATGAAATTCAATAATAATCTTTTTAGTAATGCGCTAAAATGAAATAATTGTAGAATTTGTATTTATGTCTATAATAAAAGCCTTTTATTAAACTTTATCTAATTTAACTTTATTTAACCAATTTCTGTAAAGTTGCATATAGTAAATTATTTTTTGAAAAATAACGTCATAAAAACAGTTTCACTTCTTACGAGTGTACACGCACACATTTTTTTATAACCGGTTTTTGTGATTAGAAATGCTTAGATCCTGTGAGATACCTGAGTTTTATTTTCAACTTGATTTTATTTCTAACTGGCGGACGCCAGGGATTTTGCCCACGTGGCATTAAGACGAATCAAATTACTAAAATATAAATAGCCTTATAACATTAGTAAATAAGCGAAGTCTCGTCCAAATCAGTCCAACCCTTTTCGAGATTAGCCGGACCAAACAGACAGACACACAAAAATTTTGGGTTCATTGTTGGTATTGATTGTATAGTGCCCTCCCATAAAAATTTAAAAATACCTTCAAAGTACAAAATTGAACTTGTTATAATATATTTAGATTTAGCTAAGTCGAATAAGCTATACCTATAGATTCTATTGCTGTAGAAAAAATTAGAAGAATCAAGAAGAGCTTTTGTAAAAGAGCTCGGCCTGTTTTATGGTTGTTTTTGCCACGAAGCAACTGCGTTCTGTATTCTAGCCTGAAGGGTGTGGTTGCCGTAACAAGCACAAAGAGCTTTACACTTGCGCCTTAGGTTAGACACAGGACATTTTGTAGGACTTGTTCCTTGTTCCGTCAATTATAATATGATGCCTCAAAGCCGATTTCGACGACTCGCGACTGTCGCGAGCTGTCTACAGTGACGCTTTTGACTCCTCAAGCCATCGTATTAGAAATTAGACTGATGGTTAGTCCTCTGGTGAGCCTTCCAGTGACTAATGTACCCTACTTTAGCCTTAAAGGTGCGATCACATAGGACACAAGCTAGCACACTATCATAATAGTTGTATAGGATTGCGCACAACAAGCAAGAAGTAGGTATTACAATAACAAGATATTAAATATTAACAGGAACTAAATATTAAAAGTGTTTCTGCGTTTTCGGGGCTGTGACCTCCAACTTCCTAATTCCGGACTGCTACTGAGAATTCCCGAGAAGAAAGAAAAGCTTAAATAGTAAGCTTTTCAGCTAGGTTGGTTGGTAGGTATTGACGACCTCCGTGGCGCAGTGGTATGCGCGGTGGATTAATAAGACGGAGGTCCTGGGTTCGATTCCCGGCGGGGCAGCTTTCGCCGTGGCTAGTTACCACCCTACCGACAATGACGTATCGCCAAGCAATTTAGCGTTCCGGTACGATGTCGTGTAGAAACCGAAAGGGGTGTGGATTTTCGTCCCACTCCTTACAAGTTAGCCCGCATCCATCTTAGACTGCATCATCCCTTAACATCAGCTGTGATAGCAGTCAAGGGCCAACTTGTAGTCGATAAAAAAAGGTAGGTAGGTTTAACTCAAGAAAAAGGTAAATTATGTTTGAAAACATTTTATTAAAACACTTAAAATCACTATTTTTAAGTACATGTGACAATACACAATACAGTACACAGAGTACACCGCTCAATATATAATATGGCAAAATTTTGTAAAACGTTCACATAAATATCTATATTATGTACAAACTTACAACTTAATATTATTATATACAACATCGAAAATATAACATTTCATTAAAATGGCCCATCTAGCTGAAGAGATGAGCACAGCTGCATAGAAGCATCTGCTAAATATATAATAAAATATATTAAAAATATAATTATTATATAGAAGATTGCCCGGAATTCACTAAGTTAATTCCGGTAGATTTTAATTTTGAACATTTAAAAAAATATTATTTTCAGAAAAATGTGTTTTGTCATATTTAAAGAAAATTGTAGAGTGTAATTATGGAAAGGGGTATATCATTTTCTTTTTTATTTTAATAACATAGATGTACAGAATGTCCTTCATTTTGAGGCTGCATTAGGAATCAACGATAAATTAAATCAATAAAAAATGTTAAATAGATATTTAAAATTGTATATGTATATAGTTAACAGTGCTATCCTTAGATGCTTCTTACAGAATCATCTCTTCAGCTAGATTGGGCTTATTTATTTATATAATTTTTCATACGTATCCAAGGCACCAGTTTAGCACCATATCTTAATTTCAACTATAGTTTTTACAGCCCCTATATTACGAAAATATGAGTATATTTATGCGAACATCACATCATTATCGGCTTAAGTTTTGTGCAGTTAGATATGTATAAAATTTAACTAAAATATCTTAATTATTTTTACTTCGTAATTCGGTACACCAAAAGTATTTGTTTGTAGTTGTTGCTTATTGTCTATTGAACCATTTTCAATCATTTTTGAGCTCCGCTGTTGTAAATTTTAAGTTCTGTGTTTTGCGTTCTTTGTAAAGTGGTGCAGAACGCAGAAAAATAGGAAATTTTGAAAACACTAATGAACTGCATGTAGCGAGAACAATACACACGCACACACTGACTCAGAATATGTACAATAAGGCGATGAACAGTATGTATCGAGTACAACACACACACAAACTCAAAACGATAATACTATGAATTATTTTATCGCATTTTTCAAATAACATCAGAGTTAAAATAATAAACGGTGCATAAAAGTTCAGAGTTCGCTGCGAAAGTTGTAATGCGACACAGAAAAAATATTTTTAAATTATTAACTTATTTCTTTACTAAAAAACTTAAAAAGACCACCACTTAAGTGCTCGAAATAAATACTAGTTATTGTTATTAAATATATGCTAATTTCATTTCGCGATAATAATAATAATGATTCATTTTGCTAAATGCCAATAAAATATTGTTAATTAACAATTTGATTTTACGATGTATTGGTACTTACAAAACAACGTTTCTAAGATTAATGCATTTGTAGCATGGTAAAGTCGACTGTGATTGTGAGTGGAGGATCTTTTTGGGATCACATCAATTTCACATCCTGCATAATAAACTATTTCGTTATATTTTATTTTTAGTTGTGGTTTTTCCTAAATAAACATATTTTGTTTTTTTATTGATCATGTCACACTTTCAACTTTCGCCTCAAGAGCTCCTAACGTATTCCCAACACTGGTGTAACAAATATATATTTTGGCTACATACAATTGTAATTAAGTTTCACGCAATATCACATACATTTTCTCGATCTTATGATACATTTAAAACATCACATCAATATATATATTCTAATCGACAGATAGTGGCATTTAGACAGTAATTTTTATCTATGAAAACTACCTAAAAACATATCAACTTGGTCGATTAAAAGAAATTCAGACTGCACTTCATAGCTAGTGACCATTATCACATTCCATTTTATTCCAATAATAAAGTACGTAGAGCAATTCTCCAAATTCTAAATTTTGTCTTGTTAGACTGACAATCAAACTGAAAGTGGGTTGATTGACAAGGTGTTCGTATGAATTTCTTTCAAGAAGCGACTTTATATCTCTTGATTTCTTTATTCACAATTTTATATTTCGATTTGACTGAGTTGCGAACACGGATCTCTGAGAACAACGATACATAAACATTAAACACGTTCATAAAACAACACTTATTAAATGTATCACACTAATATAATAAAATCTACTCGTAATGTTTCATCAATACTGTCAAAATACTCATCACAATTTCATTTCATTTCTTGTATCCGAAAAAATGCAATAGCATCAAAAATTGAAGACATTTGGAAGAATTTTTACTTAAATCATAAAAACTTATCTATATTTACATATTCGTTATTATTTAAAATTACAATAAGAGCTGTATTATTGAAATATTTTTCGTTGTATTTGGCATAAAAATAAATTGGCTAAAAGCTAAAATTCCCTAAAAAGAAAATTTCAGATCTATTATTTATTGCGTTAAATAAATGTCAAGGAACTTTAATCTAAATTAATACAATTTTAAACTATAAGGATTTGTGATGTTGTTAATTTAAGGTACTATCTACACAAACACATATGTAAGGCACTGATTAAAAAATCTTAAAATAGATAAATTAATTCTAACGAGTAATACTGGGTAAGGGCTTCATTCTGGCTCAATGTCACTTCTCGAACACTGTTCATTTGTGCACTTTCTAAATACACCTCTCTACTATCTACAAGGTAATTCAGTCTATATTTGCAACCATAACTTGCAAGACTTTAATACTATCGATTTATACATAATGATTCTACGTATTTTGGATCCATCTCGTCTATTTCCCTTCCCTTCGTTTCAGGAACAAAAAGAACGACGAAGAGTAGACATAAGACAGAAATGCCAGCGTACAACCAGAAAAGACCATACAAGCCGATGTGATCTTGGAAATCTGCTGCAGTTTTGACGTTTACGAAGCCGCATAGGTGGCTGAAACTGGTTGCTAATGCACTACCGGTACTTCTATATTCGAGAGGAAATAATTCTCCAATCAATAGAGATGATATAGGACTAATGCCAAGAGAGAAAGCTATCGTAAATGTCAATACGCAAAGCAATGGAATCCAGTCATACGACCCGGGCTCAACTTGCGTCAAATCCGTGGAATTTCTGAACACGTCCTCGTAATATGCATAGGAACCGAAACCTGCTAAAGCTATGGACATCATAACACCACTTATCATGAGCAAAGGTAGTCTACCTACATGATCTATTAACATGCCAGATAAACACGAAGCCAAGAGTTGCACCACACTCGTCGCAATCGCTCCTCCATGAGGATTCATCATTCGGAATGTCTTCTTGAACATAGGCACTGCGTAGAAGTTGAAAACGTGCGCTCCAGTAAACCTTTGGAAAAACATAAGTCCACAGGTGATTAATACCGGCCGAGTTAACCTTTTGGATAGGAGAGCTTTCAACTTCCCCGTTTGCCCTTCGTTGTAATGCTTGCTCGCTAAAATATTCGTTCTGATCGTAGCTAGTTCTTGTCGGATATCAGCGTCCGGCCCTCGAAGCCACTGAAGGGAATCTGCTGCTTCTTCTTCTTTTCCTCGAAGAAGGAGAGAAGACGGCGTTTCAGGGATGAATAGAAGAGCCAGGAAGAGTAAAACTGGGGCGGCAGCCACTACTAACGCTAGCTGATGCCAGTTTAAGTAGGCTCCGAGGGAGAAAGAGATGAGGATTCCGATTTGGCTTAAGATCTTCAATACTGAACTAAGACATCCACGGATTTCTGGGACCGCTATTTCAGTGACGTAGACCTGTGGACAAGAAAAAAGAAAATTAGTGATGTTTTTATAAAACTGATGTCCAAAGACTAACATAACAGGAAATGTTAATTCGTGATTAAATTTATATTTTGGGTGACAGCCAAAACACCTACAGCCATCAATTTGGCTAAAGTGTTGCCAAAGACGAAATTTGATATCATAGTAAAGAAAGTATCATGACAATATGTCCGTGTAACACAAGTTTTGTTTGTCTAATTAAAACGTTATTTTAAATAGTTGACGCGGTTTTATATTCAAAAGCCACATGACTTGGCCATGTCAAGAGTACCAGCCATAAACCGACGAACTTGTATGAAAGGATAAATTAGAGTGGAAGCTACAAGCAAGTACCTACCGTGGCAAATGAAAGGATGCAGTCTCTGCCTACCCCTATGTGATATTATGTATGTATGTATATAAATTTGCATGATCTCTAAACGAATTTATGCAATGTCAATCGTCGTCAATTTCACAGTTAGTAAAAAATAAACATCACAAAATGGTTCTATTTCACAAATAATTTTAAAAAGGGAAAAGATGACTGTTTTCTTTCAATTTCACGCGTTATTAACCAAAAGTCAGAACGAATTACCTAAACTCCATATTAGAAACCACAAATGTCACAATAACAAAGGTTACGAAAGCAAAAGGGCGTCTCGAGTCGTGTGGTGTGAACAAAGCCGTACACTGCTGCATATGTATGGAGGGAAAGTGATGACTTCACCTATTCCATGTTATGATTGTAAAACAAGTGCTTTTATACATCGTCATCTACATATTTATTTAGAGTAGATGGAATGGTATAAGAATCTTCAATATAACTAATCTTGTTAAAGGTTTAATAATTAATCGCTTGGCGTTGAAATATTAGTTAAGCTTAAACCTAATCTAATCTATACTAATATTATAAAGAGGTAAAGTTTGTAAGTTTGTATGTTTGTAAATAAAACTCTGTCGGGGCTAAAATTCGGAACTACTGATCCTGATAAAAATTCTTTCACCAGTAGAATGCTACGTTATCGGTGAGTGTTGTAGGCTATATTTTATATTTGTATTGTATATCTTACCCGAGCTATCACAGTTTTTGTCGCGCGAGTCGGACCGTGAAATTTATTAAATTTAGCTTTAGGCGCGTACGCTGCCTTAGATAAATTCTTTCAATTTATTTGGCATGGCAGACCATATTTATATAATATACGAAAAAGTTTGTTTGTTTGTTTAAACGGGCTAATCTCTAGATCTGCGTGACGGATTGTAAATTATTTTGTTTATTATGAAAGCTAGACCCAAAAGTGAAATAGATTATTAAAAGTTATACATATAAGCTTGCCATAAATATATATTGTTAATGTTAATGTACTGTAATATTGTACAATGTTTTACAAAAATGTAAATCTTTAGTACACGGGACGGGACGGAGGATATTGCTTGACGGGAAACTATAAAAAAATTAAATTCAGAGGGGGAGCGGGGAATGAGCACACTTTATATGAAAGTCTGTTTTTAAAATCAGAAGGGTACCTAAGAGGTTTTCACGCGGACGAAGTCGCGGGCGACTGCCAGTAATTTGTATAACCCAATGAATGTAATGTAAAGTTTCATCATAATAATCACTAGCTTAGAGTGATAATGATTAAACTTAATTAAATTAATTTATTTAAACATGATCGCTATTAGATGTTGATGATAGTGACCGGGATAGAATGTCGAGGCTCGAGGCGGGATCGAGGCTTGGAATGTAGGTACTGAAAAATTCAAAAAAGAATGAAAAACTCAGAATTTTCTCATTCCATTTCCGTGGATTCGAACCCACGACCTCGTGATCGAAGCCACATAGGCTAACCAATGCACCCACGAGGCAGTCATTAGATACCCAAATTACCTAGAGTCGGTACTGTTGATTTTCAGTCTGTTAAGGTCAGAAAAAAGCTTGGTGACCTTCAGGACTCAACAATATTTTTAGTTATAATTATATTTAGTTGTGATTAAAGACAGGTACTATCCGAACTCTACGATCTTTATATGTGTATATGTAAATCTTTACGTGTAGATACTGCTATAAGAGTTTATGGTTTCTAATTACTGTGCTCTGTCAATAGTAATGTATGTGTGAATGTGTCAGTTCTCGCGTCTCCACAACCAGTCGTATAAAGAGGGCCTCATTGCGGGATGGGATCGAGCAGGTATTTCCATCGTTGAGGTTATTGCGTTTTAATAAAATGAGGATGATTATCTTACTATTTTCTATAAAATAAAATTCTTTTTATTCCAGTAGACGATGCTTTTGGATGTCTACATTTTTTATTTCTATGATTCATAATACAATAGTCGCCATAATCACTAGAAATAAACCGTGATAGTTACATTAGACACGGTAGATGGCGTTGCGCTTAAGATCAGCTAGTTTTTTTTCTTTTATACTAACATATAACATTAACATTGACGACTTCTTTTTGCGTCTATGAATGAATAAAATATAAAATTATAGAGAAATTATTTCTGAGCAATTTTTTCTTACGGTTTCATACTTTGTGAAGTCTGGAATTAAAGATATTTATGTTTGACTCGATAGTTTTCAGGAAATTACTTAAAACTTAATTTTAATTATATTGAACATACTAATTATACATTAAATTACGTCTAAAAATGCTTGCTCTTGTCATGATTATCTTCCTTTCCTTCAAAATATAACCTACTGCGTACTTTTGATACTTGATATTATATTTGACATTCGTTTATTTACTTACTATGGTATAAAATGCCGCCAAGTAAGATTGAACTTTAGCAGTTAAAATTTGTCATGATTAGGAATTTAAATGCAAGATGCGTTTATAAATCAAAATATTTATTGACATTTCAAAATAAGTATTAATTGTACGCATTTATTATTACTTTATAGGTTTGTTCTACTGAAATTAAGCTAAAATCATTGAACACACAAAAGAGTTAGTTTAACCAGTAATAAGTATCGGTTTGGTTCGATACTAATTATGTGTACAGTATCGATACTTTCTTTTCGATATTCTGTCCCTAGTTGGCCGACAGATGTTATATTGAATCTTTCTTTGTGGTGTTATTATTGCGTGGTTGCCAACTCAACTATGATAATGGAATGACTGATTTTTTATTTTATTTAAAGGACTTATTCGGACCTTGTATACGGATTGAAAAACTAAAATAAATTATTTTATGTAAAGCGTCTACAAATGTAAACTATTACAAGTTTACATTTGTAGACGCTTACGAATTCCATCAACAAATATCAGAGCATTGTTCTTTCTATGCATACATACATACATACATAATATATATATAACATCACGCCTCATTCCCATAGGGGTAGACAGAAACTACATCCTTCCATTTGCGACAGTTCTTGCATACTTCGTAACTTCTTCCAATCTCATTAATTCTTTCATACAAGCTCATCGGTTTAGGGTACTCTTGACAAAAATCTAATAAATTTCTTGAATATCAACAAACGCCCAAACAGAACATGAAATTATAATTTTATGTGTTTTATGGCCACATGAATTTACAAACCTGACAAAGAACGTGTACAAACGAACTAATCATAAAATCAGTAGTTGATTATTCTACAATGCGAGTTTCGAATTTCTTTCTGTCTCTACATATAATATCGTGTTTGATAGAGAGAGAGATAGAGATGAATGGGAGACTCATATATTCCAGTTACGAAAACATCGTTACAGAACGGTTGAATGCAAAGTTTGAGTCCTATATTTTAACTTAGCAGGCATTCACAGTTACGCAGATAAATAAATACAAAATTTAATTTAGCCAGCCTGTCAACCTGTCAATTTACAAGACCTATAAATAATTTAATTTGAAATAACATGATATTATCATGACCATTTTAGTACCACCAGCTACCAGCGCCATTAATATACTTAGTGTATACAAGCTACTGCGAATAGGCAGGACATGTCAAACTTTCAGACATGTGTATCAAACCTACGGTTTAATATTCTAGTCTATACAAATAAATTATTAAATCGAATTGTCTATCTGTTTAATTTATGTTATTTTATCAACTGTTTTCTCTTTTTGATTTTCAATTAACTACATGTTAGGTCTTGACTGCAATCATGTCTAAGATGAAGCGGGCTAACTCGTACGCTAAATAACTTGGCGGTACTCCTTTGTTGGCACTGGCAGGGTGGTAACTAGCCATGGCAAAAGCCTCTAGCAAGATATGAAAACCTCAATTGGCCCAGGAATCTAACCAAGGAACTCCGTTTTGTGAATCCACCACGCATACTACTGTACCATGGAGGAAATATTTTGATCAGCTGACTTTAGTTTGGAAGATACGAGAAGATAATTATGATATTAAGTATTTATGTATCTATTAACCGATGTTTGTATTGGGGCTAGACAAATTACTCCTATTTATTTTTTAAAGCCTTTTATATTGACGTATCCAATAAATAAATTAATAAACGTATGCCTTAAGTCCTCAGTCCTAACTCAAGATTAAATAAGCCGCATAGCCGCAGACAGCAAAACAAAATAAAACCTTTATATATGTAAAAATAAATTAAAGCTTGAATATGTTATGTTTCTGATTATGCCGCGGGCTACCGCTAGTGTTTCATTAATGTTAACAAGGTAAAAAGGTTCAGAACACCTGCGTTCTAATTGTAAGGGCAAACTCTTTAAAAGCAATGATTGTCACAATACATTTCGCGCAACCTAAACGAATTAAATTAAAAACATTATGTTAATAGATAGTTAATATTTGTTTATATAACAAAATGACTGTCTCGTTGGTCTAGTGGTCAGCCTCACCAGGTCCTGGGTGAGAATCCTAGGTCGGGTCACGGAATAATTCTGAGATTTCATTCTTTTTTGAAATTTTAGTTTTAGTACATTCCAAGCCTGGAGTCTGTAAGTTGATGGTCTTACTACCTGTGCCTTAGGGAGCACGTTAAGCCGTCGGTTAGTTCGATGTTAATAAATAGAAAATAGTAGCGTCACTGTGACAGTACACAAACCGTAGTTGCGAAGCTTAAACGCCAGTAGGCTTAGTAAGTAGTAGGTACCTGAGTGATCATGGTGATGCAGCAGACCAGCATCCCGCCACAGAAGGAGGTGACGGAGATCATGTCCACGCTGGTGGACAGCGCCGTGGCCAGCCACGCGAGGGTGTAGGGCAGAGCCGACACCAGCAGGATGGTCCGCCGCCCCAGCCGCATCGCCAGCCCGCCGAGGATACCCCCTATCAGAGCACCTGGAAACAAAAATGAATTTTAGAAATCATATAGGATCAGGTACAATAGGCCTTAAAGAAAAGGTATGTATAGTTCTCAATAAAATTTTTTGAACTTACGACGAAAATGTCAACCCATGTTCCCATTAAACACAATTTTGGTGTTTGGATCGTGACTCTAGGAAGGCAGGTATTTAACAAAGCTAAGGTTAATTTGTGTTTCGAACAGCTGATGGGCGTTGGGAGTCCAAGTTGCTAGAATAGCGACCAGAAAAGCGCAGTGTTGTTCGACCCTCTACAAGGTAGACTGACGACATAAAACGTGTCGCAGGGAGCCACTGGTCACAGGCGGCTCAGGGTCGTTGTCTTTAGAAGTCCCTAAAAAAGCCTATGCCCAGCTGTGTCCGTCCATCGGCTGTTAATGATTATAAGGATATTAAATTTCACCTTTTATAAAACGACGAAAGTTTTGACAAATGTAAACATTTAATACAAGCCTTTTAAATGCTTCACAGGCTCTCGTTGTATTAGCTTAAACGATTTGTCTTAGAAACGTAACACAGGTGTCAGTATTTAGTTTATTTAAAAGTTAGGACAAGCACTTTACTGTGCTAAGTTACGACAATATTTCTCCTAACACAACAAATGCTTTAATAGCATTGTACTTTGCTCTTGATTTCCATTAAACCAGGCGTATGATTAATTAAAGCAATACTTCAAGCGCAAATGTAAACCTGATCGCTCATTCTCGGTATAATATTTGGAAACAATCAGACAGTGTTTACGAGATCTCCGCCAATAGCTGGAGAGCTAGTGAACCCTGGGAGTAACGGTCTTCCTGTAAGGTTAGAAATTTGTATACTTACGATTTATGACATGCTAAGAGCAATAGCCATGACCTGGCAGGCGTCAGCCCTGCACGTCATCAGCCCCTTTATTTTTTGGACTGTTCAGTAAATTGAGTTTCAAAACTTGTTTCTGTAAATTTGAAAATTTAATAGGATAAAGTTTATTTATTGTGCATCTTAAAAAAAAATTGACAGGCGATTACAATAAGCAGAAGTATATGACAGATCAATTAGAAAACGTACTGTTGATGAGGTAAAATAAACTTTATCCTGTATACTTAAAATTTTTATATGTTTTCAAGTAAACGTCTCAGAGTAAATATGTACAATGCCAGGCGGTTTTGAACAGCATAAGACCTTGACAGGCGAGGGGACAGCTGCTAAGGGCCTAAAACATTTGGTGGTATTACCAAAAAAATTATGTCGCTACTAACAGCTACACATGCCTCGCGAGTAGATATCATTTTCGACCAATACTTTTCGCCGTCAATTAAAGATTATGAACGAGCCAAACGACAAGAAGTAAGAAACATAAATTATTTCATTACCGGACCAGAACAAATTCGACCAGTTGATTTTATGAAAGAACTTCGTAACATACAATTTAAAGAAGCTTTCGTAGATTTTTTAATTACACATTGGAGCACAAATGAAATGATAGAGTTTATCGGGAATACCATAGTGAACTTAAATTACAAACAATGCCATACTTATAGTGTCCACAATAACTCTGTGATTGTCGATATAAATGATGATTTATCGTGCCAAGATCATGAAGAGGCTGATACAAAAATAATATACCATACATGCCAAATGGATGAAGATGTATCCGACGTATTAATAAAAACATGTGACACAGACATTTTAATATTAATGCTCGGAAACATGGACCATCTCCACAATAATAATTTAAAAATCTATATGGAATATGGCACTAATAATTGTAAAAAATGGATAAATATTTCTGAACTGTATACAAAATTGGGACCTTCTATATGCCAAAGCTTACCGGGATTTCATGCATTAACCGGTTGCGATTTCAATCCATCCTTTTCAAGAAGAGGTAAAAAAAAACCATTCCAAATATTGCAGAAATCGAGTGTATATCAGAAGGCATTCAAAGAATTAGGAAACGCAGAAATAGTACAGAAGAAAGAAAAAATTTTCCCGATACTAGAGAAATTTGTATGCCAAATGTATGGTTTGAAATGTTCAAAGTTAAACAATGCACGTTATGAAAAGTTCCTTGCTACGTACAACACAAATAATCCGAAAGTGTTTATGAAAAAAGTAGTAAGCTATGATTCATCGAATTTACCACCCTGCCAACGTGAACTACATCAACAATTATTGAGAACTGCCTACATTACAAATATATGGCGAAATTGTAATTTAAAAGAACCAACAATTCTTACACCTGAAAATAACGGTTGGAACTTAATTGATAGTCGTTACGAATTTAATTGGTTTGAGGGGAATACGGTTCCATCTTCTGTATACGACATACTTTTACAAGGACCTGCTGATACTGCCACAGCACAATCGACTGAAACTGAGGAATGCATTTCAGGTAACATGCAACTATTTTATTCCGTAATATTTAATACGCAGTCCTATGTGATTGAGCTTGATATTTAATTCTTAACAACCTTATTGATTCATTAAAATATTTTTTTTTTACTATTTGCAGATGAGGAAAACATTGTTGAAGAATCAGATGATGATGAAAACAGTGATAGCGAAATTTCGGATGATGCTGAAGAAAATGAATGTTAAAAATAATGTGGATTGCATAAAACCCAATAAAATACATTGCATTTACTGTATGCGTTCATGTAACATTTCTTATTTGCACGCCCTTAGCAGCTGTCCCCTCGCCTGCCAAGGTCTTATGCTGTTCAAAACCGCCTGGCATTGTACATATTTACTCTGAGACGTTTACTTGAAAACATATAAAAATTTTAAGTATACAGGATAAAGTTTATTTTACCTCATCAACAGTACGTTTTCTAATTGATCTGTCATATACTTCTGCTTATTGTAATCGCCTGTCAATTCTTTTTTAAGATGCACAATAAATAAACTTTATCCTATTAAATTTTCAAATTTACAGAAACAAGTTTTGAAACTCAATTTACTGAACAGTCCAAAAAATAAAGGGGCTGATGACGTGCAGGGCTGACGCCTGCCAGGTCATGGCTATTGCTCTTAGCATGTCATAAATCGTAAGTATACAAATTTCTAACCTTACAGGAAGACCGTTACTCCCAGGGTTCACTAGCTCTTGGACTACAAATTTCTCGTATCAACACGAGGGGGCGCCACCGGCTGGTTTATTGCACGACTAAGTGAAATGGGTTAAGAATTGATGTTTATGTCACAGGGATACCATGAAATCCGGATTTAGATCAAAGAGCTGGGATTATCTATTTAATTGAACATTTACAGCTACAAATAAAAATTCATTTTGAGTAGACCCTATTAAAATATTGAGTTTTTGACGTGACAACGTCTTATAATTCGATAGAGCCGGCTGCACGCACGAAAAAACATGACTCATGCGGGGTTACCTCGCTTTGAGGCGTTCCATGTAAGGCTTGAAGTGCAAGCGAGAACGCGGAACGAGCGACAAAGAAGCACAATCGGCCTTTGCGTTCGGCAGCGTTCGACATCCGTCTATTATTAATATATTTATTATAAATATAAATTAATATATTTATTATAAATTTAAAATATAAATTTATAAAATCAAAATCAATTATTTTATTAATTTAAATTAATATTTATAAAAATATACTTAAATTAAAAATTTTAATAACCAATTAAATGCTACCATTCCATCAGTATTTTCTTAAGACGTTGACACGTTCAACTATCTACAGACAACCAATTTTTATAGTAATTATTATCAGTTCAGAAAATTTATGCAAAAAAGTCGGTAAGTTTCTCAAGATCAACGTAAATATTATAATTTATAAGATATCAGCAGATGAATATCATAAGAAATGAATTAAAGTCTCTCGAAATTATTGCAATAATGCTTTTCCTAATCCTAATCCTGGGTAGTGTCACGGAATAATTGATAGCATTTTATTCTTCTATGAAATTTTCAGTAAATTTGGAGTCGGGAAGTTGGTGATGTTACACTACCATCGGAGAGCAATTTAAGCCGTCGGTTCCGATCCTCCTCCAAGGAGAGAGGCCTGGCCCTGTGGGCCGTTAATAGGCTGATAATGATGATGATGATGATAGTTTATAAAGCTCTAATTACGACAACAATAAATATAGAGCTTCTCCTTACTAGTACAACTACAGATTTTTAAACATTCATTAAACGTTATTCAATAAACAATTGCTTTAATTTTAATTGATGTCCTCAATTTCATCGAATGAATGTATGCCAAAAAGATCAGATTAAGAAAACAGTTTTCAATAAAAAAAATCAATCAATATAATCAATTGATTTAGTGGTTTCACAAAATGGCTAATTGTACGCACTCCTGCAACTCATAAATCGCCACTTCTATGTTGAAACGGACGCAGACAAAAATAAACTCACGACAGACGGACTATTTATATGTACATATTCTCGTTATAAGTGGGCGGACGATTTTTAGGCTTGTTTCGCGTCTTGTTATAGTCTAGCCGATGCGGAATGCGGGTAGACTGAAAAACAACGGTCAAGATGTCCCAAGAGCTATGATTTTTTTTTTATTCATGACAGATTAGCCCTTCACTGCAATCACAACTGATGGTAAATAATAATGCAAACTAAGATGTAAGCAGATTAACTTGTTGGAGTACAATAATATCCACACCCCTTTCGACTACTACACGACATCATACTGGAACGCTAAATAAGTTGGCGGTAGGTCTTTGTCAGTAGGGTGGTAATTAGCTGCCGCCGAAGCCTCCCACTAGCCAAAAGCCTCCCACCAATCTATTGAAGTACACTTAAGTGGTACAATTAAGAACAAAGAACCTATAATTGGGATATCAAAACTACAAAATAAATGAATAAATTTTGAAAATCTGACAATATTTTGCTCATAAGAGATAAGGATAGAGATAATACTCGTCCGCTTTCCCATAACTTTGTTTACATTTATTCTTTTAATAAAATAAACAATTTTTACGTATAGAAATTCTTTTACAAAGAGGCTGTTATACAAACATTTTTGAAAAGTCAACCTTTAAAAATAAACCGTGTTTATTTTTTAACTTCTCGTATTTTGAGCAGTCTGGGTAGTAAAATCCTGAAATATTAAGTTCAATATAGATTCCAGTAAGTATAAATACATTCCAGTAAGTAATATAGAACAGGTTTAGACTGCTCTAAGTAAATATTATCAATATAAATTGTGCATTTTATTCGTAAAACGGTAAAGCGCGGTAAAACTAGATCGTAAACAAACAGGTAAAGTTTGCCAGAACAATGTTTGTTTATTGAAATATTGTTTAAATAAAATCGGCTGGTTTGTACATATAGATAAATTCTTCTATTACGTAAAGCATGATATACACACATAATTCTTTAATTATAAATATTTAATTTCGTCTCATCACATATTTTTGGGTTTAATTTTAGTAAATGTTTTTAAGAAAAAAGTACTTTGCAAGCACACTTTTTCCCAATTTATTTTCAAAACTAGCATTAATAAGGTTTCCCAAGTTAAAAATTTCCCAGTATCTATAGACAGGAAGAGGAAATACCCGCTAACAACATTTCTGGTTAATTTACGAAAATAGTCACAAAGTAAAAACTGTTTATAGAAATATGCTAAAATATTGGAATTTATACCGAGATCCAAAGAATTTTCAAGAAGAATCCAAGAGACCAAAAAATGTCAAGTAAAAATGCTTTATTCGATATTATTTAGCTTAATAGACTTCCAATTTACTACAATCATAGTTAAAGGAGAACAATTATTTTAAAGTTAACTAAGGTTCATTCTTGTTTTGTGGGTGATGAAAGCACACAACACCAACTAGAGTTTAGCTTATAGAGAACGAAGAACTAATTTGTAGTATTACTATTTTTTGTCAAAATAATGAACTTGTGCTTATCTACACTCATGCACAATACATGAAGTACAGTGATGAAGTCGTATTTGAGAGAAAATTTGCTTAGAAAATGTCTATTTACTTTTCCCTTAAAAGCCTTAAATTAGAGGTCACCGAAAACAGCCGTCGTAAAGGCATTCCACTATTTTTGCGCAAAATAAATACACCCTTTTTTTAGATTTGCTAACCAATAATTACGTATGTTAGGTTTAAGTATTTATCAAATCCCTCCTACATATAAAATACTAATTCTCAGTATGTCTCCAGCCTTATTCCAAATAAGAGTCCACAATCTACATAACGGCGCCTGAGTATTCCAATCGATATTGAACGCAATAATTCAATGCGTTTTATTTTCCCATTCCATTCCGAAGATGTTTATTTACAGAAAATACTCCGCTACCGAAGTAACTCAAAACTGACTCACTCCCCACCACATTTATATAGGAATGCGATCGATCAGGGTAACAGATTCGATTCCAAATATAAACAAGCGTAAATCTTCGCTTTGTTTACGTACATTTTTTGGTTATGTTAGGTTTCTTGCGCCGGATACTATGGTGTTACACTAAGATAGTTAAGTTTTACAATATTATTTCTTTAACTTCAAATTATTCTGTTTTGACTATATTAAACATTATCAGTATTTAATTAAAACTACCATTACTTAAAGATTTAGGTTTTACATAAATTAGGTAAAATTTCAAAAACATTATCATTTTCCTTATTTAATTTAATGACTGAATTTTAAACATATCGCCAGTAGGTTTTTTAATTAACTAGAACTTTTGAAATGACAAAATGAACTATTTGCAGTGAATATCACCGGATCGGAAAGTGGATCGTGCAGAGAAGATCCGGCAAGAAACTCTACAGTTGCCTTTGAGAATATCACCGATCATCGGTGAACGAACTAGCACCAACATTCAAAGATCTGTCGTTTATACACTATGACTTAGTGCAGTATAAATCTCCGTTGAAATTGTATTTTTTTTTGTTTTGTAACGCCAGCGGTTACGAAAATAAGGCGTGTCGGTGTTCGCACAGATTTATATACGTTTGCGATTCCCCCGAGAGGAATAAAGGGTTACAACAAAGGTTTGGGTTATTTATGTGAGACCACCGTAGTAATCGTACGGTTTTTAAATATTTTGATAATGTTTCTTGTCTGGTTTTGTTTTGTTCCTAGTAAGAAAAGTGAAACGCGAAAAAGCGTCGTCTGCATACATTTAACAACGGTCAGTGAGATCGTTACAGCCAAGCCTAGCCTGTTATACCTGATTGTATACGTTTCGATTTTCAGTTTGGATCAGTTTAGGATTTTATATTGCAAAATTGGAATACAAATAGGTCTGCCATCAGACCAGGAATAACCTAATGTAGAAAACATAAAACTAGGTATATTGAACCAAGCCAAGTGTCAAATCTAGGATCTATCTGTTAAAATCAAAGTATTGCCTATCGTCTGTGTCAAATATTTTATTATTAAAGATTTAAAAGACTTTTTTTATTAATTCGGATTCCTACCTTGAAGAAGGAGCTCAAACTTCAAACGTGAGCCCGACATTTTAGACGCCATCACTTAACATCAAATGAGATCACAGTCAAGTGTTAACATATCAAATAGGAAAAACAAAGCTAGGAAAATATTCTACATGAAACTGAATGAACTCAAAAGAGCCTCACAAATAAACATACATACGTAAGATTGAGGGCATTAGGTTACAAAAGGTCTAAACAAAACATACCACCATACCAATTTTGTCAGTTTTTGTGTAACTAAATATTAGAATTGTTATTTAAAGCAATTACCTACTACGTTCATACCTGCACGGAACATTGTCCATATCAATTTATTTTATTTATATAAGGGAGAAAGTTATTGTCTAAGTGAAGTTGAATTCACACCAATTGTATTACTTTAACGGTGACCATTCTCGCACGCGGCGTGCTACCAACTCATCTGATGATAAGTGTAGATATGGTCAAAGATGGACGATTCTAATTACAATTACCGTATGTTTTACTATGTTTGTACTAGAACATGACAACTTAAAGACAGATATTTTATTTAGATATTTTCATAATCCTCTAAACTTTTAAAGTTTATCTACAGAATTTTATAAGGCTTTGGCAAGAAATCTAAGGTTAAATTTTTTTTTTATTCATTATAAGTTAACTTTTTAGAAGTAGCATGAAAATCCAGACCCCTTACGGCTTCTGCATGACATCGTACCGGAACGCTTAATCCAATGCTTAGCCAAGACCAAAGCCTCCCGCCAGTCAAAAGACAGATAGTATAGAACAGGCTTTAAGTATTGTATCCTTATTGTATTGTACTTTGTACTGTACCTAAATAAAATGGTAAAAGCAATAATTAGTTTATACCTCAATGACTTCACAGCTAAGATAGTCTCAAGGTCAAGAGGTTCTGGGTTCAATCCTTTTTTGTTTTTATCGCTGGGAAAAGCCAGAGTCTCGCAGTTCTTACGTTGAGTAGGTGGCGAAAGACACTACTGGGCACATTCAATGACATGGATGTCTTAAAATTTAAACTACCGTGCATAATTTCCATATCATTAAAATATAAATGACTAAAACTCACGTAACTATTTTCGGAGTATGTTCAACTACTTTCAAACCCATACTGGGCCCTAAGTCATGGATATCTGATAAAACAACAACTACAAAAGTGCAGTCTCATAACATTCATTCAAGTCTGACTGCCCCTGCAACTTTATTTGCAAATACCTTAATACGTCGTATTATACTAATAATGCTTACAATTTAATATCTACTCGATGAGTGGATGAGATAGACTATAAACTGACAGGGATCGCAAACTGGCCAGTTTACAGACTACTCCTCGTAAACTAAAATGTGGGAATATGTAGTAAATGCGAAATTATCGTAAAATTCACTATTTATTGCCCGCTTCCAAGAAACACATAAATCTTGCGTAGGGTTGAACGAGTTGCGAATCGATAATAACTAGCCGGGCTAGTATCCAGGCCGGTAGGCAGCTCAAAATAACTGTAGTTACCTATATGACTTCGTTTAGACTCGTTTTCTTTTTAGGCCGAATTCAAAACAGGTGGCTCTTTTCTTGTGTATATTATTGCGATTTGCAATAGGTACTTATCTAATTTGGATCGGAATTTTATTTTTTACATTACATTTTTTATTTTTCAGTGGGTTTTAGCATATAATTTTTATGCAGTTTACGTCTTTGTATAAAATTTTAAATGAAGAATAACACTTCTGCACCAACAACAAACTTTTGAAATATGGGATTAGACAAACTTTATTATATTATTTTTGGTATATGTATATCTATGGTATTCTGTGAATAAAGAAGATGGTCCATTTCAGCTTCACTCTGGTACCACATACCATTAAAATGGTAAAAATACAAATATTTTATCAAAAATAAAATAAGTGAACGAAACGAACTAAATAAAACGTTGGTTAAAAAATGAATTTTCTAGTTTTTGAGTTATTAAAAGATGTCGTTTTTCTAATATTAATCTGTAAGTGATAAAGATGCGGTGACATTGATTTGTCAAACTCAATATATGTTATTTTTGACAAGGCTTTCCTTGCGTGTTCCGGGCTTTGTTTTAGCTATAATACATTTTAGACATAGACATAGCTATAATAAGAACAAAACTCAATATATTAATCTGATTTTTCAGTAATGTACCTATGTCTAACCAGTAACCATAAAAAAAGAATTATCAAAATCGGTCCATAAACGACGAAGTTATGCGCGAACACACATAAAAAAAAAAATATATATATATATACGGTCGAATTGAGAAACTCCTTTTTTTTTTGAAGTCGTTTAAAAATTAAATAGACCATACGTCAATAAACACTGACACCAAAAGTCAAAACAACATCAATCCGCCTCGTGGAGAATGTCTATCATAGATAATATAACTTATGATATCTAAGATCCGCCACGATTATACGTATAGTGTTGCATTGTTTTGGAGATAATAAATAATATTTCGCCCAAATAAAAGTGAATTTGGAGAATTGGCTAACCAAAACTAGATTACTAATACATGTAGTTTTTTTCAACTTATGTACAGAAAGTGAATCTGTGCTCCATACAATTTTGGATCATCTCCTTTGCTTCTGTGTCTTTAACTAGGTAACAAACAAACATACAAGCAAAGAACTCTCAGATCACAAAAACTTTCAAATATATTTTTTTATAATAATTAATTCTTTTTTTACGGATATATATATTTACTAAACCCAATTTAAGAATGAAATATAAAATTCAATTAACCAAAACTTAAGAATTCATAAACCACGATAAGAGAATAATGAAAGTCAGCGCCAGCCCTACTTAACACCACTCTGTCAGTCGAAATCCTTATTTATAAGCAATCTGTACTGCTTAGGTAATAAAGACCATAGCCGTTTTAACTACTTAAATATAGGTCTCTTACCGTATTTCAAAGGCGTAGGGTTCATTATCGCGTAATTATAGAGCAAGTTTACGAGCCTCTCTTGTATATTCTGTATCCATTCAAACTGTTAAACAATTAAGCTTTTATAAACTCAATGTATTGTGTGTTTATGAATATTACACATTACTATAAAGTCATATTATGGATATTCATCAGTTATCTTAGTACATAAAACACAAGCTACGCTAACTTTGGGGTTAGATTGTGACGTGTGTATTGTTCTATAACATTTATTTATTTATTTAAACAAGCATTTGCTAACGTTGAATAAGAAAGTGGATATCTTTTGTGACTCGGATCTCAGCTCAGAGGGATGTTTAGTAGAGTTTCGTGGGCTGAGTGGCCTGGGTCCTAGGCCTTAGGAAAAGACGTATCGTGGCCCAATAGAAGTTAATACGACCACATTTTTCCGATAAAGTCAACTATATGAAGTAATAAAAAATTGATATACGAGCGTAGCGATTACACTGCGTGTACACGATCGTGTTGTTTTAAACAGAACAAATATCATAATAGTTGTGTGCGGCGAGCGCGCCATTTGTCATGCGCCGCGGTCCGCAGTGCAGTGTTAGAGCCTGACCACATCCGACGGACAATACGTCGCGTAACGACAAAACAAATATTATAACTTTTTACACTCAACTGATGATGCGTTATTACGTGGCTGTTACGTGCTTTGGCCGTGTCTAGTTACCACCCTGCCGACAAAGACGTACCGCCAAGCGGTATAGCATTTCGCCACTATGTCGTGCAGAAACCGAAAGGTATGTCGATTTTCATCTTACTTCTAACAAGTTAGCCAGCTTCCATCTTAGATTGAATCATCACTTACAATCAGGTGTGATTACAGTCAAGGGTTAACTTTTAATAAATTAAAAAAAAGTCCAACTCTCGAATTGACATGGTTGTTGACACGCTCGACGTACAATCCGTCAGATCTGAACAAACGTTTAACCTTACACAGTGGTGATGCGTTAGTTAGTCGAACATACAGCGTCTGTACCGCTTTGGGGTCGATGTAGCATCAGCAACGTTGCGACTTAAGTTTTTATTGATGTATTCAGACTAGGCGTGATATAAGCCGAGAGCGTTTGTGTACAGTATCTTGAAAAAAAAAACGTCGGTTTTAAATAACAGGAATCGGTATTCTCCAATGACAATTTCCATATTGGACTGGCAGTCAAACTGAAGGTGGAATGATCGACGATGTTACGATCGATAGATGTTAGCGAGATGTTCGTACGATGTATTTTTTTCAAGAATCGATATACAGGTCGTTGTAAATGCCGAACGCAGAAAATGACTACTCAGTTAAACACGTAGTGTTGAAGATATAATTTGACCGAATAGACGACTGACGAAGTGGTTATTACACTCGACGCATCATCCGTAAGATGTGAAAAGACCCTTATACATCGTGTAGAACAAACGGATCTGCAGTAAAATGTACAAACATTGCACACTAAGTTAATTTTTTTTGTGTTATAATTGCTGAACAGGATAGAAGTAGTAATAGTTTTCTCTACAAACACATTGTATGACAATTTTTTTTAACTGTGACAAGATATGCTTCGACTTCGCTTAATCCTTAGTAATGTAATGATGGCGAAAGTTTGTATGTATGGATGTTTTTAGTTTATACCGTTTTTCAGTTACCACGTTTGTCTATTTGAACGCGGTAACGGATTTTTTGGAAATTTTCACCAATAGACGAAGTTAAACACCATTATTACTGCACCTTATTTAAGACTAGACGAAGCTCGCGGTTTCACCCGCGTAGTTCTCGTTGCCATAAGAATTGCTAATGTTATTGTTAAAAGTATTCTTCTTAGTGTTATTCTTAGAAGTATTCTTCTTAGTGTTATTCTTAGAAGTGTTCTTCTTAGTGTTATTCTTAGAAGTATTCTTCTTAGTGTTATTCTTAGAAGTATTCTTCTTAGTGTTATTCTTAGAAGTATTCTTCTTAGTGTTATTCTTAGAAGTATTCTTCTTAGTGTTATTCTTAGAAGTATTCTTCTTAGTGTTATTCTTAGAAGTATTCTTCTTAGTGTTATTCTTAGAAGTATTCTTCTTAGTGTTATTCTTAGAAATATTCTTCTTAGTGTTATTCTTAGAAGTATTCTATGTGTTATTCTAATCTATATTATTGAAAGGTGTCATCAAAAACTATTCAGTATTTTTTGCGTGAAAGTGTAACATCCACACATACATACAAACTTTCGCATTTATTTTTTTTTGTGATACAAGACAAAATATACGAACTAATGGTCTACATCAGTAGAACTACGATTATCTCTACCATCCTATCAAGGCAGATATAACTCAAGGCGCCAGACATTAGTAACGCACCCGTATATCATGTAACTGAACATGGCGAGTGGGTTAAGGGATCGGTACATAATTGTGTTCTCGCTTTCGCTATAATTTATCTGTCAAATAGTATAAACGGTACACGGCACAACAAAACGTACTGTCGTAGTAGAAGAATAATGTGCTCCAGACACGCGACGTAGCTGTACATTTGTACTTAGTCTGTTACAGTCATGTTATAGTTGTCTACAACAGAACAATATACTGACAACCGAGTGACGCAGCGGGTTGTGCCTCAGACCTCGCTAGCCCATGATTGTAGCGCTCCTGACGACACTGCGTTACGCTTTGCCAGAATGTGCGTAATGGGCAGAGGCACTCACTGGTCTCTTCTGGAGTTCTCTTGCTGTTCTACATTGTAAACTACCTACATGCTCAACAGCGAGGAGGTTTGGTCTCACGTTGCCTCCTTTTTACCCGACTGCGTCAAAAGGAGGGTAATGTTTTTCGAGCGTATGTATATATGTATGTATGTATGTATGTCCATTTCTTCGGCACGCGCTACAGCCTAAACGGCTGAACGGATTTTGACATGTGAGGTGTCGTTGCTTTTGGCAAAATTGTGGAAGTGACATAGGCTATATGAATTTTCAAAATGGCGGCTGTAAATGGGGGAAAAGGGGGGGGGGTGTGAGTATTTCTTTCTTTTATCTTAGCAATATGGGTATCAAATGAAAGGTCGTAAAAAGACCATTTCAAAAATATAAATATCATATCATGTTTATATTACGGTTTTAGCAACAAATGTCAAAAAGTATACCAAGTGTACCGTCTCATTTCTATACCACAAATTAAAACTAAAAAGTCTCAAATAAAATTATTATTATTATAAAAACAAAAAACCCGACTGCTTGTTTTTCTTTTTTCAGTTCTTAACTTCTAAGCAGTCGGGTTTTTTGTTTTTATAATAATGTGAAACCGTATAGGCCTAAAGGAGGCCTCGGAGCGAGAGAGAGCAGGCGCGAATCGATTTGCAGCGACTTCTTCCAGGCAATCTTCGGATTTGGAAAAGCGAAACAAGAGACTTACAGGTGGTGTAAATAAACATACATACATACATGAATGGTAGAATTATTGACTCTTAGAAACTCCCTTAGGTAAGTATTACGCAGCGAAATTTTTGCATTCTAACCTTCCCTCTTAACTTATAAAGAAGTATTTACACGGTTCTTACCTAAGCACACAGTTATACGCAAACCTTGTCCACATATCTCCGAGTAGACAGTCCGACGTGCGGACAAGTTAATTGTTAGCTTATTAATGTATTTGCTCTGTCTGTTTGTGTCGCTCTACCGCACAACTCTGGACACTGGACAAATGGTACTTGCTGTACAAACTTCCGGAGCTAAATTACAGTTAGTGTTCGTAGTTTAACTACCAGTTTAACTAACAGAGGTAGGTAGTTTTTATTACCCGACTGCGTCAGAAGGAGGGTTATGTTTTTCGAGCGTATGTATGTATGTATGTATGTATGTATGTATGTATGTATGTATGTATGTATGTATGTATGTATGTATGTATGTATGTATGTATGTATTTATGTATGTATGTATGTATGTATGTATGTATGTATGTATGTATGTATGTATGTATGTATGTAGATATGTATGTATGTATGTCCATTTCTTCGGCACGCGCTACAGCCTAAACAGCTGAACGGATTTTGACATGTGAAGTGTCGTTGAATTCGGCTAAATTGTGGAAGTGACATAGGCTATATGAATTTTCAAAATGGCAGCTGTAAATGGAGGAAAAAGGGGGGATGTGTGTATTTTTTTCTCTTATCTTAGCAATATAGGTATATCTTGTTCATATTACTTTTATAACAAAAAATGGTTAAAAGTATACTAAATGTACCGTCTCATTTCTATACCATAAACTAAAACTAAAAAGTCTCAAATAAAATTATTATTTTAAAAACAAAAAACTCAACTGCTTAGAAGTTATGAACTGAAAAGAGAAAAACAAGGATCACTATATCTGTATAAAATTCTAAATACTTTATGGTGCTGCAGGCGGGGACAAACGTAGTTTTGGTAGATCTTTCTTTCCCCGCAGGTTAAAGTATTTTGTCCCTGTTTGCAACACCATAAAGTTTTTGGAATTTTATACAGATATAGTGATCCTTGTTTTTCTCTTTTCAGTTCATAACTTCTAAGCAGTTGGGTTTTTTGTTTTTATAATAATAATTTTATTCATTGACATATACTTAAGAAAGATTATTTCATTCAATTCATGGAATTATTTAAATTAAAATCTATATCTATCATAAATTTGATAAAAAATCTACCTGTGCATTTAAAGTCATGGATAATAACTAAAATAATTATATATAAATATAAGAGTAATAATATATGATTGGCTGTTTCTACAACTGAGATCTATTTAATAATAACTAGTATGTTAGAGAGTTTCAAATAATGAAACAGACACGCAGGCAAAACATAAAGCCCTCGTCTTGAGCCGACAAAAAGTCATAAGTTCGCTAATAATTGCGGTTATCTCTGACACCTCCTTAGCGCAGTGGGTAGTGACCCTACTTCTGCGTCCTAGGCTGTGGGTTCGATTCCCACATCTGGAAAAAGTTCGTGTGATGAGCATGGATGTTTTTCAGTGTCTGGGTGTTTATCTATATATTATAAGTATTTATGTATAGTATATATAAAAATATTCATCAGTTATCATAGCACCCATAACACAAGCTACTTACGAGTACGCTTACTTTGAGGCTATATAGCAATATGTGTCCTTATTAATATTTATTTATTTATTTACCATCAGGTTGCTATCTGCTTGAAAAGCCAACATTTGCACAATATTGCTTCTGGTTCTGATAGTTTATCCCTTATTTTTTGCCATATTTCAATACAATATATCAATAGTAAATATTTATTATTGCATCCATTATTTATTCATTTGTGTATGTCACAATAAATCTGTAGCTGTCTACACGCATGTGGAATTCATAAATTATGTATATAATGTATTTATATAATTTATTAATGTATTTCTAACCTTCTGTATGTATACCTGTATTATAATGTATGGTTTGCTACAAAAGTGTGGACTAAAGATAAGCACCGCTTATTTTCTAAAAAACAGAGCGCTACAGAGAACTCGTTGACATAAATTTCAGGTGTTTTTTCATAGTAGGTAGGCTTTAGCCGTGGACATACATCAGTCAGTATGAGAAGAATAAAATTGTACCTCTTCCAGACCCCTCTTATACGTCTTAATCTGCAACGCCACTTAACTAAGATTAGAAACAAATGCTAACTTGTCGCTAAAAAAAAGTTAAAATAAAACTAAATGGTAAAAATAATTATTTTATTAAGTTGTTTAATTAATTTACGTAAGAACATACGTAGTGACTGCGATCTTACCGAATGTTACCGGCTTAACTTGGAAGAGGTTCAAAAGCTTTTTATTAGATATACCATAAGTACTTATTTGAACAATCTAAATATTCAAAATGGATAAAGTGTATTATAAAGCTAGGACAAACCAATTACAAAAGCTACTAACATAATTAATTTGCGGCGGTGTTCTTAAGTAGCTCATCCATCTAGCCAGGTGCACGGCTAATATAAATCACTACTTGTTCAATGTTTTATTGAAGCGACCGCCGAGACGCGCCTCGCATCTAATACTGTAAGTGCTACAACAATTGTGATAGTCTCTTAGTGCATAGGATAAGTTGAAGCAGAGGTATTAGCCGTTTATAACAGCAAGATAATCCTGTTATCCTTAATCTATAACTCATAAGTTGGTTAATTTTTATATATTCTTTTTAATTAACATTTTCCCCGCATAGAAGAATACCAAAAATTTAGAATAATGTTAAGTCTTGAGAGATGTTGATGCAAGAGCGAAATCAAAGCCCGAAAATTACCAAATTGAACATTATAAAGAAACACGGTTTTGACGTGCACTACGAGGCACGGAGGTGTGACTCCGCACACTTCTGAGCTACTCTTCTACTTTTCATGAAAGAAAGAAAATCCCAATATGCTTATAAAAAGCATGACTCAAGGCTTCAACACAGGACTGAAATCCAAAGCCATGAAGGCTGAGTACTCGATCGAAGAGATAATAGAGAGAGAAAGATATCGAGTTACATATTAGAAGTTTTTAGAATAACGGCTCATGTTTATAAAACTATATATTGTTGGAAAAACACTGATTTCCTACCACATCTGCATCGTATATCGAGTGAAAAGAAAAAAGCGAAAAACGCTTTCTTGATTTAATGGATTGGAATGAATAAACTGACATACATCTATAAAATAGAGATATTGTAAACAAGTTAATACACAAATAGCTTATTGATTCTGATGCAAGTAGTAAAAAGCTCGAGTGGCCCTTCCAAGCAAGTTCGCTTTCATTTTAGACATCGTCGTGACTTACCTACCGTATTATCGCAACGACATTTAAAACTACCAGTGAATAAAGTAATATTTAAAAAAAAACTTCTATATTTAATGCTTCATATCGCTAGAGAATTTGTCAAGAGAAATGAACCTAAATCCAATAGGTTCCTCTTGTTAGTATAGGAGTCGCCAAGTACATATATTGTTGCAATTCATTGCTGAATCCAAAGGTCTGTCAAAATATTAATTGCATTTCTCCAGAATTTTTGTTTTTTGTCTGTCTGTACTATGTATATGTTCCCTTACGACTCCCAAACGGCTTTGCCAATCTCCGATATAATGAAAAAGCCTGAGGAGTGTTTTTAGCTACTTCCAATGGGTGGCAAGTTAATGTTAGGGTGTTTTTCGCGTGCATTTTGGGTGCACTGTTATTGATGGTATTGTTGTCTAGATCTAAATTTGTTTATAATATGCACTTCCAGTTGAAATTTCCGGCAGCAAGTCGTTTTCTGACTCAAACTTATTAAAAATCAGATTCTTTTGAAAGGAGAAAAACAGGTCAAGAAACTTTTCTCACCTACAATTTTAAGCTCTACATGCAAAGTTATAACTATAATTTTGAATTCAGACTTTATTTACATACATGTCAACACGTCCCATTTCCATAGGGGTAGGCAAAGACCATTTGCGACGATTATTGGATATCTCTCTCACTTCTACCAATTTTATTAAGCCTTTTATACAAGAACGTCGGTTTATGGTACTTTTAACCTGGACTTTATTTTACCATAGATTATTGGTGTCTTGCTGGTTAAGATGGTAGAGCTTTAATCTATGAGAGTAACAAAGTATAGCTAATAGCTATTAAAATAACTTAGGACTGATTACGCCTACGCATATTAAGAAGCTTTCGTCTTCGTATTACGTTAATTGTGCAGTCATCGGCTAAGAATGTAGGATATATTCTAATTCTACAGTACAGCTGTAAGCTGCTTGTGAAACTTGAGCGCCGTTAATAAATCTAGTTCATTACAATAATAGCTCCGCACTGAAATGTGGGCCGTAGCATTTGTACATGGCTCGTAATATGTCGATATTATTGTAATCATTCTAAATTAAATAACATCAATATTACGTGCTTAACTTTCCCTGTTATAGTAACTAATAAAGTCAAACTTGGAAGCTAAATTACATACACTGCCTGACGTTCGAATTTTTGACTTTTTGTAATACCTGCCTATGTTATAGTGACAGTGCATTCAAGTTAAATAATATTGAAGCATAATAATTTAGTAGGTAGGTTCTAGTCTGATGATGGAGAAGATGGCTATGTGGTTACAGGACTCTTATACACAATAAGGCAAGCCCGTAGATTCTGGGCTTATTTGTCTTGGAAAATATTTTTTATGTTGAAGGACATATAAGGTTGTCGCTTAAAATATTTCATTAATTACATAAATGTAAATCATTTTATTGGTTTTCACTTATAAACATATTTTGAATCGCTTTTAATATTTTAATTTATAAATATTATTTAAAAATATTTATGGGAGCAACTCATATATAACACGCGCAGTACACACGCAAGTAATGAAGATCGGATGTTTTGAATCAAGTTTTGGTTTTACATTTTTAAAAAACTTATTTATTAAGGCTTTTCCTCCCAAAATAAGTTGACTTCAACGACATCTCGTAAATCTTAAGAGGTACCCTCCCGTAAGATAATATTGAAGTAACAAATAAGATCTAATTGATTTATCTTTAAACTCTAATAATCTTCTTCCTTCCTTATCTAAGCCAAAATAAAGATGCTTAGTTGGCTAAGTACTACTTAAGTAATTAATTACCTAAAACTAGGACTTGATAACTTAACAACAAGACTCGTGATTCGGTCAAATTCGTGAAGATCTTATCTCCCTTAATTAGTTTACGATCTAATAGAACAATAATTTTGATTTTGTGACGTGGGACATTGTTGTGTGATGCAATTGTCTATTGAACAAGGAATTCCATTCCTTTAATTAATAACATTTCCCAAGCTCATAATTTAAATAAGAGATACAGACCAATATACCCATCCAAATTTTAATCTATAAATTAGAGACCAATATCTTAGCATCCCATGATCACATCGATTCACCTTGCGGGTGCCAGATCCATCGTGTAGCTCTTTTTTGCAAAAATGAATGAAAGGAGACTTCTGAAAGGGCAAGAGTAAATGGGAATGTAATGAAGCGGGACAGTATGTGAGAAAAGTGTAAGGTGATGATTATTGCTCAAACATATCCAAATTCTTATATTTATTTTTAACTTGTACATTATTTTTGAGGGTAAATAATTCAAGATTATTTCTGAGATCTACCTCTTCTCCACGTAAGATTAGGTGAGAGTCAGCTAAAAATTATGAAATAAAATTAGAAATGGCATGAAACAAAGACACCGAAAAGCTTCTCCACATTTCAACTTTTCGAATTAAAAACGTAAAAACCGAACCTCCTCAATAGCTCCATGCTGTCTAAGCTCAACTCTGAGAGATACCTATCCGTTAAACTTTTATCGTTTGCACTAAGATACAATTCAACTGGTTGCAAAGGAATGAGAATATGAGTCATAATTAGAAGAAAGAAAGAAAAAGAAATATATACTTAATATTCATCTCTGTGCAAGTGTTATCTGTGCAGTACTTCGTTAATTATTCCTCGTAAGTGTGTACAAGTGGAAACGCGTTCGGTTCCCGGTTGAGGTGTAGAGTGACGTACAATGCGCATGATGAAATGCGGTGCAGCTTAATATCGACACAACAATGGCTTTGTGTGAAAACAAATCGCTATCGGGAAAGTTCGAGAGAGATTTGTAGATAGCGTAAAATCACTGTAGATGATTCGGGTATTGAGGAGGAAAACGGAGGTGGTTCTCAATTCGACACGTATATTTTTTATATGTATGACCACACTTTTTACTGAGTCGTCCGATTTTGATAATTCTTTTTTTATTAGAAAGGCCACACTTCCAAGGTAGTCCCATTGTCATCATGTTAGGATGACATATCCTGATGATGATATCCTGGGAAAAATTGAAGGAACTCTTCAAATTTTGTAGGAACACTTACAGCGATTTTGGTTTTTGTCTCGGTATCGGTAGCTTTTTGGCTAGTAGTGCCGTATAATATACAATGAAAGTATAGTACGAGTACGTTACGTGGCGATAAATCACTGAAAAGTAAGAAATATTTTTTTTTAAATAAAAATAGAACCAACTAAAAAGTAATAAGAAGGTTTCTACTTTAAGGACATTACCTAGAACCCACATACTGCTTTACTACTTTATATAAATGTACCTTAAACTTGCTGGCACTGACTTCAAAGATATGCTTAAGTAAATTAAAGCAACTAAATGACACAGTTATTTTTTACTTTTTAGTGCGTTTTGAGTCGGTTCTATTTTTTGTTAAAAAATTTTATTATTCCAAAATATCTGTTTAACTTACTGGGGCCCATAACTTCGCCTGCAGTTAGTGTTAGTTGGTTGTGTAGGTATACTTTTTTAATTAGTCATTTGTTATTGGAGGTAATCTATTTATTTTTTAACAGCTACGTTTTTAACATGATATTATTTTCACACAGTGATATTAAAGGCTTTGGGTTCGGAATTAGTTGGACATACTTTGACAACTTAACTATCAAATCTCACGATTTCGTTTTAAAAAAACAATATCTATTACAATAATATATTAAAAGTCTACAGATCACATTCATAATGTATCTTTCTAATAATGAAAGAATTATTGTAATAGGTTAACAAGTTTCACACACTTAAAATAATTTTATTGTAGATTTGTAGAAACCCACAATTCACCTAAATACCTATATAAAATTTAACATCTGTGTGAAAGCTTAAAAACCACGTAAATCAACGCTGCGGTAGGTACCACTATACCTACTTATTATACTTTCACTCTGAGCTTTCTAATAATGATTATAATTATAGCTTTCGATATCCCTAAACCGTTTAAAGGTCTGTCTAATTAACTACACAATTAACCCTTAAAGGAGTTACTTAAGCCTTGTATTGTGGTAGACAGTCGTTATTAGATGTTTAACTTGTGTTAGCATTTTAGAATATTAGTATTTGTTACTATACAGATAATACCATACGATTATTCTCGATTTGTATCATTTGATTTAATCATTCACTTTCGATCGTCTGATGTCATAAAATTGTCATGTCCGAATTTTTGCGAGTGTTCGCTTTGGCAAAGTGAGTATATTTTTAGTGAAGTATTTACTGTAGTAATGTCAATACATGTACATTGTAATTTATAATTTAAAAGAGATTTATAATACGTAGATCCAGGGTTCAATTTTTAGCTCGATAAATTAAGGTTTCAGCCGTGGTTACGTACCACCTTATAAGCAAAGACGTGCCGCCAAATGATTAAGCATTCTGGTACAAGGTCGACAAATTGAAAGCGGTGTTTGTATTCTCTTGTTTTTATTCTCCTCCAACAAGTTAGCCTGCTTCCATATTAGATCGCATTATTACTTACCATCTGATGTGATTGCAGTCAAGGTCTAACTTACAATAAAAAAAAAACTCAAGGTTTGGTGATTTTAGCACTCTATCACACTCTTAGTAAGCTTCAAAAGCAAGTAACTTACCCAATAGGCTCAAGCTAGCGATCCAGCTGGCCTGCTGGTCGCTGACGGTGAAGCTCCAGTCGTGCTTGGACTCCTGCATGGAGGCGATGGCGGGCGACATGTAGCCCTTGCTGAGACCAGCGGCGAACGGGCCCAGCGACACCGCCAGCGCCGCCAGGATCTGGGAAAAGGTGTTGCTTGTTAACAAGTAAAGGCACTTTACCCATCAACCCGCTTTGATGCAGTATAGTGAGTATAATCTACACATTCCCGTTTTAAAAAGGATGAATAAGGAGGTCTAGCGATCACAAACTCTCGCTCAAAAAAGTCTCTTGGCAACGAACTGTCAGTCGTTTGTCACAAGACGTCACCGCATTACATTATCTATCAATTAACGTGGAAATGTAGATAACATGTGACAGAGAGTACATCCCTAGCACAATGTACCGATATAAGCCGAGCCTGGAGCGAATCGATCAATGTTTCGAGCTCTCCTGAGTGTTATAATGGACGTTAGGGTTGTCCTATATTATCGATCAAAAATATTAATATTTGTATTTGAATAAAAATTGTTATTTTCCACACAGAGGATAAAACTGTACTTGGAATTTGTGATTCTAATAAAAGAGTTTACTTAACACTTAGAAATATTGTTAAATTAAGAGAAGGTGTTAACTGTCTATTTAAGGTTTAAAAGGCATGGCTTCCTTTTGAAACTACAGAAATAATCATGGCTAAGGAAGAATTTTAATGTGTACCCCAATTTCAATCAACAGTTTTAACACGAGCTTAATGATGATCCAATTAAAGCTAGAAAAACACAAGAGCGGAAGACATCAAAAAGGCATTAAGTCGTAAAAGACTTTCCTATAAACTGCGCCAATCAATCTTCATGGAACGATAGTAAAAAGTTATTTGTTTACGATGCACAATAACTCTCGCCTATCGACTTCCCGTTTTTTTTCTTTATGTTATTATTATACTGTAATAATTATTATTTAAATTAGGAAATGTAAATCCTTACTAATATTATAAACGCGAAAGTTTGTATGTATGTGTGGATGGATGATTGTTACTCTTTCACGTAAAAACTACTGAATAGATTTTAATGAAACTTTTCAATAATATGGCTTATACATCAGAATAACACATAAGCTACGAGCGTCTTCTAGTATAAGATAACTAGAGTATGCTCGTGGTTTCAGCCGCGTAGTTATCGTTCCTACTACTAACAGATTACTTAGTATAAAAATTGTACATACGTACATATCGTAGGAGTAGGAGGAGACTACATCCCTCCATTTGCCACGATCCTTGCATACTTCCTAAGCTTTTTCCGCTTCCATTAATCCTGTCATACAAGTATGTCGGTTTAGGGAACTCTCAACCTGGCTTTACTTTTAAAATGTCCTGAATTTGGTTCAGGAACATTCGCCTAGGCTTGCCTCTTTTAACATTTCCATCGCTTATTAAATATCTTTTGTTAATCTTCTTTCATCCATTCTCTCAACTTGTCCAAAACCATTTAAACATCCGTTCCTCAATTTTAGTCATTACATTTTCTGTTACACCTCCCCATTCTCTAATTGTTTTATGGGAAATATCATTAAAATTCTTTAAGCTGTTTGTTGTTTTTGCGTAATGGCGTAACAAACACACAAAGTTTCACATTCACAATGTTAGTAAGAAAAATTATACCTAACTTCTACTAAACTATCAAACACCTAATTACTTCATTAACATTTAGAATGTTTGGTAATACTTTTTTTTTTACAAAGCAAACTTTCAATAAATGATTAGGTCCTACACAGTGGCATTTAATCGTGTCAATACACTCTTAACCAGTAGTTACTCAATTGGATAACTAAATATTGATTAATCAATTTAATCACTAACTCTTACAAATACTCTTTAAATACAAATTAATCGATATAGAAAGAGTAATCAATCTATAATTTTGTAACTCGTGAATAGCAATCGAACAGTTACGTTGTAATATCGATATTTCGATATGCAATCCCGGAAACGATGTCACATCCCTAATTGCACTCGCTGGATGCTGGAGCATTTGGGATGGGGTCAATGATCGACACACTGACTTACATTGGATATACCATATAGGGTTCCCATTTTGTTTTACCTATATAGTTTTTATATTGAGTAACAAGACTATAATAACACTAGATGTTAAATGACCGTGCAGATTAAGACTGTAGCGAGTAAACTTGGTAAGAATACATGTTTGTTATACCCGTACTTATGGTTTTCTAATCGACAAATACTGGTACGCCTAATAAAATGGCAGTTAAATGATAACTATCACCAGGTTAGATGTAACCTACTTGACAATAAATACCTATAACGTCTTAAACTAAATGAGCTCGAGCTGGGAATCGAATTCTGCTACTACATACTAAATAAATAATAAATATTATAGGACAGTACATCGCTATTTCGCCCAAAAAAAAAGCGTAGCTTGTGTTATGGGTACTATGATAAGTGATGAATATTTTATAAACATTATACATAAATACTTATAATTTATAGATAAACACCCAGACACTAAAATCTATGTTTTCATCCACAAACATTTTTCCAGACGTGGGAATCGAACCCACGGCCGTGGACGCAGAAGCAGGGCCTTATCAATCTCCGAAGTTACTCCGCTGTTAAACTGAAGACTGACAAAGCCACGATAGGCAGTTTGTTTTGTTTTTCACACAAGTCCAAATTGAGTTGTGCGACTTGTTGTGCGTTTCGGAGATTGATAAGGCCGGCGCATATCTGACGAGCCGAAGCGCAGATATTTGTTGATGAACAAACTAATACATTTGGCATGTTCACATTACTGGCGTTGAAGTAATAAGAAATACAACAAATAATAAACGAAATTACTGAGAATCAACATAACAATGAACCGGTAGATGCTGCAGTTAAAACGTAATTTTGGTCCTTATATACATGGCACCGGCTTCATAGATATGTTTAAATAAATTAAAGCAACTGACGCAATTATTTTTACTTTTTATTGCTGTTTAGAAGTCTGTTTTTTTTTATTGACCACGATCACGAAAAACACCAAATGCAACACCAAATTTTTACTTAAATAGTAGAAGTAGTCACATCTTCTGCTTCATATTTGTTATTATTTGAGATGCAGATTTAACATTTACATTACATCAAATGCAGAACGCTTCGCCACGCCAGATATAAGTCGGCCCTTAGAATAACAATGAGGAGTGTTTGGTATGAGCGCAGTCTGGAGGTCGGTCTGCGCTGGTCGCGTGCCAACTCTCCATCAGAACAGGCAGACAGCGTGTATACAGCGGAAACTAAACAGCTCAACGGCTTTTCCTACTTTTTATATTGCCTGATGATTATATGGCCTGACGCACATTTCACATTGGTCTTGGCCCGCTCAACAGCAAGACCTATTATTAATCGAAGATGCCAGTGTTTGGTCACAATTCTGATAGTATACAAAGATGCAGCATATGATGTAACTTGATTGAAGAAGAAACATATTCAGTGTTGACTTGAACATACTCGTTGTAGGTGTCAAGAAAAGCGGAAGTTGTTATTGAATTAAATCGCTGGGCGGTACGGTCTTTGTCGATAGGGTGGTAACTAGTCGGATAAGCAATTATGGTGTAAAAGCGAAAACTGTGAAGTGTTATTTTTGAATAAAATTATAGCACAGCAGCACGTGTCAAGTATTTGAAAACAGTTCCATATCGCGGAAAGCCTCGCACAAACAGTGAACAGTCGTAAAACTTGAACCACACATTCCCCGTTCCGATAAAACATTGTATGTTATTGCTTCAGCTAATTAAATGGAAAACCGCGCGAGTGCAGTTTGATTGATTGAAGCCATACGCGGCAAATTACGCAACACGGAGCCTCGAATCTATATCTACATAAGTAATTGGCTATCGGCCGTAAAATTTGTCATATTTTCTTTCCTACGAAAAATTTTTTTTGCGACTCAAAATGTGTCGATAAAAACGGAGGAGGTTCTCAATTCGAAACGTATATTTTTCTTTTTTAATTTGGTTCTATTTTTGTTAAAAAAAAATCATTTCCTACTTTTTAGTGATTTATCGCCAGGTAATGTACTCGTACTATACTCTCATAGTATATTATATGGTACTAGTAGCCAAAAAGCTACCGATACTTATACAAAAACCGAAATCACTGCAAGTGTGCCTATAAAATTTGAAAAGTTTCTTCAATTTTCCTATGATATAATCACCAGATCCTAACATGATGACAATGGAACCATCTTATAAGTGTGCCCTTTCTAATAAAAAACGAATTCTCAAAATCATACATAAAAAATATATCTAGGAGTCGGTGCCACTTTCTACTTTAAGAACATTACCTAGAATCCACAAACTGCTTTACCACGTTAAATAAATGTTCCTTAATCTTACTGGCACCGACTTCATAGATATGCTTAAGTAAATTAAAGCAACTAAATGACACAGTTATTTTTAACCGACGACAAAAAAACGGAGGAGGTTCTCAATTCGACACGTATATTTCTTTTTTTTTATGTATGACCACGCATAACTTTTTACAGAGTTGTGCGACTTTGATAATTATTTTTTTATTAGAAAGGGCACACTTCCAAGCTGGTCCCATTGTAATCGTGTTGGGATCTGATGTTGATATCCTGGGAAAATTGAAGAAACTCTTCAAATTTTGGAGGCACGCTTACAGCGATTTCGGTTTTTGTCTCGGTAACGGTACCTTTTTGTCTACTAGTGCCGTATAATGTACTATGACAGTATAATTCAAGTACGTTACGTGTCGATAAATCACTGAAAAGTAAGAATAAAAATTTTTTAAATAAAAATAGAACCGACTGAAAACGCACTAAAAAGTAAAAAATAACTGTCATTTAATTGCTTTAATTTACTTAAGCATATCTAGGAGTCGATGCCAGCCAAGGTTTCTACTTTAAGGGCGTTATCTAGAACCCACAAACTGCTTTACTACATAAAATAAATGTTCCTTAAACTTGGCTGGCACCGACTTCATAGATATGCATAAGCAAATTAAAGCAATTAAAT
Organism: Mycalesis mineus; assembly: GCA_034621355.1. Classification (NCBI taxonomy): domain Eukaryota; kingdom Metazoa; phylum Arthropoda; class Insecta; order Lepidoptera; family Nymphalidae; genus Mycalesis; species Mycalesis mineus. The sequence continues at coordinate 890,612 of CM067882.1, forward strand.
GACACAATTATTTTTTACTTTTTAGAGCGTTTTCAGTCGGTTCTATTATTATTCAAAAAATTTTATTTACTTTATAGTGCGTTTTGAATCGGATCTATTTTTTGTTAAAATTTTTTATTTATGTGACGTTTTTCCTAAACAAACTATTTCTTTCTTTCTATTTAGGATATATCGAAAGAAAATACCTTTAATATTTTATAGCCTTAACTATAGGCAATCCGAATCTTGAGCTTCATAATCTGATGGTTTAACATAGTATCAACGAGATCAGTTAAGAATTAAGAAATTTAAAAACTTGAATCTCACCTGTCGCCTGTATCCCTGCCTGCCGTCCTCCCCCCTCATCATCATGATCCTGGTCTCCGGAGAAATGTTCGTCATCTTCTCCAGTCTCGCCTTCTCACACATATACGCTATTTTATTATTCACTTCAAAACAACGAAATATTCTCCACTTTTGTTTCACTTCGAAGAAAATACACGATTTTCACTGTTATTTCTGTGTCATTATGCTTTTTAGATTTTATCTGAAACAAACGAAAAAGAATGTTAAAACTTTATAAAATAAATGTGGTAAATTTACTTATATCAAAAAAAATGAATTGAGATAAAATATAGATACATATATGAATACAAGATATATAGGAAATTGTGTTATGTATATATTACATTAACTTATTATTTAAAATATTCCCAGACCGATTGTGCTAAAACTATGGTTAGTTGTAGTGCACTAACTCTCTCATTAGAGCGCTTAAACCAAAATATGGATAGTCCATAAAATATTTCAGTATATTTAATATGCAACAAATGACCAGTAACTTGGAAAAAAAAATAACGAATGAAATCCTATTAATATTTAACCGCGAAAATTTATAAATACTCGTATGGATGGATTGATTTTGATGAAACTGAATACTCAGAATAATACATAGGCTACTTTTAATTTCAAACTTTTCTTAGGAACGGTAACTACGTGGTTAGTTTACTCATAAAAGAAAAGAGAAAATATACATACACAACAAATAAACGTCGAAAATCCTCTAACACAATCTAACTACTGCTTATCACTTTTATTATAGCTATGCAACAACTTTGCAAATAATATAAAAAATACTGATTGAAAAACAACTGCTAATAAAAACCTTAAAAAACAAAAACTAAAAATGTATTAAAGAGTCTTTTCGTCTTTCTTTATTTAAAAAATTTAATTAGTTCTATAAACAAACCAATTTAACATCACTAGCAACACGTTTAGATCAAGTTTATGGATTCACATTTAAAAAATCGCGATATTATTTTAAAAAAAAAACAAGACTATGGTCAGTGCGTCCCGATCGAATGCCTGCACCTCACTAGATGCCCCACCAGATCATAACAAGGGGCACAATCAACTGCAAGACAAAAGCATACGGACACTTTGACGTCGCCACTCGTCACCATTATGTCATCATAGACCGGTTAGTGCAAACAGTGGATGTTTGTTTTTTATTTCCACGCTATACTCTAAATATTCATTAGTTGAATACAGTTTATTATTTAAATAATCCTAACTGATATTCATTCATCACTTAATACAAAACAAACTCATTTGCGATCACTAATATCATCAAACTAACTAAATGGGCTATTACAGGGCTAAGCTTTCTTCTTTATAGAAGAGCAGATATAGAGATTATACCCACCATGCTGATGTAAACTCATAAGACAGACTTTGATCCGCCAAGCTGACGTTGAAGCCGAAAGTGGTCTAGGCTTTAAAACCCATCCTTATAAGATTACTTAGATCAGCCTTGCTTAGCTGTTTTAGGAGTAACTTTCGGATAAATCGAACCCAACACTTTTCGATTGCTAGCAGAGTCAGTGGCGAGGAATGTCTTCTTCTAGTTCCCAGCTAATTATATACCTACGTTCATCGTAATCTTCTTGTCAACAAAACAATCTAATTACTTTCTACGAAACAACGTGAGCCTAAACAAAAGATGTATTAATATAAGTCACTTTTGTAAAATATCGTGAGAATAACATGCAGTTGAAGAAACATCTAAAAACCGTTTTTTGAAGTAAAATAAATCAAGCCATTTCGTCGGAGTAAGTCCATTTTGTTTTGAATCCAATATAAAAAAAAAACATGCGCGTCTCTGGTTACCCGACAAAAGTGATAACTTAAATACGGTTAGCGCAGTGGGTTAGAAAGAGAGGAAGCCTGCTTACGGCTGTTGTACGCGTAATATATACAATGCCTGATCGCTACGTAGTATCAGCTTAGAATTTACGAAAAATGCATTGAGGCTTGATGTTTTATAACTAGAAAGTGCGATTTACGAATTCGACTCTATCTCTATCTATAGCAAACAGAGAGAGAGAGATAGACAAGAATTTGAAACTCACGTTGTCAAATATGATTACATCGTTAAAGAATAAGGCTCCTGCTCTCATTCGGTATTTAACTTTATGGCTTATAACCTAGGAATGGCCCATAACCCTGAACGAAGGTATTCTAATTTTACATTGTGTACTAAAGTTTATACCGAATTAACTACCGAATTCCGATTCATCGTCTAAGTTTATGTAATGTTTAAAGTATTTGTGCATTTCCTGCACATACAATAATAAATAGTGTTTAGGAGGTACGCCAGAACGAGCGGATAGGAAATAAACAAACATATAAGATGTAAATCAGTCTAGGTACTGTATAATTATAAACAACTAACTATTTTCAGCTCATAGAGCAGTATTGACGCAGGTTTTAAAGCTTGTTCACCACTACATAATATAAAATTAAATTCTTTCAGGAAGATCCTGAATACGTGAAGAAGAATATCAATGTTTGTATTTAGTTTAAGACTATTCTTTATATTTTTATAGAATATTACCTACAGTTTGGGATAATTTCTATTTGAAAGTAAACATAATATCAATAAATGCTGAAACGACAAGATCCAAACCCGCGTCTCTCTGGCAATCCAGGTCTGGGCACCGCAATTTTTAATATTATGTTTTAGACTATTTCTAGATATAATTTAGACGTTGCCTGTGACTCTGTTGCTATAAACATCTATGTAATTATTCGGATATTAGTGTTAAAAGACAGACACGTGATTTTTTCTACCTGCCTATTTTGTCTTTTCCCAACTTTTTAGTTATTTACTGCACAGTCAGCCAATATTTCTTGATCTATTATATTTTCTGTCATTACTTCCTTTAAAAATTCTGTAATCAATGTACAATTTTTTACTTTCATAGTAATTTAGAATATTGGGATAGTGAATAATTATTTATTTTTCTATTCTCCTCGTAACAAAATATAAATTATTCACTGTTCATAATAAAGTGCCGCATGGTAATATTTTTATGATGTTAAAATAAATATTATATCTTTCAGTGGAACACAAACGCTCCAAACAAAGACCTCAGGCATAACGGGGTCAATGGTACGTGATTATTTTAAATGTACACCGCAACATCTGGCTAAAACTAATTTTATCCGCGCCAATCTAACCTTTATTGTTATACCATAGGAAGTAAAGTCGCATAAAACGTTTTACGCGCCCAACAATTGTGGTTTAGTGTAATAATTTTCAAGGTTCTACGGCCGGATATTCAGCAATAAAAGCTTGAAATTTAGACATTAAGCCGTTTCATGTTTGAATTAACCCAAACTGTGATTTATGTTCATTTTAACCATCATGTTTATATTACTCTCGACTTTGTAAGCTTGGAATTCGATATTTTTTAATAACGGGCATATTTTGTATTATATTGATCAAAGAACTGATGGCCCACCTAATAGTAAGCGGTAAATCATCATCATAATTTGGTGCCTTTTTCCGAACAAAATTTGTCGGTCGATATGCAAAAAGCTTTCCTATTATTTATCCACAATTCGCTGTAATCGAGTCCGGTTCACTCTCTTATGTCGTGTAGCCATTTTCTCTGTTGAAGACCAGGTGCCCAGTATCCTCCCTTCCAAGATTACTCTTCAAAAGGCAAAATGAGCAACCTCCTGCAGGTGTTCAAAGAAGCTCAGTTTCTTCCGCTTGATAGTACACATAAGTTCGCTTTTTTCATTTATTAATTGGAACATTTTCATTCAAGGTTTACCACTTATCTTTTGTTTTCTTTTAGGGAATAAACGAAACTGGCACTTTTGCTGTCTTTAAATCTAAAGATTAAAGAACTATAGTAGTACCCCCATACATAGACACACCAGATTTACAATGTGCGGAATTTGTTGTGAAAAACATTGGCCTAGATACAACCAGCGAACATTTTTCACAACAACATCTATTTTAAGCAGCGCACCGCATCCAGTACAGTGCGACAATAATTTTGAATCAGTTCATCGCACTTGGCAGGTGTGGTCGATGTAGTGACGAATTCTACAACCGCCGTACTGATATATATAACGCTCTGATTGTGGGTTAAAGACCCCTTGCACATGAATCGTGATGCCAACAACACTTTCTAAACTATTCTTTAAATACTCGTAAATATCTAATCATGACAGTATAACTGTGGTCTATGTGGTATCATGAGCTCTTGGGTTCTAACCCTGGGTCGAGTCACGAAATGATTCTGAGTTTTTCATTATTCTATGAAATTTCAAGAAGTCGGGAAGCTGGTGGCGTTACACAACCTTGTGCCTAGGAGAGCACCTTAAGCCATCGGTCCCGGTCACTATCTTCAACATCTGATAGTGATCAATGAAACATTAACACCCTAAACCCGCCAACCCGCACTGGTACAGCGTGGTGGGTCTGCGCTCCATATCTCCTCTACTGTAAGGTGGGACACCTGGCCTTGTAGTGGATTGTTAATAGGCTGATAATGATGATGATGGTAGTATAACTGTCATGTTAGTTAGCGTCCAGGTGTTCTCTTTATGTGTATAAGAGCTTTGGTCATATGCATTATGCGTCAATAACACATTGAACATATCGCTTTCTTTCATCGTATCGCAGCGATTGAGAGAGCGATTTGATTTTGCCGCTATTGGTTGGTCTCTACATTTAATACGTCTAATGGCGCATCTAAGTGTGCTGATGTGATATGTTTTTTTTTTGATAGAAAATAATTTCACGCTGTGTGGAAAGATGGATAGGAAGTGTGGAATAAATGGATAGATGGATGTTGAAGGGTAGACTAACTGTTCCAGACGCATATATCTTGATAATGGTAACTAAATTTCTTAAGTAACACCTTCAGCCTAAAACCGGTCCCTTACAGGCTCTACCTTATATAAGGAGAAAAGATGATATAGATCATACATCTATCAACTGCTCAAATACGGCTTATGACTATTTTAATCATAAATTAATGAAAATGACCAGTGGGCACACAGGTCTAACACCAAGTTCCTAGCCCCGTACTAAAATTGTTTGACTAAAAACATACTTAAAAGACAGAAAATCTCAATATTCCGTAGACCAACTAAGGTCTCGATCCGAAGATCTTGTGATTGAAAATCCCACAGGCTAACCACTGTACCAATGAGGCATGCTTATAGAACATTCTAATAAGAATCATTGTAACTATGGCACACAATAAACCATACTGTATCTCACAAGTTAGGTTCCGCTTCTCGCCACAGAGTAACCTACTTTCCCCGTTCTTGATCACCCATTTTTTTTGAGTCACAACCATCAAACGATTTCTTGGGCGAGTTTTAACTTCAAGGAATTCCTTTCCTTTTAGTAAGGTTGCAATCATTGCATCCGTGCTACATGGCCGAGTGACACAACTGAATTTTGGATTTTTTACTACTTCTCTTGAGAATTCTACGAATATTGAGGATTTTACGAAATAGTTTTTATTATCATTTTACCGACGTTTTTAGTCAATATCTCTTGGTATCATATAAAACGTTTTGTTTATTTTTATTCATACTCTGTTCTGGGTCTGAAATATCCTACCGAAATCTGTTTCTTGATTCTTATAATGCTTTATGTCCATTTCTTCGGCACGCGCTACGGCTGAACGGATTTTGACATGTGAGGTGTCGTTGAATTTGTCAAAATTGTGGTAGTGACATAGGCTATATAAATTTTCAAAATGGCGGCTATAAATGGGGGAAAAAAATGTTTAATTTTTGTATTTTTTATCTTATCTTAGCAATATGGATACCAATTGAAAGGTCGTAAAAAGACCATTTCAAAAATATATTAATATCCTATCATGTTCATATTACTTTTTTAACAAAAAATACTGCAGGCGGGGACAAACGTAGTTTTGGTAGATCTTTCTTTCCCCGCAGGTTAAAGTATTTTGTCCCTGTTTGCAGCACCATAAAGTATTTAGAATTTTATACAGATATAGTGATCCTTGTTTTTCTCTTTTCAGTTAATAACTTCTAAGCAGTGGGGTTTTTTGATTTTATAATAATAATTTTATTTTTTGTATACGCTAGCGCTTGGCTACGATCACGCCTAATGGTAAGCGAAGATGCAGCCTACGGTGAACCACCCTTGCGCGTGTACCTAAAAGGTGCCTATTCACTCATTATTTGAAGATACCCACATCGTGGGTGCTAGGGAAAACGAGTACCTACTTGCTACAAGTCTCGGGCTCTGTTTGAAATTTCTCTCTCAGCTACGCGATGGACACGGTACCCGCTTGATGAATCCATCTAATGCTAAGATACTCGTCTCAAAAGCATAGTACGTGAATTTGTTGATGTTTCAAATATATTACATATACATTGCTATTTGTACAGTAGTTATTTTTAATACGTTTCTCGAGCGAAAAAAGCACTTGACGTTGCCAAAACATCGAAAGCTAGTGCGAATTCAAAAATAAAACCACCTGCCTACTATCACTTTTGCCGAACTGGCACATCAAAGGGAGTATTGTAAACACGAATAGGTTGTTATGATTAATTGTCTCAGTCGATAGACGTCCACAACTGGACATAGGCCTAGCATCTGTAAAACTAAAATTAAAATCTTGACTAGCATCTGGTTCAGTTTATCAACCATGTTTGACTTAAAGACAACTTGTTATAGCAGTTATGATAGTCAGAATACACTTTTAAAATAGACTACCTGATGTCAAATCCAATCATACTCATAATTTGGGGACGATCTTCCAAAAAATTTGGAAAATGATTGGTATCACCGTGCCTAGAACGCGACAAGTGGTCAGACCTGGTCATTTAATAGTAGGTAATTGTTACAGGATCAAACATCTATAAGCCCACCAATCTGCATTGGAGCAGCATGGTGTGTACCTAATCTCCAAACCCCTTCTTATTAAGAGCGACTCCAGATCATGCAATAAGTGCATTAAATTAGGTACCCATTGAGTTCACACAGAAGGAAAGGAGGGAAGGTATTTCCTGAAAATTTTAACATGGGGATATTGAAGCGAATACACTATTTTCTTAAACGCCGGCAATGCATTAGCAGTACCTCTAGTGTTGCAAATGTACATGGGCGGAAATCACTTAACATCAGATGACCCGCAGAAAAAATAAAATCACTGTTTGTGAACCAATGTTTATTTACGGTTATGTGTCGTTTTGGATGAAAAGATGTGCTTATTCCGCAGTATACAAGTTCTTAAAGATCATATTATCCGCGACACATCTAAAGCCGGTGTAATTTTGAAAAAGAAAAACAAAATGATTTCTCGGTACGCGATTTTAACGCCTCGGGCGCGCATTGAATATGCGAGGCATGGGCAAATTACTCGCATATCGACGGGTTACATCTTCATGACTTACCTTTACACCATACGATATTGATTTTCCTTTTACACTAAAGGGTAACAGTGAAATAAAGCACGTTCGAGTGTAACTCTCTTGTGACGATTTTGGCGTTTTAAATGCAATGATGTGCTACTAACTTGTTGCTATGCGAATATGTCGGTATATGCCCAACATAGTCATTTAAGCACAACTGTGAACGCACGCTTCGTGCAGCAGCTTATTCCACACAAAATTTGATTTACCCCGAGTAACATAAGTAGACTTTGGGTGTTTCTGGTTTAAAATGTCGGGCATGTCCCGATAAATTTATGTAAATTGATGACATGAGAGCTGTTCCTCAAATTATATTATACTACAGAAGGCTTGCGGTTTTACCGTGCCTATGTGTTATTTTGATATATACCTAGAGATAATAGATAGATATAGATTTTGATAAGATCAAACCGAAACACCTCGAACTTACCAATGCTGTTCCAAGTCAAAAATCAAATTAAATACGAAACTACATAAAAGCTTTAATTTTTGCTTTCCAAAGAATACATTGACTACTGCACTACAAATCGCAACGTATAAAATTCCTTTATTTTAATCGAACTCTCATTACCGGTCGATCGGGAACTCCATAGTAATGAGCCGCGACGCGCTGTCAAACGACTGATGGCGATTAATGGACATAAACCTGAAGTCGACGACTATCAAGCTAATATAAATCTTAATCCTTATATTCTAGATGCTATTATCGCATCAACTAAAATAGTTAAAGGTGACATTAAGGTGTAATTTCTAGTAAATTACAATTTTGTCTATGGTAATATAGATTTTAATGTAACAGACATAAGATATGTAATTGATCGAGAGATGTTATAGCAAAAAGAAATATACTGTTGTGTTAAATGAAATATTATGAGCAAGCTATTAAATATCGTATGTCATAAATAATAGAGTACAAAATGATTAAAATTGATTTATGCCAAAGACATGATAGCCTGTAATGACATTATAATTATCTCAAATTTGTGATCATTGAAAAAACGTGTTCAATGATTATGAGAGATATAAATTCAAATGATGCGCACACGCTTTGTAGATAATCAGTTTTTCATCAATGAAGATGTGGGAGTACAATTAATAATCATAAGTTTTGAAATTGTCTTTTTAGGGTTCTGTACTCAAAGTAAGAACTAAGATTAAATGAACCCATGTGAAGTATACTGAAATTTATTTTGACTGAAATAAATGAACTTTAGAGTTGTAGCAAAATGGGCTCAACACACATTGGCGCAGAATCAAAACGTCACGACGCATCATGTTTTTCGACTGCAAAATTAAATTGTAATATTTAGGTATATTTGTTTACCCATTATTGATGTACAAAGTTGTGCTATACAAATATGGAGTCGAGCGACGAGCGTTGATTTCATCTTCAGACATTGTACATTGATTGTAGAGATGAATATGCTACAGGCAATTACTTGACACTATTCTTTTGACTCTAATATAGTGAAAATTCTAAACTCACACGGACAACATCACGGGCATTAGCTAGTTAGATATAATAATAAGCCACATTACAATGAACTATTATCATATTTTATGCGCTAGTAGTAAACAATTGACTGTGCATTCCAATAAAACATTTATTGGCAATAAATTCACCACAACACTTCCTGGAAGTGGTCTATGCTGAGAAAGATGATATCCAATTGAGAAGAGATCATTTACGACTCTACATTCCCTATCAATAACTTAATGAGAGTAACATTTGAGTATAGTTGTGTACAGCATTCCAATAGGCTGATAACGATGATGGTTGATTGATTGATTGATTGATTGAGATATTAGAGAGACGAATATCTTAGCATTCCTTGGAATTAACGTGCGGGTGTCCTAAAAACGGATGTAAAATTCTAGGATGCGTTAGTAAATATATCTCACGGAAAGAATGTGTAATGTTTTCTTAATGAAACACTTAGTTGGGATGTTTTATTTTAGTAATTAGCTACACTTTCAATATTTATTATTATTAAGAGATATTCTATCTGTCACTGTGCCATAGTCAAAATCTGACAGATGTGTTGCCTTATATAGTCTACTTAAGAGTTAGTGAGGGGACATGTAACTAGTGATGCTACATTTTCACTGTAACCAATCCGGAGGAGAGGGCTGGTTACCCGTAACACAGATCAATAAAATTTTGCTAGGATAGTTCTTGTACTGAAAAAATCAAGCCTTAATCTTCTGGGACAAAGTCGTGAGCGTCCAAACATAGCCTTATGTAACTTTTACTAAGTTCTAATGTATGTGCCCCAAACTTTTGACTTATTACTTATATTTTCTTTAGCTGAACAAAAAGTTAGCAAGTAGTAATATCACTGAATCCTAAATCCACGAAAAGAAGCCAAAGTAGATAAGTTTCCCAAAGTTAAGAGTACTAGAGAAAGTAGACGCGTTGTCACGTAGCGGACGATCTCAAGGCCTACATATTTTATCTATAAGTTACATATATAAATAAAAGTTAAATATATAAAAGTATGCACTGTTGACTTTTTATAAATACACTAGAAATGAGAGTATGAGTGGGGTAAAACTGAATGACAGAATTAAAAATAGTGTAAAGAAAATGAGAGAATAAAAGTAGATTTAGTGACTAAAATCGAGATAAGCATGCCGAGATAGATTGGTCATGTAAAGAGAATGAATGAAGGAGAGTTACGAAAGAGATTTATCAGGCGAGAGTGAATGGGAACGTTGGAAGGGGAAGACCAAAGCGAATGTTCCTGGACGAAATCCAGGACATTCTATATAAAGGCCAGGTCAAAAGTACCCTAAACCTATACAGAGATATGTCCAAGGATCATGGAAAGTGAAAGGATGTGGAATTTTAGCTTAATAACTCGCTAGACGCTAACGACGGATTTTCTGGAAATCCTATATCCTAAATTTAATTATAATTAACCATTATTTTTTGCCGATTTATTTGCAGACCAAAGAAAATTTTCTCCGGAATTCGCACAAAAACATTGGAACATAAGGAAAATGATTTGTCTCAAACATATCCATATCGTATGTAAATAATATGTCGGATCTACACCGACCGAAACAAACAACACGTGAGTAATCGTAATCTATTTCATGTATATCGCTCACAACTACTTCAATTCAAATAAAAACCATTTACCGTTCAGTTAAACAAAAGGTCGTTTGCTCAGATGAACTTTTACGATCATCGTTTTTCTATTAGCGTTGGTATTGCGGGCAATAAACGGTAACACACTTACCACTTAGAGTGTTATCGGTCCTACTTACGCGTGGAACATTTAAAGGGTTATTGGCAGCACATTCCTTATTGGAATTACCAATTGATTGGATGTTATCTTACAGCGACAGAAAAGAACTTAGTTATTTTAACACTTAAATAGCCATCGAACAAAAATACGGTCATCTAGTTTGTAAGTTGTTACCGCTACCCATGATCATTTATAGAAGTTCTTGAAGATAAGGTCAGTTGACTTGTTTGCCAGAAAACTAATAAATATTCTACAAGATTTATTTCTTAGATAGACATTATAAATATCTTTTCAGAGTTACGTGTCAGACTCTCAGAAGGGTTAAGATAACCGTACTGAAATCCTGTTAAATTCGTATATTTCTTTATCTGGTCATTCTTTTCAGGGACTCGTAAAAACCTAGAATTTACAATAATACCTATATATATATATATTTTGATATGTTTATAGTAATACTGGATGGACCAGACAGAGCGTCATCTAATCATCTGAATGGAGAAACAAAACGATTCTTAGCAGGACAGTTTGGAGTACATGTAGAAGTACAAAATACAGCTTTGCGCCTGCTATCTTAACGCATAGGTTTCGAAGTTTAACCGGTCTATTAAAATCGCACACACAAATATAATCGCACACAAAGAATTAGATACTAAAATCTGAAGTAAAACTGTAAAAAGACAAATTAAATAGTCTATCCTATCGAAGGTGAAGTACTTAATAATAATGGCCACATCTAAATCACTATCATTTAGTGTCGCAACAAGTACAGGTCCAATAGGACGCTCTATTACTTCTCATATTATGTTATTAAATTAAGAATGTATTAAGAAGATAATCTGTAGATCTAGTACGTAAATACATCATATTTGATAACTATTGTATCAAATAGATCATAGATCCTTTGGTTATATTTGTATTATATAAGTAGGTGCTACTCTGGGTTCAAGACCTAGTCCCTCAATAGATCAGATATAGTACATGAAGGTCAGGCGTAATAATGACTCATGTGAAGTGTCATTTAGTGATCACAACAAGTAAGGAACCAATGGAAGGGTGTTCCAGCTATGCAGCCAGCTCGCTCGTTAGCACGGGCCAATCATCCCATCAGGACCTCACGTTTGTTGAGGCACGTGTCCTCCACTCGGTCGGGAGGTGCAACTTTATGTAATAAGACAATTGTGTTCCTTGGTAGGGCCGCCATTTGAGATGTTTCCAACTCAGGATTGTATACGGAAACCATTATAATCAGCCTTTTTGTAATGGCTAGGCCTTCCTCGTTATACTTTTTAACCTATCTCGAAAGGCCCGGCCTTTAGCGGCTATGCTCACCACGCTGCTTCAATGCGGGTTGGTGAACTAAGGATTGAAGTATTTGGTCAATTTGGTCGTATAAAAAGATAACTGTGTCATATTAATGTTAATAAGCGGCAATGATGGTTTAACTTATTATTCGAGTCATACAGATGTAACACCACCTATTTCCCAACTCTACACTATTAATATTTCATCGTCAGACGTTGAGCTCGAACCCAATGAACATAATTCGAAGCAACATATTATAACCACTGGTTCAACAAGGCACTTATATGTATGTAGTATGTATATAAACATTGCAAGAAAAAAAATTTTCATCCAAGATAATTAAATAATTATTTTTTTGCAAAAGGAATTTAGTTGACAAGAGCGGAGCAAAACTCGTCAAATTAATTTGGACCAATTTCAGTTTTGTAAAGGAATGGGGATAAAATCGTTAATAGAATAATTTATTGAATTACACAGCAGCGAGAAAATTTAAGTATTTGCCATAACGGGAGGCTGGCTGTAGGATTTAATTGAAGTACTTAAAGCGCTCAGCAGTTACCGGAAAATATATACGAAGCTCAAGCCTTATACCGCTGGACTTGTTACCATTTAACTGTTTAATAATAGCATTCTTTGCGATAAACATGAAACAAATATAAATAATAATACTTTTTTGGAATATATGAATGTAGATAACAATGTGTTAATAAGTCTTTTTTGGACCGTCTCCCATAAAGGGCAAAATCAGCGGCTCGATATGCTTGAAAGGCCCTAAAAAAGACCTATGTCCAGCGGTGGACGTCCATCGGCTGTTAATGATGTTGTTGATGATGATGATGATGATGCTGATAATGGAATAAACTGCTATTTTTTATTTTATTGAAAAGTTTATAACAATTTCCGATTTATTAGAAAATAATACATTCTCATTTGATAAATATTCTCAAAGAGTTTTGAATTTACTATTTCATTCTTCAGTGACAATTATTTATTTACATGTTAATCTATTACATTTTTAATTTTAATATGATTATCATTGATCTACGAATATGAGATTTCGCCCTAAAAATTAATTTGTATTTGCCAAAGGGGAAGGGGTTTTATAGAAATGAGGAAAAATCCAGTAAAATAGCGTTAGATACAAGCCCTACAGTAGTAACGTGACCCCACCTGTCACGTGTTCGACAGGTCCCAGGAAACGTGGGGGGCGACTCTGGAGCGGTATTCTTTGATTACGAAACCCCCCGCGCGCCACAAGACCTTGCTTCATGCCACGAGATCTTGTTTCAAGCCACGAGACCTTGCTTCATGCCACGAGACCGTGCCTCACGCGACAAGGGTTCTATTGAAAGCACCAGGCAACGTGGTTGAAGGCGACAATGGGCAGTGAGGAGTATATCCTAAATTCGACGTAAAAGTTCAGATAATTCTGTCCTAAGAGATTAGAGTTAATATATTAATTAAGATGAACACTAGGGTAAGCTTCAGAACAGGAATGGAAAACTATAGCCCTTAACAAAAGAGCACTTTGTGAGATGTGCAAGGCACACACCTAATAATAGAGTATTACACTATGTTTCATAAATATGAGGTAGAAGTGTTACAAAATCTGAAAAACACACTTGAACAGAACTTTTTAGAACAGGAAAAAAACAAATACTTTTCAGTTTCATTCAGTTCAAAAACTAACTCAATTTCTTATGTGGAAATTTTCTTTAAATTAAAAACAAACGTTACAAGTCAAGTCAATGGCCAGTAAAATGTTCACCCGCGTTCACTTGCGGTTGTCACTTGACGCCAAAGGGACAATATGGCGACGCAGTTCGCACGGTACACGCTGCATGCCAAACCAATGCCAATGTCAGTAAACCGACACCCTGTGGTCCGACTTCCAGGTAAACATGGTTCTGTTTTCCTGGATAGGTCTTATCTTATTTCGGCGCATTACTCCTTGAGTGCAACGTTATACGAGTATTATGTAGTTTAAATGTCAGTTATCGAAGGTTCAACTCTCCAAACATTTGTAACGTACCCTCCTAACATTCTGATCTATTTTGTGACCAGTCTAAAAAAAGCTGGTAAGTAAATGAGGGAAAGGGATGCCAAAGCTCCTCTTCTACGAAGAAGTCGAAGGCAGGAGACAGAAGTGAATGCGCATCAACTTCCATGGTAAATAAATTTTCATGGGGAATCGTCAGTTCATCATCGTAACAGTGGTGAATTTCGATCATGTGATGGTCCATACATAGACGATCCTTCTGAAAGCTGTTTTGATATTTATATCGGCTTTGCTTTTTTGAGATGCTTTTTTGCCGACCGAGGTATTTAGCGTAGGACGGAGGAGGTAGCCTATTTCTTTTCTTAGATAAGATTATAGTAGAAGATTTTCTTCACAGAACGCTTTTCAACTTAGTACTAACTCTTGCTACATTATTGTCCCTGTCTGAATGTCTGAAATGTCTTAGATTTACATAAGTATAAAGGTTTAAGTTGTTTGCTTGTTGATCGGTATGCGCAGAAAACCCAGCTATTAATAAGTAATCATGGCGGTGCTGCAGCCCCTGTAATGATCAATAGTTCCCACTTAACATCCAGTGAACCATCTCAGTACTTGTTCCGTCGACTACAATTAAGCGGTAACAAAACTAAAGTCCAGTTGCAGTATGAGTAAATCGATTTGCGTGATCCTCTAGACACTTGATCAATCGCTCAAGATCACTTTGTTAGCATGTTTCGTTCACTTTCACTATCTGCCTCGTACGGGGTCATCGCTCCGTCATTAAAATGATATAATTAGCTGCATTGATACAATCAGCTTGGAGTACATCCAGAGATCACTTGACGGGATTCCTCCGGGCGTTTGAATAATGGTGGTTATTAATGGTGTTGCCAGATGGACTGCTTTTCCAAGTAAATGCCAGTGAAGGATCACTAATGGTCATTCCATTTTCATTTTATTAAAATTCTAAAATAATCTCTTACTGACCCTTTATTTATTTTGAAAAATAAACATTGTTTGAATTTTTTTCATTTATTATTTATTCATTACTAACGGACGAATTCGCAGCTACATTATTTTTAAAGCTATGTAGCTTCCTCTAGAATTACTCTATCTATTGATGGAAATGAAATTAACAAAAGAGATTTATGAGGCGAGGGTGAATAGAAAATTTGGAAGGGGAAAGCTTAGACGAACGTTCCTGGAGTAACCTAAACTGACGAACTTGTATGAAAGGATTAATGAGAGTAGAAGCGTGGAGTGGAAGAAGCTCAGGAAGTATGCAACCGGAGCAAATGCAAGGATGTAGTCTCTAAGAACGAGACGCGATGTTATGTATATATTTTAAACTCCGTTCCGTAGTTGAAAATCGTAGTTTTAAATAAGTTATCAGAGCTAGGGTTCATTTGGTTTGCTTGTTACTTTGCACCTTGTTTGATACTTTGCGCCGGCTACTCAAAAATAAAATAAATATCTACTAGAAGGCTTGAAACTATGAAACTTAATGCCATATCATATCGAAGTTGCATTTCTTCATAACTGCTATATTTTATGATCGTTGGGATGTAAAATTTCGTTACATAAGTGTTGGAAAATGAAAATGATTGCCAATAAAATGCCAGGTGTGCGGGCAATAAAAAATATATAATCTAATAAAATTATTTTCTCCTATTCTTATTTGTTTCGCAATAAATTCTATTTTACGACAAACGAACTGCAATATGCTGTAAACTTTATATTACATAATGTAGAGAGCTGTATGTATTTTGACATACATTAGCTGACGACCACGGTTTTACTTGCGTAGTTCTTGTTCCCGTAGGAATTTTGAGATATAACATAGCCTATGTGTTAATCCTGGGTGTCATCTAACCCCATACCAAATTTTAATAAAATCGCTCCAGGAAATTAGTCGTAAAGTAGTAACAAATATACACACTCACACTCTTTCGAAGATACCGCAGTGGTATACGTGAATTTATAAAACGGAGGTCCAGGGTTTCGATTCCTGGCGGGTATAATTAAATTTTGACGTAATTTGTCTTGTCTGCTGGTGGGAGGTTCTGGGACCATTACCACCGTACCGACAAAGACGTACCGCCAGTGAATTGCGTGCGGTAGATAACGGGTAGAAACGAAAGGAGTGTGGATTTCATCCTACTCCTAACAAATTAGCCCCTTCCATCTTTTATTGCATCATCACTTCACATCAGGTGTGAAGCAGTCAACAAACTTTACTCGCTAACACACTCACGAACTTTCGCCTTTAGTATGATTAATAGAGTTACGACTACAATTCACACTTTAGAAAGACAAAAAAAATATAAAGCTACAAGTAGCCGGAGACCTGAGTATCTTCGGCGACAATCCAAAAATATGGTAACAAAATCGAACTTAGGACCGCGGTAAACTAGGGAATTACCCCTGATATAATGGTCGTAAAATATCGAATTATCTAGTCATAGCGCATATATGTCGAAAATCCATTATGTTTGATATATCAACCATTGTGTAACTCTATATTGATTTTCAAAGCCGAGCTAGGTGTATTTCAGAATCGAGACCTATTGAGTATCCATAGATATTAGCCTTCGCGGAATTTCCCCTTATAAACATAAAGATTAAATATTATCTATTCATTAAGAATGGTCACGAGGAAATAATATGTTTTACGTAGAAATTATGTGCACTGCAAACTTGTAATGCGATGGTCACGGGATCGGAATACATAGACGGAGCGATGTCCAAGCAACGTTATGTATATACGAGTATTTCTACCAATAGTAGTTGAAGCCGATGTACAAAGGTTGCAACAGAAATCGGTAATCTCCAAAGACATTTTGTCATATTAGGCTGACAGTCGAACTGAAGGTGGAATTCAGATGTAAGCTAATTGTTTGTACGATGTATTTTTGTTAAGAATCACATGAAATTACATTTTCGCTAACATCATGTCTTTAGTGACATTCGCCGGAATAACAGGAATAAATATGTGTAAATTATTAAAATCGGCCTAGGCGTTTGATCTGTATAGTACTTCAAAGTAAAATACAAACATACATATCTACATAGGACATAGGCTGATAAATACATTATCCACCACTGCTTTGAGTCGCGTAGTCGGGAAAAATCAATTAAATAATCACAGCTGTCTTTTTGTGTCGATGGCAAAAAATACACTTTGTAGTTAGTTGTGGCTCAAAAATTGACAACCTACAATCATCTTAGACGAAAACATAGAGCTTTTACGGCTGTATTTGCGTTCACTTCAAGATAAAATGTCATCGGTTGCACGTTTATCTTTTATCTTCGGAGATAAAAGAAAGATAAAGATTAAACATTTGTACGACATTCGGTGACAGAATCTATCTCTACTATTTACTATTTATTTGCTTATCTTTTGAGATAAGAGGACGACGTAACAGTTTTGGTAACTCTGTTTTCTTTATTATTATTGTTTATAATATTATAACACTTGTCTTGTTTCAGAGAGTAAGTTTAGCCCGGCCCCGGTCACTATCATCAACATTGCAGCAGCGTGGTGGGTCTACGCCCCATATCCCCTCTCCTAAAAAGAGGGAGACCTGGTCCTATAGTGGGTCATCAAATGGGCTGACAATGATATTAACAGTCGCCGTCACAGTACCTAGACTATTTCGGCAAATTAAAAGTACCTGTTTTTATGTCCCTAGATACCTATCATATTAATCATAATAATTAGATATTTTATCGTTAATTATTAAAACATTTGAATTATTATCAAAATAGATAGTAAGGATTTAGTAAATATTTCTTATTTACTACTTATCTATAGAAAAAATGCGTCGACGATATGATTAAAACTCTATCTAGCCTATAAAATATACATAATACTAGAGGACACCCGCAGTTTTACTCGTGTAGACCTCGTTCCCGTGGGAATTTCGGAATAAAATGTGGCCTATGTGTGAGTGTGGCCTTAGAAAACATAAAATCCTAAATTGACCAGTGCTAGTAATCGAACCCAGGCCCTCTCTATTGTAAGCAAAGGCTTTACCAACTGAGCCGCAGGTCATACGTAGTATGTATTGGTACGGGTACGGTACAGTACGGGTGCGGTACGAGTGTGTTCTTAATACCGTTACGAGATCCGCTCAACTACCTCGCCACTTGAAATTACGTCTGTTCGCATTGCACCACGGCTTGTTGAACCGATTATACCACATTGCGGATTTTAAACGGTTTTAATACACAAATTATAAATGAGGACGTGATGTGAAGGGTGCAACGTTAAGTGTGAATAACTTTGAAGCAGCGTTAAGTTGCTTGCTGGCTACAGGAAGTTCAGGATCGTTGTGCTTAGATTTCTATGCCTATGTCCAGCTGTGGTTGTAAATTGGCTGATGTGATGTAAAATTGTATGTCGATTCTTCAAAATAACATCAGTTTTGAATGTTATGAAACCGATGTACAATGGTTGCAAAGCAGTACGTATTCCCCAATGATATTTGGACTGTTGTATTGGACAGACAGTCGAACTGAAAGTGGCATGATCGACGAGATGTGCATACGCTGTATTCTTTTCTACAATTATATAATCAGAATGCTGTTAGCGCCTTTGAGTACAATTAAGTTATGATGTACATATATCAGGCAGGTCTATACTTTTGCGAAATTACAATGATGAATTACATTGATTAACACGATAGATATATATTATATGTATTCTTGTACTTTTTTGAATACATGTAATTCAAAAAAAGTAATGCTGCTATTGTGCGAAAGGAATTTAATGTAAAAAGACCTACTTTGAATTGGCTTATCATGTTCATTTTGAATTGGTTTTTATATTTAACTATCTGTAACTTTTAAAAACGTCTATATTATTCTGTCGAATATTAAAACGTATTAAAAAATCGGTGCATTCACGACTGTGGAAACGAGCGCCGTGTCAAGTGTCAGTAACAAGGCTGGCTTTCTTCCGAACAGACTGCATTATACCGTGAACCTTAGTACAACACTTTGAACCCTACGCCTCGGTGATAAGGACTGTCGACACTAACCTCGGCCACCACTCGTAAACGCTTCAGATTTGTGCGTTATTTTTAAACTTTATTATACGGCCGCATAAAATGTGAGTGGGTGGAACGTTGTAGGAAAACTTGAAGTAAAAGCGCCTTGTGGGTCCAGAGGCACATACTCTATTTACAATAATAAAATAATAGAAATCCAAAGTGAGAGGAATATGTTACAATTCATTCATTAATTAGATAAACTCCGAATAGAAACTCCGAACAGAGTCCGAATGGATTTATGAGTCTAGGGTACCGGGTTATATTCCTAGCTAGGACGAGGTTTTCAAAATTAGTCCAGATCGGGCTTTGGCCGTGGCTAGTTACCAACCTACCGGCAAAGACGTACCGCCAAGCGTTTTATCATTACGGTACGAAATCGTTATACGTTTATATTATATTGTATCATCTGATGTGATTGTAGAAGGCCTAACATGTAATGAATAAAGAGAGAGACGAATATCTTAGCATTCCATGGATTCACCGTGCGGGTGCCGGGTCCATCGCGTGGCTGAGAGAAAAACTCCGAACAGAGCCCGAGACTTGTGACTCGGGTGTAGGTTTAAGGGTACCCTTTTAGTGACGCGCGTTAACACTCACCTCCTCTGTTCAAGTTATTCTCCCTGCCCAGCCAAATTTGGAAGGACCCTACTAGAGCAGCTTTGGACACTCGTTCCAATATGGAGCTTACTGCACTTCTAGTAAGGCCTTTTAGCAGGTTGTAGAGGGACTTAGCTGGTATACCCCTCGCACCCACTTCTATCGCGTATAAACTAACCACATAGCCATTTTTGGTTAGTTCATTAGTAAGGTCATTGTACTATGAAGTGTTTTGTGTAAATACATTAGAATAGATTTTCACATGTCGGTAAGCTAGAATAGTATTCAGGTAGGGTCTGAAATGTCACTAACGTATCGCCGCGATCCAGTTACAGCTCTGCGCTCTTTTCAATACGAACTTTTGTTTTTTTGCTCAATGAACTTTAGTGCCCGATATAGGCCACTCGGTCACAAAAAACTACATTTTCAAACTGTCGGCGTGAGCAGCGAGCAGCCCGCTGATACTTGCCTGTCCGTACTAATGCTGTAAAGCGACTTTACTGACTGAAATTTAGTTTTAAATCCCTTTTTTTAACAGGTTTATTATCTATGAAATGATTTAATTAACATTGTAAATGATCATTGGTTGAAAACCAACTGCTGATTTTCTTGCCGACAATTCTCAGTATTCCGAGTCAGTGGTAGAATCGTTACAAACAGTCAAAATTGACGTTTTACTACTGCTTGTAAACAAAGCCTACTGTAAATAAAATAATTTTGTATTGTATGTATGTTGTTCAAAGCAACGCATTTTATATATACATAGCAGTCGCCCGCGACTTCGTCCGCGTAAAAACCTCTTAGGTACCCGTCCAATTTTAAAGAGAGACTTTCGTATAAAGTTTGCTCATTCCCCTCAATTTAATTTTTTTATAATTTCCCGTCAACCACTATCCTTTGTCCCGTTACGTGTACTAAAGATCTACATTTTTTTTAAAACATTGTACGATATTATAGTACATTAACATTAACAATATATATTTATGGCAAGCTGATGGGTATAAATTGATATTAAATATTATATTTCACTCTTGAGTCTAGCCTTAAGAATAAACAAAAATAATTTTACAATCTGACACGCAGATCTAGAGATTAAAGATCTCGTTTAAACAAAAAAACAAACATTTCCGTTTACTTTATAGATATTTGAACAAAAATCCATCACCGTTTAACGTTTCGATCATGAAAGCGTATCAGTACCTAAATGCTGACCTCTATTCATTACGTATAATATAACACGAAGGAGGTCAACTAAATTAAGACGTCATAGCGGCATATTCGCGCTTTTTTAAAATTTTGTAATATCTTCGAAAATATATAACTAATTAACATACTGTAAAAGACAAATCTTATCTCAATAATATCCTTGTGATCGTTAAATAATTTGTTTTGATAAGGATTTAATTTTAGTTGTTTAAATGATGACGTAAACGTAAGCATATGAATTAAATGATTTTTTAAAACACAAAAGTTATATATCTGTTAAAATATAAAAGATAGATATATGCTGTCTCAGATTTTTTTGTAGAACTTTTTAAGATATATAAAGTTCCCATACATTGCTTTCAATTATTCTTAATAGTTAAGGCAGCGTACGCGCATAAAGCCGATTTAACAGATTTTGCGGTCCGACTTGCGTGACAAAAACTGTGATAACTCGGTTAATATATACAATACAAATATAAAATATAGCCTATGACACTCACCGATAACATAGCATAGTACTGGTGAAAGAATTTTTAAGTCGGATCAGTAGTTGCGAAGATTAGCCCCGACAGAACTTTATTTACAAACTTATAAACTTTACCTCTTTGTAATATAAGTATAGATGGGTTTTTACATGCATGAAAATCTGTTTAGTATTTACAAAAATTAATGTGAAAACTAGACAATATGTTTTCTGTTTTATTTAGCTCTCAATTTTGTAATTATGCACCAGTTAATAGGGTGCAACTAAATTATTTTTACAGTATTACGTTGGAATTTCAGGATGAAATGTGGCTTATGTTTTAATCTAGGATGTCAGCTAACTCCATACCAAACTTCATTAAAATCGCTCCAGCCGTTTAGTCGTGAAGAAGTAACAAACATACACACACACACACACAAACTTTCGCCTTTTTAATATTAGTATGATTCATAATCATTAATTATAAGACGGCGAACTTCCACTATTGGACACAGTTGGGTAAACGTTATATACTTACAAAAGGCCTTCTTGCAAACACAACAATTTCCACATACCAGCATCTAAGATCTAGTAATTTGCAAAATTAACTGCTTGTTAAATTCTATCGAATAAATAACTAAACTTATTGAGTTGAATTTAGTGCAGTTGTGTGTTAAAAAATATCCTTGACCTTGTTATGTATTTGTGTAACCTAAGCTGCATGTAACTGTGAGATGCGATGCAAAGCGTAGCCGCCTCTTGATGTGACACTCGGTGATTCATCACCCGAGAAGGTATCATGTTCGATTTCCGGTTATGACAAGGTGACTAATTAAAGCGCTTGATGCCGTCGAATAAGTAAATCTAGGTAAAGGAAATACCAGATTTTTTTACAAGTTATCCCTTGACTGCAATCACACCTGATGCGATCTAAGCTGGAAGCTGGTTAATTTGGTAGAAGTAGGATAATATCCACACTCCTTCGGTTTGTACACGACATCGTAACGGAACGCTAAGCCGCTTGGCGGTACGTCCTTGTAGGTAGTGTGATAACTAGCCACGGCCGAAGCCTCCAATCTGTACAAAGATTTTGTTTTAATAAAAATATATGAATAATTTTTAACACTGTCTAAACAAGAATAAACAAGAAATTGCGTTTAAATTTTTTTCAGAAATATTTTTTTTTTAATGGGAAATATGGACCACGTAAAGAAAAGACCCGGCTTAACGTTTCCCTAAGAGGATCTATTATTTCTTGTTACGATCTATATCTTTGCTTATTAAAATTAGAACTAGTAATACCCATAAAATGTTGTTAACCTCAACAACGTTAAAGTCATTTGTTTAACGCCTTTAAATAAAGCTTGTACATGACAGCATCGCATTATGTTTGAACCATACACCATGCTTTATAATAGCCTACAGTGGCGTACGCGGCGCTTTCGGCACGTCTGTACGAGGTTGATACAACACGTCTAAACGCTTGTTGCCTTAAACCTGTTCAGTGCTCGGTCGAGTTAATATGCGGTACAGGGTTGCTGCTAGCGCCCAACGCTCTCACATCACTGGCCAACGTTCATTCACATCACAGGCCAACAGTCATCCATATCATTGTTATCTATATTTATGTCCAACGCTCATTCACCTAAACTAGTGTTCATGCACATCTCTGGCCAAAACTCATATACATCAATGTCCGGCACTCATCTGAAAACTTATTTGGCGGCTAAGTGGCGTAGTGAATAGTGACCCTACTTCTAGGACCCTATGTCGCAAAACATTCCGGTTTTAGTCTAGTCCAGACGAAACAATAAGGCTAAACAGCGCATTTTTCGCAATTCCTTTATATACAAAGTGTTGCTGTGTTATAGACGATAGATTTTCGAATAACATCACCTTGAGTAACTAGTACCCTCAAGTATTCATCATCCTCATAGTGCATTATTAACAGCCTACTTTTACTGAAGAGCCAGGCTACCCTTAAGGCTCTACTTCAAAACCTTGGCCGATAAAGTAATCCGTAAGTGAAATGTGTCAGCCCTGCGCTCTTCGCTCGTCGGTATTGTTTATCAGCGAAGACCGTAATTTCTAAAGAGCTTAGAATCCTAGAAGCGTCAGTTTCACTGCAATCCCGCCATACTTGGACATTATTATTGTAATTCGCGATTTCTCTTTCATTTACTCACACTTATTCCCTTTCCTAGCTGATATGGCAATCTTATGTAACTAATATTATGTTTCTGACATAATACAAATAATTAATAATAAAAAAAATAAAGTTATTTCAATAGAAAATCTTGGTAATATTACTGCTATAACATTGAGATAATTATGCTATAAAATTGAGATGGGCGATATTAAAAGAGAACATACAAATTGACATTGAATCTTCTGTCAATTACGAGAGGGAATTACGAACTGGTTTTTTTTTAAATAAATATTGTAGTAACTCATCGTTAAGTGCAACAATTTTTTGTTGTTCCTCCACTTGAATGCCAAACTTATTTTGAACAATGATAATGAGGAGAAACCTAGTACGAAATTTTAATTATTTTTTTTCTTTTATTTCTCACTCTATATTTACAACGAAATCTTCGAAACTACAAACATAACATACGTTTTCCTCGGGTTCTCTAAGCTGCAATACAACATTATAGTATTTTGTTTCACGGAAGGCGTTTGCCAGTAATTAAAATATTTTCGCTTGGCCAGCTCGCATTAGTAACGCTTCCAGTGCGGAATTATAAGCGCTTTAATAGCTTTATAGAAAGTGCGTGGGAATGTGCCTAGTTATACGTTACACGTAGCGTCGAGTGTGGCCGAAACAATGCAGCATTATCTGAATCGTTTACGATCATTTTACGGCTTTTAGATCGGTGTCTACATCTAGGGGACCTTCGAGTAGCCGATTCCGCGTCATCGTTTGATGTAACGACCTTGATCTTTTTGATCGACTTCAAAATGTAGGCAGAAAGTGTCACTGACTAGATAAGCCAAATTTTTTGATAATTACATTTTGAAGAAAATATACTTATTATACTATTTAGATAAATACTGAAAGCGTGTCCGGAAGATTAGTGACAAGAGCATATTTGCTATTTGTTGGCTTTTTTTTATCTACTTTTGAATATTAAATCGTTTTCGTGACATCATTACATTTAGCAAAAAATAGACTCAGTTCGAAAATAATAATAAATTTCGTACATTCAATGTATAATCCTAAAAACTGGGTCAAAAGCAAAAATGTTTCTATTCTAATAAATAATACATACATGAGTTTTTAGAACTCAATGTAACAAAGTGTTAAATACCTATACTTAACTATTTACTATTATTTAAAAGCAAGAAGGTATCTTAATGCTGTGACGTATATTATAATGATTTGTATTTTTTGCCTCGTGTCATTGTTCATCGTTTTAAGCGGTAGTTCATTCATAAGTGTTCATTCATTGAGTCACAAGTCTATTGCAGGTATGCTTTCGTCAAAAATACGAAATACATATTGTGGGTTTCTCCCACGCACAAAACTGCTACAATCGATGTTAAATAGAGAAGGCCAGACATACGTTCGTGTCTTCAAAATTTTTCTTAAGTCACTTGGCCTTCCAAGTAGAGTATAAAATATTTAAAAGATCGCTGCCTCGATGGCTAGCCTATGTGGCATCCATCACGAAGTCCCGGGTTCGAATCCTAGGTCGGTTATAACCCCCGTGCCTCAGAGAGCATGTTAAGCCGCCGGTCCAAGTCAATGACGTTTTACTAACATCTTAGGTCCAAGTCACTATCATCAACATCTGATAGTGGGCTTTAATAAACATCACCCTAAGCTCGCCAACCCGCATTGGAGCTGCGTGGCAGGTCTACGCTCCATATCGCCTCAAGAAGGGAGGTCTGATACTATTAATAGGCTGATAATGATAAAACATTCGCTTACGTCTGTCTCCGGGTTGTAATGAAAACAAGAAGAGGATCACTAATATTTGATAATGAATCTTAAACCGAGGGCTTTAAAATCCATACAGACAATGAACAAACGAGGCAATTTAGATACGATCTATTGCCAACCACTCTTACTTTCCCTGTTAACGTAATAGGCAAGATACTACTTGTCTAAACAATTCACTATATTGTTTGAGACATAAACAAAACGGTCCCATTGTATTCAAATGAACCGTTTAGTCAAAATTCAGTTTTAACTCGATCCTAAACCATTTTCGATATTCTTGTACTTTCCTGAGCGCCTAATGATTTCCGTGAAGGTATCTTAGTACAATTTACAAAATTCGGTCAAACAACCTTAGCCCTTATTCCTTAATCATTAAGCAATGAAATTCTCTGGACATTTTTTGTTTTGTTGCCGTTCAGCCCGGTGTTCCTTGTTTTATTGTTCGACAGGTAGTTACGCTGCACAGTTACAGGTATTTCTGTTTTTACATTGAAAATACTTTTTCCATGTAGATGTGTACTATCTATAGGTTTTTAAGCTTATTCAAATTAGTTTGCTGTTTCGTAATGCACTTATTCGGAGATTTGCAAATTTGACAATATATAAGGCACGTTAAATCCTTACTAATCATATTAATATTATAAATATTTGAACGCGAAAGTTTGTAAGTATTTATGGAAGGATGTTTGTTACTCTTTCACTTCACGTAAAAACTACTGAATAAATTTTGATGAAACTTCACAATAATACAGCTTAAACATCATAATAACACTTTTATTTTTATCCCAAAAAATTTACAGGAATGGGACCTAGGATCTACGCATGTGAAATCGTCATTTAGTTACTTTAATTTACTTAAGCATACCTAAGAAGTCGGTGCCAGCTAAAGTTTCTACTTTAAGGACGTTACCTAGAACCCACTGTTTGCTACTTCGATAAATAAACGTTCTTTAAACTTATACTCTAATACAGCTGTTACATCTCCCTCAGTCCTAGTGATATCCCCTTACTTCTAAACTCCCCCATTTTTAGGGCTTCTTCGGGGATCCCAGCGAAATCTGTAGTCAGAGGGCTAGATGAAAAAGGAAAGTATCTCTAAGATCGCAGTTGTGAGACTCGGATCCCAGCATGTGCACTCACTCGGTTCCCGTAGTTTTAATCCCCGATGCGATGACTTATTAAATCGGGAAAATAAAAAATCATTTTACAGTGAAAAATATAATCTGTAGCATGCTCCTCGTTTATGAATGTCTCGTGAGCCCGCTGCGACACAATATTGTTAGCGTCGTGCCCGCACCGCTTTATGCCTGGTTAGCGAAACCATTTTGTAATTGGTTCCTTTGTTGCTGCACGTCGCGCGGCGTTGCATAATCCGCGGTCGACAGCATGTTTTATTATTGGTGCCTACCAATTTCATATATATTGCAAACTTGCTTTACACCACGGTTTTATCCCCGTTAGATTGAGATTAAAAAACTTGTGTACTTACTAAAAGAGATAATAAGCTAGCTTTATGCTAAATTTTGAGCCATCTGTGATGACCAGATTTGTTATTTTATATAAAATTATTATTATAAAAACAAAAAACCCGACTGCTTAGAAGTTATGAACTGAAAAGAGAAAAACAAGGATCACTATATCTGTATAAAATTCTAAATACTTTATGGTAAGAGCTAAGAGAAAAAAATACACACATCCCCCCTTGTTTCTCCCATTTACAGCCGCCATTTTGAAAATTTATATGGCTTATGTCACTGCCACAATTTTGACAAATTCAACGACACCTCACACGTCAAAATCCGTTCAGCCGTTTAGGCTGTAGCGCGTGCCGAAGAAATGGACATACATACATACATACATACATACGCTCGAAAAACATAACCCTCCTTCTGACGCAGTCGGGTAAAAAGCTGAAAATTTGACGGTCAATGGCCCATAAAGTTGAGACCATGGTGCGTTTAGGAGATAACGGCATCCAAAGGCCAGTCTTTGGTCTTGGACCATTGAGAGAGGACCTATTTTTTATATTTTCTAAGGGATGTTGTTTCTTCGGTTAGCTTATGTGGATACGATTCACAAGATCCCGGGTATTTAATAAGAGCTTTTCTTTCTTCCGAAAATCTCCCAGGGAAATTGCTCTTAATATCTTAATTTTATTTTTTTCCTAATAATCAAGTTCAAGTTTAACCTTAGTAACTATAGTAAGTACCTAGTTATGAACATTCCTAGACTAAAACATTGACAAAACTTATTGCATCCTTTGTATTGGTTGTGGTTAGTATCTCACTCGACATTCCTTCGTGGACGGAAGTAACGGCGTTTTATGTGTTACTTGGGCGTTACTCATAGTGTGGAATATTATGGTCACTTTGGACCCGACATACGTAATTGCATATTATCTTCCAACTCTTCCGTACTGCACAATTATTGGATTTTAAATAAAAACGCTAACTAATGGCTACTTTTGTGTTACTTAGCCATTCGGTTCTACATATTTAAGAGACAATTATTGCTGCACTAAATTATTATTACCTGTACTTTAAACATTTAAGGAGACGAAATACCTATACCTATATTTTGCAACACTTGCATTCGGGCTTTTTGTTATTTTTTTTTTAGTTTTAAGTGACGTATTAAGTAGAAGGTACACGTATTGTAAGTGGAAAGCCATCACCTACATCAGAACAAGATTTTTCAGGGCTAGAAGGAACGCGTCTTACAAGGTGCTGCATCAACGTAGGAGATAACCTTATGTCTTTTTTATCGCTATTAAAGCGGACCAACGAGCATACAGGTCACCTAATGTTAAGTGATTACAGCCGCCCATGTACATTTGCAACACCAGAGGCACTGCCAATGCGTTTCCGGCCTTGTTTATTCGCCCCTGTCCCTGTAATTACACCGGTAGACGTTGATTCCTGATAATTCCTTTTAATTAGTAGTCTAATCAGGTCAAGTCTGAGAGTGTGTTATTTATATAGTTTAGTTTCTTTTGTGCCCTTCTAAATTTTCCTTAACGTGACCCTTGATGAATGGTATTGATATGGTCATTACTTGTAATAGGAAAATACAGGTTTCTACACAGGCATAAATAAAGGTTTGATTTCTGATCAATTCCTTATAATTAACTAACAAAGCCCAAGACTTTTCTTTTGCGATGATAAGATGAATTATTATGGAAATTAGACCAGCTTACTGCTCATCCTTACAAAATATATTATAAAGGTGAAAGTTTAATGTGTGGATGGATGGATGATTGTTACTCTTTCACGCAAAAACTACTAATTGGATTTTAATGAAACTTCACAATAATATAGCTTACACTAACAGCTTCCCGACTCCGGGCTTTGAATTAAAAAAAAATTTGTTAGATGAATGAAAAACTCGCATTTCACTCAGGATTCGATCCCGGGACCATATACCATACGTCGATGCCACATAGATTATCCACTAAGCCATCGAGGCAGTCATTACAACTTGTTACATTAAATCACAAATAGTAGTACAAATAGATCAACAGTTGATTAGCTAAAAGCCCTAATCGAACTCTACAAACTAACGCATCAGCCGTAACATACGAATTATCTTAACATGACATTTTATTATAATATATTCTTTAACACTAGAAAGTCGGGAAAATCTATCTACCTACAAAGACGGCAACCGGTCAAATGACTCCTCCATTATTTTTATTTTTTATTTTATTTTAACTGTTAAAACTGGTAACTGTAGTAATAAAACAGGGTTTCATGTATGATTATTTATTATATTTATAGACATATTTTACATTTAAACATTTTGTTTACATTACAAATGCCACAAAGTGGCTTTTTACAAATGTCGCAGACTTTATTAGTTTTATTTTTGCACTTTTGTACATAACATTCCCGCCTTTTCCGAGTTTCTGGATTTTGAATAGAAGATCGAGAAGTAGATGGTGTAGACTCTTTAGGCAATTTTTGGGTTCCAGAAAGTTCGGCATCGATTTTGCCGCAAAGTTCACTAGCTAAACTCAGTATGAAATTTCTTCTTTTTATGTTGATACCTGACATTTTTTTATACAAAATGAAAGAATTTATCCCTGCTAGGTCTAGTATATTGAAAAAGACCTGTACGGGCCACCTTCGAGATGCCGCTTTGACACTATATTTTTTTGCCATCTGGTCAGCCACATCCACGCCGTACTTGGTAGCATTGTAAAAAGTCACAGTTTCTGGTTTTTTCTTAGGGTGATTGAAGTCTATTTCAACATTATTATGTAACGTGCTAAGCAATAACACGTTTTTGTTTCGTTTTCCTTGATAAATTGTGAGTGTACATCTATCAGATTTCAGGATTTTTGTTTCAAACAAAGTCATATGAAGTGATTTGACGTAAGGTGGAATCTCTCGTCGTGTCCTGTTCATAGTTCCTACAATGGTTGTGCGTTTTGCGAACAAGTTATTTGCCAATTTTACCGATGCAAAGAAGTTGTCAGTATTTATATTTCGGCCAGTATTTGCAAAAGGTTCCACAAGACGCATAACAACGGATTCACCAAGGCTTTGGTTTTGTGACCTGCTTTCATCCTTTCCTAAATAAGGAAAGCCGTTGAGTACAAGCTTCGAATCCACATCGACATAAAGCCGAAATTTTATTCCAAACTTATCATGTTTGTTAGCAATGTATTGAAGAAACCTGCATCTAACCTTAGTAGAAAAGAGTTGTTCGTCTACAGTAATATTTTCTCCTCGTTTGTAGCAAGATAAGCGACCACGAGCACCACCACGACCATGGCCACGAGAACTCGAACTGTGAACGTTTTGTAAAGTTGCAAGAGGTACCTGATCTTCCAGGTCACTTTCTTCCGAAGAGGAACTCGAACTGAATTGTGGTACCGCACAATCATCGTCACTATCGCGTTCTGCACTCTCAGAGCCACAATCCGATTCGTCTTCACGAATATTTTGCAAGATTGAAAGTATTTCTTTATCCTGAAGCCTTCGAGACATTTTTCACAAGTGACTTACAATAATTTCGACTAAATTCACGGGCAGTCGAAACAATACTAACTTTTTTGACTTACAAACCACAAACAACTGATAAGCGTACCTAATTTATGTTCTACCCTCTTATATTACAATTGTAAACATTTATCGGATCTCAGCCGTCAAATGACTGCCGCCGTCTTTGTCGGTATATCAAGATTTTAAATAATAAACAAAAGAGATGTGAGTTATTTTTATACATAGTTCCACTTAACTACTAATATTATTAAAAGTCACAAAATTTCAATACGTTAAGTCAAATGGTTTTTCAGTTAATCAACATTTAAATTAAAATTGCAGTCAAATGACTGCTCCCGTCTTTCTAGTGTTAAATATTGCCCACAATAAAATCCCACTCGTCTCCACATCAGCAAGATCAAAGGGCACGGAAAAAGTTTACAAGTATTTATCTATTTATTATATCAACATTCCGATAGCGATGCTCCGAATGGTACGAAGCGATGCTTCGGACAAAATTAGCCGAAACAGATGCGCGTTGAGCAACGCAACGTGCAGCTAGCTTTATAGCCTTCGAGATGTTTAATAGCTTTTATTTCAAGCGGCCATCGTCAAAGATGTTTGATTAAACAAGGTTTACAACAACACACTTTTTGTAAGAATTTTAATTGTGTCCTTATTTGTAACAAAAGGAGTATTCCCTTTTTAGTGATCAATCAATCGTAGTCTCTACTTGAAGAACTTACTTGAGGACAAAATTACAAATAAAAATATTGACAGAGAAAAAATCATTAATTTTCACATTGTCTGTAGAAAAATCGCAAATATACATTGTAGTCAATAACGTAATATAACGTACTTAAGCACAAATAGAAAACTTTTTGTCGTTCTAGTTTTGGTCCGCGAAGAATAGCAAAACAAATCAATAGGTATTCAATGGTTATTGAATAAATGTCTCGTTGGACCAGAGATCATGAGGTTCTGTAGTTGTGTCCCGGATCGAGCTATAAAATATTGAGCTTTACTTTCATCGAAGTAATTATCACTAGGACTATATATAGCACCCATGTGCGTTTTAATTTCAGTGTAAAGCATCTTTAGGTTTTGACTCTAAAACAGACAAAGACAAGGCAGGATTTACAAAACATAACAAATGTTAACAAACATTCAGAAGGGAATAAAACTTAAACACCAAAAGACAAACTTAATCGGAACAATTTATTTACAAAGACATCAAAATGAAAAATTCTTGTAGTAATAACTTAATTAAACATTATGCC
Organism: Mycalesis mineus; assembly: GCA_034621355.1. Classification (NCBI taxonomy): domain Eukaryota; kingdom Metazoa; phylum Arthropoda; class Insecta; order Lepidoptera; family Nymphalidae; genus Mycalesis; species Mycalesis mineus. The sequence goes on from CM067882.1 coordinate 922,438, forward strand.
CACAGATTCTTACTATAGGTAAACAGCATGACTACACATGACTCGGACACTAAGGAGAATGACAACAATTTTCCATATTTTATAGCCGACCGCCCGCCATTTTTGTTCGACAGTCTTTAGTTTATGCTTGACACGGGGTGCAACAACACAGCAAATATGGCCACTATTGTCTATAGCCTTCTCACACAGAGTATACAATGCTGCCAACACAAAGCAAATTAGTTATTGATGCCATGTACTTATCAACATTTGATAGTGATCGTTACCTAATAAATGAAACATTATAAAACTAAGCCGGCCAACCATCATTAGAGCAGCGTGGTGGATATACGCACAATATCTCCTATAAGAAGGGAGCCCTGGCCCTGAAGTGACCGGTCGTGGAGACGATTATGTATTTATTAAGTAAAATATAAAACTTATAAACTCCACTCATTCAACAAAATATAAAACTACATTAATTTAAATGACAGCAATCCCAAAAATATAGAAAAGACATTACCCCCTTTTCATGTTCTTTATAGTCGGTTAAAAATAGCCCGCCTATCTGGCAGACGAATCGGTCCTATTAATACCTCTACAGTCGCCGATTCGATCGGCCCAACGAATGAACAGAAATAAATAGCATCTAACCTCTTCCTAGACATAAATCTTCGGTAGACATTTTTTATTCCGACATACATAAGTGACAGTCGAATTTTAGGTATACGCATGCATGATGAAAATAAGATGTGATTTTAGGGTATACCCACACATGACATTGTATATCATAAATCTTAATCTGTTAAAGGTTTATAACCATTAACAAAAAATCGGTTTGTCTATTTACCTATAGGATAGATTACATTAAGTTGTCTTTTTAGTCGTTTCACAAGAATTGAATTACCATCTTATATTTATTTTTGATCCATTTTTTTCTTAATTTGGTATTGATTGCAAATTAAAATTATTTTGATACATAAATGTTTATATTAACGCTTGATTCCAGACTAATCCTCCCTATATTCAATAATCACTTATGTAGGTACACGAAAAAGAATATTTTTATTTGAAATAAATATTTGCTAAAGAACGGAATAGGGTCGTAGACAGAGCGTATTAAAATTCATTAACAGCTATCGTGGGTTGTTAATACCTCTATTAACCAATTTAACGATCTGCCCACCCCAAAATGAAGTTATGAAATAAACAGTTTGTATATTCAATCTCATAACTTTATGGTCAGAATATAATAACTCAATTGACCATGTTGTTTTATGACATTGAAGTCATGCCTAAGTGCGCCCATATATTTTGCAATAGTGCAATTTAAGATTTCTGTCAAGTTGTTTCAAGTTTAGCTTGCCGAAATATAATATAAATATACTTGTTAAGTATATTAGGGTTGAGTTAACTACAGTCGCTGAACCTCATTTCTACCAAGTCAAATTAAAACGAAAACAGCATTACCTATCAGAAGCAATATAGGGTTCTTGCAAATAAATTAATGCAATAAAATATTACGCAATATTATATTTACTCAACTATATAGAAGGAATATATAGAAGGAAGAAGAAATATATAGAAGGAAGGAAACCATATGGGGAAAGACTGGATCAACCTAGGCAAAGACATAGAAAGATGAAAAAGTTTAGGGGAAGCCTTATACCCAATAAGGAGTAAGTATATATCCAAAATACCTAAGTTACAACCAATTTAAGATAAGTATAACTAACACTAGATATTATGTTTTGTAAACCTAATATTGAAATATTGGATTGAATTTTGGAAATAAAAAGGCTTCATTATTAAAGAAACGAATTAAAAGCCTTCCAAGTTAAAACTTTTTTGAAGTAGTCCAAAAAATAACTAACCATTTTTTGTTTCAAATCATCTTAATCTGTTAACTTATTTTAGAAATGAGCTCCTTTGTCTTTAACTGTCGAAAGCACAACCGCCGTAGACAACTTTGTTTCCTAAAAGCCATTTTTTATTTCCTAATGACATACTTTTTTACAAAACGGACCACCACGGTTGACCGGGATTCATTTAATTTTTTTATTATTTCATTTAATTTATCAAAAATAGACTTTATGTGTGGTAAAATAAGGTAAAGTTCTGTTTACTATTTGAACAATTTAAGGGCGCTATAAAGGCGCGACTATACGATTAAGACATGTTTAGTCATTTCGTTGAATAGGCCTCTAATTTCATAAGCACAAATGTTACAAACTTACATTTTCTGCTACTAAATCAACTATTACACTTGCACAACCTTCAGAGGAAGTCATAAGGGCTAATTTGATTCTTATCTGACTTTATGAAAGGTAAAATAAAGTTGGTAATAGCTTTTGATGATGTGTGGTCCGATGTCTTTGGTAGATAATCGAGTTTTTTGGATCGAGAGAAAGAAGTTTTGGACAAATTAGGGTGGAGAAATTAACGTTTTTGGAGTCTTGTCTGAGTTAAGTACGAGTCATTGTACGGTAGCCAAATTGCATCACTAATGTTGAAAATGGTTTTTCGATAATGTTTTTTAGTTTTTTACAACTAGTTTTCTGCGTTTGTTTTTTATATGAAATAAACTCGCGCTTGACCACTGATGAATGATGATAAGTAGATGTGGTCTAAGGTGGGACGCGCTTGCTTAGAAGATGCCTGTTTACACTTGTTTTCAAAAACTGACCTCGGAAGAGCATTTTATGTAATAGCAAATACTGCAGTAAGTTGGTATAGGTAACTAAATATTTTTCTACGCGATCCTCTTAATTTTATTAATAAGCATAAATTTCCTCACAAAATCCTAATTGTATTAGTTTTACTTTACTCCAGCCGAAATTCTGTTAAACTTAATCAATTTGCCCAAGATTCGCAATAAACTTTGTAACAATTTCAACTTTCAATTATTATCGCTGTGTCGTTTCCTTTTGTAATAATTCTGTTGCGACTTATTTTGGTCTACATTTTCTTCACTTTACCAATGATAGAAGAGAACTTATGAATTTTTCTTCATCTTCATCAAATTTAATTGGAAATTAATCCCATCATCCTATTCTGTATTGTACTTACGATAAAAAAAATAAACTCTGTAACTTTAAACATATTTGACGCGACGCGTCGTTTCGCCTCTGCGCCTAAGGGTCCAAGCTCGTAGCTCACTACAGACAGCAGTAGCAGACGACATGTCCACAAGCAACACTACTGGTTTCTACTTATTTATATTTCTACGAAATAACTTGGTTAGCGTATCACGTGTGTTTCATAAAAATGTGTAGAAATGAGTAGTGTCAAAACGACAGATGTCTGCTACTACTCTCCGTAGTAGACTAGACCAGTGCTCGTAGCGCAGGACTCGTATTATCTAGTACACTCATGCATTTAAGAAGTCTCTCTCATCCTATTCAGCTGACACCTAAGCACAAACTTTCTAATAATAACCTGAGCCCATCGCAATTTATTTATATATAAAACCGCATGTTATTTGCCTTATATCTCCATTTCTTGCCGTCTGTCGCACGTCTCTTGGCTGTCAACTGTAAGCGAGCCGGAACATGACAGATTGTTCACGTTTTTTACTTGTTTGCAGCGTTGGGTTTATTTCTGATCTGCGTTTGAATAATGAAGATAACTGCTAGACAGTTATTTCTGAAATAGATACCTTTAATAAAGTTCATTCAAACCTATATTACGTACCTAGGCCAAGACTAGAGCGTTCGACATGACAGTTCAAACTGAATCTTCAAACTCTTTAATTTAACCATCTGCATGCTCATAGGCTTTTTTTTTCGACGAGGAGGAAAAAATCTCTCTGGACTTCTGCCTCTCGGCAGGATATGTCCGACTTGCACGGACTAAAACGACTAGACTCCGAGGATTGGCACGGTACCGCAATGCATTTCTTCATGGCCCCTCTTACATATTTTCTCTCCTCTTCTTCTCCTCTTTTTCTCTTTCCTCTCTCCTCCTCATTATGTACCTTAGCATTTCAGCATATGTGTGCCAGTCTTCCTCGCTGCTGAGCATACGCACTATCAGGTTTTGGGGCCCTACATCGCTATTTGCTCCTTGTGCCACCAGTCTTATATTCGAGCAAGCCGAACACTTGAAAATTGTGTGTCTCAGGGTATCCTCTTCTCCGCAGATGTAACAAGCCTCTGTTGGGGTTTTTCAAAAAGCAAACAGATAGGTATTGAACACCCCGTGGCCGCTAAGCGCCTGGGTGAACCACCGGTCCACCTCTCCATGCTTTCTGTTTAACCATTGTTTCAGGTCATTGATTAATTCTCTCGTCCACGCTCCTTTCCCGCCTGCCCTCCATTTTTTTTCCCATTTGATAACAGACAGGGCACACAGGCAAGTTTTATAAAATGATTTGAGCCATTACGTGCTCTTCCTTTTGAATAATTTGAATAATTCAAATACTTTTTGTTTTATCAATTCATATACTAATTACTTAATCATTACTAATCTCAGTACATTTTGTACTAATTAGGTATAACTGTTTTTAATTTAAGTAATTGTTTTGCAAATAAATTACGTTAATTATTTGCTCAACTACATTGTATGTTCTTAATATGTATGTCAAATAACATAAAATCAACACATTTTGTTTGTGATGACGAATGAAAACAAATGGACATGAGAACTTAATTAGCTAATGCCATTGCAAACACGACGGATTCCAGTTACTCTAACGATCTACCTAACAGATACAAATATATTTTAAGTAATATTAGAGCAATCATTTGAGTGCGAACTATGAACTCAAAGTCATGCAGCGGGTGATAGTGGTATTCCCGGAATATCTTTGCGTGATCGAATCTTATATGAGGAGATCCACAGAATCCACAGAATAACTAAAGTTGGTGACATGGCTCTACGAGTCGTAAAGCTGACTGCTGAAGAGAAAGTAATACAGACATTGAGATTCCAAGATTCCAAAATCACGAATCACGAAATTTGGAGAACCGAGCTTCTAAAAATATTTAGATAATAGCTGTTGTAAATGGTAATAAACTACTCCTTCCGTTCGCTTAAAATATAACTTGGAAAGAATTTTCCATAAAGTATTTAATAACGAAACTCATGCAGTATTAGACTTTAATATTGAAAAGACTTGAGCTTATTTACGAGCATGTGTATAAAAGAAGCCAATAAATAAATATATTAGCGGGAGTTGTATTCGTTTTGTGGTTAATCTGAAGTTAGAAGGGAATGCAACAAGACCAATGTGACTGACGATCGGCTAATTACTGATGTTGGTACGACTTTAGAGCTACTTCAGCATTCTATTGTTCTAATGTATTTAGAACTTTCGTTACTTCTAGTAGTAACGTGTTGTTAATCAAAGAATGTGACTTTACTATGTTCGTGTGCTAGGTCGGATTATGAAGCTCTAGGCTTCTAAGTCTAACTTGAGTTAATATTTCTTATTCACAAGGAGAAAATCAAGTAGGAATCCTATTGGATTTTCATTTGAGGAAATTTTTTGTAAGACTATGGCTGGGAAATCGATTGTATTACACAGTACGTCGAATAGAGCGCGCCAATATAGTCTAATCGGATCATTATATTATCTAACATTATAACTCTGTTAGCTGACACGAAATAAAGCAGCTTGGTGGATTTAAGGCCTTGGTCTCTTCTTGGAGTTTTCCTAGCTAAACTTGGGACTTTGTTGGTGTGATAGCCCCGCAGCCCCTGAATGATTATGTGACGACTAAAAACATAAGTAACTAACTCTAAGACCGTCATCCCACATCGAAACAGCGTTGGGGCGATCTTACAGCAGACTACAAATTAGACTATTTGTAGTGACTCTAGCACCGACTCGAAAGACAGGCAGGCCCAGTGCAGTGGTGAGTAATAAAAACAGGCTTATGATAATGGTGATCCTATAACCTGTCATATCTAGTTTTTTTCTCACGTTTTCATACATAATAAATACTGTAATCTAATCAATGCATGCAATTTGTGGTATTTCCAAAAGAAAACATTGTGAGAATTTTGTTAAGCCCGCATATCTTTATCCAGCTGTCAAGTGTACTACGGTCTAATCCTCTACGATATTGCTGAGTACAGATGGCTCATTTGAATATTAAATACTTGCTTTTTAAAAAATATAATTTTAGTTAATGAATTATTAATAGAACGGTGTGGTGTAAAAGAAAATGGAGCGACTAAAATTGAGAAATGGATGCTTAGATGGTTTGGGCATGTAGAGAAAATGGATCAAAGATTAACAAAAGAGATTTATTATTATTTACCACTAACTACACAACTCCGAACTTCTACATAGAATTTCTTAGAAATATCAAATTCAATTTTTAATAGCCTGAGTCAGGAATCGAACCGAGAACCTCATTATCCAAAGATGCACGGGCCAAACACTAAGTAAACAAGTCACTTTCATTATTTACATAGGTATCTTTGTTTTTAAACAGGAATTTACTTAATTAATTATCACCCAATACAATTTATTGCTTGGTTTCTGTAGGAACAAACTTTTATCTATCCCTATTTCCTATGACCTATTAAAAGTACCAAAATACGATTCATTCCGGTCTTTATCAACGATGCCTTGATTACTTGTCGAATTGAACAGATAATGCGCTTCCTGTGTAAACGGGAATCGGGCGAACGACCATTATAAAACTATTTAGAATGCATTAACAGCTATACGAAAATGCACTTAGCTACTGTACGTCTAGGATTTCATTCATTGGGTACATACAATTTCAATATTCAGAGGTTTATACATTTACATACATACATAACATCACCCCTTATACCCATAGGGGTAGACAAAGACCAAGTCCTTCCACTTGCCACGATCCTTGCATGTCTCCTGTTTATTCTAATTTCATTAAACCTTTCATACAAGTGCGTTGGTTTAGGGTAATAGAAGACTGTAAAACGCACAATAATTATTCCGTGACCGGACCCAGGATTCGAACCCAGGACCCCGTGATCGAAGCCACATAGGCTAATCACTAGACCTGACATACGCGTATATTTGTTTAAAATCCAAGAGACGACTCTACAAAGTTTGAAAATTTGCCTGTGTCAGCGAGATGCGAAACGTTTTTTTTTTATCGACTACAAGTTGGCCCTTGACTGCTATCACACCTGATGTTAAGTGATGATGCAATCTAAGATGGAAGCGGGCTAACTTGTTAGGAATACTATGAAAAATCCACACTCCTATCGGTTTCTACACGACATCGTACCGGAACGCTAAGTCGCTTTGCGGTACGTCTTTGTCGGTAGGGTGGTAACTAGCCACGGCGAAAGCCTCCCTCCAGCCAGACCAAGACAAATTAAGAAAAATCCAACCAATCTGCCCCACCGGGAATCGAACCCAGGACCTCCGTCTTATGAATCCACCACGCATACCACTGCGCCACGGAGGTCGTCACGTAGTAGATATCCCTTGATATCTATTTCCATAGCATGCCACTATTCGTCGCATCAATAAAGACAATTAAAGAGCTTAATATATTTTCTTAAATCAATTGTAAAACCAATTACTCAGTTACCCTGATATATTGGTATCCAGTTGGGTTAAAGTGAAGCAATTACCCAATTCGGCCATCGCTTCGTATGCGCAGTCAATTCCCTTTAATCGTTGCATCGGCGCCATGTTAATAGATGTCGTAGAGTTATCTAAATGGCTGCATTACACGACTGTGAGCACGCGCTGCGATCTTGTGACGTCACGACGCGTGCTTACGTCATTAGTCCGGTTTGTTTTACTTGTTCCAATAGATTTTGTTCGATGTTTCTTAAGTGGCTTGCAAAAATGAGAATTTTCCTCAAGAAAAGTGGGCGACGGGGGCCGGATGCATGTCGACTCTATTCTAATGAGTTATACCTCTGCTTAACGCACTTACAAGTTTCTTCACTAGTATTTTAATATGTAGAGCATTTTTATAATACTCCTAAGGTAAAAGCCACCTGGATCCAGTGGTTAGCATATGTGATTTTTAGGTCACGAGATCCTGGGTTCGAACAACAATACAAAGCTTTTCTTTTCTCGATGAGTACGAAAGGAGAATGCCAGACAATATATAGGACTTTAATCCACTCATATAAACATATTGTACAACAATATATTATGCATCATTTTATTGCATTATTTTTACTATTTAATATAAATTACATTTAAAAATTCTAGAAGTCGGAGTATTCGATACGAGCCTAACTTTGTTTATCGTCCATTTCTGTAAACAGCAGTCACACCAACATGACAATCGCAAAGCTTCATTAAATATATTTTAAATAGGCTCAACGACTCTGGATACTAGCCTTTTAGAGCACACTTTTCATGAAAATACAATAAAAACAATTTAAAAGGCCAGAACAACAATAAAGATTTAAAAATGCGTAAAGAGTGTAAATTAAAAGGAAATAGTTTAATTACTTTTTTAACAGAATTTTATTTCGATGTCCAACGGTAAAAATGTCTTATTATAAAACATTTATATAATAATAGGATATTTTTAGTATATTTACAATTTGTGTTCTTTCTGGGTTAGGATCTGGCATTCTCCTTTTTAGCATAATCCAAGCCCAATATTGAGAAGTTGGTGGTATTCCATACCCATATCTGGGAGAGCACGTTAAACCGTCACCCCCGTTATTAACATGATTGTGATTGTTAAATAATTACCTTAAGAACGCCAACTCGCATTTGAACAGCAATATGGGTATAAGCTCTATATCCCCTTGCCTCCCCGGGAAGCCTACCCCTATAGTGGACTGTTACTAGGCTGATAATTAATAATGACAGTAGTGATGATTACGGTATTCAAATGTAATAATGATTTCCACTAAAAGACTGGGCAGTTACTTCATTATAAGCAATATTATGAAATCGTGAATAAAAAATATTAAATGTCAATGGCCCAAAAAAGCCAATAGCTCTATAGTACCTACAATCCAAAAAGTATTTTAAAGTCAAACTAACGACCTTTTAAAAGAGAATGCCAGATCCTAACCCAGAAAGAACACAAATTGTAAATATGCTAAAAATATCCTATTATTATATAAATGTTCTACAATAAGTCATTTTTACTGTTGGACATCGGAATAAATTGTGTTAAAAAAAGTAATTGAACTATTTCCTTTTAATTTTACACTCTACGTATTTTTAAATCTTTATTGTTGCACTGGGTTCTAGTCTTTTAAATCATTTTTATTGTATGTTCATCAACAGTGGGCTCTAAAAAGCAAGTATCCAGAGTCGTTAAGCCTGTTTAAAAATGTTTTTAAGAAGCTTTGCGACTGTCATTCAGTGTGACAAATATACGGAACAACAATAGGTACGGAAATGGACGATAATCAACGTTAGGCTCGTGTCGATACTCCGAGTTCTAGAGCTTTTAATTGTAATTTATATTAAATAGTAAACAAAATGCAATAAAATGATGCATAATACATTGTTGTACAATATGTTTTTATTAGTGGGTTAAAGTCCTATACATTGTCTGGCATTATCATTTATGTACATTTAGCTATCGAACCTTTATCAATCGTGAACAGCCGCAACGGGATAAACAAAGAGGAATAAATGAACATATTATTATATTGGAAATACAAGATAATTATACTGGTTACCCACTTAGTTATTTATAGTAGACATTTGTTATTATTAGGGATTAAGGTATGAAATTGCCGGTTTGTACCTACTGAAAAATAAAAATTCATTTTTTTTTTAATTTAACATATTTATTTAATCAAAATAATTACCATTATTTTCTATACATTGCTGCCATCTAATAGGAAGCTCATTTATGCCTTTGCGATAGAACTTTGATGATCTAGATTCGACAAACTGTGTGAAAGCATTTTGCACTGCCTCCTAAGAAGAAAACTTTTTATCACGTAGAAAATTGTCCAAATCACGAAAAAAATGGTAGTCCGTTGGAACAAGGTCTATCGAATATGGAGGGTGACGAATGCTTTCTAATTGCAGTTCCTGCAGAGTTAAAATGGTTTCTCGTGCTGTATGAGGTCTCGCGTTATCATGGAGCAATAATGGAAGATCGATTCATAAGTCGGGGCTGTTTCACTGCTAGTTTCGCTATCATTGTACGGAGTTCGGCGCACACATCTGCCGTTATTGCTTGACCAGATCGGAGAAAGTTATAGGGAACAACACCAGGCTGAGACCACCAAACAGTCACCATTACTTTTTTATTGGTAAGCTTTGCTTTAGGACACTGTTGCGGCGTTTGACCTGGGGTCAGCCAAGTTCGTTCTTCAAATCAAAGTTTCCATCACGAAAGCTTTTAAACCAAAATCGCACAGTGCGTTCATTAGCAGTCCCCTCTCCAAACGCAACATTAATATTGCGACCTGTTTCAGCCGCGTTAGTTCCGCGTCGGAACTCGTGTTCAAAAATCACACGAATTTTCGAAGTACCCATCTTTATTGTCTAAGCTGAATAAAAAACACAACTGAAAGTTGATAATCAAATGTTGCATATTTTTTAAAAGAAGAACTACACAGGTACCGTATGAAAAAAGTTTCACTTTAAAATCTTAAACCATGCAGGTTCTATGTCAATTCAAAGTACATATTACAATAAAACGGCAATTTCATTCTTTAACCCCTATTACAAGCCTTATATTATTAAAACAACAAAGTGTATAATTTTTGCATAAAATATAAATATTTTTTAATGATTTTGATGTAAGAAACATACACGCTCATAAGCTTTCGCTCTTTGTAATAGTAGTATGATAATAATAATACCTATAGAAGCTATAATATGTTCTTCAAAGATAAAGTTAATCTACCTATGAAGACAGCACGAAAATCCGTATTTTCAGAGATTAGTGTGAGGAGACAAACAGACTGGAAAAAAGTATCTCAATAATCTGATAAGCCAGATATACAAACAACTGTTTAGCAGTTTTCACGTGTTTGAGTAACACATGTGCAAACGTTCTAATATTAGAAAGATCATTATCAATACAAGTAATAAATTTATTAATAGTATTTATTAGCTGCCGACCTCCATAGCGCAGTGATACGCGCGGTGGATTTATTAGACGGAGGTCCTGGGTTCAATTCCCGGCGGGGCAGATTGAGATTTTTCTTAATTTGTCTTGGTCTGGCTGGTGGGAGGCTTTAGCCGTGGCTAGTTACCGCCCTACCGACAAAGATGTACCGCCAAATGACTTAGCGTTCCGGTACAAGGTCGTGTAGAAACCGAGAGGGGTGTGGATTTCGTCTTACTCCTAACAAGTTAGCCCGCTTCCATCTTAAATAAATAAATAAATATAATAGGACAATTACTTAATTAATATAATAAAGCTGCTACGTTATTCCAATGGTCTATCTGTCCGACTTTGGATTCGAGACCAGGATACATAAAAACTAATTTTACTATATCGAATGAAATCAGTCGAGAGTGTTAAAGCATAGTAGAATATTTAATAGGTAAGACTAAATGTATAACGGAAACTAGCAACAATATAAACAAACAAGTAGTCAGTTTTAGTACTCCGCACACGAAAGCTCCTAAACCTAAAGTGGATAACTTTAACACACTATATAAACAAGGAAGTGATCCCACTTCGGTAACTACCTACTTTATATTAAGCAACCGAGTAAACATAGTTCTTTACGACTTTGCAGAACACTTCATAGAAGTGAAAGTGAATTTTCTAATGCATTCGTTAAAAGTGTTTGGGATACAGTAAAGTTGTGAAGTATCAATTGAGATACATAACATTTACAAATATTTGTACGAGAGTATCGATGCACGCGTTCATGTAACACCTGCGACTGTTTTAGTGCACTTCCATCTGTTTTATGTACAAGAGCGATAAATATCGCTATTATAACTTACTATGTGATGTGATGCTATGCAAAGAGATTGCGCAATTAAAAAAAAACATTCTGCCTTCAAATTATATTGATTACGATGTTTTTGTTTATGCTTTTGTAAATCTTTTTCTGAACATTGTATAACGAACCCTCAAAGATCCTCAATCGTCACCATATCTACGAGTCTATAAATACAAGATTAAATTAAAAAATTTAAAACTCCGGGAAATTGTAATTTGTTTTTTTGGAAGGCGGCCGTTTTAGACCGATTTTCAATAAATATAGCTAACAATAGCTAACCTCCGCCAGAAAACTGGCTTTCAAATTTAAAAAAACACTGCATCGAAAACGGTCCATCCGTGTGAGCACTGCGATGCCACAGACAAATGTTATATTACCTGGTACTATTAAATATTCTGTTGTGGTGTAAATAATGTTATATACAGTTCAATTTAAATTTAAATTAAACGGCTGGACCAATTCCGTTATAACATTTTATATAGACACCATTCTTTATAATTTTATCATAACTCTAGCTTCACAATAGTCAGTTAAGAACCAAGTGTAACCAACCTGATAGACACCACCTATTTATTTACTATGCTCACATTATTCATCATTACATTTAGACACTGCTAATTGGATTAAGCAAGCGCAGTGAATAACATGTTTTTTTTTTAAATAAATGAAACCGCAACACATAAAACATTGAATTATAATACTGCGTCTTTTGTTGTGTTTCAATTAGGTTCCGGTGTTACTCACAGTCATACATCGAGTAGCTAGTTCATTTCTAAATGAATTAAATAATTTGTTTTAAATACAGCGTTGATTAATAGTTTGCTCGGTTACGAAGTGTTGGATTCGATTCCCGGTATCAAAATAAAGTTATTTTAATTTTTTGCACTAATTTTTATTTCAGAAAGTCCGTGGGGGTAAAAACAAGGCCAGTACTATCTTCTGATAAGGGGCAGGTAGCCTAAACGTAAGTTTTGTCATATTCTTACTTTGTGTCAAAACTTGCGTATAAGCTATCCGATACTCATTACAAAGTGGTTTTAGCCTCTCGAATCAAGTCGGTATACCATAATATCGGACTTGGTGAGCGAGGAAATTAATAGTGCACCTGTATTTCAGCTTATACTTGTGTACTGCAGCATTTTGTTAGATTGTAAGACTCCAGAAACAGCAGATCTGTTGGCATAGCTAGCTTATGATTGGAACTATGTTTATCCCCACAGCTTACTCATCTCATAGAGAGCAAAGCTCCTAACTCTATACTCTACAAGCCGTTGCCAAACACTCTTTAACTCTATCATAGCTTATAGTGTTCTACGATAAACAAAATTTCTAAAAAAAACCCTTGCGACTTAGTCAAAATATATAGCGAGACGAACGAAATCAATTGAACATTAAGTTAACATTAAATATAGAGATATTTAGTCCACTGACTCACAGTCTAATTTGTAAATCATATTTTAAATATAAATCATAATGAAGTCATAAGGAAGGCGCATAACGAAGCTGTAGACATGAAGTGCTTTTAGATAAGTCCCCAAGTGTCCAGATAAGTGTCGGCACTGTCTGGATAAGTGTCGTAGAGTTTGAAGCTAATGAAACGCGGGATCGATCATCGCGACAGCGTTGATTAGAGTAATGCTTTTGACACAGAAATTTTCGATTTCGGTCATTAACGGTCTTCGTTTTGTAATAAAGGTATTTTTTATTATTGTCTAGATTAGTAGTTAGAGAGGCCCTTAAAAAGCCTAGGCATTGAAGTAAAACCATTATTCTCAATTTGACCATTTAACAATAATTATTTCCAGACTGACCCTTCCGTAGTCCATAAAAAAATTACACAAAGAATTATCAAAAATAAAAATTTATACTATTTTTTTTAAATTTTCCTTCTTATTATAAAAATTTTCTATAGTTACTGCTAGCATCGGTAAATTTTTTTTATTTTAACTTAACTAAGTATTTAACGAAGAATTAAGTTTTAATTCTTAGTTATAGCAATGACTTGTAACCCGAGCCTGTAAGTTTCTGTCAGGCCGTCGGCTTTATCTGTAATTTATACGCAATTGCTACCAAACACCTCGACTGTTTGTCGGTTTGTTACACAATTTCTACGCAACGACAGCTTTGATATCGCTCTCTACAAATGGATTCAAGGTTCATATTGCGCAAGAGCCTTCAAGTAGGTATAGTAAAAACACGTTTGAGAATAATAAAACATTAGATTATAAAAATATAAGAAAATGCCTATTTCATAAATTGATTGACATTTGAAGTAAAGGAAAAATGGAATAAGAATCTTAAGAATTTATTTATTTAATTTTATTTAGACTTTATTATATTTTATCCTTCTTACTCTTAATATGCCCACAAAAAGAAATAATGTGGGTTTCATTGAATTTGAAACGTATAGAAATATTAGGAAAGAAAGTTATATTAGACATCTAATACCTCTATCGCTTAAAAGCAATCCTTGTATAATCTAAATCTCGGAAACGGCTTCAACGATTTTTATAAAATTTTATATGTAGGGGTTTCGGGGGCTATTAATCGATCTAACTAGAGCAAGAGCCCGCGACGGCCAGGCCTTCATTATTTTATAAAAGTTGAAATTTTCTCTGTACATGTCTCCTATACAGGTAAGAACGACCAGCGACTATAGAGTTTGGGTTGTGGTTACTTGGGCAGGTAACAGGTAGTAAAGGTGTATAAAATAGTACTGAAAATTTGTTAGAGTATAAAGCTCAATTTTTTTATATTTTCTTCGGGATAACTGTAGAAATCTCGTCATCCATTGCCGGACACTTATGACAGTTGCATTCATTTTTATATAAGTATTTCCCAAAAAAAAATACCGAATAAGAAGAAGGTACTACACTATAAAATAGTTTCGAGAACATCAACGCTCTGATGAAAATAGTTACATTAATACTCTAAATATTAGTTCAACGAGTCTTCCCAAAATGTCACATACCGGCATTGACATATTAATACTATGGACTTCGGGTCAGCGATAAAAAGTGTCCGAACCAAAAGTAAGCCAAAACGCCAAATGTGTTCCAATCGCAATTCAGTCTCATATTAGCTGACTGACAGAATACACGTCAATAATGCCGTAATGTGTTATAAAAAACTTGTAAGAACTACCCGAGTAAGGTGAGAAAAGAAGACGGTGTACCATATTTTCAGTAAGTAAATATTTACTGATGATTTTAAAGTATTATTTTGCTTAGAAACAAGCTATTTTATTAAAATTTTAATAAACTATAGAAACGAATTGCATAACCAACCAAAATGAACAAAAGTATCTATCTGTCCTTTTCCCATACGCTACCCGCGTATAGGATAGAAGGAGTGCAATATGTTTATTTAATTAACCACATTTAGTTCGGATCTGCCGTGAGCAATAGAATGTTTTAGAACAACGACTGCATAGAGTTATTTTGTTGTTTAACATTTGATTATTTTCAATTCAAAATTTTTTATTTTTTATGTCAACTTTTATTTTTTATGTCATGAATATTGATCAAATGACTTTTACCATAATGGTATATTAATTTGATAACTATAAGAATTATCTACATGAAATTAGGAACAGTTATTTAAAAAAGTGATCTAACGTCATTGAAGTAAAAAAATATATTTTCAGTTTAATTAAAAAGAGGAAAATATCGAGAACTTAAAATTTCAAAGTAAAGAACAATGTCGAGTGGCATATCATTTTGTACATTAGTGGATTTGGTTTGTAATTATTTATTATTATAACTAATTATTATTTTATACAAGATAATTACAACAATTATTATTTGGTACAAGATTTATCCCAGCATATAGAGGTCAGGGATATGTAAATATAAATTAAGATTTGCTGTAAATATAATATATAAATATAAGATGCCAAAAAAATTTGAAAGCTACCGACTCCACACCATTTATGTTGTCCTATTTTCACGGGAAGCTGTCATGTCAAAAAAAGGCTGCCATGGTAACCGTCAATCGAAGCTGATTACTTATCGCATGCAATTAGACCGTTGCAAATTAGACTGTATAACAATACGATAAGACATACATTACAATGTTATTTTGTGTATAAAAACATAAATACATCCTAGTATGTATAAAATATCTTGGGACACTTTTGACGTAAATTTTGCATTAGACCCGAAGTCCATAGTATTAATATGTCAATGCATACCGGCATCAATACAGTCACGACCTGACACTTGCGCGCTACGGTTAATTTAACACTTTAATGGATTTTTCGTTAACATTTCGTGTATATAATACCGCCACAATATCAACACATTGCGCATACTATCACATTATCGCTCACCGGAAAATTAAGTAAAAGCAGTGAATTGTTGACACAAACACTATTCTGAGTGACATACAAATTACTCTTTTGTTTTTGTTTCCCGGTGAAATGATTTCTAAACTGACGTTGTTTTGAATCTAAATATTTAGTTTATGTACATTAAAACTAAATACTCATCTAAGTATATGAATTACTTTAATTTATGTTTACGTTATTTAATTGAATTTGGAAATGTTTTTGAATATAGAAGATAGAATGGAATGAAGACTAATAGAAACAATAACTAAAACAAAATAAACACTTACACTACTGAGTAAGCTCTAAGTTCATTGCTATGTTTAAAAAACATCTATGCTTACTTGGTAACATTTTTGTCTTCACCAAATCTGATAGATAACGAGTTTATTTGATTTTGGGTATGTATGTAACATCACGATTAAGAATGAAGATTTAATAAATATTTCTGGCTAAGCAAATTTACCAACAAATTAGATCGAAGCTAAATAAAACCAATATTTACACAAATAGAGAATACGAGAGAAAGCTGATTCATTCATTCATGAGATCGTTAGACCCAGAAGTAGTTTAAAAATCAATAACATGTTAAAGCAAGTTCCTACTGAGAACAGTAGTACGATAAAACACCTACAAAACTTCAAAATCCCTTCTAGATAACCCATTTCACGTTCCTTTTCTTTCAGTTCTTTGTTTACGGCGAAACAATTGACTGCTTTTTACGACCTGCGTGTCCCTTTTGCATGCTTTTTACTCTTTTTTGCTTTTATGTGTCAAAAGTGTGTCGAGTGTTTCGTTCCGCGTTCACCAAGCATTTGACAATTGATTTGTTATTGTTTATTATGTAAGCACTTACAATTCGACTCACGACAGCCTATTCAATTTTTTTTAAACTTTCCTCGTAAAAAATGTTATGGACGCCAGATGGTGGGTGGATTTTTCTAGTTTTATGCTACTTTTTATGTAAACTACGCACTAAAACTTTCTAATAGATAGTTACAGAGCGCTGTAATCTACTTCACAATTTCTACTCACATTAGATGTCTCTGTAGGATTTTGTTGTTAACAATATGATCTTTAGAACACCGACTAAATAACGCAAATCCTTGATACTTGGGAAATATAAATTTCGGTGAGTGTTCGAACATCTAACACTTTTATATCAAACACCAATTCCATATCTCCGCAGCAGAATCTGTTTCCTAAAGTGCTTTTACAGTATTTAGTACCTACTTGAAATAAATTAATTTAAATTAAAACACCACCAGCTGATATCAAAACAATAACACAAGTATATTATCATTTCATTTCAACTTTCCTTTTTTAAACGTGAATGTCTGTTTTGAATTTGTTTTAAAACTAATACAGTATAACTCGGTTCTGACATATCTCCAAGTAGATTTATTACCACGAACATATAAGATACATCACTCGGTGCTATTAGTGAATTGTCAGTAATATGGATGCTATAAATTGAAATGAGTATGTGGGTGTAATTCATGGCGCATATTGCTCTGAGCGGCCACAAGAGGAGCATTGTGCGCTGCACTTCCTCCCCGGAGGATTAAGAGCAGATCCCACTACTGCAGTTACTGTAGCCACTTAGTTAGATTAACGTGAGCATTCACTGCAATTAGTCACAGATCTGCCTTCGATTTAAGTAATTGTTACATCTATCCGTATTTGTATGTAATGAAATTAAAGCGGTGAATAAAATGATACACTAAACGAGTAAATAGATTTTAATGATTAACTAACTATTACGACTAAAATAATTTAAGGTATAAATTAAATGAAAATACCAATACTGATGTGACACGACACGTGACGATGAAAGAAGATTAAAAGAAGAAATAAGAATAGCTTGTATCACTAAAACTAATATGTAGGGCAAAATATATTCAAAAAAACAACAAATTCCTCGTAAATAAAGACTAGGGTGAATGTTAATATAAGCAGAAGCTAGAAAAAAACAGATTTCATTTATATATGCATTGTACAAATTTACCTATTGCCCTTGCATATGAAACCGGATCAAATAATATTTTTTATTATATTGTAGAAAATGTGGTTTTTAAAAATCGTGAAAGTTTGTTTTGCTTTCCAAACCGATAAAAGAAAATTTCAAACATTAAAAGTCAACATGGAAAAATACTCATAAGAGTAACAACATTTTCTATTTTAGATTATAGTATACTTGTGTACATAATTATAAAAAAATGTCACAGTATCAATCAAATGGACGGAATTAGATTCTTTTCATTATCTTAATTGAACGATAAAACGTGTTTACGTCGATAAGATAGAAATTTGCGAGCCTCGCTCTAATCAGAGCCTTGGTAATGAACGCGGTGCAAACATAACGTCTCACGGTTTATTTTATTAAATTTTACTATAATACTAAAAATATTAAAATAAAATTTATTGTAATGAATTAAGAATTCCCATAAATAGCACTATCATATAAAATGTTTAAAAATTGGATCTTCAAAATAAATTCTTAATTTTAGCGAATTAAATTAATATCAATAACACAATTGAAAATCATATAGATATAGATCAATTTATACATAATGAATCATACTAAATTTGAAAGCCTTACTTATTTATTTAAAAAAGTACCTCAGTACTTAACTATAATAACTAACTAAGTATATATTAAGTACATAATAATAAAATTTATCTACAAAAATTATTGGAATTATCATGTAAACAACATGCCTAAATTATCCATCATCTCCCGCAACTGTATAATAAACCAGATAATAATTTACTACGTAAACAAACAAAGCTATGCTCACCCATTGAAGTTCAAGTACACGACAACAAACGTCTAAACTTTATCGTCGTCAGCTAAAATTTATATTTCGAGCTAAACTCGTAAAACTTTACAACCGGCATTAACACGTTAACTGCCCTTTAATTAGAACTTGATAAACTTGTAAATAAAACGAGCTGACACGAAAGTTCTATTGCTGCTAATGCTTTGCTTAAAACAAAAAGACTCGGTCTACTCAATGGTGTCATTGAAAGGAAGAAAACGTTTCAAAATCACTCACCATGCATCACAGCATCTGCATAAACTGGACCACAATATAATAAAATCAAAAAGAAATCACTGCACGGCACAAATTATGATGTTAACGTATGAATTGAAAATCACTGTACCCAGAATGCACCCTTGTGGTATCCCAGTAATTTTTTATTCGTATTTCGTCGCGTGCGCCGATCGCCCGGCGCGTGGCATTCAATAGCCTGCTTTCAACTGAACTATCAGTGACTGACTGGCTGTGGCTTTAACTGACGGTGCGCCGGCGTCTCTCCCGCTGTTTACTAAAGCCCATGTGCGACACTGTGGAACGTTTAAGCTAAAACCGATTCTGAAACAATGCAATAAAGTCTTATTCAGTTTATTTTCAAGATTATTCTTATCTGTGTTAGTAAGTCGGACACTTGTATTTGTCGCTTAGAATGAATGAAAAATAAACTGTGCGCATAGAGCTTTCTGATGGTCGCCGACCATTTATATTGTAACCTTAATTAATGTTTTCAACCACTTGATACGTTAGCGTTGATCCTTGCGTTAAATGTTCGTCTCGTTTAACAAACCATGAATCATAGCTTTATTTGTACTTTAAATACCTACTTATTTTTTGTTTGCTATAATTACAATGGTTCTTAGAAAATCACTATAATGAGGATAAGTTCATATTATATTAGCCGTAATATTGGTAGCGTGAAATTAGTCAATTATTTCAGAATTATTGTTTTCTTTACCTATTTCACCTAATCTCAATGAAATAAATCTTAAATCTATCTTTACTCTATCTGTGTAATCATTTTTAACTGACTTCCATAAAAGAGCAGGTTCTATGTTCGGCAGTAAGTATGTCTAATTTTTATTATATTTAGATATTCAAACTGAATGTCAGTCAGTTCCAATGAACTCAAAAACTATTAGTCGGATTTTCTTATGGCTTGCACCAAATTAAAGGGCTATAAGGAGGGTGGCCTGACCCTGTAGTGGGCCGTTAATTGGCTGATAATGATGATGATAAATGGACCACAGTAAGAAGGGATTAAGTGTAATTAAGGTTAAAATGTAAATTTTGTATGATATCTGTCGTAGCAAAACAATAACACCTCGGAAGCAAAATAAAAACTGTCAAACAAAAAAATCAATTCAAGTTTTATACGAAAAATCTTCAACGCGCACAAAGTTGCAGGCGTTCTCTAGCGAAACATAAAATTCATAATACTCTATTTTATATTCCTCAGACATGTTAGTACGATCATGACGATGCATTATATTGTGTTACTTTATGATCAGTTCCAAGAACATATGGCGTAAAGAGATCATGCTCAGAGAATTATGATTGCAGTGTACTGAAATAATTTAACATGTGAAATGTATGAATGGATGCTAATTCAATAACCTTCGGGTTTTCCTTCTCTGTGCGAGCTAATCGTAGGTAGAGATTGCTCGGTGAAAATGAGTAACAAACAAAAATAACTTTCGACGTAAATCAATGTAACAAAAAGTGTTTCATAGTTCAGATGCCAGATCAATTTGGTTGTGAACCAAATGAAAAAGAAGTTATGAAATATTGCTATACGCACATTTTGTCATAAAATCTTTTCTTTTCTTTTTTATTTTTCAAGAAGTAAGGTATTTTAAAATGACAGTAAAGCTTAATACGTCCACTGTTATTGTTTTACTTTATGACTAAATATGAATAATTGAACTATACCCGCGACTTTTTAATGTATTTTTTTCGGACTTCAATGTAAATGTTTCTATTTTTTCTAATATGTATAGTAGACATGGTAGTAGATATATTTTCGATCTTATTCAAAAACATAATAATGATTTCATCATGTACAAATTATGAAGGTATTTAATTTTTCGACATTTTGAAAAGCTTTTGAAATTCTAAGACAACACGTACCTCATCGAATTCTATTACCTTGTATATAACCTTCAAAATCAAAATTTTGTCGTGAAGCAACACAGTATATGGCATCCAAAGATCATATTAAGTCATTATTTTTAATAGACTTCCATAATAATAATAGTTTCGAGTTAAACTAACAAACAAAATATTGGTTATGTTTTTCCTCAATCATAATAACTATCCTGGTTAGCGCAAAATGTCACGGCCCACTGTTTGGTGGTCACTGACCTTTGATCACTAAACTACACTTAGTTATAAGGTTCCGTTACAGATTAACTGTTACTCTTATTTGGTCTTGCATCTTAACTGCTACAGTTAAGTAACTGACCGCAGACCTTTACCATAACTTTATAAGATCTAGGAGGTACTTTTTAGTTGGAGTCCGGTTTATTTTTTTTATTTCATTACAAGTAAGCCCTTAACTACAATTACACCTAGTAAGTGATGATGCAATCTAAGATGGAAGCGGAGTAATTTGTTAGGAGAAGAATGATATCAAAACCCCTTCGGTTTCTGCACGCCATCGTACCGGATTGCTACGAATAAGTCGCTTGGCGGTACATCTTTATCAGTAGAGTGGTAACTAGCCCCAGCCGAACCATCCCACCAATCCAGAATATCTCAACCGGCCCTACCAGGAATTGAACTCGACATGCGTCTTATATCAAATGGGTATACCACTGCGCCACGGAGGCTATCAGCTTAGGTAAAAAAGGAAAACTACGGAACATCTTACAATTCTTGTCCACGTAAAAATGAACCACCAAAAATTTATTAATATTAATATTTTAATTAATATGTAGTTGCGTAACGGTTACAGACACAAATAGGAAATAATCAGCATTACGTATGTGACCTCAATCGTTTACCGTTTCACGCATGACCTAATCAATAAGAGTTTAGCCGGGATGGATTTCTGACTCAGTGACTGTTACATATTCACTGGAATTTAATAGCGACTTTATGGTAACGGGGACAAAGTTCATATTTTATTGTACTGTTGACCCTACGCTGGGATTCCCATATTTGAATTAAAATAAATGGGACAAAATGAAAGCATTAAGAAAAAGAAAAAAATTTTAACAAAAAATAAAAACGCCTTCAAAACGCACTAAAAAGTAAAAAATAACTACGTCATTTACTTACTTTAATTTACTTAATCACATATATGAAGTCGGTGCCACCCGAGCTTTCTCTTTAAAGTCTTTACCTAAACTTGGATGGCACTGACTTCATAGATTATTAAGTAAATTAAAGTAAGTAAATGATTTCTACTTTTTAGTGCTTTATCAACAACGAACATACTAATAAACCTACTCCAACTAAACCATAAGTACCAATATTCACTAGCTACTTATAACATTCCGACGTCCCTGCAAAAGTGCATATAAAGTTTGAAGAGTTTCCTCGAGTTTTCGTAGATCTCATCATTGGATCATGACATAGTAAACATTAAACTAACTGGAAACTATAACTTTTCAAACTTCTCATTGACGCATAAATTAATCGAGCCCAATCACAAAGTAGCTACTGTAAACGGTTAAAGAGCTCCCTCAACTGTCCTTCTTCTTCATCGCCAGACCCTCAATGACAGTCACAGCCCATCTAAATATAAAGTTCTCATTGAGACAAATTAATCGAGCCCAAACACAAGGTAGCTACTGTAAACCGTTAAAGAGCTCCCTCAGCTGTCCCTCGTCTTCATCGCCAGACCCTTAATGACAGTCACAGCCCATCTAAATGTAAAGTTCTCATTGAGACAAATTAATCGAGCCCAAACACAAGGTAGCTACTGTAAAAACTTACGGAGCTCCCTTTACTGTACTTCGTCTTCATCACCAGACCCTCAATGACAGTCACAACCCATCTAAATGTAAAGTTCTCATTGAGACAAATTAATCGAGCCCAAACACAAGGTAGCTACTGCAAAACGTTACGGAGCTCCCTTAACTGTACGTCGTCTTCATCACCAGACCCTCAATTACAGTCACAGTCCATCTAAATGTAAAGTTCTCATTGAGACAAATTATACGAGCCCAAACACAAGGTAGTTACTGTAAAACGTTACGGAGCTCCCTTAATTGTACTTCGTCTTCATCACCAGACCCTCAATGACAGTCAGAGCCCATCTAAATGTAAAGTTCTCATTGAGACAAATTAATCGAGCCCAAACACAAGGTAGCTACTGTAAAACGTTACGGAGCTCCCTTAACTGTACTTCGTCTTCATCACCAGACCCTCAATGACAGTCACAACCCATCTAAATGTAAAGTTCTCATTGAGACAAATTAATCGAGCCCAAACACAAGGTAGCTACTGTAAAACGTTACGGAGTTCTCTTATATATACATCGGCTCCATCATCAGATCGACTCCAGACCTTCATCAAATTGTAGTGCTTTTAAATACTTATCGGAAAAATTAACAAACGTACTTGTTGTCCCTACAACTTTTGAAAGTTCCCCTCGTTTTCTCCAGGATCCCATCATCAGATCCTGGTTTCCTTGTTATGGTACCACCACCGGACTATCTACTTTCCAACAAAAAAAGAATTATCAAAATCGATTCATAAACGACGAAGTTAAGCGCGAACACACATAAAAAAAAAAAAGAAAAAAAAAATATATACGGTCGAATTGAGAAACGCCTTTTTTTTTTGAAGTCGTTTAAAAAAGAGAAAATCTTTACTAAACGTCTGGTCGGTCCTTCAGTCCTTACATTTAATGCCAATAAAATGTTTCAAGTCACATAATACAAATTTATTAACAGGGCAAAGAATTTGCTTGCAACTTATTATAATGTATTTAAAACTCAACTCTGTCTTAGGGCGCAAAAAATCAAAAAATATTCTGTAATTAATTTAAAATGAACATACCAATACACTTACCAATAAATTATTAAAATAAAATATGAAATGTATTCAGGAAAGCGTCTTTATTTGCAACTTTAAAAACTATAACCTTAAACCTATTAAGTCAAGGTAAAAGTCATCTTATTAAAATAAATAGCTGTACTGCAATTGATATTCATCGTTTCTGAGGAAAGCGTACAACTTCCGTATAACTTTTCTATAAAATCCTATAAAAAATTAAAGAATATGGTCACCCTCGCTGTTAACATATTGAAGAATGCACATCGGTTTCCATGTATTATGCATACTCATTTAGAACTGCTTACGAAAATCTACTCTATTCCATGGCAGTAAAGTTAATTTTCCCTCAATCGCAAGTCTAGTAGTTATATTATTAGGAACTTTGTAATGGTAGTTGAACTTGTCTCTGGTCATTGTAGTACGTTGAATAGATGTAATGAGAAGCAATTATTATTTTTATGTTATTGAATTCCCTTTTATAGTATCTAAAGGTCTAAATATAGTACTTGCACCTTTTCCGTGAATAAAAATAGTTGCTTAAATTTATGAGGTTTTATTGTAAACTAGAGGATTTTATAATATTAGTAAGGAGAAAACAGCAGTAAGTAAATGTTAAACTATATAGATACCTAGGTACCTACTGATACTATTCTACGAATTTCATATAAAATTAGAATTATATATGAAAAACAACAGTTTTTAATATTAATATGACGAACAATATTGTGATAGAAATTTTCATTATTTCGCGCATAAAATGTGGCTGAAATATTTCAATAATAACATTTCCAAAATGGTTAATCGTTAATATTGGTATCAATGATTAGCAGCTCTATGCCATGAAATAACATAAATTTCATGACCCAAGTATCAATATATTAAATGCCTAAATAATTTAAATATTAGAAATTCTACTGCTTAATATAGAAATTAAAAAGTCAAGTTGGCTGACTCTACCACCGGTTCGGAACGCAGATCCTATACCAACTTCTACTGTTGAATCTAATGAGACTTAATAATTTTCTGCGGGGTCATCGTTTATTTGTTATTTGTGTTAATAAATAAATTTCAAACCATTAAATAACAGAAAAAGAAAAGATATAGATTATAGACTAGATAACTTGAAAGAAAAAAAGGAAGAAACATCTTTATTAATGCAATTATGCCACACATCACAATTTGTTTATTTGTCGCCAGGACAATACCCTGCGATGTGTAGCACAACCTAGAAAAAGGACCCAGCTCAACTTGGGTAATGTTAAAAATCTTTAAATACTTAAATAGTTAAATACTATGCGCCAAAGATTGAAACGTAAACACTTTCTTAAGAAGCATCTTCTAGGTAAACGTGTTCCAGTTTAGCTAAATCAAAAATAAGTAAATGAATGAAATGCAAATAACAAATATGTTATAATTTTTAAAACACGTTTTCATCAAAAATAAAACCAAGCTTTGTATCAACCTAACTTTTCACTCGTGCATTTGAAACATACCAAGTCTTTCTCAAAGGTTTCGCAGTCTAGCCTACTGCCTAGTTTAAACTAAAGGTTCTGTAGGATTAATGAAAAGGCGAAAATTACTGTGCACAGTGTTGGTTTTCCACAATACAAGTAGGTAGTCCGGTTGCCCGAGGGCTTTGCAAGGAGACTGCAATCCGTCAGGGATAACCCGGGAACAAAGGGTGACGTCAACGACTGCACAAAGGACGCTTGGAAACTTGTTTCCTGTCTTAAACTCCCTTTGCAATAAAAATTTGCGATGTAGACCAGTGCATTTAATTTTTGAAACCAAATAAAATCACAGTAGGATGAAACCCATTGGGAAAGTAGGAGAATATCAAATAAATAAAAAATAAATATTAAATATAGGTAATAAAAACATCTAAAACTTTTGTTTCTACACTTTTTTCACATAACCTCAAAATTTATGTGAAAAATTCAAAAACCAAGTATTTCGTTTTTTAAGTTTTAGATCTTTTTATTACCTACAACTTTGTCATTCAACTCTTTTCCCTAGGACTTTTAGTGTTGCTGGAAATCGAGAAAATCCGTTTTTACCCCTAAACCCTTAACCTCTACCCCTTCCCGACCTCAGATCGCCCGTAATTTATTTTTCCTTTCATTTTTATGATATTCTCCTCATTTTCTGATGGGTTTCATTCTACTGCGATTTTCTTGTACTTTTTGTTAATTGTGGCTAATTGCACTGGAGTAATATTATTACACCGTAAGATTAAAGATCAGATATAAAAACAAAACACGGTCCATTTCTTATTTAACTAAGCTGTCATAGTACCAAAAATAAAGAAATCGAAATTGTGATTTAGTATTAAGTGTCAAATTATGCATTTGATGATATCGAATACTTATAGCACTTCAATGTTATTAACACCACCCTACCGACAAAGACGTACCGCCAAGCGATTTAGCGTTCCGGTTCGATGTCGTGTAGAAACCGAAAGGGGTGTGGATTTCATCCTACTCCTAACAAGTTAGCCCGCTTCCATCTTAGATTGCATCATCACCTAACATAAGGTGTGA
This sequence comes from Mycalesis mineus, assembly GCA_034621355.1. NCBI lineage: Eukaryota > Metazoa > Arthropoda > Insecta > Lepidoptera > Nymphalidae > Mycalesis > Mycalesis mineus. The sequence continues at coordinate 948,969 of CM067882.1, forward strand.
TTGCAGTTTTTTAATCGACTACAAGGGCCATCTTGTAGTCGACTAAAAAACAAAGAAACTACCCATAGCTATTGTATCAACTGGCTTTTTGGTACGATGGTTAGTGGTCCGTATATGGCTTCAAAATATGGATAAGATTCCGGATTCGAGTCCTTATGTCCTTCTGGTCCTCCTTCTGTTTTGCGTAAAATTGTTCATCCTGGAGTCAACACAAGTGTCACATAGCCTCGAAAATTAACTAAAAATTATAAAAATAATTCATTTAAAGATGTGTAGATACTGATAGATTAAAATAGTTTAACGCATCCAAAAATATCATATGAAACTGTCGTTCCACAGTGTTTTATGTAACGAAGTGTTACAATATTTACATAATCTCTCCGTGATCTCGATGGAAGTACGCGTAACGCATCACGTAGTTGTCTACCGCTTGCGTGGACCGCCAACACGTAAGTTCTAGGTACAGTGACTAACATGTCTTCCTAATTCATTTCAGTTACTGTTAGAAATCCGAATTTTTTCTACTCTTGGTCCGGTCTTTGTTCGGATTCTGGGCAAAAGTATCATCATCATCATTAACAGTTGATGCATGGATGCTGGACATAAGCCTTTTTGAGGCCTTCCAGACACAACGATCCTGAGCCGCCTGTTTCCAACGGCTCACAGCGTCCACCTTGTAGAGGTTCCGACAACACTGCGCATTCTGTTGCGGGGTCACCATTCTAGCATCTTGAGCTCCCAACTTCCATCAGCTCTTTGGAGCGAAAGTATAACGTTGCATATTTTTCTTACTTTGTAACAAATTAAACATTTCTATGCTTACAATAAGTAAGACAGTTAGCTTAAGTGACAATAAGTAGCAAAATAAAACTTAAGCCTCGGTAGCGCCTTGAGAGACGAGACGAATACCTTAGCATTCCATACATTCGCCGTGCGGGTGCCGGGTCCATCGCATGGCTGAGAGAAAAACTTCGAACAGAGCCCGAGACTTGTGACACGGGTGTAGGTTTAAGGGTACCCTTAGTGACGCGCGTCAACACTCACCTCCCTCTATTCAAGTTATTCTCCCTACCCAGCCAAATTCGGAATGACCCTACTAGAGCAGCTTTGGACACTCGTTCCAATATGGAGCTTACTGGTTGTTTTAATGTTTAATTTTATATACTTACGCCCTAGTACAATCTCTTTTCAAAATGAAGTTTGTTAATGCGAAGCTACTACCACTCTATCATATATAGCAAACTCAAGAAGAGCCTGCCAGAAACTCGCTAGCGGCAGCTATACAAAGACGATACGAGATTACTTTTTTAATTGGAGCCGGACTCCAGTACATCGGAGCGTCGGAGCGCGCGCTCGGAATGCAATCTCGATCTCCTACAATTTCGGCACAACGGAAGCCCTTTGATAATGTTATCTATTTCGGTCCGCACCCCGCGTCCGATCTGTTACCCAACCTTTGAACAATGGACGGCACTTCTCAGTATCCTAAAATTGGACCAAATTCCGGAATACTGAACAAGGGGATATTACTAAAAGCACCCCATTTTTAGGTAAACGCATCGAGAAGAAAGGAAATATGTTTATTCAGTGTTACCACCAGCTCAGTGGTTTTACGTAAGTAACTTAATATCCATAATTCCCCGAATAATAGATAGACATTAAGACCTGCCTCGTTGGTCTAGGGGATAGTCTATGTAGTTTCTATCACGAGGTCCTGAGCTCGAATTCTAGGTTGAGTCACCGGAATAATTCTAAGCTTTTTATTCTTCTATGAAATTTTCAGTACATACTCCAAGCTGGAGTCGGTAACTTGCTGGTATTTCATTCTACGGCACTTACTTAATCTGAAAAAAAAATACTCAAAATAATGGTATCATTTCTCCGCAGAAACTTAGCAATTTTAAGACATGATTCACTAAGTCAACAGGTTTCTAATAAAATAAACCTGAGTAAGATTTGTGCACAACCGATACAAAGGTCGACACACAACCATTAGTCCTTTGACATAAATAAAAAATAGGGTAATAACGTCCTCATTTTTTGAACACGGTCAATGGACATCAGCGAAGGAAGTTTGTTGTAGACAAATCGCATCTCTCTACGCAGTGGTGAAAGACTGCGCAGTGCTGAGAAAGTTAGGCATTGCCTCAACGATCTCCTTGAACCTGCGCGTTATTGAGTGTTCCGGTTAGGTTCTGAACATACTAACGAGATTTTTTATAATCAATATTAGATATATATTTTTTAATATACCTAATCAATATTCACCATTCCTTCCAAGTAGTCATATAGCATGTGTCAGATGTTTGTACAACAGTCTGGCGGACGGACTCGAACTCCTGACCTCTCGATGTTGAGTTCGACATAAAAAGCTCCACGGGTGAGTGCCGTCAGGCTTAATAACGAGACGATTAAAGTGCGCTTTATTATTTTTAATAATACATTTGTAAAAAACCCTTCCCGTCCAAATAAGCAAAATGCCTGAACTTGGACAGGGTGAGTATAATAGTTCAACGGTGGGAATCTTCAATTTCGACTTCGAAGAGCCGATCTAAAAAAAGCAAAGCCCAGCAGTAGGACAATAGTGGAAATTAGAAGTGCCTTCCACCGAGAAGCTAAGGTATTACAACCTGCATATAGTATTCATGAACATACACAACCAAATGTTGAGTCTTTTCTGATGTTATTGTAATACAAATACAAATTTGGAGCAATTAAGGTCGTTATGAAAGGAAGTACTCATCACACACCGAAACCTTTTCAACTCTGATTGTGTTCATTACAAATATTAATTTATTTGCACTTTGCGAGTTAAACGGTGCCCAATGCGGGCTTGTCTTTGTTAACAGCTCCTTGATGTAATTAATGAATTCTTAACTGGCAATTTCATATTTGGTTTATTAATGTGTCCTAAAAATTATTATAAAAATAACAATAACTTTATTTCTTGTTTGCATTTTCATGGTTTCTAATTTCTTGTGTTAGATACCAAATTAATTTCTTAACGTAGTGTAAAACTCATCTGTCAGAAAAAGTTTTGCAACAATCGAAAACAATCATTTGGATTGCTCGGAGATTCGCTGAAAATTTTCAGTTACAGGGTGTATTTTATCAAATTTAGTGAAAAACTGATATTTTTTAATTAACAAAATACTTTTATTTGTTTGTACATACATACATAACATCTCGCCTCATTCCCATAGGGGTAGGCAGACACTACAATCCTTGCTACAATCATTACATATTTCTTTAGCTTCTTTCACTCTCATTAATCCTTTAATTAAAGTTCGTCGGTACAGGGTACTCTTGGCCTGGCCGTATTTTAAAATGTCCTGAATTTGATCCAGAAACATACATTCCCCTTCCAACATTTCCATTCACCCTCGCCTCATAACATACTATAACCCTCATTTGTTCGTATAGTAACTATTCATAATACAATATCGTTCGTTTGCTTTGTACCTAAGCCTCGCCTATGATTGACTGTTGACATTGATTGTTTCTAGAGTACATCTCCACCACTCGACACAATGATAAGTGTAAGAAGCTGTGTACGATTTCACGCCCATTATATGCGCTATTATCTGAAACTGTCGGCTCGTTCCATAACTAGCGGAATTGTTCTTGTCGCCAATTCCGTTATTGGCATGCTATTCCCATGGAATCAATGGATATACCTGGTATTCGGTAACAGAAACGTGGGAGCAATCACCTCTGACTTCTCTTGTTACGACGAATTATGAAGGTTAACCGTATCTTATGAGAGTTAGGTTTAGGTGCGGGAAGTTAGCAGAGCGTGCCTCTGCGAATCAAAATATAATAAACTAGCAGTCGCCCGCGACTTCGTCCGCGTGAAAACCTCTTGAGTACCCTTTTGGTGCTCTTTCCCTGCTACTCCTCTCAATTTAATTTTTTTATAGTTTCCCGTCAAGCAATATCCTCCGTCGCATCCCGTGTACTAAAGATCTATATTTTTGTTAAACATTGTACGATATAACAGTACATTAAAACTAACAATATATATTTATGGCAAGCTAATGTGTATAGCTTGTATTAAATAGTCTATTTCACTTTTGAGTCTAGCTTTCATAATAAACAAAATAATTTACAATCCGACACGCAGTTCTAGAGATAAGCCCGCAAACGAACAAACTTTTTCGTATATTATATAAATATGCTCTGCCATGCCAAATAAATTGAAAGAAAAGATCAAAGATCGAATTCTCGAAGAATATGGGTACCAAAATGAATAATTCTTTCATACATATATTTTTGATCTAGATACAGATCCATTTTCGCTTTAACCGTGGCTAGTTATCACCCTGCCTATATTGTGGTATTGATATTGTTCTTTAAATAAATTATCAGCTTCAGCTAAATATAAATTACAAAACACCGATGCTAATGTTGCCCTGTTGCCCTGCGACCACGAACCTGGCCTCACTTGCCTGTAATTTCACTAGAAATCATACACATAGGTACCTACTAGAGAGAATTATAGAAATACTGCTTTGCGGCAGACATAAGTGCGGTAGCTACTTCCCCAAACTTTATCAAAAAACTAATATGTACCCAATTTATAACCTCATACTACTAAGATAGGCTAATTTTTAGTTAGTGCATATAACAAAAGAAAGAGCTTAAATATTTGTGCCGGCTTTTTCAAAATGAGCTGTCACATAATTCGCTCCAGTCGAGCGTGTGACTGCTCGGAGATTAGTTTGGAAATAAACCGGATTATGTCTGATACATTTAATATCTTTAATGTACAGGGATTTATTGATGTTATTCCATGTTTTAATCGACTTAAATGAAGTAAGTTCAGTGCATTTTCTTTTGTTGTAAAATATTTTCAGACCGACATTTTTTATTTTCTGTGAATTTAAGATACGCTGCATCTCAATTACCTAAGTAACTTAGTACCAACTTAACAATTGTAAGTGCTTTAAAATTATCGTTACTAAGGAATACATAGTGGTACTTACCAAGTAAATTACAATTATTTTATACATGCGTATGACAGTGTGCTTGTTTGCTACCTATTTCTGATCCAACTTGAACAACATTTTCGACAGAGATTAATTGGGTTTTGGAAAAGGCAAGACATTGTAGGTATGCTATTTTGGGAATGAAACATTTATAAAATACTCTTACTTTACGTAAACGAAGCTGTAGGAATCAACTGGTAAATAATAAAACCGAAGTTTTAAAACAGATCTAGATAGCAGTAAAACCAGATCGTCTTTATGCAAATTGCATGCGACAGAGAACGTATCAAATTCATTCGCGACGGCGGATTAGCTGCTGACGTCAGCACGAAGTTGATCCTGCGTGTTGAAGCCATTTCATTAACACATATACATACTATATGTATGAGATAAGAGATGTACTTGTATCCTATATGAAACTATTTAGTGTTTATATTAATACCACTTTGGTCCAGTGCTGGGAAAAGGAATGTACCTTTTTGAGCTTAGACGGTTTTTTTTTCAAATACTTAACGCTTAGACTACTGGACTAGATGTTGAGGTCTAGGTTGAAGGGTATTTCTCTAAATATGCCTATTTGCTGATCTTGTAGGTACTAAAATCATAGATACATATCTTACACGCTGAAAGAGCATTCCACATTGAATTGAACAGTTTCAAGTGCTAATGTTTAACTCTATAATGAACTCATCATCTTTGGCCACTTCAAACTATTCACTACTTCAAAATTCCTAGAGACAGAGAGAAAATTAAAAAGGAAGAAAAAAAAGAAGAAAGAAAAATTAGACAACAATGTTGCCGTGTTGTAGGCTGAAAGGCGGATCTACAGGGTGCCAGGATAGGTTTTAGTAGGTAAAAATCCGGTATTAACTAGTGCATCGAGCTGTCCATGAAGATTTCCCCTCCTATAGGAAAAAATGAGAGTATTGTTTGGAAGTTTCTCAAAAACACTGTCCCAGCTGTAGACGTCCATCCCCTGATGTGATGACGATTCTTCTTCTTCGTCGTCATACTCCTGACAGAGTGGTCTTGGTCTTCACATCAGGAGTAGCGGCAAATTGAACAACCCGTAACCATTGCACTTCTAGTACTTACGAGTACATTTGTAGTCATTTTGATTGAAAACGATTTTCATTTGGCCGGTGGCGATTTTCATTCAGCGTACCTGACACATGTACTTGTAGGAGAGGAGAGGGGTAATGGAGTTTAGACCCACAACGCTACTCAAATGCAGGTTGGGTAATGAAATCTGATGACAAGATGCTAGTGATCTTAACCAACGGCTTAACCTGCCTTTCATATGGCACTGGTATGTAACAACGCCGACTTCCTACTCCGGCCTAAAATATACAAGTATTAAAATTGTGTGCTTTTCAAAACTTGACAAAAACAAATTTAATATGATAAATATCCATAGATATATCCACTAAACCACGTACTAATTAACATTTCGCAAATAGAAACATAAAAGGGGCCGACCAATAAACAAAAATCCACAAAAATCCAAAAAAGAAACTCCTTTTTTTGAAGTTGTTTAAGAATAAGATACCTGTATAGTGCTCAGCATTATAACAGGAAAGTTGCACTTTGTTATTCAAGTAAAACTAGTAATTTTTACTACTCAAGTAATAAAATAAGCTTAGCAATATCTGCTTTACTGCGCAATCTCTTATCACCTGCAATATACACTGCATCTGGTCAGGCTTAGAGCAGTAAAGTTATAAAAATGAAACTGCACTTGCATCTTCGCATTATCCTTTAAAAAGTGAACCTAAAAGAGTCTTACGTTTTATGGACAATAAACCTTTACCTTTGTAAATGAGAGGTTTATACTAGAGGAGCTTTCACACGCCTTACGTTGATGAATACCTACTTTTAGCCATGACGTAATAAAGACGAAGGTTGTTGTTAAAAAATTGACGGGTCTGTCTATGTATTTGTATTCCTTTGTGTCTATCTGTGGTATGGTAGCTACCAAAAAAGTCGTATTCCTCGCGGATAAAGTCGCAGGCATCTGCTAGTTAGTATATAGTGAAAAAGCTAACGCGACTTATATTTTTCAACATTTCTAACATACGCAAAGGTCATTGTCACGGTGTAGCATACCAGTAATCCCTGCGGGTAGTTTGAAATGGTGTCTGTTATCAACCCCGTATCAGTTCAGCCTAAAGTGACACTATCGTTGTGAGTGACGTTATCTTGCGTTTATAAACTACACACGAACGAAACTTCTGACCTACTAATTAGAACAAATTCCATACTGGGTAGAACACTTTGTACAATGTAGGTACGTATGAGAAAAAAAATCAAAGCTAGGTCAAATAAAATTGACTGCCTCGTTCATCTAGTGGTTGGCCTATGTGGCTTCGATCATGAAGTTCTGATTTATGATAATTCTGAGTACATATGTCATTCACCAAAATACAAACTCAATAACAATTTATTTACTATGAAATTTAATAAGTGAAACATTATTACACTATAACTTACGCACAACTCGCAATTTGATGCAGCGTGGTGGATCTAACAATTATCCATAGGGGCATATTTTATAGCCTATATCCCCTCTATTATCTATAGTTTAAACGTGGAACCACATACAGCATCTGCCCATATTGTCATTAATCTTTTCAAACAGTATACAATGCTGCCAACAATATTTCATTTTTTTATGAAATTTAATAAATGAAATATTACACAAGGTGGTGGATCGGTTTATCCCCTCACTCTTAGAGGACCTGGCAATTTTTTTAAATGTCCTTAATTTAGTCCAGGGACATTCGCCTGGGCTTTCTACTTCCAATATTTTCACACTCGCCCCATAAATCTGTTATGTTAATCTTCTTTCTTCCTTTGTCTCTACATGCTCAAACCATCTAAGCATACCTTTTTCATTTTTGTCACTACATATTCTTTTACACCATATCGTTCTTCTATTATTACATTAAAAACTTTCATTCTATAAATAAACTAAATTGGGAATTGAACCCAGACCTCTCGGTTGTAAACAAAGGCATTAAATAGCAGTGAAGAGGTCGTCAAAACTAATCTAAGGATAATCAATTTTTCCAGGGGTCTTAACCCTTTCATGGCTCTTTGTTATCACGCTGTAACCCGTACGTCGGGGTCTGTGATGACCCTTTTCTGATAAGTGAAGGGTTAGCTCAACCATTTAGCTTATCCTGCCATTTGCCGGTTAGTTTTCAGATTACAAGGGTCGTTTCGATCACAGTTAAATTGAGATAAAGTCAAGTTTCATGTATTTAGAATATACTTTTAGGCAATATACGTTCAATCAATTGTTGACGATTGATTGCTGCTTATAAAAATGGGATATGAAGTTTAAGTCCGCCACGCTGTTCCAACGCTTGCTGACGGGTTTGGGATGATAATATTTACTGTTGTAACGATCTCTATGGAAGGCTAACAACTTAACGTGCTCACCGAGGCACGGGGTGTTCTTAACTGTTGTCAATTTCTTATAAGAAAGAATTCCTCAATATCACACAGCCCCACAAGACCCGAAGCTCGGACCTTTTGATTCGAAGCAGCATTATTTAACTACTTTTCCAACGAAGCTTTCTTTTAATTACACTATTTTCTAATTCCCCACATTTAGATTCATACTCGGTTAATATAAAAAACAAAATGGCGGCGTATGGGAAAGGACCATAAAGCAATAACAGATAGAAATTTAACAGCGTCGATGTTTTGAAATAGCATTCAGATTTCAAAGGTTAAGATCGTTTACAAGTGCATTCGCAGTGTTTAAACTGCCTGCGCATTTGAACCTGGGTTTAACTGCTAGAGTTAACGCGTCATAAACTTTAACCGTTCAATGCAAGTACGTACACATTGCTGAACGAGGCGATAGCGATACTTTTCAAAATAGTTACTATTAATAGTAAATCAGAAGATATTATTTTAGCATTTCTAATATAGACCACTAATAACCAAATCAAATAGTCATAACTAAAAGACCCTAGGTTCTGGTTTTAGTTAAGAAAGCTATATAAATGGATAACATTAAATTGCTGTTCATTTGAAATCATAAACAGTATGGTTTCAATTGAACAGCTATAAACTAAATGCTGGTATGCATTTAGTTTAGATATAGGTAAGTCGCCGGTGATTATAAATACATAAAAAAACTAGCTGACCCGGCAAACGTTGTTTTGCATTGAAAATTTTAAAAAAATTAGAAGAATATTAGATAGTAGCCGATTCTCAAACCTGCTGAATACGCATACAAAATTTGGTGAAAATCGGTAAAGCCGTTTCGAAGGAGTACATTGTGACAGGAAAATTTTATATAGGTATTAGATCAATTTTAATTTTTTTTTAATTTTACAAAATTAAATTATCCATAGATTAGTCTAAAAAACAGATGTTTGTTTTTTCAAAGAGACAAAAAATTGAATGTTGTTTTTTTTATTAATTTTGACGGACTTTTAATCGCAGATAGGTAATGTTATAGTGACTAATTTACGCTACTTTTATTTTAGAAATTTAAATTATAATTCCACGTCGACGGAGTAGCGGGCATACACTAGTCAATTATATACCAGTTGCATATAATCGAAAATGTACATAAAAGTAAGAGCTTATTTATGGCTCAGCATTTTATAATTTACAGCCTTAAACAGCAGCATTCAACTGCAGCATGCCTAGTGAGAGTTCTAGTTCGAGATGCTTTGACATCTCGCAAACGACCATGTTGTTTCGATCCAGAGCTATAGAGATCCTCTCGTGTGATTTTACTGCGAGCAGTATACTCGTACCACCGCTATACTTATTTCTGCACCGAAGCAGCGTTGCTCTTACGATCTGAAGGCTCAAATTAAAGGCAAATGAGAGTAAGAGAGATGAACACCAATGCCTCAAGATGACAATCAGAACAGCGCATTGTTGGACGTATCTGCATGCTCAGCGAATTTTTGATTTATATGCTATGGTTTCATTTACATTTAGTTAGGCAGGACATATCCGAGATAATGTTTCACTAATTTATGGTTTATCGGAAACGACCTAGGCGTGTTGCAAAGGAATATTCACATGCTGTATTACTTTTAAAATCCCATTACGTATATATTAACTTAATTATGGTAAACCACTAAATGTCTTTTGTTAGTCCGGATTTAGGAATACAAAAGGTAACAAGAATATAAAGTATAGGTATTAACATTAACAGGACTTAAAATGGAAAATACAAAAACCATAAACACTGCGAGTTATGTGAATTCGTACTAGTCTCACTAAATCGCTTTGTCGCTCCAACTATACGCAAGTCGCAATCGCGACGACTCTTTCAATTTTATTGTTTTATTGACAAAACAAACGTGAAGTGTAAAGTGTAAACACTTTAGGTGCAATACGGAATTATAGCCGGCTGTATTGCTATGTTTGCTTTGTGAACCACGGCTTGCACGCGACTAGCCGTGCGACTAGTTGTTAAGCAATTCGCAACGACTGAGACAATAGTCACTGTAAATTGCTCAACATGTCGTCGTTAGTCTGAGCTAATTTGCAAAACAACAATCTTAAGTGTCATTTCGTATTTGAATTCGGACAGGTACAGATAGTGTCTATTTAGCTTAATACTGGCTTTCGCCCGTGGTTTTGCTCGCCTGAGTAGGGCACAGATCTGTGGTTTTTGTAATAATTTTATACATAACGGCACATTATGTGAGCGCTAAATAAAATAATAAAGAACACGGTTGATAATCCTTGCTTATATCATAAGAGCGAAAGTTTGTATCGACCAATATTTGTTACTTTTCCCGCAAAAACTACGAAACTTCACAATAACATAGCGTACATATCATAATAACACATTGGCTATATTTTATCCCAAAATTCCCACAGGAACGAGAACGACGCGGATGAAACCGCGGGCGTGCTCTCAGTGTTTTCGTTGCTGCTGTTGCTGTCGCTTATACGACAAAGTTTTAGCCGTCTTTCGTGTACGGGCTACGGCTTCAGTTACCTATCATTAAAATTCTTTAGATAGCAGTACCGTTTCTTGGACTGTATCTGTCATCAAGTATTTAATTAGCGAAAGTAGTATTTTACCACCCTTTTAAAATTTCAGTTATGTAGCAGTTTTAGTAAATTGTAAGTATTTGGCTTGGTTATAAATCTCTTAACGACTATTTTCTGCTTCTTTTAACCATTGTGGATATATCATCAACGTCTGATATAGATCGTTCAATTCACGAAGGCTCGTCGTTTTATGTTTTTCAAACGCTTACAGTGCAAGTGTGCAATAAAAACTGCAAGAATGTGAGTTTTATTACTACGTGACGAGTAGCAACGTGTAATAAAACTCACATTCTTGCAGTTTTTATTGCACACTTGCACTGTAAGCGTTTGAAAAACAAAAAACGACAAGCCTTCGTGGATTGAACAATTTATAGTGATCGTTAATAAATAAAACATTATCAGCCTGATCCCGCTAACCCGAACAGCGTGGTGGTTCTACGCTTCATATCTCCTCTCCTATAAGGAGGGAGGCCCTGTAGAAGGACGTCAATGATGATGATAGGCATAATGATGTTGATATTTTTGAGAAAACACCTAAAATACATTACCTATTGTAGAAATTCGTAACTGGTGAGGATTTTCCAAAATTTAAAATTTATGTTATACTTTTTAAAAAGGCAGGTGCACCAATTTTGTTTGTGAACTCCCTACATCTAAACTCCCACAGGAATCAGTCGCACGGAACCTACTTACCCCCTAAGAAATTCACACACGTCTTACCATTTTATTGTATTGCACAAAGAAAAAAGAAGTTTATTGTCAACTTCATAAAGTTTAAAATGTATTGATCTTTTACGATAAGAAACAATAATTGATTGTTAGCGATAACTTCAATTAAGGTTTTTAAACTCTATTATCATGTAATAGAGTCTCATTTACCGGTGTAGTTTAAGTGTGTGTCTGGCTAACACCTGTTAACCTAATAGGTAATAATAAAAATGCACTAAGCGTGTCAGTTCAGTTTGTAAAACATTGTTTTGTTTTGTTTATTAGCTGCCATAAATGTTAGACCTTTGTGATGCAAGCGATAATTTCTAAAGGTACATAGTTCGAATCCCACTTCTTGTTTGAAAGGAGCAAGCCGATTTTTGCATGAAAGTTCGCCTAAGCAATTGCACATCAACCAAACTCATGACATTTATGGAATGATCAAATTACAAGGATCTCCAGTGGGAGTTTATGATATTCAGACTCTTTACTTTTTTAATTGATTGAAGAAATGACGCAATCTAAGATGGAACTGAGCTATTTTTTAGGAGTAGAATGACATCTTCACCCTTTTGGTTTCTACACGACATCGTACCGGAACGCTAAATCGCTTAGCGGTAATGTCTTTGCCGGTATGAAGGTAACTAGCCACGGTCGAAGCCTCCCACTGGCCTGACCTGGATCAACTTAGAAAATCTTTATCAGCCTTATCAGGAATTGAACCCGAGGCCTCCGAGTTATAAATCCACCATTGCGCCACGTAGGCCCTGTAAACTATTGTTTACTGATTGGTTCGCGCAGCAGCGTATCCTAATGCTCAGCTTCTTGGCAGTCCAATTTTGCCTTAGATTTTGATCTAAGACTGCATCATCACTTACCATCAGGTGTGCAATCTAGGACTAACTTGTAATGAATAAAAAAAACAACGCTCGCTTGCTAAGTAAGCAAATTGATATCTTAGCCAGCATAGTCACTTAGCATCAGATCGACCATTTCCTGTTATTGTTATTTTTAAATAATCAACAAAACGATAAGTATAAAGGAAATTGTAATTTTCAGTAAATCACATCAATCTTAGATTTTATCGTTACTTACCATCTAGTGAAATCGTAATCGAACTCTTTAATAGTCAGCGATAAAACAAAAAAAAATTTAAATAAAGATAGAATCGACTCAAAACGCACTAAAAAGTAAAAAATAACTGTGTCACTTAGTTGCTTTAATTCACTTAAGCATATCTAGGAGTCGGTGCCAGCCAAGTTTAAGGAACATTTATTTTACGTAGTAAAGCAGTTTGTGGGTTCTAGGTAACGTCCTTAAAGTAAAAACTTTGGCTGGCACCGACTCCTAGATATGAAAAAGAAAAAAAAATATATACGTGTCGAATTGAGAACCTCCTCCGTTTTTTTCGTCGGTTAAAAACACGACGAATCTAATTTATTGCGTTATCTACAGTTTTTCTGTTTATTAGGTAATGTTTACGTCATAAAGATGGCATTGACCCCTCGCCCGGCTGAATAAACTAAACGATGATAGAACTGAGCATCATATTACACTCACTTAACCAGCGGCGTTGGTGGTGTAATGGTCAGCATAGTTGCCTTCCAAGCAGTTGATCCGGGTTCGATTCCCGGCCAACGCACACTTTTGTTTTTTTTTGTACAACACCAAAAAATATGACACCTTTTTTTAATTTTCTTTTGATTACTTGCCGGAATCTAGCCAAGTATATCAACACTTTACTGAAATTTGAACACTATAATGTATTAGGTGCCTACTTAGCACTAATTATACAAATTTTGACGACCTCCGTGGCGCAGTGGTATGCGCGGTGGATTTATAAGACGGAGGTCCTGGGTTCGATTCCCGGTGGGGCGAATTGAGATTTTTCTTAATTTGTCTTGGTCTGGCTGGTGGGAGGCTTTCACCGCGGCTAGTTACCATCCTGCCGACAAAGACGTATCGCCAAGCAATTTAGCGTTCCGGTACGATGTGGTGTAGAAACCCGAAAGGGGTGTTGATTTTCGTCCCACTCCTAACAAGTTAGCTCGCTTCCATCTTAGACTGCATCATCACTTAACATCAGGTGTGATAGCAGTCAAGGGCCAACTTGTAGTCGATAAAAAAAAAATTTAATTAAAAATAATATAGGGTCTTGAAGTGGCTAGTTACCACCCTAACCTACGGGCGAAGACGTACCGCTAAGCGATTTAGCGTTTGGGTACGATGTCGTGCAGAAACCAAAAAGAGTTTGTATTTCATCCTACTCCTAATAAGTTAGCCTGCTTTCATCTTAGATTGCATCCTCACTTACCATCAAGTGTGATTACAGTCAAGGGCTAACTTGATTTAATGAATTAATAAAATTTTTTAACAAAAAATAGAACCGACTCAAAGCGCACTAAAAAGTAAAAAATAACTGTGTCATTTAGTTGCTTTAATTTACTTAAGCATATCTATGAAGTCGGTGCCAGCAATTTTAAGGAACATTTATTTTACGTAGTAAAGAAGTTTGTGGGTTCTAGGTTACGTCCTTGAAAGTAGAAACCTTGGCTGGCACCGACTCCTAGATATGCTTAAGTAAATTAAAGCAACTAAATGACACAGTTATTTTTTACTTTTTAGTGCGCTTTGAGTCGGTTCTATTTTTTGTTAAAAAATTTTATTTCTTACTTTTTAGTGATTTATCGCCACGTAACGTACTCGTGCTATACTGTCATAGTATATTATATGGCACTAGTAGCCAAAAAGCTACTGATACCGAGACAAAAACCGAAATCGCTGTAAGCGTGCCTCCAAAATTTGAAGAGTTCCTTCAATTTCCCCAGGATATCGTCATCAGATCCTAACATGCGGACAATGGGACCACCTTGGATGTATGCCCTTTCTAATAAAAAAAGAATTATCAAAATCGGACAACACTGTAAAAAGTTATGCGTGGTCATACATATAAAAAAAAAAAAAATATATATACGTGTCGAATTGAGAACCTCTTCCGTTTTTTTTCGTCGGTTAAAAAACAAACTGTGCGTTAAAGGTACTGCTGAGGAGCTCGCTAATGTCTTCTCTTAGTGAAAACCTGTTGCGGTCGTACAACTTAAGGAAGGGACAATAATTTTACCAGCACTTTGAAACTTCATGTTAGGTCTTTATAGTGAATACTACTCGGAAATCAGGCAGCAAAGGAAAAGATATGCAGGTAGGTACACCAACTTAGCTGCAAAAAAAGCATTTTCTGCAAAAGTAGGTATATACGAATTCAGCTTGTAAAACATTTGTTTTGTTCCGCAATTGTTATTCATTTTCCTCACTAAGTACTTCTTTGCAAATCTCTTACTAAGTAGTAGGTATATACATAGTTAGTCCAAACACTGGCGAAGTAATTAATCTTGCGCGTGCGCATTTGCACGGCAGCATACAAAACAAACATAGCACAAGCTCTGTGTTTATTTTCAAGTAGTCAGTCTGTCTAACTGAGCTAAGATAAGGAACAGATTCGCGTCTCTATTGTGGGTTTCACCGCGGGTTATTTTAACTCATTTTATAGGTTATGATCATACGCCTGTCATAACATGTTAGATGTCATTGATATTACACGGTCACTTACAATATTCTTAAATTATCTGTGTTAGTTCCTTTTATTAATTATCTGTGTTAGTTCCTTTTATTAATTATCTGTGTTAGTTTCTTTATTAAATATCTGTGTTAGTTCCTTTTATTAATTATCTGTGTTAGTTCCTTTTATTAATTATCTGTGTTAGTTTCTTTATTAAATATCTGTGTTAGTTTCTTTTATTAATTATCTGTGTAAGTATAGTAGTATGAATGAATGAAATTGAAGATGTGAATGTATGTGAACGAACGTATTGTGTTCGTTCACCTCAGTGCACTGCGACCATGGATTCATTATTATTCCTACCGCCAAAGTGGCAACATATTTTAAAAATATATAAATTGAGTCACCTCTGTTGGTTTTACTTATATCAGAAGTGGTAAAATACCCATTAAAATTGATAAAATGGGTCGCCGAAAGCGATCGAAACACTCACATCGCAATTCCGACAAACGAAGAAGACGACGTGACGATTCGACGAGTGAATCAACCGACGGTTCTGTCACGAGAGAGAGAAGCCCAAGAAGAAAAAGACGAGATCGTTCGATTTCTTACCGATCTCGTAATCAGCGCAGCTCAAGCAGGCGTTCTGCTGTTACACCGGAGTTATGCGGCGATATATCTGCGACCGGACGAGCTTGTACTGACGGCGAAAGAAGAGAAATAGTACGATCAAGAACTTCTGCGACCGGACGAGATGTACCCTAACTACCACCGGAGCAGGCGAGCGACGATGCGGCGCCTGCGTGTCATATCAGTGGCAATGCGGGTAGTCAGCTGCCAGACTGCCGAACTGGAACGACTACAGATGAGACGCCTTTCTCTGCCACTGGTACTGCTGCTGCGGAAGCAGGACATCAAGCGCAGGAGCTACACAGTCGTACATCAGGTCAGTGTAATGTTAGTACTACACCAAACATTTTGTTAAACTATACAGACTTTGCTCAGTTCTTACAATCTTTTATAAAGCCTGGTTTTTCATCATCAATTAATACACACGTAAACAATATGATTCCTGAATTCGATCCTTCTGTTAAAAATCATCGAATCGATTTATGGTTAGCTAAGGTAAACGAATGCGCAAAGATATATCAGTGGGACGAATCTCATATAATGCACTATGCATTACCAAAACTTGTAGGTAACGCAAAAAAATGGTACCAAGGTCAAACGTCGATTATGCGTGACTGGCAAGAATGGCAGGTACTTTTACGTAAAGCTTTCCCAACTGAGACTAACTACGGTGTAATTTTGTCAGAAATGCTCGAACGCCGATTAAAATTTGGCGAAAATTTGGATGAATACTATTACGAAAAAATTATGTTATTAAATGCGTGTGAAATTTCTGGAAAGAGGGCCGTAGATTGTATCATACATGGCATAGATGATCGAATGATTCGCGCTGGTGCGTCGTCTGGGCGGTTTACACAACCAGAAGATTTGTTAAAATTTTTAAAAGATGTTTGCAAAGAGCAAAAAGATATTTTAAAATATTCTAACTTAAATAAAACTCGCCCAGTTGTTACCTGTAACAGATGTAATGAACCTGGTCATCGTGCAGCGATGTGTCGAGCTATTAATCCCCAAAATAGTCAATTTACATTTATGACGTGTTTTAATTGTAACGATAAAGGTCATAAAGTACAACAATGTCCTAAACCAATTATCAAATGCGAAAAATGTACCCGGTTTGGTCACAAAAGTACCGACTGTCACTTGAAAAACAACACAATAAATAATGAAAAACGTGTTATGTTTGTTGATGGTAAAAATTCAACGAATATAAAATATTACAAACGAGCTGTAGTCAATAACTGTAATTTGATTCAGTGTTTTGTTGATTTGGGGAGCGATTGCACGCTTATTACTAAAGAAACTTTAGAAAAATTCGGTTTAGAGTTGTCAAAACAAAATATACCCTCAATACGGGGCGTAGCTGACGTGTTGATTCCAGTAGTGGGAAAAACTAACTTTTTATTGCGTATTGATTCTGTCGAAGCAAATATAACTGCTTACGTAGTTGAAAACCAACATTTGCATGTGCCATTACTAATTGGTCAAAACTTTACTGAATTACCCAATATTGTCATTACAAAAACTGAGAAATCATTAAATATTTTTTCGCATAATTTATTAACTGAGCTCCCGAATATTGACGAAGATTGTTTTAATAGCAAAAAAATCAAATTGATTGTTCTCTCAGATAAAAAAATAAATACGGTAGGCTTATTAAACTGTTATAGTTTAGACTTGAAAAATGCCGACATATATGTCCCGAGTAGTTACAGAAATATAAACAGACAGGAGTATTGTGTTCAGGAAGGTGTATATCAAATTCGTAATGGTGAATGCGAGTTGTTAATCATAAATATGACTAGTATTAAAGATCCGCAACCGCTTTATTTTGTCAAAGATTTCATTATTGCTCGTGCTTTTCCAATTGAATGTGATATTTCCTTATTAAATTATTCTGAAGAACAGTTGCGATGTCTTAACACACACACCTTAAAACCACTTGATCGGAATGAAATATTTATTAATCCAGATATATCTGCTGATAAAAAAGAAATAGTTTACAGTTTAATAAATAAATATCGTGAATGTTTTGCCCAAAATTTGTCCGAGTTAGGATGTACCAATATTTCAGAATTAGATATTAAATTGACAGACGATACTCCCGTTACTTACCGCCCTTACAGATTAAGTCATTCCGAAAAGGAAATAGTTCGTAGCATGGTGAAAGAGCTAGAAGAAAATAAAATAATTGAAGAGTCTGATTCTTCTTATGCTAGTCCGATACTTTTGGTTTCCAAAAAGACAGGCGGTTATCGACTATGCGTTGATTATAGGGCTCTTAATCGTAAGACCGTCAGGGATCTTTACCCGTTACCCCGGATAGATGACCAGATAGATCTCCTCAGCGGAAATTCATATTTCGTCAGTCTTGACATGTCTAGTGGCTATTATCAAATACCTATCAAAGAAAATTGCAAACATTTGACAGCTTTTGTGACTCCCGACGGCCTTTATCAGTTTAGACGTGCTCCATTTGGCTTGGCTAACTGTCCAGCTGTTTTTCAAAGGACTGTCAACCGAATGCTTGGGAAATCACGTGAAAAGTGTGCCATAGCATATATGGATGACCTACTTATTTCTGGTAAAGATTTTGATGAGTGCTTAATAAAACTCGAACAAACTTTTACATTATTAAAAGAAGCTGGTCTCACATTAAATATTAAGAAATGTCGTTTCTTTGATACAATAATTAATTATTTAGGATTTGAAATTTCCGCTGAAGGGGTCAGACCTGGTAAAACGAAAATTGATGCAGTTATCAGTTATCCTGAACCAAAAAATGTACATGAGGTACGCCAATTTATGGGGCTTACAAGCTACTTCAGAAAATTTATTGAGCATTTTGCTACCATAGCTAGGCCGCTGACTGACCTTACTAAACAGAATAACCCTTGGAGATGGGAACAACAACAGCGTGAGGCATTTATAAAATTAAAAGTAAAATTAACTGAACGACCTATTCTTGCTATTTATAATCCTGAATATATTACGCAACTACATTGCGATGCCTCCAAAAGTGGACTAGGTGGTATCCTGTTTCAAAAAGATTCTCCTAATTCATGTTTGAAGCCTGTAGCATATTTTAGTAGAAAAACTACTATAGATGAAGAAAAACTACATGCATATGAATTAGAAACTCTCGCTGTTGTTGCCTCATTAAGTCGATTTCGAGTCTATTTATTAGGAAGGCCTTTTACCATCATCACTGATTGCAATGCCCTACGATCTACTTTTATAAAAAGGGATATAATACCGCGCGTAGCTCGCTGGTGGATAGCACTACAGGAATACGATTGCACGATTGAATATAAGCCAGGGAATGTTATGCAACATGTGGATGCGCTCAGTAGAAACCCGCTTCCACATGCCAGTGATGATGATAAAAATGAACATTTTACTCGCATACTTCACATTTCCCAAGACGATTGGTTACTCAGTTTACAACTAGCCGATCCCAAAATATGTCATATCCGTTCTGTGCTAGAAGATGATCACTATAAAGAAATAGTAGACATAAAACAGAATTTTGTTCTAAAAAATAACCGCTTATATCGAAAAGTAGGAGATAGTCTTAAATTAGTAATTCCCAAAAACGCTAGATGGCAGATTTGTCAACGCAATCACGACGACATTGGTCATTTTTCGGTAGACAAAACATTTGAAAAAATTAAAAAAGACTTCTGGTTTTCTAAAATGAAAAAATTCGTGACCAAATACGTTAAATCATGCTTACATTGTGCGTTTGGCAAAGAGCCTGCTGGTCCTAAAGAAGGTTTCTTACATAGTATACCCAAAATGGATATTCCATTTCATACAATCCACATTGACCATTTAGGGCCTTTTGTAAAAAGTTCCCATGGTAATCAATACATTTTGTTGATAGTAGACGCTTACACTAAATTTTGTCTAATAAAACCTCTTCGTAATACAAAGTCTGGTCCCGCGATTAGAGTTCTCAAAGAAATTTGTAATACGTTTGGAAATCCTTGTAGATTGATTTCCGATCGTGGAACTTGTTTTACGTCACAAGAATTCAAACGTTTCTGCGTAGAGTTTGAAATTCAACATATTCTTAATGCAGTTTCTGCTCCCCGTGCCAATGGCCAGGTTGAGAGATATAATCGAACTGTTTTAGATAGTCTTAGAGTTTATACTGATAACATGGGTGAGAACAAATGGGATCAACATGTAGGAAAAATTCAGTGGGGTCTTAATAACACCCTAAATAAAGGTATAGGTAAAACACCTGCTGAAGCGCTTTTCTGTAAACGACCGCTTAGTAAAGGTGAAGGCATATTAGGCAACACATTGACTGAAACTAGACAGAATGATAAAAATATTGATAAAATAAGACAGGAAATCAATGAACACATAGATAAAGATCAAAGTCAACAAAAACAAAGATTTGATCAAAAAAGAAAAGAAGCTAAATTATACAAAATAGGAGATCTTGTTAAAATTTTAAAGAATACACCGTCTAATGAGGGTAAGAGTCGTAAACTTTTGCCAAAATACACAGGTCCTTTTAGAATTACCAATATTTTAGAAAATGACAGGTACGAAATTTCTAATATTCCCGGTTCAAATATTACTAGGGGAAAATATTCAAATATTTGGTCTGCTGATCGTATACAACCGTGGATCACAATCTATAGCGATCAAAGTGATACTTCAGATGATGAGACAGGTTCGATAAAAGAGTAATAGTAATTGTACACTGATTTGATAATTGTTGTAATGATTTTGTATTCATTTGGTATGTAGATGTTGTTAGGATGTAATTATTTTATTTAGATATTTTTTTTAAATTAATGATTTAATAATATTTAATTTATGATTCGACGATTTATAATTGTGAAGCTTTATTGTTTTTGTATTTGTGATGATTTTGTCAAGTAATATAAAATTGATTGATATTAATAGGCAATGTGAGATCCGCTACAGATAAGTGTAGTAACATCTGGAAGTCGTACACGGCTACAGGGTCCTGTAGCTAAATAAGCTCTTGACTTTGTGGTGAGGGGTCCGGTGCAGATGAGTTTATTGGTAACATCTGGAAGTCGTACACGGTCACAGGGTCCTGTAGCTGGATAAGCTCTTGACCTTGTGGTGAGGGGTCCGGTGCAGATGAGTTTATTGGTAACATCTGGAAGTCGTACACGGTCACAGGGTCCTGTAGCTGGATAAGCTCTTGACCTTGTGGTGAGGGGTCCGGTGCAGATGAGTTGATTGGTAACATCTGGAAGTCGTACACGGTCACAGGGTCCTGTAGCTGGATAAGCTCTTGACCTTGTGGTGAGGGGTCCGGTGCAGATGAGTTGATTGGTAACATCTGGAAGTCGTACACGGTCACAGGGTCCTGTAGCTGGATAAGCTCTTGACCTTGTGGTGAGGGGTCCGGTGCAGATGCGATGAATGGGATTGGAAGGCGAGGGTGGCCCAGATTGGGTGAAGTTCTCGATGCAATCCAGTATGTTGAGAAGGTTTAAACGATTTCAATATGTAAAATAGTGTGGTAAATTAAGAGGTAAAATGTCAACAAGTAAAATTAAAACAAAAATATATATAATTATATTAATAGATATATAAGTATCTATATGTATGATGTAATATTATTAGAAATGAGAATAAACTTATACTGTGATTTAATGTACAAATTAGAGTGGGTACTTTGACTTTGAGAATTTCATGATGTAATAATAAATATTATGTTATATTTATTTGTAATACGTTTGAGGACAAACTTAATGTAGTCAGGATGGCCGAATGTTAGATGTCATTGATATTACACGGTCACTTACAATATTCTTAAATTATCTGTGTTAGTTCCTTTTATTAATTATCTGTGTTAGTTCCTTTTATTAATTATCTGTGTTAGTTTCTTTATTAAATATCTGTGTTAGTTCCTTTTATTAATTATCTGTGTTAGTTCCTTTTATTAATTATCTGTGTTAGTTTCTTTATTAAATATCTGTGTTAGTTTCTTTTATTAATTATCTGTGTAAGTATAGTAGTATGAATGAATGAAATTGAAGATGTGAATGTATGTGAACGAACGTATTGTGTTCGTTCACCTCAGTGCACTGCGACCATGGATTCATTATTATTCCTACCGCCAAAGTGGCAACATATTTTAAAAATATATAAATTGAGTCACCTCTGTTGGTTTTACTTATAAACAGAAACTGAAGGTTAACTGCCACATGTTTTGGCGTTCCAGTACGATGCCAGTACATCTTCACGTTGCCGAATGTGAGTTTTTACTTGCCCCGTAAACTCTATTGTATATGGAAATTAAGAAGTGGCGTCTGATACTAACGTGACGTTACGTTTGGTTGCGTTTTTACCCAGAGACCCGGTAAAAACTGCTACGAAGCAGTGCCTATTACAAGTAAACCTTTGGATCTTAGTAAGCACTCAAAACATGTTGACGTGCCTCGGAAAAAACAACTGTTTTCGATTCGTTACCTCTGTGATTTTTACAAAGAATTTTCTGTTGTTTGCCAAAAATTACCTTGAAATGCCGAATTAAAAAAACTATGTGATTTTTAAATTATGCAAATTGTTCGCACCGCCACATTGCACATCACCGTAAAGCCAGATACACACTGATGCGTTAAAAGCCTACCTTCAGTATTTTTTAGCCGACGAAAGAAAAAGGAGGAGGTTCTCAATTCGACACGTATATATTTTTTTTATGTATGACCACGCATAACTTTTGATAAGATAAGATTTAGATAACTTTATTTTTATTAGAAAGGGCATACTTCTAAGGTTGTCTCATTGTCATCATGTTAGGATCTGATAATGATCTCCTGGGGAAATTGAAGGAACTCTTAAAATTTTGGAGGCACGCTTACAGCGATTTCGGTCTTTGTTTCGGTATCGGTAGCTTTTTGGCTACTAGTGCCGTATAGTGCTTTATTTTACTTTCATTCAGTCAGTCATTAATTGCTTTAATTTACTTAAGCTTAAGCTTATATAGTTGTGTTTTTACCCGACTGCGTCAGAAGGAGGGTTATGTTGGAGACGGTACATTTAGTACACTTTTTGCCATTTTTTGTTAAAAAAGTAATATGAACATGATATGATATTTATATTTTTGAAATGGTCTTTCTACGACCTTTCAATTGGTATCCATATTGCTAAGATAAAAGAAAAAAATGCACACGTTTATATAGATATAGTGATCCTCGTTTTTCTCTTTTCAGTTCATAACTTCTAAGCAGTCGGGTTTTTTGTTTTTATAATAATAATTTTATTTCTCTTAATTTATTAAATTTAAGATGGCAAGGCTGTTTAGGCTATTGTGTGTGGCGGCACCTTGACTAGGGCCCAGCTGAAAATCAGTGTTGCATATTTTTTTAAGAGCATGCAGCTATATGCTGAGCTGGGTCCTTTTTCTAGGTTGTGGTACACATCGCAGGGTATTGTCCTGGCGACAAATAAACAAAATGTGATGTGTGGCATAATTGCATTAATAAAGATGTTTCTTTCTTTTTTTCTTTCTTCTGTCTCTCATCTTTCTGAGAGTACATGGAACCTGCTTCATCTCAGGTCACCATGATCCATACTCCATAGCTGCCTACCATATTCAGGTATCTAAGTCAGGAGCATAGATTTACAAACTCGTCTATAAGACGATGGTCTAACTATCAACAAGCAAAAGTCTGCATTCAATACCACATACTGTAACTAGTAAAAAGTAAACGTAAACGCATCAGTGTGTCCACACAACTTGCGCGGTGGTCCAATTACGGCATTAACATCTTCACCGCGCACCACGCGGCAACTTCACGCTAAATCTGGACCATTATTAACGCAAATGAGTTTGGGTGTGAAGGTACACCTCGGGCGCGGCAAATTGCCACCCG
Organism: Mycalesis mineus; assembly: GCA_034621355.1. Lineage (NCBI taxonomy): Eukaryota > Metazoa > Arthropoda > Insecta > Lepidoptera > Nymphalidae > Mycalesis > Mycalesis mineus. The sequence goes on from CM067882.1 coordinate 972,770, forward strand.
TCAAACTATCTGACATGCGATCCGAGCTGTGTGGTCTTCATTTAAAATAACTGATGTAAAAAAAGTAATTTAAATCTGTCTGAACATTTTTTTGCGATACAAAATTAATTTAATGTGAAATTTTGATTATTATGATGCATACACCGCACACGTTGTTAAAGTAAGTATGCTGAATAGTGTTTTTCTTCTTCAGTCGCTTCCTTATCTTTGAAGATCGTGGCACCTTAACGACAAAGCTTTCTTTATGGATACGAATGTCTTTTGAGATGGGCGCGTCTACTGCCTCCTTTACTTGGTCCGTCCATCGTCTCCGGCTGCATCCGCGGGGTCTATTTCCTTCGATCTTGCCAGTGACCACAAGCTTTTCAATGTTATCTGCGTATCAGATATTTAAATCTGACAACCTAGCAAGTGGATGTCTTAGCTATAAATACAGAACAAAAGGTTAGGTACCTAAGAGTAATAACTACACTATCGGGAGCTGAGCACGGGGTGGTAAAAGCTAACTTTTCATACTTAATTACACAAATAGTAACGTAATATACAAAAGCGAGAGAAAGTATTTATATTAATATCATATTCTCAAAATGTACTCAATATAAATATCGGCCATTATTATTCTTCACTTTCATATTTCGACATGATGGTTTCGCTTCGTTACCAAGTTTGTCTTAGATCTATTTTCATATAACTATTGTAATTCTAAAACGGAGGGAACTTTTTGTATTCCTAGTATAAAGCAAAATAATAATCAAAATCAAATAAATAATAATAAAAAAGCTATCTGGACTTGGTATTCAGGTAGGGAATATGAAACGTCTAGTGCAGGAACGCTTCTTTGACCGCCTGAAAAAAGTCCTAAAAAGTCTATTATCAGGTGGTATTAAAGTGCGCGTCTAAAATAACTGGGTCATGCCCTTACTCAAATACTCTTTTGGCATTCAAAAGTGGACTCAAACTGAACTGGACTCCCTGGACTGTAAAGTCCGCAAACTGTTGACGTCATACCGGATGCACCATCCACGTTCATTTGTAATGAGGTTTTACCTCCCACGCAAGTGTGGGGGACGTGATTTCTTGAACGCCAAGAACCATAATCGTGAGGTGTGCAATCTCAGATATTATTTTCTCAAGATAAATGTGGGTATGCAAAAGGATGCCGTTGCAGTGGACAAGGGTTTTACTCCATTACCCCTTGGCAAAGAGAACTGGCGTAAAGCCTAAAGTAATTAGTAACTCAGATCGTGTGGCGATATGGAAGAGTAAGGAGTTGCATGGACGATTCCACAAGGCCCTCACGGGCCCGGATCAAATAACATCTGTATCTTGGTTGCAATTCGGTGACCTCTTTGGGGAAACCGAGGGTTTTGTCTGTGCAATTATGGATGAGGTTATCAAGACGAGAAACTATCGAAAACATATTATGATAAATGACACTCTAGACATATGTCGAGCGTGTTAACATCCCTGGGTATCCCTCAGACAGAGTTTCCGGGTGTTCTCATCTTACTAATGGCGTATACTTGTACAGACATATTCAAGTTAGCCAAGATAATCCACTAACAACTTGCTCTTCAGATTTTGAGATGCCTCACTATAGGTACGACCCAGCGTCAGTTCTTCAAAATAGCAGTGCGTTGCTCTACTGGGATGGAACAATTATCTCTAGATAATAGGTATATTGTAGCCAATTATGATTGTTCCTATAGTCGTTTCAGTCAACGGTCTTATTGCGAAAAGCTTTAACCGACATCCTAAAAAGCTTTCGCTTAGTTGTTGGCTTAAGAGTCAGATACAGAAGGCAGTAATTCTTGAAACGGCGCGTATTGTGAGGAGGTTCCTCACTTCCTCACACACCCCCGAGCCCCGCAGCAGGCGGATTTTTTTATAAATTTTTAATAGTGCTTTTTTTATAATTTTATAAGCATTGTTAAAAACTTTAAAAACAATTGTAAATAAATAAATGAGAAAAAAAGCTATCTGGTAAAAGCAAAATAATAACCGCTTCTCATACAGCCACACCTGGCTCGTGTACTATGCTATGTCACTTCGATTGACTTGACAAAGATTTTCAAATGCAATTGGATCGGCTTTCATCTTCACACAGGAAGTAAAATAAAACACTTTATGTAACAACACACTTAATATTGTAAAATTGATAATATTATAAAAAGAGCAACTGTTGAGTTTCTTGCCGGCTCTTCTCAACAGGGCCTGCCTTCCGAGCCGGTGGTAGAGTCACTACAAATAGTCCAATTTGACGTTTCAAAAGTGCTTGTAAGAAGCCTACTTGAAATAAACGATTTTGAATTTTGATTACCAGGTCCTGGGTTCAAATTCTGGGTCAGGTCACGAAATAATTCTCAGTTTTTCATTCTTCAAGTTGATGGTGTTACACTCCCATGCCTCGAAGAGCACGTTAAGCTGACGGCCCCGGTCACTGTCATCAACATCAGAAAGAAATACTGTTTCCTTTATTAACGATCGCTATTCGATGATCTCTCTATCACCCGGAATCCGTCAACCAGCATAAAAGCAGCGTGGTGGGTCTACGCTCTATATCCCCTCTCCTATAGGGAGGGAGGCCTAATGTAACATTTTTAAAGTAAAACTGCCAGGAAGTGTTTTAACATTTCAGTCACCAGCAATGAATAGTCGTAAGTCACAAGCTACCTTCATAACGATTTGAATGACTGACTGATCAACGACTAAGTAATTTTAATTGAGTAATTTATCTTAACTGATGGTTTGCGTCACAGAAATTCCCGAGGGAGATAACTACTACAGTTAGTTCCATTTCTAAGTAGATGTTGTATTGTCATGGTATGATGCGGTGGGAATCCGGGAGCAGAAGCGAGCAGTTAGTCATACGCCAGTGTTTCAATTAGTGTTTATCAACGCAATCTGGTGTTTGTTTAGAATAGTGTTTGACCTTAATCAGGCAGCATGTTGGAACCATAGAGTTGTTATTCCTAGAGATAGACCTCCCAATCCACAAGTTGAAAAATGTGTTAATATTCGTAAATTAAATCGAGGTTTTTTTTATGTTATTTATATATTGGTTTATTTTTTTTTATCAACTACAAGTTGGCCCTTGACTGCTATCACACCTGATGTTAAGTGACGATGCAATCTAAGATGGAAGCGGGCTAACTTGTTAGGAGTAGGACGAAATCCACACCCCTTTCGGTTTCTACACGACATCGTACCGGAACGCTTAATCGCTTGGCGGTACGTCTTTGTCGGTAGGGTGGTAACTAGCCACGGCGAAAGCCTCCCACCAGCCAGGCCAAGACAAATTAAGAAAAATCTCAATCTGCCCCGCCGGGAATCGAACCCAGGACCTCCGTCTCATAAATCCACCGCGCATACCACTGCGCCACGGAGGTCGTCGTGCTTTAGAATCGAAAAATTTCTTAATGACAAAGATGCTTTGAGGGAATTACACCAGCTTCCATGTATCGGCTTCACACGAAATAGAAGTTATAACAATATGTACCTAATTTATAATATAATCTTAATATATAAAACTCTTCCGTTACTGAGTGATGTACTGACTGACAGACAACGCACAGCCGAAACTACTGGCCGTAGAGAGCTGAAATTTGGCACGTGTGTTTGTTAGGGGGAGTAGACAACCACTAAGAGAGGATTTTTCGAAATTCCCCCCCTAGGGGGAGAAAAAGGGGGTAAATTGAAAATTTTAATTTCTTAATGGGTTCACTTGAAACTTTGTATGTAGGTTCCACCAGTGACGCAAATGACCACTGAGAGAGGATTTTTGGTAATTTTTCCCCCCTAAGGAGAGAAAAACAGGGTAAAAATTTTTTTTTTTTTTTGGATGGATTTACTTGAAACTTTGTATGTCGGTTTCATCAGTAAAGCAAGTGAGCATTAAGAGAGGATTTTTGAAAATTTTCCCCCTAGGGGGAGAAAAGGGGGTTTAATTGAAAATTTTAATTTCATAATGAACTTGTTGGCGGAGTAGTATCATGACAGCCACTCGGCGGACTTCGGTAGTGGCGGGGATGACCGATCAATGCCGATATAAAGCAGCGGTCTGGAGAGTCGATGCTGATTCTCTTCGTGGCGTTCACTGCGACCACATCTCTCAGTCGTAACTCAGACCACGCCAGATTTATTAATTATTATTATTGATAGCTCAATTAGTTAATATTTTATTTAATTGGTTATTATTGGTCATCATTGTGATTATTCCTTAGTTAATTTGACGGATTATTGATCGGATGTAACAAACAAACATCCCTAAATTTGGCTGGTCAGGGAGAATAACTTGAACAGAGTAGGTGAGTGTTGACGGCCGTCACTAAGAGATCTCTTTTAAACCTACACCCGTGTCACAAGTCTCGGGCTCTGTTATTAGTTATTCTCTCAGCCACGTTCGGAGTTATTCTTACAGTGTTTCTCAATTTGAATATGATTCCAGTCCAGTGTACCTGCGTCGAAAAGATGTCGCTGCCATCCGACAGGACTTACTTGAAACTTTGCATATATGTTCCACCAGTGAAGCAAGTGAGCACTGAGAGAGTAATTTCGGAAATTTCCCCCCTAGGGACTGAAAAGGGGGGTAAATCGAAAGTTTTTATTTCTTAATAGATTCATTTGAAACTTTGTATCTAGGTTCCACCAGAAAAGCAAGTGATCACTGAGAGAGGATTTTCGAGAATCCCCCCCTCTAGGAGGAGAAAAGGGGGTAAATTTAAACTTTTTATTTCTTAATGGATTTACTTGAAACTTTGTAGGTAGGTTCCACCAGTGAAACAAATAAGCACTAAGAGAGGATTTTTGGATTGTTTTTGTCACCAGGCTGTATCTCAAGAACCATGATAGTCAGATAGTTGTCTGTTGCTGCTGTAACAACATCCTTAGCCTATTAGTGCCCGCTACTGAGCAAAGGCCTCTTCTCACGTGGAGAAGGTTAGAGATTTAATAACCACGCTTGACGATTTCAAAGTTATAATTTGTATTCTTTTTTAGTTTTTATTGAATAGTGTTACCCTCACTTAAGGGATTATTTATATTTAAGAACTAGCAGTCGCTCGCTACTTCGTTCCGTGAAAACCTTTTAGGTACCCTTCTTATTATAAAGATAAACTTTCATATAAAGTGTTCTCATTTTCCGCTCCCCCTCTTAATTTGATTTTTTTATAGTTTCCCATCAAGCAATATCCTCCGTCCCGTCCCGTGTACAGAAGATCTACATTTTTGTTAAACATTATACGATATTTCAGTACATTAACATTAACAATATATATTTATGGTAAGCTGATGTGTATAAATTGATATTAAATAGTATATTTCACTCTTGAGTCTAGCCTTCAGAATAAACAAAAATTTTACAATCCGACACTTATATATCGTCAGATAGAGCACAAACTCTTCCGTGTACTATATAGATATTTGAAAAAAGATCGAATTCTAAATCCATCACCGTATTAACGTTTCTATCATGAAAGTACCAAAATTCTGACCTCTATTCAGTACGTATAATATAACACGAAGGAAGTCAACTAAATTTGTACGCCATAGCGGGAGGGCCGCGCTTTTTAGAAATTTTGTAATATCTTCGAAAATATGTAACTAATTAACATACTGTAAAACACAAACCTTATCTCATAATGTCCTTGTGATTACTAAATAATTTATATTGATAAGGATTTAAGTTTAGCTGTATAAATAATGACGTAAACGTAAGCATATGAATTAAATGATTTTTTTAAAACACAAAAAGTTATATATCTGCCAAAATATAAAAGATAGATATTTGCTATCGCGAACTTTTCTATAGAACTTTTTAAGATGCATAAAGTTTTCGTACAATATTTTCAATTATATGCAATAGCTAAAACAGCGCACGCGCATAAAGCCTATTTAATAAATTTCACGGTCCGACTCGCGCTACAAGAACTGTGTTAACTCGAGTAATATATACAATACAAATATTAAATATAGCCTATGACACTCAACGATAACGTAGCATTTTACTGGTGAAATATTTTTTCAAATCGGATCAGTAGTTCCGAAGATTAGCTCCGACAGATTTTTATTAAAAAACTTACAAACTTTACCTCTTTATAATGTTAGTATAGATAAACATAATATCAAAAATTGCGGAACTGACGGGATTCGAACCTGAGTCTCTTTGGCAATCCGGGCACTGAGAGCGCTTTACCGCTAGGCCACGGTCCCGATGACGTCGGTGCCGAAATTGTACTTTTGATATTATGTTTTTGATATCCAGGTATACGGCCTGTAATGCCATCTACAGTATGAACTGAACATGTTACAATGCTATTGAAGGCTCATATTACGAACGAAGCTCTTCAATTCTAAAGAGGATATATTCCTATTTCATTCTTTTTTAATTTTTATTAAAAAGTGTTACTCACACTTAAGGATTGTTTATATTTAAGAATAAACATAATAGGCCACGGTCCCGATGACGTCGGTGCCGAAATTATGCTTTTGATATTTTGTTTTTGATATCCAGGTATACAGCGTGTAATGCCATCTACAGTATGAACTGAACATGTTACAATACTCCCGCAATTTTTGATATTATGTTTATTCTTAAATATTTATAATTTGAAGTTCAGGTTTCCTTACAAAGCTTTCCTTCACCGCCTGGTGTCCAAATACTATAAGAAAGTACATTTATTTTGGAAAAACTAAAATTGGTACTTGCCAAGTTTCGAACAAGCACGAAAGGTAGGCCTTAACCTCCGGGCCTTCACGAAGCGTACAAGAACAAATAACGGAACCCTTCGTTGAAACACTCTGTCCTCTGATCGCAAATTCACAAACTGAGCCTAACAGTGAATATGAAGGCACAAATTGGTGGAAATTCACAAGCCCAAAAATTCCATGTTAATATTCTTTTGAAAGTGGGAGAAGGTACTTTACCCAACGATAATGGATTATCAGACGTGACACGAGAACTTGGTAGGGTAGAATATTTGATTCGTCTGGTGTATGGAGAAGCTAATCAGATACCACACCAACCGAATCATTAGATTTGCGATAGGGTGTTTTAACACCAACAAATGATCAAAACGCAGCAATTAACGAAAGCATTTTCTCGGAGTTTGAAAGGGACGAAAAGTTGTATGCATCTAGAATACCCCTTAGAATTTTTAAATTCTCATTGCATCTAATTTCTCATCGCAAGTGGAGTTCCAGCGCATTTCATAAAAGTCAGTGTTCCGATTATGCTTCTTCGGAACACCTCCGAAACTTTGTAACGGAACTAGAGTCAAAGTTGTCTCTTTGCAAAGAAATATTGTGAAAGCAGAATTTTTATCAGGTTGCGGCGCCAGCAACAGTGTTCATACCTCGCACACTCCTCATAACTACTCCTTCCAGTTCAAGTGCCTTCAATTTCGTTTGAGCTTACGCTTTACCATAAATATTAATAAGTCACAAGGCCAGACACTAAGGACTGCTGGAATCAAGCGCGGATCCAGAGGAGGGTCATGGGGGTCATAACAACCCTCTGGGCTGGTCCTATGTCTGTATGATTAATAAATTACTATTTATTTTTCAATAAATTATTATAATCGTCATTGTTGTAATGTCACTTTTATATTTTTCTTTACTTCATTTATCTTATTCTTTTTATTAATAAAAATTTTTGTTTCGCTAAAAGACAACAGAAACTTTATATATCATGATTAATAAAACGTATTTAATTCTTGCTCCTCTCATTTTATTTATCTTTTGAGTTTCGCGATCGATCTTAGGTCGTGAAAAAATCACCGGCGTATGACCGCGGGCTGCCCTCAAAACCCGTACTGAGGCTTATCCCTGCAATGTACCCAGTCTTATATTTTATATGAAATTCGTTAATCCTCCGATATGCGCGCGCGAGTCGCCTGAAAGTCTCCACCCTGCTGTCAGGAGTTTGCTTTGCTCTCCTTTCTTTTGGATTACTTCTTGCACCAGACAACTGTGATGCCTCCATGCCTCTCACAAGTTTAATATAGATCAAGCGAGTGTTTTTTTTTTAAATTGGGGTCAACAAACAGTACACGAACAATATTACTTACAAATATTGATATACGCATTAGTTATACGTAAATCGGCACCATTAACCATATATTACTTAAAACTTATATTGAGAGCGTGACACAAAAATATTATAAAAACTAAAACTAAAACCTCGCAGTCCTGCGCCAGCGCTCTGCGATGTGCCCACGTGCCTGTCTTATTTTTTGTGTGGAATCCGTTGTGTTTACAGTTATACTAACAAAGGCCGCGTGCTACTTTTGGCCACATCACCCAGTCAGAGCTTTCTTTCGGACCCTGCCTTGCACCAGAGCTCTACGACGCCTCGTGCCTAACTCATTTTTTATGTGAAATCCATTCGTAATCCACCGATTTTAGCACAAGACCTACTGTCGCGTTAAAGCCGATCTGCCATCAAGGAGTTGTTCTGGGTAACGTCCTGCGCTAGACAACTCTGATGCCCCCATACCTCTTTCAATTTAGAATAAGAACAATTGTAGAATAAGCAAATCCCCAAATTTTTGCGCGCGACCTATGCTCGCGCCAGCTTCCTGTCTCGAGCCACTGGTTTGCTCTCGCTCTCTTTCTTACAATGCCTTGCACCAGAACTCCATACCTAACTCATTTTTTATTTGAAATCCGTTAATCCACTGATTTTGGCGCGCGACCCACGGTCGCGTTAAACCCGCCCTGCTGTCAGGAAATTGATCTGGATTACGTCTGCCGTCTGACAACTATGCTGCCCCCGTAATTCTTTCAATTTTAATGTAGAATCTGTAAGTCCCCGAATTGTCGCAGGCGTGAGTTTCGGTCGCGCTAAAGACTCCTGCCTCCAGCCGCGGGATTTTGGCCGGTTGGTTAATCCCTCAGTTTTGGCGCAGGCTTATGTGAAAAGCTCCACCCAGCAGTCGGGGGTTTGCTCTTCGTTCTTCCAAACCCAGTCCCGTGCCAGCGTTCTGCGACATGCCCACGTGCCTGTCTTATTTTTGGGTTGGAATCCGTTGTGGTTACAGTTATACTACTAAAATTACGTATGGTCTTTGTAACTGTGACTTCTAATAAAGACTATACCAGGACTGCAATTCCTTTAAATTGACTAATTAACTAAACTGGATCCACCACAGGCTGGAGTCGACCTTAGGGCAAGCAGTTTCTCACATGGACAGCTTTACGTTGCGTGCTCTCGCGTCACCAGTATAGATTCACTCTACATTCTGGCCTCCGAAAGCAATACATCAAACGGTGTTAAGTATATATAGAAGCTTTGTAAATAGTTTATAGCAAAACTAATTTTATTTATTTATGTCAATACTAACTGTAGGTGTATACTGGTTACTGAATCGAAGTTCACGCGGACGAAGTCGCGGGCATCAGCTAGTTATTTTATAATGTAAGTTATATTTATTTAGTATGTCTCCATACACGGACAAACTTAAAGTTCTAAAGTGCTTGACCTAAATTCGATAATTTGAAAATTATTAGGTTGTATTTTGAAAGGAAGACATAAGGCAGCGATAGCTAGCGCTTTTTTTGTTCTGTGGACAAATGTTGCGACTTTTTTACATTTTGAGGAGTGTGCCCGGGATGGTAAAACCATGAATTTTTAAATCTGCTGCTGTGGCAGAGAACAAGCAATAAAAAAACCAAACTTTCTTATTTTCCGACGCAGGACACGAATTAATAATCACATTATTAATAACCGTGCAAAATAGAACTATACCAACGTTGCAAACTTATCTACAAATACCCTGTTTCTATGAGTATTAATTCTAAGTGTAGGACCAAGCTGCGATGTAGTAGGTAGGTACCACATGCGTAATACTCTACATGACTTGAGTTTTTTTGTTGCTTTTTATCCGGGAGTAATTGCTGTGTCATTCACCAAATTTAAGAGCAAAATCAATGCAACTATGTAAAGGCCCTCATCTTTTTTGTATAAATCTCTACATAAGTAATAAAATTATTATTATAAAAACAAAAAACCCGACTGCATAGAAGTTATGAACTGAAAAGAGAAAAACAAAGATCACTATATCTGTATAAAATTCTAAATACTTTATGGTGCTTTTTTGCTTTTTTTATAATAATAATTTAATAAAGACTTTTTAGTTATAATTTATGGTATAGAAATGAGACGGTACATTTAGTACACTTTTGCCATTTTTTGTTAAAAAAGTAATATGAACATGATATGATATTTATATTTTTGAAATAGTCTTTTCACGACCTTTCAATTGGTACCCATATTGCTAAGATAAAAGAAAAAATGCACACGTCTCCCCTTTTTTCCTCCATTTACAGCCGCCATTTTGAAAATTTATATAGCCTATGTCACTACCACAATTTTGACAAATTCAACGACACCTCACATGTTAAAATCCGTTCTGCCGTTTAGGCTGTAGCGCGTGCCGAAGAAATGGACATCCATACATACATACGCTCGAAAAACATAACCCTCTTTCTGACGCAGTCGGGTAAAAACCGATAAAAATGCTGATCTAAAATATGTAATAAAGATAGGATTGTAAGTTGCCAAACCAATAATAATTGAATACTTCGAAGAATTCTTTTAAAGACGTTTTTGACTGCTTTAGTGGCGCAGCTGTGTGTGCGGTGGAACGTCCTAGGCTCGATCCCGGCTGAGCCGATTAAGATATTTTTAATTGACCGAGGTCTGGCTGTTGAGAGGCTGCGTTCAAGGCTAGTTACCACCCTACCGGCAAAGTTCCCGTACGATGTCGTGTAGAAAACGAAAGAGGTGTAGATTCCATCCTATCAAGTAAGCCCCCTTCAATCTTTGATTGTATCATCATTGATGAATACTAATTCATAGATAGATTGTATATAAATGCTAATAAGTGTGACTGCAGTCAAATGTTAATTCTTGCTGTTGTAAATATATTATATAGTAATATAGTAATAAGTACTGAGTCATAATACAAGTTACCTACTATAAAATTGATGTTTGATTTTATGAACGACAAAGATTCTTGGAAGCAATCATATTTTCACACAAGACGGGATGACCAAGATTGTAAAGTAAGAAATACAAATTGCAACACTGATTTTTAAATAGAAGAGCAACTTCTGAGTTTCTTGCCGGCTCTTCTCGGCAGAATCTGTCTTCCCAACCGGTGGTAGAATCAATACGTACTGACAGAAATGACGTTGCAAAAAAACTTGAACACAGCCTCCTTGAAATAAAAGAATTTTTATTTTGATTTGAATTGAGAAGGTACTTTAAGAGAATGAAAAACCTTCGCCCTTTTATTCGTTTATTTAAAAAAGTGATTGATATAGATACAATGCCTATTCCTAAAGTATCGCATGGCATAGCTCCCACTATGATTGTGTTTCACGCTAAAACAACGAATTCAGCAACATCTAGTGCAGTAACCCGACACCGCCTGTCAGCTATCACTCGACCTACTCGCGTCGCGTCGTTCACACCTGGCCGAGCCAAATTCTACCTACTCTACATTTTCAACGATACTGTGAACCCATCAATATATTTGGTAATTAACAAAACAGGACCCTTATACGATCTACATAGTTGTATGTCCGTCTGTCAGTCTGTAAAGATCCTTTTCCTCATGAGGTACAGAGTGGAAGTATCAAGCTGAAATGTATAACAAAAAAGATCTTACTGTCTCTTGGAGCTGTGAAAAAATCAAACTTCTAAACTAACACAATCACAAGATACCCTTTATGTTTAAGTACACCAATTCTGAAAGTCCTCGCAGACCATGATCCACTCGACGAGCAAACCCAATAAACATAAACGTTCTCTCACAGGAGACACCTTTAGAATGTCATTCCATTCCCCCACTGTCATTTATTTATTAATTAGAGTCAAGTCTATGTCAGACTTGGCTCTGACTGAGGGCTTATGATTGGATTCTACGTAAAAATATGATAATATTTCAATCTCATAAAATAAAACCCTAATGAGATTTCTGAGCAAATATACAAGCAAAAAGAAGCAACAGATTCGCTATTATCCACAAGTTCGATAAACTTAATAGGTATGACCTGCAAAGTGATCAGGCTTTTAACTAACGAACCGTTTTATTTAACAAATCCGAATAGTTATTTCAGATAAACAAAGCTTTATATGTATAATAAATGAAACGAGCCCAAACTGAAACTTGTCTCTCCTAGATTTTCGTTCAGACAACTTTTAATTCCAACACAGCAGAAACCCTGCCATCCAAAATATACGACGTTTGCAAAAAAGAAAGTCCGTAACTACGCAGCGTCTTTTGTCCTCAGACAACAAAAGCATGACGCTGATGTCAGCATATTGTCTCTATTTTGATCAGCGAGATGCGAGCATGTCACTCGTCCTCGATACGTTTAATTCTTTGCGCTTTGTTTGAGCAGGGTATGGAAATTCTCGTTTTGATGAATGTGATTTTCTGTGTCATAACGTGAAATAGCGACAGTTTTGATTTTTGACACACACGTGGCGGGTGTTATAATTTTTGTATATTGGATTAGAATGGACTAAGGAAATGGATTAAAAAATTAAAGATGGTAAAAAATTGTAGTTGAAATTTCTTAGTTGTGTAGAAATTTCAATAATCACCTCACTTCTGAAAGAAAGGTAAAAAGCAAGACATCATAATGTAAATTTACCATGTAAGGTAAATAAAGAATAATAAGGCAATGTTTTTTTCTCAAATATTTGTAATGATGGTAATCTTTTCTGATGTTTAGACTTGGATCTACGTAATCATAATATAAGTCCTACTAAAAAAGCGCTGCAACTAATTACCCAAAAATCAATCTCTAGAAATTTTATCTCCTCTAAAATTTTCTTCTCAAATTACATCCTCGTCAAGGAAATAATCTAACTTTCTCAAAATGTCGGAAGCTCGCACGTTTCGAGTCAATTAGCAAAATATCCAAAAGTCGACAGTTTGTCACGTCGTTAGTCACGTATCACGACGCTTGTCACGTACAAGATACCAGTTCCAAGTGATGTGACGGGACGATACTGAAAAATAACATTTGGTGCTTTAAAAAATCCAGCCACTCACGCTTAGTGGAACTGTGCATCATTGCTTGTAAAGAATGTGTTGTTGGAACGCGCTTTGCTAAAGACTTCACTATTATTTAGAGCTCCGACACACGTAAGACAATACTGGTAGGTATCTCGTACATAGTTACTTTTGATTAATATTTGGATTTTTGTCTCACAGATAGAGAAGTCAGCAAAATGCAAATTTTTTTGTCGTTTCCGGAAATATCGAAAAATATTGAATGGAATATTTAAAAATGTATTATCCGTAATGACCTTCTAATTCCGTCACAAACAATACATTTTATTCTTCACAGAAACATGGCAATAATACCCATATCCTGGCCATTAAACAACGGTCAACACAACACAAGTCTAACAAGTCCAAAGTTGCTTAGGTAGGTACTCAAAAATACCCGGCAATTAAATGGCAGATCTTCTATAAAAAACTGTAATTAAATTTATCACATTTTTATTTAAAAACTCAGAGTAAGATGATGGTGATAAAACATGGCATCTTAAGCAACTCGAGGAAGGAAAGGAATAAAGACCGAGATTATATCTGGATTATGAAGAACACGATCAGAACAGAGAGGTCATCAAAAATCGACGATACTGAATTATACATGCGCATACGCATTCCGCCTCAGGCTATCGCTGACTACCGCAAGAACAGCAAAAGAACAATAAGCGCAATAAGACCTGGTAATTCATGACACATGCTGACCGATTGTAGTCAGTTTGAATTCACTGGTCTATTGTGAAGGTAATGGAAAGTGGCTGGATGAGCAAGGCAGAAGATCGTTTGTGGTGAAGACGGGTAAAAGTAAATTATCAAAAATACAAAATTATAAAAAAATTCTCATGGTGTGATGTCTGCAAGTTCTTAGAAATGAAGCTCTTTCTTATTTGATTCTGCGGATTCTTTCGTTTTTCAGCGGTTGACGAGGCTTTAAAAAGCTGAAAACTTTAACTTCTATAGCTTTCTCACTTTTTATTAATCAGTTTCTCTAGCATTTTAGATGTCTTATTAGATTCTAGAGACATTAGAGACGTTATTTTCTGGTTGTCAAGTCTCAAAACGAACTCAAAACATTAAGTATCACCGATATTAAAGTTTTATGCATTGTTTGTTTATAAGTGTTAGACTACGTAGGTGAAGCCAAGCTTTTGTCTACCATACAAGCGGCTCTTGAGTCTCTCGCGGCTCTCACAGCAGTGTGCCATTAACTATACAGTTCAAACAAACCGACAAGCCGCAACAATGGCGTGCCAGCCGTGAATAACAATCAACAATACGAAATCGTTTGTGTAACTATTCGGAATTGAACCCACGACCCGATCGGTTCGAATGAAAACTAATAGGTGTTTTATTGCCCGTGACAGAGCTATGTGGGTTAAATGTGTTAGCGTCGCTGACAACTGGGCGGTTAAACTTAACTGCGACGATAAATGTTTGTCTGATACAGTTTAACTAGGACCTCACTTGATGATTCACGATATCACTCATGACTGACTGCTTGATTGAATAATTCGTTAACGTACAACTAATAGATACTTCTTGATTTAGGAAACTGAATAAGAAGAGAGAATAAGAAAGAAAGTTTATTTGGGAATAAACACTAAAATAAAACCAAAAACAAAATATTGGACTCGATGTAAACGAAATGTGATGCGATCTGAATAGGGTCCTCACTCAGCATTACGCTGTGACACCGCGCTGGTCTTCTGTAAAAATAGCTTAATTTTATATAACAACTAGCGGATGCCAGCGACTTCGTCCGCGTGAAATTAAAATTCTCTCTTATATATATTATTAACGCGTCGCAACCCCCCTTGTGGGTGGAATTTCGTAAAATCTGTTCTTAGCTGACCTCTACTCGGCGAAAGAAATATTCCTACCAAATTTTAAGTCGCTTCGCCTTATGGATCCAGAGAAATCGTGATGAGTCAATATATAGGTGGGAATCTCTTATATATATATAGATTACAATAAAAAGGGATTTTTGGCATTAAAGTTGACATTCCATTGCTGCACTTAATCAAGCCTTTGTTCTTTTAAGGTACATACCTGAAATCTGAATATCTTATTTCTTAGAAACTTTTTTAGAGCGTAAAATGGTATGGAATCCTGAAATTAATAGAGTCGTATAACTAAATAAGTCATATAACATCATACTACAACCATAACTCACTTCGGCCAATTCGTTTTAACCGGTGGGCAGTAACAGTCGATGGTCCCAGACCAGACTCGGGAATTACACAATAACTTATCCTTACCGGATATCGAACTCGGGACCTCCCAGTTATAAAACAATACAAGACTGCGGGAACAAGACAATATTTCATGCTGTTTCAAAGGATTTATTTTGACAAATTTGTCCAAATGTCTTGAATAAATGTCTTCAAGGCATGAGCTAGTTTATACAAGTAAAAACCAGTCTTCTGCTCTTGCAATAAGGATCAAAATAGAGCAACGTGTAATTTGTTTTATAACATGTGGTTGACATATGATCCCACCAAACCAGGAAGGGAATTTCGAAATAAAGAATGACGTCCTTCCTATAACTAAAAAAATAAAAATATGTAGGTACCTACGTACCTCTCAATAACAAATTATAATACTTACGTATCCTGACTTACGTATAGGTACATTCTTACAAATATAATAAAGGCAAATTGTTAAGAAAGTTTGTATGTGGATGTATTACTTTTTCACGCAAAAACTACTTATTAATTAAATATCTAATTGATCCTAACTAATCAACTACGTATCTACAGAAGACAGTAGTCCTTGAAACGTATTGCGCGTATTGTGTGGAAGTTCCTCACTCTGGAGCCCTTGAGCACTCAAATGCACCGAAAGCGGAAGAGCAGTTTTTTTATAAATTTTTAATTGTGTTTTCTATTTATCGTTTTGTAAATTAATTAACATTGTTATGAATTTAAAAAGAAAATGAAAATATAAATAAATGAGACTGTGAATTACATACTTAATTAACAATGGATAAAATCTAGGTTTCCTTTTACAGTTCCACGAAAACTGATAATGCCAGCATGATATCATAGCAGCACAATATAGCTGAAGGCTTTGCGCTGATAAGAATACTAATATCACTTAAACATTTACTAGGAACAGTGACTGAGCCAGTTTGTTTAATAGAGGATATTAAACGTGATCAATATTCCACTCCAACTCCGAGCAAAAAGTCAGTCCAATAGTCCAACGGGCGGGTATCGAATCCAAGACCTATAGTTAGTCCGGATCGTCAACCGCGCAATGAACCTTAAACCTCTTAAAAAGTTAAACTCATTGATCAAGGAGGTATTGAAGCAGCAGTTTTTTGAGTCTCTACTAACACACAAAAAACTTCGTTCTTATGGAATTGCTGTTAAAAATCAAAATGATCATGTAAGCATGATAATTTTGATTTTTAACAGCAATTATATATTATACTAGCAGTCGCCCGCGACTTCGTCCGCGTGAAAACCTCTTAGGTACCCTTCTAATTTTAAAGACAGACTTTCATACAAAATGTGTAAAGGCACATATAGTGTGCTCATTCCCCGCTCCTCCTCTCAATTTAATTTTTTTATAGTTTCCCGTGAAGCAATATTCTCCCCCCCCGTGTACTAAAGGTCTACATTTTTGTTCAACGTTGTATCACATTTCAGTACATTAACATTAAAAATATATATTTATGGCAAGCTGATGGGTATAAATTGATATTAAATAGTATATTTCACTCTTGAGTCTAGCCTTCAGAATAAACAAAAATAATTTTACAATCCGACACGCAGATAGAGATTAGCCCGTTTAAACAAACGAACAAACTCTTACGTGTACTAAATAGATATTTGAACAAAGATCGAATTCTTAATTCATCATCGTATATATAACATAGATCTAAACTCCCCTCCCGCACGCGCGCCCCCGCCTTGGTGACGCTCACTTCGCAACGCAGAAATAGTAATATTTTAATTTCGCCATAACTTCATAACCAAAAGTCCAATTTTAATCTTTTAAATACCAAATATTATCTACATAAACTGTACTTAGTGATGAAATAATTTATTTTGATAAGAATTAATAGCATGAATAAAATAAATGCGTTTAAATGTAGTCCAAAAAAAAATTAAGTTTTTTAAATAAAAAAATGGTTGTTGTGCCTCACTCGACATAGATAGGTATAGTGTGTCGCGGACTTTTTGTAGATATTTATAAGATCTCCAATTAATTTGAACATTTTATGGTTCTATCTTTTATACTTTAGGCAGCGTACGCAAAATAAATAACTTTTCTGGTTGATTTTTTACACCTTGTGTCCGAAAAACCCAAATATTTTACGGAACCCTATTTTTTTCCAAAATAAAATTTAGCCTATGTTACTCGTGGATAATGTAGCTTTCGAATGGTGAAAGAATTTTTAAAAACGGTCCAGTAGTTTTTGAGCCTATTCATTACAAACAAACAAACAAAGTTTTCCTCTTTATAATATTAGTATAGATAATAAAAAAAAATTAAATCTATAAGATTATTTTGAATTGTCAATTAGTAATTTATAATTTTCAAATTATTTAAAATTTGTGATAATTTGTAAGTAGTTTTTACGCCATCTAAATGAAATAAACGAAAATTTAATTGGTAATATCGGAGATTAGTGCAATTTAGAATGAACAAGAATCCATATACAGTAGGTATATGAATATATAGACTGTGACCATAGATACTAAACTGGTAGGGCTAAGCTAAGGCGCACTGCCAGGAGCATTACAGTGAACTATATTTATAGATAACTAGAGGACGCCTGCGGTCCAACACGCGTAGTTCTTGTTACCGTAGGAATTTCAGGATAAAACATAGACTATGTGTTAATCCAAGGCATAAGCTAACTTCGTACTAAATTTTATTTAAATCGCTCCAGCCGTTTAGTCGTGACGAAGCAACAAACATACACCTACAAACGTTCGCCTTTATAATATTTGTATGATGGATACCACAACAAAGACAATATTTATAATCTCCAAAGTGTCACGGAAATATACATCACAGATTAATTACTTATTTTTATAGAACTTCTTAAAATTAGTTTAGTGACAAAAACAAACAACCCAAAAACGAAACAGAACCCAAACGAGACACCCCTCGGCGGGAGAGCAATTTGTCACCCCGACACCTAAACAAACAGACCGACAGTTTGGATAACTACAATATAAGATTTATCTGTTTAAACAAATTCAACTTCGCTCAAACTCAAACAACTCTTTGATGTTCGCCCGATTTTGATAAATAAATGTTTTGTAAATGAAATACAAAAGCAGTTGAAAGATAAGGAGAGATACAATATTTTAGCCCTTGACTGCGAAATCACTTTATGTTGAGACAGGCAGTCTTATTCCTGAATACTCAAACATCACTCAAATTGAGATAGATAGATTTACATTAATTTATGGTTGAGTCATGGTGTGATGATTATAGATTTGGAGTTAAGGAGATGGTCAGTAATAGAGATTTTTTAAATATTGAGTAATGTTTCATTGTTCGGGCTATGGCTTAATTTGTTTATACTACTCATTGTTGTAACAGTCTCTTAGCAGCATTAAGAGGATATCGTTGAAATAGTATCGTTATGCCGCTGGGGTGGTCTAACGATTGGCTGAAGCCTTCTAGTTACTTTAACCTCAGCCAGTTTAGAAAACGGAAAACCTTATTTTGGCCCGAGTTGTGAATCGAACGTAAAGGCTTAAGAGATTGTCGAAGCCGGTGCCAGTGTAGTGTAGTTAGTGCATGTGATTGTAACGTAGAAACATTAGTTTCTCGTAAACTCATTATAATACTCCCAAATACGGAAGGTTCGTATTAACCGGCCGTGCTAATTGTTTTTTAAACGGGCGCTTTTGACAGTTCATTTCACGATCAACGACCTAGTGGCCGTCACTACTCATAATAGTTACCAATTTTTCATTTATTCAATTTAACAAAATTGAGCTGCACTTAGTGCTTAATTCATATTTAAAAATACAAATACGACGTGCTCGTGTTCCTTATTATAATTCCCACATATTAGGTAAGTGCTGAATCATTGCATTTATATATAGGCTTTCTTTTTTTTATATATGTACCTACCTACCTCTCGTATAATTTTTGTTAACTTTCTTTCCTATTGCTATTTCTAATTATTTTCATTACGTAATTAATTAATTGTTATCTCATTGTTTAAATACCATTTTCTTATCATTCATGTATTCTTTCTCTCTCCTTTCTGATTGTCTTCACGGCCACCTCACTACCTACACTTTCGGGCTTCCCCTGTAGCTTTGATTGTGGTGGTCACAACCAGAAAAGATGGGAAGGACGATGGTAAACCTTTCTGAACGTGAATTCCAGGTCCCAAGCTACCGTTTACGATCCCGGTACAATCAACAACTGCCGCCGTACCCGTGACGTCACCGTGGTCGTATCATCACCGGCGTCGTGGCATCATTCGGCCGTCCCATCCCGTGACCGGCCATCAGCTGTCGCCGAGTCGCGCCCGGCTCCAGGGAAGTACCGGACTGCGCGAGGCTTAAATTAGGCGGGCCTTACACCCACGGCCCATATTTTTTTTATGAATATATTTTCTTTTGTGTTAACTAAGGCGGTTTCCTTTCTACCCAAACCCCTTACGTTACATGATACAGAGCTTAGACCCATGTCGCTGCTCCAATGCGAGTTGGCGGGCTTAGAATGATAATAGTGGTTAACAACAGTGACCGACGATGTCACTTGCTCAATAGATGCGAGGTTATAACACCACTAAGGTCCCGACTTATGCTTTCTTAAAAAAAGAAAATCTCATGATTGTTTCACGACCAGCCCCAAGAGTCCCAAGGCCTCGTGATCCAAGCCACGTAGGCTGACCACTAGACCAACGAGGCAGCCATTTAACCACAAGTGTACTAAGCGACAGTTCCCACAGCGCTGCCCATAAAAAGCCCTTAAATGATGGATAACCAATCAAGTTTTATTCTTCCGGCTGACCTCGCCGCAGCAGTAATTCGCGAGTGATATATCAATTTGACATTGACGGCGTCTCGGGAGCAGCCGGGGCTGGAGGCCGGGAATGTGGGTCACGTCGGGGCCACGTAAACATCACTACCTTGTTTTTCCTCCATACAAATTAAAAAGCAATAGAATATCAGCCATACACTTTAATCCCTCTTTTATCTCCAATATCGCTAAAAGTTTTTGCTAGATGTGGTTAACGACTAGCAATGCCCTACATCTCGTATATTTTGGAACGTCCCGTAATATTCTTTTTTACTCAGAATTACATGCAAGAAAGTAAAACTCAGTATCCAACAAAGAAGCAGTCAGTCTTTAATTCGAACCAGTAGTTCCTGAGATTAGCGTATTCAAACAAACACACGAACTTTTCAACTTTATAATATTAGTGTAGATTAGAAAATTCTGTGTTCTACCTCCCACAGACTAGACCATGACCTCACGCCAAATCATCTCGCACCGAAAATCGCATTAGACGATTAATAACGAACGTTCGCTCCCGTTTCGAACGGATGCCCGGCGAAAGTGGGCCGAGCATTACATTCGGTGACACTGCGTTCGCACCCCTGTCTTATCAGCTACACATAAATTTCAACTCTACATCGTACACATTAAGTTCAAATTACTCTAGCGAATTATGAAATTTGGCACTATTTCCGTATCACTCGCTAACCTGAAATCCGAGTCGAATGGCTTGCAATTATATAACGTTTTGCATTTCCCGCTCGTCTGACCGATTTTTTTCGTCGGGATGTATTAAAGTCGATTGTTGATTCGATTTGATGTTTATTCGCGCGTATTGGTGAGGCGTATCTAAGTCGTGAAGCTTGTTGATATTTTTTTAATTTTTTCGGGATTGTTTGGGTGAAATTGTTGACAAACTCTTTGTTTATATGGTTCTTTTATCTTATAAGACAACGCTTGACTACATTCACCCCTGATGGGAAGCGAAGATGCAGCCTACGGTAGAACGCGCTTGCCTAGAAGATGCCTATTCACTCTCGACTAAGATACCTAAATTGTTGGTGGTAGTGAGAATTTTTTTTTTATCGATTACAAGTTGGTCCTTGACTGCTCGACTATCAAACCTGATGTTAAGTGATGATGCAACCTAAGATGGAAGCGGACTTACTTGTTAGGAGTAGGATGAAATCCACACCCCTATCGGTTTCTATACGACATACGGTAAGGTGGTAACTAGCCACGGCGAAAGCCTCCCACCAGCCAGATCTAGACAAATTAAGAAAAATCTCAATCTGCCCCGTCGGGAATCGAACCCAGGACCTCCGTCTTATAAATCCACCGCGCATACGACTGCGCCACGGAGGTCGTCAAATTGAAGCTGAAGGCATTCCAAATCTTTACAGTGCGATGCCTAGTAGTCCTCTAATAGAACGGAGATGGACAAACAGTTCCTAAGCTCCAAAATATATATTGCAGAACACTGACAGACAGGCAACATGTCGGCGGAGCTCCAAACTTTAAAGTTTGGTGCTTGTTAGCGCTTCATTGCCTCGCATTGCCGTAACTGACGGAGGTTTTGGGTTTGATCCCCGGCGGGGCAGATTGAGATTTTTCTTAATTTGTCTTGGTCTGGCTGGCGGTAGGCTTTCGCCGTTGCTAGTTATCACCCTACCGACAAAGACGTACCGCCAAGTGATTTAGTGTTCCGGTACGATGTCGTGTAGAAACCGAAAGGGGTGTAGATTTCATCCAACTCCTAACAAATTAGCCCGCTTCCATCTTAGATTGCATCATCACTTAACATCAGGTGTGATAGGAGTCAAGGGCCAACTTGTAGTCGATAAAAAAAAACTCATAATTCGTAATTTGTTGCCTACTACATGACCAGGCCTCCCTCAATGTAGCTGACGAAATACGGAGCTGAAACCCACTACGCCACTCAAAAGCGAGTTGACGGGCAAAAGTATACCAATTCACTACCTACACGTTTGTCGTACAAACTGTACCGCCAAATTTACAGCGCAATTTAAGTTAACAGTTTTCAAATTTAGTTAGAAGACAATCTTTTGAGATTTTTGAAGTAAATCCTTATTCCTGCAATTATTGTAACTTTAGAAAAGCTTGTTTGTACTTATTGTTATTCGTAAGTTGCCACTCTGCTGTAGATCTGCGGCGTTCTTTGATACAAACCTGAGGTATTGCGCTCATAGGCCATGTGGCGCTGGTGGTCATGGGTGATGTATGTCTATGCTAATCACATCTCATTGTGTTTGTAAATTGATCTGACTTTCATACAATTGAACCGTTACTCACCGTCAAGTGGGTCGACAAGTCTTGCCTTTCATGACTTAGATTTATACACAATGTAAATTTTTCGTTCTACTTTCTATATTTTCAGTTTACCTACTCAAGCACAGTATGCTCCGGAATACTGAATATATAAAGAATCTCCTATATGCCTCGATGTTCTAGTGGTAGTTAGCCTCTGTGACTTCGACACCTGGTCCCAGGTCCTGATTCGCAACCTGGGTCGAGTCACATAATGCTGAGTTTTTCATTCTTCTACGAAATTTCCAGTTTATTCCAAGTCCGGAGTCGGGAAGTTGGTGGTGTTAAACCCCATGCCTCGAAGAGCTCTTTAAGCCGTCTGTCTATTGATGATAATGCCTGGGACAGATTGGGGATCATTGTGATCATAACGACTCCCCTCCCCTGGGCTGGTTCTATGTCGATCACCGATTAAAAAGTTATCTTATAATTTTAATATTTTCTCTCTCCCTTTTTGATTTTGATATTGTTATTAAGACTTCTATGTTTACCAGCCCCAGCATCCTACAAGACCTGTCCTGGATCTTTATAAGATGGATAAGACCAAGCACACTGCTCTAATGCGGATTCGCAGGCTTTGGAAAGCAATGATGAGGTCTAGGTTAGATCACACTTGTAACAAACCTAGAATATGCCAATGTTTTAAAAATCTTAACTACTAAAATTATAAAATTTATACTCAAATCCATACTCAATCTCATACGCAAAGCTTACCAAAACGTAATCATTTAGAACTGCCAAAGTGAACCTAACAGATAAATAAATGGCGAACGCACTTGAAGTACAAACTATGCGCGTAACAAAATAACAATTAGTTCGCCCTTCAGTAACCGCTCGCTAACACAACACCATTGTTGACCTGCCCTAATGCGTGCGGTGACCATCAGAACTGCTGCGAGCAGGACACACCTGGTCTACTGTACAATAAATATATATACTCTCTCGACTTCGTAAACAAAACAGCGTATAGGTTAGAACACGCACGGCTTGCTAAATACATACAGTTAGTCAGTTATACAGTTTGTTGTTTGTCTTCCCGCGGTGTGTGTTTTGGAGTGCTGTAGGGACGACGACAGAGCAACCGCGCTACGTATCTAGGTGGGTTTTCCTTCCCAAGCAATACAATAGCTTACTATAGCAAAAAGTGTCGTTACAACTTTTCGTGAGAATTTTTCCGTCTAGCCCCCTTTCACAACGCGCGATAAGTTCCTTATCGTTCCAATAACCAACAAATATTTAATAACCTATGACAGCACAATGAGTTTTAAAAAATATTGTTTTGTCTGGTACTTTTGATTTTGTTTGTCGGTACGGTGCCAACCACACGTTACCACCCAACCGTACCGCCAAGCAATTTAGCGTTTAGCGATGTCATGTAGAAACTGAAAGCGGTGTGGAATTCATCCTACACATAACAAGATAGCCCGCTTCCATCTTACACTGTATCATCACTTACTTAAAAACGGCTAGCTCTTGAGCCTGCTCCGTATGGGTAACTGAAAAAGCAGCTAGACAGACTCGCGCCGTAAAATGAAAAGTCAACGTTTCAAAAGTCCCAAAAAAGTGTTTCTCGTGGTCACCCTTATAACGGATAACAATAAATCCCTTCACAATATCATGCACCTGGCGCCGCGCGTGCCCTTTATCCCGCCCCGCCCCGCGATACCCCGCGCTACCCCACGCCGCCCCGCGCTGCCCCGCTTCACCCCACGTCGTGCATTTATTTCAAATGTTTTATAATGTTGATGCGGATTTTAAAATATTTGCTTTGACGTTAGTGGGCCATTTTTTATTGGGGCAAATCATAAGGGCAATTATTTAGATCGAAGATTATATCGCAATGGCAGATCATAAGAGTAGGCATAATCCTACCCTTGTTTTTGTACCCGACTGCGGCGGCAAGGGTAATGAATTTGGTAGTCTATATAACTAAAAATTTTTAACAACAAATAGAACCGACTCAAAACGCTCTAAAAAGTAAAAAATAACTGTGTCATTTAGGTGTGCTGTGTGCTTTAATTTACTTAAGCATATCTATGAAGCCGGTGCCAGCAAGTTTAAGGAACATTTATTTAACATAGTAAAGCAGTTTCTGGGTTTTAGGTAATGTCGTTAAAGTAGAAACCTTGGCTGGCACCGACTCCTAGACATGCTTAAGTAAATTAAACCAACTAAATGACACAGTTATTTTTAACTGACGAAAAAAAAGGAGGAGGTTCTCAATTCGACACGTACTTATATTTTTTTTTCATGTATGACCACGCATAACTTTTTACAGAGTTATCCAATTTTGATAATTCTTTTTTTAATAGAAAGGGCATAGTTCCTTCAATTTTCCTAGGATATCATCATCATCAGATCCTAACATGATAACAATGGGACCACCTTGGAAGTGTGCCCTTTCTAATAAAAAAAGAATAATCAAAATCGAACAACTCTGTAAAAAGTAATGCGTGGTCATACATAAAATAAAATAAAAAAACATATATCTACGTGTCGAATTGAGGACCTCCTCCGTTTTTTTTCGTCGGTTAAAAATATGAACGAATGTATGTCACGAGGTCCTGGGTCGGGTCTATCGGAATCGGAATAATTTTGTATTAACTTTTCATCCTTCTGTGTAATTTCAATATCAGTACATTGCAAGCCTGGGGTCGGGAAGTTAGTGGTGCCTCGGAGAGCACGTTATCCGTCGGCCCAGTTCACTGATAGTGGTCGTTAATAAATGAAACATTACCTTTAGCCCTCCAGGCCGAATTCAAACAACGTGGTGAGTCTACACTCCATATCCCCACTCCTATAAGGAGGGAGGCCTGGCCTTCTAGTGAGGCTGTAAATAGGCTGATAATGAGTAATTCAAATACGTATAAATGATCTCATTTCAGCATTCCGGACTTGTGCAAAGGTAACCAACCTTTGCCAATTAAAAATAGTGTGAACGAACAGACGTGTTTATTTCACAAAAGCATAAAGAATCACAATCGTTCATCAAGTTTTCAGGCCAACATGTATTGTGAAAAATGTATCGGTACGGACAGAACGCAAAACGTTTCTGCAAAGATTCATTCGCGACGTGTAAACAAGTGAGCGCGACTCTTTGATGTTTTAACCGATTGCGACGAAATGTGGAGAGGGTAATAAATATAAAAAAATACGCTGTAAAAAAATAATGTGTTCTCAAACAACCTTGTGGGCCTAGTAGTTAGTCTACTGTAAACTATCCAAAACAGGTTTATATTTATTGCGTCTTGCTACCCGTGATAGCCCGTAGTTTGTTCGAAACAATGACTTCTACAGAGATCATGACCTACCCACCATTACATGAAAAAGCTTTAATAAAACTGCTTTTCGCAAGCTGAGACTTATCCCAACCAACTATTGTTCGAGGCTTGCTCCTACATCCCCAAACTAAAACGCCAATTGTACACGCAGAAGCCCAAAAAACTGACGACGACATAACAACAGACAACGCCTCCCAAGACACATACGCACTACGCACACAGCGTCTTCGCCGACGTAGACGAGGTCCACAATTCTTAACGTCACCCAAACGCGGCAATCACCCACCTTCGAGGGGGCGCCTGGCAAGATTTAATAATCACGCCAACACACACCCCTTCCGAACGTCTCTATAAAACGAGGTCCGAGTCTCACAGTAGATGCCGTTGGAGAGACGTTAGGCGTTCCACATCTGCACTTGCCCAAACCCCCCGGTGGCGCCTATGGAGCCTACGGCAATTACACAATCAGAAAGAAGCCTAATTTTGCTTCGGTTCTAGGCTCCAGGTTCTTCAAAGAAAATTTTGTGTAGAACCTTTAACATTTACATGATTGATGATTCAAATATTGTCACCCTAAATCCGCCAACCCACATTGAAGCAGATTGGTGGGTCTACGCTCTACTATACACAGCATCCGAATTGTATATTCATTCATTTGAGTTGCTGAAAGAACAAAATTGCCAAAACATTTAATTCACTGCAGTACCGAATTTATAATTTCAGTCATAAAGTTGGTTACTGTCAAACGCATTATTGTGACAATAAATTACAAGTCTTAAGTCTTAAGTATGGATTATCCGTGAGTTACAATGTTATTTGTTTACTTGTAAATCAAGACGAATGTTATTTACAGCTGGTACATTAAAATATCACGAGTTTTATCTAGGTTATTTCAAGAATGCAGTTGTCTGAGCTTGTTCGGGGGTAGTACTTAAAAAAAAGCAATTCATTTAGATCAGCAAGCAGCAGCGCTATGTTTCAGCCTGAAGTTTGAGTGTTGATAAAGATATAGGCACATCATCATGATTAACAGCCGGTGGACGTCCACTGCTGGTCATAGGTCTTTTTAGGGACTTCCAAACACAACGATCCTGAACCGCCAGTGGTCAGCGGCCGCCTGCGACACGTTTGATGTCGTCAGCCCACCTAGTGGTATGTCGACCAACACTGCGCTTTTCGGTGAGGGGTCTTTGCCCATTGCCACTTCAGTTCTCCGACTCTTTGAACTATGTCAGTTATTTTGGTTCTTCTGCAGACATATTATGACACAGGCTTAGCGCATTTTATGATGTGTTTTTAATGTGAGCCTGAAAGTAAGAAGAAGAAGAAGTTATTTTCTCCTAGGGTTCTCATAAAGTTATGTTGCTATCCTTTCAAATGCCTTGGCATTGTTAAGGGATTGTTACTTGGTTTAACCTAGTAAGATTTGGAAAATCCCAAACAATCTTCCTTTTTATGGTTAACTTCGAAAGTATGCTTAAGAAGAAGTTCATTATCCTAATATTCGGCACCTTGACAAAGGTTTTTTTTATAGGACGTTCCAATATTATTAAACATTTACGATTGACTTTGTGCTCTGAAGGACATCGAGATAACAAATAGCCCCACTGATCAGATACTTTGCTAATGGATTAAAAGGATAACCTTACTTTAAATATTTTAAGTACGTGTTACAGGTATACCTGAGAAAAGATAAACAGAATTAATAAAGAGAAGTTACAGATTGTTCTGTTGTTTCAACGCGGCCGCTAATTCCCTCCTCAAATATCACAAGGAACTCAATCCAGTTTTTTGCTCCTAAGTGCCCGCCTCAGAGATTTCTTTGTCTCTTAAGATAACAAAGGCGCCCGACGGTATTTTTTTAAGTGTAAGATTATATCTGGTACTGTTAGAAATAACTGAGCCGAGTTGAGGGGTTGTTATTAAAATAATACCAAATAGGACGTGTTACATTTGAACGGGACCACTCCACCGGGTTCTGTACATAACTTGAACTTGTTAAGCTCTAAATTTAATCATGTCCTATTTTTTCAAGTATTTTTATTTATTTGGGTCAAATCTAATATTTCAAAATTCAAAATCATTTATTATAAGCCGCCTGTTTTACAAGCACTTTAGAATTGACGTAAAGTATGACTCTACCAACGGTTCGGAAGGCAGATCCCTCCGATAGCAACCGGCAAGAAACTCAGCATTTGCTCGTTTAATAATAATCAATGTTCTATATTAAAAATCAATTTGTATTTAATAAATAACAATTTTTGTTATACCGTCTTGTGTGTAGAAAGCATAGGTGATTGCTTCCAAGAACCTTTGTCGTTCATTAACTCCTTGATGTTATAGTAAACTCTACTTAGCAAGTGGCCTTTTTTCGCATTTTTTGAACTTTTGTAAAGGTAAGTCCATAACTTCCTTTGGAATGAGATTATAAAATCGTATATTCTGTCCCACAAATGATATCTGTAGGTACTCTGCTCAAGCGCTGTACCTACCAAGGAAAGTAATTTATTATATTACATATTCGAATTGTAAGTTCAGCCCCATTCCTCTGACTATTGTCGTACCGCAGCACAGTATTCATTTACTGATTAATGGAATATAATCTTAAAAAACATTATCACAAACTCTGTAGGAGTTCAACTCTATATTACAATGCCTTTAAATTAAACAAATATTTAGAAAGTCTCCTCAATATAAATAAAAACTAAAATACAATGATGATTATCATTCAAAAAACGGATCCCTAAATAGTAGGTGATAAGATTACACGGAACACTATTATTCCGGTCACAAATTCCCAAAAATGTTTATTTTGAAAACTGAAACGACGGGATATTTTAGATTTATTGTTTAGTTTTTATTTCACAGCCGAGGTTCAAGGAGATATATATTTAAATGCTGTTCGGGGAATTTGACTTCTGGTATAGTGATTAAAATGTGTGAAGTAGCTGCGTATGCAGTGGAGACCCTAGGTTCGATTTTTAGCCCTTGACTGAAATCACACCTGATGGTAACTAACTGATACTGCAATCTAAGTTAGGATGTAATTCACACCCTTTTTTATCACTATTAAAGCGGGCAAACGAGCATGCGGGTCGCCTGATGTTGAGTGATTACCGCCGCTCATATACATTTGCAACACCAGAGGCACTGCTAATGTGTTGCCGGCCTTTGAGGAATTGGTTTATTCGCCCCTTAAATACACCCATGTTAAAATTAGCAGGAAATACCGCAGCAGGAAGTTGGTTCCAGATTCTGCATGTTCGCGGCAGAAATGACCTAGAAAATCTAGTGGTTGTAGAAAACCAGCCATCCAGATGGTGTGGGTGAAACTTATTTCTACGCCGCAAGTTCCGCTGAGAGAAGACAGAGGGTGGTATAAGTTCGAACAACTGCTCAGAGCACTCGCCATTATAAAGACGATAGAACACACATAGAGAGCTGACGTCTCTACGGTGCTCTAAGATCTCCAACTGGTTTGTGAGTTTGGAATTGTCAACAAATCGAACTGCCCGCTTTTGGATGCAATCAAGTGGAAGAAGTTGGTATTGAGGTGCTCCGGCCCATAGATGTGCGTAGTACTCCATGTGCGGACGTACTTGGACTTTGTAGAGCAAGAGCGTATGTTGAGGCTGAAAGTAGCGTTTGGCTCGATTGAGCACCCCAAGTTTTTTAGAAGCTAACTTAGCTTTCCCTTCCAAATGATCGCGAAATTGGACTTCATTCGAGATGTCGACACCAAGGATTCCAATAGATTTACCAGGCGAAATATGAGTGCTCTGAAAGAGGAGTGATGAACATAACGCTGTCTTCTTTGCTGAAAAAGCACAGACGTGCGACCCTTTTCGGTTTCTACACGAGTTCGTAACGGAAAGCTAAATCGCTTCGCGGTACGTCTTTGTCTGTAGGATGTTAACTACCACCACAATTCTGCAGTTAGAAAATTCATAATTTGTAAGTTAGTTTTATTTCAGTCGATGCAGCTACAGTCTCGATGGCCCAGTAGTTAACCTATATTGCTTTGTGTCATGGTGTTGGCTTCAACCGCGGCTAGTTACCACTGTGCCACTAAAGGTTAACCGCCAAGCGATTCAGCGTTCCGGTAACGATTAGTGCATAAAAACGTGTGCTATCTATTTCTCATTCATTATAAAGAAAACGTGGAAAACTAAATATAGAGTTAAAACTCGCCACTCCATCTAGATTAACGAGTAACAAGTAATCGCATTCCATTTTTTTTAATTCAATACGCTCCAAGCAGGTGATACGGCACTCGGCTTAAAAATAAAAAAACATAAAACATTTCATCGCCATTTTGTTTCGCGTTTTCAAGTGCAAAAACGTCACTTCAAATAAAATATCATATTTGCAGCTTTCAAAGCGAGAAATCCTCCATTACTCAAACCCTTAACCATAACCATGTCACCATAACAAACCAACACAAAGGAATTTGTTTCTTAACGTCAACGTAATAAGCAACAAAATTGCATAAATTAATACACACTCAAAATCCTACAGGACGACTATACAGTGTACGAACCTACATAGTAATTGTAATGCACCTCGTATAAAAAACACAATCAAGATTCATTCATAATAGTATCAGCAATAAGGTCGAAAATACTTTGCGCGTTGCCGCGTCTACGAGATTAATTTGTTTAAAGGTATACGATGTAATCCGTGCTAACTGAATTACTATCTTTGGATTCCTGCATTTCCTTTATAGGTACTGTCGAGGACATAAGTGTTAAAAACGTTTATTCGAGTTTATAAAAAAAAATAAAAACGGTAAAGATCCGTAGCCAAATGGCAAACGAAACACTTGACAGGATGACTCGCACTTAGCCGCTTTTTTTCTGCATTGTAGATATAAATCTAATATGCACAAAGCGTACGTTAAACAAAATGCGTGTTAGCATTTTAAAATATTGGATTATGTTACCATAGACTATACGATATCGTCTATGGTAACGTAAGGTAATCTTCTGTCGACTGACAAATGATTCGAAAGGACTTGATTCCAGGCCATAAAATAAAAGATAAGAATTGACATGTTAGAATAGTCGAATACTGTATGGCATGGTTCTTTTGGTTGTTACAAAGTACGCATATTTGAGTGTTATATTAATTATTGTAATTGAGTGGTTTTGTAATTCATTTTAAAAGAGCATGTGTCGAGTTTTTCCGGCCGCGTCTTTTCTCGTCACGGACTGCTTTTCCGATGCGGCGGTAGATAAAAGATTATGAAAGAATAAAACGATTTTGAAGACATCAGCATATTATTTGAAAATCCCGCTGCAACCAACATGAGTTATTGTCGAATGATGATATGAGATGATATGGAACTTAGATCTACCACGCTGCTCTGATACGTGGGCTCAGGGTGATAATACAATAGGGGACGTCAGCGGATTCACTAATAAAATGTAGCCTATGTGTTATTCTGTTATGTAGGCTATACTGTTGTGACGTTTCGTCAAAATCCATTTGGTAGTTTTTGCGTGAAAGAGTAACAAACATCCATACATCCATATACACAAACTTTCATCTAACTTAAATGCAACTAACACGATGAAATGTTACGCAGTATCGTACTTACTCTGAAGTGAAGAAACAAAATCCTGGAGATCTTCATACATTAGAATATTCCACAAGTTAGCATTTAAGCACTTTCCATCAAACAGTACTCAGTTGTGAGGGCGTGCTGTATAAATAATCTGGAATCATTCCGCCATCAAAACAGCTTACATCTCAATATTATTGTGATGTTGCAAATATTGCACTTTATATCTAACCCCGTGGTTATAATCCGAGATAAAATAACTACAGGTACCGTTAGCAAAAGAATGGAAACAAATACATATTAGTTGCTTCAGTATCGAAATATTTATACTCAACAGATGCCTGCGACTTTGCCCTTCACAAAATAGTGTATTGCAAATATGCAAGAATACCAAAAATTAAAAAATATACACGCAAACCTTTTTCATAGAAAAGAATGAGGATTGCAAGCTATCCTTAACAGATAAAATATGCCACCGCAAAATTTTTTGGGCCCAATAAAAAGTAAAGAATATTTTAGCCTTCTATAGATTCACCGATGAAAAACTGCGAACAAATCCCAAAACCTGTGGCGGGAGTATACACTCCCGCGGTATGTGTAGCGTTTCTCAAAAATTTTGGAAAAATAAATACATTTTTCGTAGAATAACGTAATTTTTTTGTGAACAGTCCACAGATACACCAAGAGCTAGTTACCGGTGCGACGCGGCGGACACGCCCACTGCGATGTCTTAATCGATACAATCATACGTCTCGCTGCAATCGTGATCTACAAACACGTCTTTATTATAACTGACTAGCAATTATACACTGACTTCGCTCCAGTGGCTTGCCGTGCGAATACAGATCATATTACTCATAGGTTCGACTCTTTGGTCGGGCTCACAAAGCTATTCGTCATTCCTATTAACTGCCCTTTACAGGGCCAGGCCTCCCTGCTTGCTTGCTGTTGATTTGGAGCGCAGATCCCCAACGCTCTTTAAATGCAGTTTGACTAACACTATCAGATGTTAATGACAGTAACCGGAAGCGACGGTTTAACGTGGCACGGGCTTGTAACACCACCAACTTACAGACTCCAGACAAAAAAAAACAGAGAATTTCTTAGATGAAAAAAAAACTCCGATTAATTCAAAAATCGAACCCAGGATTCGAACACCCTTCGTAGTAGGACCCTTCGGTCCTAGGTTCGAAGAATAACACAGGTTCTTTATCAAGCTGTGAAATATTGGGTTTTAAAACGTAAAAAGACAGCAAAAACATTGCTTAATGAGTTAATGCTTTATTTAATAACTAAACGGTTTGAAAATTTGTCGTCTTTTGTGGACTCGTAGGACAAGGACTCGTCCAAGATGTTGAGAGAAAGATGGAAAAAAAATATTTATTTGATACACACACAAAAGAAAACACAACACAAAAAAAAGAAGAAAGTGTGTGAAATCAAAATGGGCAGCACTCAGCATATGCTAGGCCATGGTAAATCTATCGCAGTACTGTTCGTGTATGCTGTTTGTATATTTGTTGTCAGTGTTCAACAGGCTTCGAGGACCAGGCCTCATAGGACGAGGACTTGTCCACAATATTGTTGTATGCTGATTGTATATACGTCCTCAACCAACATCATTTTCATCAGACTCAGAATTGGTGGCGGAAGAGGAGGACGCCGTGTAGGACTCCGAGGAGTAGGACTCGTAGGAGGAGGACTCGTCTGAGATCGTGGTGTTGTACGCCCAGGCCTCCACCTGGAACCTGTATAAGTTGGAGAACGTGATCATCGGGATCTTCACCTGGAAATTATTTCATTTATCAATCATTATACATATACTGCCTCGTTAGTTTAGTTGTTAGTCTATCTGGCTTCGATCACGATTTCCTGGGTTCAAATCCTGGGTAGGGTCACGGAATAATTCTAAGTTTATTGTTCTTATATGAAATTCTTAGTATATTCCAAGCCCGGAGTTGGGATGTCGGTGGTGTTACACCCCAGTGCCTCGGAAAACACGTTGAGCCGTCGGTCACGGTCACTGTCATCAACATCGATCGTTAATAAATGAAACATTATTACCCTAAGACTGATTATGCATTTTTAAAAAAAACAAAGCCTGTCTGTCTGTTCGCGATAAACTAATGAACAGATTTTCTTGCGGTTAGGTATACTGCAAGAGATATATAGAATTCCTGAGAAAGGTTTTAGTATAATATAATTTGTTAAGGTTTGTTTGTCAGTGGTTTAGTAAGTAATTCAATTTGGTTCGATTACATTTGATTTAACTGGAAATAACTTATTTGTCTGCCTATTATGACAAGTAATAGCGATATGGTCACACAGATAAAACAACTGAGAAAAGAATGTTGGTAATTAATGTAGTTTTCTGTAAAAAAGGTAACCGTTACTGAGTGATCTATCAACTACAGCACAAACTATCGAAGGGATTGCTTCGATATCGAAGCACATGTGGCTATTATGATATAGGCGTGCACTAAGAAAGAATTGGTATGTCAAAACGAAAGGATTTATACTTCTAAAAGTTGCCCGCTTCCATTTATCACACTTAACATCAGGTGTGATAGCACCTTGACTATTACTTGTAGTCGAAAAAAAATATTTCAAAACTAAAGGGATGAAAGGGGGTTCCATTGCTATCTTGTAATAAAAACAACGCAGAAGGAACCTGCCTTTATTATTACTATGGTAAGACCCACCATAGCGGAAGTATTTCGATCCTTTTGGATGTTTGTTTTCGAGGAACGTACCATAGTTGCGGGAGTGTCCAGATGCCATACCGACGGCTGTCCGAGGTGGTAGGGCATGCCGACCTTGACACAGATGATTAAAGTATCACGGGCTGCGTTGATCTAAAAATAAATTAATACTTAATTTAAAAAAAACAAGCTGCTATATATGCATACACGTACAATTAAAATTCTTAAGTGCATTAATTATTCAAAGAAGACAAAAAGTAAAACACTATATTTTCTAGTTTTGTTTAGTAGGCAGGTAGTTCTTCTGACTCTATCATCCGACCAGTTGTATTCATCATCATCATCATTATCAGCCTATTTAACGGCCCACTACAGGGCCAGGCCTCCCTTCTTATTGGAGAGGGGATACCAAAAATTAAAAAATCTACCAGTAACAGTTGTATTACTATCATACTACTATTATGAAGGCGAAAATTTGTGAGTGTGCATATTTGCTCGACTCAGGACTGAACGGCTGGAGCGATTTTAATAAAGTTTGGTATGGAGTTAGCTGACACCCTGGATTAACAGATAGGCCACATTTTATCCCGAAATTCCCACGGGAACGAGAACTACGCGGGTGAAACCGCGGGCGTCCTCTAGTACATACGTCTAAATTGTAGGTCAAGTAGGTGGGCGTGGATGGCTTGACGGAGAACACCTCGTGGTAGAAGCGGAACATGTCATCAGCAGCCTCTCCTCGGTCGTAGCAGCGGATGCCGCCCATCCACCAGTGGCCCACCCACGCGTGGCCCAGTTCGTGCACAGAAGTAGCTCGGAGCATGGTGTAGCCTACAAATTGACAAGAAAAATTTCAAAATAAATAATATTTAGTTGGCCAAGTGACGATTTTTGGAAATACTAGAGCGCGTTAGAAATACATAAAGGAGGATGGACGAAAGAACACCTATAGGGGTGTACGTTTGGGGCACTCCGTAAAATTATTCATAAATTATTATTATAAAAACAAAAAACCCAACTGCTTAGAAGTAATGAACTGAAAAGAGAAAAACAAGGATCACAATATCTATATAAAATTCTAAATACTTTATGGGGCTGCAGGTGTGGACGAAATAGTTTACTACCTGGGAAAGAAAGACCTAACAAAACTACGTTTGTACACATTTTACAGCCGCCATTTTTAAAAATTCATATACCCTATGTCACTTCCACAAT
This sequence comes from Mycalesis mineus, assembly GCA_034621355.1. NCBI lineage: Eukaryota > Metazoa > Arthropoda > Insecta > Lepidoptera > Nymphalidae > Mycalesis > Mycalesis mineus. The sequence continues at coordinate 1,007,916 of CM067882.1, forward strand.
TTTGCCAAATTCAACGACACCTCACCTGTCAAAATCCGTTCAGCCGTTTAGGCTGTAGCGCGTGCCTAAGAAATGGGCATACATACATACATACATACATACGCTCGAAAAACATTACCCTCCTGACGCAATCGGTAAAAAAAATAAACCGACTTGAAAACGCAATAAAAAATAAAAATTTATTCCGTACTAGTAATTATTCCGTATTCCGTATTACTATTAGTTGCTTTAATTTACTTAAGCATATCTATGAAGTCGGAGTCATCATGTGACCATACTTTGTAATAAAGAGAAGAGAGTAAAATAAAAAAGCACTAACCGAATGGGTCATCCTTGGAAAAAGCACCCATAGCCTTCCCAGTGATAGCAGCTGTGATCCAGGGCACGTAGGGGTATATCAGAATGTGATGCGGTGGCGAGGGGGGTCTTCGGGACCTCAGGGGATCAGGACACGGAGAACCACCTGGGCATTCAAATATTGTTAGACCTATTGGACGATATAATATAGACGCTCTGTAAAGACCATACCTACTTGATGGAAAAGGCAAATTGTTTTTCAGTAATGCTTATTCTATAACGGGTTTTTTATAACTTTACAGTGTGAGTTTATAATTTGTCTCATTTTATCTATATCTTCAGATGAAATGGAATATCTCTCTGTCGAATTGTTGCACAATGGCTCTGTATGTAGCAGCGTGATGACTATAAGCTTCGTTACCCCTTTTTATAAAATCTGGCCAAATGCACATCACGTACCAGTCGCACATTAAGGGCTCTGTACCAGATACTAGATAAACAATTAATTAACATTTAAGTATTTTGTCAATATTTCAAGTGCCTACCTATAACTATTTACTGATGTCGAGCAAAAATATGCAAAAAAATTTAGTTTTTAGCATTTGTTATTATGGTGGTAACAGAAACATAATTTGTAAAAAATTCAACTGTCTAGCTATCGAGGTTTTTAAAATACAGCCGGGGCGCGGTGGATTTATAAGGCGGAGGTCCTGGGTTCGATTCCCGCTGGGGCAGATTGAGATTTTTCTTAATTTGTCTTGGTCTGGCTGGTGGGAGGCTTACGCCGTTGCTAGTTGCCACCCTACCGACAAAGACGTACCGCCAAGCGATTTAGCGTTCCGGTACCATGTCGTGTAGAAACCGATAGGGGTGTGGATTTTCATCCTACTCCTAACAAGTTAGCCCGTTTCCATCTTAGATTGCATCATCACTTAACATCAGGTGTGATTGCAGTCAAGGGCCAACTTGTAGGCATTAAAAAAAAAAAGTTACCACCATCACTTAGGTGCGATAGCAGTCAAGAACAAACTTGTAGTAGTAGATTTAAAAAGACGGACAGATGGCGATGTCTTGTAATGTAATAAGATGTATTAGGATCCTGTTTTTACCCTTTGGGCAAAGGCCTGGTATGGCCGTTAAAATAGACAATGATTTTTATGTTATCAGGCATACCTTCAGAGAGAAACACGACAGACCAGTGTCCCGTGTGCTCGTGCACTATGCTCGGCGACCCGGAGTGGAACCCGCACCCCGTCGTACAAGCCATGCGATCCTTGCCCTTGCTGCTTCCGTTCTGATAGAGGTAAGCATCACATCAACAACTGCTGAATAGTTCACAGTTAGAGAGATATATAGAATATCTTAGCATTCCATGGATCCACTATGCAGGTGCCGGGTCCATCATGTGTTAGAAAGGAAAACGCCAAACAGAGTCCAAGACCTGCCGCACGACTGACGGCAGACTAAAAAGTACTTGTTACCGGTCAACGCTCGCCTTCTCTGGTCGAATTATTCTCCCTGCCCTACCAATTCTGGTAGTTATGGTTACTACCCTACCGAAAATAACATACTGCCAACCGATTTAGCGTTCCAGTATAATGTCGTAAGAAAAACGAAGGGATGTGCATAATATCCTAATCCGAACAAGTTAGCCCGCGTCCATCTTAGATTGCTTCATCACTTACTTCCATGTAAGATTGCAGTCAATGGCTATCGTGGGTTAAATAAATGAAAAAACTTCAAAAACGAGAATTTTATATGTATGTTTGTTACTCTTTCACACAAAAACTATTGAATGGATTTTTATGAAACTTTGCAATAAAATAGTTTAGGTATATATTAACCCGCATTCCAATGGAAATGATAAGTACGCGGGTGAAACCGCGGTCGTCCTCTAGTTAGGTATAATATTAACTATTCGCTAAGATAAAATCAACCATACTAACAATTGGGTTGTCGTACAAGTAACACAGCTCTCTTGGCAGCAGTGAGATACGTGTTACTTCTTTTTCTTCCTCCATAAAGTCTCTTGGAACATCTGTAATATTTAGTTACTGTTAGAATACATCTGATTAGGATCTTTCTCTAATTTGTTAAGAAAAATGTTGACTTAAGAGTATGTTAGTTTAACAAAAATACATTTAGAAATATAAAATATAGAAATATCGTATGAAGGAAGATGAAATGACTAAAATCGTGAAATTTATGCTGAGAAGGTTTGGTCACGTAAAGAGAATGAATTAAGGAGACTTATGAAATTTATTTACAAGACGATATTGAATGAAAATGTTGGAAGGGAAAGTCCAAGGATCAAGTCCAAGACATTCCGATCAAAGACCAGATTAAAAATACCCTAAACCGACGTACTTGTATGAAAGGTTTATTGAAATTGAAAGAAGTGACAAAAATATGCTAGGATCGTGGCGAGTTAAAGGACGTGTCCCTGTCTACCACTATTGGTATGAGGCCTGATGGTATTTATTTAGAAACTAGAGAAAATTTGTTAATTTTATGGCTTTAAAATTAATAGACTTCTGTTCTTTTAGTTAATTACTGAGCCAGTCGAGGTTCCAAGTCAACTCAAACAGAAAAGAGGCTACAAAACTCGCGAGAAATATTTTCGAACGTTCATATTCGTCACGAAATAGACAAAAAAATCTTGTACTGACCGCTTGTAAAATCGATGTGATACATTTTATCTTTGGTCAGCCTGCCACTCTTGTCCACTAGGAAATTTTTGAACGGTAAGCAAACTGGCACCATGTAGTCTGTAACAATCGTCCCACCTAAGGATAAAGTTCTTACACTCAAAATTATCCTTTATTTTGGAAACACTTTCTCATTCACTCCTAGTGAATCCTTACTAATATAATAAAGGCGAAAGTTTGTGAGTGTGTATGTTTGTTACTTCTACATGACTAAACGGCTGGAGCCATCTTAATCAAATTTGATATGTAGTTAGCTTACACCGTAGATGAACACCAAAGCTAGTTCTCTAGTCTTTAATAATTATATACAGGCGAAAGTTTGTATGTATGTATGGGATGTTAGTTACTCTTTCACACAAAAACTACCGAATGGATTTTGATGATAACATAAGGTGTGATAGCAGTCAAGGGCCAACTTGTAGGCATTAAAAAAAATGAAACTTGACAATAATATAAGTAGCTTAGATATCAAACTTCGCCTTGTGAATGTCTTTTTCTTCTTTCATCCATTCATGTCCAAACCATCTCTTCCTTTTGTCACACAGTTTTAACTCGCACAACTCCTCAATGCTCTCATCTCTACCGCATTTATTTTACTTTTGTGCTTCTTCTGCCAGAACTACGAGTAAATTCGCGGCCGTCCTCTAGTAAAGCAGTTTATATTTTCGCGTAATTTTTTCGTACACCAACTCTTCGAAATATAGATAAATAATTTAAAAATCTTTGAAATCGGTAATTAGATGCTAATGAACATTTTCTACAGATGGAAATGATGGTATATATAGGTGAATAAGTATTTCAAACAATATTAAGAAAAAGATTGGTGGTGATACCACGCACTCCACAGAACCTAACTTACTAAATGTAACGAAACTTTTAGTTTAATTACAGTTTTTATTACAAAAGGTAAGACAACGTACTTGATTTAATCTCAGTCATGAGCTTCAAGAGCGCGATGCTGCTCTTGATGCCGAAGTGCTTGTACTCGGGGTGCAGCAGCACGTCCGCTATGGGCATCAGCAGCACCGCCGGCTCGCACTGCATGCCCGCAGCCAACTCCTCGATGCTCAGCTTACACTCGATCTCGTCGCGCTCGTAGTCGCCGAATACCACGTTTCCCCTAAATATACTTTGACTAACAGTCGCCCGCGACTTCATCCGCGTGAAAACCTCTTAGGTACCCTTTTAATTTTAAAGACCCCTCTTTTAATTTTTTTATAGTGTCCCGTGAAGCAATATCCTCCATCCCGTCCCGTGTACTAAAGATCTAAATTTTTGTTAAACATTGTACGATATTACAGTTCATTAACATTAACAATATATATTTATGGCAAGCTGATGTGTATAAAAGTGAAATAGTATATATATTGTATTAAATATACTATTTCACTTTTGAGTCTACCTTTCATAATTATCAAAATAATTTACTATCCGACAAGCAGATCTTGAGATTAGCCCGTTTAAACAAACGAATAAACTTTTTCGAATATTATATAAATATGGTCTGCCATGCCAAATAAGTTGAAAGAAAAGATCAAAGATCGAATTCTCAAAGAATATCAGTACCAAAATGTTGACCTCTATTCAGTACGTATAACATAACACGGAGGAGGTCAACTTAATTTGGACGATATAGCGGCAGAGTTGTTTTTTAGAAATTTTGTAATATCTCCGAAACTATATATAACTAATTAACATACTGTAAAAGGCAAATCTTATCTCTATAATATCTATGTGATTATTAAATAATTTATTTTCATAAGGATTTAAGTTTAGTTATATAAATAATGACGTAAACGTAAGCATATGAATTAAATGATTTTTAAAACACAAAAAGTTATGTATCCTATTGCGAACTTTTTTGTAGAACTTTTTAAGATGCATAAAGTTTTCATACAATGTTTTCAATTATATCCAATAGTTAAGGCAGCGTATGCGTAAAAAGAAGATTTAACAGATTTTTGCGATCCGGCTTGCGCTACAAAAACTGTAATAACTCGTTTAATATATACAATACAAATATAAAATATAGCCTATGACACTCACCGATAACGTAGCATTCTACTAGTGAAAGAATTTTTATAGATATAAATCTTTTTTCCAAATGTGAAGCTCCATAATTCCACGATTTAAATGCCAAATATACTTTAGATCAATTCAGGGAGTTTATACACAAACTTCCTAATGAATATAAAGCAGGTGGAAGCTTTATGGACTCTTGCCATACTAAAGCTAGTACGGTAGTAGTAGTACAGTAGACTAGTAGAAACCAAAGCATTGCTAAAGACAAGCGGGAAATATTATCTAACCCTATTCTATTCTATTCTATATGTAGTTTTCTTAACATCAATTTGCCCCGATACTTACAAAGCATATCCATTGGGTATGTGAGCCGCATCGACAGCAGTGCTAAGAGAGAACTGACGGCTGATGAGGACCACCCTGGGCACGCGGAAGTAGTGGGGAGTGCCATTCTTTACTGGAAGAAGATATTATTTGTAGTAGTACATTTGGGAAAAAGCACGGCCTGGAAGTAGTAGCACCAAACCTATTTCTGCCACCAAGCAACATTGCTATGTTTCGAATTGAAGGGCATAAGGTTACTTCAGTAGTGTCCACCTCAAGTGCTTTGTGAGTCTTTTCTTGCAAGCCCTGCGGAGTATAGTTATGTTTAAAGACGATAATTTAGTTCTCTTGGTCCAGTTAATACAATAAAAAAATTGTTAATTTGCCGTGGAGGTAGACTTACCGTGGATGTACTGCAGTGCACCCAGCCAGGTGAACTGCAACTCACTGACCGGCCCCTCATCGGGGTCAAACACCGGGTCGTCGTGACAATTGAAGAACTGACACCATATCCATGGAACTGACAACAATTAATACATCACTTAGTTATATGAGAAGGTGGTTCCATAGGCAGAAAGCCTCAGCTCTGAAAGGGGCTAGAATATTTACCGGGAGGGATAAATTCCACTGCACCTGATCCGGGTAATGAGGCAACTTGAGGCCTTTACCCTTTCTCGATCTCTGGTGGGATCCAGAGAAGACCGGCACAAACCGGCTTCAAACAGATAATAACATGAACTGACGTACACATGCTATTGACAAACTAAAATCCAAGACATTATTTTGGTATCGATCTGCAATGAAATACTATTTTTTTTCCTTGGGAAATGCATTTACGCTTGACTTCGGGAATAAAGTCGATCGTTTGAGTGGGCATGTGGAAAACATTATTACTACGTATGAGTTTTTAATCGAATTAATCAAAATACGCAATTTAGAATATAACATAGGCTCCAGAAATTCCCTTCTAATTGAGCCGTTTAAAAATAAACAGAAGTGCAACATATGTCATATTAGTCTAGGAGCTCATGAAGGCCAGATATTCGTCATTTTATAAAAGCAGAATGTTAGCCTATGCTCCTACTATGGGAAATTACAAAAGACAATTCTGAAGGTTGAACTGTCATGATTTTGGTAGGTAACTGGTTGCAAAGGTATATAATAGGTATTCGGCCTAGCAAGTACATAATTATTGTTTTTCACAATGATAAGGAGAAATCTTAGGCTCAGACCCCAGAAACTTTATAGCAAACCAACCCTAAAGACTGTACTTTCGTCACAGTAAGCTGAATTTTGATGGTATGTTTTGATTGATATACTGTTTTGACAGAAGATAAATGTCATAACTTCATACTTGTCTATTCTAGTTACCTTTGATTACTGCTACCTCTAATTATAAAATTCTATCAAAATTTGGTGCTACCGAAGCCCAAATTACATAATTGCCCTATCCACGTTAGAGGCCTGGTCTGACAAAATTTCACTTTCATAAATTGACTAAGTTCTAGGTATCAGGCTCTTGTTCTACAATATGTTGTATTCTTTATGCCGCACGGTGTAAGAACCTGTGTGCACTGCCCGACACTAATTAGTCGCTAATTAGAGCTCACCGAACAACAGAGCGCTCGCCACACGCCACATTAGTGTCGCCAACGATCATGACTGCTGTTCGCGGAATCTGCGCCTCTCGCCGCTCAAAGGAATGTCCCGCCCGAGGCATTGTGCAAACAATGCAACATGCATTTGTTTGTGCTTACCGACCGGCTGTGATTTTAGCACACAATATAGTTTTGTTTATTATGTTCTCGTCTATACAGCCGACTGTAATTTTTAAGATGGGCACATTATTTTTTTTATTTTTTCTCGCCTATATTGATATATATATTATAAATATTGTATAATTTATAAAGCAAGAGTCGGTGATGGAAAGACTTTTGTCATTTTATAAAATTTTTCAGTTCATGTTCGTAACATGGTCGAGTTTAGTAGTTGATTTGGGAAGTGGCAGATTTCAGAGATAAATACTCTGAATCGTCCAAGTACCCATAAAAAAAACGTTTTTTGAATAATATGTAAAACAATAAGCTTACCCAGCAGACACCAGCCAGTCCAAGGGTTTATACAGCTACTGGCCGGACCTTATACGCAGCTTTACATTTTTGCAGTTGAGTGGAAGTTAGTAAAATAGGAATCATTTCGGAATGCGCTCCATCCGTTTTGAAATAATTAAATAATGATTTGCTATTCCTTAACAATTTAATCGCAACATTATATCTATGAAAATGTTTGGTACAAGTTCCTTCGTCCATAAACTAGACATTTAAACTGAAACTGCAATGCAATTCTGTTGCAATAATATTGCTACCTTCAAACTGCGGTTGTATTAAATTCTCTACAGCAATTTAAGATGGCCGATAAACGAATTGTAATATTATGTAGCTGCAAAATGTACAAATTCTTAATATAATATAGAGGTACCTGTGTGTATCAGTACGTACCTTTATTGTAATTTGTTGGTAAGCAACTAAGCAAACTTAATTTACCTACTATGTTTCTTAGGAGAAGGCTGAGGCGAATGTTCTTAGATCCAATTCAGGACATTAGGAATAATAACCAGGTCGAAAGTAACCTAAAGCGACGGACGTATTGAAAGGATTAACGAGAGAAGCTAAGGAAATGTGGGAGAATGTTGTCATTGCATATGACGGCGCCTGCGTCATCGTACGCGACTAGAAAGAAGTCTGTGAACTGCACGTGTACCAGCTACGCCCTCTTGCGTCTGCGCATCGTTCGATACCCCACTACTTGAGTCATTCTAAGTTGTATAAAAGGAGCGGGTCTACAACTGGTGGGCAGTCTAGGCTCTGGCGTGGCGCGGTGCAGAGGTTGTACTTTGCTTATCGCTTAACCTAGACAACTCGAATAATTAATTTGTGCAAACGAATTAATTAGTGTTTTGAGGTTGCATTAATTAACACAGGACGTTACATATCATTGTAATACCATAATTTCCCAGTAGTAATTCACTGTTAATTAAGTTGCTGTTAATTATTGTTTCAGTTATCTAATTGTGGTTTAGTTATAATTACTCTAAATTCAAAGGCTTACCCTATTATTTTACTAACTATGTCTGACCCTCTTTTGATATATACATGTATGGGATCGAAACGTGATATGTTATATTCATTATATACATATATAAAAATATAAATATACCAAGGTATTTAATTCTTCTCAAAATAAGAAAAAACATATTTTAATAAAATTATTATTATAAAAACAAAAAACCCGACTGCTTAGAAGTTATGAACTGAAAAGAGAAAAACAAGGATCACTATCTAATATATAAAATTCTCGTGTCACAGTTTTCGTTGCCATACTCCTCCGAAACGGCTTGACCGATTTTTACCAAATTTTGTATGCGTATTCAGCAGGTCTGAGAATCGGCTACTATCTCATTTTCATCTAACTTTTTTTAAATTTTTAATGCAAAACAACGTTTGCCGGGTCCGCTAGTATCTGTATAAAATTCTAAATAGCACCATAAAGTATTTAGAATTTTATACAGATATAGTGACCCTTGTTTTCTCTTTCCAGTTCATAACTTCTAAGCAGTCGGGTTTTTTGTTTTTATAATAATAATTTTATTTGAGACTTTTTAGTTTTAGTTTATGGTATAGAAATGAGACGGTACACTTGGTACACTTTTTGCCATTTTTTGTTAAAAAAGTAATATAAACATGATATGATTGATATTTATATTTTTGAAATGGTCTTATTACGACCTTTCAATTGGTACCCATATTGCTAAGATAAGAGAAAAAAATACACACATCCCCCCTTTTTTCCCCAATTTACAGCCGCCATTTTGAAAATTTATATAGTCTATGTCACTACCACAATTTTGACAAATTCAACGACACCTCACATGTCAAAATCTGTTCAGCCGTTTAGGCTGTAGCGCGTGCCGAAGAAATGGACATACATACATACATACATACGCTCGAAAAACATAACCCTCCTTCTGACGCATTCGGGTAAAAAGGAGAAAGAAAATGAGGAAAGTGTCGGTAATGGCTAAACACCATTTAAGTTGAATTTTATCAGAGGTCTATTAAATTAAAATCCAAAGATAGAAACAGCACTTTGAAGATAGGAGTGAGAGTGAATCAGGTGTGTGTATTGTCACTTGACGCTAATTTTCTGAAATGAATAAATGGATGTTTTTAAGTAATTCAGATAAAAAATAAAATTCAGCAAGTAATTTTTAGGAAAATATAGAATTTTACATAGATGAAGTAGCAAGTCTTCACTAGTTATTTTACTATAACAACTTTCACACAGTTCAAGTTGCAGCTCGTATAAACGTCCCTATCTTTTATGGATCGACCTCCATGTAAACCGCAGTATATTATGTACATTATCGCAGTAATAAATGATAGTGAAACGGCGCAACCATATTACGTTCAGATCTGATAGATACACACTGTAACACAATACGCTATAAATTATTGTTAAGTGTGCATAAATCTTTATTTGCCCTCGAAACTCTAAGTAAGTTGTCTTGTATAGAATTGTAACTAGCTGCCGGGAAAGCGGTCGTTATTAGATTTGATTCATTCACATCCTTTGTTACATTTCCATCGCGGATATATTTTATGTTTGAAATCGTTACGTATGAAATCAAAAGTATACCACCGGTAGACTCAATACAAACAGTTGAATTTGACGTTACACAAGTACTTGTAAACTAAGTTTACTTGATATACAACGTCTTCCTTGCTTGTCCTACAAATTGTTAAATGATTCTGTTTGTTTATAATACATCAGTTACGCCATTTACTTATTGAAAAAGATTAAAAGATCGCTATAAAATTATTCTAAAAGGTTTTTACAAATGAACATCAGCAACATTAATATTATTCATTGCCGAAAAGACTCTGTAGGTACTAAAGAAAATCCTACAAAATATCTTCGCTAATCAATCATCGCTTTCCGCTAATCAAGGTAAGATTACTAAAAGGTAGATAGGTTATAGAAATTGGCAATAAGCCAATTGGTCACAGCACAGCACCCTCTCGCCACAGGCTATAGCAGGCGGGCTAGAATGCCGGTCCCGTTACGTGCAGGGCACATGCCGGCGCGCCGCGGGACGAGCGGATGTGAGCAATTTGCCATACTGTCGATACGGCGCGCGCATGCAGATTGTACGCGCAATCTGTAAGATCCACGAATTTGTGTTAACCCTTGCGACGTCGGCGTCCATCGACGTCACTGGGTGGGAGGATGACGAGAATCCCCTCTGATTAAATAAAAGAACCCGTTAACCCATTAAATTTTGACGCGGCAGCCGAATGTAGATAGATGTCAGTCATGCCTGATCCTTGAGTGCCCTTGAGTGTCACATTAGGGCAGTAAGTACTGCTGTAGGTACTGTATACGAAAAACGTCCAATATCCTACCTACCTATTTCTAGAAGGGACGGTTAGATGGAGTGTGAATTCCCTTGGGGCAAATTCACACAGATTCCGCGGATGAGATTCACATCGATTCCGCCGACCTGAAGATCTGAAGAACCTCACACTAGAATAGAGACGAATATCTTAGCATATCATGGATGCACCGTACCAGTGCCGGGTCCATCGTCTGGCACAGAAAAACGCCGAAAAGAGTTACAGACATGCGGCGCGGATGAAGGCTTAAGCGCATCCTTTGTGACCGAATCTTTATCTTACATTCTGTACTTAGACCACATTGCATTTCTTTTAAACCTAATCTGTGTGATTCCAGTACCTGAATAAAAAATGCCCTCTCCATTTGTCTACAGTGTCGACGCCAAGGCAAGTATTGTGATAGGTGTTGTGCGTGATATATTTTCCACAAGTGGATAAATATAGAGCCAGCATATGGTTTTGTCTCCCAAAGCTCTCATTGCAGTGCGTTGCGACGTAGCGAACCTTTCCCAGACAAACAAAAATAATAACATAAAGCACTAAAAGCAGTTGTCGGCGCGATTTAAAAGTGGCAACACTGACGGTTGTCACTAGCGGAGCGTCGTAGCTGTGGTAGCGGGGTGGCCATCTTGAAACGATTCAGAGTTGTTGACGGAACGGCCGCCAGCGCACCACGCCCTTCGACGAATCGCTTTCTTTTATTTCATCGATCTTTTATTAAAAATCTTTTTATAAAATTATAATGATTTCCGACGAAGGCCCTCCTGCGCCTATATCAGAAGTGGGATCCAAAGAAACTCAAAATGCTGCGAAGCAAGCTGAGCTAACGACCGCTGAAAAGCTCTTGGGTAATATGGAAGCATTACTAACTCGAGTGCTAGCAGCCCAGCAAGCACCACCTGTGGCGGCAAACCAGCAAACACCACTTCTAAATTTTGACCCGGATGGACCAGATGCAGATATTGACGGTTGGTGTAAAGTGACCGAAATTTTCATACAAAATAAACAGCTTGAAGGAGTGAATTTATTCGTGGCATTAACGGGAGCATTGAGGGGTCGTGCGGCCGCGTGTCTCACTAAGCTGAACTTGGACCAACCTAAGTGCACGATGGCTGAAGAATTAATAGCCGGATTTGTAGTTTCCATGCTGTGTCAGAAAAATTTTCATGTGTCAGTTTCATTCGCCGCGAATTAAACACACAAACTGTTACAAGTCGTGGCCAGCTTTTTCGAATTCTCGGTGGAATATCACACAATCGATGACTAGATGCTGAGTCACAGGAACCCAAGACCAAACGAGCTCCTACAATGGAAAAATTTACTGGCAAATGTCATTATTGTGGGCTCTTTGGACATCGTATTACCGAATGTAGGAAACGAAGAGATGAAGTTGGAACGAAATTACTAGACGCCCCGAATTCATCGCGTACTACGAAAAAAACGACCAATGTGACCTGCTACACATGGGGTCAGCCTGGGCACGTGGCGCCTGCTTGTCCGGACAAGAAGAGCGGGGCCAGAGCTTCACCAGTGCGAGCACCGCCTTTCCAGGGGTACCTTGCAGACATCGTCTGGTGAGTTAGTCATCTTTTTGTTTGATAGTGGATCATCTTGCTATTTTATAAAAGAAAGTTTTTTTTTGAGAAACTTGCGGGTACTGTGCGTAAAAGTCTCGTTCATTTAAGTGTCATAAGCGGTGAAGATATACAGTGTACAACTCAAATAGAGAGCGAGGTAGTCATTGATGAGCTTCCAGCAAAATTGATCTTTCACGTGGTCCCCGATAAGTTTTTATCAGATCCTATAATAGTTGGTAGATCATCTTTAGATCAAGGACTGTGTGTTAAAATTTACAATGACAATCTTAAATTTTATTCGAAAGAAAAAAAAGTTATTTTTGCGATTTGGCATCAAATGAACAGGACTTGACCAAAGTTGAAGCGAACTTACAAGGTCAAGATAGGGAAAGTTAATATCCATTTTGAATAAATATTCCAATTACTTTACCGAGGGTATTCCGTCTTGTCGTGTTACAACAGGTGAACGTGAAATTAATTTATCCAACCTAAAAAAAAAAAATTAGTGCATAGGTGCCCATATACATTAGCGCCTGCAGAAAAGCATATAGTTAGGGAAAAGGTTCAGGAACTGCTTGATGCTGGTGTGTTTCGTGAGAGTTATTCCCCTTTTGCAAGTCCGATTCTATTAGTCGAGTAGAAGGATAAGTGGTATAGGATGTGTGTGGATTACCGTGAGTTGAACACAAATGCACAACTCGAACATTACCCTCTGCCACGCATTGAACAGCTTTTTGGCTCTAATTATTTCTCGTCATTAGATATGGCATTTGGGTTCCAACAAATTTTAATGCATTCTGTGCATGCATGCTATGCCTTTTTGGATTGCGGAACGCTCCTTCGGGTTATCAAAGGTGCATTACTAAGGCTCTGAGTTATCTAAAAGATAAACCACTGATTTATATGGACGATGTTTTATGCTATTCGTCTAAGGTTGCTGATGGATTGCTGTGTTTAGACAGCATGTTTAGCGCCTTAACGAAGGCCGGATTTACGTTAAATTTACAAAAATGTAAATTCATGACGCAGAAAATAGAGTATCGGAAGAGATAGAATAGAGTATCGACAACAAGATGCCCACTTTAGTTTTAGATCTGCCAGTGCATAAGTTTAAACAATGTATTAAAACTCACTTACTGAGTCAGGGTTGTTATACTATCGATGAATTTTTAAATGACAAAGATGTTCAAAGGCAATTGGATCGGCTTTCAACTTCACACAGGAAGTGAAATAAATAACTTTATGTAATAACACGCTTTATATTGTAAAATTGATAATATTATAAAAAGAGCAACTGTTGAGTTTCTTGCCGGCTCTTCTCAACAGGGCCTGCCTTCCGAGCCGGTAATAGAGTCACTACAAATAGTCCAATTTGACGTTTCAAAAGTGCTTGTAATAAGCCTACTTGAAATAAACGATTTTGAATTTGATAAGACCGAATTTACGAAAAATCCAGACATTAGTAGATTCCCCGCAACCGAAAACAGCTACTCAGGTTCGGCAATTTCTTGGTCTTATCTCCTACTTCTTTATTACCTTTATATTATATTAATATTACTCCTATTCAAATATCCTCTGACAAAAGTAAAAGAACCTATTGAGTGGACTTAAAAACACGAGGCAATATGAAACGACACAATATGCATTCTTATGTCAGAACCGATTCTCACCATTTTTGACCCGACCTCACCAGTAGAGTTACACACAGATGCAAGCTCTGATGGATATGAGGCGATCCTTATACAAAAAAAAATAAATGGCGCGCCTCATGTCGTGAAATGTTATAGTTGTCGAACGTCGGAAGTCGAGTCACGCTACAATTCGTAAGAATTGGAGACCTTAGCAGTCGTACGAGCGGTGGAACACTTCCGGCACTACATCTATAGTCGTTATTTGAAGTCTATACAGACTGCAATTCCCAAAATGCATCTAAATGAAAAAAAGACCTAACCCTTCGACATCATTTATCGTGATGGTCGTCGAATGGAACACGCAAGTTACTTTTCGCGAAATCCACTTTCTGCCAATAGTAACACAAATACGTCTTGTAAAGATTCAGTGCCTAAGGAAGTTAATTTTGTTGAACTTCATCAGGATTGGCTTTCGGTTAAACAAAAACGCAATGACGAAATACAAGTTCTTATCGTAAAGCACAATAGTAATGGTTTTCCTGAGTCCTTAGGCAAAACATATGATGTTAGAGACGGTATCCTATTCAGAAAAATTGCTCGGAATAAAACAATTTCTTGGTTGCCAATTTGGACATTAATTAACCACGTTCATAATGAAATACAACACTTAGGAAAGAAAAAAAAACCTTAGACAAGCTTTATGAGCAATACTGGTTCCCTGAAATGTTAAAATGCGTGCGTAAGTTCTTTGATTCTTGCATTATTTGCAAAGCATCAAAAGGTCCCTTTGTTATAATGTCGGTGTTAGATAATAATCGGTACGAATTAAAGAGGTTTGATAGCTCTCATAGAGTGTATGTATGTATGCCCACGAGAATTTACGCCCAGTAACCAAAGGACACGAAGGTTTGCTTGAGAATACTGCTAATCTTTTGAATTACGATGAGGCCATGTCGGCGCCAGAAGAAGAAGAAAGTATAATTTATAGAGATGATGACGAACCAGTTGATGGCAGTGGCACCTTCACCGTGTGCTCGGATACTATGTCTGTCTGTTCTAGTACAATTACCGCTAGTTCAGGCACCCTCAGTGCACACTTCGCTCTGAGATATGGTACGAGTGAAATTCGATTGAAAAATTAGATTTTCATGGTGTTTCGCAATAATAGGTATGTAGTAACATCTCATGTCGTAATTGTGTTTTTATATGTCGTCGTATAATGACCATAGCCAGTTAAGATCTTGGTTCCCTTAAGTCGATCCTGGTCGACGGTGTCGTCCGGGCCACACCTGCAAAGGTTGGTTGAAGGGATGCACTTGGTCGGTCCAGATGTGTAGTCGATCCTGGTCGACGGTGTCGTCCGGGCCACACCTGCAAAGGTTGGTTGAAGGGATGCACTTGGTCGGTCCAGATGTGTAGTCGATCCTGGTCGACGGTGTCGTCCGGGCCACACCTGCAAAGGTTGGTTGAAGGGATGCACTTGGTCGGTCCAGATGTGTAGTCGATCCTGGTCGACGGTGTCGTCCGGGCCACACCTGCAAAGGTTGGTTGAAGGGATGCACTTGGTCGATCCAGATGTGTAGTCGATCCTGGTCGACGGTGTCGTCCGGGCCACACCCGCAAGGGTTGGTTGAAGGGATGCACCTGTCTGACACAGATGTGTAGTCGATCCTGATCAACAGTGTCATCCGGGCCACACCCGTATGTGTTGGTTGAAGGGATGCACTTGTTCGATTCAGATGGAGTTTAGCCTGGTCATACCTACGAGGCTTGGTTCAGAGGATGCCTTTGTCCAGACCAGATGTATTGTTTCGATTGAATAATTGGGAGAACAGTGTTATCCGGTCCAGACATTTATGTAGCTTTTCTTTAAGTGTGATATCAGGATGAACGAGCGGATGCCCTATTGATGGGATATCATTTGTTTCAAGAAATAATTAACGCCCGAGGACGGTCGTCAGTCAGTCTGGCCGTGTCGGCGCGATTTAAAAGTGGCAACACTGACGGTTGTCACTAGCGGAGCGTCGTAGCTGTGGTAGCGGGGTGGCCATCTTGAAACGATTCAGAGTTGTTGACGGAACGGCCGCCAGCGCACCACGCCCTTCGACGAATCGCTTTCTTTTATTTCATCGATCTTTTATTAAAAATCTTTTTATAAAATTATAATGATTTCCGACGAAGGCCCTCCTGCGCCTATACAGTTTTTAATTAAAATACATCGTAGGTAACAGGGGGAATTTTAGACCTTTCTGAATAACTTTTGAAAATCGTTGCAATTGGAAAAGGAATCATTAATTTATTATTGGGCTTGGTTATTTAGACATTTTTTAATTTCCAAACGCCTGTTCTACTTAGTATTAAAAACAAACAAACAAACAACTTGATATAAAAGAACACACTCGTAGTAGTAAACTTGCACTTGATCGTGCATAGATAATGCACACGTATCCAACACAATTTCATTTGATCGTTCGAAAGCAATTCGCGATTTCCTGTGTGCGCAGGAATGTCTATTGAAATACGATATAGGTTAGTAAAGTGATTACATTTAATTTAATATTTACAAACGAGACAGGAACATAATCATACGAAAGTCTAAATAACTTCACAATTAAAGGCCCGTATTGAAAGGTTCAGGGTTCAGCCCTTTAATCAGAATGTCCTGGATTTAAGCCTGGAAACTTCCCCTTGGTCTTCCCCTTCCAACATCCTCATTCACTCTCGCCTCATAAATCCCTTTCGTAAGTCTCCTTTCATTCATTTTCTCTACATGACCAAACTATATCAGCGTACCTTTCTCGATTTCAGTCATGAACCAAACAGTCACAGAACAAAAAGTAGATGAACAAGTTATATCAAACCACAAAGTAACTAGCTCTTTGTACTGTGGGTATTATTATAAGGAGCTATAGAATCTAATGATTAATTAATGTTGCTCCCCAAGGATGATGATCCTAGATCGCAGTCGGTAGTAACACGTACTCGACACATGCAGCGCTACTACATAGGGGTGCTATCTCAGGTATTCAGACCAATCACATAGCAATAAAATTAACATACAGGGCACATGATTTACTCGTGTTCCTGCGCGCATATAAAAGGGCATCTTTTTATACTGTACCAGTTCTGCTGTTGAAGATGTATGGTGCAGTGTTCTTTGTGCTGTGTTCAGGGATATTTCCTATATATGGTAAATACATAATAATATTTTTAAAACTAACGATCCCAAAAAGAATCCTTCACGCGGTGCCTTTCGAAGATTATTTGGAATCGAAAGTGTTTTCCAAAAAAATTTTTTTAACATATACTTATTTTGTTTATTTCATATGATGGTAAGTCTCGATGTCGTTGGACTATAGAAAAATACAGCAATCTTAAAAGCTCTCTTATGGCTTAATAATATTACCATAGCAACACGGATGTGACCGAAGCCACCCACGAAAGTAACAAACAAACAAACATTAAAATTGATGGCCTCCGTGGCATTGTGGTATTATAAGACGGAGGTTCTGGGTTCGATTCCCGGCGGGGCAGATTGAGGGTTTCTTAATTTGTCTTGGTCTTACTGGTGGGAGACTTTCGCCGTGGCTAGTTACCACCCTACCGACATAGCCAAGCGATCTTGCGTTCCGTTACGATGTCGAGTAGAAACCAAAAGAGGTGTGGATTTTATCCTACTCCCAACAAGTCAACCCGCTTCCATCTACGATTGCATCATCACTTAATATCAGGTGTCAGTGT
Organism: Mycalesis mineus; assembly: GCA_034621355.1. Classification (NCBI taxonomy): domain Eukaryota; kingdom Metazoa; phylum Arthropoda; class Insecta; order Lepidoptera; family Nymphalidae; genus Mycalesis; species Mycalesis mineus. The sequence continues at coordinate 1,025,669 of CM067882.1, forward strand.
CAGTCAAGGCCTAACTTGCACCTATTCGATATAAGAAGACAATTTCACGGCACACCTAATTAATATCAACTGATAATCTTTCATACTCGTATTCTTAAATATTTATGAAATCATAGTTCGCTATTGCATAACCCTAACAGTTTATAACATTGATTTTGATATGACGTATCAAATGACGTCATAGGAAGCCACGTGGATATATTAATAAATACGTAGAGCAATTTCACCTCATTACAGTAAGTCAGGATGGCCGAGCGGTCTAAGGCGCTGCGTTCAGGTCGCAGTCCACTTCTGTGGGCGTGGGTTCGAATCCCACTTCTGACAGATTGCTTTTTCAATTTTATTGTTTGACATATTTCTTATTTTAAAGCTATTTAATTTATTAAATAGTACCTTAGCATTTTAAACATTAACATTATTTGAATATTAAATTTTTAATACTAATTTTAAAAGATAATGACCAACTAACTAAATAATTGGTAATTATACTTCTAATACTGGCTGGTACGACGGCCTCCGTGGCGCAGTGCGCAGTAGATTTATAAGACGGTGGTCCTGGGTTCGATTCCCGGTGAGACCACTTGAGATTTTCATAATTGGTCCTGGTCTTGCTGGTGAGAGGCTTTGGCCGTGGCTAGTTACCACCCTGCAGGCAAAGACGTACCGCCGAGTGATTTAGCATTTCGTTACGATGTCGTGCACAAACCGAAAGGGGTGTGGATTTTCATTCTTTACTCTTAACAAGTTAGCCCGCTTCCATCTTGGTTTGCATAATCACTTACCATCAGGTGTGCAGTCAAGGGCTAACTTGTAATGAAAAAAAAGGTAGAATAAAGTTAGAATAATTTTATTACTACCCCATTCATACTCGTAGGTTTTTTCATCTGAATAATACGAGTTCCACGCAGACAAAGTCAGATGAGATTTTCATCTTTCCAGCCACATCGGGGTCACTTGAAGATGCGCGAGTGGACTGGGAAAAGATAGTGGGGGGCACAAAAGCCCCCAACGGCTCGGCGCCCTACCAGGTCTCCCTGCGCGTGTGGGGGGTCCGACACTTCTGTGGAGCCTCCATCATCACGCCCAGAGTCATCCTCACGGCAGCACACTGCGTTGATGGGTATATATTATCTTTTTTTAGAAGGTAATGAAGAGTACTAAAGACCCTAATGGCTCGGCATTCGTCTTTTTACTGTAATAGTTTACGGATCAAGGAGAGGGTCCACCTTGAAGGTCAATGGAATTCCTACCAATAAACAGAGCTCATCCTTCAAAGTGCCGCTCTGTCTCCATCAAGCTAAGACGTAAGATAGCAAACAGGGTCTTCACACCAGAGCAATGCTTTTTGCAAAAATAAATCGTATACCACTAGACTGTTTTGTCACAAATAGCTACTACTAGTAAACATCCACTGAACTGACTCCTTAACCAATCCTATGCAACTTTGAATCATGAGCTTTTTTCCTGTCGTTAAATTCCAGCCCAAGTCAGAACATTTGAAAACAACAGTACCTATTGCTAGTAAGGATAACAAAGTATTTGAAACTTATTTATCTTAAATTTCAGAATGAAAACTAAATACTACCGCGCGATAGTTGGCACGAATCAGCTGCTGTTCGGCGGCAGATCGTACGGTATCCGGAAGGCGGTGAAACACGAGGAGTATGACCCCGAGCTCATCAAGAACGATGTAGCCGTCATCTTTACCGAGAGCCCCATCGAGTTCAGTAACACCGTCGATGCGGTTGAGCTGAATGATGAACCCGTTGCAGCGGGTGAGAAGCTGCTTTTGACTGGCTGGGGAACCACTTCTGTAAGTTACTTCAGTTGCTGTCATCTTTACCAAGAGGCCCATCGAGTTCAGTGACACCATCGATGCGGTTGAGCTGAATGATGAACCCGTTGCAGCGGGTGAGAAGCTGCTTTTGACTGGCTGGGGAACCACTTCTGTAAGTTACTTCAGTTGCTGTCATCTTTACCGAGAGGCCCCTCGAGTTCAGTAACACCGTCGATGCGGTTGAGCTGAATGATGAGCCCATTGCAGCGGGGGAGAAGCTGCTTCTGACTGGCTGAGGAACCACTTCTGTAAGTTACTTCAGTTGCTGTCATCTTTACCAAGAGGCCCATCAAGTTCAGTGACACCGTCGATGCGGTTGAGCTGAATGATGAGCCCATTGCAGCGGGGGAGAAGCTGCTTCTGACTGGCTGGGGAACCACTTCTGTAAGTTACTTCAGTTGCTGTCATCTTTACCAAGAGGCCCATCGAGTTCAGTGACACCGTCGATGCGGTTGAGCTGAATGATGAACCCGTTGCAGCGGGTGAGAAGCTGCTTCTGACTGGCTGGGGAACCACTTCTGTAAGTTACTTCAGTTGCTGTCATCTTTACCGAGAGCCCCATCGAGTTCAGTGACACCGTCGATGCGGTTGAGCTGAATGATGAACCCGTTGCAGCGGGTGAGAAGCTGCTTCTGACTGGCTGGGGAATCACTTCTGTAAGTTACTTCAGTTGCTGTCATCTTTACCAAGAGGCCCATAGAGTTCAGTGACACCGTCGATGCGGTTGAGCTAAATGATGAGCCCGTTGCAGCGAGGAAGAAGCTGCTTCTGACTGGCTGGGGAACCACTTCTGTAAGTAATTTCAGCAACTGTCATCTTCACCGGAACCACTTATGTCCGTTACATCAATTGATGTGATCGTCACTGAGAAGCCCAACGGGTTCAGTGACATCATCAAACCGCTTGAACTTCTCTCCTAGCGTACTACTTTTAAAAGTAACTTCAGTATTAATAGTCAAGTTTCTTCTACTACATTTTTAACTAAGGCAGCACATTGTATTGTGTTTCTTGAATTGCAAAAGTACAGCACATGTTGATTGCTCGCAAATATGAGTAGGCGCGTACTAAAATCCTTCGATCGATCATTTTTAACCGACGCAAAAGAAACGGAGGAGATTCTCAATTCGACACGTATATTTTTTGGTCCCATTGTCATCATGTTTGAATCGGATGATGATATCCTGGGGAAATTGAAGGAACTCTTCAAATTTTGGAGGCACTCTTTAGCGATTTCGGTTTTTGTCTCGGTATCGGTAGCTTTTTGGCTACTAGCGCCGTATAATATACTTTGACAGTATAGTCCGACTCAAAACGCACTAAAAAATAAAAAATAAGTGTGTCATTTAGTTGCTTTAATTTACTTAAGCATATCTAGGAGTCGGTGCCAGCCAAGGTTTCTACTTTAAGGACATTACCTAGAACCCACTAACTGCTTTACCTACTACGTTAAATAAATGTTCCTTAAACTTGGTGGCACCGATCTCATAGATATGCTTTAGTAAATTAAAGCAACTAAATGAGACAGTTATTTCATACTTTTTAATGCGTTTTGAGTCGGTTCTATTTTTTTTGATAGCAACATGGTCAAACGGGATTGTAGGTACCTACTTCAACTTTACTATAAAAATTTCTCATAGTCCAAATCCGAATGCTCAACGAGCTTTCCGAGGCATTGGTGTAGCACCACCAACTTAAACCCGGTCTGTTACTGATAAACTCTTCTTACTTACTTAATAAATTTTTTTTATCCACAGTATCCAGGCTACGCGCCCAACGACCTGATGCAGCTGGATCTGAAGGCTGTGTCGTACGAGAACTGCAAGGAGGAACACAAGGAGACGAACCCCGTGTACGAGACACAGATCTGTGCCATCAGCACTGCTGGCAAGGGCGCTTGTCACGTTAGTAACTTTGTCTCATCTTACATATACGAAATATTGAAATATGACAACCTATTAAATTGGACGATGATTGCGTGGACAACAGTGTCTATGTCTACCCTGGATTTGACTCTTACAATTGCAAAATATTGTTTTATCCAATGTATGTCGATGTGGATGTTTTCTAGTATATTAAGAAAATTACCTGCTTAATTATAGTTGCATTTATCTCTACGTCTCATCAGGTACAGAGCCGCCTTTTTGTGGAACGCTTGATTCTTGCATGCCCAGCGAAAGGTTTTCACTTGGTCCATCAATTAAAACTACAAACATCTAAACCTCAAATAAATAAACGTTTAATCATTTCCTTTCTTTTTCTTTCCTTTCTTAGGGCGATTCCGGAGGTCCTCTAGTAAGAGAAGGTCGTCAGGTTGGCATCGTATCGTGGGGAGTGCCCTGTGCTAAGGGCAAGCCAGACGTGTATACAAAAGTAAGTACTACAGACGTTGCCTCATAATGCATTATTATAATATTTTTATTGTTATAGGATAGTTTAATAAGTAGTTAGTAACCTTGCTTTAATATTAGGATGTGCATTGACATAATAAATACCAGACAGTTGAGGGATGACAAAGGTACTTTTGAAAAAAAAACCTCCGCTAGTTCTCTAATTATTCGGATTTACATTTAACATTTTCTTAACATTTTCCATTTAACCTGAGGATCAATTATTTTTGCAACCTTATTAATTTACGGAATTCTCGAACTATCAATCCAGATTTGGTTGGGCAGAGAGAAAAATTCGAGCAGAAAAGGCGACCGTTGACCGGTCACAAATGGTACTCTTAAGCCTACATGTTTTCCGCAAGTCTTGGGCTCTGTTCGGTGTTTATCTCTCTGCCAAAAATGGACCCGGCATGGCCACCAGCAATCCATCCAATGCTAAGATATTCGTTTCTTAGACGATGGCATCGACGAGATATATATAAAAACCATCTATTTCAGGTGGAGTCATACATGGACTGGATAGAGAAAACTCTGTACGACGACGACGAGGACCACGTGCACTTTATACAACACAAACGGAGAAAACAACATTAGCTCACAATTGAATCATTAATTAGTGTTAATTGAATTAATTTATTGTAATGGTAATGGGTCAAATAATATGTAAAATAGTAGGTAATTAGAATTTAAAAATGCATTGTAAAAAAGTAAATTATTATTTATATTCATGAAGTTTTTGTTTAAGTATTTAGCATTTATGGTTTTTAAACTTGTGTAATGATCTGTTTTTATCTGTCTGTTAAGGTCTTTGGTAACATTGGTACCATCATTGGCGTAGAATATGTTATGATTAGTAATGATCACGAGTTCAATGGCTCGCAATATAGAGGTGGACGGTGGACCAGAAAAATGAACTAAAGGATTGTCTTAAATAGCTACCCCCACCACCCCTCCAACCTTAAGGTTTTTACGCCCTTGGTACGCCCTATCTATTCTATTCTCGTGAAACGCCGAGAACCCATGTGACAATCACTAACTGACTAATTTATTCACTATTTTCACTTCGAAACCATTTAAACATTTTAATGAAAAATAATAATATTAGTTTTATTAAACGTGGCGTTTGACTTGTTTACATTAGAATAAAATACAAAGAGTCGCATAAAAAACATATTTATTATCACTCACACACACATATAACTAATATCACAGAGTTCAGTCGTATGTTCACTCGTGTACCCAGCACTTTACCTATACCAACTAATTGTTATAACTATATATAGTAATTAATAAGTTATAATTTATATGCACTTTTCAGCCTTAACCTTATTACTGGAACATTGGTACAAAAATTTATTTAATTAAAAAAATAAATAAAAAAAAATTCTACATATCGACGACTATTTATGGGTGATAAAACTATATAATTTAATGTATCTAGTTATTAGATAGACATTGATTGTGATGATAAATCAATAAAACTAATGATGATCTTTTAACACTGTATGAGGTTAAGTATAGTAAAATTACTTAGAATAAATAAACTGTTTCTAAAACCTTCAGCCGCCATAAAATATCTAAATGAATGTGGACAACATTTTTATATCTACCCTCTTGGATTAAAAATGTTTTCATATTACAGTAATATGAGAGGAGAAGGAAGGAAAGGTTATTTCCCAATAACTCTACCACATTATTTCAGCTCTGCTCATCTTATCATTTTTTTTATAATATTGCATTATAAAAGTATCAGTAACTTTGCAGAGAAAACCAATTTCTCCTGTATAAATTATATTTCAGAAATATTTAAAAAAAATTCTAATCTTTATTTAAATTACATCATTTCCAATATATAAACGGACACAATAAAAATCAGTACCCTCAATCTTATCCAGACATAATCGAAAAATTCTTGCACATTTTCACTTGAAATATATTCTGAAAAGTCTAAAACATTACCTCTAGTATTATTATTGATAATATTTTTAAAATCTTTAGAATAATCTCTACCAATAATTCCGAATGAGAGTAAATTATCTGTGTTATATATTTCACTGGTAACACTTTTTTGGTTCTTATTGTCGATGGAAAATTTAAGATTTTCACTGTTAAAAGTAGTTTGAGCTGTAGTTAAAATGGTTGGATATTGAGCGGAGTTTTCTTTTGAGAAGTTGGCGTTGATGGATACTTGATGGAACTTCATATCTGTTGTGATGTTTTTGGATCTGAAAAGAGATAACGATACTTTAAAAATAACATTCGTGCACAAAGCCTCATTGTTATAGGGGTGGGCAAAGACCACATCCTTCCCCTTGCCACGATCCTTGCTCCAATTTCAATAATCCTTGCATACAAGTTCGTTGGTTTAGAACAACTCTTACCCTGGCCATTTACTACTATGCTCTAGATTTAGTTCTTTAAAATGTGAATAAATAAATAGAGGTATTGCTATTACATGAACAAGTATGTATCTAGAAACAGCTCAAAATGGCCCATATTTCAGTCAGTCACGTTTTCTTTGGCTAACGACAAGATTGTCATTAAATTTTAGATGCTATAGAGGTTGCTGCAACGTGAAGATGTATTCTCTGTTTTTTTATTATCATCAATTTTCTAAATTTTAAAGGACTTCTAATATGCACCCTTTAAAATGCATGTTGGTTTTCTTATGCCTGGATGTTTTCTTGACTGCTGGTTTGGAGAGCTTAATTAAGACTTCTATTATATTATAATGTAAACTTACCCAATAGAGCAAGATCGTTTGTACAAGCCAGCGCACGCCACGAGAGCGCAAGCCTGGACACCGATATTGGTTGAACCTGACTGATGGATGCCATCAAACGCCACCAGCCCATAGCTGACGTCTTGTGAATTCGTACCTGCAGGAAACATGCATGCTGTAACCATATGATTACCTCCGTGGCGCAGTGGTATGCGCGGTGGATTTATAAGACGGAGGTCCTGGGTTCGATTCCCGGCGGGGCAGATTGAGATTTTTCTTAATTTGTCTTGGTCTGGCTGGTGGGAGGCTTTCGGCGTGGCTAGTTACCACCCTACCGACAAAGACGTACCGCCAAGCGATTTAGCATTCCGGTACGATGTCGTGTAGAAACCGAAAGGCGTGTGGATTTCATCCTACTCCTAACAAATTAGCCCGCTTCCATCTTAGACTGCATCATCACTTAACATCAGGTGTGATAGCAGTCAAGGGCCAACTTGTAGTCGATAAAAATTAATTACTTGACAAATCATACTGCTATAATAAAGGCGAAAGTTTATGGGTGTATGTTTGCACTTCTTCACGACTAAACGGCTGAAGCGATTTTAATAAAATTTGGTATGGAGTTAGCTGACACCCTGGGTTAACATATAGGCCACATTTGTTCCCGAAATTCCCGCGGGATTGTGAACTACCCAGATGAAGCCGCGGGCGTCCTCTAGTAGGTCATTAGTAATGCAAAACTATACTGCCATGAAGTTAGAAGCTAAAGTTGCTTATATTCGGCGGCAGTTTAAAGTGTTGACGCAAGTTGTCATCGTTGAGTAACCTATGATCTATTAAATGTTTTTTTATCGCAATCGTTTACGCACGCCTATGTATTAGTTATACAATAGCCGTGACGATCGAATCTCTGTTTTCAGGTAAAATGGTAAGGTTATTTGGACATTTCCTGGGCGTATGTAACTAATAAAATTATTATTATAAAAACAAAAACCCAACTGCTTAGAAGTAATGAACTGAAAAGAGAAAAACAAGGATCACTATATCTATATAAAATTCTAAATACTTTATGGTGCTGCAGGTGTGAACAAAATAGTTTACTACCTGGGAAAGAAAAACCTACAAAAAACTACGTTTGTCCCCTTTTGTAGTTTAAATTTGTGGTATAGAAATGAGACGGTACACTCGGTACACTTTTTGACATTGCTTGTTAAAACAGTAACATAAACGTGATATGATATTTATATTTTTGAAATGGCATTTTTACGAGCTTTCAAAAAAATGCACATGTCCCCCCTTTTTTCCCCCATTACAGCCGCCATTTTGAAAATTCATATAGCCTATGTTACTTCCACAATTTAGCCGAATTCCGAAAGCCGACACCTCACATGTCAAAATCCGTTCAGCCGTTTAGGCTGTAGCGCGTGCCGAAGAAATGGACATACATACATACATACAAACGTTCGAAAAACATTACCCTACTTCTGACGCAGTCGGGTAAAAAGTAGATAGAGATAAATAGAATAGAACGAAAGTTTTGATAGATTCTCGAAAATAAGGTACTTAATATAATTATAAGAGATGGTAAAGTAGAAGTTATAGTGCTTACCAATAAAGCTGCTCTTCACGAAAAACTGACAGCAGAAGGTGCCGTGACAGACCGTGTCGCTGTATCCTCGCGAGCTGGCTTCTACATCCAGTGGCTTGGACACGTACTGACTCAGGTCTTCACTCGGGAAGGAGCTTGGCGGACTCGCGAAGAGAGTTGGGCGTTCTGAATAAATAACAAAGGCTGTTACGTAAAGAATATAGGAACCATATTGATTCACTTTTCTTAAAGTTATTTTTAATTAATTTAAATTAAAATCTTTTATCTTAAGTGTCGAGACAAGGATGTTTGTAGAGTAGAATTAGCCAAGAGGCAAAGTAAGCACTTATGCAATTCCTCTATAATGCGTAGCTCTAATGTTTGGCAACATCTAGACCAGACTGTCAAAGGATTAACAATTAAGAAATACAGGAACTTGAATGCTTGCTTTGAATTTTTTTGGCATCTTTAACCTATATATTATATTCACGACAAACTTTAAATGTATCAGTGTCCTCTATATGCTGGGATAAATCTAGTACCAAGCAATATATTTTTTTACTACAATGACGTTAGATCACTGTTTTAAATAACTGTTCCAAATTTCATGTAGATAATTCTTATAGTTATCAAAATAATCGAGTGTGAAGGACGGACCGACGGGCGAACGGACGGAAGGGTTCCATTTTACCTTTATGGTAAAACTTTTTTGATTAATATTCATGACATAAAAAAAATATTAATTAAAATTATTTTCAATTCAAAAATGAAGGAATTAAAAAATTCAAATATTAAACAAGAAAATAACTCTATGCAGTCGTTGTTCTAAAACATTATTGACGTGTATTCTCTCAGTAAGCTAACATGAGACTGAATGCGATTAGAAATCTTTTTCGCGTTTTAGCTCTCTTTTGGTTCAGACACTTTTTAGCGCTGACCCGAAGTCCATACTAATATACTAATATGTCTATGTTAAAAATGCTTACCAGCGCCATTTTTCCCAAGTTTAGAGATGATCAAAGGTGACGTGCTGTTAGAATCAATTACACCGCTCGAAGTAATCACATTGACGTTATTCACAAAGGCAAAGGAAGACTGGAACTGATTGGCTGAAAAATTAATAGTAAGTGTTAAAAAACAATAAATACAATATATAAAATAGTATTTTTATTATTCACTTAATTATAATCGGGTCCGGAAATAAAGCAATTCACAAAGCAGAAATATTTCATTTATTTATTTTAATTGGCAATAAGTACGAAATATTAAGTTATAATAATAAACTATGCTTGTGAAACGGGTGAAAGAAACTAACTATTAGTATATCGGCTCTTTTCTCTCGCTCTTCGAACCGTTGGTAGAGTCACTACAAATAACTAGATGGATTCGAGGCTACAAAAATGCTCGTGAGCCACATACTAGACTAACTAGCTAGCTTGCTCACTTGATTTAAATGAATTTTGATTTTGAAATTCAACAACGCGTTTCTATGACAATCTAGGATGTGGCCAGTGAGCACAAATGACTGAAATGTAGAATTATAGAAAATATAGAACTACGGGTAAGGAATCTCTGTAATGTTAAAGAAAATTGATCTTACCAAACAAAGACGATTTCTTGGACAAGGTGTTGTCGGTGACAATGAAGTTCTTAATACCAGCGACGTCTTCAGGGTTAGTGAAGATAAGATCCTCGTCCACGGCTATACCGAACGTGACCCCGAAATCGGTGGAGAAACGACCCACTCTATTGAACGATGTGCTCGTTATGTTGCATTTTGTGAGGCTATCCGAGGCTTTTCTGTGACTGTAAATTAAAAAAAACCGTTATAAAAGATTTTGTAGGTATTAGAAGAGATGTTAGTTAAGTACTCATTATAACTCGTTACACTATATGTAAATGCGAAAGTAAATGTTTGTTCCGCTTACACGCGCTAATTATTCCCAGGATTATTCCAAATAAAAGGTATAAAAAAGAACAAAGGGTATTGTTCTAAGGGATTAAAAAACCTCTATAGTTCGTTCAGGTTAAGAATGCAGTGAGCTATCATTGTTCGCCGGCCCAAATTTTCCTAACCAATCAAATTGCACGTCGCGTTCAAAGCTATGCCTTCAACTAGTCACTATGAACTTTGGTTAGGGGAGCGGGGCTAGGCCAGCGCTCACTGCATTCTCAAACGAACTACACATGCGAACGAAGGCGCGGGTATACCTATAGAAACAGTATAAACCCACCAGGGATTTAGGGAAATCAAAATACGTATTTTACCATGATTCAGTTATTATAGGTACCTATTGATTAATTCCTAAGTTGTTTACAATATTTTAGCAACATCATTACTTTTTAAATAAGGAAAAATGTTCTATTTCAATTTTCCTTCCTATAATATCAAGAATCAAATAAACAAAAGGATTAAGTTTGTATATTTTATAATTTTATACCCTCTCGTAAAAGAACAAAGCTCCTTAACTCCAAATTCGTATACTCAATCATGACTTATCATCAATCAGTAACATAGTAAAACCTAAGCGGTACTGAAATTCAGGTGAAGAATTTGAGTGATGTATGCAGGCGTAAGTATCATAATAACTCACACAGCTATAAGAGCTCCTGCCCTATCAAACACCAGGTTGCTGGAGACCAGCTCCGGCTTGCCCTGGCAGATCACCTTCTCATACAGTGGCGCCACCACGTAGAGTTGAGCAGATTCCGCCGCTGCTGATACCGACCTCACTATCTGCATAAACAAATTCAGTTTTAAAGAAAAACAGTCTGAATAGTTGAAAGTTGGTATTACAAAACCGTGTCTTGGAAAGCACGCTAAGCAACCAGTCCTGGTTACTGGTCAGTCCTACAGTATTTGGAATCTGCGACGCATGATACAACCCCTGGACAATTGCTGAACAAGCTTTAATAAAAATAAAAAAATAAATAATATAGGACAATTACACACATCGCTATATAGCCCCAAAGTAAGCATACTCGTAAGTAGCTTGTGTTATGGGTGCTATGATAACTGATGAATATTTTTATATATACTATACATAAAAACTTATAATATATAGATAAACACCCAGATACTGGAAAACATCCATGGTCATCACACAAACATTTTCCAGATGTGGGAATCGAACCCACAGCCTAGGACGCGGAAGCAGGGTCACTACCCACTGCGCCACTCGGCCGTCAAGTTTAATTGGTCACGTGTACGAGCATTTACATTTTTTATAGGAGGTTTCGTGCGCTGTGGACTTATGTGCGATGCGTCGTCATCCTCAGTGCAGGATGTAGGCTAGCGGGTTATCCTGTGTGTCGATTGTTGCATAAACACATCAGTTTTGAAGCCGATGTACAACGGTTGCAAAGTGGATGTAACAAATCAGTATTCTCCAATCACATTGTCCCATATTTAAATGGAAGTCGAATTGAAGGTGGGATGATCGACGAGATGTTCGTACGATGTTTTTTTTTTTTAAATCAACATACTTTGTTAGAGTCAAATAAGCACATCAATTCCTGCCCTCATATAGGAGGCCTGACCCTGTGGTGAACATTTCAAATAGGCCCAAATACTCAAGTAATTTGTCGAAGTCGTAGCAGAATTTTACATTGCGTCGTGATAACGTGCCCTGATACCCACTCAGGCATAACAAGGTTCTTCAATTAAACATCAATCTTCATTGTTTCAAAGATATCCAATCTAGATAAGAGTGCTTAGCGCAATTTATTGAAATCCGTCTGTCAATCTCGTAATACAGCAATAAGCTAACTTAACCACTCTCATATACCCAGCGCTTACTCTGAAATAGTGCGCAATTTAGTCAGATTATCTTAAGGGGGCGTCCATAAATTACGTGAGGTGTTTTTTTTAATTTTCTGCACCTCCCTCCCCCCCTGGTGAGATGTCGTGAGATTTTATTCAACCCCCTCCCCCATCCCCGAATCTCACGTGAGATTTTTCAAAATGTGAGTTTCTTACGTAAACGCGTTGGATTGTTATTGTAAAAAGAAAAAAACAAATTTGCATCGCCCTTTTATTTACGACTAGTTAAGACTAGTAATCAATATTGCTGAGAGTTTAGTTATAAGCGTAATAAAAATTTAACAATAGAATACTTAAATCGTAAATACTGTAATTGAAAAAAGAATATACTACTGAATTAGATTCAGTCCATGGAGAATCATGTACGGTCTCAAGAGAGACTATTGGAACCAACATTTCCATATGATTTTCAGTAAAATCATCTGCTCCTTCAACTTCGTTCTGTACAAAGTAACTCATTAGCTCGTCTTGTGACAATCCGTGAGGGTCGCACTTTGCGGAACATACGCGCTTGCTTAGCTGACAGTGGCGTACACTGTACCGTAAATTCAGATTGAATTGAGCTATTTGGTATAAAACAAATATGGTGGTTTGACAGTCAGTAAATGTATAACGTCGAAGTATGAATAAAATTATTTTCTTTCGAACGAATTAGTAAATGATCGTAATCGTACTACGATTACGCTTAAGATTAAATTTTAAGCATGTACAATCTGGATTAAATAGACCAAAATAGTAAAAATTTTTTTTGTTTCGATCAGAAAAAAATTGCGTGATATTTGCCGAGACCCCCCCTCTCTCCAACGTAAGATTAGATGAGATTTGACTCGACCCCCTCCCCCCCTTAAACACCTCACGTAATTTATGGACGCCCCCTAATCTATGTTAAATAAAAGCGGCCAAGTGCGAGGCGGACTCGCCCATAAAGGGTTCCGTAGCAGCAACTAACATAATATAAAAGTTCTTGTAGTTAGTTGTAACTTTCATTAATGTTTTAATATGCTTTGTTCGCTGTTTCAGCATAAGGTTTATGTTTAAATGTCCTTTTTTATTTTCATATTTGAGTTGATTTAATGAAAGGTAAGGTAACGATTGGACAAATATTCAGACGTGACAAATTCATAAGGGTTCCGTTTTTTGCCATTTGGCTACGGAATTCTAAAAAGAGATATCTGTTTAATAACATTACAAGTTGTAAATATTTTTGTGTGATGACTTGACAATTTAGCACAAGAATACTAATTGATGTTATAAAGCGATCTCCACAAGATAATTACTTTGTTACTAGACCACAAGTCACGCTTCAGTCGGGATAGTCTATCTTTCATTCTGTCCCGTTGTCCGCAAAACTGTTACACTTTAGTCACATATCCAGTGATCGACTATCCATACGTACCTCATCAAATTTATCTACTCCTTTGGCACAATATTCTCGGCTGTCTTCCGAGATCGCGACATTAGGTGTAGGTAGCACCAGCAGATCAACATTCTGAAAAAAGAAAAATGTTATTATGATAATATATTAAACTGCCTATCTAGATATATACCTAAAAGTTATTTTTGGCTATTGTCGTTTGAAGAAATAATAGTGATTTTAGCATGTCTTTATGATAGCCTAGCGCTGATCTGCGATCACGGATGAAAGTAGGTTAGCTAGAGATATTGCTTACAAATGCTGAAACGTGCTTGCCTAAAGATTTTTGTTTGAAGAGGTTTTGTCTCTAGGCTTGAAGATATTGATAGAGGCAAAAGGAAAACAGCATTGCATATCCTTTCAGCACGTATAAAGTACAAGAAGTCAACCTATTATTTCGCGTCCAAGAGTAATGGACTGCGTAGCAAAAAATATTATCCCTTGATGACGTTGCGAGTCAATAAATAATATACTGATTTGAGAAAAACAAGATAAAGTTTTTAGGAATTCCTATTAATAATATTGTGTTATTGATTCGTATAATCCATTTAGTTCATAATGATATCTGTATTATATTATCTAAGTAGGAATTACATATCGTCCACTACACTTGTTTAAAAATAGACATTTATTTATAGTACTTTATGAATTAGATGGATTAATACTTAGTCATTACCTACAAGGTTATCAATTAACTTGCACGTTACTTCTAAACAACACAAGCGTGTACAAGCGTAGCACCATAGGCTGCATCATCAGTCAAGCATCTTATAACACAATAAGTAAGTATATAAAACAACTAGCTTTTGGCCGCGACTTCGTCCGCGTGGAATTAGTTATTACGGCAGTCTAATTTTTCTAAGCTTTGAATGTCATATTTATTAATATCTAATCAACTGCCTAAGAAATAGGTCTTAAGCTTTCAAAATGACGATACTTTCATACAATATTTCATCCCCCTTTAACCCTTTAAAACCCTTTTTTCGCAATTAAAAGTAGCCTATGTCCTTTTTCAGGCTCTAGACTTACTGTATACCAAATTTCATTTAAATCGGTTCAGTAGTTGTAGAGTGTAAGCAAGACAGACAGACAGACAGAGTTACTTTCGCATTTATAATATTAGTTAGGATAACTAAGTGATATGGCGAAGTTAAGTATTTATATTTCTGGTCAGCCTGTGATTCTCTGCAAATATCTATTTTAATTTTAGCCGCTAAGCTGTTGATCTTGGTCACGATCATCAACATCTAAACGTGATCGTTTAAAAATCAAATCAAAGCAAGCCTGCCGACCCGCATTGGAGCAGTGTAAGCTCCATGACCCCTCTTCTACGAGTATAAGCGTAGTGTTCCGTTAGCATTTATAGTAGACATTTATAGGCTGATAATAAAAAAAATAAGTTCTAAACTTACCGATTTAGCCGCTTCGCTTATAAACCAAGCGTACTTGTTTCCGGCGATAGGTTCAACCGCAGAATGCATAGTGTTACACGCAGCCTCCTTCACGTCCACTACAGCTACTGTGTAGTGCTCCTGTAAAAAGAATACGTTACACCTGTAACCGTTCTTTTTTATATCTATATGTATGTTGGTAAATGGAAAGCCATGGCCTATAGCTACACTTCGTAGAACTGTCTCTTGGTTGACTTTGTGGCTTCGATCACGAGGACCTAATTCAAATTCAGAGTCGAGACGCGGAATAATTCTGAGCTTTCATTCTCCCATGAAACTTTCAGTACATTACAGACACGGAGTCTGGAAGTTAGTAACGTGTCCCGTATCTCAGAGAGTACGTCAAGCCGTCGATCTCGGTCTTCTATCATTAAAATCTGATTGTGATTGTTCCCACCACCCACCCCACATCCCACCAACTTTTTGACGCACCACGCGGATCTACGCTCCATATCCCCTCTCCTACACGAGAGAAGCCTGGCCCTGTAGTGGGCCGTTAATAGGCTGATATGATGATGACAAGGAACACGTCTTCCCATGCCATGCTCTGTGCCCGTTAACCTAAAGCTCTTTAGCCTCGTGTTAATTTAATTTCACTGGTGATTATATCCACTTTTCTGAAATACTGTTAAGCAGTAGAAATATATATATATATTTTTTACTAATTACAAGGTAGCCCATGTAATCACACCTGGTATTAAAGTGATGATGCGATCTATACTAAAGCCAAACTCAATTAAGAATGCTTGTTTTTTTATAAAGCCTTATTTAAAAGATATTGAATATATTAATTAGTTTTAAGCTTACTTATCTAATATATTGCCATCAATTCGCCATTAAGAAGTTGATTAAAAAAAATAGGTGCAAAATGACTAGTAATTTCTACCTTCATTTTTAATTTGTTTGTTGGCAAGCATTCTCAGTCCAGTTTGGCTTTAGTATAGGATAGCTGAGGAGCTGTAGGTATGTGTATAATATCCACACCCCTTCGGTTTCTACACGACATCGTACCGAAACGCTAAATAGCTTGGCGGTACGTCTTTGTCGGTAGGGTGGTAACTAGGCACTGCCCAATCCTGCTGAGTTGAATCAAAATACCACTATCAATACATTACATTCAAAACTCAATGAATAATATTTTGAACGTGCGTGCGTTGATTACGCATGAAACATGTGTTATCATTTCATTCGACCAAACAAACATCAAGTGACGTATACATGACATACTCGCCTTTTGTGTAGGACACTATTGTAGGGGAGACCAGAGATGGTTGGCTATAGGGGCAGGCTGACTAGCTTATTCTCATCAATAAATCACGAGAGATAATGCCTTCCAGCGATCTAATTACTGCCTACTTCGTCAACTTGCACCGGATATGGTAGGTTGTCCAATCGTCAGTCATAATTATTACTACATTACTAATACTAAATTTTACTAAAGTTATCCCCTAGCCCATAAGACGGGAAGCCTGTTCCTGTAGTGGGCCATTAATGGTGACGATTATGACTATAATTGGATGTGACAATATATATTTATTGTTTTTGAAGCAATTCAATATTCCAAACACTTTACAATTTAATTGCTGCCATGTAATAAGGCTATAATATTTAGTACATAATTACGAGTAGGTATTTAATTTGTCGAACGACTAAAGAAACCAATATATACTTCAGGCCACGCTGAAGTAGCAGGGTATGGATAATTATCGGAGGCCTGTCTGAAGTGATCAAGTCCTCAAATGGGCACCACGTCTTAAAAAGTATTGTTTTTATATAGTGGCTATAGTAATAATGTGGAGTGACGTTGTTTAAAGAGGGATGTGTCCAACTCTGGGTGTATAATAACTGGTGATGATGGTGATGATGGTGATGATTGGGGTGAGAGGAGAGCTATCTCAGGAACTTGTTAAACATATAAGTAATAATAAAGATAAGTTTTTTAGGTACCTGAATAACTCTATCTGTATTAATTGTTATTTTCGTTATATTAAATTAAACATCAGATATACGGATACAAGCTTCAGTCAAAAATTAATCAACTGTCCCAAGTCTCCCCTACACTCACTGCAACAATAATAACTAATTTTTTTATTAAATTTAAAGTTGACTCTTGAATGCAATCTCATCTGCACCCCTATTGCGTAAATATGTTTTTATTAGTTGACATGTGACTTTTCAAATCGTGCCTGTCTCCCTAACGCGATGTTGTAGATAAAGAGAGAGATAGAGACAATTTCGATAGTAACAATATCAACAAACAAAAAGGTATATACAGAATAGAGCTACAGATGTTAACTGATGGTGAAATATAAGATGGTACAGGTTTACTTGGAGGAGGTACTTACAATCCCCAAATGATTTCCACGCGGCATCATACCGGATAAATCGCTAAGCAGTACGTCATTGCCTTTAGGGTGATAACTAGCCGGTCTACCGTCAGGTCAAACATAAATCAATTTAGAAAATATAAAAAAATCTAATTTGGATCAGCAGTTAAATCCAGGACCTGTCTATTGAAAGCCAATCGTAATACCTAACTGTAATAGGTCAGTACCTAAGATGTTTACCAAGTTCAGTCGGTCACGTTCGATAAAGTTATTTTTAACTTCAGTTGCTCGGAAAAGTTACTTTTGTTCAGCAAAATCATAAAGTAATCGTGTAATGACAGAAAAAATAAATCGATTTTGAAACGAGATTAAGAATAATAGTAGGTATCTAGATAATTTTAAAAACACAATACCTAAGTATAAATAGATTTTCCGTAGTTAAAAATGAAGAGCCTACATGGTCACCCTACGCAAAAAAAATATAACCTCAACCTTTCTACTTATCCATTACCTGACGGTAAAGATTTCGTTTAAGTATTTTAAGCCTTCTTATGTTATGCAGGCATCATTATCATCATTATCAGCCTATTAACTGCCCACTACAGAGCCAGGCCTCCCTCCAGGAAAAATGTGAATTGCGGAGAAAAGTTCATAATTTTCATTATCAAACATAAGTCCTACGTAGATAAACACATTAATTTAATTTTAAATTTAGCTAATCGAACTATTTTTAAATTCTTTTTAAATGTATAAAATATACCAACAAACAACTTTACATACACAAGTTGTTTGTTGGTAAACAAAGAGATGGCCTAATTTTAAGCCGATTTCATAATAACATCAAGAGATGTTACAGTCCGTTAACCCAATCACGCATGCACTGCGAGGTATCACTTGTCTCTTTCCTACGAGGTGTGAAAATTCGCCGTCCCTTTCCAACGCATTCACACTATCCCTTTCACATCTATTGATGCAGCATCCTTGCCTCGCTCTAATATTAGGGAGCCCTTAAGCCCTTGATGGGACTACGTGATGCGAAGTCACGTACGTACAGACTTAAAATAGTGACGGAATTTTTCCGGGTTTCCTGTGACTCATCGGATCACACTCGCGACAAAAGGTGCATAAACAAAGAATGGGTCGAAACAAAGAAATGCACGCTTAGAAGCAAACTTTTACCTGAGCGAAGGTAATCATAGTTAAAGAGCTGGTAGACATTTGTAATAATGTATTTGATATTTTTTTTACTTAAATAATATTGCAAAAGGAAGCGTTAAATAATAAACTTCACGAATCACGATGCCTTGACGTAAGTCACTTTGATACCCAAAAATGTTTGCTAACTTTCCTACATTTAATTACTGTTAGTTTGGTTGCCATATTGTTTTAACCGACTTCAAAATTAAATCGGACTCTAGTTTTTTGAAAAATTAAAAACATTATTAACTATAGTGCTAATATAGTTAATATATATGACACTTATAACCAAATAATATTGAACATCTGTTCAGGGTCAATTTCAAAGATTACAGATATTGGTAGGTAAATCGTAGATATCTGACAACCTACTTTTCAAATTAATTTTGTTCATGCTAACAAATACTGAATGTTTCCCATCAGTGCTAGGTACGCTTTTTCCTAAAAAGCCACATATCTCTAGATTTTACTATACTAATGGAATTACTGGACAATTCCATTATGATACCATAGCAAAGCTAACGCGCGTGCAGTATCTCTTCTAGAGACTAGCTCAAATACTAGAAAAAAATTGGCTCGTCTAAAGAGACGTAGCCAAATTCCTATAACTTTTCTAGCTTTAGAAGCTCTCAGAGACATTCTTAAATAACAGGGTCTTTGTGATTCTATATCAATATCTATTAATTTATTAGAAATTGGGATGTTTAAGTAGTTTAAATGTAAGGAAACAAAAACCCAATAGATCGGGAATATATTCTAGTTTATTAGTTATTGAATCGCTCTTCCTTTATCAGACCGTAGATATTCTCAACGCATCTTCTACCAGATATGAAAAGACCTTTAAATTATAGGTTCAGCATAGGTTCTACTAATTTTAATATTATGTATTGTAGAAAAAAAAACAAAAGGCATCTTTTTTATATCATTATGCCATCACAATATTTTCTAGTTCCATCCAGGAACACAACAACCAATAAAAGTACTGTAAAAAATATTAAAAAAAATTCAATTATAAATAAATAAATACTCGGAAAAGGAAAGGCATTTTCTAAATAGCGCATTTCATAGCTAATTGAGTCCTACGTGATAGGATGGGCACACCAACAGTCGGTATAACCTAGTAAGGGCACAAATTGACATAAAAAGCTACCGGCCAACGTGCAGAGCTCACGTACGCACTCGCATATTACGAGCATAGATAATATAGATAGTAGATTGATAGTTAGATAGATATCTTTGTTTAAAAAAAATAAATAGATTAACCTTGAATTGGAGTTTTGTTTTTGTTGACATAAAATTTTAAACTACAAGACGACTCTCTCGTGGAACTTACGCAATAAAATGTAGCCTATGTGTTATTCTGATATGTAAGCTATATTATTGTGAAGTTTCATCAAAATCCATTCAGTAGTTTTTACGTTAAAGATTAACAAACATCGTTCCATCCTTACGTACAAACTTTCGCCTTTATAATATGTATAAGTAAGTACTAGCAGATCTTTGATTTTGACCGCGTGATAATTCTAAACCACGTAGTTCTTTTTTAAACTAGGGTACCTACATATAAACATTTTTCTTGAATCACTATGAAATCCACATTAAAATTACTTACATATTTTTAAAGCTCTAAGCGTACAGACGACGCTAAAGGATTTTATTTTACACTAACATACTTTCGTGCATTCAGTGGTTAGCCTATGTCGCTTTGGATAATAAGGTCCTGGGGTCGACTCCTGTGTCAGGCTATGAAATCCTTTTCTTACTTCCGTGTCATCATTCTTTTATGCCTAGAAGAGCCTGTTAAGCCGTCAGTCATTAACATGTAATAGTGATCGTTATAGTTAATTACCCTAAGCCTGTCAAGCCACACTAGAGCAGTGTGGCGAACCTAAGATCCATATTTCCTCTCCTATATTTGATTCTGTAATGAGAAACTGATACTGATGCCGATGATCATTTATTTTTAAGCTAAGTAGGTACGTAAGTACGTACGTTTAAGTAAGCTCCACACAATCAAGCACGTTAAATGAAATCTTAAACCAACATCGCATGATTTTAACTGTGCATAGATACGAGTATGTGTATTTCCGAAATTTACTCAAAAATGATGATATAATATCGGATTTTTAAGATCAAATTTTGATGGAGTTTCCATTGTAATCCCTCAGGCAGCAGACGTGGGCAAAATGTACCTGAAGACGTTACCTGTGTGCCTCTGACTTGTTGTGACTCATGAGATCAACTCTATTTTTTGGGAAAATTTTAAAAGCGGTTGAAAAAATACAGGAAATAAAATCTAGAGAAAGAAAAGTATGTAATAGAGCCATTATATGTATCCGAAACTAATAGAACCCAAAATAGAATAGCGATGGCAAACAAACATAAACTAAACAATCAATTAAAATCAATATTTGTTAATATATTATTTTTCTACAAATTGTAGTAAAAATAAAAAAATAAACAAATCTTTGTTTCCACAAAAAAGTTAAACCAAAAAGAACATAATATTATATATTAAAAAAAACAAGCTGTAGGGAAATAATTATCAAAAATATCATATGAAAAATTAAATTCCTTAAGAATGAAATGTGTGATTTATTATATATAGTACAATAAATCGATTGACATCTGCTTTAAATAAAATTAATAAAAAACGATCTTTTGTTGTTTGTTTTTCACTTACCGATCCAGAAGCCAACCCCCAACAGAAGAAAAACAACACACATTTCAACAGTTCCATGTTTCCGAACACAACAACTCGCGTAAAAAAATAACTTTACGAATATTCCAATTTGGAATACAATAAAAAAATTCAAAAAAAATAGCCGACCATAGAGCAATAGAGTTAGCAAGTAGCGCCGCACTCGACGGTGTCCGCGTCGACTGAGCCGGCGTCCGCAGACGACTGATCGCTGCACGCCCGCATGCGTTCATTAAAACGTATTTTTTATGCAGCATCATCTTTGTAGCTGTGAATGCGAGTAAGGATTAAGGCCTAATGCACATCTGACGCAACAACTAAAGACAGTGTATGCATGTTTTACATTTTACAAACAGGCATTACGGGACAATGTTAACTAAACAAACACCTCTCAATTCTAGGTATGGACAACCCCTAATATAGGGCATGTATAGGAAATGATGAGACACTGATACACGTTATGCTTAGTTGCAGCAGAGTATCTGAACAACTTGAAGCATACATTGACTCCTGGGTGGTCTGACAAACTCCTGTAACGAACTCGACTTGCTGGAGTAAGTCAGCGGGAGCCTACACCGGGAGACCCCCGTACAACGGCCAACTTACTGGCCAAAAAAACTAGGAAGAAAGGAAAGAAGAAGACGGGTAGGTACCTACCTAGTAGCAGAGAAAAACTTTTATAATATGATGGCGATATCAAGCCGATAGTGACAACTGTAAATATTTACACAAAGCCGATCACGAATCTATTGTGTGGGATCAAATGAAAATCACTATTTTCATTATAATTTAACTCCTATCTCAATAATGATAACCTATAGTCGATAAACAAGTTCGTTACTACAAGTTGAATTTTTGATTTGTGTTGTTCTCTATGCCTATTAGGAAAGTGCATTATTACTTTCGTTCTGTGCTAAGAGGTGGGCAAGACCTTCAAAACTCTCCCCTTATATATCAAAAAGTGTAAGTTATTTGAAACGAGATTCATGACAGCGACATGTCGTTCCCACATAAATACACAGAAATGAATAAATGAATAATGTACATATACTAAACCTATGTTGTTACATTTTGAAGTTTCTAAGTAAATTAAATTGAAATTTCTTATTTATACAAAATTGGAAGCCTCTAGAAACCTCAAACAGAACAAAAATTGTCATCAAACATTACATATTTGTACTATGGGTTATCAACACTAATATTATAAAGAGGAAAGATTTGTATTTTTGTATATAACGTAAAAAAAAAGTACTGGACCGTTTTTAATAATTAAATTCATTAGAAAGCTACATTATCACTGAGTAACATAGACTATATTTTATGTTTGTATTGTGTATATTATCCAAATGATCACAGTTTTTGTCGTGCGAGTCGGACGGTGAAATTTATTAAATCGGCTTTTTGCGCGTACGCTGCCTTAGCTATTGGATATAATTGAAAACATTGTATGAAAACTTTATGCATCTTAAAAAGTTCTACAAAAAAGTCCGCGATAGCATATATCTATCTTTTATATTTTGGCAGATATATAACTTTTGTGTTTTAAAAAAATCATTCAATTCATATGCTTACGTTTACGTCATTATTTATACAACTAAAGTTAAATCCTTATCAAAATAAATTATTTAATAATCACAAGTATGTATAATACAACTATTTAATAATCACAAATTATTTAATAATCACAAGTATGTATAAAACAAATATTTTACAGTATGTTAATTAGTTATATAGTTTCGGAGATATTACAAAATTTCTAAATAGTGCGACTCTGTAATAAAACATTTTATTATGAAGCTAGACTCAAAAGTGAAATAGACTATTTAATACAAGCTATACACAACAGCTTGCCATAAATATATTTTTTTAATGTTAATATACTGTAATATCGTACAATGTTTAACAAAAATGTAAATCTTTAATACACGAGACGGGACTGAGGATATTGCTTCGCGTGGAAACTATAAAAAAATTAAATTGAGAGGGGTAGCGGGGAAAGAGCACACTTTATATGAAAGTCTGCTCTTTAACTAAATATATTAATGTTTCAGCCTGTCATTTGATTATTTTTGTTGGAAAACATCTCAGTGGGAAATTGGTTCTAGAATAGTCATAGACTTGGAAAAAAAGATAATGAAATTCGAACTCACGGAGGACAAAGTTCGAATTCCCACACGATTAATTAATACCTACGAGAAGCCAATAATTATCCTCCACAATAATACCTTGCACAGAAGCTTTGCTTCATAAACTAGCGGACGCTCGTGACTTTGTCGCGAGAAACATCGTATAAACTTGAAGTCATGATTCAGTCTTCGAGGGGGTGAGTTTTGAAAAATCCTATGTTAGCGCACATCTACATCATAATAGCTTTATGTGTGCTAAATGACATAATCAAAAATTGTAAGGAAGTCTGCCCCATGGATATCCAGATATGATATATATGGCATTAAATAGTACAATTTTTTTAATTTACATAATAACAGATTATGAAGGTTAACAAAAAAGTTGATTTTTAAAACCTGACGTTACTTCAACAAAATTCTCATTTTTTGATATTTTTTAGAGACACAGGTAGTTGTTTAAAATTCATTTAAACAAAACAGTTAAATATGCGCATACGTCTGGACAGCGTGATGCAAATTTCGGTGAATTGCCGTTTTACCTATAACATAATAGATCAGCGTAGTGATACAACATCTAGTACTAATTAACTTACGTACCTACTCGTATAATTTGGCAGGTACATGTACAAAAACGCACGTGTTGCGTGATGCATCGGTGACAGTATAATGATACCTACGTACTCGTATGCTGATGTCTGGAACTGATAAAGTGCGATAGGTCAGGCAGGTACGGATGGCAGATGGTAGGTACAGATCGCGTCATTTATTTTGACTTCAAGCATTATGTCTACAATTTTAGTGTTAGGTATCATAAGATTTTGCTTCTAACATATTTATCGTGCGAGGCCCTTCTGAAATGTGATATTCTTTTCCGGTCTATCATCAATGTATGATAGTGATAGTACATTCTTTTTATAATAAGCTCGCGCTTGACCACGATCTGCCTGATGATAAGTGTAGATGCGGTCTAAGGAGGGACGCGCTTGCTTCGAAAATGCCTATGCCGGCTCTTGTTTTCAAGATACCCAAGTTGTGAGAAACAGAAAAAACAGACCTTGGAAAAGCATTCCAGACCCTAGCTATAGGCATATTCCGAGTTGCGGGGACATCGTCGGCGTGTGTTTTGTAGTGCGATGATAAAAAGTTGAAGGAGATACGAGATCAAATAACTCCTAAGAGCACTCTCCGAAATATATCCTGTGAAATACTAACAAACTTGAACTAAACATTATTACCATAACTCTATGCCTTTCAACGCGCATTAGATCGGCTAGGTAGATCTAAACTCCACCTCTTCTATCTACTATAGGGAGGGGGGCCTAGTCCTGCAGTAGCTCACAATATATATTCACGAATAACCTGCGTAGTTAATCTTTTTATAGCTTACTCTAACTGCTCGAGGTGTTAATCTCTCCAGATATTTAATCATAGCATTTACAGCCTACAATAGCCGGAGTATTTTTTTATTTTGATGACCTCCGTGGCGCAGTGGTATGCGCGCTGTAGTTATAAGATGGAGATCCTGGGTTCAATTCCCGACGGGGCAAATTGAAATTTTTCATAATTTGTCTTGGTCTGGGAGGCTTTCGCCGTAGCTAGTTACCACCCTACCGACAAAGACGTACCGCCATGCGTTTAGCGTTGATGTCATGTAGAAAGCGGAAGGGGTTGTGGATTTCATCCTACTCCTAACAAGTTAGTCCTCTTCCATCTAAGAATGCATCACCACTTAACATGAGGTGTGATAGCAGTCAAGGTTCAACTTGTAGTCAATAAAAAAAGTATTTAATTGTTGAATTCATTGAGCTATATCAATGGACGCTGTCGTAATACGGATTGCCTAAGATACGATATAATTTTTCCACCAGCCGGTGTCAGCCACGCATCACGGGCGTGCGGGGCGCGTGGTGCGGCGTGACCGATAGTAGCCAGCGCCCTTATCTACAGTGAAAGTAAATTATTTATAGCTAACGAGGTATGCTAACTAATGTTATGATAAGTGCGAATGTCAGGTCGAGTTTATTCTATTTCAGTAGGTCTAAGATGCGCTCAGTTACCTCGTGTAGCGAGAAAGACCATGTGGAAATCGGAAACACCTGTAGCTTTTTCGCCCCAACGTCTGCCTCATTCGTCTAGTATAACTCTATGTGGTTTCGATCACGAGGTCCTGGGTTCGTCATAACAGTTTCTAGATTTTCATTCTTCAATGAATATTTCAGTACTTTCACAAGCCCGGGGTCGGGAAGTTGATGGCGATGACACCTCCTGTGCCGAGAGCACGTTAAGCCATCCGGTCCCGGCATTGGAGCCTATCTCTCACAGTCAGTATCTTAAGTCTACAGGTTGAAAATGCTCAACCGATAACTATGAGGCATACATGTTATTAGCTATTTTTCCACCGTGGGAGCGGTTCCATTGCGAACCCCGTTTAAGTAGCAAGAATTAACTGCATACTTATTACTAGTACTCCTCCAACAAATGGTTGACTAGGCAGAACTGAACGGCCAGAAATATAATCAATTGTAAAGGAATGAACAAGCAGAAACTGTTTTAATTTAAAGTCGCCCAGTTTAAAGCGTAGGTACCGTAATTCAAAGATCCGCTCCGCTCCCGCTAAAACTGCGAGAAAAGTCGTGAATAAAAGTTTATTAGTAATATCTATGGCGTACGTGCAAAACAATAATACGTGCAAAAATTACATCACTGTGACGTATTTTTTAATTATCTTTTAATTTGTTTGGACACAATTCCCATCGTAACCCAAATTACTTGATCATCATTTGTTTTGATTGACATTCACAAGGCATGCGTAGATTATTAATTGGGTATCTATTACATAAGTTTATTTTATTATTTTGTAGAGTTTATTGGCTTTCACTTGACTACAATAATTCCCTTATGTAGATGATCTCAATTTTGACTTGCTTTAAAAGGGGCAAGAGGGCGGTAGGATCAGTGCCGTAACTAGGACAGTGCGAGCGGTGCTTAAGCACAGGGCGCAGACCCTGGAGAGGCGCAGAAATGACCAGACCATGTACAAACAATACCTTATTTAGAGTCAGTTACAAGTCTGTAGGGCGCAGCTACGCACGCTGGCACAGGGCGTATAAATTTCTGGTTACGGGTCTGGGTGTGACATTTAATAGAAAATTGAATTCCAAAATAAGCGTAGGTTTAACTTTATGGGCCTACGGCAATTTTTTGCCATCTCTATGAAACTAATGTCTGGCGTCTAACGACATGATAAGTCATACTATTTCCATTAAGATGTACGCAGTAACTCAAGATATTAGACAAATGAACGAATGCATCGCAAATAGAAGAGTTCTGTTTTACTGCGGATTTTAAGATAAGATCTACTTAATTTATAATTTATGCACCTCTGGACCCCCTATTAGAAAGCTATAGATCATTCTTTGGCCCTTGGACCTTCCCCATTTGAGAAAGGCATACCGTGGCCAGACCATGGGCGTGGCTATGCCTTTATTAACCTTCCAAAGCAACTGGGATACCAACTCGATACTCTCCTACCTTACCTACCAGTAGTAGAAAGAAGGCTGACAAAACATTAAGCTTTTACAAATTAAAGCTACTTATCACCGACTCCAGCTCTATTGGACACTCGTACGTCACACTTGTAGTCGTGCTCATTCACGTGGAGTGAATTACTGTACTCGTGCCGATAATTCGGATATCTAACCTTCGTCAATTTGGAAGGACGCAATACTTGTTATGCGACTGTAAACAGTATTATTATATTTTTATTTAACGCATAGATATAGATAACATAACTATAATAATGTGATTTAACTCACTTTTTTCTTTTTTTTTCGACTACAAGTAAGCCCTTGACTACTATTACACCAAATGTTAAGTGATAATGAAAACTAAGATGGAAGCGGGCTAACTTGTTGGTGTAGGATTCACACCCCTTTCGGTTTCTACACGACATCGTACCGGAACGCTAAGTCGCTTGGCGGTACGTCTTTGTCGATAGGGTGGTAACTAGCCCCGGCGAAAGCCTCCCACCAACCAGACCAAGACAAATTAAGAAAAATCTCAATCTGCCCCGCCGGGAATCGAACCCTGGACCTTCGTCATATGAATTCCTCGCGCATACCACTGCACCACGGAGGCAGTCATAACGACAGTAAATGGTTAGGTACTAGGTAGGCACAATCTCCAATTTATTGAGGTTTCAAAACAATTGAGGCCATTAAATACGAGTATACACCTAAATCAGAAATTAGCCTACAAATGTTGGACTTAATCGGTGAAACTTCTCTAAAAAACAATGATTTTGTCGCCAAGTAAACTACAGAGTTCCGTAGGTTTACTTACTTAGTAAGTGCGTATGAAGGTACTGATACAGAAAATATAATATTTTCGATGTAATTAGCTACTTTAATTGCATTAACTAAAGACACATTTTGATAAATGGCCTCACAATTAGGATAAAATGTTTGACGACTTCCGTGGCGCAGTAGATTTATGAGACGGAGGTCCTGGGTTCGATTCCTGGCGGGGCAGATTGAGGTTTTTCTTAATTTGTTTTGGTCTGGCTGGTGGGAGGCTTTCGCCGTGGCTAGTTACCACCCTACCGACAAAGACGTACCGCCAAGCGATTTAGCGTTCCGGTACGATGTCGTGTAGAAACCGAAAGGGGAGTGGATTTCGTCCTACTCTTAACAAGTTAGCCCGCTTTCATCTATGATTGCATCGTCACTTAACATCAAGTGTGATAGCAGTCAAGGGCCAACTTGTAGTCGATAAAAAAAAAAATATGGAAAATCATCCCCACCAATTCACAATGATTCAGCATATTTTAACGGTCTACTATAAGGCCAGGCCTCCCTCTTTATTGGAGAAGAGACATAGAGTCTATGCCCACCTCGCTACTTCTTCGAGGGTTGGCAAGCTTACGGCGATATCTTGTAATGATCACATTCGTATGTTAATAATAAATTATTGGTAATATTTGTACTACTTAACATGCCCTCCATCTTCAATAATAAATTCTTGATCGTCAACTAACGTCATAAAAAGCTGTTTTCCAAATAAGCTTACGCACATGCTCGCTAGCAACAACTAAGCAATAACAATCAATCAACTTTGAACTGTAAAGTCATTACACGAAGGTTCACAATGATGTGACAGCGGCTCCTTGTGTTTAGTTATCAACGCAAGTGCATAGGAAGTGCAGTGATAACAAATCCACGCACTGTGTGAATGATTCCTGAATGATACAGACGAGGACAGCATAATGAGTACATAGGTACTTACTTGACCAGACCATTGAAGAATTTTACTAACGAACTTGACTATTGTCAATCTCCAAATCCTTATGAAAAATCTTAATAATATATATATAATAATCCTTATGAAAAACCTTATGAAAAATTAAGTAAAAAAAGCCCTTATTAAGTCTAGATGGATATTAACCCCAGGTATATATTAACCAACTTTAAAAAAGATAGGGTTCGCAATACGTAGAAATATTTTATTTTTCAGTGTCATAAATAAATAATTACTTGATGTTTCTGCTCTAATACATCATTGGAATCTAAGTAAGTATGTACTTCAACTTTTACTACAGCGAGAACCAACACATCTCGAGTTTCATAAAGGGGGGGTGTTAATTATGTGAGGATATCAGGTTTTGAGGTTAAGCCGAAAGTCACTCAATCTCACCCGGGATATGGGGTGGCAAACATCCGAAAAACGTCTTTATAATGAACAACCCTTAAAACTGTGCTTATTGTTAATAAATACAGCAATAAAATTATTATTATAGAAACAAAAAACCCAACTGCTTAGAAGCTATGAACTGAAAAGAGAAAAACAAGAATCACTATATCTATATAAAATTCTAAATACTATATGGTGCTGCAGGTGTGGACAAAATAGTTTACTACCTGGGAAAGAAAGACCTACCAAAACTACGTTTGTCCCCGCCTGCAGCACCATAAAGTATTTAGAACTTTATATTGATATAGTGATCCTTGTTTTTCTCTTTTCAGTTCATAGCTTCTAAGCAGTTGGGTTTTTGTTTTTATAATAATAATTTTATTTGAGACCTATTAGTTTTAATTTGTGGTATAGAAATGAGACGGTACACTTTTTGGTATTGCTTGTTAAAACAGTAATATGAATATGATATGATATTTATATTTTATATTTTACAAGCTTTCATTTGATACCCATATATATATATATATATATATATATATATATATACATTTTTGCCCTTTCTTTAAAGAACTGATAAACACAAAAATTCACAAAAGTCATGTATTGAATTTTTATAATGGAACCTTAAGTTACAAAAAAATGTATGCTTTTCACGTGGCACTCATTATAGGAACGTGTATGGGCCACTACACTAACTCTATGTAACTGTCCAAAACATGTTAGGGTACTATATTTACAAATAAAAGACTGGCCGCGATCAAATTAAATTATCCCCCGAGGCGAGACTGGCGGATAAAATAATAGCTAATGTTTTGTTTTATGTATTTTTGTCCTCGGAATTTTATATTTTTCATAACGGCGTATTTTATGAGGCGCGTTTGCTGAGTTTTTGCGGTGTTATTTTGATTAAGAGCACTGCCCCGATGTATCCGAGGGGTCCTAATAGTAGAATCACATTGAACATATCGAACGTGACGTATTGAGACAACCATGCATGCCTTTGTTTTCCAAGTATTTTTAATATTATAATTTGTTGACAGTATATTTTATGAATTACTAGCAGCCACCCGCGACTTATTTCGCATGCAATTAAAATTAAACTAAACAAATTATCTAAAATAAAAGTAGATTAAGTTAGTCCCTATAACATTAGCTATCTGCCTTGATGTACGTAAATGTCATTCTTATAATAGAATCACGTTTAGGTACATTAAGTACATATTTACATAATAACAATCACTTCTGGGCATCAAATTACATTGCGACAAATTATTTATTTATTGAGACATTATACATTGGGATAAATTCAGGTTTATAATAATTTTCGGTAACAGTTTGCCAGTACAGTTCCTACTTAATTTTTAACACCTAAATTGTTTTGTTCTAGCGAGAACAAAAAAAATACTTTACACATACTTTAATGTTTTACGTAGCCTGTAGCGTCGAGAGTGTTAAATGTATTTCCACCATTAATTAGTATGTTCGAGTATGTGTAGGTATTCCGAAGAATCTGAATTCTGTTTATATTTTATCATTGTACAAATTTGTGTAATATCGCACTTAAAAGATAAATAACGTATGATGAAATAAATCCAAGTTAATAAATTTGGGCACGTTTTCGCAGAATACTTTCTATTTGTTGTTTATCAGGAGTCGGGGTCAGCAAATGTCATTTAATAAACTCATTCATATGCTACTTTGTCCACTACAGAGCCGAGTCTTACCTTTCAAGAGAGGTAATGCGGGGTGTAGACCCATCGCGCTGCTCCATTTTGGATTGGTGGGCTAAGGTTGTGTTTTTGTTAACTAATTAACGATCATTATCAGATGTTGATGATAGTGACCTTAAAGAGAAGAAAGAAAAACTCAGGGAAGAAACTCGGAATTAGTTTTTCCCAGGTTCAAAGCCACATGGTCTAACCACTAGACCAACGAGGCAACCAGACTTTGAAAGTCCTTAAAACTTATGTCTTGAATAAATCAAAATATAACTTCATACGATGCCATACCTTTGTATTTCTTTGTGGTATTTATTTTCAATTGCGTATTCAATATGAATAGTTTATTTCGTGAATGAAAGCATAATAATATGATGTTATATTTTTATAACTCCTTACACGTGGATTTTTAATAATGTTTATCCATGCTTGTATATAGTCTAAGAGCCTGACATGAACCTCGTCTGTTTATAAAACAAAGTTAGCCAGCCCGGGTGAATATGGCAAACAACTACAGGTATAGTTAGCCAGCCCGGGTGAATATGCATACAACTACAGATATAGTTAGCCAGCCCGGGTGAATATGCAACAATCATCCACCATCATAAGTGATGATGCAATCTAAGATAAAACGGATTGTCATGTTAGAAATGCTTAGGATGAAAT
This sequence comes from Mycalesis mineus, assembly GCA_034621355.1. Classification (NCBI taxonomy): domain Eukaryota; kingdom Metazoa; phylum Arthropoda; class Insecta; order Lepidoptera; family Nymphalidae; genus Mycalesis; species Mycalesis mineus. The sequence continues at coordinate 1,057,317 of CM067882.1, forward strand.
CCGCACACCTTTAGGTTTCTACACGACATTGGAACTCTAAATCGCTTGGCGGTACGCGTGGTGAATAGCCAAGGCTGAAGCTTCCCACCAGCCAAACCTGGACCAATTAAGACAAACTGAAAAAACTCAGTGAGCAGGGAATTGAACCCCGCACCTCCGTCTTATAAATGCAAAGGACATGCCTCTGCGTTACGCAGCCCGTCAAAATATGACATGATGTGATTGAAGTGAAGGGCTAACTTGTAAATAAAATAAAAAAATAAAGTAATTATTTTCACAACCTCGGTATCGGATTGATAAGACTCTTACCTTAAGCCGTTCCCCGAGGTGTCGTTCGGCTGACAGATCTGCGGAGTTCTGGTGAAAACTTGAATTATTTGGCAGGTTTACGCGCGTCGGGGCATCAATCACACGGACTTACTTGCGATCGACGGAATCTGATCGGAGTCGTTGTGCGCTTGGGGTTTCCTCAGCTTTCACTTTGCTTACGCTTTTTATTCTACACATTTTTTTAACACTGCCATGTTTTTGCAGTATTTTCAAAATGTTTGGCATTTAAACGGCAATGGCTCCACGGTTTAGAATCGAACTCAACACCGGTCATAGGTGTCAGTAGATGGAATACCTTGTGGTGCCTACTCACGCTTTCACAATCTTTACGCCTAGTTGGAAGGGGGTTTACAACTCGACGGTGCGATTTATCTTTATTTCTCTCCGTCTATCACTTTGCTATAAATATAAAGAAAAAACGAAACTGTTGAGTTATTAAAACATCGTTACAGAATAACGCTTCATGAATAATTGGTATTGATTCACCCAATTCGACGTATTTTTATTTCTACTTCTGCAAATATTTAAAAGGTAAACAATATAAACAAACAGTCATCGCATACCTGTAAAGTTATCGAACGACATGATTTCTCGTGATTTATTAAATAAACACTGAAAATTTGTTATATAATTTGCCAGAACAGGCCTGAAAAAACCATTTAACGGCCCATTTTATTTTATTTTTATGAAATCCGATATTCAAAAATGGAATTTTGAATGATCTTCACATACAAAAATAGAGGTAGCACAAAAGGTAATATGGCACGTAATTCGCAAACGATTTACGCATACAGTTATCAAACTAAACTTTAATTGAATAAACCTGTTAAATGGTACCAAGCTACGTATTTCATTCGCTAGAATAAGTTCCAATTTTTTTTTCAAATCTTGTCAGAGTTAAGAGTGTAAGAGAGCACTTTCATACAAATATTGAAACAGCACAAAGAGTTTTTTTACATTCAACTCGTAAACGCAGTAATGTGAAATGACATATTTTCTACATAATTCATTGAATAAACACTGTTAATTTGCCAGAAAAAGACTCGAAACACCATTTTACAGCTTATGTTATTTCGACTTTATTTTTATTAAGGCAGATACATAACACTAGCTATAAAAAGCTATAAAACGACTACAATTTCAGATCAGTGACTAAACATACACTGTTAATTGGTACATCATTTGCCAGAACAAGTCTCGAAACAACATTTAACGGCGTATTTTATTTTATTAAATCCAACATTCAAAATGGCCGCGCAGTGTACAAGAATGCAAGTTCATACAAACATTGAGGTAGCACAAAGGGTTTTTTTGCATTCACCCCGCAATACACGCTTTAATCAAACAGCGTGTATGTTTGAACGCAATTGCGGGAATGAATGCACGCCCGTTATTGCGTGGCGGACGCGGCTGTCATTTGGCGCGACATGACGCTTTGATGCAATTAGTGCAGCTACGTGCGCGCGACAAATGGACACGGAGATGCGATCCTCTGCTGACGGTTTGGAAGATTGCACTGCAAAACTTGACAAAAAGAATGTAGCCCACGCGAATAGAGTCGCGGATAGGTTTAATAATGTCTGTTACGTGTGTAGTACAGGACAAATGTTCGAAGCGTTGTGTAAATCAAACAAAAGATGAACATTTATGGAATGTCCTCTCAGCTTCAAGCCGTTACAATGTACTTCTTTTTATTGTGCATTTAAAAGACATAACGAAGGGTTAACTCTAAATTCTAACATAATAAAATAAAGAGATATAACTGGACTGGACAACTCAACCAGATGGCGTTACAATAGAACGAACAAACTTCGGTCACCCAGATATTCAACTTCATCTAATTCGAAAAAATTCCGCGAATACACAAATCCGTGCAAAACGGGCACTTAATCAAAAACATCGCACAACAAAATTCTATGAACGCGGCCCATAAAACACGCCGTAATGAAAAATATTAAATTCCAGAGACAAAAATACATATCACCTGCAATAAAATATTACCTATTCATTCGCCGGTGCCGGGTTTGGAAACAATTTAATTTGTCCGACCAAGCAATGAATCTTTTTGTCGCCCCTACTAAAACAATGTGCTTATCAATATCGAAACATTATAAAATATAATAGATAATTTACCAATAGTTTCATAGTACATAATATTCAATGAGTAAGTATTTTAAGTTTTTTATAAAATGTCATCATTATTAAAGCCCTATAAAATATTAAGCTATTCTTTCTTCCAAGAAATTCTCAGTAAAAACTTTTAGCCCGGAGCTGGGAAGCTACAAGCCGTACTACTTCGAAGAACACGTTAGGTCATTGGTCCCGGTCCTTATAATTAATCAGCTAATTATTACAAGAGCAAAAATATTATGTCTATAAGTACACGGTGCAGCGTGATGATTCGACAATCTTCATATCCAGTATTCTAAAGAAGAGGGTCTGAGGTGAAGACTCCTTTATTAACATACGACTATATTATACGGGTTACGCCATTGTTCCTTTCATACGCTGTTCTTGCGTAAGGAAAACCGATGAAAAACCGAGGTGTCGAGCCGCAGCCGCGTGTGTAAACGAGAGCGGGCGCTTTGTTGACAAATGTATACACGGAGGTGTGGAGTCAAGTGAGGGTGCTGTGTTTATTATCACAACATTTTTTTACAACGTCGTTGTAAGCCAAGTTTAAAGAATACTCATTTAACGTATTAAAGCAGTTTGTAGGTTCTAGGTAACGTCCTTAAAGTAGAAACCTTGGCTGGCACCGACTTCATAGATATGCTTAAGTAAATTAAAGCAACTAAATGACGCAGTTATTTTTTTACTTTTTGGTGCGTTTTGAGTCGGTTAAATTTTTTTGCTAAAAAGTTTTATTTCTTACTTCTTAGTGATTTATTGACACGTAACATACTCGTACTATACTATTATAGTACATTATACGGCACTTGTAGCCAAAAAGCTGCCGATACTTACAGAAAAACCAAAAGTGTGCCTGTAAAATGTGAAGAGTTCCTTCGATTTTTCCAGGATATCATCATCAGATCCTAAGATGATGACCATCTTGGAAGTGTGCCCTTTCTAATAAAAAATGAATTATTAAAATCGGATGACTCTGTAAAAAGTCATGCACGACCACGCATAACTTTTTACAATCATCCGACATTAAAAAAAATATACGTGTCGAAATGTGAACCTCCTTCAATTTTTTTCGTCGGTTAAAAAAAACATAAATAGCGAAGTAAAATGTTGATGCGTCACGAAAGAGCACTTTAAGCCTACACCTGCGTCACAACTCACAAGCCTCAGGCTATATCATAGGTTTTCTCTCTGCCACACGATGGATCGCCAATCCATGGAATGCTAAGATATTCATCTACTCATATTTGGCATTCTATGTCTACAGTCTAAACTGTTGACAGGTTTCGCAACATGGAATGTTATTAGATTTGTCACAGGTGTGGAGTAATATTTTACCCTTACTTTTTGCGCAGTCGGGCTTATTTAGTTCACTGAATTTTTTCTTACAAATATCAAACAAAGAACTAACTAACAGCATTTTTGCATTAAGTTTGACAAGCCTCGATACTTATAATACTAAATACGGAGTAAACTATCTATAATTAATAAGATTATCAAGATAAAGAAGCTTCTAGCTAGCTAATTATGAAAAATTAAAGCAAAATGAATCGCCTTAAATATACAACAAAATTATAATTTCCGCAGTGGGAATAGGAAACCATATAATTTCTATATCAAATTTATTAGGTGCTAAACTAAAACAGAAGCCAACACTTAGTAAATTATTGCTAGAATGGTTGCTGCTAGCTTACAGCCAAGTGTATGCCCCGTTCGCACTCATTAGCCCCCTAGTAATAGTAGGTTATGAAACCATTGCATTGTGGGGGTTTCCAGAACCAAGTGATATGCCTCTCGTGGTTTTATGCAATATCTACATCAATCCACTGGTCAAACAAGCACTTTATATAGTACAAAATTTTGAAAAGCACATTTTAACGTGCACGCTTTTCAAATTATTGATTATTTTGAAAATTCAGCGCTTTCCGTCGAGTTTTTCCAACCTTTTTGTCACGACAAAAAGGAAACACATTTTATATGTGATAACAAACTAGGCTTGCCTAAAGCTCTCAACCCAAAGACAGTATCATAATAGTTTATAGAATACTTGTTAAGGAAAGCCTACCTAATAATATAGTCTCTAAAATTCGAATAATCGATGTTATTATGATATTTTTTTATTTTAGAATATTTTTTTATTTATTACAGTTTTTTTATTCATAGCAGTTAGCCCTTGACTACAATCAAATCAAATTGATGGTAAGTGATGATGAAATTTGAGATGAAAGTGAGCTGAATTGCTAGAAGTAGGATGACTTCCACGCCTCTTCCAATTTCTACATGACATCGCATTGGAACGCTAATTCGCTCGGCGGTACATCTCAAGGATTACAACTAGCAACGGCTAAAACCTCTCACCAACCAGACCTGGATCAATTTAGAAAACCTCAATCACCCAGCCGGTAACCGCCTTATAAATATACTATGTCACGGAGATCGTCAGTTGATTGAGCTATTTTAATATGAGAGATAAAAATATTACGTTCACTGCGAAAGTCGAATAGGGAATAAGACCACGCAGACCTAAACACAATGAACATAAATTATTTAATTTGGAGCTAGGTAGGCCGGCACCTAGCTCGGCACCTGACTTTTATGTTGCCTGCCCTACAATCGCCGTGGACCCATGTTTTCAGAGTAAGGTAATATAGACGACATTAAGCTCGTGGCAAAATACAGGACCAAATGGAATCAAATTCATTGATTCTAAGTTGACTCAGTATTGTTAAATGTCTCATTTGTCGGCTTGTACTAACTATGCCAGCGATTAGGAAAGCAAATTCTACTGAGAACAGATGACAAGAGACACAGTAGTTCAAATAGACATCACTTACAATTTTGTTACTTCTAGCTATTTTAGCTAATCAAAGTATTATCCAGTCTTTATTGTAATTATGAATGTAGTAAAAATATATTTCACTAATCTAAGATTATCTACTTATAACTTTCACGTTCATAAAATTAGTAGAATTTTATTGATGCCACTATTAATTTGATTCACAGTAAAGCTACTCTCTGCTGTGTTACTTTATGTCTTCAGCTATAAATACTAATCGAGGCGGGATTAGTGCTGAAATTCAAGGAATGCAGAGATTTTTGGAATTTTTAAAACAGCCATTTAACAATATATCCTTATAAGAGTAGGCTTATTTTGTTGTTCCGGGAAATAAAGCTTTATGCTCATTAAAACTTTGCGCAACGAACGCTTACAGGGGAAACAAATTCTGGGAATTTTATTTATTGATAAGAAAACAGTACTATATGTCTTTACATAATTATTTTTTGTGTTAGCCGATGGATGTTGGTGCCATGCTGCTAGAACGGTGACCCCGCGCAGACTGGCTACAATGTTCATCTACTCACACTGGGTGGTAATGTCAAAAGGGTTGCACGAAACCGCTGGATCCAGGCGCCTCAAGAGTGTACCGAAAGTCCACAAAAGGTCTATGTCCATCAGTTAATGTTTTCGTTCGGAGTGCCTCGGACATAAGACCTACCTGATTAAAAAGTCAAATACAATATGATTACAATACCAAAATGTGGATATAAGCTATCCAAAAAATTGGTTGTCTGTAAAGTCGGTTTACTGACGATAGTTGAACGTGACAATGTCTTAAGAAAATACTGATGGAATGGTAGCATTTAATTGGTTATTAAAATTTTTAATTTAAGTATATTTTTGTAAATATTCATTTAAATTAATAAAATAATTGATTTTGATTTTATAAATTTCTATTTTAAATTTATAATAAATATATTAATATATAAATATATTAATTTTTAATTTAAAATTAATATATTAATTAATTATATTTAAAAGACGGATGTCGAACGCTGCCGAACGCAAAGGCCGATTGTGCTTTCTTTGTCGCTCGTTCCGCGCTCTCGCTTGCACTTCAAGCCTTACATGGAACGCCTCAAAGCGAGGTAACGACGCATGACGTCATGCTTTTTCGTGCGTGCAGCCGGTTCTATCGAATTATAAGACGTTGTCACGTCAAAATATAAAAGTTAGTAATAGTATAGTATATATTAGTATAGTAAAGCAATGTCAATCTTTTACTGCGACATTATAAAAAATTAGCTGAAGTGAGTTTAAAAATTACATTATTTCTGAGCTTGAACGCACATTTCGGCTAATCCGCAATGGGAAATCAAAAACCCCATGCGTCGTCGACATACGGCCGTTATGAAAATGTATTCCGTCGGTTCTTATTGTAATTTTTAGCGAAAAAATCCGGCGCGACATCTGGCGGGCGGGCTGCATTTTTAAAAATTATTCGCGGATATAAAACGTTACAATATGTCTTCATTTCGCATGTTTCGCGTAACTGACGGGTAAAATGTAACCTTTCAGATTAGCTCATTCACTTGAAATGTACAATTTTCAGTAGAAAATGTTAAGCGGAACAAAGGAAAGACCAAACAAGTTTTTCATGTCGTGGATCATGGTTAGTACCTTTTTTTTTTGCGTTTACGCATTCCGGTCAGAGACTGCGCAGAAGAAGAATTCAGAAGCTGCTGCGCAGTCTCCGTCCGGGTATGTGGGACTCGCTGGCTGAACCCAGAATACCCACTAAAACCCAGCGGAGCCGCCTGCGCCCTAGTTGGAACGTCAAAGGATCGAGAATCATTCACTTTGACGCCCGGCGCGCCCATCAGTGCACTCATTGGTGTCTACAAGGGTGGCAGGAGATGCGCATACCGGCGTCTCCTGCCGCCCATTCTTCTTCTGCGGAGCGGGTGAGCGTCAGCCGCCTGCTCTCTCTCCCGCTCCGAGGCCTCCTTTAAACTGATTATAGTCTCGGAAAAGGAGGCAACGTGGGACCACCCTTCCTCGCTATCGAGCATGTGATTGACGACACTCGATAGCGAGAGTCTCCGTTAAGTGTAGACACCAGTGAGTGCCTTTGCGGCGCCCATGACGCACACTCTGCCAAAGTGTGATGCGCCGTGTCCTCAGTCGCACCACACTCGTGGCATACCGGCGAGACCTCCCTTCTCGCAACCCCGTGCAAGTACTTACCGAAGCAGCCGTGTCCAGTAAGCACCTGCACGAGTCGGTACGTCAATGCGCCATGACGTCGCTTCAGCCACCGCTCTAGGTGGGGCCGGATTCCTTCGACCGTCCAGGTGCCGGCTACCGGGGACTCGAGGTCTTCTTTCCACCTTTGGACCAGGGCCGCACTCCCGAGGGTTCTTATGTGTCTTACCTCCTCAGGCCCTGGTCGTTCACCTCGTGCCCTCAGCATTGACCGGAACCGGTATACCTGGGCGAGTAACTCGGCCTGCAGTTCCCAAGGCGGGTCGCCCGCCAAGAGCGTGGATGCCGTCCATGACACTGTACGGTACCCCCGGATGGCACGCACCGCAATAATTCTTTGCGGTCTTCGCAGAAGGGACACATTCTGCGGAGACAGTGCGTGCACCCAAATGGGGGCACCGTACAGCGCCATACTCCTGACGATACCCGCGTACAGGCGTCTGCAGGCCGAGGCCGGCCCCCCGACATTCGGCAAAAGCCTTCCTAGAGCGGAGGCTGCACCGATGAGCCTAGGGCCCAGCAGCTCGAAGTGCCTACGGAACGTCCATCTACCATCCAGGATTAGGCCCAGGTATTTCATTTGGGCCTTCACCTCCACTCTTTCACCCTGGATGGTGATGTAGGCATCTCGAGGAGGACCCCTACGGGGGCCGTGAAATAGGAGGGCCTCGGTTTTGGAAGCCGAGACCCTCAGGCCCAACATTTGGATCCTCCTCACCACCAAGGACGTTCCAGCTGTGGCCAGCCGGGACGCCGCCTCATAGGTGCTCCCGCGAGCCGTGATGAGGGTGTCGTCTGCGTAACAAAACAACCTCATCCCGGAAAGCAAAGGCATCCGCAAGAGCCAGTCGAAGCCGATATTCCAAAGTATCGGCCCCAAGACCGACCCCTGCGGCACACCGTTCAGCACCTGCCGTCGTTCTCTCCGACCGTCACTTCCTATCCAGGATATCCATCTATCCCGGAGGTATGACTCCAACAGTCTCCCGAGATATCGAGGCACTCCATGATATCGAAGTGCCTCCAGTAGAGTCTCTAAAGGGAGGCTGTTGAAGGCGTTCGTAACGTCCAGTGAGACGGCTAGGACGACGTCTCTTCCGACCACTGCATCATCCGTAAGGGCCTTCAGTGACTCCAGGGCGTCTAGGGTCGAACGACCCGCCCTAAAGCCGAACTGCGCATCTGAAAGCCCCGGACCGACAGTCTCAAGGTGCTCAACGAGTCGGTCAGCAATAATCTTCTCGAAGAGCTTTCCTAATTCGTTGAGCAAGACTATCGGTCGGTAGGCCGAAGGCGTGTCAGCCGGGCGGCCCTCCTTACGGATGAGGCACAGCAGGCCTTCCTTCCAAGACTCAGGGAACTGTCCAGTCCGCAGGCATTGGTTGAACAGCTCCCTGAGGTGACCTTCGAGGAACTCGCGGGTCATATAAATAACCCGACCTGGAATACCATCCGGTCCAGGTGCAGTCTTTCTGGACCGAAGACGGTCCAGGGTCACGTCCATCTCCTCCTCGGTAACTAGTGGGACAGGGACAGGATTGCTATCGTCAACTGTCACCGAGGTGGACATCGTCGGAGGGACATGTCCCCGGAAATCCGGAAAGAGTTCCTCAACAACCCGTTGTAGGAACTCCGGCTGGAGGGTCTGGGTTATGGGAGGACCCTGGTTTCGGAGTTTCCTTCTCGCAACGCGATAAGGGCGTCCCCAGGGGTCGCGATTCAGTCCCTCCAACAGTTCCTCTCGGGCCCGCTCCTTGGCTAGGCTTATTGCTAGCTGCAAAGCTTTTTTGGCCTCGCGATAAGCCTGCCGCAACTGCTCTTCTAGAACAATGTCCAGGCCGTTTCTTCTGCGGCACCGAACATAGTCCCTTCGAGCTCTGTGGCTGGCGGTACGGAGGTCCGCGATTTCATTCGACCACCAGTACACGCATCTGCGGTGCCGCCATCCACGGACTCTCGGCATGGAGGAATCGCATATAATTGACAGGGCTTCACGCAAACGGTTCGCGCGTGTCTCAACACTGGTGTCCACCTCAGAGCTGGAAGAAGACCATCGGTGCACTATAGCGGCCTCTGTTAGCAGCTCACGATCTATCTGGCCGAGACACCAGCGTGGAAAGCAGTTCGAACCTCGAGGAGGGACCATCGAGACAACAGGAGGGGCGGATACCTCGAACCTAATATAATTATGATCCGACAAGGTCTCCACCCCACCCTCTACCCTCCAGTCAGTCACTCTGTCAGCGACTAGAGGCGTGGCGAACGATAAATCCACAATAGATCCCCCCTGGGCCCGAACACAGGTGTAGGCTGTCCCCCTGTTAAGTAGGGAGAGTCCCTGGTGCACAGCCCACACCTGCACAGCCCTGCCTTTGCCGTCTGTAGTAGGATTCCCCCATGCTTGGCATTTAGCGTTGAAGTCACCAAGTACCAGGATCCGCCCTTCATTGTGTCTGCGAACAGCTTCACTGACAGAGTCGAGGAAGTTCTCAAACTCCGCCAGTGTACGATTCGGAGAGAAGTACAACCCGACGACAGTGTACTCCCCCCATTTCGCCACCGCATAACCCGGGCCCCTCTCAACAGCTGAAAAAGGGGGTCCCGCATTGTTTGCAGACACAATGGCCACCAAGCCATCCGTGTCCCCCACCCAATGTGCCTGCGAGGGAACAAAGTATGGCTCGCAAGCTACGGCCAGATCAATCTGCCATGCTGCGAGAGACTGCAGTAGGAGGTCCTGAGCCCCCGCACAGTGATTAAGATTCGTCTGTAGGATGCTAATATGTCGTGACTGGTTCATGTCGACATATTTGCATCCTCCTGCACTGGACTCTGCCTTTCTGCGGACTGAAACTGGGGACCAGTCCCTCCTTTAACAGAGGGAGGGCAGCAAGTCTTGCCTCCCATAATGTGTCCCGACGCTATCCCTGCGTCGGCGCAGACGGCGCAGCGAACAACGTCTGTGCAAACTGTTTGTTTGTGCCCCTCCTTGCCACACCGGTAGCACAGTTTGCTGCGGTCCTTTTTTGAGGTGCACAAAGGGCTTGTATGTCCCAGGCTCATACACCTATAACAGCGCAAGGGGCGTTGCTCAAGCGCACGAACATTAGCAGAGCTCCAACCAACCAGAACCCGTCCAGCGTCGCAGACCTTCTTGGCTGCGTCTATCGGGCAGTGAACTGTGACTGAGCCCACTCCCATAGGGCCCGTCAGTACGTCACTTACCTTAACCGAGGACTGGGAGCAACCTCCGGCTAGGGCTACTGCAGCTGCCACCTTCTCCGCCGTGGCGGAGTCATCGAGCCCGGTAATCCTGAGAGTCACCGTTTTTGTCGGACGGGTGACCTCTGCTACCCCTTCCAGTGCAGCTCGTAAGTGGCCGGCCAGGACCTCTGCCTGCTCTTGAGTCTGCCCATGGGGCAACTCCAGTAACCTGGCCCCCGTAGCAGCGCGGCGAATCTTCATCCCCGCGCTTATTCCCAACTTCTGAAGGTTCACCCTACGCTCGGCCAACTCCAAAACCTGAGCGTATGTTACCCCCTTCTGTGCCGCGTCCTGGGTTAGGGTAATAATAACTGCCGCGGTTTTAGGCGGAGCAAAATTTGGTTCCGCCCTTTTTGGAGTCGAAGTGGGAGGAGCGTCAGGGGCACTCGCCGGAGTAGAAGTGGCTGATGCCACCGGACGGGTGGCCTTTTTCCCCTTTTTTTTTCCTGCAACAGAAGCCCAACTTTCTGCGGCCGGCTTTGACCCACTTGGACCTGCAGTCGCAGATGCAGTTCCGGGGGATGCCACCGTTTCGCCATCGTTATGTGCTGCTGGCGCCGCCTGCGCTGCTTGTGGAGCATCCATTGACCTTGCTCTGTCCGTCGCTAGAGGAGGTCGAAGTACCTTCGCGGGAAGAAGCCGCTCTTCGATGCCCGCAAAGCGGGCATCCAACATCCTACCTACTGAAGCGACGATGGAGGTCATCATTTTCTCCATTGTATCGGAGTTCATGTTAGGGGTGGTTTCCGTCGCAGTTTCTTTTGCTGCCGCATCTTTTGTTGCTGCCATTGCAGTTCTCATCTCCGAGAACTCGCGCCGGTGAGCCTTCAGCTCGGCCTTAAGTTTTTCGACTTCAGACCTAAAGCGAGCATTATCCGCTCTTACCCTACGCATCTCCTCGGTCTCCGTCCTAGAAGCGAGAGCGTCCACAATCTCCTGCAGTCCATTAGCAGCCTCCTTAAAACGCCTAACGAACGTTCCCTTAAGGTTGTTCGAACGCGAGGCCATCTGAATGATGGCTGCTGCGTTCCGACCTGCTGATGCCCGTAGCTCCTCCGCGCTAAGGTTAGAGGGGTTGTCTCGAACCGATGCCTCGCTGGCTAAGCCTTCTTCTGGGTCCGAAGCTGGGTCCAGAACCTCCTTTCTAATAAAACGGTCCCGAAGAAACTGGCTTAATGCTGCCTCCCGAGACCCCTTCCGGGCACTCATAGTTTCGGCCCTAGCAGCGTTGACTCGGGAACCGCCTGGCGTCAATGACCGCGACACGGATGAGTCCCGCGAGCTAGGAGACAACTCCTTCCTACGAGAACAGCGCGGATTTGGGCCCTGATTACCAGTATTTCGGAATGCTGGTGCAACGCGGCGACTTCTGCGCGAAGGCGTCGCCTCAACTCCCGATGATTGTTTGTCATCCATGCTAAAATGCCTGTCTGGCTAGCCAGAAAAAAAAAATAATAATATAATAATAATAATAGTAATTATATATATATATACTGCTAGGATAAAAGAAAAAAATGCACACGTCCCCCCTTTTTCCTCCATTTACAGCCGCCATTTCGGAAATTCGTTTAGCCTATGCCACTTCCACAGTTTAGCCGAATTCAACGACACCTCACATATCAAAATCCGTTTAGCCGTTTAGGCTGTAGCGCGTGCCGAAGAAATGGGTATACATACATACGCTCGAAAAACATTACCCTCCTTCTGACGCAGTCGGGTAAAAAGTATAATTGATTTCATATTGGCAACTCAAAAAGAAATATTTCAGGAGCACTAATATTTACGCAAATGGAAACTAACTAGCTAATTGCTGGGGGCTAAGGGTAGACCTCAGACCCGAGCTAGATCTGCTGTTGCCAATCTCAAAAACTCACCCCTTATAAACGTAAGTTTATTTATGAATTGTTCCCCGATACCCTCAGCTATCATACAATAACAATCTTATCTATTGCGGTTAACAGCTGAGCACTTCAAAACATGTTATTAAATAACATCATTTTAGTAATAATAATAGATAATCGGTCGATAAACTACCCAGGCCTTGGGGATCTATTAGGAATTTGGGTTTATGGCGGATCAAATAAATCCAGCGTGTATCAAATAAAACCGAAAGGAGTGTAGATATCATTCTACTCCTAACAAGTTAGACTGCTTCCATGTTAGATTGCATCATCACTTAACATCAGGTGTGATAGCAGTCGAGGGCCAACTTGTAGTCGAAAAAGAAGACAATTAATTTTTTTTTCATTTCGTAAACATATTTTACCTAAATCTTCTACACCCAAAGTACTTAGGTTTTCAGTTTGATCACTCCTGCAAATAAAACATATTTTTTCATTTCCACGGACCGCCACTACGAGTTGCTGCGTGAGGAATAGAAATTCGGAAATGCAGCAATTTCAATCGGGAGGATGGATTTAGGCTGGCTAGTGAGTGGAACCCGGTTGTGGAACTCTGCAAACCAAAGGAACCCCACATAAAACCCAACAGCAAAAGCGACGTAAGTGTGGTTTGCCGAGCAATCAAACCAAAGCGTGAAGTTTTGGCTAAAAGAACAAGAGGGTAGATCGATTCTCGTTTTCGGCTTCTCACCTCGCTTCAGTCCCGTCGTTTTTCAATACTCTTAACTATACCTATATTATACGTGTGTACCAATAATGTGTCATCAGTTATTGTTTTTTGTTATAATTTTTTTAATTAGTTCTACGACAAAAAGTTACTGGACTAAAATTGTAGAGATTTTAATTTGCAACAAAAAATGTTTTCAAATTTTTTTTATTAAATTTAATTTTCAAGATGGCGGCCGTGGAACAAGGGTGGCGACCCCACAAACTTAGTTTTAACTTTACACTGACCCCCCCTACACATCAAAAAAATTAAATTGCGCCCTCTAAAAAACGCAAGGTAAGGCCTAAAAATGTAACATTTCAATGGACTATAAAGCTGAAGAGTTTGTTTGAATGTTTGTTTGAACGCGCTAATCTCAGGAACTACTGGTTCAAATTGAGAAATTATTTTTGTGTTAAATAGACCATTTATCGAGGAAGGCTTTAGGCTATATAACATCACGCTGCAACTATTGAAAATGTGAAAAAAACGGGGAAAATTATTCATCCTTGAGGGCTTCCGTTGCGTGCGCTGCGAAAACGGTTCAAGATACCAAAACATGTCCACGACAATATGTCTGTCTTTTAAGATTAACTCACTAGAACCGTTTTGATGGTAATCAAATTTGGTCGAATGTATTATAATATTGTACAATGTTTAACAAAATTGTAAATCTTTAGTACACGGGACCGGACGGGGGATATTGGTTGACGAGAAACAATAAAAAAATTTAATTAAGAGGAGGAGCGGGAATGAGCATACTTTATATGAGTCTGTCTTTAATATTAGAAGGGTACCTAAGAGGTTTTCACGCGGACGAAATCGACGGGCAACTGCTAGTTATATTAATATGTCGAAAATCCCCGGAATTAGTTAGTAAATGATTATTTTCATTTTATCCAATCTTCAGCAAATGAAAATACTTGACGAGTAGAATAAAAACCACTACAAGTTTACAAGAATTACAATTTTGTAAGTTTTTTAAATTTCAATTTAGTATTGTATTTAGTGCATTATTAGTCAATAAATAAAAATTTGTTTATAATAATTCACTAATATAATTTATTAACAAATACAAATCAAATCTTAAAATATATTTCGCTAGTACCAGTACGTGGTGGCTGGGGTTCTGTCCTCTTTGATGCCCATAGATTCCATGATGTCCATCTCAAATGTTCGAAGCTTTGGATCGAAAGTTATCTGTAAGAAATGTTACAATTATATTTCAGTTGCTTGTGATGTTGTTTGTTTAATTGTCCCGTTGGTACAGTGGTAATCATGTATACTTACAAATTATAAGGCCCTGGGTTTGAGTCCACAGGGAAGAGGTATGTTGTGTAAACAAAAAGACATGCGGTCAACATTGGGACAAAAGAGATTATACGAGACGATTATATTTCCACACAGGGACCGTTCAAGTATTACGTAAGCACTATAGAGGGGTGGGGGGGTCTGTGTATTGCTTATTTTTGATGACATGGGGGGTGGGGGGGGGGTCTAGATGATGATTACGTCTTCGATAGTTATTTATTATTTTACACGAATAGCAAAAAATCGTGAATTCTCTATGTTGAATACTGTATCAGTAAAATCCAATCTCTACACTAAAATAATTTTCTAATTTTTTAAATTATAATTATGACAATTATTAAAATATATATGAAATTTATAATTGAAAAATGTTTACGTAAGCATAGGGGGAGGGGGTAGGAACTTTCCTTACTTTTGCTGACAAGGGGGGTTGGGGGGTAAATAATTGTAATAAATCTGCTTACGTAATATTTGAACGGTCCCACATACGCGGTGGATTTATAGAACGGTTTTCAGTTCGGTTTTCAGCCAAGTGAATTGAGATTTTCTTAATTGGTCCAATTCTGACTGGTGGAAGGCGCCGTGACTAGTTACTACCCTGACGACAAAGACGTACCGCCAAGAGATTTAGCATTGCATCCTGCAATGTCGTGTTGAAACCCAAAGGGGTGTGGATATTATCCTACCCGTAACAAGTTAGCCCGCTTTCATTTTAAATGGCACCATCACTTGCTACCAGCTGTGAGTACAGTCAAGAGCTAACTTGTAGTAAATAAAAATCAATGGTAAAGTACTTTATTAGCAACAGCGGCCGTGGTGTCCTTCTCAGGGTTCTCAACATACAGCTCTCTGCTCTTGTAGTCGACTGTCTCTTGCGCGGCTTTGGGGATTGGAATGATGCGACCACTGTTTGTAGATACTCGCACCTGTGAAGATAATAACCTTGTAATTTTCAAGTGATATTTTTGTGATTATTTTATTATTGAAAGTCTCTTAGCAACCTGAAACTTATATAAAATTTATATGGACGCTGCACATTCCTAGTAATAAATTGTAATATGTAATGTAGTAAGTATTAAATGTTGAAGGGAAGGTTTTATAAGTAGCAATCATAATAGGTTGGAAACCACTCACAGAGTGAGTCAGCGGGAGCCTACACCAGGGGATTCATGTAAAACGGCCAACTTACTGGCCAAGTGCAGAAAAAACCCAGGAAGAAAGAAGAAGAGGTTGGAAACCACTCTCTTTACCTGCACAGCCACGAAAGGAAAAAAGAAATGAAATGAAATGAAATGAAATGAAAAATGAAATGAAAAAACGTTTATTCAGCCAAAAAAAAAATACAAACTAAGAATCATACAAATTTACATATTTTAAATTATCTGCATTTAATCAAAATTTGGTACCACGGTTTTCCAAAAACCTAAGAGGAGACATAGGGACATTTATCGAAAACCTGGCACCAAAAATCCAACTACCTACTGACGAAGTACTAAGATATTTTGGCTGAACGGGGCGCTGCCTCAGCACGATGCTACAGCTATACAGGTATAGGCTGTAGCGCTGATTTTCAGGCATGACCCCAGAGTGAACTCACGGGCTGATCGGGTACCTACGCGTTTGCCTATCGTTTTCGCTATATTTAATTACATGAATTACTTAAACAAATAATATTTAATAATATTTATCTATACATTTAACTTAAAACATTAAAAAAAAAATGGAATGAAAATAAAAAGGGGGAAAATAGTAATAATAAAATAAGGGTTGTCCTGCAAAATATTAGATCACAATTTCTGACTCTCCAAAAAATGTTGCTTAATTAATTTTTTGAAAGTATATAAAGATTTAGCTAGTCGAACTGGTGGAGGTAAATCGTTCCAAATTTTGCAGGCTGCGTATTTAAAAGTCCCCTTAAATGAAGCAGATCTATGAGACGGCCACGAGATACGAAGTGCTGCTCTAGGTCTAAATCTGCTATCTTCACTGGCCCATTTTATTCGAGAGTAGAGATAAAGTGGTTTGCCTGTGGACACTACATCAAAGAGCAAAGTGGCTAAGTGTAGTTTCCTCCGCGCCTCCATCTTCAGCATGTTGGCGCTATTTAGAAAGGGGCTAACATGGGAACGGGGAGGCACTGGGAAACAGAACCGAGCACACGCGTTTTGAACTCTTTGAATAAGTTTAGCAGACCGACAGAGCAAACACGGTCCATACGCGGCGTCTGCATAGTTTAATTTGGATAAAACTAATGCCTCACATAACCGTATTCGTACTTCAACGCTTAGATATGGGCGCATTTTATATAAAAGTTTCAGCCTATAAAAACAGTTTTTTACTATATTCCTAATATGGCTTTCAAAACGTAGATTTGCATCCAGTATTACGCCGAGATTTCGTGCCTCAAGTACCCTTTCTACAATGTTACCTCTTATTTCAATATTTGGTTTAAATACATTGACTTGACTTATTCTACGCTTGGTACCAAGAATCATAAATTTTGATTTTAGTGGGTTAAGATTTAAAGAATTTATTTCTGACCACTTAGCTATATTCTCTAGGTCTTGTCGAATTTTAGCTACTGCTTCAGGTGTATCTTGAGGTCGGAAAGAGTAGTAAAGCTGAACATCATCTGCGTAACAATGGTACTTGCAGTTTTTAATGCATCTAACCATGTCCGTTGAATATAGTGCAAAAAGGATTGGGCTCAGTATGGAGCCTTGTGGAACGCCTCTGAGAACGGGTAGAGTTGTAGAGATCAATTGTCTGCCATCTGCCTGATTAAATTGAACAAACTGATTACGATTTGAAAAATAGCTGTCGAACCATTTTACCGTATTAAGAGAAAACCCATAATACGACAATTTTGATAACAGAAGCGCTGTATTAATAGAGTCAAATGCTCTAGAAAAATCAAGCAGCACCAGTATCGTTGCCATGCCTTGATCTTGAGCTGTAAGAATGTTATCGACTACATCTATTATAGCTGTAGTCGTGCTGTGTTTTTTCCGAAACCCTGATTGAAACTCAGGTAAAATATTATTTTTCTCCAAGTAGTCAGTCATTTGTTTACACACTACCTTTTCTAAGATTTTTGATAGACAGGGAAGTATGCTAATAGGCCTGAGGTCTTTTAAGGAGGTTGGCATATCGACTTTTGGCAGAGGCCTAACGACTGCGGTTTTCCACGGCTCGGGAAAAGTTGAGGTTGTAATAGATCTATTTATAATCTCTGTTATCAAACTTAGGCTGTGTGGTAGAGTTAATTTTACCATATCTAGTGAGATCTGGTCAGAGCCAAATGCGTTTGATTTTAAACTTAGAATAGTTTTTATAATTTCTGACTCGGTTATCGTATTCAGATCAAACGTATTTTGTCCAAATCTGTTGAATTCGAAATAGGTATATGTGGACATTGTAGCTGTACTTATAAAAGGGATGTCAAGAAAATGCCTGTTTATCATTTCCGGATTACATAAAGAGGATGGAATTTCGTCATTCTTTTTTTTATTTATTACTACAAGTTTCTTGAAGTTCTTCCACATAAGCTTTGGAACTTTAATATGGAGATTTATAAAATACTTATAGTATGCACGTTTTTCCGCTTCTATGGCATCGAAAACTAACTTCTTAAAACCCTTGTAATAAATTTTATGTGACTCTACCTTGGTTGCTTTAAATCGTTTATGACTTTCGTTCCTCAAATTAATCATACACTTGATTGTAAATGTTATCCACGGGCAATACTCATCTTTGATCAGTACTTTCTTAGACGGAGCATGAACGTCCATTATTTCTAATACGGTGTTAGCAAACGCGGATACCATACAGTTCAAATCAGGATAATCGGTTCTACTTTTCCAGCATATATTACTTAGATCTTTATTTAAACTATTAATATTTATGTTATTCAAGGGCCTACTTATTATCCAACGTGGGGGAATTTTTTCTTTTTTTAAGTTAAGTGTAACCGATATTATTGCGTGATTTCCTAGGTCAGGGATGTGAACAACTGAAGTCTCATGGATCTTAGCGTCAGTACAAACAAGGTCTATAAGGGTCTCACTATATTCCGTAAAATGCGTGGGCTCTACGACAAGTTGAGTTAAATTTAAGCTGTAGATAAAATCTTTAAATAAATTTGTTTTAGAGTCCGCATTGAGGAGGTTAATATTAAAATCCCCTAAAAGAACTATGTGCTCGTAGCCTGAAAGAGCAGTAACTGACTGCGTAAGTGCATCTAAGAAAACATTGACGTCCTGCCAGGGAGGTCTATATGCAGTACCAATAATAAGACGTTTACCGTTTATCTTAGTTTCTAGCCACATTTGCTCTACCGCGTTAAAATCAGGATGCTCACATATCTTAATTTTAAGCCCCTTTCTAATATAAAATCCTACCCCGCCCCCTCGACCACCTCTCACATTGACTGGACGAGGTTTATGCCGCAGCCTAAAGCCCGGTACTGTAGGTGCGAGGTTATCTTCTTCTTCGCGGATCCAAGTTTCATTTATTGCTATGATATCGACTGAGATGTCACTCATAGCTGCAATAAATTCTTCTTGTCGAGTTCCTAGGGAACCAGCGTTGTAGAGACCAACTTTAAAGTATTTTTCATTACCCATCTAGCCTTTTAAGGATGCAACTAACAGTGTAACGAGAGCTTTTTACGTAGCGATAGTATACAAAATTTTTAATAACAAATAAAATTCTATATTCTAGTGCAAAGATATAGTAATGAAATAATGTTGTTTCGCTGGTAGAGCAATGTTTATGTAAATTAATCCTCGGAGTCATGCCTGACCCGTTATTACGAAACTTGTACATTATTTTAAACATAACATTGGTAGAGATCCCTGTTGGTAATGACGAAGAATAACTTAATATATTAAAAGTAATTACATTTATAATAAAATATATAAAATTTTTCTTAATAATACTTATAGATATATATAATATTAGCCTGTATAGAAGCACAATCAACGTTAGTCCTTTTCTGACCCAACTATAATATCTCCAAAAACCCGTTCTATGTCTAATTTGGATTTAATTAGATGGACAACTTTTCCCTCTTCTTGGCGTGCATATATTTTTCCACGCTTGGTCCATGTAAATTTCCACTGCTTTTGTTTTGCCATTTCTCTTACTAAGTGGAAAAGGTGCTTATTTGTTCTAGTAAGTCTCTCATTTATATAGAACCGCCTGTGAGGAGAGCTAAAATCCATGCCTTCTGTGGTTGAGCCGCGACGTGTACGGGCACAGCGTAGGAAATCATCACGTAGAGACGGTCGCGATAGCCGTGCTACGATTCGCCGGCCGCGCCCACCTTCATTTGATTCAGATGTGTTAACATCCCTTTTCCCTACTCTTTCTGCGAAAAGTATATCGTTTTCACTAAGAATAACTCCTAGTTTAGCGGCCACAATCGCGACGGTATGGCATGGATTTTCTCCGCGCTTTTCCGGCAGGTTTGAGATCTCTATATCGGCACGCAATAGGTCCTGGTCGCGGTCATTTATATCATCTTTAAGTTTGGCGATGGTGGATTCTAGCTTCTCGATTTCTATACTTTTACTAATTGGGTCTTTAATTTTGGTTTCGAGGTATGTAATTCTTTCCTCCATATTGTCAACGCGAAGGTTACAGGCAGATATAGAATTCCGAACCTCATGAAGCTCTGATCGAAAATCCTTGATCTCGCTGCTTATGTGCTGCAATTCTTCCCGTATGAGACGAAGTTCACGGCCCAGTTCCTCTGATTGAACTGATTCTACACGAAAAGCTAGTTGCATTTCGGGTTCCATACTAACATCATCGCCATCACTGCAAGAGATTTCCGCAGCTTTTACCGGAGTGTCGATGTTCCCTTTTTTTGGTCTTTTTGCTACACATTCTGGGCATTTCCATTGCTTTGGCTGTTTACCATTCTCTCCTAAACCAACGCAGGCCAAGTGGTATAAACCCTGGCAACCCGTACAACTAGCGGCCACTGTCGTTGATAGGAAGCGACCACATGCCGTGCATTTAGCCATTTCGATATTGATCCCAAGAAGATCTACGTAGTGACTCAAATATCCAATAGGTGTCCGTTATTACGTAGTTCAGCTGGTCCTTGTCAGATGGCGTTAGTATAGTTCGGCAGATGCTTATCAGATGGCGCTGTACTGCCAAGCGTATATACACTAGATGGCGCTACACACTAGATAATTTACTAGCCAGTTATCGTATAGTGTTGTGAACTACCCTCTTCAAAGAAAAATCAAAATTTAGCACTTTCAAAGAAATTCTGTTTTCACGTTTTCCAGGCAAAATCTTGGTAAGACACCAATGTCACTTATAAATTGATAGTTTATTCACAATCTGCACTGGTTACACTGAGTTAAATACTTGTAAATTAATTTTAACTGCGATAAAACACATAACACAGTGGCGCACCGATCGCGTCCGTGACGTCACTCCCGTCCGTAAAGAAGTATTAAGTGTTAAGTAGTTAAGTGAAACATCTTTATAAATTGGGCAGTTTGGTGGTGGGAAAAAGGACTGACCTTAACACATTGACGGTCAGTACTACACCACAGATTGTGTGTGCTGCGGCAGTACTTATTGCAAAGCATTGTCCATTGTCACAGCACAATTAACGTGGTTACACTAAAGTCTGAATTAAACCTATGGTGACAGAACAACATGCTCTTCTTCCCAATCTGGAAAATAACATGTCTTGAGACATACTAATTTATTGAGCAAAGAAACTTAGACATTGTGGGGTGCACTGTCATAGTACTTTTGACTACTTGACGTCCACAGGTGATCCACTGTCCGTCAACTTGTTAACTTGGACCAGCTTATTTGGCATCTGCTAGGAAGTTGCACTTCTGACATGCACCCAAATCACTCATATTTCATTACGAAGTTGGTGGTATTTTGATACTTACTTGTATGACCTGATCATCCATATTTTTTGCAATTGCAATTTAAGATATTCTAAGCAAAAATGGTAACCCACCTTTTCACCTTCCTCAGTGTATCTCCACTCCACATCAGTGGCCTTCAATGTCTCAGGATCCACCAGCTTAACTCCAGTGGTGACCAGCAGGGGAGCTTCAGACTGAACTGTGACACCAGGGAATGACTTGTCTTTCCCCACCTGGAATTGTTAAAACTTGATAAGGCATAAGATGAGATGAAATATCTTAGCATTTGAAGAATTTACTGTATGGGTGTAGGGTATTGTATGGCAGAGAGAAATACTCCTAACAGAGCTGCTACTTGTGTCATTCTCTCTGGCCATACAAATTTGGTGTGATCCTAATTTAGCAGCTTTAGATACATATTCTAATATAAAACTGCAGTCCTACTCAGGCTAAGGTCTTTAAAAGTTATAGTAATTTTGCCCGTATACTTCTCCACCACTTATGTTGCATATAAATTAAGCCCAAACCAAATTTTATTTTGGTTTTTTAGTGATAAAAGTATATAGTTATCACGCACAACTACCAACCTCATGGGTCATGGCCAAGTGAGGAAAAAGCCTAGAAAGAAGAAGAAAAAGTAACTTACAATACGTAAATGTGTGTTCAGCCCCTCCACAATGACCCAGTTCCTCTCCTGTATCACTTGTGAAACGATGCCTTGCTTGCCTTTGTCTTTGCCTACCAAGATCTCCACTCTGTCGCCTCTACAACAAATAATAATAATGATAACGAAAGCCATTTTTTTTTCTAATTTGCAAATTACACTTGAAATATTAAATTGTATTAAATCATATCCTAACCTGTAACCAAGTGTTTTTGAACCAGTTCTCTTTTTTTCAACCATGGAGGATGTATGAAGAATTAAGTTATTCTTTTAAGAGTTGGAAAATCTAGATAATGGCCCACACAACAATCACTGGCTATAACATAGCACAACCTGAGGCATAGCTTAGCCATAAAGTTTCCTGTACTCATATCGGAAAACATGATCTAACTCAAATATTAACTGATCATGTTGTAATAAATAGTAGTGAGTTAACCAGGATAAATAATTGAAATTTGTATTGAGTCTAAATCTTGAATTTGCATCATTATGTCTTGTCAATAACATTAATCATCGAATTTAGCAAAAGCACTGATAATAATTAATTAGATATTTGATAGCGAAATAATCATACTTAAAATACATCCACTCCCCAACTGGTTCAAGGAACACCTTTTTCCTCTGTGTGGTGCGTTCGTTTTGTCGTGCAAACTGCATGGTCCATGGTCTATTTGTGGTGAAACGAAACTTTTTCCGAGCTATCTGTGCTGCCGGGTACTGAGGGTAGCCTTTGGGATTTTTCCAGTACACCTAAATAATAAACATTTTATTTTAGGTTATGTTTTCTTAAAAGAGTAATTTATCATTACTATTGCACATACTTGCTCATAACTTCTCTTGATGTAGGATTCTGGTAAGTTAGAGTATTTGACTGTTAATTCGCCCACTTTCTTGCAAAGAAAGTTGTATATTCGCATTTTATAGCTTTTATTTTACTTATATTTATTTTACACTTCGACACTTACGAAAATTTGGAATTGACATTGACAAGTGAAATTTGACAAATTTACAATTGCGTTTAGGAACGAATACATAAAAGTAATAACAGTTTGACATTGTGTATAGATAATGTGTAATGTTTTGTAAAATCAAGAACCAATATCATAATTCTTAAGTTACCAACAAATAAAACAAACAGTAGTAGTAACTACTACTGTTATAAACAACATTAGCAAACCTCAAAGATATAAAATATGAAAGATAAATCATTGGTATTTTAGTTTAAAAAAATAATGAAATTACATGTTTGACATTTTATTGACATTCTTCAGATACTAAACATAACTCACATTTTTTCACCATTAAAATGTATTCAAATTATTTGTGTACTTTCTACTATTTTAATGAAAAAGGAAATATCCATAGTGCGCTATAATTTAATATTACAAAATAATCACATTTACCTTATTTCAGTCTTTAGATTTTTCAAAAATGGGATTGCCATAGACAATTGACGTAAATCAGCTGTCTCAGTTGTTATAGATGGCAGCACAGCATCACGTGAATTTTCATGGCGGTGTTGTAGGGCTGGCCCCGTATCGTCTTGTGATTTCACCAAATAATTGCTGTTTCGTATAAACCAGTGTTAAACAGCAATATTTTTTAAATACCGGGTGAGTATTATGCAATTATAAGGCTAACCATGGCCTCAGTGAGGGCCAAATATGCTTTTGCGCGCGATAATAAGTTGTCAAAGTTGAGGGATATAGGGTGTACAAAATTGGATGTATAGGGGTGAATTTTCGGGGTGAGGCGAGTCAGGCGCCAGGGTGTCTGCCAGCCGAGCGGGCGCCGCGGCCTGGAGTCGATATCGATTCACCGCATAGCACGTAAGGTGGGAAAACTGCTCCTAAACACCATACAGTGATTCGCATCCATGGGTGAAGGACTTGTGGAATCGATTTTTCGGGCACGTCCGATGTTTGATCAGTGGTAGGCGTGTACAAACAAAATGATTCAGTTCAACCTAAATTCAGTCGTTATGTGTTCGTTTTAGTGACCAAGATGAGCGAGTACTGGGTTATCAGCGCGCCAGGCGACAAGACTTGCCAGCAGACTTGGGACACCCTCAACAATGCCACCAAATCAGGCAACCTCAGTGTCAACTACAAATTCCCAATACCTGACTTGAAGGTAAGCTAAAATTATTAGATTTTCCATATCTCAGGATATTTATTATCATTAATTAGGCCATTATTATCTTGTTGACTTCATGAATTTTTAAGAATCCAATGAATATATGAGACTTTATGTTTTATTATGGTTTATTACCCAAGATTAATTGAAAACCAGAAAGGAATTATTTTTGTAAAATTAAATCCTTATTTTATTTTAAATGAAGGTAACTGTATTTGATTTATTTTTTAATTATTTATACTCTGTACTCATCGGGTACAATTGTTGTACTATATATTTTGTAATAATAATATTTTTAAGTGAACTTAACAATTCAAAGAATATTATTTAATATGCTAAAAGAAACTTAAGACCACATCTGAAATAGATTTGTTTAAAATCAACGTTTATGACACTCATCTGGGGTGATTGACTGATTTATCTGTTATTATGTAACATTTGAATTGAATAATGTTGCCAATGTCATCCACCTACTTGAACTTGATACTTTTTTGCATTTCATAAACTGGAATTTTTATAGTCAACAATATTTTAATTTTTTTACACCAACAGAAAAATCCTTGTATTATTTTTGTAAAATTGAAAAATCTTTTCTTTTATTTACTAGATATTTTTCCAATTAATTCGAAAGTTTTCGATTCGAAATCATTAGGTAGTGTCAAGCCGCTTCCTATAGCTTCAAACATTTAAACGAAGCTATGTCTGGCAAAGGATTTTGAATTATTGTTTAGATAAGTACACAAAGAAATGCACTTCTAAGCAGTTTTCGTTATTAGCATATATCACATAGTTCAAATTATGTTATTATTAAATAAATAAATATTATAGGACAATTATGCACATCGCTATATAGCCCCAAAGTAAACGTAGGTAGCTTGTATTATTGTATTATGCTAACTGATGAATATTTTTATATATATTATACATAAATACTTATAATATATAGATATTAACCCAGACACTGGAAAATATTTATGCTCAAGTCGATTACCAAGTCTGGAAAAATATTTGCGTGAATATTTTTCCAGACTTGGTAATCGAACCCACAGCCAAGGACACAGGAGCAGGGTTACTACCCACTGTGTCACTCATCCGTCATATTATTAAACATACTGTGGCATGTTGTGGATGCAAAGCAGTGTTGCATGTTACTTCAAGCAAGTCTGTCATTTGTGTTCAAATGTTTGAATGTTTATAGAACATCAGCATCAAATTTTGTGACAATAACACAAAATGTATTTGCATGTAAAGGAATTGTTGACTTTGCACTAGCATGGTTAATCTAAGGAATGCTGAGACATTCATCTCATCATTTGAAAACATTGATGACGAATTGTACGCTTCACAAGTTAACTCTTAAGCCGATCATGCCTCTCAATTATTCTGCGCTCTTGCTTGTACGCTAGGGTCAGAACAACATATAGCCATTGTTCATTGACTTATAAGATATTATCATGTCAACAATTTAACATAACTGTTCAAAAAATTGAAGTTGTGTGTAAATTTAAGCCGTCACATTTATTTTCCAATCTTCAGGTTGGTACATTGGATCAGTTGGTGGGGCTGTCAGATGACCTCGGTAAACTTGACACCTTTGTGGAGGGTGTCACCAGAAAAGTAGCTCAGTACCTCGGCGAGGTAAGTCATTTGCTTTTATCCAAATAATTGAAAAATTTAGAATTTTATAAATATATACCTTCTAAGCAGTCGGGTTTTTTGTTTTTATAATAATAATTTTACTTATATATGATTTTGCGTGTTTTGTTAATAACTGTTAGGGCTGCTGCAAATGTGCCAAGATGTAGCTTAGCGGTTGTTGCCATTGTTGGCATTGATATAAAATCGAAAAATTGGAGAAGTGGCAAAAAGATAGATATTATTTTCAGTTAACCTCTCGTTGAAAAATCTTAAACAAACAAGGAAGCAAAAGTGAATTTTGCTATGTAGCCAAATAATAGCTGAATACAAACGATAATGCCACCCACATCTAATTGAATTGTCACACCCTAACACAAAATTGGGTCTACATCTCAAACTAGACCATGCGCTGTCTAATTTCTGAGTGTAATAATCATAAATAGGATTTAGTCTGGAGTCATTGACATTGGTTTCATGGAGAATGGCATCAGTGTCCATTAGAAAATTATTAAATATAGGTTCAAATTGTTATACCAGGTACTAGAAGATCAGCGTGACAAGCTCCATGAGAACTTGATGGCAAACAACAGTAAGTATTACGTTTTATTATTTCTGAGGTACATTTATATGGCACTAAACATTTCTTTCTTATCTCCAACTTCAAATTACTATTATATTACACGTTTTTGTTTAGTGCCATCATTGCTAGCTCGAATTTTTTTACAATTTAGCAAGTTTCAACATAGAGAGTGTTTTTGAACAAATATTTACTTTGCATGAAATAAAATACAATTATAGAAAAATTATAAAAGCTCTGTAGCATGTTTGGGGAACTTGTTAGAAAACTTAAAGCTATGTTAAACTACAAAACGGGTGTCGCCAGCATGTGAACTAATTAAACGAAATAGATAACAATGAAGGTAGAATGAGAAAACATTTAAAAGCACAGTGTAGTGCGAAAAATTTAGCATGTCGCTGGATTTCGGTGGTCTATAATTGTTTATTTATAAATTACGTTGTTTACTTTTATTTTTATTTTTTTACGTTAAGTTAATGTAATTTTTTATATATATTTTGCATGTTGTATTATTTAATCTGTCACTGACTTGAACAATTAATTGATAACCCATGTCAGTGAC
Organism: Mycalesis mineus; assembly: GCA_034621355.1. Taxonomy (NCBI): domain Eukaryota; kingdom Metazoa; phylum Arthropoda; class Insecta; order Lepidoptera; family Nymphalidae; genus Mycalesis; species Mycalesis mineus. The sequence continues at coordinate 1,084,491 of CM067882.1, forward strand.
CTACACTACTGTATATTATCTGTGTTTATTTGCAATATATTATGAATTCGAAAAGGATCTAGGTTCGATTCCTACATTGAACTGTTTTACCCAGTCCTGGCACTAGCTTATCGCATTGTTGGTGGGCAAATGCATTAGTTGTGTTTGAATTTATATTTTTAAATTACACATAATTGCACAGTATATCTAAATGTATCTAAAATACTATTAAAATCTTTATAATTTGGGCAGAGAGATATATTATAAAATCATGAATAAATTATAATTATATATAGTTACTGATATTATGTTAGTTTTATTTTATTTATCAAATATTAAACAATAATAGCGAGATAAATTTATTTCGAAATATTTAAAAAAATACTTTGTTTCTTTTCGAACTTATACATAATAATAATTTTTATTATAATTATAATTTCTTTATAATTTATATGTACTCACATCACACATTAACAATCATTCATCATTTTATTATACTTTTTCTACAATCTAAGTAAATGATACTTCTAATTTTTTAAAATTTATGTCTATTTGTTCTTCTTTTTGTAACAATGTTTTTAAGCTGTAACAATATTTTGTTCAGATTATAACTTAAAGTTGAATTTTATATTCTTTTAACTTTCACTAAATTGATGAAATGGATTTTTTTTGTAAATTCTTATAACTAGATATATTCTGCTAATTTTATAAATGTTGAGCCATTGCATCTAATTGTACCTATTATTGGAAAATATAAATATGTACATTAAATATATCAAGGAATCTTTTCTGCCGTAACTATTAATAATATATTATAATCAACAGATACTACAGTATAATATAAACCCAATAGTTTGTGTGATTTTTTAAGAAATAATCAATCGTAATTTTAATATAAAACTTTGGGTTTTTATTTGTATTTTATTACGTATTCTAAAATTGACGAAACAAAAGTAGTCAGATTTTAAGTTTTTTCGTGATTTTGCATCCTCTTTTTGATAAGAGGTCAATTTTATAAGTATATTTAAACAGTTTGTGTAAATATACATATATGTGTTAGAAAAGATTTGTTGATAGGATTATATAGTAACAGTTGACTCTAGCTAAGAATGTTGGGTGGACAGTGCTTTTTTTTAATTTTTGACCTGGTGGATCGTTTACATGAAACTATTTAGAACCTCTGCAAATTTATCGTGTGGAATGCTATTTTTGTGTTGTAAAAATTAATTTTGCGTCACGTTTTTTAATTTTATTCAAATTTTTGTTAAATCAGTAGATACTTGAAATTTAAAAATACACTTAATATTTTAAAATACACTTAAAAATCATTTTAATACGTTTAATCGAAATTTAATTTACTTAAAAAAAAGCTTTTCGTGAACTTAGACATTCGTTAAAAATATGTCAATCCTTAACTTTATAATATAATCATAATATATATGCATTCAGAGCGTCGTATGTACAATAGTAAAAGTTTGTATATATATGTATTGTTTAAACTGATTCATTATTTATGTATATAGGTTATATTAGTATGAAGCTTTTTTGCATAAAAGGGCTGATTTTATCACAACGATATGTATTTAGATGATATGACACTTAGAATGTGAATGTTAGTTTTGGAATTGCATTTCAGTGTCTGAGAAATGGAAAAAAGTTTGCGGAAGTAAGTGCTCGTTTGTACGTAGTAGAGCGTATCTATGTGACAGCTTCCAACAGTTGTAGAGCTTCATAAGTTCTATACAGTGTATATTTAATTTTATATTTTCAAAAATATGCTATTTTTGTTCCTTTAAGCCGATATTACATATATAAATATTTTTAACGAAGTATATTATATATTATTATATTATTTAAATCACTCGCTAATGCTTTGAATATCGAGTTGTCATATTGTTATAAAGAATATACAGGTACTAGAAATGCACAAAAACGAATTATATTAAGGTAGAGAAGGTAAGAAGTTAAAACAATTTTTAGGTAAATAAGGACTTGGGCGGTGTTATTTTGTGAAATTCTACAGTTTTTAAAATAACTATGAAGAATATGTTTAAGATTATAACTCAGCAAGAGATAACATCCCGTCAGTAATCTCGTATCTGACATTGGTCCACGTAACAGTTTGTGATGAACACACGTCGATATTAATAAATTGTTTGATCTCGAGGCTAATAAACCGTCGTTTACAACTCCGCCATGACCACGAGAAATGTGAAATATGTAACATAAATATACTTTGAACACAGCGGTAACAACAGCGTCGTCGACTAGATTCTATATAATTTTGTGGTGTATCATACAATTTATAATAGCATTGTAATTGTCAATGGGTATTTATTGTCAGCACATTTAGCAATATAAGTTGAATCGTGTCCTACAAAATAGTTCATTGCAATCACTGCCTCACAGACATTCATAGCTCGTATGGTGCTTCAGAATCGACCATGCTTCTTGCTTCTTATCTTTATTTCATTACTATTTAGTTTATTGATTTTTTCTTTTAATTTTTTAGTTTATCGTTTGTTTCTTCACTCCTTTCCTTTACTTACGTCCTACGTATTTATTTAATCCTTGGTTCACAACGCGGGAGGAGCGTAGAGACGTAACTTCAGTTTCAATAAAACGCTGCATAAATGAGACATAAAACGCGATGCCGACTCCATCGAGAATGAGCTTTGAAATAAGTTTATGGGCGCCGTAAAAACGAGATCCGCCCACGTGTAATCGCAAGCTTAAGCCGCCGTACTGTTTTGCAGAGTCGGTACCGAACTCGCAAACACGAGCTTTGAAACGGCACGACCGATACAAAGTCGGCCAGATTTTTAATATCACTAAATCAAAAATAAAGGAGGCTGCCCGGTCAGCCTGTTTGCCATCACTACCTCTGCCGACTCCAGGCATCGACTCTTACGCGGACCCCGGCGGGGGCGAGCCGCCTCCCACGCCCACCTCGCCGGTCGCGGACTCCGCTTACTCTGACCACCACGGCTGCTGGCCTTGCGAGCACCGGGACTCCGACTGTGAGGCGTCGCACGCGTCTCACGCGTCGCGCGCGTCGCAACAGTCGCAGCCGTCCAGCGGCCGCAGCTCGCCGCGCTGGGACGACGATGACGACGACGACCGGCACCACCACATCCTGACGCAAGGTTCAGGGCCGCCCGCTGTCCTAACGCTGTCCTGCGAACAGCATTCGAGGCTTGCTAGCTACCGCTGCTCGGGCCATCCTGCGCAATAAATTTCGCCGAAGTTAGTGACCACATTAAAAAGGTCAACGAAGATGTGCTCAATTTTACGTCTTTTCAAATACAGTCAACCGAGTTATTAACGTCAAATTCAAACGACTATGTGAATGACGTAATTATATTATGGCGATAAGTCGTGGTTAAAACTATACCATTTGGTATCCAACGTCGCGATAATCAACGGCATTTTCCGATAACGAGGCCCGAGTTTCAGAGTTGCAACCCTTGTAAACGAAGTCGCAAGTCTCAAATGCCGTTCAAATCGCTTTTAGAAATCCGGTAGGTCGTAACCTGGCTAATTGTGAGAACTACACACAGCGATAGCGCTACCTGTCGATATGTATCTACTTGTTGTATTATTCGATTTGTTGAAGCACACATTTTACACGGTTACCATGTGATGGCAGTGATTGCGTATTTTAAAATAGAGGGTATTTTCGATTTTTCTAAACCGATAGATAGATTCCAACAGGTGGCGCTGGTCGTCTATGTATTTATATACGAAGCGCCATCCTGAATTTTTTATCGTCAACACTTTTTATTTATATAATAATCATAATTTGAGGAAAAGGTTAATTTGACACAGAAGTTTAGGGTGACGCTAAAATATAAAAACGATAGGTAAAATTAATTAAATCACCTACCACTTTGTGAATGTTGCTTTTGGCGGCTACAACATTGTGTATACCAAAGTTTATAAATACACAAAACACATCCTCTGACTAACTAATTGGAAATTTCCAGAAATTGAATATTCAAATGCTGTATTTATAAACTAACCTGTAGTTTAAAGGCAGTCCGAGCTCTCTTATACGCCGTGTTTAGTTGATATACCTACATATAATTATATATGTTATATAAACTCCTACGTCGATGGACTTTTTATATTACAATGTATCAGCCTTTTGTTTATGTTTATTTTTGGTTGGCAAATATGTTTTAGCATTTCTTTGCGTATATTTTGCAAATACATATGTTTATGTATTATGTATTGGTAGGTACTACAATAAATTAATTTTGAAAACTATAAAACAACAAGTGTTTTTATGGTCTACTACTAGAATTTTTACCAAGACAAATGAGCTCAAACTTGATGGGTTCATCTTGTTGGAGTTTCCATAGCCATCTTCCGCCATCATCAGACCAACTCCATGGAACCATTTATTGCTTTGTCACCAAAAAGCAAAACAAGACTCGACCCAACAACATTATACATATTTACCCTACCTACCTTTAAATTATTAGCTTTCAGATGTTGAACCTCGGAAAAAAATAACAATCAATACATATTAAGACATAATGGATTTGGTGAAAAACGCCTGTGATATGTGTATAATCTGTAACACAGGAACCTAAGCTCATTCTTTGAGACAGAAATATTACTAACTATTGAAAGTTTGAAACTACGTAGGACTAAATTAAAGTATGACCTCGACAATTACGTTTCTCTTTCCAACGGGTGAAATCTGAGTACTTATATAATGTTTACTTTGTTCACGGAAGTTAAATTAACTAAGTTTACCCCGCGGGTTTTATCCGTAGATGTATATTCTGTTATTCAAGAAATACGAGTACGAAAATCCAGATAAAAAGTAGATCATGGGATTTGTCAGACTTAACAGCTAGACTTTTCCAGACTAGAATTGTTTCTTAGGCCTGTGTGCACCAAGATTTCGGTTATCATAACCAACGGTTAACATAAGATAAAAGTAAAATTTACTGATCACGACAACCTGTACGCCGGTTAAGGACGTAAGCTCGGTTTAGATAACCGCCCGGTTTACGCCCTACGTTTATTACAACTTAACATTTAGTACACTTTTTGTATTATATACGCTACAAAAGAATATTTTGTCCAGGTGTACAATTATTATTTTAAAATATACTAATCTACATATATTTTTTATATATTGAATTATGGTAGGTAACTTAATATATATGTGTATATATATATTTATTATGTATCGGTTTAATATTATTATATTAAATAAATTAAATCATACAAAAATTTAAATAATGATAATATGGTAAAATGAAATGAAGGTAAAATAGTATAATTGATGTATTTTTATCTAGCTTAGCATTAGATTAGATGGATGTTAGCATTTTCTAGTATTTCTGAGGTTTGTGTATGTATGTATGTATGTATGCATGATGTATTCATATGTTACGTGTATGCATGTGTGTATTTTATTTACATCATCTGTCAACATTTTACATACGTACTTTATCTTTTAGAAATCTATTTTAAAATTTATGATATAAGAGCTATACCATAAATTCTATACAAAAAACATTTTAATATCTAAAGTGGATAGATCATTGATATAAAAATATTACTGTTGGAAATGCTTTTTTAAAACTAGATTATTATGAAATAAAATTTATGAAAAAGCTAATTAAATTGATGAAATATTTAAAAAGTTATAAAAATATGATGAGATAGGCACAAACAGTGGATCTAAAACGTCTGTTCTGTTCTTTTTATACTTTAATACTATATTAAACAAATACAGACGGTTACATCTGACCTTTTTTGGGCTGTAGATAGTTGAAACTAATGACTTTTTATGATGGCATTAATTTTGATCTCTTTGGCAGATGATGCATATTTTTCTCAAGATTTTTATCTATATATGTTGTATATGATGTATAAATTGCATGTAATGTGTGCATTTTTAAATTGAACGTATAGTTTTTTTCGCCTGTCATTATAATATAGATTTCAGTTTGCTTGTTCGTTTTTTTTGTCAATTTATAGCACTTAATCAAAAAGAAATAATTTTGCTACTCAAGTCATTTGAGGATTTTAATTAAATATAAGAAAATACTTTATTGTTACACGAATAAAATATTTTCAAAATGAATCATTATTTTTTCTTACATCTCATAGAAATTGCCTGGCTTAAGTATAATAGTTGATTGTATTATCTTGAATATAATTTTATTCTGAACAAATTTAAAGCAAGAAGTATTTATTATATTTAAGATGAAAGGTGTAGTGTGATTTTGCATGATGACGTAATTAGTATTACAATGAAAACATTTGGTATCTCTTAAGTTATTATTGACACATTTTCTCATCTATGAGATGTTAAAAATTAATGTTATTTTTGTCTTTCTATTTTTCTAAATAAAAATAAACAGATATGATATAATCAAAAATGAACACCTGTTTAGCCAGTTTTTACAGCCTTCTTTAATTAGCAAAATCCTTTAGTTTATAGTAGTTTTTGCTGAATTATATCCGATAGTGGAAAGTTTATTGAAGTTCGGAAATCGGTCATTGTATCGTTCCAGCAAGTATGCCATCGGGCTAAAATTATTGTTTCACGCGTGCAGTTTCTATTTTCGCATATCCAAAGCATACAATTGGTGTTTCGTTAATAACTCCTTTCTGAATAATAACTCACGGTTAGAATTTATGAACTAGATTCCACAAAGGAATCTACATTTATACTGAAATACATATGACATTAAATATAATATAACTTACATTTGAAGAGAGTAAAAATTGTCATGATCTAAAGTAAAATGTTCAAATTCCCAATTTAAACGTTAAAAAAACTGTCAAAATTTCACCACGTTTTTCTATCGTGGAATAGTCTTATGCAACGGTGCTTTATGGCTATGGAACTCTTGCGATTATTATTTGATATTTTCCAGGCGACCTGCCCACGTATCTTACCCGTTTCCAATGGGACATGGCAAAGTATCCCATCAAGCAGAGTCTGCGCAACATCGCCGATATTATTAGTAAACAGGTACCTATATTTCAATTTATCTAAAATTCATTATTTATTTTTATAACGCATAATCGTCCATGCCATACTCGGTTCAAATAGTGACCATCTTTTTGACAGCTGTAAGTTTGTCAAAGACGGACAACAGTATATATTCTTTTAGGGCCCTAATGATCGTATAAACTAAAGAAGATATTATATACTTGTGTGAATATACTTTGTTCATGTTCTTCTGATTTCACATACTGTCACTACAGACAGCATCCCTCATTGACACAGTAATGTGCTGTCACAGGTGGGACAGATAGACGCGGATCTAAAGGTCAAGTCGGCTGCCTACAACTCTCTTAAGGGTAACCTACAGAACTTAGAGAAGAAACAGACGTGAGTGCCACACAATATTATCTATACTAATATTATAAAGAGGTAAAGTTTGTAAGTTTGTAAATAAAGTTCCCTCGGGGCTAATGTTCGGAACTACGGATCCGATTTTAAAAATTCTTTCGCCAGCAGAATGCTACGTTATCGGTGAGTGTTATAGGCTATATTTTATATTTGTATTGTGTATTAAACAAGTTATCACAGTTTTTGTAGCGCAAGTCGGATCGCAAAAATCTGTTAAATCTGCTTTTTACGGATACGCTGCCTTAGATATTGGATATAATTGAAAACGTTGTATGAAAATTGTATGGATCTTAAAAAGTTCTACAAAAAAGTCCGCGATAGCATATATCTATCTTTTATATTTTAGCAGATATATGACTTTTTGTGTTTTGAAAAATCATTTAATTCATATGATTACGTTTACGTCATTATTCATACAACTAAACTTAAATCCTTATCAAAATAAATTATTTAATAGTCACAACGATATTAAAGAGATAAGGTTTGCCTTTTACAGTATGTTAATTAATTATATAGTTTCGGAGATATTACAAAATTTCTAAAAACCAACTCTACCGCTATATCGTCCAAATTAAGTTGACCTCCTCCGTGTTATGTTATACGTACTGAATATGGGTCAACATTTTGGTACTGGTATTTTTTGAGAATTCGATCTTTGATCTTTTCTTTCAATTTATTTGGCATGGCAGACTGTATTTGTATAATATACGAAAAAGTTTGTTCGTTTGTTTAAACGGGCTAATCTCTAGATCCGCGTGTCGGATTGTAAATTATTTTGTTTATTATGAAAGCTATACTCAAAGGTGAAATAGACTATTTAATACAAGCTATACACATCAGCTTGCCATAAATATATATTGTTAATGTACTGTAATATCGTACAATGTTTAACAAAAATGTAGATCTTTAGTACACGGGACGGGACGGAGGATATTGCTTGTTGGGAAACTATAAAAAAATTGAATTGAGAGGGGTAGCGGGGAAAGAGCACACGTTATATGAAAGTCTGTATTTAAAATTAAAAGTGTACCTAAGAGGTTTTCACGCGGACGAAGTCGCGGGCGACTGCTATGTAGCTGTAATGACGTAGGCGAGCGCTAAGAAACGTTTTTTCTAATGCTCACCTACTTAAGGGGTCAAACTGCAAACGGGAGTTCAAGTCTACACCAAGTTTCACGCGGACGAAGTCGCGGGCATCCGCTAGTATAATATAATTTTGTCATAATTTACAATTGAACATTGTCGAGTCAACTCGGGTTTCGCGAGTAAAACGTACTTTGATACTGTTGAATCTGGGTGTCGTAGCTTAGTTACTGGTTCGTCGCTTTGACGCCCAAATATATAATTTTTTTTTATTAAGTGCCCACAGTGGTTCTCGACTCAGGAAGAACGCTTGCATGTATTCAAATGTACTTTATTAAATATAAATTAATTAAAGATTTCATTTGAATGTTTAGATAGCTGTATGAGCACAAACGGTATATTTTGTAATGAATTTTTGTATGATTTCAGTGGCAGTCTGCTGACACGGAACCTGGCTGACCTGGTGAAGAAGGAGCACTTCATCCTGGACAGCGAGTACCTCACCACGCTGCTGGTCATCGTGCCCAAGTAAGATAATCACGAGTGAACGATAAAAGTATACTTATAATAATAAAACTGTAAGGAGCCCTGACCACTGACCCTTAAAGGCCGCGCATGTTGAGCTTGACGATTTAAAATGATTTGTAAAACAGCCTACTTGAAATAAATTAATTTGTATTTATCGACTGACTAAAGATGACGATGAACTGTCTGTTGCAGGTCGATGTTCAATGACTGGAACGCCAACTACGAGAAGATTACGAACATGATCGTGCCGCGCTCCACGCAGCTCATCCACCAGGACAATGACTACGGGCTCTACACCGTCACGCTCTTCAAAAAGGTAACTGAGCCTTACCTTTGATTCCTTACCATTGAGACACAGGTTCACTGGTATCTCGACAGTGCCCCCCCCCCCCCTCAAGTAGCCTTCGTGAACCTAACAATTCCCCCTATGGTGAGGTTCGTCAGGTCTGCTTCACTAATTCTATCCTTACCTAGTACCTCCCAGCTTACCAGCGCGTACATGGAACACTCAGCTATGAAGTGATCACTGGTCTCCTCTTCGCCACACTCTGGACACGAAGGATCATCCTTAATTCCCATTATCTTGAGATGCCTATTGAGCAGACAGTGCCCAGTTCTCATGCACCACCACGTCGCCAACATAGCACTAGTAGTACTAGTGCTATGTTGGTTAGCCGATCAGTCGCCCCAGCGAGGGGGTCTCCATTCCTATGGGGGGGAACGGTACCCTCCTGGGGTAGTTCATCAATATTTTTGTCGACGTCCATTATGTCTAAGAAGGGGGGGAAGGGAATTTATTGTTTGAAAGGAAGGTAATTGATGGAACGAAGGTAGAGGGGGGGGGGTAGAGGACGTACAAACTGCGGGGGAAGTCGCAGTCCGTACCGCCATGTCCATACTCAGCTATTGCAGTCCGAGGTAAATTTAAAAATGGTGCAGGCTCTTTAGCAACTGCAACATTGCCCGGGATGTACGACTGAGGCCGCTCTGTCCGCCCAACCCCAACAATGTAGTGATTAAGCGGGCAGAGGGGACTCAGCAGCTAGGACGTGTATGGGTCAACTTATGTTGAAGCTCTGTAGCCCAGCCTGCCCGTCTGAGCGTAGCGTTTAACATCCACACCCCATCAATTAGTCTATGTCTGGCTGGAGGCTTCGGTCGTGCCCTGCCGTCAAAGCGATTCAGTGTTACGGTACTATGTAGTGTAGAAACCGAAAGGGGTTGGTTTTGGAAGGAACACAGAATACACAGTGATAGGCTTAAATTCCTTATTGTTATAAGATGTTAATCTTTCTGACTTTTTTCTTTAAGTCTAATCTTCATTCAGTAAGCAAAACTGTTGACTGAGAGTCGTTGTCCTGTGGAGGTAGATCCTCACTAGGAGTCGACTTCAACTGTCCAGGGCCAGTATATGTTTTCGTTTAAGACGCCTTGGACAAATGTCTGCAAATGTCTGCCAAAGTTTTGGAGCGATTGCGGAGTCGTTTTCTTTCAAAATTAAAAAAAAATTATTGTTAATATAATTAGTAAAATAAATAAATACTGTTGTTGGCAGGTAGTAGACGAGTTCAAGCTGCACGCTCGCGAGCGCAAGTTCATCGTGCGCGAGTTCTCGTACAACGAGGCGGACCTCGCCGCCGGCAAGAACGAGATCACCAAGCTCGTCACCGACAAGAAGAAACAATTCGTGAGTTCATCATCCCTACTAATATTATAAAGGATAAACTTTGTATGTATTGATGGATGTTTGTTATTTTTGCTCGCAAAAACTACTGCTTGTATTTTGATGAAACTTCACTATAATATAGCTTACGTATCAGAATAACATATAGGCCACATTTAAAGCTGAAATTCCCACGAAAACGAGAACTATGCGGTTGATACTGCGGTTGCCCCTTATATAGTCCTTATATAGACCTTAGTCATTACCCTAACCTATCTTTTTAGTTGAAACATAAATGAATAGAAAAAAATATAATTTTGTACTTTCACTTTTAGTAAAAATGAATAAATTATTTTAAAAGTCAAATAAATTTAATTATGAGTGCATAATATCGATAAGGTTACTGTCAAAAAATTTTTAACAAATAAAATTTTTTAACAAAAAATGGAACCGACTCAAAACGCACTAAAAAGTAAAAAATAACTGTGTCATTTAGTTGCTTTAATTTACTTAAGCATATCTATGAAGTCGGTGCCAGCAAGATTAAGGAACATTTATTTTACGTAGTAAAGCAGTTTGTGGTTTGTAGGTAAGGTCCTTGAAAGTAGAAACCTTGGCTGGCACCGACTCCTAGATATGCTTAAGTAAATTAAAGCAACTAAATGACACAGTTATTTTTTACTTTTTAGTGCGTTTTGAGTCGGTTCCATTTTTTGTTAAAAAATTTTATTTCTTACTTTTTAGTGATTAATCGCCACATCACATACTCGAACTATACTGTCATAGTATATTAAACGGCACTAGTAGCCAAAAAGCTACCGATACCGAGTCAAAAACCGAAATCGCTGTAAGCGTGCCTCCAAAATTTGAAGAGTTCCTTCAATTTCCCCAGGATATCATCATCAGATCCAAACATGAGGACAATGGGACCACCTTGGATGTATGCCCTTTCTAATAAAAAAAGAATTATCAAAATCGGACAACACTGTAAAAAGTTATGCGTGGTCATACATAAAAAAAAAAAAACAAATATACGTGACGAATTGAGAACCTCCTCCGTTTTTTTTCGTCGGTTAAAAAACACAGCGCACTTTTGTGACACTTGTCAAATCTAAAATATCATAACCACAGTCACCACATGATTATTGTCACCATTACATCAAACATCCTATTTTACAACAAAAAAATTATAATTTACTTTTTATTTAGGCGAATTATAATGGCTTGATTTGTTTATAGTAAAATTACGTACTAATGATTACTATATTTGTGCGCAGGGTCCGCTGGTGCGGTGGTTGAAGGTGAACTTCTCCGAGTGCTTCTGCGCTTGGATACATGTCAAGGCTTTACGAGTGTTCGTAGAGTCGGTGCTGAGGTAATACATTGAACTATTTATTATTTTTCAACACAATAATAATAATTTAAGTATTTTTAAACTTTTAAATAATATAAAAATTACTAATTAAAATCATATAAATATATTTTGACTTTGACTTGTAATGTGGGTCATTGATAGGCAGATAATGATGAAAGTATGCATGTGTCAGGTACGGTCTACCAGTGAACTTCCAAGCGGTGGTGATGGTGCCGGCGCGCAAGAGCGCTAAGAAGTTGCGCGACGTGCTGCAGCAGCTGTACGCGCACCTCGACCACTCGGCGCAGCAACACGGACAGAACGCGCAGGACGTGAGTACTGCCACGGAATCCTTAGATTGAATCGGATGAAGCGAATGGTTTCAAAATAAAATATTGTAGCGAGGGATTCTAAAAATAAAATATTGTAGCGAGGGATTCTAAAAATAAAATATTGGAGCGAGGGATTTTAAGAATAGAATATTGTAGCGAGGGATTTTAAAAATATAAAATAGTAGCGAGGGATTTTTAAAAATAAAATATTGTAGCGACAATGTGAAATGCACATAAATATGCAGCTGAACATTGGGAAGTATATCGAATATCTTATTATATCGAATTACAGATGATGCGAAGTGTTTAAAACTAAAATATTGTAGCAAGGGATTTTAAATATTCAATATAGTAGCGAGGGATTTTTAAAATAAAATATTATAGCGAGGGATTTCAAACAGTAAATAGCGAGTTATTAAAAACATAGAATATTGGAGTAAGATAGTTTAAAAATGGAATATTGTAGTAAAAACTTGAACATGGAATGGTGGACGCGAATGTTGCAAAGGATTCTAAAATTAAAACACAGGTGAAGCGAATGGCTTTAAAATAGAATGTTGTTGCGATTTTTAGTTTTTCGATATTAAATTATTATTATATTTTCTACCTTCATTTTTAATTGTTGGTTGATAAACATCACATCTATTTTGGCTTTAATAAATAAAATATCTCGATAATGTGTACAGACGGCGGAGCTGGCGGGTCTCGGATTCGGGCAGTCGGAGTACTTCCCCTACGTGTTCTACAAGATCAACATCGAGATGGTGGACAAAGTATAAGGACACACGAAACCGCATTACAACTTATTTATAGGTAAGCTGTATAATTTCACTATGAGCTAAGTATTTTGGATTGATTTCAAGCTTGGTTCAATTTAATTTCTAATTTTCTATTGATTCTAGGTCTAAGTTGGATCTTGCTTGCATAGAAAATGCCTATTTATTTATTTACTTTTGACGTTTAAGTGGTCCCATTAAAAGTTAAAGAAATCGCTGAGCATATCGACTCTTTCATAATTATCAGATAATATATGGCTCCTCAGCAGAGGGCCAGGCCTCCTTCTCTGAAGAGAGGGGAGATAGAGCTTAGAACACGGTACTGATTGATTGGTTGTTGATTCAATTGATACAGTGTCCGCTGCTGCTGCATTTGTTGGAATGCCTGTTCTTCTGTGTGCTATCTATATCTAGCTCAAAGACTAGCATACCGATTTTTTGTTGCATAATATCAGGAATTGTCCTATTAGCAGTGCAACAGCTACTTTTTCTATTCGTCAACCGGAACTGATTGTAACTTTGTTAAAGCAGGCTCAAGTACAAATTCCACCAGCAAGCCTTATTCAATTCTGGGCTCTGCTCCTGATTGGATTATATTAATGGACACGTATGAAAAGCACTATAAAATCCCGGAAGACTTAGCTATTACGACATCTAGACCGGACATATTTATTTTTTCCAAACAAATCAAATGTATAGTACTTGTTGAGCTTACAGTGCTGTGGGAAACAAACATCCCTAAAGACCATGTATTCAAAGTGTATAAATATTATGACCTTACTAATGAACTAACCAAAAATGGCTATGTGGTTAGTTTATACGCGGTAGAAGTGGGTGCGAGGGGTATACCAGCGAAAAAAGTGCAGTAAGCTCCATATGGGAACGAGTGTCCAAAGCTGCTCTAGTAGGGTCCTTCCGAATTTGGCTGGGCAGGGAGAATAACTTGAACAGAGGAGGTGAGTGTTGACGCGCGTCACTAAGGGTACCCTTAAACATACACCCACGTCTCAAGTCTCGGGCTCTGTTCGGAGTTTTTCTCTCAGCCACGCGATGGACCCGGCACCCGCATTGTGAATCCATGGAATGCTAAGATATTCGTCTCAAAATTACAAAAATCATGAAAATCATACTTTTTTCCTGAATTTTTGTTTTCATACCGATTTTTAATTGAAATATGGTGAATCTTAACTCTCCCCGACACCACCGCCCTGATACAACCGGTATCGAGCTGCATTTGATACAGTCTCTATGGAGCACTGTTATGTGATTGCTCGTTTAAAATGATTTTATTTGTATTGCAGGTAATGTTACCAGGCAGAGCTGCCGTACTTCTGTGCAACAAACGCTAGCGAGCAATAGATACAAGTGTTAACTTACAACTTGGCCCTTCACATCCAAGACGATATACCTATACTATATATTTATACAAACTTTTTGTTTTTGTATGAACAGTTGTTTTTTTGATTTTGCGTGTTTTATTAATGCAGGTTGACACTATATATTTATAATAATTGTAATGAATGTAATAAATGATATATTTATTTAAGATGCCATCTTTAGAATAATTCGAGCTTTGGCAAAAAATTCCGCGAATTTAAAATTCATGGTCGGAGAGATATTTTTTTAAACGCAACAATTTTATTTTTCAGTATTAAAGTTGCGTCGGTTATATAGAGTAGTATTTTCGCGACATTGTATAAATGGATTAATAAAAATAAAATAAATTGTTCAATAAATAATTATATTGGAGTTTATGCAGAGCTATGTAAATAAGAACATTCCTCATTATAACTTGTGTAGTACATAATAAAATATTATTCAAGTTACTGTTTTTTTGTTGTTTCATTTTTACGTTGCTATTAATTTGCACATGCCTGAACCCTTTCCTATTTACTATAATATAAAATTTGATCAAACAACCCATTTCATATTTATCAATTTGGCATGAAGATCTGTGTGAAAATTTGATGAAAAAAAGGGCATGAAAAAATATTAATTTAAATTATTTGAGCAAAATCTATTGAAAATAATTGCTGTTGAAGAAATCCTGTGCAGATGTATCAAATAATCTTGGAACCACAATCTGATAATACTTCAGGCTATACTATTGTTCTACTGAAGTCTCATGCCTCTTGTATGAGAAAAAGTAACAATATGATATGATGATACTTCATTCTCTACTACAAAAAAGCAATATCGAAAATTGTGAAGCCGAGATTTGAACCTGCTACTCTTTAGCTCTTTTCTGTTGTTAACGATAATAAGGTCAAAGGTATGGAGATGTAACACTGCCGACTTAGATTCTATAACTAGGAGGTAAACTATTACATCACTTGTCTGTTGTCACAAGAGACAAGTGATTTAGAAATCTAACTCAAACCTATATTACACTATTTTTGGACTTTGTTGTACAAAAATAGTGCAATATAAAGTTTGGGTTAGATTTCTAGCTGTAGTTGTTTTAGGTATTAAACTTTAGCAGTAGTTACTTATTAAGAAACCAGCACTGACATGGATTGACTGATTAATTAATATACAATAATCATATTATATTATACATACTGTTCAAGCTAATTTCCTGATGCAGGACAATAATAATTTCAGGAATAGTAAGTAAAGAGATACAATAAAACAAAATATAAAGAAACTAGAATTAGAAAGAAACATTTTATTAACACCTCATGAGTCCATCACATGGCCCTTGCCTACTAAAACATGACTCAGTCCTTCCACTCGTCGTTTTCCTCTGTGTTGTTATCATTTTCCAACATTTTGTTCAATACTGAGTTGTCGCCTTCATTCATTCTGTTGAACAGTGATGTTAACAGTTTCTTGTTTATATGATCAGTCTGCGTTAGTTCTCTAGCCGGTTGTTCTTGAACTTGCTCTAAATTGTTTACGTTCTCTTTTGGTGCTGGCATTGTTAATGTGTTAATAAGCAGCAGAATTCTAAATTCAGAAAATAGTAAATGAAAATATACGATCACAGGGCGTAAATAAATAAATAATAAAAATTACTGACTCAATTAAGCATTTACTCTTTCGAAACTAAATGACATTGACAACTGACATTTTTGGAGTTGTCAGGAAAATACAGAAAACATTATATTAGCATAAACGCTTTTGCAAACGGTTATTATTTCCTCTTGGTTACGTAGAATGTTGCCACATATCTTTTATCTACGGTCTAGATCTATTGGCAACACTGTAAGAACGAACGTCGTCGTCCTTCCGACCAGCGACATTTTTGTCGGCTGGTGTTTTTAATTCGATAAAAAAATCTAATAAAAGTTAGTATTTGTGAATATCCACTAATAAAAACCCAATTCTTAGTCATTTTAAAGCGATTTATATTAGAAAAATAGATTTATTTTCAAATTAAGTTTGTATTTAGTGGGATTCAGAGGGTTGAAGTCTTACATAACTTGGAGACATAACCTGTATTATTTTTTCCATTGATTTGTGTAAATTATTTCAGAGCCGTGAAAATGTTGGGCCGTCTCGCGCCGGGTGTGTGCACCCAGGTGACCATGGTGTTCAACCACCAGCAGAGCCGTAACATGGCCACCTTGAAAGCCATTTCCATCCGTCTGAAATCTGTAAAGAACATCCAAAAGATTACCCAGTCCATGAAGATGGTGTCAGCTGCCAAGTAAGAATTTGTGACTTTATAAACAAAAATTTGATGCTGAGTGTTTTGTACATTTCAATAGTGGTCAGTGGCTTCAAAACTTGAATTACCTATAGAGATTAAATACAATTTGGTGCTGCGGGTACGTATTAGAATCGTGCGGCATTGATAGAATCATAATGAGGTGTGGAATCGATAGCAAATAGTCACTTTTTCTAATAAACTGCTTTTCTTTTTCGTAGCAAATGCATAGTTATTGAAAAAATCGAAGTTGAAAATTGGAAAATTCTCTTGAACGAAACTCAACTAAAACAGCTAAATATCTTCTAATATGCGTAGTTCCTTAATATTAAAGACAAATACCGAAAAGTAATGATGAAATTTAAATAAAATTGTAGAATTAAACTTAATTTTTAAATAAAATAAAATTATGATGTATCACGATGTAAACAACTTAGACGTCAAATGTCAAAAGTACGCGACGCCATCTTGAATATCTCAAAAAAAAGTATAGGTTGATGAAAGTAAATTTGGAAAAAGAAAATATAATAAAGGTAATTATTTGTTGGTTATTTACTGTTAGTTAGGTTTATATTTATTTTATGACCACTCAGAAAACTTGAGCCCGGAAGTCCTTACTGTTGGTTAGGTTAGAAGGCTAAGGCGGGAGCGAAGCGGAGCGAAGCTCCCGCCTTAGCCTTCGTGGTTATTTTTTTTTGTAAACCACCCAGAAATAGGAGCCCCGCGAAGCGGGGCGGGTTGGGGCGTTAAAAACTAAATGATTTGTAGTCAATTGGGTGTTTTATTTCATGCATATCTATATAAATAAATGTAAACCTAACCTAAAAATTTACTAAATATATTAATTTTTTTTTCAAAAACTACACATTTGCTCGTAAAAAAAAATATATAGGGGAGGTCGGGGGGGCCACCCCCACCACCCACCACCCCCCCTAAACCCCTATCAATGCCGCACGATTCTAATATTTTACCGGTGCTGCTCTAAATGAGAGATGATGGTGCTTTTAGTTTTGCACCTTCATTGTGATGTAAATTATCCATGTCTAAATGCATCTCTTTAGTAAATTCTTGATCTGTATATTATAAAAATCATTCACCAAAACAAATTACAACTGCATATAAATTACTTGTGTAAAAAATATTATGTATCTCCATTTTGTTTCATTTCATTTACTTACAAAATATACATTTTGTTACAATAAATGTTCAGTTATTTATGAATAATGCTAATTGACTTACTAGCATAGCAGTTTATATTAACCCCTGTGGGCCTGACATTCAAACCTTCTTTGAGGCCTGCGGCTACCCGGGTAGCGATGGAGCTATAATGACAGCTGTCATTATTTGCCTGACGGTTGCCAGGGGACCCCTCGGGGCTGTGAAACTTTAAGGAACATTTAATAATATTTTTCAGTAGCTAAATGAATGAAAATAAACATAAAATGTGAATTATAGATATACTCGCGCCGAGCGTGACCTGAAGGCTGCTCGGCCATATGGAGAGGGTGCAGTGCAGTTCTATGAGAAGGCTGAGGTACATGACTATTTTTTACATTGGATCTTGTGTCACTTATTTATTAACTACCATCACGCCTGATTAATGGATGAAGCCTTCAGTGTAGTGATTACAGACTGCCTGAAAATGACTAGCTAACATAGTAAGATATACAGAACAGATGTTACATCAGTGATCTTTGATAGGAACTAGACAAAAGAATATCTGATAAAAAGCAGTAAGAATTAAGTTGGAGAATGAATTTTTAGTAATGTTTAGAAACTGGTGGCTTTGATAGAGAGAAGGTAATGGTATTGGGGAGCTTTAGGGCCCAAATTGCCCTTGCTACTTTCAGGTGAGGGGTAGGATAGGAGTTTTCTCTTATCCTACTCTACATGTAGTTCAAATGCCTACAAGCTATGTTTAGGTATATTTGGTTGGGCAGGGAGAACTTGAAACAGAAGAGACTTGTCAGAAAGAGTACTTAGTTAAGCTTACATCCAATCCGCAAGCCTTGGACTCTAAGATATTTGTCTCATAGTACATGTACCTCTGCTAACATTCATGGCATGCCAGCAATCTGAAGAGAATCTAGGGTTCTATACCTTCAAGATATTTATTATTGTTGGTCACAGGTAGCAGCCCCTGAGGATGAGCCCAAGCAGCTCTACATTGCCATGACTTCAGACAGAGGTGAGAATGAAGAAATTCATGTTTGCATTATTGTTCTTGTTTCATTGAGTTGACTATAGCTGTTTTCTGTATGTAGGATTCAAGATTGAATAGAATTCGTCTTATTTTTTTTTTATCGACTACAAGTTAGCCCTTGAACTGCTATCACACCTGATGTTAAGTGATAATGCAATCTAAGATGAAAGCGGGCTAATTTGTTAGGAGTAGGATGAAATCCACACCCCTTTCGGTTTTTACGCGACATCGTACAGGAACGCTAAATCGCTTGGCGGTACGTCTTTGTCGGTAGGGTGGTAACTATCCACGCCGAAAGCCTACCACCAGCCAGACCAAGACAAATCTCAATCTGCCCCGCCGGGAATCGAACCCAGGACCTCCGTCTTATAAATCCACCGCGCATACCACTGCGCCACGGAGGTCGTCAATATCTATGCAGTATAGATTGTGGTTTAATTATAGATTAAATTTATTTAACAATATTAGCCATGTCTTTTAATATAGTTAATATTGTCTTTCCTCTACAATTCGGATAGAAACTTAAGCTACTAGCAGAAGAAACAATAGTCCAACAGCTTAGACTTGAACCATTGAGTTTTTATTTGTTGCAATGGGACTAAAGTGATATTTTGAGTTTGTGGCTATATGTCAAGTTCATTCTCTCTATGAGGGGGATGAGAGTTTGTTGACGCATCCTAGGTCCACTGATATAAGTTGCCCCAGAAATGGTACCCTAAAAATGTGACGTGACGCAGGTCTGTGTGGCGCGGTGCACACGGGCGTGTCCAAGGTGATCCGCTCGCGGCTGGCGGAGCCCGGCGCGGAGAACATCAAGGTGATCTGCGTAGGAGACAAGTCGCGTGCTATTCTGCAGCGACTCTACAGCAAGCACATCATCAGCGTGTGCAATGAGGTCAGTAACCTTTCCGTTATATTATGTGTATCGAGAAAATCAAGAAAGAGACAATAGGTGTAAAAAATGTTTTGAAACTATTTCCAGATCGGTCGTCTGCCGCCGACGTTCCTGGACGCGGCGCGCATCGCCAACGCTATCATGACGTCGGGCTACGACTTCGGCTCCGGCAAGATCGTCTACAACAAGTTCAAATCTGTCGTGTCGTACGCGCAGTCCGACCTGCCGCTCTTCAGCAGGGCCGCTGTTGAGGTAACTCCGATTATAATTAAATACGACTTCACTGGGTATGATTCCAAAATAGGGTCAATGTACTCTTGGTCTGTTTAAGTTTGTTTACACTTCGTAAGTCATAAACAAGATCATAATCCGACTAATATTGTAAACGCGAACGTATGGGAAATTTTTATGGGAACTATGCGTGTGAGACTGCGAGCATTCTCTAGTTAATCTACTGCACACAAATAGCCTAATTTGACGATTCATAAGTTCATAGCTTACTTGAAATAAGTGATTTTGAATTTGAATTTAATAATATTACAGTATCATAATGTAATTGATTAATTTATTTTTAAAAATCCAAATGTTGGTTCTCTACATATCTTTTACAAATGTCACATTACAGTCAACAGGTCTGACTTCTCACTCTCTTTCAAGCCGCCTTTTCTCGTGGTTTTGTCGCTCAAACTTATCAGTTTTCGAAAAAAAAAATTTACTAAAAAATCTTAATTTCCAGGGTGCTCCAAAACTGGCGGTGTACGACTCCCTCGACTCTGACGTGCTCCAATCGTACATGGAGTTCTCTCTCGCGTCGATGGTGTTCTACGCGCTGAAGGAGGGCGCCTGCTCCGAGCAGTCCTCGCGCATGACGGCCATGGACAACGCGTCTAAGAACGCGGGGGAGATGATAGACAAACTGACGCTCACCTTCAACAGGACTCGCCAGGCCGTCATCACCAGGGAACTTATCGAAATTATCTCTGGTGCTGCTGCTTTGGATTAAAAAAACTATTGTCTATGATACTACGTTGGCGGGAATATTTTATCTGTTTATCTAATTACAATATCCAGTTGGCGGGAAACTTATGTTTATATTAATATTTCTTTGATTTTTTTGTTGTAATGAAAAATATTTATTGGAATCAAACGCTTAAAATATAAGTATAAAGTATTGTATTTAAAAAATAAAAAATGGTTTCTGATAGCTCAGATGGATTCAGATTATATATTGCAGCTGCACTGACTTTTGGAGTACACATACTGCCATGTTTTTTTTCAATAGTGATGTACGATGCAAATGATTGACATTCCCGAGCGAGTGTTGTTGAGTATTTGTAAGTCGCACGCAAACACAGAACTGGCTTTACCACCTTTGCAGATAGTTTATGACACTCGTTCGATTCCGTGGCCGTTGTTTGAGAATTTCATGTGAGGATAAAGTGGTGGTTAGCATTAAAGTACTATTTAGTATGTTGTCTTTTATTTATATAGGGTGACCTTTTAGTACGGACATTTTTCATGGTGGTTGTGTATCGTTAATAGAACATAATATATCCACAAACAGTTGTGTCATCATCATCATTATTATCAAGCTAATGGGTGCATCCCAGTAGTACAATTAGTACCCCCTAATTTTAGTTCTATAGATCTGTTGACACACCATTAATAGAGTTTAGTGTCCCATTATACAACTAATAGGACAAAATTAAAGAAATGTCGATATCAACGTCTTGTTTGTACGTTACATATAAATTACCTAGTTTTCATAAGTATAATATGAAATATCTTTTGTTTGCAATAATAAATCCACTTAAATTTGAGAGTATCCACACAATGCAAATGCATTATGGTGAAGTATCTAATCAGACTATATCGAATATATGAATTGCTTATTAATCATAAGCAAAACGATTCGATCGATGTGGATGATTCGGAATTATCTTTTATGGGTTCCGTAGCCAAATGGCAAAAAACGGAATCCTTATAGATTTGTAAAGTCTGTATGTAACAGTCACTTTTTTCCGAAATTATAAGAACTGTACTATTTCAATTTACTAAATAGATTTCATACAAATTTATTTATAATTAATACACAACATTTCATACAAAAAATAGAAAAAAAAACAATAAATTTTGGGGGTTCCCCATACTTAGATCTGGAACTCAAAAATTTTTTCATTAAACCCATGTTTGGAGTATTTATGGATAGGTCTTTAAAAATGATATTGAGGTTTGTAATATAATTTTTTTTTCTAAACTGAATAGTTTGCCCGAAAGATACTTCCAAAGTGGTAAAATGTCCCCCCCCCTGTAACTTCTAAAATATGACGATATTTTTAGACACGACTACTACTTGGCTTTAACAACTTAGCTTTTGTCGCAAGGGATATTTTTTTGTTAAAAACATAATGAAATATCAATTAAAATAATGTAAAGTTTATAACTTATATGCTATAAGTAAAGTCAAGAGCAAAAACTGTACTACAGTACTATATAGAACTATTGGAATATAATTTGACAGCCCGGAAAATGTCCCAACATTTCAATAGAACTACGGTATGGGGTACTACTGGGATGCACCCAACCTTACGGTCCACTACAGGGCCTGGCCTCTCTCCATATAGAAGAGGAGATAAAAAGCGTACACTCACCACGCTGCTTCAATGAGAGTTGGCGGGATCAGGGTGATAATGTTTCATTTATCACTTCAGGTGATCACTATCATGTTGATTATAGTGATCGGGACCGTCGGCTTTCGAGCTATCCAATGAATTTGAGCTTACAATTTACTGGAAATTTTTATAAATTAAAGAATGAATACTCCGAATTATTCCATGACGCGGCCCTGATATCGAACTCGTGATCGCAGCCACATAAGGTAACCGCATTTTATAAAATATTTTTCTTAATTTTTGACTCAAAAATATCAAAATAAGGGACACATTCTCAAACAAACCGCTCGCTAAGTTGTTTGAACGACGCCAACACAAAACATACTGGCAATAAGTGTTATCGGTTCGACCGTGTCGTGAGGGCAACGCAAAAATCGCAACAGTCTGCCGTCCTGCGTTGCGTAGGTTGCGCCGCACTTTTCTATTTAATTACAGTCACAACGTCGATAATTTACGGCCAGGGACAAGGCTCTTTATTCAAATTGCCACAATAGAGTACCTACTATAAATTATACGTGAAGCTACCTTTCAGTACCTAGCTAGAGCTCAAAGGATTGACGACAAATAAAAGACTAACTAAAACTAACTTCCTTAAAGTAGGCTCGAGTACGAATTCCACCAGCATGCCTTACTCAAATCTAGGCGCTGCACCTGATTGGACTATATTAATGGACACGTATGAAAAGCACTATAAAATCTCGGAAGACCTGTTTCGATATCTAAACTTGACACTTTTTTCTAAATAAATCAAACGTATAGTACTTGTTGAGCTTACAGTGCAGTGGGAAACCCATCCCTAAATACCACTACACTTGGCCTTACTAGTAGTGCAGTAAACTCAATATTAGAGCGAGTATCCAAAACTGCTTTAGTGGGGTCCCTCCAAAT
Organism: Mycalesis mineus; assembly: GCA_034621355.1. Classification (NCBI taxonomy): domain Eukaryota; kingdom Metazoa; phylum Arthropoda; class Insecta; order Lepidoptera; family Nymphalidae; genus Mycalesis; species Mycalesis mineus. The sequence continues at coordinate 1,107,906 of CM067882.1, forward strand.
TGAGCTGGACAGGGAGAATAACATGAACAGAGAGTGTTGACGCGCGTAGCTAAAATCTCTTAAACCTACACTCGTGTCACAAGTCTCGGACTCTATTCGGAGTCATTCTCTCAGCCACGCGATTGTCCCGGCATTCGTACCAGCAATCCATGGAATGCTAAGATATTCGTCTCGTCTCTAAATCTTCCAATCAGTCTTATCGGTTGGTGAAAACCGCATCAACCGTTAGTCTTCGAGTTCATCATGAAGAGAAGACAGACGCGGCGTGAACTTCGTTTTATAGTATGTAGTGATTAGAGATTAAATCAAAATACCAAACATACTTCATGTAATTTTTATTATACATATCATATCTAACCAGTCTTATATTATACTAAAAATCTTAAAAAATATACTCAATGGAGTGGTTTTGTCATACACTTAATCACTTTATCCACTCCATATATCAAATAACGCATTATAAGGTTCAAACTTCTAGTTCGCTCTGAAGTTGCAACACGCCGCACTGCGTTGTTTGGTCTATAGTATCATGGCCGCGCTAAAAGTATTATCTCCATCCTTATCTATCGTAAGCAAAACTGTCCAGATATTCAAAAATGATTATTATACGTTGAGCAGTCAGTTACTGGGGTGCTAATGCGAGTATTATTTCTATCCTTATGTAATGTGAGCAAAAATGTCAGATTTTCAAAAATGATTATTACATGTCGCGTATTCATACGCCTCGTGTTCAGAGCGGACTAGAAGATTGGCGAAAAACATTTTTAAGAAGAGTATATTATCAATGCTTAACAATTTCTTATTCTAGTTTATTCTCTAGGATTTATTTTCGCCAAAATCATTCTCTTTTGGTTTAAATCATGGTTAGATAACTTCGAAATTATTAATTGACAAAAGTCTATGATTTAAATTTAAGACAAACTCAGAAACGTCTATATTAACAAAATATTAAGCTAAAATACATTTAAAAAGTCTAGAGAGAACATCAATAACTTTTAACATAAATATTTACTTTAGATAAGGGCTGGAAACTATTATAGATACATTACAGTTAACTTGTCAAAATTTATTCGTCAAATTGACCTATTTGCCTAAAAATTCGTAATTCATTTAACATATGTATCAAATCTAAGATTTTTTTTGCTAAGATAATTCTCTACGCTTCGGTAGTAATCGATGCTTAAATAAAATTAATGGTTACATTATCTCCACAATAAAATATGATAGATTCGAAAGCAGGCACTGATCTTTCAGGCACGTTTAGATGTGCTATTTAGCTCAATGTAAGTCCGTGACATTTTTTAGTTGACGCCCCCTCAGACCTTTCAAATTATGTTTTACAAACATTTGCTTTTCGCATTGTAGGGCATGTTTATGCCTATTATAAATTTAGAAATCAGTAAATTAAACCATGCCTGCAACAGGAACGTACAGTAGCGTTTGACATGTGGGCGTTGAGGTGGCCATTAGCTGGACAAATGTCGAAGTTCTACGCCGCGTGATGTCGTCGCCGCGCCGTCAAGATGAGAAAAGTAACGTATCTGGGGCAAGTGACACGGCACGAGATACGAGCTCTTACAACTCATTTTGATGGGATAAGTTGCCGGAAGAAGAGGCGTCGGTCGCAGAAAAAGTATTGGTTGAAGAACATCAGAGATTGGACTGGAATTGCGAGTGCCGCACAGTTCGTATCGTAAAGATAGAGAAGAATTTACGAAACTGACTGCCAACCTTCACTTGTCGGAGAGGCACTCAAAGAAGAAATTAAACCAGCCACCGAAATTAAAATTATTAAAGTCTATATTCCACTAATCAAATTTTTTATAGATTTATTTACTAGATGAGATATAAGTATTCAAACATATTCAATAATAATAAACCCAATATTAACCACTAATAAGTGAAAAAAGAAAATAACAAAATAGCCACATAACACACGTAAACTCTAATATTATACTTTACGCAAACGTTTCTGGCGAGTGAGGACACTTGAGGATGTGCTTCTACCAAAAGCATAAGATACATCAAACAGGTCCTTCGAGCCGGATCCAGCGACTTAAGCCGTCGCACTCGGTACAGTTTCATTTGTAATTCTACCACTAATAAGAATATTGTATTCTAGCTTCAATAATAAAATAAAGTCGTTAGAATATCGTTTATTTGATGTCATTATGGTATTATAATTTATGATTATAATACAATACAATACTACATTACATTTAAATAACATAACAGTATATACAAGTCGCCGCCCGCGACGGGAGATTTTTCACGTTTCAGGCCTTTCTGTAAAAGAGAAATAGAAAAATATAAATTCATCAAGCTCGTCTTATCATAAGGGACATTGACATATTAATACTATGGACTTCGGGTCAGCGATAAAAAGTGTCCGAACCAAAAGTAAGCCAAAACGCGAAATGTGTTCCAATCGCAATTCAGTCTCATATTAGCTGACTGACAGAATACACGTCAATAATGCCGTAATGTGTTATAAAAAACTTATAAGAACTACCCGAGTAAGGTGAGAAAAGAAGACGGTGTACCATATTTTCGGTAAGTAAATATTTACTGATGATTTTAAAGTATTATTTTGCTTAGAAACAGGCTATTTTATTAAAATTTTAATAAACTATAGAAACGAATTGCATAACCAACCAAAATGAACAAAAGTATCTATCTGTCCTTTTCCCATACGCTACCCGCGTATAGGATAGAAGGAGTGCAATATGTTTATCTAATTAACCACATTTAGTTCGGATCTCCCGTGAGCAATAGAATGTTTTAGAACAACGACTGCATAGAGTTATTTTGTTGTTTAACATTTGAATTATTTAATTACTTAATTTTTGAATGAAAATAATTTGATTATTTTCAATTCAAAAATTTTTATTTTTCATGTTAACTTTTATTTTTTATGTCATGAATATTAATCAAATAACTTTTACCATAATGGTATATTAATTTGATAACTATAAGAATTATCTACATGAAATTAGGAACAGTTATCTAAAAAAGTGATCTACCGTCATTGAAGTAAAAAAATATATTTTCAGTTTAATTAAAAAGAGGAAAACATCGAGAACTTAAAATTTCAAAGTAAAGAACTATGTCGAGTGGCATATCATTTTGTACATTAGTGGATTTGGTTTGTAATTAATTATTATTATAACTAATTATTATTTTATACAAGATAATTACAACCATTATTATTTGGTACAAGATTTATCCCAGCATATAGAGGTCAGGGATATGTAAATATAAATTAAAATTTGCTGTAAATATAATATATAAATATAAGATGCCAAAAAAATTTGAAAGCTACCGACTCCACACCATTAATGTTGTCCTATTTTCACGAGAAGCTGTCATGTCAAAAAAAGGCTGCCATGGTAACCGTCAATCGAAGCTGATTACTTATTGCATGCAATTAGACCGTTGCAAATTAGACTGTATAACAATACGATAAGACATACATTACAATGTTTTTTTTGTGTATAAAAACATAAATACATCCTAGTGTGTATAAAATATCTTGGGACACTTTTGACGTAAATTTTGCATTAGACCCGAAGTCCATAGTATTAATATGTCAATGATAAGGGACATTAAAAACAAAATAAAGCAAGAAACATGTATTTATATGTACTAGTAGATGAACACGACTTCGATCGCGTGAAATTAACTTTTGTAATACATATTCATTTCGTTCGATTTGCTCATTACGTACTTCATAATCTATTTAGTTTATTTACCTGAAAACTACATGAAAGTAAGTCTATAGATTTTGAATAGTGCTTGAACAACCAAATACTCAATCTAGGTCCAATAACCCAACTTGAACCACACAAGTTCAATCACTATTAGATACAATAGTAAACCATAAAGTGAGGAGCTTTTAACCAGCGTTAGATGAGATATTGTAATAGAAGGTTCATAAAACCTTCGAGTTATTTTATACATCCCTACTGTGTTAAATAGGCATATGGGGCTATTCAGCTCCTTCCGACTTGTCTGTCTTGAACAATAAATCTACCAATTAAAGTCATCAAAGATTCCTATACATTATAAGTTTCGAGTTGTTTGTTCATGCTCACACTAGGCACAGTTCACTCGCGCAGCACGGGCAGGCGCGGCGGCGTGTTCCACACGGCGGAGGACGTGCGCTTGAGGCGCGTGCGCTCGATGGAGGGGAAGATGTCGCGCAGGTCGGGCGTCTGCGGGCGCATCTGGAACAGCGCCGCCACCAGCGCGCCCGCCACGCGCTCCTGCACCGCCAGCTGGTGTCGCCGCCCCTGCACACACACACGCACAAACACGTTTATTTTAATCTGTGGCAAAGTATGTAAGAAAAATTCATGCGTTCCGAATGTGGTGCTGGAGGAAAATGTGACGCATACCGCGGACTGACAAATACACAAATGTAACACTTCTTTCGCAGCTTGAAACTAAAACAAGTCTCTCAATCGACTTTCTTCAAAGCATTCTTGGTTATTATGGACACATCACGTGCAGTGAATTTAATTGTGGTGGGAAATGTAGAAGGGAAAAGACCACAGGCTAGATTGCTAACTCGATGGTCAGATTAGCTACATACCTGTACCTTCTACAGCGCCGTTTAAATAGCCCAGGACCGTACAAATGGAGATCACGATCATCAGCCATGAAGAACTGACTTCTTTTTCCTAGCATATTTCCGTTACACGGAGTCTGCTGTCGCAATCATTCGACGCCACTTAGATCGCTGATAAACGTCTTCGTCAGAGTCCTTATTTCTTAATGTCCCTTTGAACCATCGTCTACCAATTGGCTGGAGGTCTAACCCTACCCCTCTTAATGTGGCAAGGAACATCTTTTTACCAAATAATCGTCTGGTCTACTAAAACGTGCACGTATCGTCATAGCCTGCGAGGCCACAGTTCACTACCGTATAACAGAGGTGGACGGATTACCATCGGGATGATCGGACGGACCGACTTGGGAGTATATGTATCTAGCAAGTTAAATAGGGCTCCGGCATTTTGAAGATTGGACATTAGGCGTACCCCTCGTTTTTAAACGGTTTTATTTTCATCCGATTTCATCTATTCGAAGCCATTCTCCATGTGCACGGGGTCGGGTGAACAGACAATACTGCGCTCTGAGACTACAACTCACCTTGGACGTGGACCAGGCGGGCGCAGGGAAGGCGGGCCCGTCGTCCTCCTCGTCCGACTTCAGGTACTCGAAGCCGTCCTCCATGTGCACGGGGTCGGGTGAACAGACAATACTGCGCTCAGAGGCTACAACTCACCTTGGACGTGGACCAGGCGGGCGAAGGGAAGGCGGGCCCGTCGTCCTCCTCGTCCGACTTCAGGTACTCGAAGCCGTCCTCCATGTGCACGGGGTCGGGTGAACAGACAATACTGCGCTCAGAGGCTACAACTCACCTTGGACGTGGACCAGGCGGGCGCAGGGAAGGCGGGCCCGTCGTCCTCCTCGTCCGACTTCAGGTACTCGAAGCCGTCCTCCATGTGCACGGGGTCGGGTGAACAGACAATACTGCGCTCAGAGGCTACAACTCACCTTGGACGTGGACCAGGCGGGCGCAGGGAAGGCGGGCCCGTCGTCCTCCTCGTCCGACTTCAGGTACTCGAAGCCGTCCTCCATGTGCACGGGGTCGGGTGAACAGACAATACTGCGCTCAGAGGCTACAACTCACCTTGGACGTGGACCAGGCGGGCGCAGGGAAGGCGGGCCCGTCGTCCTCCTCGTCCGACTTCAGGTACTCGAAGCCGTCCTCCATGTGCACGGGGTCGGGTGAACAGACAATACTGCGCTCAGAGGCTACAACTCACCTTGGACGTGGACCAGGCGGGCGCAGGGAAGGCGGGCCCGTCGTCCTCCTCGTCCGACTTCAGGTACTCGAAGCCGTCCTCCATGTGCACGGGGTCGGGTGAACAGACAATACTGCGCTCTGAGACTACAACTCACCTTGGACGTGGACCAGGCGGGCGCAGGGAAGGCGGGCCCGTCGTCCTCCTCGTCCGACTTCAGGTACTCGAAGCCGTCCTCCATGTGCACGGGGTCGGGCGCATATTGGGGCGCCATCTTGTGAGGGGTGCCTGCAAACAACACCACGTTGAATAACTAAACAATAGAATTTGTAACAAGGCATGCAAATAATTATATTTAATATTGCGTATAGAAAGCGCTTGGTTTAGATATAATCACTAAAGATGTTTTACCTGGGCTACCCAAGAAGGTATTAGTCTTCTTGCATTTATTCAATGTCATTTTAAGAACACAATATTTTCCTAAAATATGGAAGGTGTCCCAAATAATAATGATCCACAAGACAGGAAAACCACCGCAAGAAATTCTACCGACCTATAAGTTTATTGCCAATAATGTAAACGCCTTATCGGAAAGATTTATACCTGTACTAAAAAGAAATAATCTTATTTCCTTATATCATTGGTTTTAGGCAATATAATTCGACAGTTGAACAAGTCCATAGGATATATGACAGGTTTCAAAAATTTATAGCAAACTTACTTCTTTCCTGTTCCATTCGTTGTTTTAACCTTTGTTGTTTCTCCATAAATTCCTTTCGTTTCCTCTCAATTTCCTTCTCTTCTAGGGCTGCTTCTTTTTTTAAACTGCAAAAATTAAGTATTTCTTTAATTCGCTATCCTTTTTAATCGACGAAAAAGCGGAGGAGGTACGCAACTCTTTTTACAGACTAGTCTAATTTTGATGATTCTTTCTTCATTAGAAAAAGTATACTTCCACGATGGTCCCATAGTCATTATGTTAGGGACTGATAATGGAATCGGTATTTCGGTATCTTTAAGTGGCTAGTGTATACTCATAGTTAGTAAGAGTAGGTCCGACACTCTACCCAGAAGAATGTCCACGAGAAGTTTCGCCTCTACTTGAAAAACGTAGTTGCAAAATCGGTATACAGCAAGCTACTCACGCTTCTGCCTCTTCTATCGCCTTCTTTCGCGCCGCTTCTGCTCTGCGCTGCTCGTCCGCCAGCCTCTGCTGTCTCGCTTGCTCCTCTGCGCGTCTCCTTTCTTCTGTTTCTGCCACCTTTCGCGCTGTTTCTTGCTTTTTCTGTGTAAAATAATCAATCAAGTTGTGTTGAATAACGGAATATGCGCACTTACATAAATGAGTAAAAAATTACTGCATAGCATAGATATGCATCATCGAAATTGATGGATAGATGTGCAATATAGCTATTTCAATTTTCATAAAAGACCTAATCCCGCCCCTAACCAACCAAATTGCGTCTCACATCGAAATATTACTCTTTACAATCGTATATAGGCTTCGTCCCTAGTACCTAGGCTCGTACCTAGGCTCGTACCTAGGCTCGTGCCTAGGCTCGTATGTACGCACCCGCTCGACCTCCCGGAGCCTCTCCTGCTTGCCGAGGTCCGCGTGCGCCTGCTTCTCCATGCGCTCCCGCGCCGCTGCCTCCATGGCCGCGCGCCGCTCTCTCTCCGCCGCCAAGCGCGCAGCCGCCGCCGCCGCCATCTTGTCTTCTCGCTTTCTGCACAAACGTTATACCAGGTGTAAGGGACATGTTGACAAACACTTAAACCAGTGTTCATGAGTCCGTTGGCGTTGGAATTTTTCGTTGATCTTTTCATATTTAAACCATATTCCATACTGTTATTTGTAATTTTTTTTACAAATAACAGTATGGAATCACCTATGTAATTGATATCATTATGATTTTAAATTTAAAACCATCACCACTAGCTTCGACAAAGATGATAATCTCTTACTTCTTCTGCATCTCCCGCTTGGTCTCCAGCAGCGCTTCCTTCTTCCTCCGCGCGTCCTCCCTCTCTCTCCGCAGCTCCCCCTTGCCGCTCAGCTTGGAGGAAGATGATAATGATAAACTCTTACTTCTTCTGCATCTCCCGCTTGGCCTCCAGCAGCGCTTCCTTCTTCTTCCGCGCGTCCTCCCTCTCTCTCCGCAGCTCGTCCGCCTCGCGCGCCTTGCTGATGCCGCTCAGCTTGGAGGAAGATGATAATGATAAACTCTTACTTCTTCTGCATCTCTCGCTTGGCCTCCAGCAGCGCTTCCTTCTTCTTCCGCGCGTCCTCCCTCTCTCTCCGCAGCTCGTCCGCCTCGCGCGCCTTGCTGATGCCGCTCAGCTTGGAGGAAGATGATAATGATAAACTCTTACTTCTTCTGCATCTCCCGCTTGGCCTCCAGCAGCGCTTCCTTCTTCTTCCGCGCGTTCTCCCTCTCTCTCCGCAGCTCGTCCGCCTCGCGCGCCTTGCTGATGCCGCTCAGCTTGGAGGAAGATGATAATGATAAACTCTTACTTCTTCTGCATCTCCCGCTTGACCTCCAGCAGCGCTTCCTTCTTCTTCCGCGCGTCCTTCCTCTCTCTCCGCAGCTCGTCCGCCTCGCGTGCCTTGCTGATGCCGCTCATAAACTCTTACTTCTTCTGCATCTCCCGCTTGACCTCCAGCAGAGCTTCCTTCTTCTTCCGCGCGTCCTTCCTCTCTCTCCGCAGCTCGTCCGCCTCGCGCGCCTTGCTGATGCCGCTCAGCTTGGAGGAAGATGATAATGATAAACTCTTACTTCTTCTGCATCTCCCGCTTGGCCTCCAGCAGCGCTTCCTTCTTCTTCCGCGCGTCCTCCCTCTCTCTCCGCAGCTCGTCCGCCTCGCGCGCCTTGCTGATGCCGCTCAGCTTGGAGGAAGATGATAATGATAAACTCTTACTTCTTCTGCATCTCCCGCTTGGCCTCCAGCAGCGCTTCCTTCTTCTTCCGCGCGTCCTCCCTCTCTCTCCGCAGCTCGTCCGCCTCGCGCGCCTTGCTGATGCCGCTCAGCTTGGAGGAAGATGATAATGATAAACTCTTACTTCTTCTGCATCTCCCGCTTGGCCTCCAGCAGCGCTTCCTTCTTCTTCCGCGCGTCCTCCCTCTCTCTCCGCAGCTCGTCCGCCTCGCGCGCCTTGCTGATGCCGCTCAGCTTGGAGGAAGATGATAATGATAAACTCTTACTTCTTCTGCATCTCCCGCTTGGCCTCCAGCAGCGCTTCCTTCTTCTTCCGCGCGTCCTCCCTCTCTCTCCGCAGCTCGTCCGCCTCGCGCGCCTTGCTGATGCCGCTCAGCTTGGAGGAAGATGATAATGATAAACTCTTACTTCTTCTGCATCTCCCGCTTGGCCTCCAGCAGCGCTTCCTTCTTCTTCCGCGCGTCCTCCCTCTCTCTCCGCAGCTCGTCCGCCTCGCGCGCCTTGCTGATGCCGCTCAGCTTGGAGGAAGATGATAATGATAAACTCTTACTTCTTCTGCATCTCCCGCTTGGCCTCCAGCAGCGCTTCCTTCTTCTTCCGCGCGTCCTCCCTCTCTCTCCGCAGCTCGTCCGCCTCGCGCGCCTTGCTGATGCCGCTCAGCTTGGAGGAAGATGATAATGATAAACTCTTACTTCTTCTGCATCTCCCGCTTGGCCTCCAGCAGCGCTTCCTTCTTCTTCCGCGCGTCCTCCCTCTCTCTCCGCAGCTCGTCCGCCTCGCGCGCCTTGCTGATGCCGCTCAGCTTGGGCGCGGACATGGGGACGGACTTTGTGGGACCTGCACTCATTGGAAGCTTCGACGCTGATTTTGATACCTGGACATAAAAATAAATAATTAAGTCTCTTGTTGTATGAAAACGTTCGTCGTTGTAAAATAAGCCAGTGGCTTGTAAATACATAGGTAAGAGAGAGAGATAGATAGTAGTTTGTCCACTCCTTTGCTCTCGAGGGTTCAACGCCCTTTATTGCCAATCTGTATGGTTCGGACTACAGTATAAAATTAGCTGCAGTACTAGTGAGGTTTTTAAGCAAGTTATAGTGATTTATGTACCTGCGGTGGTTTTCCATTGAATATCATGCTGTTCATCTGGGCGAGCGTTTCTTTAGACAGCGGCACTTTGGACACCTTGTCCGGAGGAGTGTGCTCAGCAGGCTCATCCTGAAGCAAGGGGGAAAAATTCTAAGGGGTTGACCTTCGAAAATCAATGAAGTTTTAGGATGTAAGATACAAGTTTTCACGTGGTAATACTGGGTATGGCGATTTTCCGAGATGTACACCTAATGTGGCCTAAAATGACTGGACTACTGTTATTTGATGGTTCCACAGCAGAAGTGAAAAGGATTTCTTTCTCTAGGGGCTAAAGTAATTTTATTGTTTTAATTTTTGTCTGTTACGAGTGACAGACCACAACCAGTATCCATTAATGAAAAAAGGTTTTAATGAAGAAAAATGCTTGTATGTCTTTGTTAAGAATGTTTGTTTGTTTGTGGTAAGAAGCCACGGCCGAAGTGTCCCACCAGCTAGACCGGGACCTATTTGGAATATCATATTTGGCGCAGCCGGGTATTGATCCCAGGCCCTTTTTATAAATGTGAGGCCGTCAAAAGTATAATTTTAAAAGAAGTATGACTTTTTACCTGTTTTGTCATCGCCCTCGTTTTAGTTCTTGTAACTCTTGACGCCAATTCTTCAAACTGTTGTACTTTTTCCTTCACTGCAGACCTGAAATATTTTGAGTGAATTGTGAAATCTCAACCGTTAAGACTAACGATATAAGGTGCATTTTACTTTAATCATCATTATTTTCAGTCTATTAACGGCCTACTACAGGACCAAGCCTCCTCTCCTACAAGGAGGGGATATGGTGCGTAGAGTCACCACGCTGTTCCAATCAGGTTAGGATAATAAAGTATCATTTATTAACAATCACAATCAGATGTTGATGATCAGATGTTCTCCGAGGCACGGAGCCCTCACCACCTACTTCCCAAAAGCTCGGTTCGGAGAAAGGCTTCCTGCCTGCATTTCTGCTGCGCCTGATATTAAACCCAATGTTATATTTTACCTGGGTGTTTCTTCTTTCGGTTTGAAAATTTGAACCGGAAGTGCATATTCTAAACAATTGTATGTCTAGAAACATTTTTTTTTAAACAATACCATCAAAAATATACATAGTTGTGTGATTGTAGCTAAGAAATCTCCTGAAAATTATAACTTTCTATTTCCTATAAAATTGTCAAAAATATATCATTTTACAACATATTGAGGAATCTCCTTTCAAGCAAAAAGTGTTTTTTTTTTATGGGCAGATTTGTAAGGAACATTAAACAGCGCAATGACAGAATAGTCTGCCAGTGGCGTGACGCACTCGCGTGGCGATGCAAAGTCGGTGACGTCACGTCGCCAGCAGACGAAACTATTTGCAGCGTGTCAGCAGCGGAGCGCTCGCTATTCTTCCTTCCACCGATTAGCGACTTGTCGGCCATAAAATCAGGTGGGTCGGCCTGATATTTTACCGTGTTTCTTCTCTGAAATTTTGAACCGAAGTGCCTATTCACAACAATTGTATGGCGAACAGTAGTCTTTAAACAATACCATCAAAAATAAACATACTTCGGGTGTTGTGTGATTGTAGCTAAGAAAACTCCTGAGACTATTTCCTATAAGAATATGTCATCATTCCCGGCGGGGCAATTGAGATTTGTGCAGTTAATTCGATGCCGTGTAAGATGGCTGGCCACTGAACGTGGGAGGTTTTCGCAGTGATTTACATGCTAGTCTCACCACCGCTGCTACCGAGAAAGTTACGTACCGCCAAGCGATTTAGCCCTGTTCCTAGGATGTACGATAATCGTCTTTAGTGTAGAAATCGTTGATCTTTAGGGGTGTGGATTTTATTGTCCCTAATTCTTAACAAATAATTAGTCCGCTTCCATTTCTTTCCAGACTGCATCATCACTTAACATCAGGTGAGATAGACATGCAATAGTTTATCAGTGGCGTGACGCACTTGGGTTGTCGATAAAAAAAAAAAAACGAGCACAAAGCTGAACACTTGCAAATCGACGTTAACATTTTATGACATTGTATTGAATGTTTAACAGTGCGGTAATTTTAATTTTACATTTTCATTTGAGTTGAACGTTGAGAGTTGTTTTATTTTGATTTAAATCCTGCTACTTTGTCATAGAGTAACTAGGTTGCAAGGAGCACCTAGCAAAAGAAAGAGGTAGACAGAGAGATAAATGGGTCGATGAAATAATTCAAGCGGGCAATAATTTGATCACAAAAGCTAATAACAGCCAGTTGTGGCCTTAACCATCCATCCGTCCATAATGATTTATGAAAAAAAAAATTTTACTTGTAAATAATTTGCAACATTATTTTACTGCATCTCTTTCTTGCATGCAAACTTATTAGATTCCAATAAAAACGTTTATTACAATTTCTTATGAAAAAAAAAAAAACATCCAAATGCGAATCGGATCGCCTATGATCGATCAAGGGTTCCGTAGGTGGGTAGCAGCAAGTAATATAATATAAAAGTACTTGTCATTGTAAGTTTAAAAACTAAAAATCTTCCACCTCATGTACCTAACTTCTAATGACGATGATGATTATGATGACGGTGATAGTTTACCTTTGTCGAGTAGCACAGTAGTGTCGGCGGCGCACGTCTGCTTGTCCAGTACTACCGTCTCGCGGCAGTGCTCCAGTACCACCGTCTCGTTCAACGTTTGCTGGAATGTTAAACCGATATTAACGAATAGATAGACATCACTTTACGTTAATCTGTACTAATATTATAAAGAGGTAAAGTTTGTAAGTTTGTAAATAAATCTCTGTCGGGGCTAATCTTCGGAACTACTGATCCGATTTTAAAAATTCTTTCACCAGTAGAATGCTACGTTATCGGTTATATTTTATATTTGTATTGTATATATTACCCGAGTTATCGCAGTTTCTGTCGCGCGAGTCGGACCGTGAAATTTATTAAATTTAGCTATATGCGTGTACGCTGCCTTAGATATTGGATATAATTGAAAAAATTGTATGAAAACTTTATGCATCTTAAAAAGTTCTACAAAAAAGTCCGCGATAGCATGTATCTATCTTTTATATTTTGGCAGATATATAACTTTTTGTGTTTTAAAAAATCGTTTACATCATTATTTATATAGCTGAACTTAAATCCTTATCAAAATAAATTATTTAAAAATCACAGGGATATTAGATTTGCCTTTTACAGTATGTTAATTAGTTATATAGTTTCGGAGATATTACAAAATTTCTAAAACACTTAACACTGCCGCTATATCGTCCAAATTAAGTTGACCTCCTCCGTGTTATGTTATATGTACTGAATAGGGGTCAACATTTTGGTACTGATATTCTTTTAGAATTCGATCTTTGATCTTTTCTTTCAATTTATTTGGCATAGCAGACCATATTTATATAATATACGAAATAGTTTGTTCGTTTGTTTAAACTGGCTAATCTCTAGATCTGCGGGTCGAATTGTAAATTATTTTGTTTACTATGAAAACTAGACTCAAAAGTGAAATAGAATATTTAAGTTATACACATCACATATTGTTAATGTTAATGTACTGTAATATCGTACAATGTTTATCGAAAATATAGATCTTTAGTACACGGGCCGGGACGGAGGATTTTTGCTTCACGGGAAACTATAAAAAAAATAAATTGAGAGGGGTAGCGGGAAAAGAACACACTTTATATGAAAGTCAGTCTTTAAAATTAAAAGGGCACCTAAGAGGTTTTCACGCGAAGTCGCGGGCGGCTGCTATTTATAATAATTTACTAATTTTGCTATTTTCCGTGTTAAAGCGACAAAGAGAAGTAATACTTCTATACATTGTTTGATTATACATCTAAAAGGTTAAGGTATTGTTTTGGTAAAAGCTTCCAGGCTGTTGAAATCTCCCAACAATTATTGTCATATTTTGGTTAGAGTTTTTAATTTTTCCATGAAATTTTCAGTATATTCCAAGCCCGGAGTAAGGAAGTTAGTGATGTTATAACTCAAGCCTCGGAGAGCACGTTAAGCCGTCGGTCCCGGTCACTGTCTTCAAGCCCGTCAACCCGCATTGGAGCAGCGTGGTGAGTCTACACTCCATATCCTCTCTCCTATAAGGAGCGAGGCCTGGTCTGTAATGGACCGTTAATAAGCAAATAATGATTATGATGATGATGATGATAATACTTACCACAGCTTTAGGCGTGAACGGCGCATGATTGTAGACTCCATTGGGCAGCACCACAGTCGTGTCCAGATCCTTGGAGATGGTGACCGTCGCGTTCAGCTGGATCACTCTTGTCTGATCCAACTCTATTGTGTCTATGTCATCTGCGTCTGTCTCTTTCACATCATCCACTTTATTTTTGGTATTCATCTCTTCAATTTTTGGGTCATCTTTCGTCTTTTTATTATCTGCCTTAACTGTTTCTAGTTGTTTTTTGTTTTGATTGTTGTCAATTTGTTTGTTTATGTTCTCAACGTCTACGTTGTTGCAATTGTTGTTGATGTGTTTTTGTTTTTGTGGGATTTTTGTTGTTTGTTCCTTAATGTTGTTGTTGTTTGTGGAATTTTGTTGTGTTGTCTGTAGTATGGGCGACACTGGTTCCGGGTGTGATATCCTTTCCTCTTTGGGCGATATCACGTCTGGTTGTTTCGGTTCTGGCGCAATCTCTTTTTCTTTTTCCCTGTTTCAAAAGGAAAGAAAATATAGGACTATAACTCATTCCCATAGGAGTAGGCAGAGAGAGACCACATCCTCCCACTTGCCACTATCCTATCTCCCTCACTTCTTTCAACTTCATTAAACCTTTCATACAAGTATGTCAGTTTGGAGTACTTTTGACCTGGCCTTTTATCAGAATGTCCTGAATTTGATCCATAAACGTTTGCGTTGGTCTTCCCCTTCCAACATTTATATTCAGTCTCGCCTTACAAATCCCTGTCGAAGTCTCCTTTCATCCATATCTCTTATGTGACCAATTCATCTTCTCTCATCATACTACTGTTAACTGTCACTCAGTTTCAATCCACACATACTGCACAATGCTGGCAACTGTACCTTAATTAATGTAACTGTGTTTCATTTTAAGGAGTATGTCAAATGTTAATTTTAAGTATGTTCAATAAAAAAAATTTAAAAAAAATATTTTACTTGTATCCATACTATACTAAAGCCAAACTCGATTGAGAATGCTTGTCAACAAACAAATTTAAAATGAAGGTAGAAAATGCAACACAGTTTTTGCCTAATAAATTTAAAATTATGTTTTGTTATTTTAAAAAAATTTATTTAAAAGATATTGAATATAATAATTTCTTTTAAGCTTACTAATCTAATTTATTGTCATGAATTCGTCATTAACAAGTTAATTTAAAAAAATAGGTGTAAAATGACTAGTGATTTCTACCTTCATTTTTAATTTGTTTGTTGACAAGCATTCTCCATCGAGTTTGGCTTTAGTATAGTATTAAGGCGGAAGTTTAGATGTTTGTCACACTTTCACACAAAAACTGATGAATTTTGACGAAAAGCTTACATATCAGAAAAACACATAGGCTCCATTTTGTCCAGAAATTCCCACGGGAACGAAAAGTATGCGGGTGAAGCCGCGCACGTCCTCTAGTGCTCAAACAGCTCTGTCACATTCGCAACACACTGACATAGTTACGTGATACTCACGCTGCCTTCTGTATCCGCCTCGTGCGTTTGGGTCGGGGCTTCTCAGCTGGCGATGCTAGAAAAAACAATTATGATGATGATGATCTGGATTAACATGTTTGAAGTGAGAATTGGCTGGTGGGAGGCTTCGGCCGCGGCTAGTTACCACCTTGCCGACAAAGACTTCCGGTACGATTCCGTGTAGAAACCGAAGGGGGTGTGGACTTCATTTTACTCCTAACATGCGATTTGGCTTCCATCTTAGATTACATCATCACTTACCATTAGATGTGATTGCGATCAAGTAAATAATAAAATTATCATCATAATCACGTCAGGAGATTTGCAGAAGAACCAAAGTTATCGATATAGCTCAACGAGTTGCAATACTAAAATGACAATGGGCAGGGCACGTGGTTCGAACAGCTGATGGACGGTGGGTGCCTAATCAATTTAAAATTATGTTTTGTTTTTTGTAAAGTTTTATTTAAAAAATATTGAATATATTAATTAGTTTCAAGCTTACTAATCTAATTTATTGTCATGAATTCGTCATTAATAAGTTAACTTGAAAAAATTAGGTGTAAACTGACTAGTGATTTCTACCTTCATTTTTAATTTGTTTGTTGACCCCCCACCAGGTAGACTGACGACATTAGACGCTGGCATCGGCGACTCATTTGTTTGGACGTCCGTCGGCTGTTAATGATAATGATTAAATGATACCTGGTTCACTCTCAACTGCTGGTTGAGTTTCCTCGCCACTCTTAAAACCGTCAGGTTTCGCAGTCTCCGCCACCTGTAAAAGTCACTTTGTTTTATTCAATGCTAACTACGAATTTGTTGTTTCGAATTGTAAACAAGGCGAGTGTAAAACAAAAATATTTTTGTATTGACGAAAAAATTTATTTAATAATGCACGCACGCACTAAATACATACTTACATACCTACATACATATATACATACATACACATAAACATACATACATACATACATATAAACATACATATCTACTACATAGGAAGTATGTATATACATATATATGTATATACATACTTCCTTAACTTCTTCCACTCTCATTATAGTCGAATCGCTATAGCATGGTGCGGGTGGCATATGTCAGTAACGTTCTGTTTCACTCTTCAAAGTTGCCCCGATTTTTAAATTATGACTTAGTATTTCAGCCGTACCACATTCGTAATATGTTAAATCATTATACAAGATCGTTGCTCTAGTGTACTCTTGACCTGACCATTATTTAAAATGTCCTGAATTTGGTCCGGGAACATTCGCCGAGGCCTTCCCCTTCCAATATTTCCACCCTCGGCTCATAAATCTCTTTTATTATTCTTCTTTCATCAATTCTCTCTAAGCATCCCTTTCTCTATTTTAGTCACTACATCTTCTTTTACACCACACCGTTCTTATTTAATTATTGGGGACTACTTACCTCATTTATTATGGATCTGTTTACCCCTAGTATAACAATCTACTACCCACTTTTAATAACACCGGATAATGTTCGTATGTACTTGTAACAGCGTTTCGGCTCAATCTCGCTTGAAACACAGGGTATAAAGTAACAAGCTGACCTTCTTAGCTCTGGTTCTCTTGGGGCGCGGCTCCGCGGGCGGCGGCTCCTCGCCCTCAGGCTGCTTGGTGGAGCGCGAGCTGCCGCGCGTCGATCTGGACGCAGCTAGAACCAATACTGTTATATTAGAGACGACAACATGTGTTATGTGTACTGTAACACTGTGTAATGTAACACGTATTCTGCGTGTGTATGTAACGTTCGCGCGGGCGCTCGTGTGTTGATTCAATTCGCGTAAGCAATGTACTTAAATTGAATCAAACACTAAGCAGTTCGCTTTGAGTAGTTCGTGTGCGTCCACACTGGTGACCTGGTGACGCTAAGTTACAAGTAATCTTACATCACATGTTACACTCGTCTGGACTCGGCTTTAAGTTTTGTATTTTATTTTGAGCCTATTACCAGTGGGCGGGGGCACGGTCTCCGTCTGTTTCCTGGCGCGCCTGCTGCTCCGCATGGACCCGCGGGAGCTGTTGGACTCCTCGTTGGTGGGGGCTGCTGACTCCTCTGCAGACGGTTTCTGTTTCTGTGCTGCTTTGCGGGACCCTAACACACGTCAACGAATGAAAACACAGGAAAGGCAATTTCATATACTGTAATTCAATACAATTTTATTTAACAATTACATATTTTTTTTTTTTCTTTATATGTATGACCACGCATAACTTTTTACAGAGTTGTGTTGAGAATTATAAAATGAGCTTGATGAACTCAGAAGCGAAATTTTTAGTCCTTCGTTTCATAATTTTTTTTCACTAATTACAGCATTGAATTACTTATCTAGTCCATTATAATTTTAAATTAATTTTTTTTATATCAACTACAAGTTAGCCCTTGACTGCTATCACACCTGATGTTATAGATAGACCAGTGCATTTAATTTTTGAAACCAAATAAAATCGCAGTAGGATAAAACCCATTGGAAAAGGAGGAGAATATCATAAAAATTAAAGGAAAAATAAATTACGGGTGATCTGAGGTCGGGAAGAGGTAGAGGGTGAGGGTTTAGAGGTAAAAAACGGATTTTCTCGATTTCCGGCAAAACTAAAAGTCCTACGGAAAAGAGTTCAATGGCAAAGTTGTAGGTAATAAAAAGATCTAAAACTTTTCTTTCTACACTTTTTTCACATAATCTCAAAATTTGTGTAAAAAATTCAAAAACCAAGTTTATAGTTTTTTATTTTTACAAATAAAATTTCATTTTCATAAAATTTGGTGTGAAAACTTGCCTTCTTATGTCCCAAACACGCTATAATTTATTTGATTTGAAATATTTATTTTTCACCTTATTTTGAATGAATATCAAAAAATAACCTAATTTTCATCCGAAAAATTGGCCGTCAAAATATCATTTTTTTTTTCAAAAAATTGGTGTGCTTTCGTTGAAATCTCTACTTTCCGATGGTGAAAAAATATATATATGTTACCATAGTAAACCTTATCAGAAAAGGCAAAAACTAGGCTAACGGTTTTTACTGCTGCTACGTAATAGCAGGTATGTACTAGGCCTAGTTGAGGGTCTGGTTTGGTGGACTCTGCTGATCAGGTTACGGAAGACTTACGATGCTCCCGCCACCCGACCTCAGATCGCCCGTAATTTATTTTTCCTTTCATTTATATGATATTCTTCTTCTTTTCCAATGGGTTTCTTCCTACTGCGATTTTCTTGTACTTTTTGTTATTTTTAAGGCTAATTGCACTGGGGTATTAATTAAGTGATGATGCAATCTAAGATGGAAGCGGGCTAATTTGTTAGGAGTAGGATGAAATCCACACCTCTTTCGGTTTCTATACGACCTCGTACCGGAATGCTAAATCACTTGGCGGTACGTCTTTGTCGGTAGGGTGGTAACTAGCCACGGCGAAAGCCTCCCACCAGCCGATCAAGACAAATTGAGAAAAATCTCAATCTGCCCCACCGGGAATCGAACAATCGTGGCGGTGATGGGTGATCAGAGATGCTAGTGGGTATTTTGTGATGGGTTATACTGATGGGCGTTTTGCTACAAGTATGGTACAAGAGGTTGTTACTCACTGGGTCCGGGCAGGGGGGGCGGCGGCATGGCGATCTCGTCGCTGTCAGGCTCTTGCTTCACTGTCACATTCTCTTGCAGCAATGTCTCGGGACTGCTGAGCTCCATCGGCTCGGGCTCCGGCTCAGGCAGGATGGATATTTTCTCTTGTTTCACTAATCAATACAAGTATATTATCATTATGATAATGATCGCAGAATCGGACAAAGTAGAAGGTCTAAGTAACTCAAAAAATTCATGAGTTATTCATGAGTAGAAATAGTTTGTCTACTCTTTTACTCTCTTAGCAACTTTTAGGGAGTTCAACGACCTATATTGCCATTGATTATGGTTCCCAGTACAGTGAAAAACTGTTACCTAATTGGAAATTTCAAAGAGATCTATTATTCTCTAGTTCATTATTTACCTTGTACAACGGGCAGGGGCTCTGTGTTCTCCTTGTCATCGTTTTTGCTGCGCGGTGGTCTGCCTTTCTCTGTAGAGTTCTCGCGACGGAGCTTCTGTGTTAAATTCACATTCACCTAAGGGATAATAATGATTATGTTATTCCCTAAATGTGCGAGTTCTTATATTGAACAGTGATTCACTGAAAAACTGTAGAATATCAAATAGGTACAAAACTATTTGACATTATAATACATAAGTTATGTAGATGTTTGTTTGTAATAAATGTTTTTTTTTATACTTATGATAGCATAAATCTAGATTTATATAATTATATTATGTACTTTAAAATAAACAGTCTATATTGTTCTTAAGTGTATTTATATTTTACTTTTGCAATTTCTAATCTCATAGATATTCAGGTTAAAAAGGGCTATAATTGCTTTATGGCTATTAATGCTGCTGTTTTTTTGTTCTTTATTTTATGATATGCAATATAGTTATTAAAGCACAATAAATAAAACTACTCAACTAACTTTTGTTATTTACACAAGATTAAATAAATAAAATTAAAAATACACAATTCTAAAATACAAGTTATAATGTTACCCCATCATTTGGAGGCACCAATATGACATTCTCAATCAACACCTTCAAAGTTCCTTTGATCTGAGAGAAAAATTTAACTTATCAAACCTTAGAGGTTATTAACAAAAATTACCTACAAAAAAATTTAACTCATTCAAAACATGCAAAAAAGTAAAAAATAATTGCATAATTTAGTTGCTATAATTTACTTAAGAATATGTATGAAGTGTGCCTATAAATAAAATTAGTTAGGATCTCATCTCATCAGATCCTAAACATTATAACTATGGGACCAGTTTGGACCCTTTTTAATAAAAAAAGTAGCATCAAAATAGGACTATAAAAAGTGTTCATACATAAAAAAAAATATATATGCATCAAATTGAGAACCAGATAAGTCAAACTTATACCACCCCTCTTTTTGCATGGGGTGTTAAAAAGGAAAGTAAAGACTGAATAACATTTGAATTTTATCTCATGTATATGTGATCTAGGATTATGAAGGAAGAACTACTTTATCTATTGCTGAAAAACTACATAATAATCTGTTTAGAAGTCTTTGAGTTTATAGCAAACAGACAGACACATAGGGGACTTTGTTTTATAATATGTAAGGATTAGGTATTGTTACTATGTGCCCATGGTCTTGTAATTTCTGTGCCTGTCCAGGGTCTGCACCTTGTGCTTGGACAACGCAGGCAACAGCTACGGCACTGCTTCAAAAATAAACCTACCTGTTTGGCAATAATACTCTGAGCTTTAACACTAGCGTTCCTCTTCTGCCGCTTCTCCTGTTCAGGGCTCTCCATGCCCTCCACTTCATGTTTGGTGCGCTTGTTGGAGCCACGCCTTCTACCTTCAGTTGAACTGCTATCATTGGAGTCACTCGACTGCTTGGATGCAGTGTCTGATACTTTGGGTACATCAGCTGCAAGAAGTTTATTTTTAAGGGATTTCGAATAAATAGCATGTGATCTGGAATGCTTATGTTATTGAAATAACATACTTTTTATGCAGTACAAGTTAGCCTATCCTCTACCAAGCCTAACATATATCTGCCAAACATAAAAGGTTGGGGAAAGTCTTTTCGCATTATAGTATGTATGAACTTGTAATAAAATCTCTTTGGCTGTATTTGTATCTGGCTGGTTTTGGTATCATTCAGTATTTTGATCAGAAGTCCCAAAATTTCTATAGCAATGGGATCATGTGCCTACCTACAAAATGGTAAAAAGTTATCAAACAATATGATACCTACATACTTCAGTTAAATATAAATAAATTATATATTAATAAAATATGTTTTGTATTTTCTCAAAAAATGTAAAGGAACTTTTTCCCCAACCTATTATTTGATAACAAAACCAAAGGTAAAGTCCTGTCAGAGGGCAATGAAATTTTGTATACTTGGAACTAAAATAGCAATGGACAGGACATGTGCCTCTGTTAAAAAACAATAGATGGACATTTACTGTCACAAAATGGCTAGCACCATAAGGAAAAAGGAGAGTTGGTAGAGCTCAGATATTCAATTCTGGGCTCTGCACCTGATTGGATTATATTAATGGACACATATGAAAAGCACCATTAAGTGCCTTGCAGTGCCCACTGCCTCACCACAGGTATAGCAAGATTTTTCCGGGACTTTTCCCTATCTTACTAAGTTACTCTGATCTGGGAGAGTCAGTTGAAAGGCAGCTGCTCTAGTAGGGTACTTCCGAATATGGCTAAGCAGGGAGAATAACTTGAACCGAGGTGAGTGTTGATGGCCATCACTAAGAGATCTCTTTTACACCTACAACCATGTCACAAGTCTCGGGCTCTGTACAGAGATTTTTTCTCAGCCACGCGATGGACCCGGCACCCGCACAGTGAATCCATGGAATGCTAAAATATTCATCTCTATCATCTGTATTCCAGAAATATTTTTAGAGAGGATAATTAAATGAAAATTAATTACTGAGGACTGGAATTTAAATTAAATTTTGGTAGCAGCAAATTTATAAGGAGGGCCTGGATTTGATTGCCTGGGCCGATAGGCAATTCCTGGTATGGCTGGTGAAAGGCCTCTGCCGTTGCTAGTTACTACCATACCAACAAAGATGTAACAGCAAGACATTTAGAATTTGGGTACAATGTCTTAAAGAAGCTGAAGAGTGGATATTATCCTATTTCTTACAAATTCGCCCTATATTAGACTGCATCATTACTAACTATCAGTTGTAATTACAGTCAAGGGCTAACTTTTAATTAATAAAAAAAAACCTGTATTTTGATAGGCATGGTTGCCACTGTTACAGGCCCATGTGTAGAGTGGCATTTAGTGGGATGTGTTACTTGCATGCCCTAGAGTCTTGTTCATAGGTAATGGTAACCCACTTGCTACCTAACCTGAGGGTCATCTGCTTGGTAAGTTAGCATAACTTATCAATTATTTGTTCTAATTTTACGTTTCTCTGCAGATTGTAAGGCATTTGTTATCTTAATATATAAAATTCTTCCGTTACTGAGTGATGTACTGACTGACAGACAACGCACAGCCGAAACTACTGGCCGTAGAGAGCTGAAATTTGGCACGTATATTTGTTAGGGGGAGTAGACATCCACTAAGAGAGGATTTTTCGAAATTCCCCCCCTAAGGGGAGAAAAAGGGGGTAAATTGAAAATTTTAATTTCTTAATGGATTCACTTGAAACTTTGTACGTAGGTTGCACCAGTGACGCAAGTGACCACTGAGAGAGGATTTTTGGAAATTTTTCCCCTCTAAGGGGAGAAAAGGGAGAAAAGGGGGTGGAAATTTGAATTTCTTTATGGATTTACTTGAAACTTTGTATGTAGGTTCCACCAGTGATGCAAGTGAGCATTGAGAGAGGATTTTTGGAAATTTTCTCCCTAGGGGGAGAAAAGGGGGGTAAATTGAAAATTTTAATTTCTTATTGGATTTACTTGAAACTTTGTATATAGGTTCCACCAGTAAAGCAAGCGACCTCTGAGAGAGGATTTTTGAAAATTTTCCCACTAGGGGGAGAAAAGGGGAGTAAGTTTTAAATTTTAATTTCTTAATGGATTTACTTGAAACTTTGCATATAGGTTCCACCAGTGAAGCAAGTGAGCACTGAGAGAGGAATTTCGGAAATGTCCCCCCTAGGGACAGAAAAGGGGGGTAAATCGAATGTTTTTATTTCTTAATAGATTCATTTGAAACTTTGTATCTAGGTTCCACCAGTAAAGCAAGTGATCACTGAGAGAGAATTTTCGAGAATCCCCCCCTCTAGGAGGAGAAAAGGGGGTAAATTGAAAGTTTTAATTTCTTAATGGACTTGTTGGCGGAGTAGCATCATGACAGCCACTCGGTGGAGTTCGGTAGTGGCGGGGATGACTGATCGATGCCGATATAAAGCAGCGGTCTGGAAAGTCGATGCTGATTCTCTTCGTGGCGTTCACTGCGACCACATCTCTTAGTCGTAACTCAGACCACGCCAGATTTATATATCATTATTACTGATAGCTCAATTAGTTAATATTTTATTTAATTGGTTATTATTGGTCATCATTGTGATTATTCCTTAGTTAATTTGTCGGATTATTGATCGGATGTAACAAACAAACATCCCTAAATTTGGCTGGTAAGGGAGAATAGCTTGAAGGAGTTATTCTCTCAGTGTTTCTCAATTTGAATATGATTCCAGTCATTGTACCTGCGTCGAAAAGATGTCGCTGTCATCCGACAGGACTTACTTGAAACTTTGCATATAGGTTCCACCAGTAAAGCAAGTGAGCACTGAGAGAGGAATTTCGGAAATTTCTTCCCGAGGAAAAGGGGGGTAAATCGAAAGTTTTTATTTCTTAATAGATTCATTTGAAACTTTGTATCTAGGTTCCACCTGAAAAGCAAGTGATCACTGAGAGAGGATTTTCGGGAATCCCCCCCTCTAGGAGGAGAAAAGGGGGGTAAATTGAAACTTTTTATTTCTTAATGGATTCACTTGAAACTTTGTAGGTAGGTTCCACCAGTGAAACAAAAAAGCACTAAGAGAGAATTTTTGGATTGTTTTTGTCACCAGGCTGTATCTCAAGAACCATGATAGTCAGATAGTTGTCTGTTGCCGCTGTAACAACATCTTCTGACCTCTATTCAGTACGTATAATATAACACGAAGGAGGTCAACTAATTTTGTACGCCATAGCGGGAGGGCCGCGCTTTTTAGAAATTTTATAATATCACCAAAAAATATGTAACTGATTAACATACTGTAAAACACAAACCAAACCAAACCAAAAACCAAACCTTATCTCATAATGTCCTTGTGATTACTAAATAATTTATTTTAATAAGGATTTAAGTTTAGTTGTATAAATAATGACGTAAACGTAAGCATATGATTTAAATGATATATAAAAGATAGATATTTGCTATCGCGAACTTTTTTGTAGAACTTTTTAAGATGCATAAAGTTTTCATACAATATTTTCAATTATATGCAATAGCTAAAACAGCGCACGCGCCTAAAGCCTATTTAATAAATTTCACGGTCCGACTCGCGCTACAAAAACTGCGTTAAGACGGGTAATATATACAATACAAATATTAAATATAGCCTACTATACACTCAACGATATATACATATATATACGATATATACACTCAACGATAACGTAGCATTTTACTGGTGAAATAATTTTTCAAATCGGATCAGCAGTTCCGAAGATTAGCTCCGACAGATTTTTATTTTAAATTTACCTCTTTTTATAATATTAGTATAGATAAACATAATATCAAAAATTGCGAAACTGACGGGATTCGAACCTGAGTCTCTCTGGCAATCCGGGAACTTAGAGCGCCTTACCGCTAGACTACGGTCCCGATGACGTTGGTGCCGAAATTGTACTTTTGATAATATGTTTTTGATATCCAAGTATACGGCCTGTAATGCCATCTACAGTATGAACTGAATATGTTACAATACTATTGAAGGCACATACACCAAAAAATGACCAAAACGCAGCTATTAACGAAAGCATTTTGTCGGAGTTTGAAAGGGACGAAAAGTTGTATGCATCTAGAATACCCCTTAGAATTTTTAAATTCTTATTCCGCAAGTGGAGTTCCAGCGCATTTCATAAAACTCAAAGCCAGCGTTCCGATTATGCTTCTACGAAACACCTCCGAAACTTTGTAACGGAACTAGACTCAAAGTTGTCTTTTTGCAAAGAAATATTGTGAAAGCAGAATTTTTATCAGGTTGCGGCGCCAGCAAAACAGTGTTCATACCTCGCATACTCCCCATAACTACTCCTTCCAGTTCAAGTGCCTTCAATTTCGTTTGAGCCTATGCTTTGCCATAACTATTAATAAGTCACAAGGCCAGACACTAAAGACTGCTAGAATCAAGCGCGGATCTAGAGGAGGGTCATGGGGGTCATGACAACTCTCCGGGCTGATCCTATGTCTGTATGATTAATGAATTAATGAATTACTATTTATTTTTCAATAAATTATTATAATCGTCATTGTTCTAATGTCACTTTTATATTTTTCTTTACTTCATTTATTCTTTTTATTAATAAAAATGTTTGTTTCGCTAAAAGACAACAGAAATTTTATATATCTTTACTAAAACATATTTAATACTTGCTCCTCTCATTTTATTTATCTTTTGAGTTTCGCGATCGACCTTAGGTCATGCCAAAATCACTGGCTTATGACCGCGGGCTGCCCTCATAACCCGTACTGAGGCTTATCCCTGCTATGTACCCAGTCTTATATTTTATATGAAATTCGTTAATGCTCCGATATGCGCGCGCGAGTCGGCTGAAAGTCTCCAGCCTGCTGTGAGGAGTTTACTTTGCTCTCCTTTCTTCTGGATTACTTCTTGCACCAGACAACTGTGATGCCTCCATGCCTCTCACAAGTTTAATATAGATCAAGCCAGTGTTTTTTTTTAATTGGGGTCAACAAACAGTACACGAACAATATTACTTACAAATATTGATATACGCATTACTTATACGTAAATCAGCACCGTTAACCATATATTACTTAAAACTTATATTGAGAGCGTGACACAAAAATATTATAAAAACTAAAACTAAAACCTCGCAGTCCTGCGCCAGCGCTCTGCGATGTGCCCACGTGCCTGTCTTATTTTTTGTGTGAAATCCGTTGTGCTTATAGTTATACTAACAAAGGTCGCGTGCTACTTTTGGCCACATTACCCAGTCAGAGCTTTTCTTTTGGACCCTGCCTTGCACCAGAGCTCTACGATGCCTCGTGCCTAACTCATTTTTTGTGTGAAATCCATTCGTAATCCACCAATTTTAGCACAAGACCTACGGTTGCCATCAAGAAGTTGTTCTGGATAACGTCCTTCGCTAGACAACTCTGATGCCCCCATATCTCTTTCAATTTAGAATAAGAACAATTGTAGAATAAGCAAATCCCCAAATTTTTGAGCGCGCCAGCTTCCTGTCTCGAGCCACTGGTTTGCTCTCGCTCTCTTTCTTACAATGCCTTGCACCAGAACTCCGTACCTAACTTATTTTTTATTTGAAATCCGTTAATCCACCGATTTTGGCGCCCGACCCACGGTCGCGTTCAAGCCGCCCTGCTGTCAGGAAATTGATCTGGATTACGTCTGCCGCCTGACAACTATAATGCCCCCGTAACTCTTTCAATTTTAATGTAGAATCTGTAAATCCCCGAATTGTCGCAGGCGTGAGTTTCGGTCGCGCCTAAGACTCCTGCCTCCAGCCGCGGGATTTTAGCCGGTTGGTTAATCCCTCGGTTGCGCAGGCTTATGTGAAAAGCTCCACCCAGCAGTCGGGGGTTTGCTCTTCGTTCTTCCAAACCCAGTCCCGCGCAAACGTTCTGCGACGTGCCCACGTGCCTGTCTTATTTTCGGGGTGAAATCCGTTATGGTTACAGTTATACTACTAAAATTACGTATGGTTTTTGTAACTGTCACTTCTAATAAAGCCAAAAAACCCGTGAAAAATTTGGAGCATGAAATGACTATACCAGGACTGAAACTCCTCTAAATTGAAAGCTGGATCCACCACTGGCTGGAGTCGACCTTAGGACAAGCAGCTTCTCACATGGACAGCTTTACTTTCGCGTCACCAGTCCAGATTCACTCTACATTCTACATTCGCACTACATCAAACGGTGTTAAGTATAGGTATATAGAAGCTTTGTAAATAGTTTATAGCAATACTAATTTTATTTATTTATGACAATACTAACTGTATATACTGGTTACTGAATCGAAGTCCACGCGGACGACGTCGCGGGCAACAGCTAGTCTTATATGACATGTTAACTTGGAATGTGTTGTAAACAATTAGAATTAGTTATTAAAATATATTGACGATTTAGATTGAATATATTAAATTATAGCTACAAAATCATTTACATAAAAGGTTTTAAGTAAATGCCCATTGCCCTCATCACATGGTTAATACAACTTAGTTAATAATACTCTAAATGGCTTATTGTTTACATACCATAAATATATCGTAATTATGATGCTTTCACACAGAACAATAAATTAAAATACGTACTTTCGTCTTCGTTTATGCTTTGAAGGGTGGTTTTATCCCTTTGTGACTTGTCCCGCGTTCGCGCCTTTGCATTCAGAAATTCTTCCTCCAACTTATCAAAACATTGAAACATAGCCTGGAAACGAGATTTTATCGACGTGAAATTTTACACACACATTAAAAAATAATTTTATCACTTCAATCCAATTAAACACTAGATACAAGTAAAGCACAAACGACGGGGAAGTCACTTCCGAAGAGTAAATTTAAACTTGTTAGTAACACGTTACGCCGACATACCTTGAAGTCATCTTTTTTACTCTCCGTAAAAGAGTTTAAAAATTCAATGGTTTTCGGCAAATAGTTATCGTTAAAATTTAAACAGGACATAATTGAGAAAAACTAAGACTTCATCAAAAGTTTTTATAAATTTGACAGCCGATGCCGAAACATTACACAATGGAAAACCGTTTGAAACTTTGAAATTGAAATAATTGTAATGCCAACTATTAACATCATTGACCAATACTATTGCTTGATCATACCATAGACAAAAATTCCGTTCAATAACGGCCCAATGGAATAATGCGTATAAACATAATAAATAGAAATATTTTAAATAATATTAAACATAAATAATAATAAAATAGTATGTTAGTATATATAGGCCGAGTATGCTGTATGCTTATGTTACTCCTCATAAAAATATTGAAAGTGTTTTAACAGTAAAAAACATTACTTAGTAACTTTGAGCATTGGATTTTTGATCATAGACTGGACAACATAAAGTGGATTAAAAATATATTAAATTTGGCAATAAGTAATTGACTAAAAAACATAATACGAAATAAGAATTTACAAAACTTCATTGAAAACTCTTAAGAAAATAATTTTATTAGATGACACAAATTAGGTTTATTTCCGAACGTAAATTTTTAAACTGTCAAGTCAGAAAAGGGATGTTTATATTTTGCTTATCTTTACAACGGTTTTCTTTTCCTGTTTGTATTGTTATATTTAATTCATTTCAGTCACCGTGTCGTAAAAATCCGATAAGTAATATTTAATTGGTTTTTTTAAGAGTTTAAATGAGCTATGTTTCCTATAAATAATTAAAAGTTTACGATATTGAAAGTATTTTGGCTGCAATGCAATCTGAATCATCTGAGGAAGAAGTACCTAGATGAGAGTGAGTACTTAGATGTAGGGACGATCCGTGCCCACATTTTGAAAAAAACAATGGATGAAATTCAATGTGATATGAGGGTTGAAGTGCGGGAGGGCATTGTAGACTGAATTAATTTTAGGTAAGTATATAGTACTAATTAGTATAGTATCCCCTCTCCTATAAGGAGACGGGCCTGACACTGTAGTGGGCCATTAATAGGCTTATAATGATGATGATGAAGTACAATTTTGACACTATCACTCAGTAGTTTGTGGGTAAGAAAGAAACTAAGTGTTTCAAACATGATTTATGGATCATTATTTATTTATTTTTCAGGTAAAAGTGTGTGAGCCAAGGACTCCTTGCCTCCACCAACTTGTCTGCCACAAGTTCTACTACAGTCACTACCACTAGCTGGACATGCAACTAATGTTATTCATTGTGACACATATCAGGTGTTGATGAAAATTAAAATCTAGAAACTAGTCAGATTGTTCATTTAGACTTAGGTTTTGGCTGACCTAAGATGTGATGTTTTTCTGGTAATTTTTTTTTTCAAAAATCAAGATCAGAGACAAATGAAACTGCACAACCTCTAAGTACGAAACAACAGGCCTCAGATGATAATTCTGGGAAGACAACTTTCCCAGATCTATGACAATCCTCTATACAAATCATGTATGTTCATCCTTCCTTTTCCAATGGCCCCGTGTTGTATGAAAATGATGTCAAAGGTCTTTTTATTGTCCAGGTCTCTAGGGAAACTTTGGATTCATCTGCAGGGCTATTCAAGCACTTTAATTTTGACAATTTTT
This sequence comes from Mycalesis mineus, assembly GCA_034621355.1. NCBI lineage: Eukaryota > Metazoa > Arthropoda > Insecta > Lepidoptera > Nymphalidae > Mycalesis > Mycalesis mineus. Next base: position 1,137,537 of record CM067882.1, read on the forward strand.
GCATAAGAATTAGTTTGCAGACCTTATATGTGATGGAGTTAAGAACATCAGACAACAAAGTTAGTGTCAAATTTACTTCAGGTCTGAAAACATTTTGTTTATAGTTTTAAAATGAGCAAAATACCAGGCCACAATTCTGACCTACAATATTACTTGCATGGGTCTAGTGAGATGAGTCCCAATAGACTGGTACATGCAGGAATTTGTAGAGTCTTTAGAACTACTAATTGGCTGTGGTGAAGTACTTAGGATGAACCATAAAGTTCGTAGAAAAGGCAACTTGCCTGTAAGGTTCTGGCAACAATTTTGCTTCAGATAAGGTCTGTGCATAGTTTTCTTGCCAGCAGAATACTGAAGTGGTAAAGTTGCAAGAGAACATGAACATACCAAGAATAGGTTATGTCTGACCAAAATTATAACCTCCCTAAATAAGAGAAACTAATGGAATTTCCTTCCAAAGTTTTACTTAGCATCTTTGTTCCATGCAGTGAATTACCCTTATTGCCCAACATTGCTCAAAACGTAAATAAATTTTTTATCTTGTTAAAAATGCCAAAACTGTTTTACCATGGAACTGTAAAATTTCATTATTAATCTGCATAACCCTGCCATTGTTGCTATTATGGTGACATGGCTGAAACCTGGTTCCCATTTTGGGGTACTGGGCTTATTCGGTTTGCGGGATGACAGGTTGATTATGCAGGCAGTGTAATTTTTAACCGACGAAAAAAAAACGGAGGAGGTTCTCAATTCGACACATATATTTATATTTTGATGTATGACCACTCATAACTTTTTACAGAGTTGTCCGGATTTGATATTTCTTTTTTTATTAGAAAGGGCATACTTCCAAGATAGTCCCATTGTCATCATGTTAGGATCTAATGATGATATCCAGGGGAAATTGAAGGAACTCTTCAAATTTTGGAGGCACGCTTAGAGCGATTTCGGTCTTTGTCTCGGTATCGGTAGCTTTTTGGCTAGTAGTGCCGTATAATATACTATGACAGTATAGTACGAGTATGTTGCGTGGCGATAAATCACTAAAAAGTAAGAAATAAAAATGTTTAACAAAAAATAGAACCAACTCAAAACACACTAAAAAGTAAAAAATACTTAACTGTGTCATTTAGTTGCTTTAATTTACTTAAGCATATCTAGGAGTCGGTGCCAGCAAGGTTTCTACTTTAAGAACATTACCTAGAACCCACAAAGTACTTTACTACGTTAAATATATCCTTAAAAGTTCCTTAAACTTGCTGGCACCGACTGTATAGATATGCTTAAGTAAATTAAAGCAACTAAATGACACAGTTATTTTTTACTTTTTAGTGCGTTTTGAGTTGGTTCTATATTTTGTTAAAAATTTTGTCACCTTAATACTTAATATGATGTGTGTAAAAATCAGGCAATGGTCACTAAAATACCATATTTTTTTTAAAGGGCAATAGTCGCATAGTGACTATGGACCACAACGATTTTCTAATAAAAACAATTATTATTTTTTTATTTTGTGGTTTTATTTAACATCCTTATAATAGTTCAAATCCAATAACAACAATTGTGGCACCTTTGATATCAATTCCCTCGCTCGCGGATTTGTGGCCCGCGGCGGTGGTCCGGCGCGTGCGCCCGCACCCGCACTCGCCCGTGTTTTAGCGTTAGCCCTAAGGGCCTACGCTAAAACTGACGCGGTTGCACGCTCGCGGGTGTATAATGAAAAATAGTATGGACAGCGCGACGGAGCGCGGGCGCGGGTGGCGGATTCGCAACCGCGCGGCGGGCGGCGGGTACACGGCGCGGGCGCCCGCGACGGGCACACGCGAGCGTGTTTGTTTCTACAAATCAGTCGAGCGCCGCTAGATGCTACGGTCAAATAAATATTTGTTGATTTTATTGAATAAAATTATACTAGGAGCGCTAACTGAGACGGGCGCACGCGACGGGTGCCCGCGCGCGGTTGCACGCTCGCGGGTGTATAATGAAAAATAGTATGGACAGCGCGAGGGAGCGCGGGCGCGGGTGGCGATTCGCAACCCGCGGCGGGCGGCGGGTACATCGGCGCGGGCGCTCGCGACGGCACACGCGAGCGGGTTTTAATTATTCCGTTTCTACAAATCAGTCGAGCGCCGCTAGATGCTACGGTCAAATAAATATTTTGTTGAAATTTTATTGCTAAATAAATAAAATAGTATTTATACTAGCAGCGCTATAGACTGACCAGACGTGGAGTTAATGTACCTTATCTATATAGAAGTAAAATCTCTGAAAATGGATTCGCACGCGACGGGTGCCCGCGCGCGGTTTTGTGGCCCGCAGCGGGCGACCGCGCCAGTTTTAGCGTTAGCCCTAAGGGTTAAGTAACACCAAATCCAATCCAAAGTGTAAGTATGGATGGATGAATGAATGTTTGGTACTCATTCACGCAAAAACTACTGAATGGATTTTGATGAAATTTCACAATAATATAGTTGAAGTATCCGAATAACAAATAGGCCACATTTTATCCCAAAATGCCCACGGGAACGAGTACTATGCACGTGAAACCGCAAGCGTCCTCGATCTAGTCTTACTTAATCCACAGAAATACTGCAGTCGTAATCTATTAGTTGATAAACACAGCAAAGAAAGAGTAAGATAGACGCACTCTACTATATGAGTAAAATTTAATCTACACTTAATTGTTACGCTACATGGTTTAAAGTATTAATTTATTATTCCGGATTTCATAGCCTTTTATTATGGTAGAGCAAGATGTCCAGTTTACCTAAATTAAAGTAACAATTTTCTAATGTTGTATAAAAGTGTATATTTCTTAAATAAATAAAACCTAAAGTATTTAGGTACCTACTTAATAGTATTTATAAGTACCTACATCAACACTCATGACGTAGGTAGTTAATGTACCTTATCTATATAGAAGTAAAATCTCTGAAAATGGATTCCCACGAGAATGCACAAGATCTACGCGGATGAAAACCACTGGTACAGGTACACACTATACATTAAACAAAATACCAGTGATTGACTCATCACAAAATTTCTAGAACATTACACTCGATTGACTTGACATTTAGCATAGTCTCTCATTTTGCGATATTAAAAACGGATTTCTTGATACTCTCGAGGGATGAATATGCTGGTAACCTGGTATAGCTAAAGTAGGTAGTAATTAATAAGTGTAAAATATATATTTCACCGTATGGACGATGTAATGTACATTTTTACGGTTACGGCGCTCTATTGGAACGTAAAACTTTATGAAAATTTTATTGCTCTTAAAATTGCTTTAGCGCCAACATTACGAGTCCTGCCTGGGGTACTCATAAATGTAATATTTTGACCTTTTTGCTATATCCAGGTTAAATAAACGCCTGCTGCTTTATGTTGTTAATGGTATTGACTAATGTTTCTCCGTACACTAATGCCACCGTAGCGCAGTGGTATGTGCAATGGATTAATAAGACGGACGTACGATTCCCGGCGGGGTCAATAAAGATTTTCTAAAATTGGTCCACGTCTGGCTGACGGGAGGCTTTCGCCGTGGCTAGGTACCACCGTACCAACAAAAACGTACCGCCAAGCTATTTAGCGTTCCAGTACGATGTTGTGTAAAAAGAGCGTGTTCATCCTACTCCTAACAAGGTAACCCGCTTCCATCTGAGATTGCATCATCACCTAACATCAGGTGTGATTGCAGTCAAGGGCCAACTTGTAATAGATAAAAAACATACCTAATTATAATTTAAGCATTTTTAACTATCTGGCTGGTACAATAAGAATTAGACTTAAAACAGTTCTAAGGTCGCGGGAAATAGAACAAATCAAAGTAGGTAGATAGTGTATACGGGCTTTATTTATACTTTGTGTGTAAAAAGGCTTTAGAAGCCAGAAATACAATCGTAAAACATTTAGTATGTATTCCGAGCGCTTGCTGATGCACCGAAATAAAATGCAACGTTACACCGAAGCTACTCTCAGCTCGCAGCTCGGGATCCGGCTGACTGAGGGCCTGTTGTACAGGCGGCTCCAAATACTCGTATACTAAGAAACTAATAATAATAATATCTTTATTAACAAAAAATATGTACCGACGATAAAACGCACTATAAAGTAAAAAAAAATTGCGCCATTTAATTGCTTTAATTTACCTAAATAAATAAATATTATAGGACAATTACACACATCACTATACATATATTTATATATATTATACATAAATACTTATAATGTATAGATATACACCCAGACACTGGAAAACATCCATGCTCATCACGCAAACATTTTTCAGATGTGGGAATCGAACCCACAGCCTAGGACGCAGAAGCAGGGTCACTACCCACTGCGCCACGTCGATTTTCCCAGGATTTCATAATCAGATCCTAACATAATGACTATGGGACCATTTTACACTAATAAAAATAAAAAAAATCAAAATCGGACTACTCTGTAAAAATTATGGGTGGTCATTCTAAAAAAAATATATAGGCGTCGAATTGAAAACCTCCTCCGTATTTTCGTCGCTTAAAAAAAGAAGTAGTTATTATAACTAAATTCAGAAATGTCTTGGATCTTCCAATTCAACTGCACTATAATTACTTAGTTTGAGCACAGTATATCGTCGTCGAGTGTACGTAGGCGTCACACCGTCGCGTATGTATTGAACGCAGTCGCTGTACGGCGGTAATGCCAACTTTGTGACTGCAGTGAGCTAGCACCCACTGCATCCAACTATACACAGTGGTAGAGCTTCTAGAGACAAAGCTCACCCGGGGATGTACTACACCCATACTTATTACTGTCGCCAAACATTACTGTGTTCTGAAGAACATGGTTAGCCGATGTAATCGGCGGCCTCCGTGCTGCAGTGATATCCTAGGTTTGATTCTCGGCTGGTCCGATTGAGATTATCTAAATTACTTATTCGATCATGTCGATTTTGTAACAAAATTCGACAAAGCAAGTCTCGACGTCGTTTTTATTTCGTTCCTTCTATAGAGAGATATAGAGACGAAGTCAAGATTCGTACTCGTGCTGTCGAGTTTCGTTACAGAATCGACATGTAGGTTTGAAAGCTTCAAACGTGGCTAGTTTCCTGCCGACAAAAACATACCTCCAAGTCTTAGTTGCGCGCTTAGCGTTTTGGTCGTGTATAAACCGAAAGGGGTGTGGATAGCATCCTACTTCTAACAAGTTAGTCCGCTTATTAATCTTATATTGCATGTCCGTTTTCGTCGATTTGTTGGTAATATGGAACGTTGAAAGGGGAAGGTTTATGCGAATGTTCCTGGACCAAATTCAGGAAATTTTAAATAACGGCCAGGTCAAAAGTATTCTAAACCGACGTACTTGCATGAAAGGATTAATGAGAGTGGTAGAAGCTGTGGAAGTATGCATGGACCGTGGCAAATGGAAGGATGTAGGCTCTGCCTACCTTCATGGGAATGAGGCGTGATGTTATGTATGCATGTTTGTATGTATTTATAAGGAGTTTCTATATAATCGCGTAGCCACAGTCGGCGTCTCTCTGTCGCGCTGCTATTGATTCATTTCGTTCACTCACATTCATTCCGAGTGACTGATCGTTTTTCCCCAATGCGAAATGACTACCTACACTTGATAGGAGGAAATGATTGCGTTCTGTTACACTCAAGTAGCAAGTTGGTTAAAACACTAAACCAGAAATAGATCAACTTGAATGACTCGTTGGTTAAGTTTTTCAGGTGTGGTGGGCTTTGAAAATGGTCTTCTTCTCAGATGCTGTTGGGTTCAGCGTTTGTGGCACATTTGCTCAAAATGGCGGCTGTAAATGGGGGGAAAAAGGGGGACGTGTGTATTTCTTTCTCTTATCTTAGCAATATGGATGTCAAATGAAAGGTCGTAAAAAGACCATTTCAAAAATATAAATATCATATCATTTTTATACTGCCGTTTTAACAAAAAATGGCAAAAAGTGTACAGTCCCATTTCTATATCATAAGCTAAAACTAAAAAGTCTCAAATAAAATTATTACTATAAAAACAAAAAACCTGACTGCTTAGAAGTTATTAACTGATAAGAGAAAAACAAGGATCACTATATCTATATAAAATTCTAAATACTTTATGGTGCTGCAGGCGGGGACAAACGTAGTTTTGGTAGATCTTTCTTTCCCCGCAGAAATAAAGTGTTTTGTCCCCGCTTGCATCTCCATAAAGTATTCAGAATTTTATATCGATATAGTGATCCTTGTTTTTCTCTTATCAGTTCGTAACTTCTAAGCAGTCAGGTTTTTTGTTTTTATAATAATAATTTTTTTTTTTATGTTGACAAGACTGCTGCAATAGTATTCTGAAAATGTAAGCAGTAAAATATGACTCTCCGTTTCTAGCTCACTGCATAAAGGTTCACATTCAAATAATAATTAAAATAATAATTAATGCATAACTTCCCATATGGGAAGTTATGCATTAATTATTATTTTAATTTAATTATTATCTTAATATATAAAATTCTTCCGTTACTGAGTGATGTACTGACTGACAGACAACGCACAGCCGAAACTACTGGCCGTAGAGAGCTGAAATTTGGCACGTATATTTGTTAGGGGGAGTAGACATCCACTAAGAGAGGATTTTTCGAAATTCCCCCCTAAGGGGAGAAAAAGGGGGTAAATTGAAAATTTTAATTTCTTAATGGATTCACTTGAAACTTTGTACGTAGGTTGCACCAGTGACGCAAGTGACCACTGAGAGAGGATTTTTGGAAATTTTTCCCCTCTAAGGGGAGAAAAGGGAGAAAAGGGGGTGGAAATTTGAATTTCTTTATGGATTTACTTGAAACTTTGTATGTAGGTTCCACCAGTGATGCAAGTGAGCATTGAGAGAGGATTTTTGGAAATTTTCTCCCTAGGGGGAGAAAAGGGGGGTAAATTGAAAATTTTAATTTCTTATTGGATTTACTTGAAACTTTGTATATAGGTTCCACCAGTAAAGCAAGCGACCTCTGAGAGAGGATTTTTGAAAATTTTCCCACTAGGGGGAGAAAAGGGGAGTAAGTTTTAAATTTTAATTTCTTAATGGATTTACTTGAAACTTTGCATATAGGTTCCACCAGTGAAGCAAGTGAGCACTGAGAGAGGAATTTCGGAAATGTCCCCCCTAGGGACAGAAAAGGGGGGTAAATCGAATGTTTTTATTTCTTAATAGATTCATTTGAAACTTTGTATCTAGGTTCCACCAGTAAAGCAAGTGATCACTGAGAGAGAATTTTCGAGAATCCCCCCCTCTAGGAGGAGAAAAGGGGGTAAATTGAAAGTTTTAATTTCTTAATGGACTTGTTGGCGGAGTAGCATCATGACAGCCACTCGGTGGAGTTCGGTAGTGGCGGGGATGACTGATCGATGCCGATATAAAGCAGCGGTCTGGAAAGTCGATGCTGATTCTCTTCGTGGCGTTCACTGCGACCACATCTCTTAGTCGTAACTCAGACCACGCCAGATTTATATATCATTATTACTGATAGCTCAATTAGTTAATATTTTATTTAATTGGTTATTATTGGTCATCATTGTGATTATTCCTTAGTTAATTTGTCGGATTATTGATCGGATGTAACAAACAAACATCCCTAAATTTGGCTGGTAAGGGAGAATAGCTTGAAGGAGTTATTCTCTCAGTGTTTCTCAATTTGAATATGATTCCAGTCATTGTACCTGCGTCGAAAAGATGTCGCTGTCATCCGACAGGACTTACTTGAAACTTTGCATATAGGTTCCACCAGTAAAGCAAGTGAGCACTGAGAGAGGAATTTCGGAAATTTCTTCCCGAGGAAAAGGGGGGTAAATCGAAAGTTTTTATTTCTTAATAGATTCATTTGAAACTTTGTATCTAGGTTCCACCTGAAAAGCAAGTGATCACTGAGAGAGGATTTTCGGGAATCCCCCCCTCTAGGAGGAGAAAAGGGGGGTAAATTGAAACTTTTTATTTCTTAATGGATTCACTTGAAACTTTGTAGGTAGGTTCCACCAGTGAAACAAAAAAGCACTAAGAGAGAATTTTTGGATTGTTTTTGTCACCAGGCTGTATCTCAAGAACCATGATAGTCAGATAGTTGTCTGTTGCCGCTGTAACAACATCTTCTGACCTCTATTCAGTACGTATAATATAACACGAAGGAGGTCAACTAATTTTGTACGCCATAGCGGGAGGGCCGCGCTTTTTAGAAATTTTATAATATCACCAAAAAATATGTAACTGATTAACATACTGTAAAACACAAACCAAACCAAACCAAAAACCAAACCTTATCTCATAATGTCCTTGTGATTACTAAATAATTTATTTTAATAAGGATTTAAGTTTAGTTGTATAAATAATGACGTAAACGTAAGCATATGATTTAAATGATATATAAAAGATAGATATTTGCTATCGCGAACTTTTTTGTAGAACTTTTTAAGATGCATAAAGTTTTCATACAATATTTTCAATTATATGCAATAGCTAAAACAGCGCACGCGCCTAAAGCCTATTTAATAAATTTCACGGTCCGACTCGCGCTACAAAAACTGCGTTAAGACGGGTAATATATACAATACAAATATTAAATATAGCCTACTATACACTCAACGATATATACATATATATACGATATATACACTCAACGATAACGTAGCATTTTACTGGTGAAATAATTTTTCAAATCGGATCAGCAGTTCCGAAGATTAGCTCCGACAGATTTTTATTTTAAATTTACCTCTTTTTATAATATTAGTATAGATAAACATAATATCAAAAATTGCGAAACTGACGGGATTCGAACCTGAGTCTCTCTGGCAATCCGGGAACTTAGAGCGCCTTACCGCTAGACTACGGTCCCGATGACGTTGGTGCCGAAATTGTACTTTTGATAATATGTTTTTGATATCCAAGTATACGGCCTGTAATGCCATCTACAGTATGAACTGAATATGTTACAATACTATTGAAGGCACATACACCAAAAAATGACCAAAACGCAGCTATTAACGAAAGCATTTTGTCGGAGTTTGAAAGGGACGAAAAGTTGTATGCATCTAGAATACCCCTTAGAATTTTTAAATTCTTATTCCGCAAGTGGAGTTCCAGCGCATTTCATAAAACTCAAAGCCAGCGTTCCGATTATGCTTCTACGAAACACCTCCGAAACTTTGTAACGGAACTAGACTCAAAGTTGTCTTTTTGCAAAGAAATATTGTGAAAGCAGAATTTTTATCAGGTTGCGGCGCCAGCAAAACAGTGTTCATACCTCGCATACTCCCCATAACTACTCCTTCCAGTTCAAGTGCCTTCAATTTCGTTTGAGCCTATGCTTTGCCATAACTATTAATAAGTCACAAGGCCAGACACTAAAGACTGCTAGAATCAAGCGCGGATCTAGAGGAGGGTCATGGGGGTCATGACAACTCTCCGGGCTGATCCTATGTCTGTATGATTAATGAATTAATGAATTACTATTTATTTTTCAATAAATTATTATAATCGTCATTGTTCTAATGTCACTTTTATATTTTTCTTTACTTCATTTATTCTTTTTATTAATAAAAATGTTTGTTTCGCTAAAAGACAACAGAAATTTTATATATCTTTACTAAAACATATTTAATACTTGCTCCTCTCATTTTATTTATCTTTTGAGTTTCGCGATCGACCTTAGGTCATGCCAAAATCACTGGCTTATGACCGCGGGCTGCCCTCATAACCCGTACTGAGGCTTATCCCTGCTATGTACCCAGTCTTATATTTTATATGAAATTCGTTAATGCTCCGATATGCGCGCGCGAGTCGGCTGAAAGTCTCCAGCCTGCTGTGAGGAGTTTACTTTGCTCTCCTTTCTTCTGGATTACTTCTTGCACCAGACAACTGTGATGCCTCCATGCCTCTCACAAGTTTAATATAGATCAAGCCAGTGTTTTTTTTTAATTGGGGTCAACAAACAGTACACGAACAATATTACTTACAAATATTGATATACGCATTACTTATACGTAAATCAGCACCGTTAACCATATATTACTTAAAACTTATATTGAGAGCGTGACACAAAAATATTATAAAAACTAAAACTAAAACCTCGCAGTCCTGCGCCAGCGCTCTGCGATGTGCCCACGTGCCTGTCTTATTTTTTGTGTGAAATCCGTTGTGCTTATAGTTATACTAACAAAGGTCGCGTGCTACTTTTGGCCACATTACCCAGTCAGAGCTTTTCTTTTGGACCCTGCCTTGCACCAGAGCTCTACGATGCCTCGTGCCTAACTCATTTTTTGTGTGAAATCCATTCGTAATCCACCAATTTTAGCACAAGACCTACGGTTGCCATCAAGAAGTTGTTCTGGATAACGTCCTTCGCTAGACAACTCTGATGCCCCCATATCTCTTTCAATTTAGAATAAGAACAATTGTAGAATAAGCAAATCCCCAAATTTTTGAGCGCGCCAGCTTCCTGTCTCGAGCCACTGGTTTGCTCTCGCTCTCTTTCTTACAATGCCTTGCACCAGAACTCCGTACCTAACTTATTTTTTATTTGAAATCCGTTAATCCACCGATTTTGGCGCCCGACCCACGGTCGCGTTCAAGCCGCCCTGCTGTCAGGAAATTGATCTGGATTACGTCTGCCGCCTGACAACTATAATGCCCCCGTAACTCTTTCAATTTTAATGTAGAATCTGTAAATCCCCGAATTGTCGCAGGCGTGAGTTTCGGTCGCGCCTAAGACTCCTGCCTCCAGCCGCGGGATTTTAGCCGGTTGGTTAATCCCTCGGTTGCGCAGGCTTATGTGAAAAGCTCCACCCAGCAGTCGGGGGTTTGCTCTTCGTTCTTCCAAACCCAGTCCCGCGCAAACGTTCTGCGACGTGCCCACGTGCCTGTCTTATTTTCGGGGTGAAATCCGTTATGGTTACAGTTATACTACTAAAATTACGTATGGTTTTTGTAACTGTCACTTCTAATAAAGCCAAAAAACCCGTGAAAAATTTGGAGCATGAAATGACTATACCAGGACTGAAACTCCTCTAAATTGAAAGCTGGATCCACCACTGGCTGGAGTCGACCTTAGGACAAGCAGCTTCTCACATGGACAGCTTTACTTTCGCGTCACCAGTCCAGATTCACTCTACATTCTACATTCGCACTACATCAAACGGTGTTAAGTATAGGTATATAGAAGCTTTGTAAATAGTTTATAGCAATACTAATTTTATTTATTTATGACAATACTAACTGTATATACTGGTTACTGAATCGAAGTCCACGCGGACGACGTCGCGGGCAACAGCTAGTTCTAACATAATTTTCAAGTATTAACTAGCACAATTGGGCGTTGGATGTTTGCATAAAAAGTTTATTTATTATTTTCTTAGAAATTATCAGAAAAATAATTGTCAGGCTGAATTGGTGGTGTTACTACGTCTCCGTGCCTCGGAGAGCTGTCGCTCCTGATTATTACCATTTATCCATCGTTGAAGAATGAATACCTGAGAGTTATGGATAAAGGGCATTAGTAGCCCTACAGGTGCGGATTCAACCCTAGAACTAGCAAAGGAGTAAGTAGAAAGCATTAATCATCATCATCATCATCATCATCATCACTTGGTGCCTTCTTCCGAGCAAAGTTTGGCGGTCAAGATGCGTAAAAGCTTTCGTAAAATCCACATTTTTATCACACACTTTAATTGTGGTCATCGATTGTCTCTCTTATGTCGTCTAGCTATTTCCCCCTTTGACGACCAGGTGCTCTCTTGCCCAGTATCTTCCCTTCCAAGATTACTCTTGGAAAGGCAAACTGATCACCCCTCTGCAGGTTCCAAAGAAGCTCGGTTTTCTCCGCTTTGAAATGATTATTGGTTTAAAATAAAATTGAAAAGTATGCGAAAGTGGAAAATATCTAATAATATAAATAATATTCAGGTACTTCTGTAAAAGTACTGGAATTTCATTATAAAGCGGTAATAGTGATGTTCAGTAGATTTATCGATAATTGGTTAGTAGTAGGGCATGGGGTTTACTAGACATAAATAGTTTGTATTAAGACACACAGGCGCTATTCACATATACACACAGATTCATGCAATAAATTCTTCTAGTTTAACTTTATGCTTCAATATTTTATCTACTGCTATTACATACATAGTGTAGGCAGAGAGACGTTCGTCGAATTGCCTCGATTCTTGTATATCATTCTTCCAATTTCATTATACTTTTCGTACAAGTACGTCGGTTTAGGATACTTTTGACCTGGTCTTTAATCAAAATGTCTTGGATTTGGTCCAGGAACGTTCGCCTGTGTCTTCTCCTTCCAACATTCCCATTCACTCTCGCCTTCCTTTTCCCTTCCCTTCCCTTCCGTAAATCCTTTTCATAAGTCTTCTTTCATTCATTCCCACTATGTGACCAAACCATCTCAGCATACCATAAAAACTACCAAAAGGAGCCAATTTTTCTATATTGCACCAAGGATTCGAGGTGACAAAGTTAAAAACTGACTGTACTAATAACCATATTATGATGGGTTGTAATTTTTAAAGGGAGTTTTAATTTGACAACAGATATGATAAGTATTTTTTTGACTCTTTGTAGAAAGAGGAGGGCTAAAAAGATTTACTGTAGGTATATGTACACAATTCGCCCACGGATGGAAAGTTTTTGGACGTGTTATATACTGTTATTGTTTTACATCGTTGAAATTGAATGTAATTAATATCATAACATAAAGGGCAGTTTACACGAGTCTTACAAGAGAGAGTCTTAGATAGAAATTCGATTTCATCTAAGATAGTCTTTTATCGATATCGATTTTAAAATTCCTCCGTCCCTATAAGACGGGAATGGAGCTCATAAATTAAATATAGGTCGCGACACCTGGCAGTTCTCACACCGTCGCACCGAATGTAGGTACACACAGACATCCAGGCTATTTCCTACTAGACGTTACTGTTGCGCGCCAAAATAATACGAGTATGGATTGTCCTATTGGCGGGATGGCTTATTGTATACTCAACCCAATTTTATTTTATTTACTTTGACCCGATTTTTGTTATAGTAGAGGTGTTTGTGTGTTTGTGTGAGCTCGTTTGGGGATGTTCTAACGCCAACTTTCATCATCATTATCATCATCTGCCACCAAGCACTGCATGTCTGTATAATATAAATATTTTTGGACTGAGACGAATATCTTAGCATTCCACGGATTCACCGTGCGGGTGCCGGGTCCATCGCGTGGCTGAGAGAAAAACTCCGAACAGAAATTTGTGACGCGGGTGTAGATTTAAAAGAGATCTCTTAGTGACGGTCGCCAACACTCACCTCCTCTGTTCAAGTTATTCTCCCTGTCCAGCCAAATTCGGAAGGACCCTTCTAAAGCAGCTTTGGATACTCGTTCCAATATGGAGCTTACCGCACTTCTAGTAAGGCCAAAGTCTTTTAGCAGGTTATAGAGAGACTTCGCTGGTATACCTCTCGCACCCACTTCTACCGCATATAAACTAACTACATAGCCATTTTTAGTTAATTCATTAGTAAGGTCATAATATTTATACACTTTGAATAGATGGTCTTTAGGGATGTTTGTTTCCCACAGCACTGTAAGCTCAACAAGTACTATACGTTCGATTTGTTTGGAAAAAAGAAATACGTCCGGTCTAGATGTCGAAATAGCTAAGTCTTCCGGGATTTTATAGTGTTTTTCATACATATCCATTAATATAGTCCAATCAGGTGCAGAGCCCAGAATTTAAATGTAATTTGATTTTCTTGTATTTTTTAGCTAATTACTTGTTACCCCGGGATAACTTGTTGTAGCCATCTAAGAATAGCAACAACTGCAAGCTAAGGTGGAAGCGGGACAACTTGGTAGAAGAAGGATGAAATCAACACCCCTTTCGGTTACTACACGACATCGTTCTGGAACGCTTATCGCTTGGCGGTACGTTTTTGCTGGCAGGCTGGTAATAAACCTCAGCCGAAGCCCAGCAGCTGGACCTGGACCAATTGCGCCACGAAAATTCTAAAATAAAATAGGATAAAAAACCAATACGACAAGTTACGTCACGAATACATGATATATCGCTTTCTCCACGTGTACAAAGGGTTGGCTTACACAAATACTCGAGTAAGTAGCGCGATCTCCAGCCGATAGTTGCGCCCCTTCAAAGCCGGATTCGAGTTGTCCGGAACTTTTATTGTTAAGTTTGGTGTGTTTCAATTACCTAAGCTTTTGCAATTACTAATGTGAAGTTGCTTTAAGCTTTTAATCTATGTATTTAATATGTAATCTAATACTTTTAATCGAGCAATTCTTGTATATACATATATTTCTACTTTCATGACATTTTGTATGCAGGGGGTATAAGGGGCGAGTATTCGATCAAGCTAGGTTTCATTTTTAGAAAACGTATAATTTTCAAAATAAAAATACTGAATAAAGCTTGGTCAACCAGTATTAAGCAATAAAACTAAAACCTTAGTATTCTCTTTTCCTTCTTACCAAGCGAAAATCATAGAAATATGTTTCGACTCTTTTAAGAATCACACCAAGTTGAAGAACTAAGCTACTGTACTTATCAATTTACCTTTAAACTGGGAATTAAACCAAGGACTGCTAAATTGTACATAAAGGTTTTATTACCAACTGTGTCAGAGTGGTCGTCAGAGTAGATATATTCTTTTTTATTTACTTGTTCGTAATATTGTCCGTCTAGACGACTTGACTCGCCATAAAGTACAAAATCTGTGTAGTGATTTTAAGTGAAGCATTATTTTTGTGTTGGATAGTCCATTTGTCAAGAAAGGCTTTAGGCTATATAACATCACGTTGCTACCAATAGGAGCAGAGTCAGTGGAAAATGTGCAAAAAAACGGGAAAAATAATTCATCTTTGAGGGCTAATATAATATAAGGAAGAAGTAAGTAAAACTATTTTTATTGATGGACGAAGACGCTGGCGTCCGCTAGATGTATAAGAAGTGAACAAAATCACTGAGACGACGATAGTCCTCGTTTGGGCCCTTTAAATCCGGCTCGCACGTATCTCGACTAACTTTTAGATAACCTTTTAGTTTCACTGATCTTGTGCGGGACCTTTGTTTGTTTAGTAACTTCTCAACTTATACTTATCTACCTTTTTAACTTTACCTGGATTTACGTTTAGCAAAAATAGGGAAATTCACTTTGATAATAGGCCTACTTATATTAGTTTGTTGGAATACTTGTTCATTTTCATTAAAATTAATTATTAATTTTTAACAAGTTATATTAGATATTCCAATAAAATCAGTATTTGTTTCAAAAAATATTTGCCATGTTTTGAAAAAATTACCAATATTCTCCTTCACATCCAACTAGGCAAGTGTCAAAGTTGCGCCAACATACTCGTAGATGGTGACTATAGCATTGCATTATTGTATGGGAAAATAACAAAAATATAAAATACATTGTACTGACGTAATTTGTATATGAATTTTATTTACATATTTTTATTTTAGGATTTTAACCAAATTTTAAGTTTTAGATTTATTATCACGCCATTCAGAAACTGTTTCCGATCGATGAACATTAAACAATATAGTGATATGACTATATTTGACCGCGCAACCGTGCATGGCACAAAGCATAAATAATGTAAAGAATGTGGTATTTTTTAGATAAGCCGCCGCCCGTTCCAAACAATTAAAGCTATCCGCTTAAATCCCCAACAACTTGATGTACGGTTGGCAAAAACAATGATAGATCCCTATAATAAATTGAGCTTAAGTATTTTCTCTTCAAGAATACACGATTCCATTTTGCCGTTTTCATTTCTATTCGAATACCTGAAGGTT
This sequence comes from Mycalesis mineus, assembly GCA_034621355.1. NCBI lineage: Eukaryota > Metazoa > Arthropoda > Insecta > Lepidoptera > Nymphalidae > Mycalesis > Mycalesis mineus. The sequence continues at coordinate 1,153,370 of CM067882.1, forward strand.
TATTTTTTCATATAAGTAGATATAGTATTTACGGTCACTGTAATATTAAATTAAAAAGTTTTATTTTTTGTACTACATTATTAATATTATATATTACACATACATAGCATCCCACACGGGTAGGCAGAGACTACGTCCTACCATTTTCCACGGTCCTTGCATACTTCCTCATCTTCTTCCACTCTCAATAATCCTTTCATACAAGTTCGTCGGCTTAGGGTACTTATGACTTGGCCATTCTTTAAAATGTCCTGAAATTGGACCAAAAATATTTGCCTTTTTTTCTTAAACTAAATGTAACAATTTGGATCAAATGCTTATTATTTAAATGTACCTATGTTGTTTTCTTACAAAAAAATATTGTACATACTTTGTTATGGACATTATTAGTACCTCACGATTCTGATTCACAAGACGGCGTTACAATTAGACGGCCTCCGTGCTGCTGTGTATTTAGAAGACGGAGGCTTTGGATTCGATTCCCGCCTGGGCCCATTAAGATTTTCTAAATTGGTCTAGGTTTTGACGGTGCGAGGCTTCGGCCGTGGCCAGCTAACATCCTTCCGATGAAGACGTATCGCCATTTACGATTTAGTGTTCCGGTTCGATATCGTATAAAAACCGAAGGGATGCGGATTTCATCCTGCTTCTAACAAATCAGCACGTTCCTCGTTCGTAGCATCTTAGATTGCATCATCACTTACCATCAGGCGTAATTGCAGTCAAGGGCTGACTTGTAACGAATAAAGAAAACAGAATATAGGTTTATTTATTTCGTTATTAATGTTACATTGAGAGTTAAATAATTATGAGTGATGGCGAAGATTATAGAATACTTTAAAGTAGTTACCAGTTCTTTTTTGCGGCCAGTACTTTCCAGGGAATTAATTTAGTATGTAAAAAAGTAAAACGGGCAAGGATTATACGCTGCGCCGCGCGTCTAGTTGGCGTCCAACATTCACCTTCCGACTGTATTCTTTACGATATAATACGTTCAAATCTAAAATAACTGTTTTGTAGTAAACTTAATATTACAAGTTGTTGTATTATGTTGTACAAACATGAAGGGACGTTATTGGCATTGCGGTATTTCAGTATTTCGTTAACAAACGCTTTCGCTGTACTCGTACGTTAATAAGTTTTAGTTTATTTATTCATTTTAGTATATCTGTGCCAGAGTTAATGTAAAAGAAGCAATTATATTACGCTGCTCCATAGGGCGCCATATCAAATGTCGCTCGATACCACTTACAGTATTTTAAATTTATTTAATTATTAATTTTTGCCCATTTAACATTTAAAAATCGGTGTGAAAACAAAATTTGTGGGAATTTTTTTTCATGACAGTTGTAATTTTTACAATCACTTCCGGTTGATGAATAGAAACCGGATGCAGCTATTGTACCGCTCAAGAAATTAAAATTATGCAACAAATATTATTCAAATCGGTCCGTTAGTTTTTACTGTTCTGTTTGTTTTTGTGCTACATGTATTGTGATGACACAGATTGATTGATGCACGGATATTCCAATAGACACAACAAATGCTGCGGCATTTAATAAGTAAAAGAATGTAAATTAATACTTTGTATAACCGTGTTTAACTTGAAAAGATGTTATAGGTGTAAAGCTTTCTCATTGTTTTCTTGCAATTAGTTATCACGAAAGGGGATGTTACTAGTATTTATAACCCTATTGTTTATTTTTTATACATACATACATATCATCACGCCTCATTCCCGTAGGGGTTGGCAGAGACCGCGTCCTTCCACTTGCCACGATCCCTGCATATCTCTTCTACGGATTTCATTAAACCTTTCATACGAGTTCGTCGGTTTTAGAATACTTTTTTACCTGGCCTTTAATCAGAATGTCCTGGCTTTGCTCCAGGAACGTTCGCTTCCCCTTCCAACATTCCCATTCACTCTCGCCTTCTAAATCCCTTTCGGAAGTCTGTTTTCATTCATTCTTCCTACATGACCAAACCATCTCAGCAAACGGTTTTCGATTTTAGTCTTTAATACCACACTGCCCACTTATTACGTTATTCTTAACTTAGTTTTCTTCTTCTTATACTTCTCTTTGACTTTCATAACATATTTCTTTTATTTTCCAAAAAAAATCCATATGAAGTTGCTCACCTTTTAAGAATAGATATATATTTTATAACAGAAACAAAAACAGTTCATTCAATGTGCTCCACTTAAAACGTGTTAACGTCTTATTTTGGGGTAAACTATCCACTTTACGACCTTGTCTCTGGAGTTAACAAAAAAACAAACACACACGTCCATTTAATAAACGGATCAATGGTTTTCGAGTATCAATCGTGCAGAGGACGCGGAGGTACACAAAAGGGTCTCGTTTTTTTTAATTTGTTTGTACTTTTCATCTGTCATCCGTTTTATAGAGACGTTTCGGACGTTGGACGCTACATGGATGGACGGACAGCTGCGGGAATTGACACATTTCTCACACTATCAAAGATCGTTTCCATTGTCAAGCATTTATTTACTTATTTACTCTTTCTTTGAACACCACAACAAATAAGAATGACAGAGACATAAAAAGCATTAAGTAGAACTAGTACAAAAGGTGGCCTTCTTTCAAGCGATTTCGTTCCAGGCAACTTTAGGCTTAGGACACTAGAATGTAGGTGTTGAATAATACGTGTAAATACATACACACTAATGCATTACACAATACCAAAGCTATAATTCTAATAGATATCTTAAGATAAAGTAATATATTATTAGGAACATCATCAGAAGGGGTTAAAAGGCACGAGCAGGAAAACAACATTAACCAAAATATTAACACATTTTAATTACAAACTTTCTTAAATCAAATCAAAATGAAACAATATGACGGTAATCACATAATTTACTTAACTAGCATTACATTTTATTACACTTTAACTTTTAACAAAATTAACTGGCAGCATAATTGCACACAAAGAGAACACACAAAATAATAATTACTTCACCATTAGGGCTTTGCTTATATAACTGTCCGTAACCGTTACTTTACCAGTCTACCACAACGACACAAAACGGCACCTCTACAGTCTATGGTTCGCAATGCTGCCAACACGGCCTTCCTGATAGTGGGGCGTCCTCGACCCAGGCATCTCCGGAGACGTGGCTGGGATCAGCGACACCAGTCACTGACGACTGCACCAGGAGCCGCACCATCAGCCTCTACTATAGAGGCCAGTAGAGCTCGAAGTGTGTGACACCTGCATTGAGGGAGTTCAATGCACATTCGTCATCGTCACCGTGATCTGCGAATAACAATATGTTAGAAGGAGAACTAAATATCCTAGACGTTTTCACCACACTGCTCGACCATCCTCCTTTTATAAAAACTCTCAATCAATTCATACATCACACAACACACGTCATCTAAGATACTCTATCTTACAGGCTTCACCTCTGAGACGTCTCAAAATAGTAAAAATAGGGCCCTGATACGTATCACTCTTTCCTTCTCGAAGTCCGGCCAACCATCAGCAGCAAGCAAACGCCATCGTCTGCGTCTGTACCAGACGCCCACGACTACGTTTGTGTCTCCAAAATGGCTTTTTCCCACGCGAGTCCACGCGTTTCCCCGGCCAAGGGTACACCAGCTCACACCAGAACTGAAGGTCAACGCAATGTGCGTTTACCTGTCAGCGATAGCCTTCATATCGCCCAACCCAACAGAGCCATGCTCCCGAAGGGTGTACCAATCCCTGTTATTTCAATCACAACTTATAACACCATCGATTACCACTTGCCTAATAGAGCCTAACCAAGACTGATAGTGGTCAAGAATCTGATAAAAAGCCAAAGAGCTTAATAAAGGGCAGTAGAGCTTGATAGAGCTCATTAGAGAGCAACAGAGCTCGATAGAGGGAAGTAGAACTTTATAGAGCTCATAGAGCTAGGTAAAGAGTAATACAGCTCGATAAAGTGCAATAGAGCCCAATAGAGCTCAACAGAGGGCAATAGAGCCTGATAGAGCTCAATAGAGTCTAATAGAGCTTGACCATTTTACTAAACCTTATGGCAACAAACAGTGAAACAAGCATGGTTTAATGTGATTGACATAACAACGATTGAGTGCCCGGAAACAACCTCAGGCCCAGCACGTCCCACCGAAGCATACACCGCGCCCATCAACCGCGCCACTGCTTGGGATGCGCTGTCAGCTAGCGCCAAACTTCGCGCCGCCGGCCACGCCACGACGATGTGTGCGCCGCCGACCGCACCGACACTGGTGCTGCCGTCACAGCAAGCCCCTTCAAGGCAGTACCGAGCACGCCTCTGCCAGCGTCGCTCTGCCTGGCTGCTATCGGGCATCTGTACAACACAAACAGAAACACATTATAGGTCAAAGAAACACATGTTCAACCATTGTCTTATGTCTCATAAGTTGAGCGCAAGGTTAGCCTAACTCAAGGTCAACACTGGGATCATTCCCCCTATGAATCAGTTGTTAAAAACTGAAATGACTTCTATCACCAAGTCAACGCAACTTATTTACATATGGCATTCTTATAGGCACAGAGTTCCCTCAATTTAGCCTTTATTGTTAGGAAATTGAGTTTCCTAACAATTGCAACAAGGTTAAGTTTCGTAAAAGCAGTTTGGAATCTTTAAGTAAGTAAGTGTTTCTCAACTCAGAATATCTACCCGATCACGGCAGATTATCTTTATGTCGAGAGGGACGGCTTATAATACGACTGAGAAAAGATCAGGCTCAGGACTGAAGACTCTACGTGCTCTACAACTTCTAAGGCACAAAGGTGATGTTGAAATTTTAACAAAAAAAATTCAAACTGATTTTTATTTTGTCTGACCCGGGACTTGAACCCTGGACGTTATTTTCACAATCCAAACTAGCTAACTACGGAACGAACCGATGGAACAATGAACTGCCTCCCGCCAAAATAGATAAGTCACATACGTCAGGGGTCCTTGATCACCATTATGAGACGATGTACTCGGCTGTCACTGTGTCTACCAACAGACACCACCGACGACACGGTTGACTGTGCTCTGCGTGAATCATTGCCATCTGCAAGTGAATAAAATTCATTACGCTACCACAGCTCTAAACATCCTGATGACACCAAATACATGGGACTGGATTCAAATTGGTTACAGTGGGCAGGTACTCAAGACACCTACCCACACGTTACTTTCGCTCTACCTATAGGAACTCAACGTGAGCTATCTCTAACAATAGACGAAGGCAACTAATTGTCAACCAACTATGATGTCACCATAAAAAATTACGGTTACTGCAAAAGCTGTGTGCGAACATAAAATTAAAAACCAATGTCTGTTTCTAATTTTTAAATTTAAAAATTCGAATCTTCGAAGGAACCACTACAGGTTTCTTTTATTTGGTTGAAAGTACCTTTAGACTATTGACTATTGTACAATGAACTAATGAAGACCTCATAAGTTTTTAGGTGCACAATAAGTTAATCGATAAGGTTTTTAACTAATCAGTACCGTCTCTAACTCAAGCACGTTACACGTTGTAAAGCTGGGTCAGCTTTACACCTTATTGTGTTAAAACAATCTGTACTGACAAATTCAGTTACAATATATGGGCGATAAGTAATCTAAACTGGAATGTAATCTACAAGATGTAAAATTACAAAGCGTACAAAGCGTTTGTCAATATCGCAAGGACCTTTTTACTAATTCTTGCACTATTCTTGAACTATTCGTAAAACTTGGACCAAACTCAAATCATTGACTAGTTAAACTAGTTTCGTTTCAGGAAAGTGTACTGATGAATTTACAACTGGATCTTTAGGGTAGAGACTATAATAGAATAAAAGTTTTTTTCCGTCTACAATTATTTAGTGTCCTAACTCTCACGCAAAATTCAAATTTATTTCTTTTAAATAAACTTTCAAAAAGTGCTTATAAATTGCAGTGACATACTTGGCTTTAAAAGAGATCTGCGGTATCAATGTATTGGAAGGCAGACTCAAACTAGAAGAGTTGTTAATAACTCAACAGTTACTTTTTCAAAGATATAATATGCCACGACTATTATATTTTTTTTTCGACTACAAGTTGGTTCTTGACTACTATCACAATTTATGTTAAGTGATAATGCAATCTAAGATCGGAGCGGGCTAACTTGTTAGGAGGAGAATGGAAATCCACACCCCTTTCGGTCTCTTACACGACATCGTACCGAAACGCTAAATTGCTTAGTGGTACGTCAGAGTATCAGAAGAGAAAGCAAAAATAAAACAATTAGTGGAAATATCATCGAATTAAAATCTTGACAAAACAATTTATGAATTTTCATAGTAATGCGAGCTAATTTTCAAATATTTTTTGTAGGACAAACTTTATTTCTTGGTGTAACTATTATTGTCAATCCCTTTGATCCTACGCGAGTTGTAACGGAACAACTTAATCAGAATAGGCAGAATTAAAGGTTAAGCACAAATAAAATTAAACGTTTACTCTCACCAAGGTACTGTACGAACAGCCACTAACAGGCCTGCCATTTTAGTCTCGCAGCTGCGTCCAAGGTGTAGTATCTGTCACCTCAAGCACGCAACACTGCCGGGAGTGCGCAGACCGTCACACCAAGCAGACATCTCGGCAATAAGTGCGCGACTAGTGCCGCCGCAGCTTGCTGCCGCAGTAACGCAGATCACGCTGCCGTAAGCGCGTAGTCCACGTAGCATGCGCGGCCACTGGCCGGCAGTTCACGCCGATACAAGACGTGCAGTACACGCTCTTACAGGCGCGCCGTATGCGTCTCAGCAGGAGTGGCAGATGTACCACAGCAGGAGTGCCAGGTGTGCTTTAGCGGGAGCACTAGATGCTCTTCAGCAAGAACGCTGAAGCACCAGCACAGAAGCGACGAATGCGCCAGCATAGGCGCACGCATAGGGTACGCGCTTCAGGCACTCGAGCGTGGTGCATACACTAGCACGTACTCCCCTTGCCACGGCACTGTGAACTTCGCCGCAGCCTGGGACGCCTTTACATACGAGCCTGCTAATAGAAAAATGAACGCGACTACCACTGTCGCATATTATAGCAACAGTCGACAAAATAGCATTAGAAATTACACGTTTCGATTCAATGGTATTTTCTCTAGGCAAAGCACATAATTATCGTATTTGTACTACTATGTGAAGATAATCATGACTCGGTTTTGTACTACGAAAACATTTGTTAACTATTTAACAACAACGAGTTTTAGTCTAACTTTAACTGCGTAGCATGGTATAGACAAAAAGTATACATATCATGTACATTGCAAGTAGATAACTCAATCGTTACCGTTCGGTCATGTCTGACTTCCGCTAACAATTCATTGTAATTAAACTTAACAAATGGGTATCTACGTATTGACACAATATTTTTTTTTTAAACATAGGTAGGTACTTTTCAAATTGATAATCGGATCGTTATAGCTCGGTCAGCCCTGACCTCAACTTATGGTTAAATTTTTACTTCACAACTGTTATTTGTGGGTACTTTTATTAATAACTTTTTACTTTTCATTTAATAGGAAAACTACTTTTCTTACAATTAAATTCCAAATTCAACTTTACCAGAAAGACGAAATTGTCCAACAGACTCGCAACACCTCTGACAGTACGGTGGTTGTGTTGAACAGGTGACTCAGATGTACAGAGGTGACACGGCTTTGTCTCCGTCCATCACATCCGAACAGGGCGCGCAAGACACACGCGGCAAAGTGACAGTTCTGTAACCTTTAAAAATCTATGTTAGAAAATGTTCCCATTACACTACACAGCGATGTAGGTAGGTACTTCTTAACCGGCAGACTATAATGGACATTGAGATCGTTACTTGATTTTATTTAAAAACAGTACTACTCAACGGAAAAACTTCAACGACGGTAAGAACAAGCGGGAAAACATTTCTACTTGATAGGTACACAAAACCTGTCCTTTGTTTTTGCTGAATGAGCATAGCAACTAAGGTAAGTACTTAGTTAGTGTCTTTGCGTTGAATAAAATATTTGCACACAACTATTTCAGACACTGATTACTACTACTGAAAATTATTGGCATAGTAACATGAAAGTGTTCTTTGTTCTTCAACTACCGACATTTGCAAAAAGTTTAACGTAATTAACTTTTCTTATTTCAATAACTCAAACAGTTAGATTACTCTTAATAGCGATCGACTTTTAATAAAATATGAAATCGTACACAGAAATGTCGTCTTATGGAATTTGTTTCTTACCAGACATCGTAGTCAGCGTTACATACTTTTACTCCTGGTTACTTTCCTCCTGGACATGTCAGCGGCAGCGAACCATGGTGCTTTCAGCATCGTGCTGAACAGTGCCAAACAGTAAGGTACTGCTAGCGCTGGTTGGTTCCAAACTTAGGCCCGCAGAGGCGTGCCAATATTGAACCAGACGTACATAAAATTACACTTCACTCGCGAAGCACTACTTTTAGGTTGTTTCATTTTGATTTGATTTAAGAAAGTTTGTAATTAAAATGTGTTAATATTTTGGTTAATGTTGTTTTCCTGCTCGTGCCTTTTAACCCCTTCTGATGATGTTTCTAATAATATATTTATCTGCTTAACTTAAAAACGACTTGATGGCAATTTAAGCTTCATGATTAGCTTATATTTATTTATCAGTGGCGATGTACAAGCCATTCAAAAGTACCTAAGTTCTGGAAAAATGTAGTTTTTTCGTTAAGTACACTGTCGAATAACATTCCATGTGAATAATGGCACACAAAATTCTTAACATTTTTTCAAAATTTCCACTGATATTTTTTACGATCACCTCAGTATATTTGGTAAAGATTAAAAAATAGCATTTTCTTGACAACCCGATTTGAAGTATTGTTTTTGTTCTTAGTTAGGTAAGGTTTCTTAAAGGCACCAGAAGATGCCCGTAGGCTAGAGCATCTCGATAGCTGTAAGCTAATAAATAAAAAAAATATATTAATAAATAGATATATCTTGAACATCGGATTCTATTCCGTGAAATGAAATAAAAAATATTGTACAAAATAATAGTATAAAATATTAGGTAACAAATAACATAAAGGACATGGCCGGATTCTGCCCCCAAATTGAATAGAATTTGCAATATTTATTATTATGTTACAAAAAAATAAAAAAATAAAGCAATATTTAAGGCAAAAACTATATTTTTCTATAACATTCGAGAAATATGTATTTTTTGTTTATTTTGGATATTTCTTTGACTCGCATTAGCTTATTAGTTTGGGTACACATATAATACATATTCTATCTGTATTTAGGACTTCAATTTGTAATTAAACATAAAAATACGACTAACAAAACACTATAAACTAAAATAAATATTATAAACATATAATAATAAAATAAAGATTTACGCTTTTTTATTGTATAAATATGTTACGATTGTTGATGCGGCAGCACACAACCACGCGACATGCAAAAGAGTGTACCAGTATCCGATCGTATTTTGACAGATTTGAAATGATTTTTCTACAGGAGGAACAGTCATATGTTATGTAATAATAATGACCGGGATTACTTAATTCGCTTTGATAAACTAGAATAAATGTTTAGTACCAACTCAATCTCCTTATGTACCAATGATCTTAACCCATATAACCCATATAAGTCTAACTATTGGACCAGTGAGGTATTATGTGCTACTAACTATATAACACTTTGGTAAACAACAGTAAAATCATTGCTATTTAAAATAATTAGGCGCCTTTTTGTAACATGTTATTGTAGAGTCTCGAAAGTTCTTTGATCACAAAACTTAAATAGTGGTATTCTAATAATCGTAAGCTATAAAGTTAAGGTACTATATGTCACTGCAAACGAATTTTTTTTTTCAGGGCACAGCTCCATACTAATTCCGGCCATGTCCTTTACAGTTAATATACTCGTAGCTACAGGCGGTTTTTTAGCGGTCGATCTCTATCAACCTAAAAGGATGTGACCAAATATATGAAAGGGTTCTCTTCCGTCAAAATAGCCGTCCACGATCAACGAGCACGTGCATTGATATCTCATTATCCCGTAGCATTAAATACAACGTATGTACAAAAAGAGAATTCAATTGCGTTAATCGGATTATTATCTTACGGCTCTTTATGTGTATTATGTTATTGGATTGATGAGAATTTTCATCCGAGTGTTGAGTAAACATGTAATAACATAACATAGATGATACTTAAATATAGACAATTTATGTCTGATTAATAATCGATTGCCGAACGAGTTTGATGACGTCTATGGTATAGTAGTATGCGCAGCATTTGTGAGACGGAAGTCCTGGGGTCGATTTAGATTTTCTTTATTGGTCCTGATCTTGCTAATGGCAACTTTTGCCGTGACTAGTTACCGTCTTGCCGGCAAAGGTACCACCGAGCGATTTAGCGTTCCGATATGAAACCAAAAGGGGATTGTCATTCCATTCCTAACAAGTTAGCCTGCTTCCATTTTAGAATGCATTATCATTTACCATCAGGTGTGATTGCAATTAAGGGATAATGATACAAATAATAAGTTACTAGTTATAACGTTGTTTGTTACAGCTCTACTCTACGTGCCGTCACTCGTTCAAGTTATTAGGAACTTCGTCACGTAGGTCGAAAGCCGCTTACAACTGTCAAACTTAAATTGAGTGTGTGGGATATTCATGTACCCAGCTAATAACACCGTGTACCCGTAATAGGCAATAACACTCGAAGGCTGTGTGGTTAGGGATTATTTACTTTAAAAGATTTTCAAAGGTATTGATGGTATCATAATAAGAATGTGCCTTCCGAACAGATGGTAGAGTCACTACAAACTGACAAACTTGATGTTTCTAAAGTGAAATTAGCGAATTTTGATTTGATATGTTATGGTGGATTCGGCCTTGGAAAGTTGCCATCTTACAGCGTCATGATACTTAGTATTTTGGCTGTAGATTCGTCTCAGCTACGGCACTATTATATCTTTATTTAATATCGAATAATATGCAGCAGGAAAATATGAAAAAAAAATATGAACTAAAAGGGTTCGGTCCTGATTAGCTGCCTGTTTACCGGAAAACAAAATGTAACATTCGCAGTTAGAGCACTACGGCTTAGTTATAAATTAATACTAAATTATTGGGTGAGGCTTCTAAGCTTTTTGTCTGAAACACAAAAAATCTACGTGCTTTAAGTACAAAGATCATTTCAAATATCCTGCTACTATTTTTTGCCCTGCATCTTAAATGACTCCTTTTGTGTTATTACTTTCAGGATAGTTACAGTAGATATACCCTATTAATACCAAGGCATATAAAACAGAACCGAAAAGACAATCTTTAAAAAAGTTCTAGCTTGATATGGTTAAAAAATTCAAAATTCAAAATCATTTATTTCAAGTAGGCTAATTATAAGAACTTTTGAAACGTCAAATTAGACTATTTGTAGATATCAAATATGAACGGTCCTTTTATTTCAGAACGATTCGAAATAACAAACTGTTGTTATTTTCAATCGTTCCGAAATATTAATGGAAATCAAGTTGTGGAAACGTCAACATTCCCTCGGAGTTGGCTTTAATTGTTAAATCAATTCACTGAAGAATTTTATTATGCTTACCTCAATTTTTAAAAAACATGTTATTAGTTTTCTGATTTACTGTTAGAGTTTCTGCAAAGTGCGTCGGTTATTAGTAAAAATGAACATCTTCTTACTTAAAAATATGATGTCAATGCCATTGTTAAATATAAAGTAATTAAACGTAATAATAATAAATGATTAACGTAAATAGTTAATATAATTTGTATTTATAAATAAATTATTTATTACAAAATATTAATAAATATTTGAAAGATATTCTAGGAGATGCTAAAAATAGATTTGCTTGTTTTGTTGAAACAGTCAATGAATGTCGTAGAAAAGCAATAATGATCAGTTTTAAGTTAATTAATCCAGTCTAAATCTAAACTCCTTAAAAGGAATTAAATCCCATCCTATCTGTTCTACAGAGCTCCTTCGATCTCGTTTAGTTAGTTTACGTGGAAATAGTAAATTTCAAAGCGGCATCCTGCGCCGTAAAACGCATCTGAATGTAAATATTTATGTTAAAATTTGAGTTAAACTTTTACTAAAGTGGCCGCTCAGTGTAAAGGTTTATTACAGTGCGGTACAAGATAAGAGCTTAGGTCTGGACTTTGCTTTCAAAATTCGTTTCATATTTCAAGTAGGTTTACTAAGATCGTTGTAAAGTCTAGTCTGTTTTGTAGGAAAGGTTTAGGAATTGTATGAAAAAATTAATGAGAGTTGAAGAAGCTGAGGAAGTATGTAGGGACCGTGGCAAATGGAAGGATATAGTCTCTGCCTACCCCTATGGGAACGAGGCATGATGTTATGTATGTATGTAGTCTATCTGTTTGTATTTTGTTCTACCAGTGGAAGACAGAATCGGCTGCGACGACATGCCAAGAAACTTGAATTCCGTTTGAGTACAGAGTCGCGTTATAAAATATTGAGCTTTACTATATATTTAAAAAAGACTCAGTTGTACAGTCTCGGAAAACCTGAGAATTCATAGGTATTGAGCTTCCCGTTCTTTTTGACGTTGGGAAGTGCATTTACGCATCCTGGTCGGAAGTTGCGCAGTCTCCGCCCGGTACAATAAGGTACAACGCCGTCTATCTTACAAGTCGTCGTTTCATTATTGTAACTAACATCTAATTGTGGTCGTTAAGAGTCAACCATAATCACTGTAAACTTGCACTGAAATAGTGTTGTTGGTATAATCACCAAATTATCTGGCCTGTAATTGTGCTAATGGTTATGATGGCGCCTACGCGTTTAAAACATCCGCATCTTGTAACTCGGACCACACAGTTTGAGATGGACAGGGTGATCGTTAAATAGAAATAAATAAAAAACACACCGATCCAATTTCATTACCGGCCCTGCTTACAGCCCGAGTGTCCTTTCCATATACAGGCTGCTCCGAGTTTGTGTTTGCTTTTTACACTCGTACATTCTATTAGTTAATGAGCTATACGCTATTCCATACGGTTTCACTTGAGAAGATCCCGTCCCATGAAAATATTGAGATAAAAAGTATTTAGAAGAATCTGTGTTAGATTCTATTCAGATCTATTAAGCCATTCTGATGTGATTTAGTGACAAATATACATTTAACTTTTGCGTTTAAAATATCTCAACGTGGATGCCGAGAACACTAACTTTCTTTGGACACCTACACAGAGAACTCAATTTTCAAGGTTAATTTTGGAAGGAAAGCTACAATGCCAGATAACACCTGGTCGTCAAATGCCAAAATGGTTGGATGGCATAAGAGAGTAGACCGTACTCTATTACTCACAATTAAAGAGAATTACCGAAAATAGACTTTTCGCATAATGACCGCCAAACTGCGTTCAGAGGATAGCATCACGTGAAGATGACGATGATTAGTTATTACACATTTTCCATAGTAGAATGGTTACTCTATGGTTACTCTCACCTCCGAGAAGAATCTCATGACGTTTCGTATTTTGAAATCCGTCAAAAAAATAGCCTGTACAGTCTACAATATACCAGAATGTAATGGTTGAAAAACATACATTTTTCTTAAAACCTTAATATTTTGTATCAAATAACATTTTACTTAGAAACACGTAGAAGTATCAATCAACCGTAACTTCATATCAAATACTGGTGTACAAGTCTATAAGCCCATTGAGTTGTAAAAATCGTACTTCTAGGAACTTGGTATTGTCTCAGGTTACACAGATAGGTATATAGTTAAAATATAGATCACCCTATGTAACATACATGCAGTTGTAAAGTTTATACGCCGTCTACATCACTCACGGCAATTGTATCAATTGCATACCAGTTTTAAATGTAACTTAGTGTATAAAATGTCCAAAGCATAATGATGGTATGGTGAAAATAAGCTACAACTAATGTGTTCCACTGAACTGGCACGTCAGTCTAGTTGGTAACCTGTTTGAATAGTATTATATTGTCCTGGGTTCAAATCTGGCTCGGGTTATTAAGTTGTCTTCCATTAAAGAAGTTCTCAAGGTCACGCTAATTTCTTGAACAAATTGAGCGAATTTTATTGCATTTTTCAGTAAACTCTGTAGTATGGGTATCGTTAGATGACAAATATTTTTTCTTTCTAAAAGAATATTACCTTATTTTTTTTAATATGACCATTATGTCCCTTCCAAGCAAGCTCGAACACACTATGGAGGCGGTGCTGAGTTTGACTTCTTAACCTTTGATTTTGATTGACACCTCTATTACACATTACATACATAACATCACGCTTTATTCCCATAGGGGTAGGCAGAGACTTCTTCCTTCCATTTGCCACGGTACTTGCATATTTCCCTAGCTTCTTTCACTTTCACTAATCCTTTCATAGAAGTTCGTCGGCTGAGGGTACACTTGAGTACTCTAGGGTTCTCTATACCTCTATTAAATAGTTATTTATAGACAATAGAATCATAAATTAATTATTTAGTATGTAAGCTTTGTTAGTGGTCCACACACTATCATCTACTATATCGGGTAAGCGGATATAGCAATTAAATGTCGGCGCTAAAAGTCCTCGGCAGGCGGCCAAAGCTGACCGCTTTTAAGCAATTGTTAGCAGTTCTACAGCCCTGTGGTCACATGCTGCGGTACTCTAGGTGCTTAGATTATTTTTAGTGTTCCGTACTTACTACCGTCCGTCTACTATTGAACCTTGATTGTTTCACCATTCGTCCATATAAAGTTGTCTTCGAAGCAATCAAAAGAAGTGACGGCCTCCGTGGCGCAGATTTTCTGTTACCACCCTACCAACAAAGACCAAAAATTTTTTTTTGAGAAGTAATTATAAGAAGTATTTCAGTTATTTTTAGTGTTTCAGACTCTACTAGAACTTTTATAGTAGTGCTATCCGCTTGTCCGTATTTGGCCTATGCTCTATGAGTAAGGTCTTTCAACTCTGAGAGCACTGGGGTTCAATCCTCGCCCGTATTATTGTTCCCACACCTAGTACAAACCGATATTTTAGAGGCTTTATATTATTGATACTTTAGTATCCTTAAGAGCCCGCTACAGCAAGGTATCGTTTTAACAAGCGATATGCCCTAACGCTTCGAGTACCTGTGGTCGGCTCCCGCATTGGCGCGTACTGTAGCTCCACACACTAACCGCATGCGGTCAATTTATAGTGCTGACTACTGCTGTGTTAATGCTTTTTATTCATTTTGACGCTTGCTGAACGTCGAAAGGCTTCACTCACATTGGCGCACATATGGACTATGAGTCCATACGTGGCGTCAGCACATTTTAACCCTGTAATCGTGATCGTGAGGGTTAACAAGCGGCATGCTTTTTGACGTCCTGGTTCGATTCCCGGCAGGACCGATTGGGATTTTCTCAATTGGTCCGGGTCTGGCTACCGAAAAAGATGTACCGCCAAGCGATTTAGTGTTTCAGAACGATATCGTGTAGAAACCGAAGGGGTGTGGATATTATCCTACTCCTAACAAGTTAGCCCGCTTCCATCTTAGATTGCATCATCACTTACCACTATGTAGTCAAGGGCTAACTTAATTTATAGGGAATAAAAAAGTGCTAACACTTCGAGTACCTGCGGTTGGCTCCCGCACGGGCGCGCATTTGGAGCTACTCATGCTAACCGCATGCGGTCAATTTGCCTATATAACACTTTCAACTCACGATTAATATTTGTTAAAAGTCACACATAGTTCTAAGGCTTCGTTCACATTAGTGCAGAGTCGAAACGACGCGCCGTGACTGTCATCACGTCCCGTTAGGGATAGGTTACACGGTAGAGATCAATCTTTCTACTTGATACCTACCTGCTTATTTCCCTTGCTTCTTTCATTCTTACCAATTCCTTCATATGAGTTCGTCGGTTTAAGCTACTCTCCTGCTATAGGAACATTTGCCTTGACTTTCAGTTTCTAAATCCTCCTTTGCCTTATAAATTCTTTCCTTTCATTCATGGTTTATGCACGTAGACGTTGTCTCTATATTTACATAACAGTTTAGCATAAATATCTTGATTTTAATCGATTATATAGAGACTGTTTGGTATTTGCTATCTGTGGTTGTTTCGATTTCTGCAATTGACAAATTGGACACTCCTTCGGCTGGCGTCTCGTCCTTGTCTTGGTCCGCACCGGCGTCGTGGTGGACGGTGATTGGTTGCCGAATATCTTAACATTTCATGGATTCATCGTGCGGGTGCCGGGTCCATCGCGTGGCAGAGAGAAAATCTCCGAACAGAGTCCGAGACTTGCGGCTTGGAGTAGGCTTTAAAGTATCTTATCTGACCCGTCAACGGTAGCCTTTTCTGCTCGAATAATTCTCCCTGCCCAACCTGGTAGGAACTTGTTAAAAAAAGTATAAAGTAAAAAAAGTTTTAGTATGAATTGAAATAAATAGGTACACTTGAGTTTTAAGAAACCCACACAATGTAACAGATCCAGATGACCAGATGTGCTACATTTAATAAACATTTTAAATAATAAAACTTCTTATAAATTAAATTAATTTAACAATAATTTTAAATATTATGTCGATTTTAAATATCTTACACATATTTTAAGTCAAAGCAGAACAGATTTGTGTACGTGGCTATAATAGTGCATCAAATTACACAAGTGCGGCTAGTGTAAGCTGTATTACCACTTGCCAACAGGTGTGCAATTAGTTGTAAGCCTATCCCATAATAATGCGTGCAAAATTAATTCCCAAACAGAATTATATAGAGGCCTGCGCGGCGTTTACAGACTCCATCTGTCATCGTGTTAGAGCTAAATATGGTGTTTCATATACCGGATTTATTGCCTTTATGTATTCAAAATCTAACCATAGTTTGGAGTAAAATTTAGTTTATTTCATATAGGCATAGATTACAAGTAATTTTGAAACGTCAAGACTATTTGTAATAACTCTACCACCGACTCGGAAGGTAAATTCCTTTTAAGAAAAGTCGGCAAGAAACTCAGCAGTTGCTATTTTTATCTGGACCTAAAGCTCTGTTCTGATCCTAATTAGAAAATACGAATTTAGAAGAGAGACTCTGTTCCATGATTCTAATTAGAAAATACGCGCGTCAACTTCCTCTGTTCAAGAATATTAAATAGAAGCGGACAGTTCCAATATGGAGCTTATTGCACTTCTAGTAAGGCCAAGGTCTTTCATTAGTAAGGTCATAATATTTATTCACTTTAAATACATGTTTAGGGATGTTTGGCACTGTAATAAGTACTATACTTTGATTTGTTTGTGCCATTAATATAGTCCAATCAGGATAAATAAAAGCAGACAGTCACGGGTGCGAAAGTTTATTAGAAATAGTTAATATTTTTTTATTAATTACAAGTTAACTTTGACTGTAAAAGTTAATTGATGGTTAGTGGTGCTAAGATGGAATCAGGCTTACTTGTTTTATGAAAATACACATCCCACTCGGTTTATACACGACATTGTATAAACCGAGTGGGATGTGCCTCCAGCCAGATTAGTTTAGACCACTGCGCCACGTAGCTCGTCAAAACGTAAAAGTAACTGGGTCTGATCACTTCATCATCAAAAGATAGATCAATTGAAAAGTCAGTGGGTGTTAGTTAAAATAATAAAGTAAATAGCGAATGAGTTTAGACTTTAGTAAACGTCCGAAGTATGAAGTGAATAGTTAAAACTGCAATGTTTTTCAACTAGATGGCGCCTACAGTCTCGATACAGTAGGATTCGATATTGAAGCGTTACGAACATAATAAGTTCGAGTCCTCAGGCACATTTATATATTTATATATATTATAGTGATCGTCATAAAGGCACGTTAGCCTTAGTTCCATATCAATACTTTTATAAGAAAAAAAGCTGTATGTACATAAATACATGCATAACATCACGTAGAGATAGGCCATCTCATGCCATGCCAGTCCAAGGTTGCCGTGCTGAGGGACTCTTGGCATGCCTAGTCGCAAGACATGCCAGAGTAAGACGGGTTGTCTTACTTTGGCATGCGTGACTGTCGGAATGGACTCATTTTTCCCTACTTGATGCTCGTGGGATCACAATAATGTCCAATCAAAAATCAATGGTGGGGATTCGCGATCCATCTCGTCTTATTCCTTATAGGAACTAAAAGCGGTCGTATGTAGTGGGCAGTTAAATGAGGCACATTTGGCGATAAGATAAAAAATAAAAATAAATAAAAACCTTTTATTTCACACCTAAAATTAACAAATATAAAGTGAAGTTTATAGAATGTATAATGCTAATAAAAATTTAAACGACATAATTTTGTGAACTAAGTAAAAATATCGTGTGTTAGACAATTAAAAAAATATATACATAATTTATTTATAATAAGTTTTAATATAGAGCGAATCCCTCTACTTGAAGGTAAATGCTTCCTCCAAAGATGACCAGTAGGTATGATGGAATGAGATATAGGTAAAACAAATGAAAACGGATTCATAATAATGTCCTCATTAAGAGTGCAAAGCGAAGCGAAGCCACAAACAAAGTCCACAATTTCAAAGGGTATGTAACTTAAATAAATATTACCACACGTTTCGATGCAGTGAAAAAGCAACGTAACATAACCGCATGCAGTTCGCGCGGTGACCACAATGGTCGCGTCAGGGCGGACAACTGTTACCGGCCAGTCGGATACGGCTATAGATTTTTAGAATCAACTTTTAATTGCTCCACACCCCACACGTACTTAAGCGGTTTTCAGAAGTACGAATCGTTCTTTTGTTTGGGAGTGTGCACCTACATGAATTTAACATAATAATATATTTCAAATGAATCGTGGTCACCACAGTACTGAAGACAGTTGTAAAGTGCAAAGCTGAAAACATCACGAGCAGAATTGATATACCCTCTTCTTAGTTCTTTTAGCAAAAACTTCACTTTCCAGTTTGATTGCCCCGCTAACCCCACTTACACTCTGCTTTTGCTATTGGGTTTTATGCGGTGTATCTTTGGTTAACAAAGTACCACAAGCGGGTTCCACACACTAGCCAGCCTAAATCGTCCCAATTATGTTGATTGATTAAGTACTTGAATTTAAAAGTCTTCTTGGATTTTGCACAAAAGAGATAACCTTCTTAATGTTAAGTCTCTTATAATAAGATGTTAAATAATTAATATAAAATTCACGTGTTCGATGCAGTGAATAAGCAATGTAACATAACCGCATACGGTTGTTTGCACGGTGACCACAATAGCTGCGCCATGGCGGACAGTTGTTTATGTGGCGCCTGGACACCGGCCAGTCGGATACAGCTATAGGTTTTTAGATTCAATTTTTAATTGCTCCATACCACACAGATGTACTTAAGCGGTGTTCAGAAGTCCAAACCCGTATTTTTTAAAGAGTGTGTTAGTATATGAATGTTATAGTGTTTTTATAGTCATAGTGGAATTTGTACAAAACAGATACTCTTCCTGATATTAAGTTATATCGTTTATAATGTAAATAGAGGAAAATGAACATTAACACTTACGTATGGTACTGAAATTTGGTTATGAAAGTAAAATAAATGCAGCAGAATTTAGAGCATTGAGATATACTGGTGGAGTAAAACGGAATGATAGAATTAAGAATAGTGTTATAAGAGAGCAGTGTAGTATAAAAGATGTAGTTACTAAAATCGAGAAAGGTACGCTGATACACTTTGGTCATGTAGAGAGAATGAATGAAAGGAGACGTACTAAATGGAAATATAAGGCGAGAGTAAATAGGAATGTTGGAAGGGCAAGGCTAATTAAACGTTCCTGAATTCAGTCCATCCAGTACAGGAAATTCGGATTGAAGGCCAGGTCAAAAGTACTCTAATCCGACGTACTTGCATGAAAGGTTCAATGAAAATGGTTAAAGATATGCAAGAATTGTGTCGTGCAAGTCATTTGAAATTACATTTAAAATCGCATATAATATTATGATCCAATTTATTACAATTTTCCCAAGGGAACGCGGACAAAACCACGGTATAGGGCTGGTTACTTAACAATAAAAAAATAACAGTCCTTCTAAACCGAGATGCGTGGTGGCCCGTCATATATTCCAAAGTTCTTCCAACTTATGGGTACGTAACGAACATATCTAAAGTGTAATTAAAACTATAATAATTATGATATTTTCAATTTACGGCGCTTGTTAGCTTGTTTCTATGGTCTGGTGTAATTTGAATACTAATTGCGTGCGGAACTTCGCTACTACGGATATTAATTAGCTTTTATATATATGTATTTGTACGTGGTTTGCCGATCACTAGGACAACATTATGTAATGTGCAATATTCACATCCTATTTGTTCTATGTATTGGAAGATGTAAGTTGTATGATAGATGCATAAAAATATGATGCGAAACCAGGCTTTCTCGGGGTAAAATAGCTAAGTACAGTTACTGATTACCCCTTAGAGGATTTAGAATTTCGTCCCTTGAAAAAGAAACAGTTAGAAGAACATGGAATGATAATTATTTTGTACTAGCGGTCGCCCGCGGTTTCACCCGCGTTTCCGTGGGAATATCTGGATACAAATCGTCCTATGTCACTCCTCATGAGTCTGTCTATCATAGGTATACAAAAAGTTTTTTTTTAAATTGACTGGTAGTTTCAGAGATTAGCCGGAACAAACAGATTGACAAAAATTGTAAAAAATGTTATGTTAACAAAAGGAATAGTTGTACTTAAAATATTGATTTCCGTCTTAATTTGACTGGCCTTTGTTCTGTGACAGACGGACGGACGTGTTTCACGCTATATATAGTCGGTTCAGAGGTTAATAGGCGATCGGTCGGTTCTGTTCTTTTAACATATTAAACGCCTTTACGTCTTCAGTGAGAGCGATGCTATCTTTATGGGTCGGCCGGCTTTTATAACTTGAATCTCATTTTTAAGTTTTAAAGCGAAGTTTTATTGGAATTAGGTAATATTCTCCTATTGTTTCCTAACTTTTGTAAAGTTACGTTGGAAAATAAGAATTATGAATTCATAGCCATGGAACCATTACTGTTTAAACAATTTTTTCCTCTTTTTTATTAATTACAAGACAGCTCTTGACTGCAATTATACTTGATGGTAACTGATGATGCAATCTAGGACAGATGTGAGCTAACAACTTTCTACACGATATCGTACCGGAACGCTAAATCGCTTGGCGGCACGTTTCTGTCGGTAACTAGCCACGGCCGAAGCCTCCCGCAAGCTTAACGGTTTTTTTAACTGTTTCTTTTTTAAGGCACGAAATTCTAAATCCTCTAAGGGGTCGTCAGTAACTGTACTTAGCTATTTTACCCCGAGAAAGCCTGGTTTCATCTTCCAATACATAGAACGAATAGGATGTGAATATTGCACATTACATAATGTTGTCCTAGTGATCGGCAAACCACGTACAAATACATATATATATATATAAAAGCTAGATCGCAAGACCTGAACCAATTTAGACAAACTTAATCGGCCCAACCGGGAATCAAATACAATACTTCCATCTTATATCGAATTCACCGCGTAAACGGCTGCGTCATGGACTGCGTTTAAACTTCCTCCACTCTTCACTTCGTTTTTTTTCATGGAGATCGTATGTAAGAAAAAATGTTTAAAAAAAAACTGAATTTCATTAAGGACGTGACCGCGACGAAAGTACTGAATGAATTCAAATGAAACTTGGCAAGATTAGAGTTCATACTAGGAGGAAGAGACAAATATCTTAGCAGTCCATGGATTCACCGTGCGGGTGCCGGGTCCATCGCGTGGCTGAGAGAAAAACTCCGAACAAAAATTTGTGTCATGGGTGTAGGTTTAAAAGAGATCTCTTTGTGACGGTCGCCAATATGGAGCTTACCGCACTTCTAGTAAGGCCAAGGTCTTTTAGCAGGTTATAGAGAGACTTCGCTGGTATACCTCTCGCACCTACTTTTACCGCGTATACACTAACCACATAGCCATTTTTAGTTAGTTCATTAGTAAGGTCATAATATTTATTCACTTTGAATACATGGTCTTTAGGGATGTTTGTTTCACATGGCACTATAAGCTCAACAGGTGCTATGTGTTTGATTTGAAATATGTCCGGTCTAGATGTCGAAATAGCTAAGTCTTCCGGGATTTTATAGTGCTTTTCATACGTGTCCATTAATATAGTCCAATCAGGTGCAGAGCCCAGAATTGAATAAGGCTTGCTGGTGGAATTTGTATCTGAGCCTGCTTTAACGGAGTTAATCCTAACTAATATTATAAATGCGAAAGTAACTCTGTCTGTCTTTCTGTCTTATTTTCACTCTACAACTACTGAACGGATTTAAATGAAGTTTGGTACACAGTAAGTCTAGAGCCTGAAAAAGGACATAGGCTACTTTTAATTGCGAAAAAAGGGTTGTAAGGGGTTAAAGGGGGGATGAAATGTTGTATGAAAGTATCGTCGTTTTGAAAGCTTAAGACCTATTTCTTAGGCAGTTGATTAGATATTAATAAATATGACATTCAAAGCTGAGAAAAATTAGGCTGCCGTAATAACAAATTCCACGCGGACCAAGTCGCGGGCAAAAGCTATTTATATATATAGTATATACCGTCCCTTTAAGAGAAAGGATTAAAGTCCACATGGACGAACTCGCGGGCGTCCTCTAGTGTTCAATAAAGCGTACCTACTAGCGTATTTGTCATGGTGGAGAAATAACATTGTAATGTATTTGCAATTTGCAGCGGTTCATTATCCAACGCCCTCGGGAGCGGCGGAGGGAGAGCGCCGCTACAAACGAAATATCCAATAAATTATTAATTAAATGGAAAGTTCTTTTATTATAAAAAATATTATGTTAGCGCTTTAAAGTACTTATTTGTTGAGTT
This sequence comes from Mycalesis mineus, assembly GCA_034621355.1. Classification (NCBI taxonomy): domain Eukaryota; kingdom Metazoa; phylum Arthropoda; class Insecta; order Lepidoptera; family Nymphalidae; genus Mycalesis; species Mycalesis mineus. Next base: position 1,176,252 of record CM067882.1, read on the forward strand.
AATAACGTATTGGGAATGTGAAATTGGTATATTTTTGTATAAATAATTTTATTTCACTGCCGACATGGCACAGTGGTATGCGCGGTGGATTTTATAAGACAAAGTTTCTTCGTTTGATTCCTGGTAGGGCTAATTGCAATATTCTGAATTATTGTTCTAGATTTGGTTGGTGGGTTTTGGACGTAGCTAGTTACCGACAAAATCGTACTGTCAAGCGGTTTGACGTTCCGGTACGATGTTGTACAGAAACTGTAGGGGTATGTAGGTATGCTAACCTACTCCTAAGCTAGCCCGCTTCCATGTCAGATTGCATCATCACTCACCACCAGGTGTGATTCAAGTGTTAACTTGTGGTAGATAAATAAATAAAAAAAATCTTTTTTCTTATTTTATTGAAAATGTCCATTTATCAATTATTTATACTCTAGGTAGGTACTAACTATGTCCCATGGTTTCTTTCATGTAGATCCAGTTTGTGGGGAATTATTGGGATGTAATGTAACCTATATGCTGTATTAGACTATAATCTATTTATGCCAAATTTAATGTAGATCCGTTCAGCATTTGAGCCGTATTTGAGTAGGTACCTAATAAACGTTAGTCCTATAAGGGGGGAGGCGTGGCTCTGTAGTGGGCCGTTAATAGGCTGACAATGATCATGATGATGAAACGTGTGTCGAGAAAAAGCTTTTTGATAATTGTTTGAAAATTCGTCAGGTAGTGTCAGTGATTAGCAAAAACAGACTAGCAAACAGAAATTCTGTTTTGAGCACTAAACCATTTCATTTATTAACGGCTTTCAAAATACCAATTGCAATCTTTTTTCAGTGCAGAGAATAGCACCCATTTGTCAGTTTAGATTTATACAACAAAATTGGCACCAGTAACAGCGGAGAAAAAATATAGCAGCAAGTTAATAAAGTCTATAAACAGTGAATCCCGGGCAATTTCTTAGCAAATAAGATCTCCATTGCTCTAGACAAATAAAGGGCACGATCAACGCCTAGCAATAAACCTAAGGATCCCTGGAGAAATATTGCATTCGCTACGATGTAATAACAAGGAAATTACAAACAGCTGGTCAGCAGTGAGCTCTTTAACACCAATTAGGTTTTGTACACTTAAATTTAATGGAATTGAATTGAATTTTAATTTTTAGTAGAGTTCTATGTGATAGAGTTTTTTTAACCGACGAAAACACGGAGGAGGTTCTCTATTCGACACGTATATATTTTTTTATGTATGACCACGCATAATTTTTTACAGAGTTGTCCGATTTTGACAAGTCTTTTTTGATTAGAAAGATCACACTTTCAATATGGTCTCATAGTCATCATGTTAGGATCTGATGATGGTATCCTGGTAAAATTGAAGGAACTCTTCAAATTGTATAGGCACACTTGCAGCGATTTCGGTTTTTGTGTAAGTATCGGTAGCGTTTTGGCTACAAGTGCCGTATAATATGTTATGAGAGCTGGAAATATATGCTGGCACCGACTCACAGATATGCAGTATATGAATATATTAAGTAAATTAAAGCAACTGAATGACGCAGTTATTTTTTACTTCTTAGTGCATTTTGAGTCGGTTCTATTTTTAACCGACGAAAAAAAAACGGAGGAGGTTCTCAATTCGACACGTATATATTTTTTTTTATGTATGACCACGCATAACTTTTTACAGAGTTGTCCGATTTTGATCATTCTTTTTTTATTAGAAAGGGCATACTTCCAAGGTGGTCCCATTGTCATCATGTTAGGATCTGATGATGATATCCTGGGGAAATTGAAGGAACTTTTCAAATTTTGGAGGCACGCTTACAGCGATTTCGGTCTTTGTCTCGGTATCGGTAGCTTTTTGGTTACTAGTGCCGTATAATATACTATAACAGTATAGTATGAGTACGTTACGTGGCGATAAATCACAAAAAAGTAAGAAATAAAATTTTTTAACAAAAAATAGAACCGACTCAAAACGCACTAAAAAGTAAATATAACTGTGTTATTTAGTTGCTTTAATTTACTTAAGTATATCTAGGAGTCGGTGCCAGCCAAGGTTTCTACTTTAAGGACGTTACCAAGAACCCATAAACTGCTTTTCTACGTAAAATAAATGTTCCTTAAACTTGGCTGGCACCGAATTCATAGATATGCTAAAAAGATATTTTTATTTGGTCCAAAAGAAACCCCAAGTGATTAAAAAATAAAGAAGTAAGCGTTCGTTAATAGCGTGCAAAGTTCGAACAAAATATAAATAGGCACAAAAAATATGTCCGAGTAAGTAGTTGCTAAAGTTTGGGGGATTTTCCTTGAACAACGGACAATAACGGTTCCGTTGGGTTCCGGCTAGACGTGGGCGTTGAAAGACCTTTTTATTAAGTTTCTATAATTGGAAAAGTAAAAGAAAATTATCATTTTTACATAAATATATAAATGTGAAATACGGATTGACTCTTCACAAGATCTTTAAAACTCTACACTTCATTCATCATCATCATGTTCATTTCGCAATGTAATTTCTTATTTGCTACCTTCATAGGAGTAGAATAATATCCACAACCCTCGGTTTCTACAGGACATCGTACCGGAACGCTTAATCGCTTGGCGGCACGTGTTTGTCGATTGGGTGGTAACCTGCCACGAGACCTCCGCCTTATAAATATATTTATAAAAATTTAAGTAATTTTTTTAAATAATAAATTTTCTCATTGCACCATCCCGCTTACGATACTCAAATGACTTTTCAATAGGTTGCCTGTAAGAGATTGCTTCTAGCAATAAGGCCGCCTTTGCATGTTTATTTTAATCCTTTTTTCATGTTTCTGTTATATCTATTATTATGTGCAATAAAGTATTTCTTCTTCTTCTTCTTCTTCTCGTGCATACCACTGTTACAAAGGAACAGTAGTACATTATCACCTTAAACTCTCCAACTCTCACTGAAGTAGCGTGGTAGTTTTAAACAAATCGTTTTTCCAATAAACCTTCCGCCTCTAGTGGGTCCTTCAAATAGGTTAATCGTGATTATAATTCGAGTTTAAATATACTCGGATTTTGTGTACTTCGATACGGAGCTCTAAGAAAAAGAAATGTTTTAGCAAACGCTAATACAAGGGAATGGACAGAATCTCATCGCGCGTTGATGGATAAGCCCATTTGTATTCACGAATTATCGTCTTTATAAAAACTTCTTCAGCCGTCTTAAAATAAATCTGTTTTTGATTTCGCAAGTGACGACGCCGTCTACAGTTAGCGTAACTATATTCCGAACCATATAGATTGGCAATAGAGGGCATTGAACCCGCAAAAGTCGCTAAGAGCAAAGGAGCTACTATAAATCTGTCTCTTATTTACGTATTTGCAATTACGTAAGTGTAGTTCTTAAATAATAAGTTTCGCCAATTGGCAACATTGGCAACATTGTCATTATTTGAGATCGTTATTATTTGAGAGTGAGGATTCATTGCCCTTTAGTGTCAATCTATACGGTTCGGAATATAACCTCCTCTTTGTCTAGGAGAGCACGGAAAGTCAAGTTCATTTTCATAGCTCAAGCTAAGCCTAGTTGTTTTTTTCCTTCTTAGTGAATTTTTTTTTCAAGAAATTTACAGTACAAACTTTCAGCCTGGATTAAAGGAAGTCGGGAGTGCTTTACACACCCGTGTCTTACGTCTTTGTCAATAGGGTGGTAACTAAGACTCGGACCAATCGAATCTCAATCGAAACCAGGACCTCTGTCTTATAAATTCACCGCGCATTCTACTGTGCTAGCGAGGCCGTCGAAAGCTCAATATTGCATAACTCGACTAAGGTTGGTGAATCGAACCCAGGACATCGACAACAAAGTCACATAGACCGACCACTGAACCAACTAGGTGTATTTATACTATCTCGTGACATCCTCAAATCAAATTGTTATTAAACATCCGATAATTTCAAATCGAACACAACCAATATCCTCTGCAACCGGTCGGTGAATAAAACACACATTTTATTGCAATCAATTTATTTGAATCACTCTGTTTACGCGCGCGCGCAGTTGCGTCCACACGAAGATGGGCAATTAGCGTGTTACGAGTACCTACCATCAAGTAGAATGTACTTACAAATTAATCGATTCCACATAACAGGGTCAGGTCAAAGTCATTTGAGTTTGATACTTCGAACAAAACCATAAACTTATGTTTATACATACATAAAAACATCACGGCTCATTCCCATAGGGGTAAGCAAAGATTACATCCTTCCATTTGCCACGGAACTTGCATATTTCCTTAGCTCCATCCACTTGACGGTGATGCGATCCTTCTATAGAGTCTACGTCATTTACACCGTCAGAAAAACAGCATGCAGGATGAGAAAGTGATATGATCTCAAAGAGCTCCACACTCAGCATGTGACCAGAAGGAATACGCTCATTTCTTCATCATTATTTCTTATCATGAATAAGCTAAGTGCTACAGATATTTTTATTGGTTCATTCTCGAAATTTATTAAATCTGTTAAGTTGGAATTAAAAGCACTTAATAGTAATTAGTTCAAATATTTTCTGTCAAAGATTATTGTAAATTAATCGCATGCTGTGTTTCCTTTTAATTAGTTTTACATTTTAACATGTTACTCGTATATTTTGTTTTATTTTCTATTCAATGTATTATCTGTAAAACTGTTGGTAGATCAAATAAAGAGAAAAAAAAATCATTACTATCAGACTATTAACTACAGGACCAGGCGTTCCATATCCCGGCTCCATGGAGTGTAGACGCACCACGCTGCTCCAATGCAGGTTGGCGGGTGGGGTGACATTGTTTCTTGTATTAACGCTTGTTTATAAGATGGTTATTCACACTGTTCTTTTCTGTTTTAAAGATTGCGCAAGTGGTAAGAGAATCAGTAAAAGTTACAAAGATGTCCTTGCAGTTTAGCAAATATTTTATATTATTGTCTGACTACATACGCACGCACTGCAGAACAAGCCACCCTCCTTATAGAAGAGGGAAATGGAGCATAGACCCACCACGCTGATACAATGCGGGTTGGCGGTAGGGTGATAATGTTTCATTTATTGACGATCACTATCTCATTTTGGTGAAAGCCGGGACCGACGGCTTAACGTGCTTTCCGAAGCACGGGGGTTTATCTCTACCGACTCCGCGATTGGAATGTCCTGAAAATTTCATATATTATAGGAATGAAAAACCGACGCTACATATACAAGACCAACGAGGTAGTCACTTGTAACTACTACTTAGTTATTTTGGGGAATTATAACAATTTTTTATAGTGTCGTGAAGTTCGTAGCGATAAGTATTAAATTCGCTGAATTTAAGCTATGAAGGTTTGTTTGATCACAATGAATCTATATTCATACTTTATATCTAAAATGCCTACAATTTCTAAAACATCCCCCAAAAGTCTAATACGGCGACGAAATTTTTGAATTTTACATAAGCATAGATAACGCAATGCGACGTATATCATTCCGTGGCCCGTAGCGGGCTAGCGGCCGTACCATGCGCAAACGGCAAACGGTAACACGCGCGGTCTCGGGCCGGACGTGCCGCGTCCGTCAGTGCTGCCAACGTGCGCGCCGAAATTACTCTCTGACACTTGCGTTCGGAAATTTAAAACTTGACCGATTCATTTAAAAATATATAATTTTTTTTAAACAGTGAATTCTGTATTGTTTATTGTGCGGTGGTTTTTGTGTGATTCTGTGCAGGATTGTGTGTAATATTTTTTGTTTGGAGAATCGGATAAGTCTCGGAGGAAGCAGGTAAATTTTAGTTTTATGAAAAACCTAGTCTAGTATATAAAAGCAATTTAATATATATGTAAGTATCCGACCACCGATTCGGAGGAATACTATGTCGACTAAGTTTTTTACTCTTTATATTGTTGTATATTATATATAGTTTAGGTTACTGTAGCGGATAAGTATTTACTTTTTTATTTATATATTATAAATATATTTTTAATATGTACATATATTTAATTCTTTGTCAGAATGGCCAAACTTGAACTTGATTCCAAGCCGTTAAATATTATTAATGTAATCAATGTATGTTTTATTATAAATATTAATTAATTAGGGCAAAATTAATTAAGTATTTGTCTGATATATCGGTTCCACTCGGACAAGAAATATTCTTTAGAAAAATAAATGAAAAAGTAGAGAAATAGATTATAAAAACCGTTATGACTGTCGTTAATTTTTTAGAATATATTTATCTATTTTTAAAAATTAGTAATTACGTATGATTAAATATAACATATTTCAATAATCCACCATTACGATTTTAGTTTCATAAAAGAATAAAAGAATAAAAGATTAAAGAAAAACGAATTTATTCGAAACGTCGCAAATAAAAATAAAATTAGAAGTAACTTTTAAGGTTTTTTGATATTTCTATGAGAAAATAAATGCTAATTCATTTCGTTCCGATTGATCAAAATACCTGGAAAGTTTTGATACTTTAAAGTCCTTTATATTTTTAAGCAAACGCCAATTTATGTAAAATAATGCCTTTTTTTCTTAAAAACAGCTTAAAAGTAAAACGTGGGTTTATTTATTCTATTTTATGTTATATACTACAACAAAAACCCAGATTTAAAGTACGAATTTAATTGAAATAAAGTAACAAATATAAAATCCGAAGTGAATAGCGAAGAATTCCGTATAGTTTAGAAAAACCCTTTCAGCTCTAAGCTCTATCAGAGGGTTATGGAGCTTAGAGCTGTGTAATGTGTAATGTGGGTTACTTTGTTTTTTATTCATGTAACGAGCACTATCTTCTTAATGATAATAACCGAGGCCGACGGCTTAACGTTCTCTCCGAGGCAAGGGGATGTAAAATCACCAACTTCCTAACTCCGGTCTGAGAATTTTTGCAGACAGTTTCTTGGAAAAGAATCAAAGCTTTTTAATTATGATAATAGAACTAAGGAGCTCGTAATCCGAAACCACATAGGATGACCACTAGACCTAATTAAAAAAAGCTCTTTGCGAGCTTTTATTTCGCAATATTATCTAGCAAAGTACTCAATTCGTCTCTCTCACTCAATTTCATTTGGAATTAAACGAGCCCAAATGAAATTGTATCGCTTATATATAGAGTTCTTATGGCCACCTTCCGGCTTCAGCATCAGATCCTGGTTGACATATAAGATCAAAGAACTCGTCAGTACGAATAAATGGAGCCTAAACTCGATGGGATCGTGACGTTTGATTCTGGAGTTGATGACCACCTTCCAGCTACAGCATCAGATCAGCTCCATCATCATCATCATCATCATCATAATATTGCATGGTTATATCACGCGATATACATTTCCTTGTTATAAAATCAGTTCTAATGGGAACAGTCAAGGGAAAATCTTAAACTTGCAGGACAAGTAAAACTAAATAAGGGCTTGAACAAAAGTAGTTTTTTAATTTCTTGTTATTAATCTAAAGAACCTATTAAGTGAGCTAAGAAACCTAGACATACCCGAACTAAAGCTCAGGTAAATAGAGTGACCTATTTGTTGCGAGTTAATTTTCCGAGACACTTTGATAACCGAATCGAAAATGTTTCGCTATTTATGCTATGCTGAGTCGGAAAATTGAATCTATTGAACGCGTCAACAAATAGCTAACTTACTATTTTGTATCAAAAGACTTTTCTTTACCTGTAAAATTTATTTTATTTCCACTATTCATAATCAGCTGTAAAAAAGAATGAATTTAACACAGATTTTTATGACATGAACTCAAATTCTACAGCTGCTGTATTAACTATTTTTTTTCATTTCCTTTGGCCTTACCTTCTAACTTAATAAAATTATTATTATTAAAACAATAATAATACATACATACATACATACATACGCTCGGAAAACATTACCCGTCCTTCTGACGCAGTCGGGTAAAAAAAGAGAGGTTTTACAATTTTAGTTTTAAGCGAATTGCACCGATTGACATGATTGACAATTAGGGTGCATCCCAGTAGTACCCCATACCGTAGTTCTATAGAACTGTTGGGATATTTTCCGTGCTATCAAATAATATCCCAATAGTTCTGTATAGTACTGTAGTATAGTTTTTGCTCTTGACTTTACTTATACCAGATAAGTTATAAACTTTATATTATTTTAATTGACAAGGGACATTTTGTTTTTAACAAAAAAATGTCCCTTGCGACAAAAGTTAAGTTGTTAAAACCAAGTAGTAGTTGTGTCTAAAAAAATATTCTATTATTTTAGAAGTTACAGGGGGGGACACATTTTACCGCTTTGGAAGTATCTTTCGCGCAAACTATTCAGTTTAGAAAAAAATTATATTAAAAACCTCAATACCATTTTAAAGACGTTTTGTGCAATTAAAGCAAAGCTGTATTCGATATAGTATGTTTATTATTTAAGTGGACATTTATTATTGCAATCAAAAGAGATTCCATATTTTATGTATAAAAACTTTAGATATTTTTTATGTAGCGTACAAACAAAATGTTGATATCGACATTTCATTAATTTTGTCCCATTAGTTCTATATAGAACTAATGGGACAAAATTAATAATAATAAACACTAAGCACTGATATGGTGTATCAACAGTTCTATAGAACTAAAATTAGGGGGTACTATTGGGATACACCCGGCAATTAAAAGATATGATAAGCCACTCCGAAAATATCGACGTATTTCTATTAGAACATATTTACTAATATTATAAAGGCAAAAGTTTGTATGTATGGGTGGATGTTTGTTACTCTTTCACGCAAAAACTACTAAATAGATTTTGATGAATTTTTACAATCATATAGCTTACATATAAGCATGACACAAAGTCCACATTTTATCCCGAAATTCCCACGGGAACAAGAACTACGCGAGTGAAACCGCAGGCAATACAAGTTAAATTTTAAAAACCCCCGAGAGTTATAAATAGAGTCCGACCGAAACTGGTTTTCCGGCCGAAACCGAAACCGAAACTAACCATTCGGCCCTGGCTTCAGTTCCGGCCGAAACCGAAACCGAAACCGAAACTCAAGTGGTCATGTATAAAATTCCTTAAAATATTGAAATTTGATGCATTTGACATAATATGCTGCATTAACTGACTAAGTTTTACATTAATGACTAAGTTTTGTTGCTACGGAGCTATCCGAACGGCGCACGACAATTTCCAAACAGGGCCGCCAGCGTCCACTATAGTGTTGCCGCGAGAAACAAAGTTAGGCGAGCGCGCACGACTACTTCCGAAATCAGTTTCGGTTTCGGCAAAAGTTTCGGCCAATTTAAAGCGAAACTGCCGCCGAAACTTGATTTTTGGCCGAAACTCGGCCGAAACCGAAACCGAACTTTCGGTCGGACACTAGCTAGTTATAAAATTTATTAAAATGTAATATTTCTAACATAGTTAACTATAACAATATTATATTAAGACAGGTCAATATTTAAAATGATAGAGAAATATAACATTTTTTTATACAATTCTTTTTTGTCTGTCTTATGTTTACAAAACCTTTTATAGGCTGAGTAAACGGACGCTAAGCAAACAGAGTTGGATAATTATTTGCGCAGATTGTGATGCCTCAGTGTGTTTGCTAGAAAAATGATTTCGATTTTACTGATTTTGTTATTTTTAGGGTTCTATTCCCAATCGCCTTTATTAAACAGTACTGTTCATTTCTTTGGTAAACGTACCTTATTACTCACCTTAGGTACCTTATTACTAAGATTCTACTGCCCATCAGTTTATATTCTCACTAATCTCATAAACCGTGAAGCTAGTCAGTTAATATTTTTACAGACGATGTTTTTCTGTTGTGGCTATAGTAACAAATACTAAAAGAGTATAGAATAAATATTTAAGTGGGGCTCCCATTCAACAAACGTATTTTTTTGCTTGATTGGTACGGAATTCTTCGTACGCGAAGCTGACACGCACTTGGCCTATTTTTATTTTTAGTAGTGAATAGGTTGAACTGGCTCTTGATATAGTTGTTAGCCTATGTGACTTCAGATCATAAGGTCCTGTGTGGGAATCCTTGGTCGAGTTTTCTTTTTCTTCTAAGAAAATTATCAAGAAAACCTCTCCACTAGGGTTGGGTTACACTCCTGTTTTTGGGATAGCATGCGCTCTCGGCCTGTCTCTGCAGGAACTGATAATAATTATTGTTATAGTTAAAAACATTATTATCCTAAGTCCGCCAACCTGCATTAGAGTAACGTGTTGGGCCGAAACCATACACCCTCTCTCTTATAAGGATAGATGACTTGCACTATAGAGAACCATTCCCATAGGATAAATCTAAATAAATAAAATAAATGTTGATTTAAATATAAAACTACAATTCACTTCAGAATGGAAGCCTTAGAACAGACATAATGAGGTTCAATAAATTCATCGCTGTGTGTTATCTAGATTTTTTTTTATAGACTGCAAGTTAGCCCTTGACTGCAATCACAGCTGGTGGTAAGTGATTATAAACCTGTCAAATCACATTAGATTAATGTAGCTGGATAACATTCCGTTACTAATTAAAAGTTAGTCGCTAATAGCAATAATAAATGAGATCAAAAAATTGCATTTAAAACTCCTTCAATATAGGTGAGATTGTAGTTATTAGACTTACAACTTAATCAAATCAAAATAAACTGTATAGTAGTACACATACGAACTCTTTTCGATCGAGAGAGTTAAAGTTGTAGAGTTATTAAAGTGGAACGATGGCTTAACAGGCTCTTCAAAGCGCGGGCTGAAGTGATGGCCGCTTAAAACGCAATTGTTTGACGTACGGTGTCGCAACTAGGCCAGCCTGGTACTGTTTCACCCGATTATTGTCAAGATTGGTGAGGGTAATGTATTTATGGAGGCCTGGCCTTATGGTGGGCCGTTTAATAGGCTGATAATGATGATGATGATAAATGTATTTATCTATTTTATGGTCAAGTCTGTATGTGTGTATAAATTAGGCCTTTTATAAAAAGTTCCCCACCGCGTCTGTCTATCCGACTCTCTCAAAGACTATTAAATGGACTGTAATGCAGTTATCACGAATAGATAGAATAGTTCTTAACGACTATTTTAGTATAAAATTAATTAAGGTTTTATGTAAATTGGTTGAAAAATGACGATAATTGTTGGAAGAGTTGGCAAACATATAAAGCTGCCTGGGAGCTTTCATCGCAAACGCTGCTTTATCGTTTTGAGATATAACAAAATAATGTATGGCTTATATCTATTTTATAAGTATAGCTTGCAACAACAATTTTTGTTTAAGAAAAAAAGGAGCAAGGACCAAGGAGAAAGGGTTGGAAAAGATTTCCGGTAATTAGGTTAGTCTTAGTATTAATTAAAATTGTAGCTTGTTAGTGAATTATTATTGTGAACTCACCACTCTTTACAAAAACATAAGTTTACGAGGGTGGCCAACATTGTTAGTAGGTAACATATTAATCACATTATTAACAATTTTGAACAATAGATTATAAAAAATTTAATGATGGTGATGATCATGTGTGGCGTAAAAACAATAAGTTATAGCATATAACTAAATAAATGTTATATACAATTTTTTAACAAAAAATAGAACCGGCTCAAAACGCACTAAAAAGTAAGAAATAAGTGTGTCATTTAGTTGCTTTAATTTAATTAAGCATATCTATGAAGTCGGTGCCAGCCAAGTTTAAGGAACATTTATTTAACGTAGTAAAGCAGTTTGTGGGTACTAGGTAATGTCCTTAAAGTAGAAACCTTGGCTGGCACCGACTCCTAGATATGCTTAAGTAAATTAAAGCAATTAAATGACACAGTTATTTATTACTTTTTAGTGCGTTTTGAGTCGGTTCTATTTTTGGTTAAAAATTTTTATTTCTTGCTTTTTAGTGATTTATCGCCACGTAACGTACTCGTACTATACTGTCATAGTATATTATACGGCACTTGTAGTCAAAAAGCTACCGATACTTACATAAAAACCGAAATCGCTGCAAGTGTGCCTATAAAGGTTGAAGAGTTCCTTCAATTTTCCCAGGATATCATCAGATCCTAACATAATGACAATGAGACCACCTTGGAAGTATGTTCTTTCTAATAAAAAAAAAATTGTCAAAATCGGACAATTCTGTAAAAAGTTATGCGTGGTCATACATAAAAAAAAAATATACGTGTCGAATTGAGAATCTCCTCCGTTTTTTTTTCGTCGGTTAAAAATCACGAACTATAGCCAACATACTAAACTTTCTAAAAGCAACATGAATCACGGCCATGACAATATGACAGGGAAATCTTTTTCGCAGAAACTTGGCCGCACTGCGAAACAATTTGGAATCAAGAAAGAGCGATTTCCACAAATCGGTTGCTTGTGCAATTTGCATACACGTACACATGGAAATCTTGCTTGCAAACTTGAATTTAGTTTTTCAATTCAATTCAATTCGTGATTTCAAGTAGGCTGATTATAAGTACTTTTGAAACGTCAAATTAGACTATATGTTGTGACTCTACCACCGGCTCAAAAGGCAGGTTCGGCTGAGAAGAGCCGGTAAGAAGCTCAACTGTCTTTTTAAATCATTCATTTTTGCAATATTAACTGTATTGTTACATAAAATTATTTATTCCACATCTTGTGTGAAGTTGAAAGCCGATCCAAAAAAGATAAATTTTGTTTTTGGGACCTAATTAAACTTGAAGATGAAGTCAAAAAAAATTTAATATTAAATTAAACCGACTTCAAAACGCACTGAAAAGTAAAAAATAAATGCGTCATTTGGTTACTTTAATTTACTTAACCATATCTATAAACTCGGTGCCACCCAAGTTTAAGGAAAGTTTATTTAACAAAGTAGCAAAGCACATTGTGTGAATTAGGTAACGTCTTTAAAGTAGAAAGCTTACAGATGGCACCGACTTCATAGATATGGTTAAGTCAATTAAAGTAACTAAATGACGCATTTATTTTTTACTCTTCAGTGCGTTTTGAAGTTGGTTTAATTTTATATTAAAATTTTTTTTCATACTTTTTAGTGGTTTATCGACAACGAACATACGTAAAACCTAGTCGTTCTAAACTATGAGTAACAATATTCGGCAGCCACTTATAACTACAACACCGACATCGCTGCAAATGTGCCTATGAAGTTTGAAGAGTTCCTTCGATTTAACCAAGATCTCATCATCAGATCCTAACATGATGACTATAGGACCATTTTGGAGGTGTACCCTTTCTAATAAAAAAATAATTTTCAAAATCGGACTATTCTGTGAAAAGATGTGCGTGGTCATGCATAAAAACATCCCTATCTCAAAAACTACTGAACCGATTTTAATGAAACTTGCAGTGTACCCTAAGTTGAACAATACCTAGTACAAAAAAAAGAATTACTTAAATCGGACTTGTAGTTTCGGAGATATGCCTCCACAAACATAAATACATACATACATACATACACTATTGAAATTTGGCACATTTGTTCAAACGCTGATATAGACTAACATATGCGAAAATTGGGCAGTTCTGGAAATATTACATATATACGGGTCGAATTGATAACCTCCTTTTTTGTGAAGTCGCTTAAAATGCCTGTGCATTTCGATTGACTACTTCAGCGGCGCAGTGGTGTGCGTAGTGAATTTATAAGACAGAGGAAATGAGTTCGATCCCCGGCTGGACCGATTAAAGTATTCTAAATAAGTCCAGGTCTGGGTAGTGGGAGGCTTCGACCGTGGCCAGTTACCAGTCTACCGATGGAAACGTGTCGCCAAGCGATTTAGCATTCCAGTACAATGTAGACACCGAAAGGGGTGTGAAATACATCCTACTCCTGATAGCCCGCTTCCATTATAGATTGCATCACTTATCCTCAGGTGTGATAGCAGTTAAGGGCTAACTTCTAATGAATAAAAAAACTTAATATACGTCTGATTGACAACCAACATTCTGTTATTACTAGTAAACTTTATAAAGGGCATCTTTATCTAAGTGAAAGCTATCGTTATAATAATAAAAAGCTCCTAAATTGATTGTGGAAAGGCGAAACCCATAAAGCTTTTAAAGCGACAGTAGCTGTCAGAGTACAGAAGTCGAAGACGTCTTTAATTTAGCTTAGTCAGTGTCAACAAAAGGCATATTCAGGGCCCACACACGCGGCACTTATTGTATGCCCAATGCCCATTGGGGCCTTTGGTTAGGGCTACCAATATTTTTTCGACGAAGTATTATACTAGTAATAGTTGCTTATTTTTTAAAAGTGTAAGTATTTTTGCATCTCTTGCAAATTTTGATAATAATATTGCGCGCTATTTCTTCAATCAATGTTAAGGTGCATTCATAAATTCTAAAATGAAGGAGTATTTGTGCTTACTTCAAAAGTAGATATATAATATCTACGCCGAACCTACCTTTGTTTTAGAAGAACGCAATTTAAGAGGAAATCTGAAAGTTGCACTAGTTATTAAATGATAGGGGGGTAATAAGTTGCATGGTATGGACACGTGATGCGAAGAGATGAAAGGCATACAAGAATTATAATATTAAAAAGCGGAACGGAAGGCCGAAGAAGATATGGCTGGAATATGCGAAAGAGGATATGTATGCAAATGGAGTATGCAATGATTTGACGGATGACAGAGGTAAGTGGAAGAGAGTATGTGACGACTTGAGTGGGTAATTGCCAGGAGAATGTGATGAGTACATAGTAGCTATAAAATACAAAAAAATAAATACAGTACGGTTGGCAGCCCTGCCTTTGATAAAAGATGAACGCGATAGGAGCCGTCAGACTAGGTGGCGCCACCGAGCTTCAATGGAGCTTTACAGAAAGTTCGTAAACAAAATACAGAGCGCCGCCGGCGGGTGATGGGGTTTTATAACATGATGCGAATTATTAAAGGCCATATGTATGTCAATAATTAAAAATTACATTAATTCAAAAGCAAAAACTAATGAGAAATTCGAGAAATAATGAATGCAATGTCACTCTCAGTGAAGTAGAAAGGAGTAGGGTAGGATAAAAATATTTATGTATCGTCTAGCGTTCAAGGATTTTTGAATCCGGGCATTTACTTGTGAATCTGTGATGGTCAGTAGATCGATTCTAGATAAAATCGACAATTTGAATCCGATGTACAACGGTTGCAAAGCGGGTGTAACAGAAATCGAAATTCTTCTAAGACATTTTATCATATTGGACTGACAGTCGAACTGAAGGAAGGTAGGCTGAGGTTGTATCGACGAGATGTTCGTATGATGTATGACTTCAAAAACTGGCATATAGTCTTTTTTCGAAAGACAGTCTATTTCAACTGGGCAGGTTGCCTTCCTTATAGAGCTTTGACCCACCACGAATTTTTAGTGCGTGTTGATAAGTTTAGTGTGATGTTTACTTTTTGACACTATTGTTAATGATTATGTTCGGAACGCATACTTTAACGAGCTCTTCGAAGAGCTGAGGTGTAACATTAACACACTTCCCGACACAGAGCTATCAACTTTTACTGACACGGAAGAAAGAAAAACTCGGCGCAGGAATCGAACCCAGAACCTCATATAGGCGAACCTCTGAACCTATAAACCTTTAATTACATATAGTGTATGTACATAATAAATACCTATACTATCCATTAATGTATGCCGAGTTACAGCAAACATACTTTGAAATTGTAAATATACACCCACGTTACAGACGCCTGCAGTGGATTCCATTAGATACATCATTTTGTGTGTTGCTTGAGTCAATAAATATTGTTTCATTTTCAAAATTCATCCATCCATTCAGCTGATTTCCAAAAATGCAAACTCACCATCCGCAGTATCATCCGCGTACGTCCAGTTGCCGTATTGTAATAAAAAGCAGATAATTTGTTATTCCAAGCTATAATCTCTGTGTCAAATGTTGGGGTCGTGGCAAGAAGGACGGAGGACGAAGGCCTCTACCCTGATAGTAGGTAGGTGGATGACCTATGTATCTATGTTAAGACTAGACTACTTAAATAAAGTCCTTTACTTTTAAAGGGTGTTATACATTGCAAGCGAGGAACGCAACTTCCTGAGTTGCCTCTATCTTTGGAGCGATATACGAGTACAGTTCTCGGCAACTGTAAATCACGTTTATGCGTAGTGCGAGTACCAGTGGGTATGTATGCGTCTAGAGTCTAGACTGACTAGACGCTGCTATCATACGTAATGAGTGTGAGAGTGCATGACTGATGGACATTCCGCTCTTTGCTGCATTTATGCCGACTAGTTTATTGAAATTTGACACCCAAAGTGAACTACTTTGGGTATCGACTCCCAAAATATATTAAAGTAGAGATAGACCGGGCGTAGTCGGATTTCGGAAGGATATCCTGCTGATTTTTATTATGATTGTCCATTAATGTAATAACTTGCATAACAGAATAAGAAGAAAGAATAAAGAAATAATTATAATAGCAACATTTATTTATTTTAATCAAGTAATTTTTCATTTGTTTATTGTGCCATTTTCCACAAAGCACCGACGAATTCAAGCGACAAAGCAGCGACCGGTGTACCCGTCAGAGTTATCGGGTTTTCGCGGAAAATTTCAAAGTAAAACAGTTTCTAAATAAAAAAAAATAGATTTTTAATGAAGTTAAACAAGTCAGTCAAAAAGTGTGCGAATATCTACTGTATACAATTTCTCATTATGGATGTCATTGTACAACCATTGAAAAATAAAATTAATAAAAAAACGAGACACTTTTTGCGGGCGAACTTGTTTGGAGTAGGATGAAATCCACACTCCTTTCGGTTTCTACACGACATTGCCGGTACCGTCTTTGTCGGTATGGTGGTAGCTAGTCTTGGCGAAAGCCTCCTACTAACCAAATTAGGAGAAATCTTAATTTGCCCCGCTGAGAATCGAACTCAGGACCCTCCGTCTTATAAATCCACTGCGCTGTCCACCACGGAAACCGTCAAAAAGATATTGTAAGTCCAATTTTATGTTGAAGTATTGTTTACCTGAAATTCAATATCTTATAGGAAATATATTCATCAGTAAAACATGAACAATGTATCGTTTCCAGTCTATTTCTCCCGTATTTCAACTTTTGGTAACACTCATTCCTTTTTTTTGTGATGTATCTTTACGAGCTGGATATTAAAATTGTACGCTGTTTAAGTATAAATGAAAATGATTTAATAAATCGTTAACCTGAATACAGCCGTGATGGAATATCACGATCATTATCAGGAGCGTAAATTACAAGGTGTTGAGCTTTAAACTTAATTTATTGTAAACTGGTTCTATGAATAAGGTTTAATAACTTGCTTTGGAGAAGAATCGTAAAATTGCTCCCTAAAAGTTTATTAGAAACCACTTAAAATAGACTATGCCACGTTTTGTTAACGACAACTAAAACAGTTTAAAATATTGCGATAAAATATGTATCTTATATAATATTATGATTGAAGGCCTACGTGGCGCAGTGGCATGCGCAGTGGATTTATACTACAGAGTTCGATTCCCGGCTGGATCGATTAAGATTTTCTAAATTGGGTCAGGTCTGGCTGGTGAGAGGCTACGGCCATGGTTAGTTACCACCCTACCGACAAAGACATACCGCTAAGCGATTTAGCTTTTCGGTACGATGTCGTGTAGTAACTAAAAGGTGTGTGGACTTCATCCTACTCCTAACAAGTTAGCTCGCTTCCATCTTATAAAAATAAAAATAAAATAAAAAAATAAATAAAAAAAATAAAAAAATAAAAAAGCCTTTATTACTAGTATTACAAACTTTCTTAGAAATTATGAATTTTAAAACATTAAATTTAAATTAAATACAAGTCGCCTCTTTGGCGTAGGCCTCCCCCAAATCTTTCCAAATTTTCCTGTTACGCGCTGTGCGCATCCAGATCGGTCCGTTTTCTTGTGAGAAGATGTCTCTCCATCTCTTTCTCTGACTTCCCCTCTTTCTTTTATGGTCTCTAGGTATCCATTCTGTAACTCTCTTAGTCCATCGTTCGTTTTCTAGTCTACAAATATGACCAGCCCATTTCCATTTTAACAATCTAATCCTTTTAATTACGTCTGTTAGTTTGGTTCTTTTCCTTATACTTTTATTACTCACTCTATCTTTTAATTTCACACCCAACATACTCCTTTCTATT
The DNA here is from genome assembly GCA_034621355.1 of Mycalesis mineus. Classification (NCBI taxonomy): domain Eukaryota; kingdom Metazoa; phylum Arthropoda; class Insecta; order Lepidoptera; family Nymphalidae; genus Mycalesis; species Mycalesis mineus. The sequence continues at coordinate 1,194,369 of CM067882.1, forward strand.
TTCCTCTGGCAGATTGCTAACTTATCTTCCTCCTCTTTTCTTAGCGACCATGTTTGACAGCCATAAGTTATGCATGGTAATATTGCTACATCAAATAATTTCTTTTTTATGCTCATGTTGATGTCTTTATTTTTCATTATTTCTTTAAAGCCCCAATATTTTTTCCACGCTATAGCGATCCTTCGTTGTATTTCCTTTGGTGTACAATTTTCAAAAGAGACTAATTGACCAAGATATACATAATCATTTACGTACTCTATGTTTTCTCCTTCTATCTTAATAACTCTCTCTACTGCATTAGTCATTATTTTGGTTTTTGAGCTATTCAAAGATAGGCCAGCCTTTTTGCTTTCTGTTGTTATTTCTAGTAACATATCCTCTAGATCTAAAGCGTATTCTGCGAATACAACAATATCGTCTGCGAAGCGTAAGTGACTTAGATATTCACCGTCAATTTTTAAGCCTTTTCCTTCCCACTCAAAGTTTTTAAATACCGTTTCGAGAACTGTTGTAAATATTTTCGGGGAGAGAGGAACCCCTTGTCTTAAGCCTCTACTTATTTGAAAGCTATCTCCTTCCTTTTCTAACCTTACTTTTGCGTGACACTTTGAGTATACCCTTTTGATTAAATTCACATATCTGATATGAATGCCTTGTTCTAATAGGGAAGACCATATTATACTGTGGTGTATGGAATCAAACGCTTTTTTATAGTCTATGAAGCACATGTAGAGTTCCAGGCCGTATTCGTTTGCCTTCTCAATTAATTGTGTCACTACTTGAATGTGGTCTATTGTCGAAAAGTGTTTCCTAAAGCCTGCTTGCTCACGTGGTTGGCACTCTTCGAGTGTTCTCGATACACGGTTTAATAACACTTTCGCAAAGATCTTATACATATTTGACATAAGACTTATGGGACGATAGTTGTTCAGCTCTGCCCGGTCGCCTTTCTTATGAAGAAGTATAATAATAGATTCTGACCACTGCTCTGGTGTCATTTCTGTGTTTAGTATTTGATTAAAAAGGGTATGTTTATAGATATTTAAAAATAATTTTAGCATTTCATTTGAAATGTTATCGTTACCTGGGGTCTTGCCCTTCTTCCGGGTCTCAATAGCATATTCAATTTCCGAATATGTTATCTCTGGTAATTTGTTTTGGTCACTGTAAATAAATTCTTGTTCTGAATGTAAATTCTTCTGATTTGATGTATATAGATTTTTTTAGAAATTTGTAGCTTCATTTATTATATCTGGTCTTTTATACAGAATATTTTTGCCTTATCCTTTAGATTTGCAGCCCATTGAAATTTATCGCTAAGTTCTTTGTATGCTTTCCTTATAGCACCCGTCTTTGATATAAAATTTAAAAATACTTCACGTCTTCTCAATTTCTTTTCATGCGATAAATTTCTGTTTATCTGTTTGCTTAGTTTAGTTATTTTGAAACTTACTTCCTTCGTTCTTTTTTGCTTGTAGAGTAAATTTCGTTGTAGTAAAAGAAGCTTAGTTTCTTGAGAAGTATGTATTTTCTTACTTTTTGTTTGTTTATGGAGCTCAGCCGATAGAAGATTTAATTCATTTAACATACCATCATATTGTTTTTGTACGTTCTCAGTTGGTTTAATGGACTCTGCAAGTTAAGGTAAGCAAAGATGCAGCACACGATGGAACGCGCTTGCCAAGAAGGTGCCTAATTTTTACTTTTGATTTGAAGATATACACATTGTAGATGATAGAGATAATGAAAGCTGGTAGGGTATTCCATAATCTGCAGTTCGGATCAGGAACGACGCACCGAAACAATTTGAACGCGTCGATGGGATATCGACTACGTATGGCTGACTACTACGATGCCGAGCAGTACTTTGGTAGAAATGTGAGAGGGGAACTAGATCGAAAAGTAACTGAGCATAATCTCTTAAATATATTGTGTAGAAAACCGACGGACAGCATCTACTCAGAGGAACAATAAAATAAACCTAGGGACACAATTTTCCTTTTTTTTTTGAGCCCTAAAACTGAACCGCAATCAGGCCTCCAAGCTGTACGGGACGCAGCCCAGCATTGAATCCCAAATCGCGTGTGAATAAGCAATTAAACAGAACAATGAGAGTTATTTGCATGTGAGCCGCGGGCTTTGTGGAATAAACAATACATTAGCTACATTAATGAGGCTCTCGGTTTTGTTTAAATCACGGTGATGTCGCCACGTCCCCGCCAGAGACCGGGTGACGTGGGTCTGATCGGACCTTTGTAATATTCCGAATTAAATATGGAAGAGTTCTATATTCGATGACAAAGATTCGGGGTCACAATTAGCTGGTTGTGACTATAACGATCCAACAGAGCAATTATTTCAAGCCTGATAATTAATATTTTGGTTAGCTAGTTTGGGTTTATCTCCAAATCCGTTTTTTTGAGTTCCCAAATAGATTCTCATTTACAATTAACACCTGACCCTTGGGTGGACAGATACAAATAGGGCATTACTTCAAAATTTAAAAAAACAAGTAAGATTAGTTTAAGCTACCAGTTTTAAAAGTTTAAAACGTCAAATTAGACTATTTACATTCCAAATTTTAGCTCAGTTAAATAGTTGCGGCGCAAAGGAGTAACAGACATACACACACAAACTTTTGCTTTTATAATATTAGTAAGAAATAAGATACAAATAGGATTTTTTTAATATTCACATACACTTTACAGGATGGATTTAGGTATAATTATAATTTGAAGGCGATTTGTTTTTCTTTAAAAAAATCTTTTATATTTGAAATCTTTTTTTTATTGAAATTTATATTTCCGGAGACATATTTAAAAAATCTCTCCCATTAACAATTTCTGAATGTTTATATCGGTTAAATCGTTAAGTGTACAAACTTGTTCGTAACAACTAACACGACAGTTGTTAATCCCTTCATCCAACCTAAAATAATTGCGTGCGACACACATGCTCGCCGCGATGGGTGAAAGGGGAGGAACGGGTAATGGGATATGTTTTTAACTAATCACTACGTTACATGCTAGCTTTGCCCGGGCTTACGTCTCCGTTTGGCCTGGATCTTGTCTTTGATAATATGACATGCCTAAGCTTGTGCTAGAAATAAGTACCTAATCAAACCCTAGACCTAAGATTTGAGTCCAACTGCAGGTTCTGAGATGTAAGTAAGTATTCATATTAATTTTTAACCGACGAAAAAGAACGGAAGAGCTTCTCAATTCGACACGTATATTTTTTTTATGTATGACCACGCATGAACATCGATACAAAGCGCGTAATAATTGAGGTGCAATTTCGGCCAGTATTATGGGGTATGGCGAATGAATTATCAAATTCTCCGCTGAGTACTTGTCAAGAACGGGTTATGCAGTCGACGTTTTTTCCGTTAACGTCTTTTTGCCAAATAATAAATTAGTAAATAATCCATGGTTATCTACTCGACACAACTGTACACGCTCGACATCAAAGTTATACTAGCAGCGCTAACTGAGACGGGCGCACGCGACGGGTGCCCGCTCGCGGATTTGTGGCCCGCGGCGGTCGCCCGCGCGAGTTTTAGCGTTAGCCCTAAAAAGTAAAAAATAACTGTATCATTTAGTTGCTTTAATTTACTTAAGCATATCTAGGAGTCCGTGCCACCCAAGGTTTCTACTTTAAGGACGTTACCTAGAACCCACAAACTGCCTTACTACCTAAAATATATGTTCCTTAAACTTAGCTGGCGCCGACTTCATAGATATGCTTAAAGCAACTAAATGATACAGTTATTTTTTACTTTTTAGTGAGTTTTGAGTCGGTTTTATTTTCTGTTAAAAAATTTTATAGTCAGTAGATTTAATATTGAATACAGATATTTATAAGAACTATTGCGACCCACTTTCTCTTGTGCCGACCCGATCTGCTTACAATGTTTTTAAGGAAATTTTAATAGTTGTACTTGAAGTTAGACCGACCGCTGAATAATTAAAACTTATTTATTGCATAAAACCTTGTAAACAATTGATGTATTTTTAAACAACATTTAGAGGCAAAAGGATCGGCTATCGATTTCATACATGAAGGGGATAATTTTTTTTTTAATAATTGTGTCATTTAGTTACTTTAATTTACTTAATCATATTATCTATAAAGTAAGATTTTTAAATGAAATTTGGTTCAGAGATTTCTCACGGACGGAGTTGCAAGTGTTCGTTAGTATAGATAAATCGTTACAATTATTTTGATTTGACTGCTTATTGTCAAGGCAATATCGGTGAAAGTGTAACTAAAGTGTACAGCAAATTATTAGGAAAAGTGAAGACAAAGGAAAGGTGGCGTTAAAAAAATCCCGGTGACACGTATGAGCAGGGTTTACTCGGGAAAACTAGTTTCCGCTCAGTAAAATGATCACGTGCGGAAACTTTGCGGAAATCTCGGGCGGGACGAGTTCTGAGGTGCGGATTAACCGCACGCATACCTCGCCTGGCCTCGCCTGCCCCTTCGCACCCTCTCTTATGTTCTTGACTTCATTTTCATTAGCATAGAATGTCCTAGTCCTGTCCTATCATTTAAACTATTGACACTGAGTAGTCAGGGATTGATGCGGCAGCCGGATGTTGCTTTCACGCAGATTTTTGTCACACCTGATCCTTGAGTAATTAAAGGTGCAAACTGATCGAGATTGCAAGATCGCCACCCGTTATTTATTTGCCAAAATGTGGTACATAGTTAGTACATAAAATTATCAATAGTTCCAAACATTTTACTAATTAAGTTGAAACTATAACTATAATCAAAATAACAAGATATGCATTACCTTTAAATGAAATATCTAATCTAATAATCTAATGTTAATGTCTAAACTATTAAAAAAACAAAATGTACTTCTAGTAACAAGTTGTCAGAAAAATTAATACATATATACTATTAATATTTTTAATATAAATTAAAAACAAAATGTATACATAATTATGCTTGTAAGAGATATAATGTTATTTTGTTTTGTTGGCTGACTTCTATAAAGATAGTTATCCTCTCTTTTTTTAGAAGGGTTAAAAATAGGACTCAAGTTTGGAAATTGTCACTATTATATCGTTCTCCAATCTACATCTGTAGATCGCCTCATGACCCCCTTGGGACAACGCCACGGCGCCCCAAGACATTGAGACGCACAGTTAAGGAAGCTCTGGTCATATAATTTCCTAGCACAAGTTATTCGGTTATTTAGAAGGCAAAGGCAATAGTAGTTAAGTTTGAAAAGATGGCTGCCTGTTTGGTTAATAATTCTAGTTCATCATCATCATCATAAATAGCCGTTGGATGTCCACTGCTGGACCTTAGATCTTTTTAGGGACTTCCAAAGACAACGATCCTAAGCTCCCTGCGACACGTTTGACGCGTCAGTCCACCAAGGGGGGGTCAACCAACACTGCGCTTTCCAATGCGAGGTCGTCAATTCTAGTTATGAATATCCATAAGAATTGAATCGAATCCATAAGTAAACATAAATTCTACGATCAGTACACATTCGTAAACAAGTCCAAACATCCCAAAGTAAACAATTTGTGGAAACATCCAATTAGAATGAAACATCGCAACATAATCACGTCGTGCGTATTTAAAACAATTCATTCAAACTCGAGATGAATTTGTAACGATATGAAATACTTCACTCACGTAAGTGTACGTTTCCATTGTTGCAACGTTACAGTTATAATATTTTTAATTTTACCCAACTTTCACAAAAGGCAAGTTTCGATATTTATCTATACGTATGTATGTATTTATATGATACTAGCTGTTGCCCGCGACTTCGTCCGCGTGGACTTCGATTCAGTAACCAGTAGAAACAGTAAGTAATGACATAAATAAATAAAATTATTGCTAAAAACTATTTACAAAGCTTTTATATACACTTAACACCGTTTGATGTAGTTCTTTCGGAAGCCAGAATGTAGAGTGAATCTGGACTGGTGACGCGAGAGCAAGCAACATAGAGCTGTCCATGTGAGAAGCTGCGTGTCCTAAGGTCGACTCCAGCCAGTGGCGAATCCAGCTCTCAATTTAGAGGAGTCTCAGTCCTGGTATAGTCATTTCATGCTCCAAATTTTTCACGGACTTTTTGGCTTTATTAAAAGTGACAGTTACAAATACCATACGTATTTTATTACTTTAACTGAGAGCACTCAGTATAGAGCGATTAGTATAAAGAGTTACGGGGGCATCATAGTTGTCAGGCGGCGGACGTAATCCAGATCAATTTCTTGACAGCATGGTAGCTTTAACGCGCCGAAATTGGTGGATTAACGGATTTCACATAAAAATAAATTAGGCACGGGGCATCGTAGAGCTCTGGTGCAAGGCAGGGTACGAAAGAGAGCGAGAGCAAACATGTGGCTCGAGATAGCGCGCGCGATCATTTGGAGATTTGCTGATTCTTCATTAAAATTGAAAATGCATGGGGGCATCAAAGTTGTCTAGCGCAGGTCGTAATCTAGAAAAATTTCCTGATGGCAGAGCAGGCTTTAACGTGACCGTAGGTCGCCTACTAAAATCGGGGCATTAACGGATTTCACATAAAAAATCAGGAAGGTACGGGGCATCGTTAAGCTCTGGTGCAAGGCAGGGTACGAAAGAGAGCAAGAGCAAACCTGTGGCTCGAGACAGGAGACTGGCGCGACCGAATCGCGCGCGAAAATTTGTGGATTTGCTGATTCTACATTGAAATTGAAAGAGGCATGAGGGCATCACGTAATTCAGTCTGGCGCAGGACGTAATACAGAATAATTCCCTGGCAGCAGGGCGGCCTTAACGCGACCGCAAGTCGCGTGCTAAAATTGATGGATTAAAATCCTGTCTCAGTGCTCACTTGCTTCACTGGTGGAACCTACATACAAAGTTTCAAATGAATCTTTTAAGCAATGAAAAGTTTCAATTTGCCTCTTTTTCTCCCCCTAGGAGAAGGGGATTTCCAAAATTCCTCTCTTAGTGCTTACTTGCTTCACTGGTGGAGCCTACCTACGAAGTCTTGAGTAAATCCATTAAGAAATTAAAATTTTCAATTTACCCCCGTTTTCTCCCCCTAGAGGGAATATTTCCAAAAATCCTCTCTCAATTCTCACATGCTTTACTGGTGGAACCTACATACAAAGTTTCAAGTAAATCCATTAACAAATTAAAAATTTTACCCCGTTTTCTCCCCTTAGGGGGGAAAAATTTCCAAAAATCCTCTCTCAGTGGTCACTTGCGTCACTGGTGGAATCTACATACAAAGTTTCAAGTGAATCTTTTAAGCAATGAAAAGATTCAATTTGCCCCTTTTTCTCCCCCTAGGAGAGGGGGATTTCCAAATTTCCTCTCTCAGTGCTTACTTACTTCACTGGTGGATCCTACCCACAAAGTTTTAAGTAAATCCATTAAGAAATTAAAATTTTCAATTTACCCCCTTTTCTCCCCCTAGGGGGAAATTTCGAAAAATCCGTTCTTATCTGATCTCTACTCGGCAAAAGGCATATTCCTACCAAATTTCAAGTCGCTACGCCTTATGGTTCCAGAGAAATCGTGATGAGTCAATATATAGGTGGGAATCTCTTTTATATATATAGATTAGGAACGTTACAGAAGATGGTAATAAAATAACTTCATCGAAATCTAAGGCTAGAAATTCTTACAAATATAAATAAAGGCGAAAATTAGAAGTACCTACCTATTACCTACCTTGATGGATGGATATTTGTTACTCTATCACGCCAAAACTACTGATGGTATTTGATTAAACTTCATAGTAATATAGCTTATACATCACAATAACACGTTGGCTACTTTTATTCTCAATTTTTTACGGGACCGGGAACTACGCGGGTGAAACCGCGGGCGACCTCTAGTATTATATAAATGCTTTCAGCCAAGGTTTTAGTAAATAAGCTTCAAAAACATGGCTCTTTTTGCCTAAAAAACATCGTTTTATATATCAACGACTTTGGCTCAGCATTCATACATTAATACGATATAAGCGAAATGTCACTGACGGACCTATCGATTCATCACGAAATCTATAGAACTATACACTCAATTGACTTGAAATTTAGAACATTTTGCGAAGGAGACGAGTTAAGTTAAGAACGGTTCTTCTCCGTTCAGCACAACTAGTTTAAATTATGACGATTAATACAAAGTCGGTGGGCTGCAGTGGAAACAGTGCGCCTCTGCTCAGGATTTGTCGATTTGTTTGAGCACAAATGGCGAAAGTTAAACTAAGCGTGTTACTTATCAATTTGGGCCCTTTGATGAGTTTCATTACGTCCCGGTGTTGAGTTAAAAAGTTTGTCTCGCTCTAAGCGGATTACATTTCGGTACTAACGAAGAAAACGTTGTTAAGTTTATTACGTTCACTTTATATTGTTATTTACTCTTGACGGTTGGGTATTTTGGGGCTAAGTCTGGATATATGGCGATATATTTGAGCACCTCTGCTTCGAATGACTTATAATTGACGGTTGGGTATTTGGGACTATATTTGGGTATGTGGCGGTATATTTATCATCCATAATATTATAAAACAAAGCCCCCCCCCCCCTCCGTCTTATTTATGAAATTTTTAAAGTAATCTTCGAGGAAGGTTTTAGTATATAATTTGTAAGGGTTTTGTGTAAATTGATTTGTATAATAACGAACAGTGTGTTTAAGATATGGCCTATTTTTATTAGTCCGGAAAAATGTGAGAAATTCAATGCGGTCGCCATTAGTTAGTGTCACTAAGTTTCGCTTGCGTTACAAGCGGAGATTTTTGTCACATCTGAGGTTACAACTAATGTTATGTATTTGTTATTGATTTACATCGCCACGGTGGATGGGCAAACGATGTTTAATATTTATATAAAGATGTGCCTTAAAGCGTTTAAAATAGAGTTGATAATTGAGCTGAAGTTAAAATTAAGTTGAATTAATAAAATTAAGCACTACTGTCATAAAGGAATCTTCAGATAAGCGTGAACTTTCGATTTCGTATCCGAGATAACACTCGACAAACTTCGCTTTGCGTTTTCTTAACTTTTCCAACCCGATCAATAGCTCTTGTCACATGGAAATAAGAGTCATTTTATGTTCAAATGAGTGTTTATCAATCGCAAATGTGTTATGGTAATCAGATCTATCAAAATTCATAAAGTAAAATTAACATGTAAAGGTGGTATTTTTCGTTAGAGTAAATAATTATAAAGCAGTTAGTGAGACTCGTTTGTTCCACATAGTGGGCTGTATCAGAGTTATGAGGGTACATTAAGATAATCACCGCCTCATCGGTGCCCTTCGGTGGCATCCATCTTGAAAGTTGCTCTTTGATGTAAATCCACTACAAGCGATGATAGTGCTATACAAGAAAAAATTAACTTAATTAATTTGGATATATTTGTCTTGGTAAAGGCTCTCATCATCATCATCATCATCATCATTACTAGCCTGTAGACGTTCACTGCTAGACATAGGCCTTTTTTAGGGACTTTCAAACACAACGACCCTGAGCCGCATGTTGCGACTCCCTGCGACACGTTTGATGTCATCAGCCCACCTAGTTGGGGGTCGGATCAAACCCTGTACTTTCCGGTGCGGGGTCGCCATTCTAGCATCTTGGGCCCCCAACGTTCATCAGCTGTTCGAACTAGGTGCCCCGCTTAGTGCCACTTCAGTTCTGCGATCTCCTCATTTCTGATTCGATCACCCAGAGATATACCGAGCATTGCTCTTTCCATCGCCTGCTGACACTGAGCCTTCTTATGAGGCCTGCAGTTTGCGAAAAGGGTCTCAGATGGTGCTATTATGATAGAGTATATATGTAAAAGCTTCAATATATTTTTCAACATTGTTTATTACGTGTAAAATGATGAAGACCCCATCAAAGAGAGGTTTATAGTATGAACATAGTGACAATGGGTGTGAATTTTAAGTGCGAATAAAACAAACGTCGGTACCTTCCCGAGCGATCCGGATTACGGGATTTATTTGTCGGTGCGGGGACTTAAGGTGCCTTCCTACTATGTTGTGGCAGTTGATCTGTCGTGCAATGATAGTCGTCTAACTTATTATAAAAATAAGAATAGAAAAAAAATAAGCCATTTATTCCCATACATACATACATACATACTTACATTGTCAGTAATGTTATAATATAGCTTATGTAATAGTTATATCTTAGTGGCGTACGCCCCCGATTCCGTCCGCGCGTCTGTTTTGTGATAATTCAACAAAAAGCCTCTGTCCGTTCTCTGGCTCGAAACTATCCCTGTACCAAATTTATTTTAAATCGGTTCAGTAGTTTAGGTGTGATTGAGTAACAAACAGACAGACTTACTTTCGCATTTTACTCTTGTTAGTAAGTTTTTAGTATGTTTTACTATTTATGAGATAAGAACTTCTTCCTGGGCAAAGACTTTCCTTCCTTCCTATCCATTTCCCGCTTGCCGCCATCTTCATCTTCCATTCTTTGCTTGCAGTTTTTATGATTTCACCAGTCCACTGGTGTCTAACTTATTATAATGAATTTTTAAGTCATAAATTTTAAACCTTTAACAACCACCACATTGGTTGATATTTTATCGAACATCAACTTATGTTACAAACTGAACAGTTTACTGTGTCGGTTTACCTTCTCGATTTTTTTCGTTTCAGGACTGTCGTGCTAGCCGTTCCCATTGTCTGTCCATCGTTATAGTAAAAAAGGAGTCGTGGACGACAGTTGTTCGTACCAACTGCACTGTAATCTGTCGCTCCGACATAGTGGGGACGCACCTTGAGTTACTTTTACGTCAGACTCTGAAAGTTACCTGCACTCAAAAAAGGAATTTCGGGACGCGTTGTTTATACGGAAATTTTATTGCTGGCTTATGTTCTACGGACCGACTTTGTAATTCGGTTTCATCCACCTACTCTTATGTGCAAATTCTGAAAATGTCTTCATAATAGCCGAAATCGGGAAGTTGGCAATGATGCATCATCGTGCCTCGGTTAGCACGTTAAGCCGTCTATCCCGGTCAATATCATAAACATCTGATAGTGATCGTTAATGAATTCAACATTATGACCTTAAACAGCCTACCGGCATTGGAGCAGCGTGGTGGGTCTAAGCTCCCTATCCCCTCTTCTTATAAAAGAGAGAGCCGTTAATAGGATAATAATGATAATTTTACATACGTATGTAGGAAGGATAGGTACTTAGGTCTCGCTTCTTTGCGTCGAACGCAGGGAGGTATTAATCTGAAAATAGGTGCCATTTTAATTCCAATTTCTCCCAACATTATTTATATTTGAGTTTTTGACGGCATCCGTGGCGCAGTGGTATGCGCGGTGGATTTATAAGACGGAGGTCCGGATTCAATACCCGGCGGTGCAGATTAAGATTTTTTTAATTTGTTTTGGTCTGGCTGGTGCCGCCGTCAGACCAAAACGTGACTGGTTATCACCCAACCGAAAAATAAGCGATTTAGCGTTTCGGTACGATGTCGTGTAGAATCCGATAGGGGTGTGGATTTCGTCGTACTCCTTTAGCCCGCTCCTAGCTTAGATTGCATCATAACATCAGGTGTGATAGCAGTCAAGGGCCAACTTGTATTAGAAAAAAAGAACATACTACGTGTAAAAACTCAAATAAGAACTTACTGGTACACAACCACGTATCCTAATGTATGAGTATGTTTAATTGTTCGAGTAATTTTATTCGCAGACACCTATTTACATTTATTTTAAGTGTACAATTACAAAGGGTACGAAATGTGGTCAGGAGATTCCTCCTCGACACAAGGAAAAGGGAGCGGGAGTATTATTCGAGCGAAAAGTAAAATTCCGCAGCGCGCGAAAAGTCCCGTAAGCCGGGGATAGCTTTGCGCTAAGATCCCGGCGTTAATATTTTAGATGCGCTTAAAATTTATACCCGGTGTCATGTACAAGTTAACTTGGCTACCCCTTTTGAGGTTTTGGTAAGGGGCTGTTTATAGCGCTACCCAAAAATGAACGATATTCGTAAAATTGGAATTAGAACTGCGTCTTCATATTAATGAAAGGAGCGGAACCTGTGTAATAATTATTATTATCAGCCTATTAACAGTCCACTACAGGGCCAGCCTACCTACTTATAGGAGAGAGGATATGGAGCGTAGACCACGCTGCTCCAATGGGAGCTAGGGGGCTTAGGGTGATAATGTTTCATTTATTAACGATCACTATCAGGTGTCGATGATGACCGGGCCTAACATGCTCTCCGAGGCACGGGGGTGTAACACCAACTTTCCGACCGCGGGTTAAGAATGTAAAGTAAATTTCGAAGAATACTGATAAACTCAGAATTATCCGTAACTCGACCCAGGATTCGAGTCCAGGACCTGGAAAAGCCTCATAGGCTCACCATTAGATCAACGAGGCAGTCACCTATGTAATAGTGAATTATTAATTATAATTAAATATTATTGTTACGAATTTCTTGTCGATTAATATCAGTAGAATCTGTCTTTCGAACCGATGGTAGATTCGCTACTAACTTGACCTGTTTTTTGCTCTTGCAAATTAAGGCCACTCGTGATTATTTGAATGTGAATGTATTTATAAAATAATAATTGACATTGAGTTTCCAGCAATAATTTAATTAACTTAGTAGCAAATACAGGACCAGAATAACAATGTAGTTAGTGCCTACACGTTTCAAATTAGGTCACACTCCTTTGTAATCACAATACAGCGTATATAGTTATTGTATTTGTGTGTACACTAAAATATAATGTTAACTATAATAATTACTGCCTCGTGGGTCCAGTGGGCGTAGCGTATATAGCTACGGGTTTGATTCCTGGGTCTTATGAAACATTCTCCTCAGTCCCCTTTGTGGTTTAATACCACCGTCTGCATTATGAAACTGTACGTGAGGTACAAAAACTTTCATCCTTACCACCGGGATGCCTGGAATAGCACTATCATCCAATCGAGGCTTTTTACTGAGCCGTTAAAAATGCTGAAAGTTATTATTAATTAAAAGAGGGCTTAATTTTCTTGTACGCCAGCTGCTTTGAAGTGCGTATGTCCCTTTCGGGTGTTTTAGTGACATTAACTTTGATTTGTTTTAAAACCCGGTGCATGGAAAGGGTGTTAGCGTAATGAGAGAGTTTAGTAAACCTGGTTTCACTAAACGCCTAACAAAAAGGTCCACGTGTGTAAACGGCCTTACAATCCCTTTTGGCGGCTTCATAAATTTATGAATTAATCCCGGATTCTTTCCCGCTTTCCGGGACGCTGCAATTAAAAACGGCACGACTCCACTTTTGTTATTTTTGCATTTGACTTCGTGAAATTTTCAGTTTCACCTCTCTAATGAATGGACAAGTGTATTCCAGGTTGACTTTTAGCTGCGTCCGGATTTAATGAGGGTATTATGAAACGAAGGTAAGGTAATTTTATACAATGAAGGTAATTTTAAACTTTACTTTGTCACGTTTGTAATAACACAGACGTGACGAAGTAAACGTTTATAATGAAGCACAATCCTTTGGATTTTTATTAAATACGATTCGTTTTTTTTTAAATTTTAAATCACAGCGTTTGTAATATGAATTATCATTATCCGCCTGTTAAGCCCGACTACTTGGCCGGGCCTCCCTCCTTATAGGAGAGACGTAGAGATACGCTGCTTCATTGCGGGTTCAGATCACTATCAGATGTTGATGACAGTGACCGAGACCGACAGCTTAACGTGCTCTCCACGCTACCGGGGTGTAACACTACCAACATCCTTACTGGCTTGGAATATACTAAAAATTTCATAGACGAATCAAAAACTGAGAATCATTCCGTTTCCCGATCCAGGATTAGAACCCAGGACCCCGTGATCGAAGCCACATAGGCTAACCACTAGACCAACGTGAGATTCGTAAAATGAATACTTGGACATTAAAAAGGGATTCCAAACGGCAGCGTCTACCGCTGATGCGTCTCAGTCCTCACTCAGCGTAAATTCTTTCAGACACTCACAAGTAATCAACGGATGGGGACATCAGTGAGACATTTGAAGTTTCGTCAGCCACAATACTACGCGAACAAGTAACGACTTTATGTTTTCTTGAGAAGTTGCCTTCCTAACGTCACTTGAGGGAATAACACAAAACTGAAGTGAGGCAAGTTGATATCTGTCGCACGGGACGTTATATAATTACGTCGTTAAACATTAAATTATGTACATACTGAATTTTGGACGTCTTGCTGACTTCATAATCTTTAGTAGTTGAGTAGTAAAATATTGAGTTCGGAATATTAGGTACCTGTTTAATGTAACAACTATCACGCGCTTGTTATTTATTTATTTACTTAATTATATTATTGCATTTAATATCTATTTAGTTTTCCTCCGAGGTCGCATTGACTCTGTCGTACTCTCTGTGTCTATTGATGGTGATTCCTCTTTGATTGTGTCAGCTAAATACTCAGAATCATGGTCACTTTCGAGAGCAGAGCTTACTCTTCAGAGAGCATCTTCAACAAGAGAGGAGGTTCGTCACAGGCGCGACTCTTCAGGAAGGCCTGTTCAGCTTCCAGCATCTGCTGTTTGAAGTGGTAGGATATCTATTTAGTGTGGTGTGTGGCTACTGTTCTCACTCTATTGTTCTGACCTTTCCCTTCTTCATTATGACGTCTGTACCTACAAAGAAGCTATCAAGCCTTATTGCAACTAATTCGGATGAGTAGAACAATTGATTTGTTTCATTTTTGTTGCGGTTTGGTACCTCGATCCTTTGATTCGGAATGCTCTTCCAACTTCCGTTTTCCCTACCACATACAGTTTGGGTATCTTCAAATAAAGAGTGAATAGGTATCTTCTAGTCGAGCGGTAGGATGCATCTTCGCTTACAATTAGTCGTGATAGCAGTCAAGCGCTACATAAATATAAAAATAGATAGTCAAAAGTCAAAATATCTTTATAGAGTAAAATCTTTGTGATTATTTTGATGTGTAATTTTTAGATTAAATAAAAGCTGTCATACTAATGCTTATAAAAGCATATTTGCTATTACAATGTATTGTATGTTTAATTTTGCGATACATTAATATAAAAAATGTTGGATAAAATAATTCCATAGGTACACGACCCTTCACCCGTATCAAAGTTACAGGATGTCTTATTAAGCCAGCCACTGTAATGAAAAAGGGGTTTTAACATAATTCCGGCACTCTTCATAAAGTACAGTGATGTGCCACCCTTACATAACCACAATGTATTTTATCGATAATGTACATTGCTGGACAGAAGGTGTTGCTTATATTGTGCTTTATTTTGCAGAAACAAATGAAATCGCTTCAAATAACGAGATTAAACTACAACTTTTTTATTGAGACGTGTTACAGCTCTTCTAGAGCTATCAACCAACTCCCACAACGAGGTCGTTATTTGTAGTTCTTACTTCTAGCAGTAGTACTTGTTTCGTAATATAAGTTTGTTTTAGTGGCGTTACAATAGTCTTACCAAAAATAACTAGTGAGAAATCTGATTTTTACACAGCCATGTGTAAATGTGTTATACTGTCAGCTGTGTATATTCTGCATATAGTACAAGATACAACGTGTTAGGTAGATACTCTATCAAGCCGTCAACTAGGAGTTAGAAAGAGAGAATACAGAGAGGCAAAATCCTGAGGGTGAATAAATCCTGTGTATAAAATAAATATTTTATACACAGAATTGTGTTGACACGGTCGAAATGTATGGGCACGTTTCAGGATGTTATACCATTTAGCACATTGTATTTCTTGAAATATAATGTTTGACTAAATTTTTCAACCCAGGCACGTGACCTGGAAATTTCGGTTGGTACCATTATAACGAAAATATCGATATATCAATCAACCGATATAACCACTTCACTAGTATGCCTTTTATTAAACACCCGTCCATTTTGCTAGCATAATGTTATATTTAAATTGACCTTCGGCTTAATGTTGCGTGCTGGTCCTTGCTGCGAACAGCGCTCGATATACCCGACTTTATCTCGCCTGCTATTCGTTATGACAAGGTGTGGAAGGAATCGTAGCTATGATATGTACTTTTAATTAAATGCTACCATTTATAAATTCAATCAATCAATATATTTATGTTCTATTTGGCAATGCAAATTTTATATGACTGCCTTGTTGGCCTATATGGCTTGGATCACGAGAGTCAAATCCTGGGTAGGGTCACGGAATAATTCTGAGTTTATCATTCTTCTAAAAGATGGAAGTTGATGGCGATACATTCCCGTGCCTCGGAGAGAACGTTCAGCCGTCGATTCCAGTCACTATCATCAACATCTGATTGTGATCGTTAATAAATGAAACATTAACGCCCTAAGCACGCTAACCCGCATTGGACCAGCGAGGTGGCTCCATATCCCCTCTCCTATAGCCTGGGAGGCCTGGCTCTAGTGGGCTGTTAATAGGCTGATAATGATGATGATGATGCTCTTATTAGATAAATTAAAAATGTCATCATATTTTACCTTGTTCGTCCAATGATTAGATGCAACTTCAGATAGTGAAATCCTGGGTTTGATTTCTGAGTTAAGTAGCTCATATTAAGATTTTCATTCGCAGTTCAACATTTGGTAGTAGCGATGTTAGTAATCTTCAGTGTACCAAAAATCTATCAAGCTGACTAAAATGACGGCTTGGCATTATTTAATATTTTTGTTTTGAATTATCGTCGTAAAATAAAAAAGTACAAAAATAAATAGTAATAAAAAAGATTACGAAATCCTGCAGTGCATAAACGTCTATTAAAGTGCAACTATAAACGAAAATTTATTAATCCACTTAATGAAAACAGATGCAACGTGAATATATCAGACATATATTACAGCTTTTACCAAAAGCAATGTATCAATATTACACGTTAAATGTGAATAAAATGTAACGAAGGCACATATTATTCCGCGCCGGCGTACTTTATTCAGACCGAGGTCGGGATGTATGGGAACCTAATTTATTTTTTATCCCCCGTGCGTATGAAAAAAACACTCCCTTGCCGAAGATAAATTTAAAAATCATTGGCCAAGAGGAAATCTGGTCGAATCATGAATATTTTCATATTTGCCACGCGTAGATCGCTTATCCGCAGAGAAAACTGGTAAGATTAGGTAAAACTGGTAGACAATGCCTCAATATTCGCCAAGGTAAAGTCACAATAAGTGACCATTGAATGCTTTTATTTTAAATTAATATTTAAAATATTAATGGTTGCAAAAAGGAACACTTAGATGGCCCATATAGAACTAAAAGTGGAAAGCAGTATTAACATTTTTAGCAGTATTAGTGTAACGTCAAATATTAGGAAATTGTCCTGCCACGCACTGTCCTGCGTCCTGTGCCCTTAAATCTGAAAAACGCCGTTTTTTTTGTGTTGTTGGTTTGCAATTAAGTTAAAGTTATTGAAAAATTTAATTTTTGTTACATCAAGTACACAATCCCCTCTTGTTGTACATATTATACCTGCCTTCTTCCTTTGGTTCAATAATCCCAAATTACTAACGGAACACACAACATAACAATCAAACTAAATAATCCAAAAAAACACCAAAACAAGTATCAAGAGAAGAATTTTGTCTTAAATTATATTTTACTTAACTCCAGATTTTAGTATAAGTTGGTTTTTAACACAATTACTCGCATATTCAAAACTGGAAGTTGTTTTAATTCGATACAAAACTAAAGCAAGCATGCACAATTGCTCCGTTGAAACTTCTAAAACGAAACTTTGCGCAACTCGGTGCCGCAAATGCACAAGTGTACAAAGTTTGCAATATTTGACTGTTTCTAATATCTTCACTTTGCCCCTACTGACTTGTAAATTGTTCGAAACAATATGTACAAACGAATGGAAGTTTAAAAGTAGAGTTTTTTCTTAAAAGTTATACTACCATATTTAATTTTGACGACTTTTAGCAGTTGTGAGAGCTTTATATAAAACTAGAGCACGCTCGCAGTTTCACGCGCGTAGTTCACGTTCCTGTATAATTTTTAAAATAAAAAGTAGCCTACATGTTATTCTGATGTATAATAAAGTATATTATTCTAAAGTTTCATCATTTAGTAGTTTTTGCGTGAAAGAGTAACAAATATCTATTCATCCTTACAAATTTAGCCTTTACTAGAGGATTTTAACAATGTTGTTCTCGTTCTTGTGTGAATTTCCTATATAATAATCCAGGGTGTCAGCTAACTCCATACCAAATTTCATTAAAGTCGCACCACCCGTTTAGTTGTGAAGAAGTAACAAACATACATACACACACACCAACTTTTGCCTTTATAATAGTAGTGTGATAGATAGGACAATATTAAATCAGATAAAACGTTTGAACGCTAAACTAGCGTTTAAACGTTTTATCTGGTATAGATAAATCGAGCGGGTATCGTATACCTTATCGTATCTATGTAAATGTAATCTGTGTTTGTTATTGCGAAGTCTCTGTCCGCAGAGTACTCTGTGCGCATATGAAAACCCAATCCGAGGGTAGTCAAATATACGGAACCGCAACCGAATTGACTGATCAGATATTCCTAGTAAATACCCATGTGATGCATTCGTCTTTCATTATTATATGTGGAGTTCATTTTATTATTGGGTTTCGTAATTTCTCGTCTTTGTGAGTTGAGAGCGGGCTGAGATGGAAAGAGCGTAGGTGTCGATTCACTCTCCGACTTTCTCATCATCACTATTATTCTATTCTATTATTTTTATCTTATTCTATTATACTACGAGTAGTCTTCAATGCAAACTGATCGAACTAGTCGGGCATAATTCGACAACAGTGACGTGAGTTTAAGCTGTTTATCACACTAATATTATTAGTTACTTCTTCAAGCCGCAACTATAGATTCGACCTGGCTAAAATTTGGAGGAGAGATAGATTATACCTGTTAACAAACAGCCAGAAGGGAATACAACTTAAAACACCAAAAGACAAACTTAATAACAATTTATTTATAAAGACATCAAATATGATCAAAATGAAACATTATTACAGTAATTACTTAATTAAACATTACAAGCACAGATTCTAGCAATAGTCAAACATTATGACTTCACAAGACTTGGACACTAACGTGAATGATCAGAATTATCCATAGGGGCATATTTTATAGCCTAACGCCCGACGAGTACCGCCCCTAGTCTATTATCTATAGTTTAACCGCGGTACCAACAATACAGCAAATGAGGCCACTATATTGTCTATAGTCTACAATGCTGCCAACACGGCCCTCCTGATATTGGGTCGCCCTCGACCCAGGCATCTCCGGAGACGTGACTGGGACCAGCGACACCAGTCACTGACGACTGCACCTGGAGCCGCACCATTAGCCTCTACTATAGAGGCCTGTAGAGCTCGTAGTGTCTGACACCTGCATTGAGGAAGTGCAATGCACATTCATCATCGTCACCGTCATCTGTGAAGAACAATATATTAGAAGGCAAATTCAACATTCTAAATTTTATCTTCCAACTCTTGCATCCTGTCATCACAGCAGTTCCTTCAATTAACTCTTACATCAGACAACTGAATCATTTTAAATGCATTCTTACAGGTTTTATCTGCGAGGGGTCTCAAAATAATAAAAACAATTTGATACAGTCCAATAGTTGTCCGTAGAGATAAAAGACTAAAAGAGCACGATAGAGGTCCATGAATTCTAATAGAGACCAATAGAATCTAGTATCGCCCTATAACGAATAGAGCATACTTGATATTTTAATAAGGATAACAAAAATAGTAAAAGTAATCAATAGTATTGAAAATAAGTGGTTAACCAAGCCACCACATGCATGAAGACAAACGTTCAAGGAACGTGGTGCACGCGGCTAGAGGTGCGCCAACACCGCGGATGCAAACAGCTGTCAACAACGCAGTGTTGCCAACACGGCCATGCTGCACGGTGCCTGCCCCGGGCACCCCACGAGTCGAGATAAAGTCACTGTTTAGAAACAATACAGATTACAACACACATATACACAGATATATACAGATTAGACGCCCCTGAGTCATGTTTTGTAAATTTTGCGTAGTTTTTAGAGGAATATTCCACAATCGACTTTATTTATTTACTTGATATTTACTTTACTTGATATTTTTATACTCTAAACTTTAATACTTTAACCATCAGAGACTCTTAAAATACCAGATTATTTATTGCTACAAAGTTGTCAACGGAATATTGTCCTTTCGTTTTTACTCTCTTACGACAATCTCTTACATGATCTCAAACTCGACTCCTACAACATGACCACCCGACACCTAAAGGGAACATAGCCACACTTAGGATTCCAGATTCGCCATTATTGTAGACCATTTTCACTTAAATTCTTTACGACAAAGAAGCTCTTACAACATGACCACCCTTCCCTAAAGGGACATAGCCACACTTAGGATTCCGGATTCGCCATAGTTGTAAACCACTCTCACTTAAAGAGCATGTATCTCACTTAAGCTGACCAAGTTGGTGAAGACATCTTGTACTTAAAGAGCATGTATCTCACTTAATCATACTAAGATGCCTTCAAGCTTAAATGTCGTTTTTGTGTTTCTACAAATTACTCGTATATTCATAGACCAATATTCCGTTTCAACTAACCTTTCAGTATTTTATCATGACTCGCTGCATTTACATAATTATGGTTTACTACTAGGTTTATACCAGAAAATACAAAGATAATTACTTTTCACTTATTTACTTCCGATTCCGAAAAATAAAGATAGAAACTTTTTTTTTTTACACAGGTGGGTACTTTCAAAATTAATAACTTAGATCGTTATAGCTCGGTCAGCCCTGACCTCAATTTAACGTTTTATTTTACTTTGCAACTTATAATAGATACTTTTACTAATAACTTTTTACTTTTCGTTTAATAATAAAACTATTTTTCTTACTAATCCTGGTCAACTTTACCGAATTTCTTTTCTCACAATATTCTCACACAGCCAGCCAACTGATGTCCACAGCTCATCATTTTGTCATCAGCTCATCATCATTTTGTCACGTAGTATCATCAACAGCATGCGACAAAGCCACCATTCTGTAACCTTTAAAAATCTATGTTAGAAAACATCACACAAACGGCACACTATAGAGCAATAGGTACTTCTTAACCGATACATTTTAATTTTAGATTGCTTAATTAGACATTGAACACTAATTTATTCTAAAAATGGTACTACTTATAAGCGAGACAAAGCCTTTCATTTGATAAGTACACATACTTCAAACAAACCAGCATAGCAACAAAGGTAGTCGTAATTGTGTCGAAACAAATTCTCGTAATTTCGTTATGACCGTTTATTGTTAACTCGTTCTTTGTTCTTCAACTACCCTCATTCGTAAATAGTTTCACGTAATAATCTTCTCTTATTGCAATAACTCAAACAGGTTACTCTTAATAGCAAATCGACTAGTAATAAAACAAAATATGCAACTTCACACAATAATACCGTCAAACACAATGTCTTTCTTTTTCTTACCAGTCATCGTAGCCACTGTCTTACTCACAACTTTCTCTGATTACCTTCCGTTAGTCACAACTCCTCGTTACTTTCCGCCACATGAGTACTCAGCTGCAGTAAACCACGATGTTTTGCGGCAACGTGTTGATTAGTACCAAACAATAAGATACCGCCAGCGCTGCCGAAAACCAAACTTAGGCCCGCAGAGGCTCGCCCATAAGAACCCAGACGTACGCAAAATTACACTTCAATCCCGAATCACTACTTTTATAAGATTTCATTTTGATAATCATTTAAATTTCTGTTTAACTTTAAACAAATTTATAAAAAAAATTCATTTTTTTATTTCTGTTACCTTTTTGTGGGCATTAAGATCCATACCACTTCTGATGTTAACAAACAGCCAGAAGGGAATACAACTTAAAACACCAAAAGACAAACTTAATAACAATTTATTTATAAAGACATCAAATATGATCAAAATGAAACATTATTACAGTAATTACTTAATTAAACATTACAAGCACAGATTCTAGCAATAGTCAAACATTATGACTTCACAAGACTTGGACACTAACGTGAATGATCAGAATTATCCATAGGGGCATATTTTATAGCCTAACGCCCGACGAGTACCGCCCCTAGTCTATTATCTATAGTTTAACCGCGGTACCAACAATACAGCAAATGAGGCCACTATATTGTCTATAGTCTACAATGCTGCCAACACTGGATTAAAACATAGGCTAGCTTTCATCCCGATATTCCTACGGGGACAGGAACTACGCGGCTGTAGCCGCGGGCAAAATGTAGCAATAAATAAATCCAACCTGGAAAGTGTATTTCAATATTGTTGGAATATAACAAAAATCCAAGTCTATGGAATGGTTTAATAGTCTGTGACGATATTTAGTTCTCTGTGGACATATTCGTTCCAATCAGTCAGTCTCGTACATTCTAATACTCGTAGTTCAGTTAATCATTCATTCTCTGTTCACTTGTTGTTCAGTATATTTTATACATTAATAAATCACACGGTCCAGCAGTGCAAACGTCTTTTCTTTTACGTGCTACCTACTTTTGCCAACAAATATTTAAAAAATCATACTTGTAATAGTTCTTACTTACTAATATAATGAAAGCGATAGTTTACGTGTGTGTTTATGTTTGTTACTCTTGTGCGCTGCAAGTATAGACTCGATTTAGCTGAAATTTGTAGGAAAGATAAATTTTACCCTGAATTAAAACATTGACCAACTTTTGTCCTGGTATTCCCACAGGGACGGGAACTACGCGGGTAAGAACGCTAGTATTTTAAAAATATCGAAATGTTGACTTTTTGCTGTCGAGACAGTATAAAAAGATGGAGTAAACAAAATTGTTCTTACTGTTTATTGGTATAGTGGCAAAGGTGAAGTTAATGAATAAATATTGATTTGAATATTATAATTGATATTTTGGCTGTGAATGATTTTATGATTTTCCCACGGGTATCAGATCTTGATCTCTTGAGATATCGACATTTAATCTGACATTTATGTGTTTTAGTGTAATATTATAAATCACGTTAAATTGATGTCATTAAAAAGAACATGCGCGTGTTCCTTATTATCATATCCGTATTAATATTAAAATGCTAAAATAATTCTAATAATTAGTCGTCACCCGAATTTTAAACAAGGATGGTTTAAAATTTGTATGAGGATGCCTTCATCGTGAAAACCACTTTTACATTATAATACCACAGACGACAAACCTGGAGCACGACACTGTCAGTTCGGTTTGCATTCAAGAAGATCGGACTGGTGATGAAGATGAAACGTCGGGGAGTAAAATGGCACCTACGCATCCGTGACCCTTCTCAACGCGCGCTACGCGCGAGCGCGCGCATATCAGGTACGACGCAGTTTGCTTTACGCCGCGTTGCATCAACAAGCGAGCTCATGAATAAGGTCCCCATATGGGTTCAAAAGTAGTTGGGCATACTCCGACAATAGTGACTACTTAATGAATTTTATTATTCTTTTTTAGAAGTAACTTAAAATATTTTTATTATAGCAAATTAAATCAATAAAAACATCAGTGTATATTTAATCGTCCAAAAATGTATTTAACATTGCAATAACAAACATTTTTGAGATTGGTAATAATAAGGTTAAAGAAAAAAGTATCCATTCGCAATATTGCAATCGTCTCTGATAGTCCGACATCGCATTAGAGAAAAAAGCTGAACGCTTAAGGCACATACAAAGAAGTCTTAAGAAAAATAGAACTGGCACAAAAAAGGCGAAAACACGAAAAAACACAAGTGGCCGTACACTTGTTTGTGTCAGAAAATGAGGCGCGGGAGGGAAAATATCGGCGCCTTTTTACAGATCCTTGGGCGAATTCGTGTAGGCTGTCAAGGTCTGTAATCGAGCGGTTATAAATATACTTATTCGTGCAAGAATAATATTCCAGTTTCAAGTTGCCGATTAAATTACGAAGAGGTGCTTTTGGCGTCGCCTGACATCACATAACTTCTCATTTTTGTGTAGTGCGCAGATTTGCAGTATAGTAGAAAACTTACTGAACTGAACGGAACCCTGGCGAACACTTGGCCAAGTCACTCGGAATTCGTTCATAGTCCGCCAAGCGCGAGGCTGTCGGTGGGTGTCATTTGTTTCATCGGGAGTACAGGCGAGGGTCGCGGCCGCGCTGGCACCTCGTTATATTGAAGAGATGTTCGACTCCCTTCTTGACATTTTATTGGATGATTTTTTAAACAGGAAAAACTCTAATACTTTTCTATAACTCTCGTCGTCGTCATACTTTAGTCATCATATTTTACGACAAATTAAAAATGTTATGAAAAATAAACTGTTAGTTGATTTCGACAGAGAATGATATTGTTACATGAGTGAGGTGAGATGAATAACGTTGTAGTACCTATTGATATAAGCGACATAAGTTGATTGGGTAGAACTTCAAGTTTTGGTTGAAAAGCCAGGGTTGCCTTTGCCTCACGGTCATTTAATTCTGACTTGGCGATGAAATTAAATGTACTTTGCTGAAGCTCGGTGCGTTTAAATAATTTAATACGTTTGCGCGGTAACCAAAAACATCGAAAGAATATTTGGAATATCTAAGAGTTTTCCTATGAATTATAAAATTAAAATACGTAACTACATAAAATAGCGTTCTAGATTGTTGATTGTGATTTATTTGGGCAGGGAGAATAATTCGAGCAGAGAAGGACCGGTCGCAATGGGTATCCTTAAGCCTGGAGGCATCCTGGATTAAGGATGGGAAAAATGGCGGATGCATTATGCATGTTTTTCTCTCAGCCACGCGATGGACCCGGCACCCGCATGGTGAATCCTAAGAATGCTAAGATATTTGTCTCGCAACAATCGTGTTTATGAAAAATAATTAGATATAATTAAATACATAGAACGTATTTCGCAAATTACTTACTGTATTTTATTTAAAAAAATATTTTAACAAAAAATAGAACCGACTCAAAACGCACTAAGAAGTAAAAAATAACTGTGTCATTTAGTTGCTTTAATTTGGTTCTATTTTTTGTTAAAAATTTTTAGTGATTTATCGCCACCGTAACGTACTCGTACTATACTGACATAGTATATTATATGACACTTAGTAGCCAGAAAGCTACCGATACTTACACAAAAACCGAAACCGCTGCAAGTGTGCCTATAAAATTTGAAGAGTTATTTAAATTTTCCCAGGATATCATCATCAGATCCTAACATAATGATAATGGGACACCTTGGAAATGTGCCCTTTCTAATAAAAAAAGAATTATCAAAATCGGACAACTCTGTAAAAAGTTATGTAAAAAAGTAAAAAAAAATATACGCGTCGAATTGAGAACCTCCTCCGTTTTTTTCCTCGGTTAAAAAAATAGATGCATCTGTAATCATCGTCATCATTAACAGCCGATGGACGTCCAATATCCATAGACCTGCTTATGGACGCGCAAGCGCAACGATCTCGCCTATGGCCAGCGGCTCTCTGCGACACGTTTAATGGCCACCTTGTGGAGGGTCGACTACCACTGCGCTTTCCGGCGCTGGGTAGCCATTCTAGCGCCTTGGCCAACGTCCTTCAGCTGTTCGAAGCACGTGCCCTGGAATATCCGGAAATGAGTGTCATAATCATCTCAGTATGTCACTACATGTTGGTTTATTAATAACAGTGAGTAAAACAGACATTATGCCGTCACAAGTTAGCATCGTTACGCGCAGAGGCTAATTTACACGGCGCCGTAACATGTGCCAAAATAGTTGATATTATGGAGTGCGGTGTTGGCGCGCGCTGTTATTGCGTAATAAGGAATGGCTTATTATAACATAATGTTAGCGAGCTGCCAATGTGTTGTGATGTTTGAGCTTGTACTTGCTGCAGCGTTTGTGTGTTTGCGTACGTAATATTCTGGCTACGGGAGCTGTAGCTTATGTGTAACGAAACTCGACAGTGCGAGACTCGACTTTGTCTCTATCTCTCTCTATCTATACCATCGTCTTAGACAGAACTCCATATTTTTTTCGTCTTTAAGAAGAAAGGTCGGATCTTAATGATGAAAAGCGAACGATTTTTTCTTTTTTTTATCCACAACTTAGGCGCTGACTGAAATCATATGTAATGTTAAGTGACCATGCAGTCTGAGATGTAAGTGGGCGAACTTGTAAGGCGTACAATAAAAGTACAGTCTACAGTCCTTCGGTTTCTACAGGACATCGTACCGAAACGCTAAATTGCATGGCAGTACGTCTTTATCGGTAGGGTGATAAGTAGCCACGACACAGGCTTCCTAGCCAATAATGAGGTTTTACTGAGTTTATTAAGAAATTTAAACCAAAATGATCTTGAATTTGAGAAACACTAGCTCGCCAAGCATTAACTTTTCATCGAAAGGAAAAATCCATTTTAGTCGAGAAAATCTTATCTAGATCAGACATTATAAGAGTCTTTATTAACGTGTCCGAACGATGTCCAATAAGAAATTCCTTTTATCTTATAAACCCCTTATAAAGAGTACATAGGTCAATAGGCGCCCTCTGGCGGCGAGTGACAGCGTTAACGAAAGGTCAAACAAAACAAGCTCAAATTTACGTCTAAAATGTTGACATTTCCTCTCTCTTTTGAAGGTCGTCATAGTTTACGTTTCCGGCTGCGTTGACCGGGACAGTCTGAATACAAATTAACCTACGCTTGTGTTTGTGGACTTTTGTCCACTTGAATATACGGGATTGTCTTTTTCAGCTATGTACAGATTCAATGTGTTAAAAATAATAATGAATAATTGGTTTATTATGCAATTATTTCTGGAAACCCCAGAAATCAAGAATGCACTTAGACTCAATAAAAACCAGCTACTTATGTGTACGTTTTCTTCTTAAACCGGGACATCTTATAAAGTTTAGATTAAGGCAGCAAAGCTGTCCTTCCGAAGTAAATTTTTCCTCACTTCTACAACTTGGGTATCTTTAAAACAATGTGAAAAGGCATTTACTATAAGCAACGTTCTACATTAGACCGCATCTACACCTAGCATCAGGTGAGATCGTGGTTACGCGCGAGCTCATTCCTATCTTCTAGCTTTCTCTAAATACAACTGGAATTGAGAATCTCCTCCGTTTTTTCGTTTGTAAAAAAATTAGTCCACATATTTTTAAAACTTCTAAACCATGTGTTGCTTTGTTGGAACCCTAATTGCTAGGTAATGCAGAAAAGACCTCTCACAGGTGCTACATTAACATTAAGAACGTCCAAAACGGTGTATTCAGGACTGAAAAGGCAAATAAACAGCCATCAAAAATCAATTACACCCCGGCCGTTGCTCGCATTGTACTCCACGTAACAAACGAATCGAAACAGCTACGCCCGGAGGCCTTTTTGTTCCCGATGTTCTGTTCCGAAGTCGATAGATTGCCTTACGCTCGACTAATTTTTTACATCCCGAGTTCTACTACTTTAGTCGTTGGCTACGAATGGCTGTTGATCTGTATTGACTCGTCTAATAGTTAGCTGGTTATGAATCATAAAGGCTCAAAGTCCTGAGTTGCCATGATTAAAATACTTTTTTTTTAGTTACTCCTGCTGCATTCTCGCCTGAGGGTAAGTAATGATGCAATCTAATATGGAAGTGGACCAACTTGATACGAGTAGGATAATATCCACTTTCCTTGGTTTCTCTAAATCGCTTGGCGATACGTCTTTTTTGGTAGCTACGGCCACAGCCAAACAATTTAGAAAATCTCAATCGGCTCTGCCGGTAATCGAACCCAAGACCGCCGTCTTATAAACCCACCACGCATACCACTGCGTCACGGAGGCCGTCAAAAGGCCGTTTTGTTTTTATTTGTTTTGTCAATTGTCATACGATAACCTAAAAGTATTTTTTACCTCGGGAACACTGTGATAGGAAACAGTCGAAAATGGTTTCCTCCGTTTTGAAGTCAAGTAAAAAGTGTTTTAAATTTAATTAGTCTTTCAGTATTCCCAGTAAACAAACTAGAGACAAATTCGAGATCCAAAAAAGCGTCAACTCAAGGACAGTGAGGTTTGGATTCATTTCGACTGAGAACAAATAGGCTAAGTAGTTAAATGTACAAGCTCCGTTAAGAGTCCATTACGATGCTGAATACGTTGCTCCAATCCTATTTTGTTACTGCTTTTGTTACCAAATAGAACTTAACAGAGAATTGGTGAAAAGCTTTTCGTTTTACAGACTCTTATTTCGGATATTGGATTGAATTAAATTGAGTAAATGTTTTTAAAAATACTCCTCGTTTACTAATTGGTTAGCTTCATATACTAGAATTTACTACAATTTAATTTTTTTATAGTTTCCAGTGAAGCAATAACCTCCGTCCCATCCCGTGTACTAAAGATCTACATTTTTGTTAAACATTGTACGACATTACAGTACATGAACATTAACAATATATATTTATGGCAAGCTGATATGTATAGCTTGATATTAAATAGTCTATTAGGCTCTTGAGTCTAGCTTTCAAAATAAACAAAATTAATTTTACAATCCGACACGCAGATCTAAAGCCCGTTTAAACAAACGAACAAAGTCGTCCGCTTTATATTAATAGTATAGATATGGTCTTCTATGGTGAATAAATTGAACAAAGATCGAATTCCCAACTCCATTATCGTATTATCGTTTCTAACACGTAACAGCATACTTACCAAAATGCTGACGCCTATTCAGTAGGTAGTAGGTACTATGAGGTAGGTAGTACGTACGTACGTATCACGTGTCGCGCTTTTTAGAAATTTTGTATTATATCCTAAACTATTTAACTAATTAACATACTGTAAAAGGCAAATCTTGTCTCTATGATATCCTTGTGATTATTAAATAATTTATTTTGATAAGGATTTAAGTTTAGTTGTATAAATAATGACGTGAACGTAAGCATATGAAATGAATGATTTTTTAAAACACAAAAAGTTCTATATCTGCCAAAATATAAAAGATAGATATATGCTCTCGCAGACTTTTTGTAAAACTTTTTAAGATACATAAAGTTTTCGTACATTGCTTTCAAATATTTCCAATAGTTCAGACAGCGCACGCGCATAAAGCCTATTTAACAGATTTTTGCGGTCCGACTCGCGCGACAAAACTGTCATAAATCGGTTAATATATACAACAAAAATATAAAATATAGCCTATGACACTCACCGATAACGTTGTAACGAAACGTTACATAATTTTATTCTATTATTTTACCTAATTAAATACAATTTAATTGTATGAATAGTAATAGATTAAATTGCTGGAAACTCAGTAAACATTCTTTAATTGCGCCGGCGTTTTGGTACAACCGAACGTAGTTTTACCGTTAGGCACACAGTCGACCTTCAACAAGTCAGTTGTCACCAATAGCTATAACAAGCGGTCACGCCAAATTGTCTCGTTTACTTTAATTATTATAGCGTGATATTATTAGCTTATTAAATCGGATAATATTTTCTATTGTGTTATCTTTCTATATGGTGTTATGCTAATTATTTTCCCGCTCTAGGGAACGAACCTACGTTTACGTTGCTCACCGATTCACCGCTGGGCCATACCACCATTTACATCAGCTGAGGACGGATTTACGCCTTGGCGGAGTTGCGTGTTCCCGGCACCTACCTACTTACAAGTCGCACGCCCACGGCCTGCTGAGTCGGACCATTTATTCACCGCTGGGCCGGACCACTGATGACAACAGATGAGTACGAACAGCGGAAGAAGTTTAAAGTAGTTATTAAGGCTCGTACCCACGATATATAAATTTTGTGCCCCGCTCGTTTTCTTCCTTTTATATTTTATTATTAAATAATATTTAACATAGCAAACTAAATTTTCATTTTTTTATCTTTGCCTACCTTAAATAAAAAAAGGCGGGACACTGGCGCCCAACGTGGGGCCAGTGTCCCGCCTTTTTTTATTAAATGACTTTTTTTATTAAATTTTATTAAATGACTATAAGCTTTGTACTGATGATAAGTTATCTTTAATAGCGGCTGGCGGTCAATCACTGCAAAGTATAGGGTACATAAATTTACCTGTTACTTTTAACTCACAATTTCGTATTATAAAGACTTACGTTGTCCCAGAAATTCGTTACTCACTTATATTAGGGATTGATTTCTGGCGGGCTTTTCGTTTATGTCCGAAATATTTAGGGGCTCTGCAATTGGGTTCAACGGCATTAATGGGCTTAAATAACGAAAATCATGTTAATAGCCACATTTGTTCTTACGATAACTTGGAAAATTCCCAAAAATCCATCGCAGATAATATTATTAATCGGTATAGCAATATTTCTTTTGAAAAAAAAGGGTCTTGGTCGGACACATCTGATCACTCATCACATCGACACTGGTGATTCTCCTCCTATTCGACAAAGATACTATAGGCTATCGCCAGAGAAACAAAAAATAATTATCGAACAGGTGGATGAAATGCTGTCCCTAGATGTAGTGGAGCCCTGCGAAAGTCCTTGGCAGTCTCCTGTCCTTCTCGTCACGAAGAAAAATGGCCAGCCTCGATTTTGCCTCGACAGCCGGAAACTCAATTCAGTCACAAAACGTGACGCATATAATCTGCCATACATATCAGAGATCTTGGATAATTTACGGGACGCACGTTTTCTTAGTAGTCTAGATTTATCCAAGGCCTTCTGGCAAATTCCTATATTAGAGAAGGACAGAGATAAAACCGCATTTTACGTTCAAGGCCGCGGCACTTTACGATTTAAGACCGTTCCGTTCGGTCTGACCAATGGGCCAGCGACTCAGCAACGATTGGTCGATGCATTATTAGGAAATGTGGATCATCGAATTTTTGCTTACTTAGACGATATTATCATAGTCAGCAGCACTTTTGATGAACACGTTTCACTCCTGCTTCGTGTGTTAGAGAAACTAAGCAAGGCCAACTTGACCATCAACTTAGAAAAGTGTGATTTTTTTCGAAGTCAGTTGAAATATCTGGGTTATATAGTCGATGCTAATGGGTTACGGACCGACCCCAATAAGGTCGAAGCCATTCTGAACTTTGCGACTCCAACCAATCGGAAAGAATTGAAGCGATTTCTAGGTACCGCTACTTGGTACCGTAGGTTTGTCCCAAATTTTAGCACGATTGCAGGACCGCTTAACAAACTGACCACGAGTAAAAAAAACGCTCCACCTTTTCAGTGGAATGAAGAATCGGACGCGGCTTTTAAAAAATTGAAAGAATGCCTCGTGTCCGCTCCAGTTCTTTCATGTCCCAACTACGACCTGCCTTTCGATGTTCATACCGATGCAAGTAATTATGGAGTAGGCGCGATGCTTACGCAAACCGTCAATGGCCAAGAACACCCAGTTGCGTATATGAGCCGAACACTAACGGCAGCTGAAAAGAATTACAGCATCACTGAACGCGAAACCTTAGCAGTTTTAACAGCATTAGAACATTGGCGTTGTTATGTAGAAAATGGGAAAACATTTAACGTCTACACTGACCACAGTGCGTTAAAATGGTTCCTCTCGATTAACAATCCAACTGGTCGTCTTGCGCGTTGGGGCTTGCGTTTATCGGCATTCAATTTCGAAATTAAACACCGTCGCGGTGCCGATTATGTCATTCCAGACGCTTTATCTAGGGCAATACCTGTATCTGCTTTAACTATAGCCAAATCTGTCGTTACGACTACTGACGATTGGTACAAGAACATTTATAATAATTGTACTACAAATTCTAAAAATTTTCCTAATTATAAAATTAAAAATGATTGTCTCTTTCGATTAACTAAAAATAAATGTCACTTAACAGATGAGTTTTCGTGGAAGGAAGTAGTCCCATTAGAACTTAGAGAATCTATTATAAAAGAAAATCACAATGAACCCACTGCTGGTCACTTAGGGATTTTTAAAACCTATAAACGCCTTACCCTGAGATATTTCTGGCCAGGCATGTTCCGCGATGTTTCAAGTTACATAGGCTCATGCCAAATCTGCCTACAATATAAGATGCAAAATCATACCACACTAGGTGACATGGGCCGGCCCAAGCAGTGTTGTCGCCCCTATCAGATGTTAAGTGTCGATCTCATGGGACCTCTTCCTATTACACGTAAACAAAACTGTTACATTCTAGTAATAACCTGCTGTTTTTCAAAATTTTGTCATATCTTTGCTATTAAAAAAGCAACTTCTGATATTATCGTTAAAATTTTAGAAGAACAAATTTTTTTAGTTCATGGGGTTTGTCAAACAATTATAATGGACAATGGCCCCCAGCTGATAAGCAGCGTTATAAAGAATTTTTTAAAAAAATACAATGTACCTAATGTATTTTATACACCTAAATATACCCCCCAAGTGAACACTGTGGAAAGGTATAATAAAACTATTATTACGTGTCTCTCTTCTTTTGTCGATAAGGATCACCGAACCTGGGATACTTTTATACCAGAAGTTCAATTCGCTATTAACAACTCGGTCAACGAAGCTACTGGATTTACACCATCGTTCCTAGTTTTCGGCCGGGAAGTAGTTATTTGTGGTTCACACTACCTTGACAACGATGTTGGGGATGAAATCGTGTTTATGCCAAGAGACTTGTACGCTGAAAATCGTGGGTGCATGAGTAGGATATTTGATGAAGTACAAAAATCCTTATTCCATGCACACGTAAAAAACACGCAAAAGTATAATTTACGCAGAAAAGCTTACGAATTCAATGTAGGAGACATTGTGTATAAAAGAGCTTATGTCTTGTCTGATAAGGACAAGTTTTTTAGTAAAAAATTAGCGCCTAAATATATTAGGTGCCGAATTATTGAAAAACTATCACCGCTTGTTTATATACTGGAGGATATGTCAGGTACTAATTTAGGAACGTGGCATATTAAAGATTTAAAAATAACTTATAATAATTAACCTATACTGTACATTGTAGTTGTAAATACGAGGTACACAACGCGGATTTTATTCTTAAAATAAAATCCTTCTAATGGGCCGGGGGGGTAATGTAACGAAACGTTACATAATTTTATTCTATTATTTTACCTAATTAAATACAATTTAATTGTATGAATAGTAATAGATTAAATTGCTGGAAACTCAGTAAACATTCTTTAATTGCGCCGGCGTTTTGGTACAACCGAACGTAGTTTTACCGTTAGGCACACAGTCGACCTTCAACAAGTCAGTTGTCACCAATAGCTATAACAAGCGGTCACGCCAAATTGTCTCGTTTACTTTAATTATTATAGCGTGATATTATTAGCTTATTAAATCGGATAATATTTTCTATTGTGTTATCTTTCTATATGGTGTTATGCTAATTATTTTCCCGCTCTAGGGAACGAACCTACGTTTACGTTGCTCACCGATTCACCGCTGGGCCATACCACCATTTACATCAGCTGAGGACGGATTTACGCCTTGGCGGAGTTGCGTGTTCCCGGCATCTACCTACTTACAAGTCGCACGCCCACGGCCTGCTGAGTCGGACCATTTATTCACCGCTGGGCCGGACCACTGATGACAACAGATGAGTACGAACAGCGGAAGAAGTTTAAAGTAGTTATTAAGGCTCGTACCCACGATATATAAATTTTGTGCCCCGCTCGTTTTCTTCCTTTTATATTTTATTATTAAATAATATTTAACATAGCAAACTAAATTTTCATTTTTTTATCTTTGCCTACCTTAAATAAAAAAAGGCGGGACAACGTAGTATTCTACTGGTGAAAGAATTTTAAAAATCGGATCAGTAGTTCCGAAGATTAGCCACGGTAGATCTTTATTTGAAAATCTTACAAATATACAAACTTACAAACTTTACCTGTTTATAATATTAGTATAGATTACTACTGCGTCGATGGTCTAGTGGTTTGTCTATCTGGCTTCGATTACGAGGTCCTAGGTTCGAGTAATGGGTCGGGTCACGGAATAATTCTGTGTTTTTCATTCATCTATGAAATTTTCAGTACATTCCAAGCTCGGAGCCGGGAAGTTGGTGGTGTTCCAACGGAGAGCACGTCAAGCCGTCGGTTCCGGTCACTGTCATCAACATCTGATAGTGATCGTTAATGAATAAAACATTATCACTTGGGACCCGCATTGGGTCAGCGTGGTTGGTCTATGCTCCATATCCCCTCTTCTTTATAGAAGACTGGATTGTAGTGGGCCGGTAATAGGCTGATAATGATGATATACTAGAATTTAAACTATTGCAAGTATTCTCTATATTATTAAAATAGAAACGGCTGAAACTCACGTCACTGTTGTCGGAGTATGCCCAAATGGTTTTTTTTAATGACTACAAGTTGGCCCTTGACTGCTATCACACCTGATGTTAAGTGATGATGCAATCTGAGATGGAAGCGGGCTAACTTGTTAGGAGTGGGACGAAAATCCTCACCTCTATCGGTTTCTACACGACATTGTACCGGAACGCTAAATCGCTTGGCGGTACGTCTTTGTCGGTAGGGTGGTAACTAGCTACGGCGAAAGCCTCCCACCAGCCAGACTAAGACAAATTAAGAAAAATCTCAATCTGCCCCGCCGGGAATCGAACCCAGGACCTACGTTTTATAAATCCACCGCGCATACCACTGCGCCACGGAGGTCGTCAAAAATGGTTTCGATCCCATATGGGATCCTTGGTCATAGAGCTCGCTGTGTAGATGTAACGTGACGTGAAGCAACATTTGCTTCATATACTTATACTATTTTGGATCATTGTTCTAATTCTTTATCAAATTAAATTTTGAAATTACTTTAGTTCAAGTAGGTTTAGTTAGTACCTACTTACTTTATTACTGGTTTGAGAGGCAGAATCTGTTGTTAAAAGCCGGCAAAAAGTCAAACTATGATATATTAAGCTTTAATTCTTTCCAAGGAAGTCTCAATAGTAGGAATTATACTCTGTTACATTTTATTGCATTTCTGCGGAATGCTATAAATTCTTGTTTTCAATGGCTCTGTCGTACTCCGTGAATAATACATAATTATTTCTCATTACTATGTACGAATGATAATGTTCTATTTAATTTAATTTTTTCATTGTTGATTCTAGCCCCGGAGACTTTAATATTGAAGCTTATGATATCTAGCCAAACAACTAAAGCTCTTTTTTTAGAGTTTTGTCGAATGAAGATGATTCAAAGTCAGATTACGGATATAGCGCGCAATATAAGTAATTAGCACCACATCCTCGGAGCTACAATATTAGAGTCCAAATAGGAAATAGGTCGAAGAGAGCCTAAAGTCAGCTGAACTTAGCAGCTGTCATCGTATAAAATAGCCTGCAGTACCTAATGGTGCTCTTAAAGTTCACAACGTTGAAATAAGAGCTACTTTACGAGCGAAATGTATTGAAAAATGTATTTATGTCGCCCGAGCCTTCGTTCATCGTATTGTTACGGAATGAAATGGGAAATGCGAAGGCTTTTGCTTGCCCTCGCCTGCATGTTTGGAAATCAATAGATTTTGTTTCGTTTGGTCTAATTTCCCCTCTACTTAAGCGCAATAAAAAGGATTTCAATTCACTACTACACAAAGGATTGCGCGAAAAAGGCTATTGCTAAAACCTACGAGTAGGTCCGCTTAATTCTAAGTTTTCCAAAAGATCGAGTGCATAAAATGAGCTACAGCCAATTTATATTTAATCGTAAGCTAGATCTATTCTGACTAGTATAATTGCAAATACGAATGACACTTACATTCACATTTGCATTGCATTTGTTTATTTATTCCACTTTTATCATATTGTGCATCCACGTTATCAAGAGTACAAAAATAGTTAAGTATAGGTTGAGAATCGTTGCATGCCCCTTAGACAATACATATTTAGCATTGCGGTAGTACTTCTCCAGTTGTTGTGTGTTGTTTGGCTGGTGGAAGGCTTAAGCCGTGGCTAGTTGCCACCCTACCGACAAAGACGTACTGTTTCCATCTTAGATTGCATCATCACTTAACATCAGAGTGCCTAGTGTGAGCTTTCACCAAAATCGAAAACTTCACATTCGCGTAAAGTCAAATTTTATATGGAATTGAAACAGCGCCCCTGGCAGTATCGAGAGAAAACTCAAATGGGTGAGTGTCAGTGTCATATAAAATTTGCGTTTACCGTTCTCGATATCGACGCGGTAAAATCTTACACTAGCCACACAGGTTTGATAGCATTCAAGGGGATACGACGTGTGTTTGGGGGATTGTATTGTGAAGGGGTTCTTACAGTAGGCCGCTCAGATACGCCAGTGTGAAGAGGCTGTAACAATAACTGTAAATGGTTGTGTTTAAATATGAAAATTTCCAATAGCTTAATGACGTTTACGGCCTCCTTTACAATATTACGACCTCATTACTCCACTTTACGAGTAACGCGGCGACGTAAAAAAGGGTACTTAACTTTTAAACGACACGCTCGGTTATCGGCTCGCTTGTTATTTCTCACTTCATATTGTTTTATTATGTACTACTCACTAACTAATTAGATAATGGACTTATATTTAACTACCACAAGCCGACCGTTTAAGCATACCCAAAAGCATCTATTTTTCGCTGGACAACTTAGGTTGCATCCTGTATTATATATTGATTGAAGATTGAAAATCGGTTTTATAATATCGATGAATCCTATTGAGTCTGGTGATTGAAATGATTTTGTTTACTATTAAATATTACAAATATTTTTATAACGTCATTTTTAAATGGCTGGAGCATTGGGACTTCAATATGACTGGCTTCGATTTGGCTGGTGGGAGGCCTCGATCGTGGCTAGTTACCATCCTACTGACAAAAACCTGCGCATTTAGCGGTCCGCTACGATGTCGTGTAGGAATTGAAGGCTTTTGGATATTATCGCACTTCTAACAAGTAAGCCTGATTCCATCTTAGATTGCATCATCACTTACCATTAGGTGTGATTGCATTGAAGTTTAATAGTTTATAAATCTCAATTTCCCACTTAGAACAAATTCAATAGCTCTTAGTAAGACTTAGTAGTCTTTTTCTCTATTGCTTGCATTATAGTCGACGACAGTTCATATCGGCCTTGAATCGTAAAAAAAACTATTAGGCTTCACCTATGATAGTCAGGTAGAATGAAATCTGTACATTTAGCTGAATAGGCATAGATAACAGAAACCTCGCACTGGTCACTGGCGGCACTAATCCGCACTGTAACTGATTTCCCCGGTGCCCACGGTAAGCCTCGCAGCGGAATAATAAAATAACGCTATATCCGCGTTACGGCGCGAGCCCACTTATGGACACTCATAACATTTCGGTGGAATCCTTTTAGGCGTCCACTGCTACCATTTGTTCTCGAAACCTGGTTAGGTTATTACGAACTCGATGCTACGTAGCGTTACCGTGCTACACTCACCGCTGCCCTCTACGAGTGTTCACTGAATGCGTTACAAGCTCTGTACAACGTGTTAGGTAAATTGTATTGTATTGTAAATTGTACATCCAAGAACATACCAATACATTTCGATCTTGTTAACACGATTCTGTGTAAGTATAGAATAATTATTTTAAGTCTAAATCATCCATACACAAAAAGAGTTGACACTTTGAAGATTTAAGCATATTCTTTCCTACATTTTCTTTTCACAGTTTTTTCTAGGCATATATTTTCTCTCCATAGCTGCTAGTTGACGGTAGTTACCTAACACGTTGTATATGTAATTCAAGATGCTGGCCTGGATATTCACAAAAAGTATTATGTGAACAGTCTTTAATTATTATTATTATTTACAATTCTTTTTAAAAGTTTTAACAATGCTTATAAAAATTATAAAAAAACTCTATTAAAAATTTATAAAAAAATCCAGTCCGCCTGCTGCGGGGCCCGGGGGTCCAAGCAGCCGGTAGTCAGGGCTCCAGAGTGAGGAATCTCCTCACAATACGCGCTGTTTCTAGAATCGCCTTCTGTATCCGACCCTTGATCCAACAACTAAGCGATTTTAAGATGTTGGTCGAAGCATGCGAATATTATTAATTTAGTTGTTGATATTATTAATAACAGGTATGTTATTAACGTCATTTAAAGAACCTTTTTGATTCAAAAAGTGTCTTTATTCAGTATGATTTAAAGGGCCAAATATATTTTTAGACATTTGATACTGTTGTAATCACCATCGGGTGATCTTTAAATTCGATGGTCAATTTTCAATTACGACGATATGTACCTAAGTCTAATCTACTCTTCTTTTCCTATTTCCTTAAACTTTTTCGCCCTAGGCCTAGAAGGTTGGCATTTAATACTTTATACAAATATAATAATAAATGTTTAGTTAGATTATTTTATTGTTAATAATTTTGCCGCTCCTCATCGCAATACGCTACAATCGTGAACAAATAGTAGCGTTTAGCATTTAATAGCCGCGTCTAAGTAAACGACATGATTGATTCTAGGAATACGTAATTAGAGCGAGTGGCGTTAGTTCCGACAGTTCAGCTTATTGTCACTTTAGCTAATTGCCCTTCCCCTCCTCGCCCCTTTCCTGCGTAGAAACAGATTTTCTGTCGTTTGAAATAATGTTTAATCTAATCATATGTGATAATGATGGTGATGGTGGCCAATGGAAGCCAGGGGTGATAAATAAAAGAGACGTCTGTTAGGTATTCAAGTGCCATGTATTACTGACTAATGTTCGTACAATTACAATCTTGCACAATGTGACACCAACATAATATCGTCTGGTCGCACACCGCGTCTTACTAATTAAAGAATAATAAAACTGAGGAGACACCGAGCCTCACTACATATAGCACAAGGGTTGAGAGACGAATATCTTAGCATTCATCCATCGCGGGGTCTGAGAGAAAACTCCGAACAGAGCCCTAGACTTGTGACACGAGTTTAGATTTAAAAGGGTACACTTAATGCCGCACGTCAACTAATTTCCTCTGTTTATGTTATTTTTTGCAGTGGAAGATGATTTAGAAACCCGATGACTGTAATTAACTGGTGGGAGGCTTCGGCCGTGGCTTCTTACCACCTACCGTACTGACAAAGATATCCCGCCAAGCGATTAAGCGTTCCGGTACGATGATGTGTAGAAACCGAAAGGGGCGTGGATTTTATCCTACTGCTAACAAATTTACCCGCTTCCATCTTAGATTGCATCATCACTTACCATCAGGTGAGATTACAATCAATGGCTAATACGTAATGAATAAGAATAAATTCAAATGTACTTTCTATACTGTATCTACTTAAGAACTTACAGTATTACAGCTAATAAATTCTAAATTGGATTAATATATATAAGGCATTCGGTTTATCCAATTTTATTCGACACTTCAACATTTTAGCTCTGTTTAGGCAGAATATTCTACGATTTCAGTTACCAAGAAGATTAAACGCTAAGACGAACAAGTTAAGAAGTCGTCCCGTATGTAAAACTGTGGCATAAATTAATACGATCTCAGTATGGGCGCGTTATACCCACGGCTTAGCATTAGACGCCCTAACATGTTATTGTACGTAAGATAAACTTTGAACAGAATCCGACGCGCTTCAGAGGCTTTCTTTCTCTTGATATTAACTCTATATTGCAAAAATATATTTTCAAAAATGAACGTTTTAAGTAATAATATATGTAGATGCTTTATTTATTGTTATTTAATCATATTTCCAAAACTTAATGTCAAACATTCCATGTTTTATTAATGACAAAGTTTGATGTAGGTAATTTTATGAATTATTTTCTTATTAATTAATTTATTTATTCATTAAGCTTTCTTCTGTTTTAATGACAGATAGATCTTTATATTTATTGGGTAATTATAATTAATTAATACGTAATAATTAATTAATTTTCTGGTGGGAGGCTTTCGCCGTGGCTAGTCACCACCCTACCGACTAAGACGTACCGCCAAGCGATTTAGCGTTCCGGTACGATGTCGTGTAGAAACCGATAGGGGTGTGGATTTCATCCTAGTCCTAACAAGTTAGCCCGCTTCCATCTTAGATTGCATCATCACTTAACATCAGGTGTGATAGCAGTCAAGGGCCAACTTGTAGTCGATAAAAAAAAATATTTTTTAAAAGAGCCACCACTGAGATTCTTGCTATTTATTATCGGTAAAATGAAGGTCCTACATTTTAAACGAGCGATAGGGATTTTCATCCAGTATTGAACTAGATGAAAAAAAAAGTTTGAAAGTTATTGTATAAAACTTCAATTAAATGAAATTTTCTTAGTTAAGCCGGTAGGATTCGTTAAAAAATAACGCATTCTGTTACCCATATCCGGTTTAATGTAATTTAGTTAATTTTTTCTCATTTCAATTATTGAGCTATTAAGGCTGTTTATGTAAGAGCCACAGAATGAATAACCAGATAATGTAAGATAATGGAAAAATAAAAGAGGAGCTAAAATTTAGAGCGCAACAACAGAAAGCGGCACATTTAAAAATAACATTTTCGAAACTGAAAACTCAAAACGGGAGCGGCGAAAAAGTTTATTCATCCAACATGGCGGTCGGGCGGCGTAAACAAAGACATTTGCGCTCACAATCGCCAGCCCGCCTTGTTTACGAGATCGGGGAATGAAATAATGGAAATTGCTTCAAAATTAAACTCATCGAGTTGCGTAGGGAATCTCTATTGATAGTAAAATCTTCATTTTATCGCGCGCTGCTAGGAAATGGAAACGTCTTGACAAATAAACGGGGGTTGATTTTATCGCCGCGCGTCTACTGGGGCGTAGTTTATA
Source organism: Mycalesis mineus (assembly GCA_034621355.1). Taxonomy (NCBI): domain Eukaryota; kingdom Metazoa; phylum Arthropoda; class Insecta; order Lepidoptera; family Nymphalidae; genus Mycalesis; species Mycalesis mineus. Next base: position 1,235,094 of record CM067882.1, read on the forward strand.
GGAGCCGGGGCTGTTTGACCGATTTCAAAAAAAGAAATTTGTTTTTTTTATTTAATTGAGGCTTAACTCACACTTTCGCAGAGGAAAGTGACGCGTCTAGCCTATTTTGATTTTTTTATATAAATTTTTCGCTCTATTCCATATTTGTGTTACAGAATTTTTACCTCAATGATTTGAAAAAAAATGAATATTATAATTTGTAGTTGACAAAATTGGCGCGTCGCTTCCTGTCCAATATGAGTTAAGCCTTTAGGCTTGTGGTTTTGGGATAGTTGGATTTTTTTGGATAAAAGTTCTTATCTTCATCATGCCGAGGTGATGGACATCCACTGCTGGACATAGGCCTTTTTCTAAACACAACGAACCTAAGCCGCCTGTATGCTCCTTGCGATACGTTTGATATCGTCAGTCCACCTAGTGGGCGGTTCATTCACATTCGACCACCTTGGGCTCCCAACGTCCATCAGCTGTTTGAACCATATCCCCGCGCATTGCCACTTCAGTTCTGCGATTCGCTGAGCTATGTCGGTTACTTTGGATCTCCTCATTTTTGATTCGATCACAGAGTTCTTAGATTTAACCATTAAAGCTAGAGTCAATGTAAGTTAAGCTGACCTCAATGTAATCTTAATTGACCTCAAGGCAAGCTTAATTGGATGCAAACTGTATGAAAATCAGATTTGTGGTTTGGGAAATTAGCAAGAGCAGACAGTAGACCGAGATAGAAAGTACCTATTCTGTTCTAATCAACGTTAAAAACTAAAATGGAACTTAATTTTAGTTCTTTATTTTTATTCTAAAAGGCTTTAAGTTTTCCAGTATTTTTAGTGTGTAAAAACAAAATAAATCGCAATTCAATGTACGAGTAAAATACCTACATTTTTTTGGATCTGTTTTCTGAGTACAACGACGTTTTCTATAAAAAAAAGCCTAATAGGGCGTGTGTTTTCATACAATGTAAGCTTTTACCTAATTGACGTATAAAAAAGGAAAAAGGGAAAATGTTAAAATATAATTTGTGGGAACACGAACACAACAAGGTTTGTTTGTTGCGGCTTGTTGGTACAGCGCGCGCTCTACTTAGCGTACAGTTGGGTAGTAAAATAACTTAACGAAATTAAAAAAAATGTCAAAATAATTAACAGGCTATATGGTCAATAACCTGTCTTGTGGATTAGTAGGGAGAAGAAAAAAAATAGTGTGGTAAAAGTGAGCAGTAAGTAAAAATGTAAAAATATGATTTATTTATTTTAGGTTTGTTTTATTGTGATAATGTACATGGCATAAGCAGATACGAATCTAAAACCATTAGAGCTATTACGAATCCTACTTGGTGGTGGGAAGTTTTGGCCATGGCTAGTTACCACCCTTCCGATTACCTCCAAGTGATTTAGCGATCCGGTGCGATTTCATATAGAAACCGAAAGAGGTGTGGATTTGTCGTAGTCCTAACAAGAAGTTATTCCACTTTCGTCTTAGATTACATACCAGGTGACATTGCAGTCAAAGGATAATTTGTACTAAATAAAAAAGAAATATATGAATTGTTAAATTATTTATCATTAGGTTTACTGAACAGTACATATAGTCAAACAAACATTAGATGATTATTGTAGTTTGTTCACTCAAGTTTTGATATTCATAACGAGCACTTTTACTGCCTTAAATAAAAATAACTATAGTATTCACTCGGTTGGTGTTGTCCTCTGAATACAAATGAGATACAAAAAACAGCTTAAGCAATAAGTAGAGTTAGCAGAACTGTAGGATAGCTGCTGGGCGGCGGTTGTTAGAGGCAATGTAGACAAACTAATATCTTCTGGCAAACTTCTGACGCAGCGCTTAGCGACTGTTGACTCTGCCATTTTGCTTGCTTTTATTTTTATCAGCGTTTACGCGACTTTATATTACTTACTTGTTTTATGATACTGTTCTATTTGTACACAAATAACGTTGAGATAAATGTGCACACTTTTTTCTGATGTTCTCCATTGGTCATGTTCTTTGTTATATTAGTTTTTTGATTGAAAAATCATATATTACGTTCAGGTCCCTGGTTTGAAGGTTTAAGCTGAGTTTATATTAAGACCTATGTCACAGTAGGTTCAACATGCTTAAAATCCACGTAATTATATACCTCAGCCTGTAAATGAAAACTCGTAAAATTGTCAACAAGTATACCGTGTTTACCAAAGCAACCGACATAGCTCAGCGAGTCGCAGAGCTGAAGTGGTTGGGCACGTGGCTCGAACAGCTGATGGATGTTGGGGACACGAACCCCCACTAGGTGGACTGACGACATCAAACGTATAGCAGGGAGACGCTGAACACGGGCGGTTCAGGATCCTTGTGTTTGGAAGGCCCTAATAAAGTCAGTCCATCAGCTGTTAATGATGATGATGATGATACAGAGTTTTCACAAAATTAAAATGATTAATCGGCTAATGGGTACTTTGGATGTCAAAATTTAAAATTTTAAGTCTCATAAACTTACCAGTTCGTATGTTTAATAAATATTTTCAAGTATATAGAGTTCTTGGCAGTGAAAGCGGTAAATCTTTTGTGGTATGATAATAGCTCAATCATCATCATTATTAGTCTATGAACAGGGCCAGGCCTCCCTCCTTATAGGAGAGGGGATATGGTGCGTAGACCCACTACTCAGCTCCAATCCGGGTTGGCGGGTTTATCACTATCAGATGTTGATGACTGGGGCCGACGATAGCCCAATAGTCCTTAACAATACCCGGCCTTGTAATAATAGAGCTATCGGGGCTTATAAGTAATATTCTCGTACGTCGTTTTTTAATTTTAACGAGTTCCCCGAAATCGGCTCAAAACCTACGCAATGGGGAAGAGGTAGTAAAGCCGCCCTTTATTGCGCTCGTATTAAATATTCCGCTACAATACAAACAGGGATTGTCCCGGAAAGACCACTTAATAGCCCAAGGGCTCGGTAATTGATTGTAATATTCTCTTTTCTATAATAACTAGCGTAGAGTTGACAGTAGTGAATTTTTAGGGATTGTTCGCGTGAAAAACAACTTTAAAAGACACTTATAAACAATCATAATGATGCCTCCACAGACGATTTCGGCTACAGCGACGCTCCTGATTTTTTAAATGATTATTGGAACTCTGATGGATAGTTCTCTGATGTGCTTCCAGTGCCTAAAGTACCCATTTTTGGCTTTAAACGCAACCACATAGAGTACAAGTTAGCACACTGTCTTGGCAGTTATATGGGATGAAAAAAAATATTTTTTATACAGGTTTGTATTTATTTATTGCACATGATGGTAAGTTATGATGCAATCTAGGATATAAGCGGGATATTCGAAGAAGTGTAGTTATTATATCCTACTCCTAGGATAATAACTACACTCCTTCGGCTTCTACACGAAATCGTAACGGAACGCTAAACCGCTTGGCGGTACGTCTTTGTCGGTAGGAAGGTAATTAGCGACGACCAAGGCCTCCCACCAACGAGACTGACTAATTCAAAAAATCTCAATCGGTCCTGCTGGTAATCGAATCTACAACATTCATTTTATAAATCCACCGCGCATACCACTGCGCGATGGATTTATAACTTTAACAATTAACAGAAAACTAATAACATTTTACTGCAAACTGCAAAACTATTGGGTAATATTTCATAAAATAATTCCTCGGAAATCTATCGGCTGCGAAACTTGGAAACTCCATCCTTCAAGCGTAGAATAGAAGTTCCATTCGTTGGCGACTCACAGCGAATTTGCCTCCGTAACTTTTCCAATAAAAACCGCCGTAATCGCGCCGGGGATCATTCAATATCTTTATTTTCTGCCGTTGCTTTTAATATGTTTTTGAAAAGCTAATAACTGAATCTTAATATAATATAATCGAGCTAATTCCTTAATATTACCTTTTTAAGAAGGTTTTACCTTCTATAGGTGTAAAAGAAGATTTAGTGACCAAAATTGAGAAAGGGATGCTAGGATGATTTGGGCATGAATGAAGAGAGAAAAGATGTAATATAATATTTATGAGGCGATGGTAAATGGAAATGTTGGAAGGGGAAGGCCTAAGCAAATGTTCCTGGTCCAAATTCAGGATATTTTAAAATATGGTCAGGTCAAGAGAACCCTAAATCGACGAACTGGTATGAATTGATGTGGTCTCTGCCTACTCCTATGGGAATTAGGCGTGATGTTGTTTGATTTTAAAAGCACATAACGCTTTTATGTGAAACTAGCGATGCCCGCCTAGTTCTCATCTTTGTAAGAGTATTCAGATATGAAAAAATTTTTAACAAAAAATAGAACCGACTCAAAACACACTAAAAAGTAAAAAATAACTGTGTCATTTAGTTGCTTTAGTTTACTTAAGCATATCTATGAAGTCCGTACCAGCAAGTTTAAGGAACATTTATTTAACGTAGTGAAGCACGGTTCTAGATAACATCCTAAAACTAGAAACCTTGGCTGGCACCGACTCCTAGATATGCTTAAGTAAATTAAAACAACTAAATGACACAGTTACATATTTTTTACTTTTTAGAGTTCTTTAAGTCGGTTCTATTTTTTGTTAAAAAAATTTATTTCTTACTTTTTAGTGATTTATCGCCACGTAACGTACTCGTAATATACTGTCATAGTATATTATACGTGTTGGCAGCATTGTAGACTATAGACAATATAGTGGCCTCATTTGCTGTATTGTGGTACCGCGGGTAAACTATAGATAATAGACTAGGGGCGGTACTCGTCGGGCGTTAGGCTATAAAATATGCCCCTATGGATAATTGTTATCATTCACGTTAGTGTCCAAGTCTTGTGAAGTCATAATGTTTGACTATTGTTAGAATCTGTGCTTGTAATGTTTAATTAAGTAATTACTGTAATAATGTTTCATTTTGATCATATTTGATGTCTTTATAAATAAATTGTTATTAAGTTTGTCTTTTGGTGTTTTAAGTTGTATTCCCTTCTGGCTGTTTGTTAACATCAGAAGTGGTATGGATCTTAATGCCCACAAAAAGGTAACAGAAATTAAAAAAAAAAAAAATTTTTGTTTAAACAGAAATTAAAATGATTATCAAAATGAAATCTTATAAAAGTAGTGATTCGGGATTGAAGTGTAATTTTGCGTACGTCTGGGTTCTTATGGGCGAGCCTCTGACACACGTTGCCGCAAACATCGTGGTTTACTGCAGCTGAGTACTCATGTGGCGGAAAGTAACGAGGAGTTGTAAGTAACGGAAGATAATCGGAGAAAGTTGTGAGTAAGACAGTGGCTACGATGGTTGGTAAGAAAAAGAAAGACATTGTGTTTGACGGTATTATTGTGTGAAGTTGCATATTTTGTTTTATTACTAGTCGATTTGCTATTAAGAGTAACCTGTTTGAGTTATTGCAATAAGAAAAGATTATTACGTGAAACTATTTACGAATGAGGGTAGTTGAAGAACAAAGAACGAGTTAACAATAAACGGTCATAACGAAATTACGAGAATTTGTTTCGACACAATTACGAATACCTTTGTTGCTATGCTGGTTTGTTTAAAAAAAAAAAAAAAAGTTTGTGTACTTATCAAATGAAAGACTTTGTCTCGCTTATGAGTAGTACCATTTTTAGAATAAATTAGTGTTCAATGTCTAATTAAGCAATCTAAAATTAAAATGTATCGGTTAAGAAGTACCTATTGCTCTATAGTGTGGCGTTTGTGTGATGTTTTCTAACATAGATTTTTAAAGGTTACAGAATGGTGGCTTTGTCGCATGCTGTTGATGATACTACGTGACAAAATGATGATGAGCTGATGACAAAATGATGAGCTGTGGACATCAGTTGGCTGGCTGTGTGAGAATATTGTGAGAAAAGAAATTCGGTAAAGTTGACCAGGATTAGTAAGAAAAATAGTTTTATTATTAAACGAAAAGTAAAACAGTTATTAGCAAAAGTATCTATTATAAGTTGCAAAGTAAAATAAAACGTTAAGTTGAGGTCAGGGCTGACCGAGCTATAACGATCTAAGTTATTAATTTTGAAAGTACCCACCTGTGTAAAAAAAAAAAAAGTTTCTATCTTTATTTTTCGGAATTGGAAATAAATAAGTGAAAAGTAATTATATTTGTATTTTCTGGTATAAATCTAGTAGTAAACCATAATTATGTAGATGTAGCGAGCTGTAATAAAATAATAGAATGTTAGTTGAAACGGAATATTGGTCTAAGAATATACGAGTAATTTGCAGAAACACAAAACGACATTTAAGCTTGAAGGCATCTTAGTATGATTAAGTGAGATACATGCTCTTTAAGTACAAGATGTCTTCACCAACTTGGTCAGCTTAAGTGAGATACATGCTCTTTAAGTGAGAGTGGTTTACAACTATGGCGAATCTGGAATCCTAAGTGTGGCTATGACCCTTTAGGGAAGGGTGGTCATGTTGTAAGAGCTTCTTTGTCGTAAAGAATTTAAGTGAAAATGGTCTACAATAATGGCGAATCTGGAATCCTAAGTGTGGCTATGTTCCCTTTAGGTGTTTGAATGTCATGTTGTAAGAGTCGAGTTTGAGATCATGTAAGAGATTGTCGTAAGAGAGTAAAAACGAAAGGACAATATTCCGTTGACAACTTTGTAGCAATAAATAATCTGGTGATTAAAGAGTCTCTGATGGTTAAAGTTTTAAGTCTAAAGTTTAGAGTATAAAATATATCAAGTAAAGTAAATATCAAGTAAATAAATAAAGTCGATTGTGGAATATTCCTCTAAAAACTACGCAAAATTTACAAAACATGACTCAGGAGCGTCTAATCTGTATATATCTGTGTATATGTGTGCTGTAATCTGTTGTTTCTAAACAGTGACTTTATCTCGACTCGTGGGGTGCCCGGGGCAGGCACCGTGCAGCATGGCCGTGTTGGCAACACTGCGTTGCTGACAGCTGTTTGCATCCGCGGTGTTGGCGCACCTCTAGCCGCGTGCACCACGCTCCTTGAACGATTGTCTTCATGCATGTGGTGGCTTGGTTAACCACTTATTTTCAATACTATTGATTACTTTTACTATTTTTGTTATCCTTATTAAAATATCAAGTATGCTCTATTCGTTATAGGGCGATACTAGATTCTGTTGGTCTCTATTAGACTTTATGGACCTCTATCGTGCTCTTTTAGTCTTTTATCTCTACGGACAACTATTGGACTGTATCAAATTGTTTTTATTATTTTGAGACCCCTCGCAGATAAAACCTGTAAGAATGCATTTAAAATGATTCAGTTGTCTGATATAAGAGTTAATTGAAGGAACTGCTGTGATGACAGGATGCAAGAGTTGGAAGATAAAATTTAGAATGTTGAATTTGCCTTCTAATATATTGTTCTTCACAGATGACGGTGACGATGATGAATGTGCATTGCACTTCCTCAATGCAGGTGTCAGACACTACGAGCTCTACAGGCCTCTATAGTAGAGGCTAATGGTGCGGCTCCAGGTGCAGTCGTCAGTGACTGGTGTCGCTGGTCCCAGTCACGTCTCCGGAGATGCCTGGGTCGAGGGCGACCCAATATCAGGAGGGCCGTGTTGGCAGCATTGTAGACTATAGACAATATAGTGGCCTCATTTGCTGTATTGTGGTACCGCGGGTAAACTATAGATAATAGACTAGGGGCGGTACTCGTCGGGCGTTAGGCTATAAAATATGCCCCTATGGATAATTGTTATCATTCACGTTAGTGTCCAAGTCTTGTGAAGTCATAATGTTTGACTATTGTTAGAATCTGTGCTTGTAATGTTTAATTAAGTAATTACTGTAATAATGTTTCATTTTGATCATATTTGATGTCTTTATAAATAAATTGTTATTAAGTTTGTCTTTTGGTGTTTTAAGTTGTATTCCCTTCTGGCTGTTTGTTAACATACGGCACTTGTAGCCAAAAAGCTACCGATACTTACACAAAAACCGAAACCGCTGCAAGTGTGCCTGTACAAGTTCCTTCAATTTTCCCAGGATATCATCATCAGATCCTAACATGATGACAATGACCACCTTGGAAGTGTGTCCTTTCTTAATTAATAATAATTTTATTTATTTAAAGAATTATTAAAATCGGACAACACTGTAAAAAGTTATGCGTGGTCATACATAAAAAAATAAAAAATATACGTGTCGAATTGAGAACCTCCTTCGTTTTTTCTCGTCGGTTAAAAATAGCTTATGTGCCAGCCAGACGACAATATATCTCTGTGACATTTTTTTTTCAGTAAGAAATGTCAATAAAATGGTCGTGTAGTTTGCTTAAATTTTCTGCGCAATTTTCTTAATATTTTTCTTTCATAAGACAATAAAAAAGTATCAGTGAAATCGGTTCAGCTGTTCTCGATATATGCGCTTAGCAACAAATTCAGAGATTTATTCTGTAGATTATTACACTTTCAACGCAATTCTAAGTACCGCTTAGTAATTCAACACTATTACAACAGTTGATAAGTACCTGAACCGAGTTAATTTGCGCTCAGTTTGCTTTCCGCAAAAGTTTCAAGGATACCGGGATGATGTACGGCATCTTCTAATGTTCTCAAAAATACTGCAAACTCCACTAGAAGAACTTTTGAAACTAGTTCCTTAAAGAATAAAGGTTCCGCCCGGTTGTGGCCGAGTCACCGGGAATTTGCTTCCGAACTTTTCCAATAAAAACTCGTATAATGGCACTCGTGATGATCTAACAATGGCCTTTATTTGCTTATGCTGCCTCACTGTGATCGCACCTGATTAAGTTATACTAATCTTTTTTGACAAACCTAAGTACAAGTCGATTAGGCGTTTTCAAAGTTTAGTACTAGTACCTCATTAACTTTCATTACCATGGATGGCACCGACTATATAATTAGATTTGTTGAAATAAATAAAAACAACAAAACACTGCAATTATTTTTAATTTTTAGCGGTTTCGGAAGTTGGTTTAATTTTTTACTAAAAATCTTTTATTTTTTAAATCTCAACTTGTTTTTGAAGTCTATTAGGTAGGTCTTTTTTCCTAAAGTTTTAAAATTTCTTGAACTTTTAAAAAATAGAATAATTGGAAAGTTTATTAGTGGAATATTGGTCCTGGTTCTTGCTTTATATTTTTATAATTTATTCAACATTGCACATTTTGCAGGTGGCGACTGTCGTACAAGATAAAATAATTCTTCAATATGCATCGTAGGTTGGTAGCTAGATTGTTGTATTGTTTGTACTGATAATTTAACATGTCTTTTACTACAGTTGCTGTACTGTAGTACGGTACAAAAGGGAAAACACCGTTTTGTGTTAAAAAGTCATGTCTATCTATCTACAAATACACATAATTTAATATTAAACGCATAACTCTTCTCTTTTGCATTGGGGTTTAAAAATATTTATTCATATTGCTTGAACACACATCACTTCTCCCGTAAAGTGTACACAGAGCCAAAGCTGTACAGATTATGTAAGTGCCTCGTCTTACGCTGCTTGTGTGTTGAAAATGTTTCAATGCATTACTTATATACTTAGACGGTCAAAGGAACTTGCAAGTGTATAGCCAGCTCAGGAACTTAAGCATATCAAAGGAATTAATTGATAGTTGCTAATGTATAGGCTAGCTCGATATCTTTAGGTATGATATTGAGGGAATTTCACTGATGTTACATTGATGCATAGATATAGATGTACTAACTTGTTTGTGTAGGAACGTCAGCATACCAGTAACATATTGTTAAATTTGACATTACTAAAGGACGTCCGCGGTTTCGCCCGTATAGTGCCCGTTCTCGTTGCAATATTGGGATGAAATGTGGTCTATGTGTTAATCCATGGTATCAGCTAACTCCATACCAAATTTTATTAGAATCGCTCCAGCCGTTTAGTCGTGAGGAAGTAACAAACACACACACTCACAAACTTTCGCCTTTATAATCGTAGTGTGATGTACATGTAAATAGGAGTGCGTGTGATATCGCAACCAGTTTACCAAAAAGTTTTTGTTTATCAATTACTCTAAGGTCTGTGTGTGTGATCATAACCAACGGTTAACATAAGCTAAATGTAAAATTTACTGTTCACTACAACCCGTACGCCGGTTAAGGACGTAAACCGGGCGCTTATCTTAACCGAGCTTACGTTCTTAACCGGCATACGGGTTGTCGTGAACAGTAAATTTATACTAAAGTTATGTTAAACGTTGGTTATGATAACCGAAATCTTGGTGGACACAGGCCTAAGACATATGATAATTTAGAAACATATTTCTGCTTTGCTAACGGATTTTCAGTTTTATACTCCGAAGAATAACGTTAAGTAATATGAACTATGACAGTAAAGACTATACTAATAAATAGAAGAATAGTTTATCGAATATCATAGGTCAAAGAAAACAATCAAATACGAATAGATAGATGGTATTAGATTAAATTGTCATTCATTATAGAATTCAAAATTAAGAATTAACACAAAATAATTAATTACATTCTGTTCATAAAAACTAAATAGTAATCATAAAAATAGCATCATGTCGTTTACCGTAATGACATTTCTGTCAATTTAATTGCCAAGGTGTACTATTAGTTGTTTCACACCAAAAAGATTTTCAATAATAAAGTCATTAACAGCGAGAATACAATCAAACCCGTCTCTTGGCTCGGAACACTTCAACTGAAGACACGTCCGCAATTTTATCTCGTGTTTTGCTGATTTTCGCAAATATCTCCTTTTCACTAAACTCACTCTTTCCTTGATTCTTATTGATATACAAATAAAGTCTATATTCCGCTGACATATTTTACCTCTACAACCTTCTTGAAGGACTGGAGCCACTAGAAACCGACGGTATGCAATAAAACGGTGGCAAGTGAAAATCAATAGCCTCTCGAACGCACTTTCTTAAATAGTGTCTTAAGAAAGCCTTAATTCACTCCCTAGTAGCCTAGACGTACGAACGTATTCCATTTACACAAATCGTGTGCTAATTTAAACTCTAACACGTCGGTGTTACGATTCAATATCGATTGCGATTTGGTGATGTTATCGTAAAATTGTATGAGGGGATATTGAAGGATGTACTCATTGTTCATGAGGATATTTTATAAAAGGATATTTGTAACAAAAATACTACTTGTATGAGATAATATAAGGAGGTCGCGGTTCCGGGAAAATGTAACAAGCCTGTTATTGTAGTCATATTGAAATATTTCTAATATTGCTCCTAATATTTTTTATACGTAGAGATTACCTTTGTGTGCCTTTGAAATATAGCTGTCTCTGAGGTATCAAGATTCTTTATAATATATCAATTCCTCAAATTATCGGTTCGTTTTAGATACGAAAAATATTTAAAAAAATCTATTTCTGTAATTATGGAATTCATTTAGAATATTTTGGTAGTAGAGATTTATATGCGGTTATTTTTTCGAGACATGAAAAAATAGAACTTCTTCTTCTTCTTTCGACGCTACAACCTTTTGTGGGTCTTGGCTTCCCCTACCACTTTTCTCTATTTGGGCCTATTTAAAACTTCTTTTGTCCTCTCTGATTACTACCCAATTTTTTGTAAATCTACTTCCACACAATCCATCCATCTCTTTTTTGGTCTTCCTTAGTGTATCTTTATCTGTGCTTTATTTGTACGTAATTTTTGCCTCTGCTACTCAACATTCTCCATCTCGAACAAATAAAACTATGATATAAAAAACAATATTTCAAAAGGAAAGATAGAAAATGAAATAGAAATAAATGGCACAGTTTAATCTAAAATGTTTCTCCACTCAACGTTTGCTACGCACATTGTATGTACAACTTGTTCGTAGCGACACGTATGCTCTACAGTTTGATGGTCTGTCACCGCCAGTTTCTACTTCAGTTGAGTTAGTACTAACTTGATCGATATCTGAAATTGAACGTCACTGAACTTAATAAGAAATCAATGGTTTACAATTGTTACATTATTATTTTTTTATTTATGACGGAGGTCCTGGGTTCGATTGCCGGCAAGATTTGGTCTAGATCTGGCTGATGGGAGGTTTTGACCGTGGCTATTTACCACCCTACTGACATAGATGTACCACTAAGTGAATTAGCGGTCCGGTACGATGCCGTGTACAAACCCAAGTGTTGTGGATTTCATCCTATTCCTTACAAGTTAGCCCGCTTCTATCTTAGATTTTATCATCACTTACCATCAGATGTGATTGCAGTCAAGGGATAACTTGGAATGAATAAAAAAAGATGTTTTTAGTTCGTTGACTTACTCTGAAAAAAATTGTTTGCAAAATTTAGTATCTATACTAAAGCCAAACTCGATTGAGAATGCTTGTCAACAAACAAATTAAATATGAAGGCAGAAATCACTAGTCATTTTACACCTATTTTTTTAAATTAACTAGTTAATGATGAATTCACGACAATATATTAAATTAGTAAGCTTAAAACTAATTAATATATTTAATATGTTTTAAATAAGATTTTTTTAAAATAACAAAACATAATTTTAAATTTATTGGGTACAAAATGTGTTGCGTTTTCTACCTTCATTTTAAATTTGTTTGTTGACAAGCATTCTCAATCGAGTTTGGCTTTAGTATAGTAAGTAGCTTTTTTAAAGTAGGTAGGTTTGCGATTGACTACAATCACGCCTGATGGAGAGCAGTGATAAGGTCTAAGTTGAAACACGCTTACCTAGAAGATGTCCATTTGCTCTTGCCTTGAAGATGTTCAGCTTGTAGGTGGTAGAAAACACTGACGCTGGAAGCTTTAATAAATGTAGCTACACACAGAAGTAAAATCTGTCATTTGAATGTTTAAAACTTGAAACACCAACATAAAAATAATACCGCATTTTAAAAGAAACGCGTCCTTAGCATAGACAATGTACACCATTAGCAGTCAAAAGATAATATATAATTCACGAGCCCGTTTTCCCAGTGTCACTCGTCGGCCCGCCGCGGAGCAACCGCGGTGTTATTTTTAGTAATGGCGGACATGAAAGGCTTTTACGCGCCTCATTAGTTGAAGCACTTCTGTGAAATTGTGTTTGCTACTAAAGGGTTCAGCTTTCTGGAGTCGTCAAATAATTAATTACACAAATATACGAGTATTTTGACGGCCTACGCACCGCTGTGGTATGCGCAGTGAATTTATAAGTCGAAGGTCCAGGGTTTGATTCCCGGCTGGGTTGATTAAGATTTTAGTCCACGTCTGGCTGATGGGAGGCTTAAGTCGTTAGTTACCACCCTTTCCACCAACACCCGAATTGCTACTAGTTGATTTTGAACTCAACCCAGGACTTGAATCTTTGATCTTGTTACTATGAGCGCAAGTTAAGCCGTCGGTTCTGGTTATTAGCATTAACATCTGAATATTACGAATTTCAACCTTAACATACTAAGCCCGCCAACGCATATTGGAGCAGTATGGTGGGTCCAGCATCACGGGCTATCGTGTTATTTTTGACTTATGACCATAAATAACTCGGCCACGGGTCACCCTTCACAGTATAGCTGTAAATCATTAAATTACTGCTAAAAATAATATCGACGAGGCAGAGAGCCCTTTATACACTTCATTAGACGACGCACTTGGGCGGAATTACCAGACGTAAATAAATAAGGTCACTTTGCACACATCTATTTCTGCGATATTTTAATTTATAACTATAATTAATTATTATTAGCCTTTTTTGAAAGGCCCATCACAGGGCCAGACCTCCCTGCTTGTAGGAGAGGGAATATGCAACTCACGACACTGCTACATTGCGGGTTGGCAACTCAGAATAAAGTTCAGTTCATTAATAATGTGACCGGGGCTGACGGCTTTTTTTTCGTCAATGAGGAAAAAATCCCTTCGGACTTCTTCCTCGCGCCAGGGCATAAATCGACTTCCTCTTGACTCCAAAATTGGCACCGCCCCGCAATACATTATTTCACGCCCCCCTCTTACGTAATCTCCCTCTTCTTCTCTGCGTTTTCCCTTTACTCTCATTATGATCATTAGCAGTATGTAAGCCAGCTCGTCGCTCCTTAGTTTACACACTACCAAGTATTGGGGCTGCTCACCTTTGTTCTCTGGGCCACCAGAGTTTTAGGGGTGTACACCTCTCCGCAGAAGTAGACATGTCTCTGCGGGAGCTGTTCCAATTGCAAAGAGATACGGGCATTGCGGGGCCGTCAGCTTATCGTGCTCTGTGAGGCACAGGGTATTAACACCACCATCTTCTCGACTCCAAGATTAGAGTTTACTGAAAATTCCTTAAAAGAAAGAAACACGACCAGACCTAGTGTTGAAACCCAGGACTTCGTGATCGACGCCAAATAGGGTAATCACTAGACCAACGAGGCTGTAGTGTTAGTGCGACATCAATTAGTCGGTGTAATTAAAACTGTATTGTAGTTAATACGTATTGTTATTCCCGATTCCGATCAGTCAATATTAGTACCCAACTAATGGTAAACCACAACAAGGGGCGAGTCAGACCCGGTGGCCGTGGGCGGTGATGCAAAACTACAAGTTCACTAACTTTAATTACTTATTCCCAACTTACAATTCAAGTTACTAGTATTATGTTTCGGTAACGTTGGTGTAACGGTTACTTAAGCTATTCAAGCGTTATTGTAAACTATTGTGATCGTTTTAGGTTAGGTTTGATATTAATAGTTTATTTGGTGTAACGACAGTTTATATTGCTTTGAATTCCTAGGCTCGTTTGAGATTAAGATCGTAGGTAGGCATACCTAGGTTTTAAAATATAATTAGTGTTTTCATCGTTAATTTGTCTATTGGTTAGTTTATGTGGCTCGGAACTCCCATTTTTGGGTTGGTTTGGAAAAATAATTTTCCACCTTTAAAGGCCTTCTTGATAACACTTTGCTTGGGTACTCACCCGGAAGGTGGAGAAACAGATTTTTGTTATAAATTTTTAATAGTGTTTTTATATATATTTTTGTAGCATATAACATTCTTAAAAAAAAATTTAAGTAAAAATAAACGAGAGAAAAAGACATTTTCCCTGCGTGTTACTAAAAAGGCATGTATAATTTTATAGGGTTTAATAAAATACTATGAAGAACGCTATCACTTATTAAAGATTTGGTTGTTATATTATCACATTTTATTAAAGACATACTATAGCATTAGCCTCCCCCTAAATTACAAAAATATCGTAAATAATTATTATTTATCAATGAATAAAAGGAAAAGTTTTATATGATTGTTTACCTTTCATACGTCTTCTTTTCTAACAGTTACACCATTGTATTGTTATTTATACTTAAAAATATTAACTAACAAAACATTTAAACTGGCAGTGTGTTTTAAGGTCGCCGGATGTATTAAAAAAAATGCTAAAGTAATATGAGATAAAAAGTGCTCCTTCTGAAATGTAAATCCCTAATATGAAAAATATTGCATATCTTCCGGTATACAATTACCCCATAAGCGTCAAAATATAAAAAAAATACAGCAATATTTCTAAAGCAACGACGAGCGTTTCCTAATACCCATCACCCATCTTGAAATATTGCTCATTAAAACAGATTAATGTTAATAGCGTTGAAGATAAATGTAAATAATAAAAAAAGATTTGATCATTCCGCCGGGAAGTCGAAAATATGTCGGGCATTTTTCAATTCGCAGCGCGGAAACATTGTATCGTACAAATGAACGAAGTTGGCAGTTTAAAACGCACATTCCTCCTCTCGCTCTCAAACTTTAGCAATAAAAGTATGAGGTACGGTCTTACAGCGGCGTCGCAAGTTACAGGCGATGAGCGAGTAACGGTAACGACAACGGTTATTGTCTCTCTTGCGCAAAAATTAAATAACTGTTCTGCTAAAGGGATTATATCGTGTCACGTTTATCGGCCTTTTCCTACGCAATTTCGGTTTTTAACCGACAAAAAAAACGAAGGAGGTTCTCAATTCGAAAAGTATATATTTTTTTTTATGTATGACCACGCATAACTTTTTACAGAGTTCTCCGATTTTGATAAATCCTTTTTATTAGAAATGGCACACTTCCAAAAATTTCCCATAGTCATAATATTAGGATCTGATGATGATATCCTGGGAAAATTAAAAGAACTCTTCAAATTTTAAAGGCACATTCGCAGCGATTTTCGGTTTTTGTGTAAGTGTCGGTAGCTTTTTAGCTACTAGTGCCGTCTAATCTAATACTATACTAAAATAGTGTTTGTGTAGTGTAGGTTACCTGTCGATAAATCACCAAAAAGTAAGAAATAAATCTTTTTAGCAAAAATATTGAACCGACTCAAAACGTACTAAAAAGTAAAAAATAAATGCGTCATTTAGTTGCTTTAATTTACTTAAGCATATTTATGAAGTCGGTGCCAGCCAAGGTTTCTACTTTAAGGACGTTACCTAGAACCCATAAACTCTTTTACTACGTTAAATAAAAGGAACATTAACAAAAGTTCAAACACTATCAAAAGACTTTGATAATGTTTGAAATTAATCTTTCATAATGGAACAAAAATTTGTATATCAAAAGCATATCACCGAGATTGTGTTTTACGTGATAATCAACAAAATGGCGACGATCTATGCTTGCTCCTGCTTTTATCTTCGGACACAAAAGTGTTATAAGCTTACCACGTACATTAATTGTGTGAATATCTCTGGCATCCTAGATTTTTGATGTAGGGGTGAAAATCTCGTGTTGGGGATGCAGGACTCTGTCTGCCTAAAAAATTGGTTGTCTGTAAAGTCGGTTTACTGACGATAGTTGAACGTGACAACGTCTGAAGAAAATACTGATGGAATGGTAGCATTTAATTGGTTATTAAAATTTTTAATTTAAGTATATTTTTATAAATATTAATTTAAATTAATACAATAATTGATTTTGATTTTATATATTTATAATAAATATATTAATTTATAAATATATTAATTTTTAATTTAAAATTAATATATTTAATAGACGGATGTCGAACGCTGCCGAACGCAAAGGCCGATTGAGCGTCTTTGTCGCTCGTTCCGGGCTCTCGCTTGCACTTCAAGCCTTACATGGAACGCCTCAAAGCGAGGTAACGCCGCATGAGTCATGTTTTTTCGTGCGTGCAGCCGGCTCTATCGAATTATAAGACGTAGTCACGTCAAAATCCCTCCTGCCTTCAACACCTAAAGTATCAAAAAATCTTTTTCATCTTACTTCTTTCCTTACATCTTTCTCTTTGACCTTTATTATGAATTTCAGGAATTTCTTACTTCTCATAAAGTGCTCTTATATTAAAATAATATGCTCTTATAATAAAATAAATTTTGATACGATTTGAATTTGTTTATTTATTCGTACAAATTTCGCTACAAATGGCACCTCGCAAGCTCATACACACAGTGCCCTCTGCGCTAACATTGATCTGCGGTGGTGAAGGATGGCAGTTATTTGTTACAAACCAATACACGTCTACCCCGCCCCGCACACCCCCGCCCCTCGCCAGAGAGCGGAACGCTTTGACGTGCTCAAATTAATTTTAATACTTGCGCGTTATTAAGTTGTTCACATTTGTTTAAGGGATATGTACGAATTCAGCGCTGTAGTGTTCGTTCTAAATATATCAATGAAACAGAATAATACAATCTAAGCGTAATGTATTTGTTAAAAGTACTTGAAAATCTATTTAGTAAGACAAATATATTAAAGCACAGAGAACAGGGTCTTAAAAACAATGGGAATCGTAGACTGAGACTCTATCAATCAATTCGGTAAGGCTGGTCACAAGCGGCTCAGGATCGATGTGTTTGGAAGTCCCTAAAAAGGCCTAAGATCAGCAATGAACGTCCATAAGCTGAAGTAATGATGATGACGTGAATAAAACCAAGGGCACATTTAGTAATAAATATGTAAATATAAGAAACGACTTAACATAGTTCTGAAAAATTGCAGTGCATTACTGTACTGGGATCAAACGAGTTATATTGTAACTGATCGGCCGGTAAAATTAATGCTCCATTATGATAATCTGGTAAAATCTAAAAAGAGAAAGTTAAAATGCTAGGACTTTCTTCTCGATAACTGCTTTGTGCAATGTTGACTTATTCGTTATTGTTTTAAAGTCGTTTCACTCCGTGGTTTCAACATCTTAAGATCGTTTGGCGGTTGGATCGGGGGTCGTATACAGAAGACGGTATTCCTCGAGACTGCGTGAGTTGCGACGAGGTTCCTTACTCTGGAGCCCTACCTCTGGTAGTTTGAGCCCTCGGAACGTCGGAGAAGGGACTTTATATTCTTAGTCGTAATCTTAGGTGACAGAGTGGTCGTGACTGCTACGATGTTTCTCCACTTTTGTCGTTTTTTTGTCTACAGCAAGTTGGCCCTTGACTGCTATAATACCTGATATTCAGTGATAATGCAATCATCACGACCAAGATAAATTAAGAAAAATCCCAATCAGGCCTCGCCGGGAATCAAACCCATAATCTCCGTCTAATGGTTGGTGCCTGCGATGCCTGCTTAGCTATGGTTTTTTGAGTCGCTGCAGGTATGTTCATTGAGTTAGGCTTCCTTCTGCGCCTTTTCTACTTGGCACCTGCACCACCAAACGCTTGATTGATACAAATAACTTCAAAATTCGTGACAGTACAGTTGAAGAAAGTCTTTCTACTTTGTTAACCGACGAAAAAAAAACACGTATTTTTTTTTTATGTATGACCATAACTTTTTACAGAGTTGTCCGATTTTGATAATTATTTTTCTATTCGAAAGGGCACACTTCCCATTGTCATCATATTAGGATTTGATGATGTTCTGGGAAAATTGAAGAAACTCTTCAAATTTTATAGGCAAACTTGCAGCGATTTCGGTTTTCTGTAAGTATCAAGTTTTATGGCTACAAGTGCCGTAAAATATACTATGTTAGTATAGTACGAGTACGCTACATGGCGATAAATCACTAAAAAGTAAAAAATAAAAAAATAGATGCGTCTCAAAACGCACTGAAAATTAAAAAATAACTGTCATTTAGTTGCTTTAATTTATTTAAGTACTCGTATATCTAGGTTTCTACTTTAAGGATTAAACATAAAAGGAACATTACCTAGAACCCACAAACTGCTTTACTACGTTAAATAAATGTTCCTTAAACCGACTTCATAGATATGCTTAAGTAAATTAAAGCAGTTATTTTTTTACTTTTTAGTGCGTTTTGAGTCGGTTCTATTTTTTGTTAAAAATTTTTTTCAGGATGGTTTTATTTTTTGAAGGCAGTTCAAGGGGTCCTTTATAGGGGCCTCTTATACCATATCTCTAGGGTGTCGATTTTACGATGATTTTGTAAACGCAGAGACAATCGCGGCATCCGGCTGCCCCTTCACGCCTTGATAAACATAGAAAACAAAATATAAATAAAAAATATGATGTTTCAAATAATGATGACGTGGCACGGAATGTCTTAATATAAATTAAGATAAGAATATTTAAACTTTGGCGCTCACATTGAGTAACTTTCTTTAAGTTGACGTAACGTATACATTAACCCAAAAGTTTGACGGCTCCCTTGATTAAAAGTGCCAGATCTTTTATATAAAACGTGACTTTTATACATCTTTGAGCTTTACTTACTCTTTGTTAAGTTTTGTGTGAAATCTTTTAGAGCTTCCGCCACACTGAACTTTAACTTGAGTCGTGCTTTACTAATCGATTCTAACCCGCCTACCTACTTTGAAGTCACATGGTGGGTCCAGGACCTCTTTGTTGGATTGTAGTGGTATGCGCAGTACAAGACGGAGGTCCTGAGTTCGATTCCCAGTTGGGTCGGTTAAAATTTTCTAAATTGGCTAGTGGTGGGCCGACTCTTACTCCTAACAAGTTAGACCACTACTATCATAGATTGCATTGTGCAGGTGTAATTGCTGTCAAGGGCTAATTTGTAATGAAATTTGAAAAATAATCTCTTAAACCTTTTCACACGTATTTATTTAAGCCTTCGTCAGACTATCCAACGCTGCTGAAGTGTATAATATCTTTTCAGGAGCAGTTTCCCCGCAGTTCCTGGGTATCAGAGCATAGAGAATCAATAGCCGCAAGGCCGCCGCGAATGGGCTACAATTTCGCCTAATCATGCTCTTTGCCGGCACGTTATTTATCACGATCATTTTTATTTGCCGTAATGATTATTAGTGCGCTGACAATTTTCTTTTATTACACCACTTTTACGAAATTGAGCCCGAATTTACGCAGTGCGCAATTTTTGTTTGAAGACAAGTTGGCACTAAATTTAAAACCTTCATATTTCGAGTAAAGAATGGACTCAAAACTGAGAGGACATGGTTCGATCCCCGCCCATTAGACTTTTGTCGTATCCACTTGTAACAGTAGGTACGTCTTAATGGATGGAAATGTATATGTCCTTACTAATTTTATAAACGCGAAACTTTGCATGATAGATGGATAGATGCTCATTCAAAAACTACTGAATGGATTTTAATGAAACTTCACAATAATACAGTATATACATCAGAATAATACATACGATACATTTTATCCCGAAATTCTCAGGTTAACGAGAACTACGCAGATGAAACTGCAGGCGTCTTCTAGTTATTGTAAATTTTCTTCGAAACATCGGACAGTAAAATGACATAGATCTGGCTAAAACTCTCTGTCTAAAAATAGTTAATTCAGACTTCTTCTTGTGTCAGAAAAAAAAGCTACCGTTACTTACACTGAAACCGAAATCACTGCAAGTGTGCCTATAAAATTTGAAGAGTTCCTTCAATTTTCCCAGGATATCATCATCAAAGTCTAACATGATGACAATGGGACTACCTTTGGAGTGTGCCCTTTCCAATAAAAAAAGAATTATAATCGGACAACTCTGTAAAGTTATGCGTGGTCATACATACATAAAAAAATATACGTGTCGAATTAAGAAACTTCTCCGTTTTTATTTCGTCGGTTAATAAACACCTGCTACATCTCGATTTTGTGTTAGTCACTTAAATGATCCAGAGACTTCTTGATTATTCGGTACTAGAGGTCGCCTGCGGTTTCACCCGCGTAGTCCTCGCCCGTGGGAATTTCGGGATAAAATGTGGCTTTTGTGTTAATCCAGGGAGTCAGTTAACTCCATACCAAATTTTATTGTTATAGCTTCAGACGTTTAGTCGTGAACATGTAACAAACATACACACCTTAACCCACATTAAACCTGAGAGATTTATCCTCATCACTGTATTGTTATAATATAGATCTTAATTATTTTTGATGAATATAAATTTTGTCCTTTTTGAAAAGTATTCTCTATTCGATTAAGATTCTTAAAAATGTAATCGGGTTTTTTTTATACACGAGACGGGATAACCCAAATTGTAAACTATAAAATACATATAGTAACAATAATTTTTAAAAGAATAACTGCCAAGTTTCTCGCCGGCTCTTCTCGGTAGGAGCTACCTTCCAAACCGGTGGTAGAGGCACTAAGTACTCACAAACTTTCGTGTTTATTATATTAGTAAGGATAGTGATATAATTAAACTTTAGACACAATAGAGCTCATAAGCCCTTTGTCGAATGAGCTGTACCTACTTGAACTGGATTCCAGTAAACAGTGAACTGAGCAAAGCTCGTAGAGGATATTAAATTACATCTAGTTGGAGATATTAAGTTAACCGACCTCTGTAAACTGTCTGTGCATCAAATTAAATTCATTCACGTAATCCTAGGCTTCTATACAAGCACTCCTGAAAGTATACATACATGACAAGTATACGACTCTACCACTGATTCGGAACGAAAATTCTACCGAAAAGATCCGATAATAATTTAGCAATTATTGTAACAAAAAATTACAGTTTAATTTATTGTTTTGGATGCTATTCCATGTTTTCTTGAATATATGACAATTATTATGTCATCCCCTTTATTAAATTTTCGGAATTTCCTTTCATAGTACTTACTATGTAGAAGAAATCCTTATGTAAAAATCATGATGATTTAGAGCAGGAAGTTATATATATGGTCGACTGTAGACAGGGCCAGCAGGCTACGTGTAGCCACACTTCCGGTTTCTATGTATTACCATGAAATACTTTTGTCTGTATCCAAGGTATATATTACAGAATTATATAGAACAGAGTAATTTTGCTTTCTGTGGTACCGTCTTTTAAAGCCTGATAGGATGATTGTATACCTATCTACTATATGTACAACTAGAGGACGCTCGCGGTTTCACCCGCGCAGTTCTCGTTCCCGTGGGAATTTTGGGATAAAATGTGACCTATGTGTTATTTTGATATGTAAGATATATTATTGTAAAGTTTCTAATCCATTGAGTAGTTTTTGCGTGAAAGAGTAACAAACATCCATAAATGCAAACTCTCGCTTTTATTATATTGTTCTCAATTTGGAGTTATGTTTTCATCTATGTTGGGTGCCCGTCATTCTAACGGCATGTTTATAACCGTACGGTTTGCTCTACCGTCTTTGGATTGACGTTTATTTTTTCGCTTTCTCGTTTCTCGCCTGTAGATTAAGCAGTTTTGTATTAGAGTTCGGTAATAAAATAATAAAAGAGTATTGTTCAACGGTTGAGAGTTGCACTTAAACCTGAGAGGTTTATCCTCACCACTATATTGTTATAATTTATAGATCTTAATTATTTTTGATGAATATAAATTTTGTCCTTTTTGTAACGTTTTCTCTGTTCGATTAAGATTCTTGAAAGCAATCGGGTTTTTTTATACACGAGACGGGATAACCCAAATTTAAACTATAAAATACATATAGTAACATTAATTTTTAAAAGAATAACTGCCAAGTTTCTCGCCGGCTCTTCTCGGTAGGAGCTATCTTCCAAACCGGTGGTAGAGGCATTAAGTACTCACAAACTTAACGTGTCAAGTGTTTTTAAAACAGTCTACCTGAAATAATTTTTTAAAATTCTCCTATAAGTAATTGTAACGGATGTGCCATATTATGCTTAGTACTTACAAGTGTACCTAATTTTTAATTGCTTAAAAGTCATCTTCACTCTTCGCATACACACCCACACACACACATCACATCAATCACAGTATCTCATGCTACATGCTAGATTTGCGTCAATTGTACCATTCCCAGGACACGATCATAAATAATAATTAAAGGCCAAAAACACAGCCTATATTGATAAGACATTATTACAGAACACTCAATGTGACAGCACCGTTCTCGCTTGACCGATTTTTTGTTTACCGCAGAGCGGCGGCCCCAGATATTGATTTATCGGCTCCCTTCCGATTTATGTTTATTTTGATTTGTATTAGGGAGAGATTAGGGCACGATTGTTTTATGCCAGTCCGACGTCTGTGTTTGTGACTTGCTTTGATGTGCCATTACCGGAGCACGAATCATCAAGCTCGGTAAAGAAGGAAAGATGTAAAATGGACAATTAAAAACAATTTTAGAGATTGCCTAATTTAAACTGAATTGTCCTTTATAACATGTTTTTTAAATTTGTGATAAAAGTATAAACATTACGTTTACTTTGGGGCTATATAGCGATGTGTGTATTGTCCTACAGTATTTATTTTTAACCGACGAAAAAAAACGGAGGAGGTTCTCAATTCGACACGTGTATTTTATTTATGTATGACCACGCATGACTTTTTACAGTATTGTACGATTTTGATAATTCTTTTTTTATTAGAAAGGGCACACTTCCAAGCTGGTTCCATTGTCATCACTAAAAAGTAAGAAATAAAAAATTTTAACAAAAAATAGAACCGACTCAGAACGCACTAAAAAGTAAAAATAACTGTCATTTAGTTGCTTTAATTTACTTAAGCATATCTAGAAGTCGGTACCAGCCAAGGTGTCTACTTTAATGACGCTACCTAGAACCCACAAACTGCTTTACTACGTTAAATAAATGTTCCTTAAACTTGCTGGCACCGACTTCATACATATGCTTATGTAAATTAAAGCAACTAAATGACACAGTTATTTTTTACTTTTTATTGCGTTTTGAGTCGTTCTATTTTTTGTTAAATTTTTTTTATATTATTAGTAACGCCTTAATAGGGTTCATGTTTAAAATGTTGAATGCTTGCTAGTGAAATTGTAGTAAAAATCGACATATTAATTGGTTGGTTTAAGAAGCCTGATTTTGTTTTGCATATTAAAATTAAAATAAGTAAAATATTTATTATATAGTTGCAAATTGTAGTAAAAATCGATATATTAATTGGTATAAATGGTTTAAGAAGCCTGATTTTGTTTTGCATATTAAAGTTAAAATAAGTGAAATATTTATTATATAACTGCGAATTATCTGCGCTATTATATTACTTTAATACGAGTATGGAAGTGTACAGATCCATAAAATAAAACCTCAGACGTTTCATATGAAATCAATGCGGATATCTGCAGTAATTACTTTTTAAAACAGCTACAATGTTACAACATTTTAAGCTGTTTAAGCCAATTTTACTTCACATACATTTATTTAACTATGTATATACAATATTATGTAACTGTTATGTTGTTTTTTATGTCTGTTATGTAAGTTTTTAGCCCGCCAACCCGTATTGGGGCAACGTGACAGGTCTAAGGTCCATATATCCTTTCTTATATGGTGTATTATGGAGTGGCCTGTTAATGTAGGATTATAATGAAAATTATGGGAAATGGAGGGGTTTGTATGTAAACTGAGTGACAGAGTTAACAATAGTATGATAAGAGAACGATGTTGTGTAAAAGAAGATGTAGTGACTAAAATTGAGAAAGGGATGCTAAAATAGTTTATTTTATTGCATCTTGTTTTACACCACTCTCTTCAGAACACAGCTGGTTATATTATGACTTAGCACAAGAACATATTCAAAAGATCTCGAAAATACAGGTGATAATAACCTGCACAAAAGCTATAAATTTGCAGAGCTGATACAATCTATTAAATCCTCACTCCGGTCAAATCACTAGCGTAATTAATAATAATTTAATAGTTATTTGTATAATTGCCACAGACTATCTAATCGGTGATCAATCAACTGAATCGATTAAACAACGAATTTAAATCGATGTATTAGCATAATTTAGGAGTTTACGCTTTTGTTCGAGAAGTTCGAGAATCTGGGAGTTCATAAAATAGTTATTAGTTTGAAATATAATTATTTGAACAAGTATGAGTATACTAATGCTATATAGATGGTCGTTTAAAGATATAAAATTAACATATTCATGAATTGGTTTATTTTGTGAAAAATATTTTGGTAATATTAAAATACACGTCCTTAGTAGAGTAGTATCAACTTATTCAATTTTAGAAATATACTCTTAGCTTGGAATCAAACCTGGGTTATCCTTTATTATTATCACAACGACGAACCCAGCCGATTATCAACCAAATCCTTTAACTTAGTAGACTCAACATCTTCTGAGGACAGTTCAGTATCGAACGTAATAACGGATAACGTTGAGGTTTTTCGGCCGGATATACTTGTATGACTGTCGTTCGGACATTCGCTAAAAATAGTAGGAGTTTCAACAGCCTCCATGGCACAGTGGTATGCACAGTGGATTTATGATACGGAGGCTCTGGGTTCAGTTCCGGCTGGGCTGATTAAGATTCTCTAAATTAGTCTAGGTCTGGCTGGTGGCAGGCTTTGGTCTAGGCTAGTTACCATCTTACCGATTTCGCGTTCCTGTACGATGTCGTGTACAAACCGAAAGGGATGTGGATTTTCAGTAGGATGAAAATTCACATCCCTTGCTAGAAGTATCTAGCAAGTTAGGCCACCTTAGATGGCGTCACTTACCATCAGGTGTGATTACTGTCAATAAAAAAATAATAACTATTTATAATAAACTTTCGCACCATCCGCTTCTATTTAACATTCTAAATCCGATCGTGTTTTCTAATTAGAAACATATAATTTAGTAACATTTGGCAGAGGCCATTAATCTATCGTATCACAGCGCTCGCTACCAGTTGACACGGATCTTTAACCAATAAACTTTAAATTGGCGATAAATAACAAGTTGTGATACAACTTGATTTACAGTAGCCGATGTTTGACTCTACGACGCTTTACAACTGATTTGAATTGTCATCAACCTATTTTTAAGAGCATTGAGGAGTATGTGTTGATAAAAACTGAGTGATATAGTTAACTATGGTATGATAAGAGAACGTTGTCGTGTAAAAGAAGATGTAATATTGAAAACGCGATGTTTAGATGGTTAGATGGTTATGGTGGTCAAGAGTACCCTAAACCGACAAACTTGTTTGGAAGAATTAATGGAATGGAAGAAGCTAAGGATGTAACACACCCGACTTCTTTCGCCTTAAACTATTACTCACATTTTCGTGGAAGTAATAAGAACAAAATTTGTTACAATCCGATCCAGGTCCGAATGATAAGAACCGTGACTCATTAACATACTCTTCAAGACATGGGGCCGCAACACCAACTTCGCGATTCCGTGCTAATACTGAGAAATATTGGAAGAGAGAAATAATCTAAATTATAGGCGCCTGATACTCACACGGCAATCTTGGGCTGACGGATATGGCACTGCATTATAATTTTCGACTTCAGACTATTAATTTCACCACTAGAAACATCATCAGTTTAACAGTAACAAACACACTCATACAGTATGACGCGCCGAGGTGAACACCGCTCCTAAGGGCCACTGAAATCCGACAAAGGCACTTATTGGACCAATTACTGTGAGTGCTCTGGTATCCTTTTCATTGTTCCGTGACCTCACCGATATACATTGTCTATATGTACACTCTATATATAATCAAATTTAGTTTTCATCAAACAAATGTCCTATGTTGATTTTATTTCTTACAATATTTGGGTGACCGACCTTCGTTAGGTTTGGATTTTTTGTGTAACATCTAATTTTTCATAAAATATTGTAATGTATGGAAAAAAAAATTTTTTTTTTTTCAAATATATGTTATTTTTATTTACAATTAAATATGTACATTTAATTAAATATTTACAATTAAATAAATAAAAAAGTAAAAGCTTAAACACTACAATATCCTAAACTATATATAATATATTTAACAATTAAAATAAAAAAAACAGTAAAAAACTTAGGTGTCATAATATTCCTCCGAATCGGTGTCGAGCGGTAAAGTGCCCAGAAGGCTGGCAGCATTGCCACGTTGAATGGCAATGCTGATCCTCTGTCCTAAAAAGAGACCAGCCTTCTGGTCACGGGAGGAAAAATTAAAAATACGCTGTGAAATATGTCCTGACTAGAACTGTAGTAAGCTCTATTCTAGAAGGAGATTCCAAAGCTGCTCTAGCAGGACCCTACCAGATCTGGTTGGGCAGGGAGAATAATTACTGAGAATAATTATTGCAAAGAGTAGGTACCTTAAAGCCTACATCCATGTCGCATGTCTCGGACTCTTTTCGGCGTTTTTCTCTCTGCCGTACTATTACGATCGACCGGGCACCCACAAGGTGAATCCATGGAATGCTAAGATATTCGTCTCAAGTATATAGTTTATCTACACTCCTATATTTATTAGATCTTATTATCGACACTCAATTTACAAGAGCAACTGTTTTTGCCGACAATTCTTGGCAGACTTAGCTTTTCGGTACAATGGTAAAGTCACTACCTATCCACTGACAAACTTGATTTTTTAATAGTGCTTGTATACGAAGCGTGAATGCCTACATGAAATAACTGAATGGAGCTTTGAGTAAAAACTAACGATTTGGGATTTAACCTTCTTTTATTCAGATTTTTGTTTTCAAACATAAGCCACTAATAAAATGTTTTCAAACCTTTAAAAATAATTAATAACAATTAATCCACTTAAAGAGAAATGCCAATATTTTTTCTATAATAGCCAATTAAATTGTTTGTTTGTTACCAAGGTTTATAAATATGTATGGCATAGAGTCTATATATTTAAAATTCCTATGTCCTCATAAAGTTACACTAAAGCCCAACAGAGATGTTATGGTAATCTGGAGAGTTAAATTTAACCTACAAGTAGTACGTTTCGGTGATAAGCGTCACCAAATGATAATTTAATGTTCGGCCCGAGACAAAACTACGTTGTTGAATTAATTTGCTTTTTTATTACGTACAGGTTTGTGTTGGGCGTGTTTAAATCACTTTTAAATAATAGGGTAGAGTAACACTAAATACATGGCTATCTACCTGAAGCAAATTTTGGACGGATTGAATGGAAATTAATTTGGATTTTAAGTTTACAAGTTAGCCCGTTTCCATCTTAGATTGCACCATCACTTACCATCCCTTGACTGCGACCACAAGAAAGCCCTTGATTGCGTTCAAGGGCTTACTTGTAAGGAATGAAGATCGTTATTACACTGTTCATCCGCACACCAGCAATGGAGTGACGTGGCGGGATTAACTCTATTTCTCCTTTCCTGAGCCCTGTAGGACTTATATGTATTCTGTGGCAATGCGTTTAAAATAAAACATGCCGATAAAGATAATGATAAGGGCTAGTTAATAAAGGACAATAAATGGCCCTATGTATAGAGCGTAAAGTAGTTGCACCCGCGTATAAAGTACTTTACGGCGGCGAGGTTTGACGAGATAATACAATGGTCGCTGCAGCAGGTGCCCGTCAAACACTCTCGACACGGCTCTTCGGGCTTTGTGCCGCTAATAATAGCCTGGCCGATATTGATTTTGGTCTATTGTGGAGCGGGTAAAAGTTACTGCACAGTTTAACCTACTTAAATCATTATTTATAGGTGTAAAATAATTTTAATACTAGCAGAAATTTTGTGCCAGAGCTCTCAAGGAAAGTGTGCATGTTGGTATGATTTGATTATTAGTACAGCTACAGCCTGCCTCGTTGGTATTAACCTTGTTGGGTTGGCCTATGTGGCTTCGATCACAAAGTCCTGGGTTCGAATCCTAACTGCGAAATCTAATCGGTGGTAGAAGCGTTATAATTAGACTTGACTTTTTAAACTTACGCCTCAAAAAGGCCAATAAAAATAAGTCTATATGAGTTTTAATTTATAAAATATTTTTTTATAATAAATTTAATTTTGTAATAAATTCAGCAACATTGCTAAGTCCCTTGTGTATTATACTGTCTAAACTTTTGGTAGGCAATTAAGGTGTGCGAATGTGCAAAAAATTCGCACGAAAAATCTCCACCAGACCGTGATAATTAGTGCTAATTTTTAAGTAAATATTTACCTCGAAATTTACGTAAAAGTTCGATCTTAATTTACCCTTGACCCGACCGAGCGCGCTACCATTTTTTGGCCCTGAGTGTACCTTGAAGGACACACACACACACATACACATACATACAGCCCACAGTTTAGCATCTACACGTAAAATTTCGACCTATAAATGATCAGAATCGTCATCAACATCATCATCATCATTATCGTGACTCATTGTCACTCAATGGACGTCCACTGCTAGACATAAGTCTCAAAAAGCAAGAAGACAAAGGTCTATAGTGCCGCTTAACATAGAAGGCCTGTTAAGTTAAGCCGCACTATAGACCTTTGAAACCTGATTTTTGACCGTCACCATGGTATTCGCAGTGGATTTATGAAACGGAGGTCCTGGGTTCGATTCACGGTTGGGCCGATTAAGATTTTCTAAATTGGTCCTGGCTGGTGGAACGCTTCGGCCGTGGCTAATTCATTCGTTCGTTCAAGCAAATGAATGAATGAAAGAATTAGAACCTACTCTTATGATAAACGATGTCATCAGCTTGGGCTAGTATATAAGTTTGTGTAAACAACAGTTTTTGAAAGAAACGAATATATGACAGATTGTAATATTTTGATAGATGGAGAAAAAGTGGAAGAAGTAAAAGAGTTTGTATATCTGGGTAGTAAATTTACGAAAGATGGAACATGTGAGAGTGATATTGAAAAAAAAATAAATGCTGGCAACGTGATGAATGGTGCTCTGCATGCATTTATGAATAGCCTGATAGTATCCCAAAATGCAAGACTGGCTGTGCATGGAGGTGTGTTGGTGCCCACACTTATGTATGGTAGAGAAAGTTGGGTATGACAGAAGTAAAATAAATGCGGTAGAGATGAGAGCATTGAGGAGTATGTGCGGGTTAATACTGTGTGACAGAGTTCAGAACAGTATGATACGACAAAAGTGTAGTGTAAAAGATGATGTAGTGACTAAAATTAAAAAAGGGATGCTGAGATGGTTTAAAGATTAACAAAAGAGATTATTAGGCGAGGTTGAGTGGAAATGTTGGAAGGGGAAGGCCTAGGCGAATGTTCATGGACCAAATTCAGGACATTTTAATTAATGGCCACGTCAAACCGACGAACTTGTATGAAAGGATTAATGAGAGTAGAAGAAGCTAAGGAAGTATGCAAGGATCGTGGCAAGTGTAGCGATGTGGTCTCTGCCTACCACTACGGGAATAAGGCGTGATGTTATGTATGTGACAGAGTTCATCGGATAAAGGTTAATAAAAAGGGATTTACGTAAATCCCTGATTGCTTTGTTAACTGATCCTAAATATCCTGTATGGGTTTTGGGATGAGTTAACTATTAAACTATGAATATTGCATAGTTTTTTTTTTAAATATTGGAACAAGTATTATAGGTTACCTTTCTACATTTTTAAATCAAAGTTTTATGTAAAAGTTTGTATCTATGCCTGGTTATTTATGTGTTCAGCTATTCCTTTCACAATAAAACGACGCTTTAAATTTTAACATTAAAACTAGGCTAAATTTCAAGTATTAGATACCGAGTCATATATCAGCCAATATTGAGTTTTAGAGATCTTGTGATGAGACAGTTAATCTGTCATTGCCCGTCCACTTAAATGTAGAGATAGATAGAGAAATGATGTAATAAGTATACATTGCATTCACTAGTTCACTATAGTTTTAGCTCCAATAGGTCCTCGGTTAAAGGGTCGGATTCGAATCAGACAGGTCTAGAGTTCAATTTACGTTAAATTGTTGTCACATCCATCCCTAGCTCAAGAGGGGATAACTATGGAGGGGATAGGGATTATCAGCTTATTTTAATGCCTACAGGACCAGGCCTCCTTCCATATATGTAGAGAGGATATGTAGCATAGACCCAACACGCAGCTACACGGCGGGTTGGCGTGTAGCTGCGTAAAAAAGATTTGAATATTGTTAGAAGTGAAACTGTCGAGAGATGTGTTGGTCACAACATGTTGGTAAAAGTTTTAATTTTTACCCCCCCGCCCTTCACCCCGGCCTCGCCTCTCCGCACGTTACCCTTTAGCGGTGCTTAGTGTAATTGCTAAAGTTTAGACGCACCGAGCCCTGTTGACGGCGGACAAATTGTTTTTATGTTACACTAAAACTCTCAAACTGTGCCCCCGTACGATATACTTCTGTTTGCTGGCATTTAATGGGCTGCGCATTTATTTATATCTTTTAACCGCACTATTTCGAAAAGAAAAAATAAGAATTCAGCTATTATAGCAACACTATGTTGTCTGCGCGTAAAAAGAGAGCTTCGCATGGGGTTTTTTTAGTTTAAGAGCTTTTTTGATTTGCTTTTTTGCCCAGACAAGTTCTACCACCGTACTGACTTCTATCAAGTAGCATTCTGGTCTGGAGGATAAGGCTACATGTGTATTTACAGGCACATGAGGCTTGTTACCTACGCCTCTGTTTGCTGGCAACCCACCATCACCTATGGCCCTTACAACCTCCCGCTCATTTGGGCCCAAACTCGAGAGGGCAACCCTTTCTGCACTT
Organism: Mycalesis mineus; assembly: GCA_034621355.1. Taxonomy (NCBI): domain Eukaryota; kingdom Metazoa; phylum Arthropoda; class Insecta; order Lepidoptera; family Nymphalidae; genus Mycalesis; species Mycalesis mineus. The sequence goes on from CM067882.1 coordinate 1,266,795, forward strand.
CTGTTCGCGTTTCATTATCATCTCGTCCTTGTTCCTAATGCCCACTATCTTCTTTCTTTGGCATGAACGGAACATTATGCGACTCGCTCGCGAAGCAGCGGTCCGTAGCAGATCCATATCACATTTGGAATTCGTTCATCTCTCCGAGATATTCTGCCTCTTGTGCCAGTAGTTGTTCCATTCTCGTAGCTTGCCGAAGTTGGTCGCCGAGCTCACAAGGTCCTGATAGTAGACCGGCCCTACTTCTCCACAAACGATCCAATTTCAACATTTCACTCCGACAGCCTAGGCGCTCACTGAATTCCCACAAGACATGGTGAAGGTCCTTCTCCGCCAGCCCGCCAAAACCCTCGCCAGCCTCACTAGGGCACATATCACGTAGACGCTTCCGGAAACAGCCGTGACCTGTAAGTATTAGTAAGTATGTTGTAAGTTACACGAGTTCCTTCGCCGTTATAGGCGATGTGATGGTGTTACACTTACTACCAGGTAGGTGGTTATGCCAACCGTTTGATCGTAACTTATTCAAACGGTACGTGTAATAAATTGGAGAAAAATCTTAAATATTGGTAGATAAAACCGTATTTATTGCTACTGTTCCAAAAAAAACAAAGAAACTTATTAGTTAAATATTCCGTTAAGCCTTGTTTAGGGACATTGAACTCGAAGCAAACCCATTATTTCAGATTTAAAACAACATGATCGTTCCACCCAATCTCCTTTGCCCTGCCACTCGTAAATATGGCTGCGAACTTTCTACTACATGTTAATTTAATGAATTGCCTATACGATCCGATACAACACGTTTTATTTATAACGAACAGATGACGTCATGTAAAGGTTTATAATGTCACAATTCTTTAAAATGGAGTCCTGCAGGACTAAAACTGAAATGAAATCCACACTCCTTTTGGGTAAAATGCTTGGCGTTACGCTTTTTCCGCTGGGTGGTAACTAGCCACGGCCGGAACTAGACAGACTTGGATTAACAAATTCTCAATTTGCCCAAATTCTCAAATTCACCGCGCCCCTGCCAGAAATCGTTTTTAAACACTGTCAAAAGTTGGCAAATCTAATCCATCTAAGGAGATATTCATTCGTTAGCCCGTATCCGTCCACAGCTGGACATAAGCCTTTCCGAGAGCGCACCACCAAACACGATCCTAACTAACAAAAGTAAATTAATGGCGATGGATGCCCACTAAGGAAAATGTAAAAAAGGAAAATGACGATGCGACGAGAGAGGCATCTAGTGACTTCAAAGCGAACGACAGGTGGTTTCACGGACCACCGTTCCTGAAAAAAGAGGAAGAGCCATGCAAAGAGAGAATCGTCCCAGAAAGAACAGGAAAAGAAAGATGCTGCGTGACATGCGAACTTGCACTCACTACATACTTACCGAACATAGAAAATATATAAAAATGGCAAACATTAGAGAAGGCGACGGCACGTGTGTTACAGTTCATCGACCGCTGACTATGCTGACCGGCAAGCAACGGAAAAAGCACAACCAGAAAACAAGCCCTGAAGTCTCGTTACCTACACTATCCTCGGCGTTCTTAGAATCGATCGAATTGTGCAGTTTTATTTCCACTTGTCAATTAGGGGGGCGAGTTTCGATGACCCTTGAAAACCTATCCCCCACATTGTATGGTGGCGGTGGTGGTGGTGGTAGTGTAGCTCTGATGGAAAGTGGCTAGATGAGGAACATGTAGCCACTTCTCATTACCTTTTTGAGATCATCGGACTATTGTGCTGGAGGTAGTATGTATATATGTATTTTAGTTCTCTCACCTATCACAGCCTAAAAAATGGCTATGGCGAGTCTTTTCTCAGTCTATCAATTTTCCGCTCAATTTATTTCATATCATCAATTAATGGAATCTGCATCTCATGCATAATGCATGCTGTATGATGTATGGGATGGAAACCCTACAGTCGCCATATTAAATTTCATAACGATATATTTATATGTGCCACCATGTTGAAATGTTAAGTGCGGCTTACATGATGCGAAACAATCTATTATTAAAAACATAAGGAGATGAATGGTGATAACTATGGTCGATGCATTTTAAACTGAGTTGTCGGGCAATAAATATCACTGGTAGTATATAGTTATTCGTAATGAAAGGCTCTATGCAGTTTTGGATATTATATTGAACGAAATTAAAACGTCTGGTAGTGACTTTTAGAAACAATTGACAATTGACAAATCCGCGATAAGTCATCAAGCTACGGTATTTATCTCTACGACCGATCGACCTAACGACAGTTTCAAATGCGTCGAATACAGTCGTTTAAAAAAATAACACTGAATAGCACGTATGGCATAAGTAAATAAACCATGAAACATCTGTTTTAAGTTCCTGTTTAAATATACATCATTAACCTATTCTTTATATCCTTTTTCTGTTTTATTCTTTTTAAATTATTTATTGAATGTCTGTCTTAGAAGTTCATTACTTCACAAAAAAATGCTTTTTATAACCATAGTAATTCTCTTCCCTGATTCTCATTCAAACAATTCTTTTAAGCGATTACCACAAATCTAAATGCACGAGAGCCATGTATCCCAACCTTTATGGGCGATTTGAAGAACTGGTTATTTTATGGTTTTTAGCCTAAAACGCATGGGAGTTGGGAAGTGCGACCGCTCGTACTATGATTGATCGAGGTTCTAAATATTACTTTTTTTAATTTTATACCTGCAAAGTAAATGTAATTTGCATTTCTAATGTGTTTTATTAATTAATCATAACATACTGATGTTGACACTGTTTATACTAAATAGCATACTTAGTTAACATATAGAAAGCTTACTTGGTTTCGCTATTTATGTCATGAAATCTAATTACCGAAATACTCTTGATTCATCACGAAATCTTAAGCGATGCATTCGTTTGACTTGAAATTCAGTATATTATGGCGATGCAGAGACTCACTAAGAATAAATTTCTCAAAACTCCCTAAGGAAAGGCATAAGCGATTTATATATCAGCTAATAATATAAAGAGTTAACAATGGTACGATAAGAGAACGGTGCGAAGTAAAAGAAGCTACTTTTACTGGCTAAAATTGAGAAAGTGATGCTTGATGATTGGGCATATAGAGAGAGTGGATGAAAAATGATTAACAAAAGAAATTTATGAGACGAGGGTGAATGGAAATGTTGGAAAGGGAAGGGCTAGGTGAATGAATAAAAGTTCCTGAATAAAATTTTGGACATTTAAAGTAAGATCAGGTCAAGAGTCTCTTAAACCGACGAACTTGTATGAAAGGAGTGGAAGAAGCTAAGGAAGTATGCAAGGATCGTGGCAAATGGAAGGATATATGTAGGTTCTGCTACCCGTATTTACACGTATGTTATACGAGTAAATAACATCCTGATCTAATAATTTTGTTAGATCTTATACTTTTTTAGCACAAAGTAATTTGAATAGTATTTTATAATAGGTAGGTACAGTATTATATAAGTTTTCAAATAATATCAAGCATTGTATGCACTTACCGTGTCGGTGCCGAGTCAATGTAGCAGAGATGAAAGTTGAGCAGATTCCGAAACTTAGAACAGGTGTTTAGGTTTAAGGGGTCTTTTCAAAACATATTATCACTTACTTCAACTAAATAAAGTCACGGATCTCCAAATAAAAGACTAAGTGGGTTTCAAAATCGATAATTTAATCGATATATAATTTATGATGAGAGCGATTAAAACAAAATCGGCGGAATTTATTAGCCCGTGTCGCGCAGCGGGGGGCGGCGGACAGTGCCGGCGGTACCGGCGCGACAGTGGGCGTGGCTACGTTAGAACCTTACTAGTGCTGGGGTTATATACTGCTAGCTTCTGTAATTATTCGGTTAAAGGTATGAGTATAGGGGTCTAGGGTTTGAGTCACATTATCACCATCATTCTTTTCAGATTGGTAGAAGTTAAAAGAGTAGGTACATCAATATCTTGCGAAAGTGCTACTGAAGAAGAACCAGAATAATCCTAGGATCTTTGACCCGAAACCACATAGAACTAACGAGGCAATCAATACCACAGTTCACAAATATACTATTACTATTTCAAATGAATATAACCTACTGATTCCAATCTTCAAGATCCAGTTAAGTTAACACTTAACTAACATGTTGAATCCGTTGTCCACGGCGGGCGGCAGACGGCAGGCGGCAGGCGATCTCTTCGCGCTCTTTGATCTCACCAGATCGCGCAAATTATATTTTTTACGTCCCTTTTGACAAATTGGGTATTTTACAGCCTCCACCTTTGTCCCTTTGCGGCGCGTTCCCGTTACACTCGTTGTATATTGGACAAACGTGTCGCACGATGTACTTATGGAAAATAGTGACTCCACTATTTACTTTGGGTCGATTAGTGGTTGGTAATTACATGTCCGTGCCTTGGAGAATGCTTTAAACTTTAGTTTCTGTTATTATCATTAACATAGTAGTAGTAGCAGTATCATATAACATTTAAAAATTAAACAATCATCTTAGGCCCACCAACCCGCATTGAAGTAGCGTTGATCTAACTTCACAATCCCCTTTTTTAAAAGTCATAACTGATGATCATCATTATCATGATCAGCCTATTAACGGCCCACAACAGGATCAGGCCTCCCTTCTTATAGGAGAGGGGATAGCCTGATGATAATGATATTTAAACTGTATTTAAATTTAGTAAATGAAATAAACAAATTCTATGAGGACCTTGAGAGGGCCCATGGCACTCCTGATGGAAACCAACTAATATTGGGAGATTTCAATGCCAAGATTGGCCTACCCAAACCCAAAGAAAACCACATACTAGGCAACTACGGCTATGGCAGACGCAACCAAAGGGGTGAGAGACTAATCCAATATGCCTATGCACACAAGCTATCTACAATGAACACATACTTTAAGAAAAAATTTAGTCGTAGATGGACTTGGATTTCCCCCGATGGTCTAACTAAAAATGAAATCGATTTTATTTTGAGTAATCGACCCAAGTGCATAACAAACATAGAAATCATAAACAAAATAAAGTTTCCATCAGACCATCGATCACTCAGAGCCTCTCTGATACTGATAACACCTAGAAAGACATTCCAAACATTACCAAAACCACCAGAAACTAGCACTGAAAAATCTGAATATCTGAATAACTTGATAAATAATGTTAATACCCACTCTATAAACATAAACACTAGCAAAGATATTCAAACTTGCTATAATGCACTGGAATCAGTAATTAAAGAAAGCCTCAAAATAAATAAAGACATAAAGAAAATAAAAACAAAAAAGATAAACTGAAACTTAAAAAATTATTTAAAACAACAAATAAAGCCATAGCAAAAGATTATAAGGACCACAGAAAACATATATTAGAAAAAAACCTAAAGCAATTCCGAAGTACAAAAAGGGGGCTCCAAGATTTAAAGACACACAAGAGCTGGATAACAAAACTAGAATCAGGTCATCAAGTAAAGAGAACAAGGAAAGATATCATGGATTGTGCTACAGAATTCTATAAAGACCTTTATAATTATCAGAATGACACTGCAGAGGAAGCCCCAATCAACGAGAACTCTGGCGAAATACTACAAGCCATTGGTAAAGAAGAAATCCTTAAATATATTTATAAATTAAAGTCTGATAAATGCCCAGGACCTGACCACATAACTAATGAGGCCATAAAGATTGGAGCACCCATACTTACTAATATACTAACAAGATTATTCAACATGGTGATAGAGAAAGGCTGTGTACCTAAACAGTGGGGTAGTTCAAACATTATATTACTATACAAAAAAGGAAACCCCCAAGACATTGGTAACTACAGACCAATAAGTTTGATACCGACCATCTACAAGTTATTCTCATCAATTATACTGAGCCGAATAACACCAATAATTGATCGAAACCAACCAATTGAACAGGCAGGTTTCCGCACAGGTTTCTCAACAATTGATCACATCCATGTTATAGAACAACTTATAGAAAAGTACAAGGAATTTAATAGGCCACTCTACATTGCTTTTGTGGATTATTCTAAAGCATTCGATAGCATTACACACACATCTATATGGCATACTTTGGAAAATAATAAAGTGGACAACAGATACATTCAAATCATCAGGGACCTATATTCCAAAAGCACAAGCAGAATAAAGCTGGAAACTAAAGGCACTATGTTTCCCATTAGACGAGGCCTAAAACAAGGAGACCCCCTCTCCCCGAAGCTATTCATAGCTGTGCTTCAAGGGGTCTTCCAAAATATAAATTGGAAATGCACGGGCTTACAGATAAAAAACAAGCGCTTAACACATCTGAGGTTTGCAGATGACATAGCCCTTTTTAGTGAAACTGCATCATCTCTAGAAAAAATGTTGCAAATCTTAGATGTCGAAAGTAAGAAAGTAGGTCTGAATATGAACCCTAACAAAACAAAGATCATGTCAAACAGCTTACAGAAGCCTATAAAGGTAAACGAAAAAATAATAGAATATGTGGAAAACTATATCTATCTGGGAAAACAAGTGTCTTTTGGCACATTGAACAAAGAAACAGAAATAGATAGGAGAATAAACATAACCTGGAACAGATACTGGGCACAAAAGGAGATTTTTAAAGGAGAATATAGCACAAAATACAAAAAAATTGTAATGGACACCTGTATATTACCAAGCCTAACTTATGCCTGCCAAACATGGGTATTTGATAATAAAACGAAAGGAAAAGTAAGGTCCTGTCAGAGAGCCATGGAACGCAGTATGCTGAAATTGAAAAGGATTGATAAAGTAAGACATGAAAGCATCAGAGAAAGAACCAGAGTTACAGACGCCTTAAAGCATGCTTTGAAACTAAAATGGCAATGGGCGGGACATACGTCACGCTTGAAAGACAACAGGTGGACATTTACTATTACCAAATCGCTAGGTCCACAAGGAAAAAGAAGAGTTGGCAGACCTCAGAAACGCTGGACTGAGGACATTGTCCAAATAGCTGGAAATGATTGGATGGCAAAGGGTCAGGACAGAGAAGTTTGGAAGCGGCTGGAGGAGGCCTATACCCTAGAAAGGGATCCATACTTAAAAACTTAAAAATAAAATAAAAAACAACTAACAACATTAACAAACTCATTTAATTAAGCATTAAATTACATTAAAATCATTTATATCTTTATTGTACTACTAACTATACTAACAGCTTAGTTAAGGTTTTGTAATGTAAATGTAAGTATGGAATCGAATAAAGGCTTGATTATTATTATTATTATTTAAATTTAGACTGTATATCAAATCTCAAAGAATTTAATATTTTCATATAAAATTATAACGTCATTTTTGTCATATACACATCGCCGGTCCGGCAAAATATCCGGTGTGGTATAGTGGGAACTCTTCATTCGATAATAATAACTTTTGTGTTATTGGGGATCGAGATGTGTGAAAAAAGCTTGCAATTTGTGGGCGACATTTTTGTGAGAATATCCGGGGTGAATGTGGATTGGACATTTTTTCCTGGAATTTGTTCCATGGAAAAAATGGATTTTTTTTTGCCGCCCATTGAAGGATTATAATTTTAACACTCTATTGTACGTGTTATGTTTGAAAGATCTCTCTGGCACAAAATACCTTGATTAAAAGAAAATATCTAAATTTGATTTTTAGCTCGAGGCTCTATCTAAGATTTTTATTTTTTCGAAAACGATTTTGATCTAATCTTAAGCGAAAATAGTTTTACAACCATTGAAATTAAATAGCAATTTTCATTTGCTTACAGGTAAGCCGTAAATTATTGAAATCTTCAGTCGCCAACCAAACCTGTGTTCTACAAATGTGGTAAGCACCATTTGGCTTAAAATTTTGGCTTTATGTCAGTGACATTTTTTACATTAACAATTGACAAACCAAGCAGATGGTAAGCTTTAACAAAGCAATACCTTGCCGGACTTGCAAGGAACACCACCTACAAAGTACCGCTCCGTGTAGATCAATCTAAGGTATCGGTTACTAGAAATGCGACAAAGTCTTTCATACCGGAACAATTTACTAAATCGAGGTTATTATAAAATTGATGACTTTATTAACGACTAGAAGAACAAAGATCAAATTCTAAATCCATCACCGTATTAACGTTTCGATCATGAAAGCATATCAGTACCAAAATGCTGACCTCTATTCAGTACGTATAATATAACACGAAGGAGGTCAACTAAATTTAGACGCCATAGCGACATTTTCGCGCTTTTTAGAAATTTTGTAATATCTCCGAAAATATATAACTAATTACCATACTTGTAAAAGACAAATCTTATCTCAATAATATCCTTAAGATTATTAAATAATTTATTTTGATAAGGATTTAAGTTTACTTGTGAAAATAATGACGTAAACTTAAGCATATGAATTAAATGATTTATTACAGTGTCGCACTTTTTAGGAATTTCGTAATATCTCCAAAACTATATAACTAATTAACATACTGCAAAAGGCAAATCTTATCTCTATAATATCCTTGTGATTATTAAATAATTTATTTTGGTAAGGATTTCCTTTTAGTTGTATAAATGATGACGTAAACGTAAGCATATGAATTAAATGATTTTTTAAAACACAAAGTTATATATCTGTTAAAATATAAAAGACAAATATATGCTGTCGCAGGCTTTTTTGTAGAACTACATTGCTTTCAAATATTCTCAATAGTAAAGGCAGCGTACGCGCATAAAGCCGTTTTAACAGATTTTTGCGATTCGACTTGCGCGACAAAAACTGTGAAAACGGTTAGAATATACAATACAAATATAAAATATAGCCTTTGATACTCACCAATAACGAAGCATTCTACTTGTGAAAGAATTTTTTAAATCGGATCAGTAGTTCCGAAGAAACTTAAATAAATTATAAAATACTAATCTTAGAAAGAGCAACTGCTGAATTTCTTTTCGGCACTTTTCGGTAGAATCTGACTTGTAGTAAAGTCAACTTGATGTTTCAAAAGTGCTTTTATAACTGTACTTGAAATTAATGAATTTAAACTTAAACAGTAAGCTACTAGGCAGCATAAATAAGCGTGGTGATAGTAACTCCCTTGTCGAGCTGTATCATGTAAAGCTTAACTACTTCTCTTGAATATATATAGCCAAACCTATGTCATTTCATAAAAGTTAAAAGTAGGTATTTTAAACGAAACTGAGGCATGATGACATGTTTAATGTGAATTAATTAATTAATATCCTTTGGAGTTTTGACTGGGAAAAGGAAATGTTTTTGATGTATAAGTTGCTTATAAAAATAATTCTAACTGAACAAATAAAAATGAAATTTCGCTGAAGTACGAGTATAAGTCGATGTATATCTGATCATTGAACCATTATATTGGAAGGAAAATTTCCAAAAATAAAGCCCTTGAATATAAATTTCGTTGAACGATTAATCTGCCATCGCGAGATGCTGCGACTACGTGAATAAGAAACATTCTCATTATATTTTATCTTGGCGCAACATAATTTGGGAATCCTTATTTCTTTGGGGAATACGTAAATATATATTCTTTTATTGCGAAACGATGAAAATGTTGGGGATAATTAAAATATAGAAAGACATTTTCGACACGTGGAAATGTACCTACTTCGTCACGATTTGTGTGATTCGCTTGACTTCGCTTTTCTTTGTTTTTTTATTAATTACAAGTTACCCTTTGAGTGCAGTCACACTAGATAAAAAGTGATGATTCAATCGGGCTCTTAGACCCCAAGGTCTATCAGTTTTTCAAAATATATATGACTTCAACTTTCGCTTAGAGTTTACGGGACATTGGCCTATATTGGTAAATTTTGCTCTACATTAGACCTGCTCATTTCGTCCTTAGTTATGATACTTTATTCACTTAGTTAGAGAAGAAAGGAAATTATGCATCATGTTAAAAATAAATGGCAATACTTAAAAAAATCTAATGATATCAATAATAGCTAGTAGAAGTAACGCATCTTCATTCCAAAGTGATTTGGACCTAATATCGCTGTTCTACAAATGCCGTCAAAGGGCCGATGGTTGTGGGCAATTAATTAATTTGCCATCGTATCAAAAGTTAATTAACTTAATAAAATTAGCATACGTATGGTTATGTGGGCATCATATCAAAGGGCGCCACGGTTTTAATATTTAAGGTCAAACTTTAAGATTATCGCGCACTTAACAATATTTAGTTTCACAAATACATTTAAGAACACAACAATTTTTTCAAAATATCGACTAGTTTTTTGGATAATACATATTTGATGTAGGGTAGATTTTTAAAAAAGAGTTTTTCTCCGGTCTAATAAAATTTCAAATACTTCTGTAGTTTTTTAAATAGCTAATGTTAATCGTAGTACCACCCATTGATATGACATCCAAGTTGTAAATTAAATTATGTAATTGCAATAAGTTTTATCTTAAACATTGAAGTTTTAAATTGAAGCCACCTACAGAACTAACGCCCACCTGACAAATTATTGAAACAATATTTAATGCGATGTTATTTTAAAGTTGATTGTCAGTTCATTCAAGGAATTTGTATAAAAATTTTAATAAGTATTCGACCTTACTCCCGTCATCTTTTCCATGTAGATTTTATTTCATTTCTTCCGATGAAACAAAACTTAAACCCTCTCTAAGTTCAACTTATATTATCCTCTGGATTTTCTTAACTCCCTTAAGTGATGTTTAATAATAAACAAAGCAAAAAAGGTAAACATTTCAAAGTTGTAGTAATTAAGGCACTACAAACAGATAAACTTAAAGATTTAAAAATGAATCTAACTCGAAATAAATTAATTTGATTTCATTTAAAAGATAAATCGGTTGGTATTGGGATAAGTTTGTATTATGGATACTTACTGATTGCCTTTTTATAGAGTACTAGCAGTCGCCCGTGACTTCGTTCGTGTGAAAACCCCTTAGGTACCCTTTTAATTTTAAAGATAGACTTTCATATAAAGTGTGCTCTTTCCCCGCTACCCCTCTCAATTTAATTTTTTTTTGTAGTTTTCCGTGAAGCAATATCCTCCGTCCCGTCCCGTGTACTAAAGATCTACATTTTTTTTAAACAATATATATTTATGGCAAGCTGATTTGTATAGCTTGTATTAAATAGTCTATTTAACTTTTGAGTCTAGCTTCATAATAAAATGTTTTATTACAGAGTCGCACTTTTTAGAAATTTTGTAATATCTCCAAAACTATATAACTAATTAACATACTTTAAAAGGCAAATCTTATCTCTATAATATCTAACGGCGTGGCGATATTCACTCGTATTTATACTCAGTCGAAGAGTGGGGTAGTTACAAATGTTTTGCAAAGTAATTAAATAACAATCATTTATGAAAATATTATTTGAAAACGTTATTCAGATTGATTTTAACGCTAAACAATAAATAATTAATAATAATAGTTTAAGTAACTAGTGTTGTTGCGCCGATACGGCCGTTCTGACCGCGCTCTGCACCCCGCTTGTATGCCGAAGTCTCGCCGCCATATCTCTGAAGTTTATCTGGAACTAAATGGTTGTCTTTTTTTTGTGATAACGTGCACTGTGGTACTTTGTAGTGTTAATGCATGCAGTGTTTACGTAAATTGTGGTATTTATGTTGTTGCATACACTGTGGTACTTATGTTGTTACGTACACTGTGGTACTTATGTTGTTACGTACACTGTGGTACTTATGTTGTTACGTACACTGTGGTGCTTATTTTGTTACGTACACTGTGGTACTTATGTTGTTGCGTACACTGTGCGTACACTGTGGTACTTTGTCGTTGCGTACACTGTGGTACTTTGTCGTCGCGTACACTCTTTGTTATTGCGTACACTGTGGTACTTTGTTATTGCGTACACTGTGGTACTTTGTTGCATACACTGTGGTACTTTGTCGTTGCGTACACTTTGTTATTGCTTTTGTTGATGCGTACACTGTGGTACTTTGTCATAGCGTACTTTGGTACTTTAATGTTGCTTACTTTGGATGCGTACTCTGTGGTACTTTGTCCTACTCTGTGGTACTTTTTAATAATAAATAAAAATAAAAAAACTTAGCATTTGTTATTGATCCTTTGAGCCTTGGTCTTACTGCTTGGCCATGCTGGCTTGGGAAGTGGATGGTATAGGCTCATTGGGTACTGTTATTGGGTCCAATATCATTCCAGAATCCTTGTTATTTCATATGGCTCGCTGAATTTAAAAGACTTAAATAACAATCATTTATGAAAATATTATTTGAAAACGTTATTCAGATTGATTTTAACGCTAAACAATAAATAATTAATAATAATAGTTTAAGTAACTAGTGTTGTTGCGCCGAATATTCTTGTGATTATTAAATAATTTATTTTGATAAGGATTTAAGTTTAGTTCTATAAATAATGACGTAAACGTAAGCATATGAATTAAATATTTTTTTAAAACACAAAAAGTTATATATCTGCCAAACTATGAAAGATATATGCTATACCGGACTTTTTTGTTGAACTTTTTAAGATGCATAAAGTTTTCATACAATGTTTTCAATTATGTTCAATAGTTAAGGTAGCGTACGCGCATAAAGCTAAATTTAATAAATTTCACGGTCCGACTCGCGCAACAAAAACTATGATAACTCGGGTAATTTATACAATACAAATATAAAATATAGCCTATGACACTCACCGATAACGTAGCATTCTACTACAAGGTGAAAGAATTTTTGAAATCGGATCAGATATCCGAAGATTAGTCCTGACAGAACTTTATTTACAAACTTACAAACTTTACTGCTTTATAATATTAGTATAGATAGTCTATGTTACTCAGTGATAATGTGGCTTTCTAATGAAATAAGAATTATTAAAATCGGTCCAGTACTTTTTGAGTTTATTCGTTACACACAAAAATACAAATCTTTCCTCTTTATAATATTAGTGTAGATAAAAATACTTGGACCTTGCTTATGAAATTACCGCCATCTAAAATTACTTAATTACTTATTGTCGTTTTAGTTAATAGTCTTATAGCGAAATGCTTCGACCAATATTTCAAGAAGCTTTCGCTTGGCTATTAGATCAGGGATCAGATACCTACAGAAGGTGGTGATTCTTGAGACGGCGCGTGTTGTGAGGAGGTTCCTCGTTTTGGTGCCCTGACGACCAGTTGCTTGGGCCCTCAAAGGCCCCGCAAGCGGAGGAGCAGTTTTTTTATATAATTTTTTATACAGAACAAGTAGATAAAAGTAAATGAAAGAACTTTTTAATGTATAGCTTTAGCTTCTTTAATTCTTTAGAAAATTTATTAAAAAAAAAAAACATAGGAAGCAATCTTGAAGTCAACGCGCAGCATTGTTGTGGCCTCTGTAAGGAGCGCCGGTGTCAAGTTCCTAGCTCGGGGCCACTGCGTCTAGTTCCATTGTTGGGGAAAATCACTTAAAGCCATTGATGTCTCGTGCCCCTAATTAGATTATTTTATCGCGCCGGGAAGTTGGCTACTGATTAAAATATCAAGTTTCCTCTCACGTCTTAAGAGATTAGCATTTGATCGCCGGATTACCATAGATTTGGAGGATCGCCCGGGTGGAGGGGAGTCGTGTGTGTTTTTACTAAGCTGTGCTTTAGATAAATTGCTTAGTTTACTTTTAAAAATGAATGTTTAATGTGAGAATTTGTGTAATAAAATGCGAGCTTGTGGTGGCGGTTACCATGTTAGGCAAATATTGAGTTTGGATGTTAATAACTTTGGGAGGTAACAGGTAACGAAAGTCCAGACTTTCAATCGTTGTAGAGTAAATCGTTTATTTGTTAATTTTAAAATTCAAATGATTAAGTAAGCTTATTTTATTATTAAACAAGTTTTATTACTTAATTTTTAATTGAAATATCTAAAGTGTATAAAGTAAGATATGGTTTTTAAAGGTAAATATTTAGTGTAATCAAAGTAATCAAATTCAACTTATTTTATGAATGGAAGTCGACTTAATTAGCACATGACATTATGAACAGTAATCAGGTGCGTAGAGGAAGACGGTTTTATCCAATAGAATAAATATATTGAATCTGATCGATACTAGGTTGATAGGAAAGTGGTGTGATGACAGGTTCTAGGGTATACCTTATTATTATTTTTAAATTTTTGTCATCATCACCATCATCGTCACAATATTTCTTTTCAATAAACTGTTTTTTACCTATTTAATTTTTTTTATATATATAAAATACTCTCTACAAATATTAGCTTCGAATCCAATAGAATAATAATCTACCTATATGTGTTCTGAATCAAAAAATACCACAGTCCAATAGATAGTTCTTGAAGTTAGTACCAATTAGATTTCAGCTCACCATTAATACTCGAGCTATTAAGAAGACTTTGTACTGATAAGATAATCTACAGTATGTTCTGTATCACCGATAAATAGACGTGAATCGACCGACAATCGTGGGAAGGCCGTTAAAACGTCTCCATCGACGGCTATATTAACAAGATGTATTTATGCAGCGCAATTAATGCCGTAACTTAGCCGTAACACGGGAACAAGGCGTAAAAACGCCACAAATTTTACATCCACCAATAAATGAGTTGACAGAATGACAACACGGCCCGAACCGTTCATTTGAATACCTATACATCACTTGATTATAGGTCGAGAGATGGCTGCAAGATTACCAAGCATCTTCGAGCACTATCTATTTATAGATTCGTGAAAAAATCCTTGTAGTGCCATGTATTAAGACACATTATCGTCAAAAACTACGATACGAATACTTAATATTATTTGGCTATTATAAAATTCAGCTTTTTACCTTATTACGTTTTTATGCCCAAATGGTTTTATGTTGTTTTAAGTTTAATAAACTTATTAAAAGACAACATCATATATTTTATGTTTCATTAAGATCCCTCCGGTCTTAATGAAAAATAGGGGTTAATAGTTATCTAAATACTATTGAACAAGACACAATATTACTTTATATATCGAAAAATGGACATAAATACATATGTATGCTAGAAAAACATTACCCTCTTTCTGACGCTGTCAGGTAAAATAAAGAAAGTGTATTAACACACTCATGATCAGTAAAAATATTATTACTAATCTCACAGTCTTCAATTTAGATCATCGAAATTGACATAAGAATTGAACATCTGAATTTATTATCCACAATATTTCATCGACTTATTGTAGAGAAATACAATTTAATTATGTATAGGTTGAGCGGTCTGCAAAAGTGGATGAGTATTATTTCTGTCTTTATAATTATTTGGTTAGCAAAAATGTTATCTAATTTTTAAGAATGATTCATTTGTTTGTCTGTAGTGTCGATTGCTCAAATATAGTGATTCTCCATGCCTCGATCGCTCTGATATTTTGCAGCTTGATGTTCTGGATCGATCTAGTTAATTATCCCATAATTTTAGTGTTGTAGTTGCTACACTTAATGTCACGGATCGCTTGGACATTTAGCAGCTATCTCTCGGTGTACATCTAGCACCTCACCTATGAAATGTATTGACGCCATGATCTGGTTAATTATCCCATAAATACGGATTAATTTGAATGTATAATTAATTAAAACGCTATGTCGAGCAAACATCATTACGGGAGCACAATTTACAGCGCTAGTTTGGAATTACAATTGGGATTGTGTACTCGGTTTTAGTCTCTATTGTTGAAATGTAAAGGTTATTTTCGTGTGAATAGTTGTTTAGATGAGACGTAAGCTTCGATCAGATAATACGATTGTACACAGTACCTACTCCGTGTAAATACGTTAAGTCTGTGAGAGTATTCGGAACGATTCCGTTTGTTACATTAATTTTAATTGAAATGTTCACCGCATTTAGAAAACGAGAGGTACTTTATCCAAATATACTTAGGTTTCGTATTGAAGGAGGCTTTGGTTGTGGTTGGATATTCATATTTTTCTTTGTCACCGCTAACTAGTATTACGTTACGTACATTATTTTATTTATGGTGTTTTTCGAAGGTTGCGTCATACTATTTACCATGCGAACGAAGTCTTGGGCGTCTGCTAGTATATCCCATAATGACGTGGTCACATCAAAACCTATGTGTGTCATACTTGAAAATAAGTGTCAAGAAAAACAAAAGCCGTCAAGGAGTTCTAGAGAAATGAGGTGCGTAAAAGAGATGCCATGGCTCATAACACGACGTACCTATACCGCCTTTACGAGGCCGCGCAGTTCGATCATAAAATGGTTATGTGTTTGCCATTGAGCTTATGTCGTTCATACGAGTATTGTGTGGTTACTTGTTGGGAGTTAGAGCTTTTTATAAGTCAGCCTCCATGGCGCAGTGACTGACCAGAGCAGACCAGAAATTTTTATAAGAGAGGAGATAGTGAGCTACTCCAATGCGTGTTGGCGAGCTTAGGATGATGTTTCATTTATTAACGATCACTATCAGATGTTGATGATAGTGACCGGGACCGATTGCATAACGTGCTCTCCGAGGCACGGGACGGGGGTGAAACACCACCAAGAAACTTCGATTAATTGATCGGTCTTCATGAAAAGTTAGAGATCACAATTGCTGAAAATTGTAGTAATGTTAGTAGGTACGTTCAACATAATAAAAAGCTGTCATATTACTTATCTAAAAGATTTTGATTTTGGTGGTATAAGTCGTCATATTTACCAAAAAATAAATCTTAAAATCATCTGTTTTAGAAGTGAGTAAGTAACAAGTCTCTGTTTATCAATTTCACGATTCCAGCACTTCGGCACCCCAAAGCAGAACGGTCAATTGCCACTTACCTCCGAAATTCGTCGAACTATATACATACTGCTTGAGTGCGAACGTATATTGGGCCATTGAAATTGTAAAAAGATTTACAAAAAGGTCACTTTCCTCGAGTCGACGACACTTGAGGTCTGCGCCGTGCATTCTACTCGTAAATGAGTTTGATCTAATATCAAAGGACTCGGCTGAATAACCATTATGTTATTCGCTTTGATGCTTTGATATCGGATACCCAAAGGTTTCACTAGTAATGTACAGGTTTATTTTGAATATATCTCGGGATATTCGAAGCTGAAACTGAGGCCTCATTTAAAACATTAAATATCACTAAAGTAAAAAAAAGACGTGTGGCACTCGGAGACTGCCGCGGTAAAGCTATTCCATCGCATTTTTTATCAACTTATGTTTACCTACCGACGTCATCGGGAATGTGGCTTAGCGGTAAGGCGCTCTAAGTGCCCGGATTGCCAGAGAGACGCGGGTTCGAATCCCGTCGGTTCCGCAATTTTTTTTAAGCGTGATATTGCAAAGTCATTTAATTTTATAAAAAAAATTGACTTTTTGAAATATCACGCTTGAAAAAAAAAAATTTCGGAACCGACGGGATTCGAACCCGTGTCTCTCTGGCAATCCGTGCACTTAGAGCGCCTTACCGCCCAAATTGTGCTTTTGATATTATGTTTTTGATACTCAGGGGTGTTAGGATTTTTCATTACGGAATTTCTGTATTCGGTCTTCACGCTCAAGGCCCGCGATAAAAGCTATACAATAGCTTAAAAAAACTATTGTTATTATCAGCCCATTAACGGCCCACTACAAGGCCAGGCCCCCTCCTTATAGGAAATGGGATATGGAGAGTAGACCTACCACGCTGCTTCAATGTGGGTTGGCGGGCTTAGGGTGATAATGTGTCATTTATTAACGATCAATACCAGATATTAATGACAGTGACCGGGACCAATGGCTTAACGTGACAATGACTCATTTAAACATACATCAAAACAGCGTGGTGGGTCTACGTTTTATATCTCCTATAAAGAGGGAGGCAAAGCCTTGTAGTGGGGCGTTAATAGCCTGATTATGATGAATAATCACTTAAAAGAGTTCAAAAGTTGATACGAAGTTTTCCAGGACATCAACGACTGGATACATAAAACGTTGTAACGTATTATCTCGGCCGCAGCACAATATGTTAGGAGGAGCATCAACCCGCACTAATCCTGGATGCTTAGCAACTCGGCTCCAACAGCAAGTGTTCTTAATTTGCCCCCATTAATTGTAAGCAAAAACGTTTAGAGCGAAAGTGCCGAGACTACGTGACATGGGGTGATTGATGGCTCGCTCACCTTGCTGGAATATCATAAGTGCTGATTTCCGCTTACAGGCGTTTATTAAAAAAAATTAGGAATATCTTTTTGACAGCCTCCGTGGCGCGGTGGATTAATAAAACAGAGGTCCCGGGTTAAATTTCTGGCAGGGTCGACTGAGATGTGATCTGAATTGGGCCAGGTCTGGCTTGACTTGAGGGAGGCTTCGGCCGTGGCTAGTTACCACCCTACTGTCAAAGACGTACCGCTAAGCGATTTAGTGCTCCGGTACGAAGTCGTGTCGGCAGCGAAAAGGGTGTGGATTTCATCCTACTCCTAACAAAAATGCCAGCTTCTATCTTAGATTGCATCATCACTAACAATCAGGTGTGATTGCAGTAATAAATGGCTGAAAAAAAATAGTTAGAATATTTTTATTTAGCACCATAACACATTCAGACCCATATATACATCCAATATTATCCACTAGCCTTTTTAAGTTGATCGCAGTAAGTATAAACTAACTCGATAAATATTTAAAACGAAATTTCCCTGTTACAAACCCTTTCGGGCCGATCGCCGACCCAGACATTCAAAATCAATACTGGGCCTTGACAACATATTAATAATTAATAAAGGCCTATAATAACAGGCCTGTACAAACGGAGTACACGGGTTTGAGTCTCGGTGGAGACAACTTTGCTCAACAGCTGCTACGGAATTATTCAAATGATTATTTCACGGGACCGCAAACAGTTCGGGACGCCGTTAGTTGAGTCTCGTGGGACTTGTCCTCGATTATTATAATCATGGTCACCCTGAACAAATATTGGACGGCTAGCTTTTGCTTTGGCGTATTCACTCGAATACTAATCAACTTTAAAGATAAAAAGCTGTTCTTCGTCGAAATCTTTCTGTAAAGAAAGTAGAATTTTATCTGTTCTAGATTTGGTTGATAATTGAGGGAGAAAAATACGATGGTAATTTCTCGCGAACAAAGATATGGAGCCCAACTTATGAAATCGTAAGTATTCTTTAAATTTTCCATCTAGACCCAATTCATGCCAAGTAGATACTTACTTTCAATAAAACATAATTTAAATACAAGTTAAAATTACAAAATGTTGATAGTGAAATTACCTTGAATGTCGACCTTTAGCGAAAATTCCTTTCAATATAATAAAAAAAAAAAATTAAATAAAAATAGAACCGACTCAAAATGTACTAAAAAGTAAAAAATAACTGTGTCATTTAGTTGCTTTAATTTAATTAAGCATATCTATGAAGTCGGTACCAGCCAAGTTTAAGGAACATTTATTTTACGTATTAAAGCAGTTTGTGGGTTCTAGGTTACGTCCTTAAAGTAGAAACCTTAGCTGGCACCGACTCCTAGATAGCTTAAGTAAATTAAATCAACTAAATGACACAGTTATTTTTTACTTTTTAGTGCGTTTTGAGTCGGTTCTATTTTTATATAAAAATTTTTATTTCTCATTTTTTAATGATTTATCGCCACGTATCGTACTCGTACTATACTGTCATATATTATACGGAACTAGTAGCCAAAAAGCTACCGACACCGCGACAAAAACCGAAATCGCTGTAAGCGTGCCTCCAAAATTTGAAGAGTTCCTTCAATTTCCCCAGGATATCATCATCAGATCCTAACATGATGACAATGGGACCACCTTGGATGTATGCCCTTTCTAATAAAAAAAGAATTATCAAAATCGGACAACTCTGTACGGCCGTGAACCAAGGACCGCGCATACCACTGTGCAACGGAGCCAGTGAAACAATTGTAAAAAGAGCTTTTAATAGATACATCGGTATAGACACATAAATACTCACGGTAAACTCATGAACTTACGGCTAATCTTCCTGTCTTTGAAAAATGATTACTAACACGTATCTACTGCGACAGTTTAACTCAGCAAGTTTACAAAGTATCATACACTTGACGAGATAAGTGTCCCCGGCACTAGTCGCCGTGCAATTAGAGCCGGGGTCAGCGGGCCTGGAGGCTCGGGGGACACGAGTGCGTCTGAGTGGACCCGCACCCTCCTTGATAAAGATTGCTGGGTGGTTGCCGGTTTAATGCATTTTTAATAAACGCCGTAAGATTGGGTTTTAAGGGTTACTATGTGTACTTATGTTCTACTATAGGATGCCTTCGGTTTCAACCGCATTGTTTTCATTCCCGTTCGAATTTTGGAATAAAATGTGGCCTGTACGTTATACTGATATGTAAGCTATATTGTTGTAAAGTTTCATCAAAAGCAATTTAGTAGTTTTTACGTGAAAGAGTCACTAACATTCATCCATACATAAAACATTCGCCTTTACAATATTGTTAAGGATTACCATGAATTGCATGCTAACTGATGCTTTTGACCTCGTTCAAATATACTTGGGATATTTACTGTATTATTTTTTCGTCAATAAATATATCTGATATCTCTCTTACTTCTGAGCCAATCTTCAACAAAATCGGTCGAGTATTTTTGCGATGTCGAGTAAGAAACATACAAACATACAACCTGTCACACATGAAGAGAAAGCTTTTATCCACAGTTACGAAAGAGGGATGTTATTAGTTGCACTAGTAAGACAATTGTCCGACGGGCACGGATCAAAATCTTGACTTCTCTGTGTTCAGTCCGGCCCCTTTAAGCTATTTTAATCTAGGATGGCGCTTAATATTTAAATCTGTATCGCTACAGATTACACTATCAGACACTATCAGACGGTAAAAAAAGCTTTATTTTTATTCTCTTACTTTTATTACGTTATCAGACCTCATGATCCGAAGTCACAAAAGCTAAGCAATGACGCAATTAAAAATAATATTTAGAACCACATTTCTGAACACTGTGTTAACAAAGTTTGCATAAACACCAAACAAACTCCAGTATTCAGAACAGGCATCTCACGGAAAGCAATGCGCAATTAAAAAAGAACCCTTCCCTGAAAAGGCGACGTAAAACATCCGCTAATCTCAACGCACAAAAGAGTGACGTAATCTCAGTCGCGAGAGTCTCACGCTAGAGCGCGGCGGAAAAGAGTCCGCATTCCGCGTCACACGCCGCGCTGGAGTCCGTATTACGCGTCATATTCGTCTCGTAGACGCAGGGCAATTTCACTTGGAATCTCTCTTGAGCTTTGCAGCTGAAATATGCCACAAGGTACAGGCTTAAGTTGCTGAAGTCTTTTGAATGTTTTGTATGCTGCTACTAATAATTCAGCGTACAAAAAAATGACGTAATCTCAGTTGAAAGATTCACACGCTGGGTTGCCGTCCGTATTAAGCTTTGTAATAGCGTCGTTGACACCGGGAAATGTATCGCAAGATACGGGCTAAAGTTGCTGCAGTGTGACTGTTTTTATGCCGATGGCGCTAATCTCAGCGCACTAAAGAGTGACGTAATCCCAGTTGCAAGAGTCTCACGCAAGAGCACGGTAGAAAAAGTTGGCACTACGTTTCAAAGGGCTTGTTGGAGTCCGTATTACGCATTATATTTGCCGCAGATTCTGTCTTGAGGAACTGAAATATGCTACAATTTATCTCAGTGGCAAGAGTCACTCGCCCTGTTGGAGTCCTTATAACGCGTCTTATTAGACTCGTAGATGCTGGGAAATGTACTGCAAGATACAGGCTGGACTTGCTAGAGTGTGTCTGCTTTCTATGCCGATGGCGCTAATCTCAAAGTACAAAAGAGTAACAAATCTCACTCGCGAGGTTTTCTTTAACTTTATAGACATACTGACTGATTTGCATACAGACAACTGCAAAGAGAGACGGTGACGTTTATTGTCTGGCTTGAGTGGAGTTGACGCTTAGATTAAATTAAATTAAATTATTTACAATAGGTGCTATTACTAGAATACGATAAGTCGCTGTAATCTTGAAACTCACGCCGTAGCTGGAACGTGGGACATCAGTCATAGGTTTTGACAAATCCCTTATGGGTCAAAATCTGGCCGACGCGCTAACTGCATGCCCAGTCGACTAGTCAAGTTGAGAACACGGGATATAGGATCGTTTGATGGAAATCCTTGTTTTGTATCTGACCGTAGTGAAAACAAAAAGATACCTTATGATTTTTGAAATCTAAGAATGTGTGTATGTTTGCCGTAGCCTCAAAAGTAGTAAGTACGTTTTTATATAAAAGTAGTTAGTAGGTAGGTAGTAAATACGAGCTCTTAGTTTTCTAAATAGCTTCTTAGTTCTCACTACTTACTCCCTACGAAAGCAAATTAAAACCAATAGGTATTGGCGTTAAGTTTTTAGTTTGTAGGTAACAGTACAATATGAATAGCTTTTGAATATTTCGTTAAATTGCCACTTTCGTCTGCTACCGTGTTATTAGTAAAACGACTTTAACGGGAATGGGGCATTGTTTGTTAATTAAATAATTATACGTTTTGCGGTACAAATTGTTTTTGTAGTGTATTTAATTATTAACTAGTATATGCTTACTAACTTTGTCTACTTGAATTTAGACTTACCACTTACCATCATGAGTGATTGCAGTCAAGGGCTAGCATGTAATGAATAAAAAAAACTTCTTAAATCTTGATGAAACTATGTATGTGAATGTTGTCTCCTTGTTGTCTCTATACTTGGCAAAATCTTTCAAACTAACTGACCTACAAATAAAGATTAAAAATTATTATATTTTTGATCTTCATGAAAATGAAATAGTGATAGTAAAAAATTATCTTCTATTCTTATAACACATGTTAGGTAAATACCCTTTCAAACCATCAACTCTGTGTTAAGGAGAGAAAAAAATGCCTAGAAAAAACTGGTCTTCCTGGGCAGAATCTTGAGGGAGAGGCCTTAAAGAATTGATTAAAACTGAGGTGGCAACCCTAGCTAGACTTACACGAAATGTATCTACCAGACTAACGTCCTCATAATCTAATTATGTTTTAAGTAAGCAGTTAGGGACATACAATTCATTTTTAAAATAATAATTTGAAAATTTAATTATGGAAGTTTTCTTTAACTAAAATAATATATTAGTACGTTATACCATTTACCTTACACATTGTAGAAGAAGTACAACTATTACCATGGCTGGCCATTAACGAAAAAATACATGAACTCGTCAAAAGATCAAGTGGCGAGTGTTATATTGTATCATTTAATTCACGTTAAAAATCGTTTCATAAAATCCTTTTGGTTTGTATGGATTTTACACACAAAAAAGCCTATCGGGCTTTTCAGGATTAAACTCTTTATTTGACATTTGTTTTCAACGGGGAAAATATTTTGTATTTCATAAAAACACCACGCAGGGACGGAGAGGCGTGGTGGAATTAATTACCCGCCATTATCAATTGTGTTGCTAAACAACCCTAAACGGCTTTACAAATAACGTTGGGCAGGATGGAGTCGGCTTTAGACGGTGAGGGTTCCTTACCTAAAATAATATTTTCATTTGATTATGATGTCAGTCTACTGCAATCACGTCTGATGGCGATATATCTGTATATCTGTATGTAGATGACGTGTATCTGCGACACGTACGAGAGCACAAGCTCCTACTACTCATTTTAATGGGAGGAGTACCGGTAGAAGAAAGTAGTGCTGGTTGAGGAACACTGTAGAGTGGACCGGAATCGCGAGTGCCGCACAATTATTTCGTCTCGCGAAAGATAGAGAAGTTTACAATGCTGACTGCTTTGCTAGTCGGAGAGGCACTCAAAGAAGAAGAAAATACTAGAAAGTATATAATAATAAATAAATAAATATTGTAGGACAATTACATACATCGCTATATAGCCCCAAAGTAAGCGTACTCGTAAGTAGCTTGTGTTATGGGTGCTATGATACCTGATGAATATTTTTTTATATATGTTATACATAAATACTTATAATATATAGATAAACACCCAGACCCTGGAAAACATCCATGCTCATCACACAAACATTTTCCAGATGTGGGAATCGAACCCACATCCTAGGACGCAGAAGCAGGGTCACTACCCACTGCGCCACTCGGCTGTCAAATATAATACGAGGAACGAGATCGATTATAGTTAAAGCACCCTCCGCGAGATCTTGTAGAATTTTTTTATTGGTATACATATATATATTTACACTAAAATAAACCTTCAGGAAATTAAAAAATAACGTTGTAGTTTTATCATAATAAAGACAGGCACACAGATCGTTCGATTTAAATTCGAATTCAAAATCGATGTTGGTTTCCTTCGATACTAAAACATCCTTTTGAGTTATTGACTTTAGAACATTCAAACTCCATCATAAAGACTCTAAAGTTGAACAAAGGGTTTTACGAAATTCTAATTGTTAATTGTATTGTAATTGAGACAGAACTCCAAAACCGCAAACGTGTTGTTTGGAGTTTTCATACGTCGTTAACAAGGGACTATTTGTGAATGTGAAAAATTGTTGATAATTTTTCTCTTTCCTCCCTATGTTTACGGCTCGTATCTTTTGGCATTGCTCCCGTTTTCTGAATGGTGGTAGTCATTTGCACATTTTTTGTATATTAAATAATTCAATACTTGACAAAATACATTTACGATAACAGTTGTTAAATATGTTATCCTTTTTAAGACTACAATTACTTATTCCAATTTTGTTTTTAATAGGATTATGTGAAGTGGAAAACAGACGTTCTCAGTAGTAATATTTTTATTACAAATGACGTTGAATTAATATGCCCTGAAGCCGGTAAACCAAAATCATAGTGTGATAATCTCAGTGTAACTGTAACTTGGTGTATGGTATCATGTATCTTCAATAACGCTTTGTTCAAACCCTATATAGTACCGGCACTGATACACTGCTTGTCGGAAGATTTGAGCATGAATGCAGTATATCCTCGGACGAGTTCTATCTTAAGGTTTTTTGTAAGTAAACAGAATTTGCATTTGAAATAATATTTCATTAAGATCTCATTTTATATAAAAAAAAACATAAAACCCTAAATTTTATGTAGTATAAACTTAACCCCCATCAAGGATTAAAAACAAACATGGATTTTTTTTATAACCGCGTTAACATTGTCGGGACGTATTAAAAATGTGTACATTAGCCCCTCGTAATTCGCAGGCTTTTTATGAGCAAGAAAAGTCTGAATTCGTTCAGCGATTAAGCAAAGAGATTTGTGGTACAAGTTCTTCGGGGAAATGTCTTTTTTTGCTGAACCTGACGCAAATTAATGTTGAGCGGGGATTTGTGTGATGAATGCGGAGTCACATGGCTGAATTATTGGATAAACTTTGAGAAACGATCAAAGTGACTAATGTGATTTTTTTAATTCATATATTGGTGTGCGTATTCCTGATTTCTTCTTCTCATTTCTTTATTTAAAATTCGAGAAATGTACCTATTGATTTCGTTCATAAGGCTATCCTATATATTGTTTTTATATGCTTACATTAAGATGACCCCAGTGCTACAAATACTTAGGCAATGGACTTAATTATTTATTCATTTTAAATTGATGGTAATTAAAACTGTGGTGGTTTACGGATATCGTAAAATACAACATATTTCGATTTGGAGAACCATATTATTATAACACAAACGAAAAACAAAAAGCTTCACACTTTTACTTAAAAAAAAACAAGGCTTTAAGATTATATTACATATCCTTTAGTACCAATTTGACGGCCTCCGTGGCGACGTGGTATGCGAAGTGAATTTATAAGCCGGAGGTCCCGGGTTCGATTCCCGTCAGGGCAGATTGAGACTTTCTAAATAGGTCCAGGTCTGAGTGGTTGAAGGCCTCAACCGTGGCTAGTTACCTCCCTGCTGTCAAAAGACGTACTATCTAGCGATTTTACGTAGGTATCGGTACGATATCGTATATATAATAAACGGGTTGTAAATTTTATCCTATTCCTAATAAGTTAGTCTGCTTCCACCTTGGATTGCATCATCTCTTACTCAGGTATCATTGCATTCAAGGGCTAACACGTATCAAAAAAATGCTCTACGAGTTCCAAGCTACTCGTAGTGTCACTACAACCATGAACTAGCACTTTGAACCGTTTCAGATAATAGAGAGCAGTGAACAGCGCTTGAGTGTACACATCGCTCTTCATTTGAGCTGAGTTTAATCTTCGCCCGCACAGATTATCCGCGGCGTTTGTTCACGTCACCGCCGCGTTACTCTACAATCTAACTGCTGTTATTTCTTTTGCTGCACGCGACTACTACTCAGTTAAATTAAATAGTTTTATATTTTAAGAAGATTTTATACTTCGATGCTTACTTATATTATAAAGGCTGAAGTATGTATGGATGCTCGCGGTTTTGCCCGCGTAGTTCTCGTCCCCGTGGGAATTTCTGGCCAAAATGTAGCCTGTGTTATTCTGATATGTAAGGTATTATGAAGTTTCAACAAAATTCATTCAGTAGTTTTTCATTTTGTACTTTTTGCAATTTTTTTTTTAAAACCGTCGTTGTTAAAAAAAAATAAGTTTTGTTGTTTTTCAATTGTGTTGTGTGACAAATAAATTCTATTCTATTTTAACTTTTGCCTAATATTAGTAACGATATACCTTGGGTGTATTTTGTAAAGATGTGTCAGCATTTATTGGACCCCTTTTCATATAATTATAAAGAATAAGTAAAGTTGTAAACGACAATTAAGGCAATGAGGGTTGTAAGTATCCCATGTCTGAAAAGAGTCCATAACAAACTCACTCGTTATCAATTTACGTGTTAAAAAACGTGAGAGAATATTTCATTTCGCAGGTTAAGCTAGTAGCTCACGCGGAGATATTTCAGCGCGGGTGTATATATTCCTTGGGTATACATTTCGTGGAGATATGCCGGCATTTATCGGACCACAAATTTATTGTCTCGCCTTGAGCGAGGAATTTACTCTTTTAAAGAAATATTCACTGGAATTCTGCTCCCTTTAAAACAAAGCGGCGTGAAGGTGTGAAATTTATAATAATACACAATATCTTTAGGTTATTTATTCTTATTACATAAATTATACGACTTTACTTGCAAATCGTTTGTCTATGCGATAATTTAAATTATTTTTCAGAGTTTTTATTAATTAGTTATGATAATCATTGCTGTATTAATGGTTGCTAGAGCAATCTGTTTGACAATATATAAAAAATCTATGTTAAAAAAGAAATTCCCCCTTTTAATTTCATAAGCTTTAAGTTTAAAATCATTTTTTTTATATTTTTGGAACTCACCCTCAAAATCACTAGGCTGCATGACAAACTGAGCTAACGTTCTAAAAAGAATTACCTAAGTTTCTGGCTCGGGGTCCATAAAATCGAAACCCTAACCCATTTTAATGTATTTTAAGTTTTTGGGTGGCACAAAGTAACAGCACGTCAGCAAGTAGGTGAGCCAAGGTAACGCGCAAGTGTAAATCTATCTGTATGAGTTCGCGGCGCGCGGCGTTTGAGCGCAAATATTGTGATAACTCCTAGATTTGTTTAATTTGACACGCTCGCTCAGTCTTGCGCCCAAAGAATATGCCGCAGACGGTACTTACTGTACTTCACTTTATTACCCAAACGTTCAATTAATATAATGGCCTATGTGACGTGCCTGCGTGTGACTTTAATGAGCTGTTCTAATTTAATGTGTCTGTTTATGTATTATTGATGAATGTGGTCTTGATAGCATTGTCTATGGTAAATGATATAAACGGATTTTGGACGGCCTTCTTGGCGCAGTGGTGTACGCAGTGGATGGATAAGACGAAGGATGGAAACGAACCCAGGATTCGATCCCGGCGGGGCCGATTCAGATTTTCTTGATTGGTTCTGGTCTGGCTAGTGAGAGGCTTTGTCATCATGTTAGGATCTGATGAGGATACCTACTGGGAAAATTGGGACACCCACTGACTAAGATGTGCCGCCAAGCGATTTAGCGTTCCGGTATGATGCCGTGTAGAAACCGAAAGTGGATTTTATCCTACTCCTAACACGTTAGCGCACTTCCATTTTAAATTGCATCATCACTTACTATTAGGTGTGATTGCGGTCAAAGGCTAACTGTAATAAAAAAAAAACTACATTCGTAATTCGTTAACCTCATCTGAAAAATTAAAAGTCATGTGTAATGGAAAGATCACATCGTCTCAAAAGCTACAAGTATTTTCTCGATTTGAATTTAAATTAAAGTGATCGTCTGTGGTTGTTATTTAAACAAGAACATGATTGGTTTTAGTTTTCTAGTTCAAAGTTATTCTATTGTTCACTTAATATTCTTATTTTCAAGTATCTTAAGTAGAAGTATTTAAATATTGTTTTGGAAAAATAACCGACAGTGTAATATTTTCAAAATATATTTTGTCCTCCATACATACTTTATTATACAAAATTATATTGTTTGATATACTCACACGCAGACACACACATCCACTCATCCACACATCAATAATCTATTCATAACGTTTGTTGTTTGTAAGCGATAGGAAGTTAAATAAGTGCACATATCGCCTTATATACCGACTAATTGCACTAACATAGAAAACCTAATTTTACATAAATCATTCTACAAACTAAATGTAAACTTAATATTATTAAAAAATTTAACAAAAAAGAGAACCGACTCAAAACGCACTAAAGAGTAAAAAATAACTGTGTCATTTAGTTGCTTTAATTTACTTAAGCATATCTATGAAGTTGGTGCCAGCGAGTTTAAGGAACATTTATTTAACGTAGTACCTAAAGCAGTTTGTGGGTTCTAGGTAATGTTCTTAAAGTTGAAACCTTGGCTGGCACCGACTCCTAGATATGCTTAAGTAAATTAAAGCAGCTAATTGACACAGTTTTTTTTCTTTTTAGTGCGTTTTGAGTCCGTTCTATTTTTTGTTAAAAATTTTTATTTCTTACTTTTTAGTGATTTATCGCCACGTAACGTACTCGTGCTACACTAAAACCGAAATCACTGCAAGTGTGTCTATAAAATTTGAAGAGTTCCTTCAATTTTCCCAGTAGGTATCCTCATCAGATCCTAACATGATGACAATGGGACCACCTTGGGAATGTGCCCTTTCTAATAAAAAAAGAATTATCAAAATCGGACAACTCTGTAAAAAGTAATGCGTGGTCATACATAAAAAAAAATATATACGTGTCGAATTGAGAACCTCCTCCGTTTTTTTTCGTCGGTTAAAAATCCACAAACTCTCTGAATTTTCATTAACTTTTATGATTTTCATTATCAAACATTCTCAAAAACCGACCGAACCCACCCGACCGGCGTACCTTAAGCTTTAAGCTTTTAAACAAGACGCTTGCCTCTATTTCTCTTAATTAAGAGAGTAAATATTCTCACAACAGCTTAATCTTTGGCTCATTCCTGTGCGCGGAGATAAGCTATCCAAATAAGAGGATCTCAGCGCCATTTTATGAGTTTGTTGCGGGCAAACGACCCACTACACTTGCTCTTGTTGGGCTTTTTATATGTATTCTTTGCCTGCGGGATAAATTAGTACTCTCGCGATGCCGTTAGCGATGCGGTTAGCCGCGTTTTTATACGATAAGTTGAAACTGTTATGTTCATAGACGACAAAGTCTAATATGATCCGTTCACTTGAAATAAGTAAAAGCTTCCGTGACGCACGTGGTATCGTGGGTGGTGGTCGTGGTTCCGTGGTATGCGCAGTAACAATAAGACAGAGGTCTTGGGTTCGAATCCCGGCTGGGTCGCTTAAGAATTTCTAACTTGCTGACTTGGTCTGGCTGACGGAAAGCTTCGGCAATGGCTACTACCCAACCTATCGACAAAGACGTGCCGTCAATCTTGTGTACAAACAGAAAGGCGTGTGGATTTTATCCTACTCTTCTATCGTAGATTGCATCATCACTTACCATGAGGTGTAATTGCTCTCTTTTTTCTTAATCTTGTGAGTTGTTGTTTTTGACGACCTCCATGCCACAGTGGTATGCGCAGTGAATTTAAAAAGACGGAGGTCCTGGATTCGATTCCCGGCTGGGCAGATTGGGATTTTTCTTAATTTGTCTTGGTCTTGCTGGTGGGAAGATTTTCGCCGTGGCTAGTTAGGTACCAGCCTACCGACAAAGACGTACCGCCAAGCGATTAAGCGTCCCGGTACGATTTCGTGTAGAAACCGAAAAGGGTGTGGATTTTATCCTACTCCTAACAAGTTAGCCCGCTTCCATCTTAGATTGCATCATCATTTTATTTCACTTTTGCTTACTATACTATCTGTTGTACTGTTATTCTAGAGTGCAAATAAAGAGCATCATTAAATGATCAAAATGAACGAGTTAATGCAGATGAAGCACTTGCGAATTTGTTATTGCGGTTGTGCGTGACCGCATCAGTTGATTTTTGCCGAGTGCGAGCGAGCAATTGTCACACCACATCACGTGTGTAATGTGTTTTGCCTTTAATTGAAACTGCCTCATTGGTCTAGTGGTTAGCCAAAGCAGCTTCTGATCACGAGATCCTGGGTGGATTGGATGAGGCTCTAGAATAACATTGAGTTTGTTTTCTTCTAACAAATTTTTAAGCCTGGAGCGAAGTTAGGTTTGTTAAACCTTTGTGCTTTAGAGAGCACGTTAAGGCAGCAGTCCCGGTCACTTTTTTATTTATTTTATTAACTCTTATTTTACTTATCTAAGGTACACCTACAGCTAGTACACATACATATATCATTTAAACGTTTACATTATCAGGGACCGTGTGCCATAAATTCCTTAACTTTTAAAAGACATAAAACAAACTGGCCGATTTGGAACTCAAAGAATGAGTGACACTGACACTCTTGGACTAATTCGCATTGAATCAGCGTGATGGACGTAAGCCATATTCCCACTCCTATATTAAGGGATATCTGGCACTATCTTGGCGTCATTAAAAACGATGATGATAAACTTTAATTAAAAGCATAGCAAAAGAGTAAATATTCTCATACAGTTTAATCTATGACTCATTCCTGCGTACGAAGATAAGCTAACCAAATAAGTAGATCTCAGCATCTTTACTGTTTATGAGTTTGTTCAGGCGAACTCAACTTGGTCGGATTGGATGTGGAGGATTCTCCTAAGAAATTTCATTTTTAACGCTAATGCCGTGTAGTCTCAATAGCTCAACGGATCAAGGGAAGGCTCACATGGTCTTAGGTTAAATTATCATTTTTGGCTATTCCTACTGATATTTTATTTGAAGTACTAGCTGTTGCCCGCGACTTCGTTCGCGTAGACAGGAGGCTGGCGAAAATTTGGGGATTTGCTAATTCTACATTAAAATTGAAAGAGGCATGGGGGCATCAGAGTTGTCTAGCGCAGGACGTAATCCAGAACAATTTCCTGATGGCAGAGCGGCTTTAACGCGACCTACGGTGGCGTGCTATGATCGATGGATTAAAATCCTGTCTCAGTGCTCACTTGCTTCACTGTTGGAACCTACATACAAAGTTTCAAGTGAATCCATAAAGAAATTAAAATTTTCAATTTACCCCCATTTTCTCCCCCTAGGGGGGGAATTTTGGCTGTGCGTTGTCTGTCAGTCAGTACATCACTCACTAACGGAAGAGTTTAATAGATATAGATAGCTTCGCCAACACATGGCTTTACACTTACGTATTTAAAAAATATTTTAACAAAAAATAGAACCGACTCAAAACGCACTAAAAAGTACAGTACTTTAAAGTATTTTTTACTTTTTAGTGCGTTTTGAGTCGGTTCTATTTTTTGTTAAAAATTTTTATTTCTTACTTTTTAGTGATTTATAGTTACGAATATTATACGGCACTCGTAGCCAAAAAGCTACACAAAAACCGAAATAGCTGCAAGTGTGCCTATAAAATTTGAAAAGTTCCTTCAATTTTCCCAGGATATCATCATCAGATCCTAACATGATGACAATGGGACCACCTTGGAAGTGTGCCCTTTCTAATAAAAAAAGAAATATCAAAATCGGACAGCTCTATAAAAATACATAAAAAAATATATATACATACGTGTCGAATTGAGAACCTCCTCTGTTTTGTTTTCGTCGATTAATAAATCCTAATATTAGACGTTTAGAAATTTTTAGTTCCATAAAATTCATATCACACACCGTTTTGTGATATGAATTTTGATTTATTGAAAATTGAATGTCAATATTTTATGTACAATATGTTATGTTTCATATATTATCATAGGGAGACGAATATTCTAAAATTCCATGGATTCACCGTGCAGGTGCCGGGTCCATCGTGTGGTAGAGAGAAAAAGCCAAACAGAGTTAGAGACTTGCACTGATATTGGCTTAAGGGTATCTTTGTGACCAGTCAACGCTCGCTACTCTGCTCGACTTCGTTTCCTTACCCAACAAAATCTGGTAGGATACCGTTAGAGCAGCCCTGGACACTTATTCTAGAATGGAGCTTACTGCAGTTCTAGGCCTAGGTCTTTGAGGTTGTAGAGAGATTTTCTAGTATACTTCTCGCACCCACTTTTACTGCATATAAACTAAGCAAATAACCATTAAATGTCACACAAGACTACATGTATACTGTATGTAATATGCTTGAGCAAAAAGCACCGAGAGTTTAACTAAGTGAAACTAGAAACCTGTACTGTTTCTATTTATCATGGCTTAATAATAAAAGCTACTTGTATTTGTTCATATAATCCTTTGGCCTGATTACACTCGTACTATAGTTTAGTTTATGTCTATTCATTTCATTAATTAATTACTTAATCTAATCTCTATACGTACATAATTAATAGATTCGTCTAATGGAATATTAATTATATTTGCTAACGCCACATTTCAAATAATAATCGTTTACGATAAAAGGCTTATATTTGGTGATCAATTCAAATATTTGCAGAGCTTATAGAGCTATTAAACAAACTGAAGGTTTAAATTTGACTTAAGGGGTGGGAATTAACAACACGGTATAACAGCAATTATTATTATTTATTTTTAAATTCACTCAGAATCCTTACTAATATTATAAAGGCGAAAGTTTGTATGAATGGATGGATAGATGTTTGTTACTCTTTCACGCAAAAACTACTGAATAGATTCTGTTAAAACTTCACAATAATATAGCTTAAATATCAAAATAACACATAGGCGATATTTTATCCCGGAATTCCAACGGGAACGAGACTGTGAGAGCCCTCTAGTTTTTATATAAAATTAAGACTATTTTATGTGTAAGCTTTTTATAAATATATTTTAAATTATGATTTTATTCCAATAAAATATTTGCTTTGTACTCGTAAGTAGTAAAAATATTTTTTTTGTGAGTTAGTGCCATACCATCATAAATTGTTGTCACATATCATCAGATAAGAATACAAATAACCTTGTCAATAAGTAAAAAATATTTGTCTACTATTATTGTTATATATCTACTATTTTTCAAAATATTTGTAGAGTCAAGGCACTGAAAAGAATTAAAAATAGTAGGAATGTACTTGTTAACTATTCGTGTCGAAAGCAAATATTTATTGTAGGTAAGGTTTAGTTTTTTATACATAGGCCTCTAATAAGATGACGTCCGAAGTTCTGATACTGTGGACAAACAAGCGAACAAACATACGAACAAACATCACATTTCTTCTATCGACAGTAAACATTTGGACGGTACGCTCATTTACAAATAACGTAGTCTCGTTAAATTTCTGTCACAGACGGGCGGTTTATAAACGCTTCATAAATTTTTCTCTAAAGTAAAGTATTGTATAAGTCTAAAAAAGCTTTGTTTGTTTATAAACCTTCTATTATAATTATTTGCTGTTTGTTTTGAGTAGAGCAAGTAGAAATATATTTTAATCAGCCGATATTTCTTTTCTCACCGATTTTTGGACATTAAAACAAAAGTTTACTAACAACTTTCAATTAGTACTTTCATATTAAAAAAATATATTCTTCACATATCAAGAGTAAATTATTTTGCTTTGTCGGAATAAATAATTGAACCCTACGATACTGCTACGATCACCTAAACAGGACTTGGCAGATTCACTAGGTACTCACTAACACTTGTCCTTTCAAAACTGAAGGCTGCTTGAGATAAATAAACATAATTAGGAATATAACAAATATAACAATAAGTTACACTAACTTATACTAATAAATATACAAATAAGGATTAAATGAAATGACGGAATTAATAATATCACGTTAAACAATCAGGCTAATTTTATGCAGTTAAAACTTCCTGCTGCCATATTTTAACATGGTGGTTAATTTAAGAAGCAAATAAACCAATTCATCAAAGGCCGGCGAAGCATTAGTAGTGCCTCTGATGTTGCAAATGTACATGGGCGGTGGTAATCACTTAACATGATGTGATCCGCTTGCTCGTTTGCCCGCTTTAATAGCGAAAAAAGATTTATTTTTTAATTTTCTACGATGGTAACCGCCCGTGTGCGCATCCGCAAGTTCGTTAGCCGCCACCTCTAACTCTAATGTGAATTCCAGCTTACTTTATCACTTCCTCGGAGCCGTTGGTAAACTTTTACATTGTGAAATATGCTTATGAACTTACACTACCAGATATAATGGGGTTCGTGTCTCTTCAAACAAGCGCTCTCTTTGCACAAGCTTTCTTATACCGAGTTTACAAACTTTAACTATTTCAGGCGTTATTTCAAAGAATAAAGTTTAATGATTATATTATATATAAAAGCTGTGTTTTTGATATTAATGTTTGTGTTTTTAATAGAGATTTCAATTATTTGAAGAGAATATCAAAGAATATCAACGTATTAGTAGTGCCTCTGGTGCTGCAAATGACAATGGCAATTACTTAACATTAAATGGCTCGTATGATCATTTGCTCGTAATTTTAGCGATAAACACAAATATTAAAAGAGTGATGTATTTCTAAATAATTCAATTAAACCTTACGAATATAATAGCTGATTGCCTGTAACTGCATTTGCGTGTTGAAGGTTATAGTATAATAAAATAAAAGGAAGCGTCCTCATTCGTGGCAAATAAATAAGGGCTAACACTCCTAAATATAATAAATAGTCGATGTGGGCAAGTGCGTAGATCTTTTGCCGCCAATAAAATTATTTTCTGACCTTAAGCAATTAAGGTGAGAAAACAATTATTGCAGGCTGGTTAATTGGTGATGGTGAAAATGAGATTATTCTCCAATCAACAGCCTCCGTGGCGCATCGGTATGTGTAATAGATTTATAAGGTCCTGGTTTCGATTCGTAGCTAGGCCGATTGAGATTTTCTAAATTGACCAGCTCTGGTCAGGCTTCGGTCGTGGCTAGTTACAACCCTACTAACAAAGATACACTGCCGAGCGACTTAGCGTTCCGGTAAGATGCCGCGTAGAAACCAAAGAGTGGATTTCATTCTACTTATAATAAGTTAACTTCCATCTTACATTACATCATCACTAACTATCAGGTGTAATTGCAGTCAAGGGCTAACTAGAAATGAATAAAAAAAGAATCCATTCTAGTATTAGTGGTTAAAGAAACGAGCAGATAATATAAGCGCCTTCTCTCATAGAGAAGCAATTCAAGCTCTTAATCTTCTCTTATAAAGAGAACATCAAAAGCTTTGATATTGATATGATTGGTTGGAAGGATTAGGGTTAAATGATAAACGTATTAAAAAAAACGCAAGCTATAGCTTTTTGTACAGCGAATTTTATCAAAGCTTTTACTTTTTGATCATAACTTATAGAGAAAACACTTTTTGAGGAAAAGCCTCTGGGTCTACGCTTAATATTTCCTCTCCTACAAGGGAGGACGCCTAGCCCTCTATTGGGTCAATAAGTCGTTAATGATAATGATACTTATTTACATTAAAGATAAACAATTACCCCTTTAACTGCTTAAAATAAAAAGAGCAATTTTGACTGTAGTTACGATGTGTCAAGTTCCAAATAATCGGATTAAATTCTGTTGAATGTGTTCGCAATTGCCTACATCGGCGAATTTATTTCAGTCGTATTAAATGAGTTTCTCGCTTGTAAATCGACGCTCTTTAGCAATTCCAGCCGCTTGCTTAAATACATTCAGGACACTTTATATTGTCTTTTAAAACATTTGTGATTTTGGGCCAAAGTTTTTTATTTGATGTAACAAATAAGAAAATATGTATGTCATGTAGAAAAGTTATTTAATACAGTTAATATTGCCTTATCTAAGATTTATTGTCGCTTAACATCAGATATTACAGCTTTAAAGCATTAGAAAAATACGTTTATTCAACCTACAAATCAAACTACCAGATAATAAAGTAAATAAATAATAAATAAACTGTTTATTGTTTAAAAAACATAAGTACAGATTACATTATATCTGGATTTTAGGCATTAGCTACCTTATTTTATTTACTGTTAGCAAC
Organism: Mycalesis mineus; assembly: GCA_034621355.1. NCBI lineage: Eukaryota > Metazoa > Arthropoda > Insecta > Lepidoptera > Nymphalidae > Mycalesis > Mycalesis mineus. Next base: position 1,303,185 of record CM067882.1, read on the forward strand.
ATTGAATACTGCACTTTACGATTAAACGAGAATCATTAGAAAAAAGAATGTCCTCTGTGGCATTTTTGGCTTATATAAAAGGACGGTTTATTAAATTGCGGACAATATCAATTCCAGTTCTAGCATAGGCAGTTATGCTGCCAGTTAATTTTGTTAAAAGTTAAAGTGTAATAAAATGTAAATGCTCGTTAAGTAAATTGTGTGATTACCGTCATCATTGTTTCATTTTGATTTAATTTTAGAAAGTTTGTAATTAAAGTTGTTTTTGTTAGATTCATGTTGTTTTCCTGCTCATGCCTTTTAACCTCTTCCGATTATGTTTCTAATATTACATTATTTATTTGCAAATACACAAATCAACTGTCCCTAAGATATAAGCCTATTTTAAAGGCGTTAGTGCTTTGCTTACATGAAAGGATCGCTTTATAGGCCAGTGCCGATAATTTTTGAAACCAAAAAAAATCGCATTAGGATGAAACCAATTGCAAAAGGAATAATATCATAAAAATGAAAGGAAAAATAAATTACGGGCGATTTGAGGTCAGGAAGGGGAAGGAGTACAGGGTTAGGGTTAAGGGGTAAAAAACGGATTTTCTCGATTTCCGGCAAAATTAAAGGTCCTGAAAAGAGTTGATTGGCACAGTTGGTTACTTTGGTTAATTCATTAAGACGCGCCCCACTATTTCTCGCGAGGGGAAACCGAAGGGTGCGGGGAGTACAGTTCGAACATCAGTCTCGAGTCGACCACGGCTCGGTGTACACGGGCTATTGTAGGTTGTATCGCTGCGTGTCATGACCGAACGGAATGATGCTCTACTTAATTTTTTTACCAATATTATATTTATAATCTCAAAAAAACGTATCGTATGATGATAAACTACACATTTAAATGTGACTTAGCCAGAAGAATCGTTCCGTTGCCCATTCCTTCAGGTTGACCGACTCGACTTTAATTTTTCTACAAAGGTCACTTGATTGGTTTGTTACTGCCAATATAGATTTTCCAAATTAGCTTAGCAAAATAGCTTTGACTACTAAAAAAGACGTACCGTCAAGCGATTTAGCGTTCCGGTACGGTATCGTGTAGAAACTAAAGGAATGTAGATTTCATGCTACTCCTAACAAGTTAGCCCGCTTCTATCTTAGTTTACATAAACTAACTCGTAATAAATCAAAATAATAATAGATATCATGGGTTCACGCTTTACAAAAACACCAGGGGTATGGTAGACAAGACAGCGTGGAGTTGAGTTCAATCATTAAACTGTTTAAACAAAAGAAAATTAGATATAATTATACTATGTACCTATCTGAGATGATTGTGGGTGTGTGTGTTTTTAAGATATTGTTAAATTGGTTAATATATATGTCGAAGGAATTAGACTAGAGACTTATAATAGATTGTTGTAATATTGTGATAGATGTCATTGTTTATGGAAATGTTACTGTCTGTGGATGTAATTATTTACGTATGTCACGAGTTTTTTTATGAAAGTAATCGAAATAGAACTAATTGTTAATCATTTAATGAGAGATATGAGATAGGTGCTTACTTAAAACTTTAACACAAAGTTAAATTCAATTTGATTTGATAAATGAATAAATGATTGATTTGTTTTAATACTCCAACCAATAAAAGAGTCGGGCGCCAAAGTCCTAGTAGAGTATTTACACCATCTTGAGGGGAATAAAGGAGTTGGGTAGTTAGTTTGTGTCTGGAGTGCGGTGAGGATATTTGGTCGAGTTGGACCAATCTAAAAGTGTTCTTAAGAAGTAAATTAAATTAGGGAGTAAAGTAAGATGGGTGTAAATAAACTACTGTTCTGAATCTTTATAATACGTCAGGAATTATAAAAATCTATTTCATGTATCAAAACATTGTGAACTTGCAATACATCTGTTCGTGAAGACGAAGTCTTTGTAACCCTAGAAAACGCCCAAGAGATTAAGAACCACTAAAGATGATGTCAAGGATAATGGTGATACTCCGATATATATATTAACCTATATCACAATATAATTTTGCTGTACAGGACCAACACGACATATTCATTTTTAAAAAATGAGTTAAAATGAAGTAGAGCATACTACTAGTCAAACATGACATTCTTGTTGACATAATTAACTTTGTGTGAGTGTGCACACATTGCTATTCGTCA